>OZ010788.1:683840440-685182774 GCA_963932465.1 Maratus speciosus
TCCGCTCATGCATGACGGTCAAAAAATGTTACGTTTAAATTAAAAACAACACAAAACTTTCTTCTCTCTCACAAAACTTTCTTCTATATAAATCACGCCAATAAATCACAGCCTTATCCTCGGTATCCATTAGAAAACGTCTTGTAATTACGCTCAGGACAGTCAAAAAATGTTACTTTTATATTAAAAACAATCATAATAATCATTAAAAATCATTAAACTAAAGTTATACTTGCTAAACTTGAAAACAGTACATTTAAAGCACCTTTTTAATAACTTTTTACTCGACTGCCAAGAAGCGTTATGTGTTTGGCGCGTATCTGGGTATGTATATTTTTTTATACCCTCGAAACATTCCAACGGCTGGATGGATTTTAATGAAGGAGGTCTCTATCGATTCGTCTTAACCGTCCGATGATTATAGGTACGTTTTGTTTTTTAAATTTAAAATGGCGGCCGTAAAATACAAAATGGCGGTAGAGACGAAAATATTTACGCATCCTATTGAGTGGCCTATCATTGGATAAGTCTTTCAAAATGAAGACGATGTTTCATTGACAATTTTACAGTCAGAAGCTCCGTTTCAATAGGACACAACCTGGAAGGTGTGCAGGTAGGATCTCTAGCTTGACTGCAACTCTAACCTTCATAGACATCTATAGGCCTCATCCAAACAGTGTTTATAGATAGGAACTAACAATTAAATTCAACATAAAAGTCATCCATACAAGTAAATAAAAAATAAGTATGTAATATAAAAAAAATAGTTTCACATGGATGAGAAATAATTAATGAGTTCGCTTTTTATGCAGTCGGGTTTTTTTATTTTTTAAATTTAATTTTTACTTGTTATGAACAGATATCTACATATTTCGTACACACCATCGGTGACTTTTTCAAAATCAGAATGGATCCATAAACTCTTTCCACAAAAATTTGTAAAATGAACTTGATAAACAAAACCATGATATCACAGGTATCTTGAAAGCAGCCCCTTTCATAAAAAGGGTCATCAGTGAATGTGAATTATTTTATCCCATTTTTTTTTTAGCATCCCGAACCAAATTCTGAGTAACTCAAGGGAGACTCAATCGTTGCCTATAGTCTCGCTGCGCCTATAGATTTTAATGGATAAACCTTTCAATGTAAAGTTAAAAATCAGATAAAATAGATTAAAAAAAGATGGGATGTTTAAAAAAAAAAACTTTTCGATTCATTGCTTATGGATCCACCCTTGGTATAAATTTTAAAAAATCACCTGTCACATCACCTGTCACTCATTGACCCTAGAAGATGTGAAATTAAAATGGGATAAAGTTAAAAACCAGATGAAACAGGCCTTGAAGCGATATTTTAAAATGAAACAAAATAATTAATTTTTGTTGAAAAAACGGCTTCTTTTCTTGGGATTCTTCTATAATTAATTAAATGAATCGGTATAAATTAGAAAAATATCTTTTGACGTCCCGTTTAGGAATAACCCTCGGACGATGTTATTTCTAAATTAAGATAGAGAAAGAAAAAAAATGTGAAATGACAGAAAAGGTTCCATTTAAAATACCGAATGAAAGAGATCCACACAAGTAGGGTGAAAATCAGAAAAGAGAAACTTTAAACGGTTTTTCAAATTAAATATTTTCTTATTCAATGAATTATTTCTCCAGTTTCGATTATTTCCCTCGGGATACGTCTAAGGTTGTTTGGACGTCCCCCTCCTCCACTCAATGAAGCTGAATGACTCTATTATGTTCCGAAGAAGAAAAATAAACGTGAATCCCTTTCTATGCAATTAACGGAAGCCGCTGTTGTATTTGCATTCTTTATTAATATTTAAATATTTAAAAGACCAGGCTGTTATTTTAGCCATCTGGCCTGAGCTTTCTACCGAACCGATTTTGAAATATATATATATTTAATGAATGCACTTTATTTGTAGACGTGCCCGCAATCGCTATTTTTTTTTTAAATAATCTCATTTTTATATTTTAATTTTAATTTTAAAAGTTCTTTATGAAATTTCTTCACTGGGTGGGCAATCGGGTTACTTCCATCGTTGAAGAGGGAAGGGAAACAATGGGGATTGTCATATCCTTACGGATGTCATTTTCCTATTGAAATTAAAAATAACTTTTTAAAAACTTTTGAGCAGAAAAGGACGTCACGGTTTAAATTAACGCATTTTTACTCATAAAGTTATTGCATTTCAATATATATATTTTTTTTTGATTCAGCTGATACTGACATGGAGATGCTCATCTCACTGGGCTTCAGTGGATGAAAATGATGTCATAGTAAAAACTAGTCGTTGGGGGAAACCGTAATACTTACCCATCCTGTATATAGATAACATAAAATATGAAAATAAAACATGTCATATTTGCTAAGAAGCATTGTAATATGTTACTTTTATTCATAATTTAATTTATTTGGACTCCTTTAAATATAATTAATATAACCCCTTAACCTAATATTACTTTTTGTTGCATTGAAATGTCTCAATGTGTTGATTTTCTGTAAGCAAGTAATCCCGATAGGTTTACAATGGAAGTCTATTGGAATTTGGCCAAATATTAGAGATATCGCCAATTTGGCGACTCATTTTGGCCGCCAAATTGGCGACAAACTAGGCAGTATTGGGCGACAGAACAGGGTCCCCCCTAGGGTAAGCCCCTTTATAGGTATGGAGAGGCATTAAATGCTTGACATTTACGCTAAGCCATTATTGGCATTTAATCTTATAGTTTGGCGATAATTTTTAGGTCGGCGGGATCATCGAGTCGTACCGAATTGCGTAAAAGAAACATCTTTATGACTCGAAAAATTATAATCCTATTAACTAACAGTTTACTGCGTCGGATGCAGCGTCTCATTTCCAATTTAAATATATCTTTGAATTGAAATTTGAATGAAATACAGGGTCATGAAAAATCGAAGAGTGTGAAAAATAGAATTACAAATATCTCGGCAACTCATTATCTGATCGAGTTCATTCATGATGCAAAATTTATGGTTTTTTATTGTCTTTTATAGTCACTCCTTCAAATAAATAATTTCGAAAATTTTTGTATACCTTTTATCAGAACGACTCTTTCAAGAGACCGAAAAAAATAGTTCCGGTTAATCGAGGTTACTGATATTCAATAGGCTTCTTCCCATTATTACTCCCTAAGTACACACTGAATTTCAAGTCTCTCTCTCTCAATTTGTTCGGGAGATAGAGCGTTTACAGACACACAGACATACAGACGGACGGACAAATTGTTTTTCTAAAAATATGTTTTTCGGAATCTCCAGTGTCTGAAACGTGTAAATCCGTCAAATTTTTTTTTCGATTTTTAAAACGATTACAAGACTTACCCTATACTACGTATGATGGGTATGTAATAAAAGGAGTATTTTCTTTGATAAAACTAAATGTTTTACTACGAATGGGTCTAAATGAAAATACTAGATTTCGCCGGCACTCAAATTAGAAACTCAAGTTGTAACTGATATTTATTAATAAATATTTTATATTAAATATTGTAAATATATATTAATAATCTATTACACGTTGAAATATTTTTTAAATAGAGAATATGAATAAAAAAGGTATGAATGTAAATTCTGCGATGATGAAAAAGATGTATTTTTTAGATTTCGTTGAAAACAAAAATTATAATTGTGTTACAGTGGCGCAATTTTCGTTGATGTTTTATTTCCTAATTAGACGCCCTTGGCGACCCGTTTGGTCTCCCTTCAATAAATGCTAAGCATTGTATCATGTTACTTTTATCCAAAATTTACTTTACTTGCTCAACCCTCCGCCAAATCGGTAGTTTCTGGTATAGAAATCATGAACTCGGTATTTTTATGTTAGGCGGGCGCAGGTGATAAATAGCCAAACATTGTTCCCTTCGTATTTTTTTCGTATTGCAATGTATTTTAATTTCGTTTAAAATATAATACTTTCACTCATTTTATTTAAAATACATAACTTTAATTTAAAAACTGAATTATTTAAAATTTACGACTCTCAATTATTTTTTTTAAACAAAAAAAGTAAAAAAAAAGAAATGTAATAAATAATATCATAAACCATGACATTTAATTTAAACATCCAAGAATTGTTTTAATTTACCACGCGAAAAATTGTTTATGACAGTCACATGAAATGGAATATTATAATACTGATGGCATGATGGCGATGAAACAATATTTGGCGATTTATCACCTGCGCCGGAATAACATAAAAGTACCGAAACGGCTGTTTGGCATATAAAAAGCGTAGCGGTCAGCCCGGAACTGTTGATGACAGTCACATGACTTCGGCTATTATTATAGAGATACCATAAATCAAAGCCTCAGTGAGTAACATTATAACTTCACTATCTTAATAACATGTTATTAATGGCGTATATGAATTAAGTTTTATTTTTCAATAATTTGAAAAGTTGAAATGAAACTTTAGTTAAAAATAATATTTGTTTTAAGTGTTAGGCTAGCCATATTGTAATTATTTTTATTAAGTTTTTATAGACTGGGTCAATCAGTTCTGTTAAACGTTTTCATTCGTCGAATTCGACTTTTTATTATTTATTCATTTTAATTAAAACAATTTACATTGCTACCCATGAGAGATCCTTTTTGAAGACGGCATTCCATCTATATGCCTCCACTATCCAATATACGTCATTCAAAACAATTGGAGTCACTTTTAAAAGGTGAACTTCAACAAACAATTTTTGTGTAAGGAAACTAGATGACCGGCGGAGGCGCCTCATTAGAATTTCCTTTTTGGATTTTTTCGATTAAACGAGATCGATCCAACGGAGGCGGCAGCGAAATCCTCTTCTCTCTGTGCTCAATCCTTCAGCTTTTAGGACGCTCTGGCTACTCATTCCCTTTTAACGAGGGAGGCGCACCTCTTTGTGACGGATGAAAAATGATTTCCTCAATGTATCAGAGAAGAGCAATTAACCTAACGTGGAATGAATAACAATAATAAAAAAAATACCTGTTCAGTGAATGGCTTCGGTAGCTATTCTCATTAACACTGGGATAAATAATAATAATAAATGTCATCCCGCTTAGAAATGACCGTCCAAAACTATACCTTTAAATTAAAGAAAAAAACTACTTCATTTAAAAACTCAGATGAGGGAGACCGCTCAAAATAATCTCAGCTGCAGAAGCAATTAATTAAAAAGAAAGAAAAAAAAACGTTTAAAGGCTTGTCTCCGATTTAAGGCTTCCTGATTTTCATCCATAAAAACTCTAAAATAGAAGAAAAACAGAATTCAGGGCATTCTTTAAATACATATATATATATTTAAATATACATAATATAATCAATATATATATATATATATATATATATATATATAACTATTAAATAAACATTACCGACCACCAACAAAAACTGTGAAATTAGGATTAAAATGACATTAACAAATTGACAAAAATACAGTTTCCCCCAACCTATATTCCAAAAACATAGTAGACAGAATCGTCAGGTCCCAAATGTCTGAAGTTCCACAAATAAAATGTGTGCTTTCATCTTCATATTAGCTAAAAAATATGAATTTGGGACAAACACACACATAAAACAGAGAAATAAACCATTGAACACCAATTAAATTCAAAATAAAACAAGATTAAAAAGGGATAGGGGAAAAATAAAAAAAGAAATTACCAAATTAAAATCCATACTGTCTTAGCATTAGGCATAACATATACAATCGTTGGAGATCACCAGCACATATTGCCAAAAAAGTTTTTTATATGATGGTGGACCAAGGATCAGCAATATACAGCATAGCCAAGCACACTACCATTATAATATAACCAGCGCCCTTTATTGATAATTTAGAATTAAGAATAAAATGTTCCATGTAATCAAATGTATTCGATCAGTGTGGTGCTGCCATCTATTGACTTATTAGTAAAATAAAAACTATTATATAATAAAAACTATTAATAACTATTAATGGATTGAGTTTTAAAGCAAATACTGTTTACAGAGTGATATATGATAATTAAATCATTAACCAATATATATATATATATATATATATATATATTAATTATAATACATACATATATTACCCACATATACATTAGGGTGGAACTAAAAAACGAAGTTTCGAATTTTATATTCTAATAGTGATTATTTTTTTCCTTTTTAACTCCATAAATAGAAAATATTTTTCTTTTAATTTTAAAATGATATTTTCCGGTTCCTCAAAGCACCTGATTTTCCATAAAAAACGAAAAAAAGCCAATAATTGCATGAAAAGTTTTTAAAGCTTATTGTTAAATTTATATTTTGCAAAATTAAATTAATTAAGTGTTAATGTCCCGTAATAAAGAGAAAAATTTAGTTTGAGTGCCTTAGAAAAGTTAGCCCCACTTTATTTGACTTTTGTAGAAGCCAGCGTCGTGGGCGTCGGCTTTCATTGTCTCTGATTTATTTGGCTGCGACACATAACAAGTTAGTCCGATTTAACGGGTGTTAACAGTTTCTTTAATTATTTTTCGATAAACATTCGGTGTCAAAAGTGACAAAGAGTGTTAACATACCTAAATCTAGATAATTGTTGAAGTGTCCTGTATTTCGTGAACCAAAACAATTAACATTAGACTGTCATCTTTGACGAACATATGGAGAAGTTATGAAACATTATTTTTGGGTTCAATTTAACTTAAAATCTGACAGCTGGAATCTGGTACACACTATTTCTAAAATATCTAAAGCTGTTGATGATACAATTAAAAGTGTATTGCTGAGACCTTCAATTCCAACGGTTTCTGATACACAAATCATAAAAAATGATTAGAGACTAGTGCGAGAAATGTCAAAATTTGAAGAAAAATATTAAGATTAGAAAGAATAATCCCACATCCAATATAAAATTGCAAAATGTTAGGTAATCCTGTAAAAAACATTTCTTTGTGTAAAAGCACTAAATGTTATCGTGTATCAGAACAAGAACGTCACTTTTTCAAAGTCCAAAGAGAGATGGGGTTATGACAATAGGATCAATAGATATAAAAACTACAAAAAATGTGTAGCAAGCCTGGAAATGGAAATATCAAGGAAAAATGTTATTTTAAAACAAAAAAATGATGTTTTGATTGAATGATCGTCAAGTGTAAAAAACAGTTCGGAAGGAAATAGTTCAATCGGTTGTTTTTCTAAACCTGAATTTAATAATCAACACGGTGAAAGAACCGGAGTATTAGACAGAACTGCAAATATTATTGCAAATGGCACCTTAGAAGATATGGGTATTTCTGATGATAATAAAGAAAAGGTAACTTAAAGAAGGACTTGAAGATGACAAAGAGAAAAGAAAAGGAAGAATTTGAAAGAACAGGAAAGACGAAATGAGTTAATTTTAGAAGGTTAGTATTTTTATAGAAGAAAGGATAACGCTATGATAACTGAAGCAGAGGGAAAAAAGTATAAAGAATCATTAAAGACGAACATCTGGTCTCAGTTCAAAAACCAGGATAAAAATATATTGGTCATATTTCATTGACATCTTCTTCTTATATTAATATAGCCACTGCAATTTTGGTGTATTTTCAAAATAATAATACAGGCATTTCAAGTTTGAGAGTTATTAGGTGAAACAGAAACGCCTTTAATGCAGGATGCAAATCTGGAGTTGTTAAAACATCGGAAGCAATACCCTAAAAACTTTATAATGGATAATTTGATTATTACATGCAAATGAACTTTTTTCTTAGATACTTATTTCAACATCTTGTTGAAAAACTACGGGTACAAAAGGATTTTCTGGACCAGTAGGAAAGCGACTTGAAAAAATGCGAACACATTGAAATTATTGACTATAAAAACATTGATCCTATCTTGACGGTCTGATCGGATGAAGAACTTAAAAAAAGTACAAACAGGGGATGCACCTGAATTTTAGATTTTCCTTGTCATACTCAAACAGTAGAAACGTGTGTCAAAATTGTCCCGCGAACTGCGTCAACCGTCCTTAAATATTAAGCAAAAGACGGCTTAATCTTGGGAAAGTTGAATTCCCACAATGTAATGACAAAGTTTGCCTAAAAAGACAGTAGGTTGAATATCCAATTTAATTAATTCATAACAAAGGGAGGTAAGGAGGGTGGAAGTCGATATTTAACCACCTCCTCGTGGTGACTTCTGGATAGTATTTGCTAAATAAAAGTAGATATGAGCTAACAGCTATGTTGTTTACTTTCAGTTACTTTATACTGAAATTTCAAAACTTTGACCTCCTTGAGGAACCGGAAAACAACTTAATTTAAAAAAACCTTTTCAGCCAAAAGTTTAGACATCCAAAAAGGAAAAAAGTTTTCACTATTACACATTAAAATAAAAAAGTTTTTTTTTTACCCTATACTTAAGTTCCACCCTAATATACATGCGTTTATTTCACAATTGGATAAATTGACTGATAACTATATCTATACACTAACTCTTGATAGTTTGCAAAATTTTAACGCCTGAATAGAAATGGTGAGTCATGTTTTTAGATCAATTTTCTGTCCACAAGTTTCATTAATCAATCTATTTTGTGGGTCATTGGTCTCTCTCTTGTTTTGATGTCAATACTTATTCCATTCGTAGACGTTTTCTTTTAAATTGGGTATCCCAATGGATCGGGCAATTTGAGTAAAGTAAGTTATGCTAACGCATGCTTTACTCGGACAAAAGTGTCTTGCTTATAATGTGGAATATTGCTCTTTGATAACGTGTTTCACGGTGTAAGTTTCAATTTTCTTCTTGTCCTATTTTTAAATTCTGTATGTGAATTTCTCCTCCGAAATATTTTATTCTTTCACTTTACGAATGACAGAATATCGGAGAGACATGTTGATAGCGTAATAATTCTTTTGTTGCAGAAGTAAAAACAATAAAAAGGGATTGAAATTTTCTTTTAAATGTAAATTTTATAAAATGGGATAAGTCATGGGAAGATCTGAAAATCCGCGATGTTTAACGGACAAATCATGACTCGTTGAGGATGCATCCAATGAAAGAGAACCTCTTTGTACCGAAAAAACTTATTTGTAAGGAACCATTTTATGACAGCACGTCTTCCTTTAGGGAATGCTGAAAATTATTTCAATGCTGAAATAGGTCGCGAAGCGATAAGGAATTCAAACGTTGGAAAGCCTGTGGAATCATCATTTTACAAAACATTGTACAATGTAATATGTATTTTATACTCTTCAATAGGTTTAATTCGATTCGGGTTATGGAAAATGTATGTATTTTCTTCATGCGAGATAGTTTTTCGTAAGGGATAGCATAAAAATTAATTTAAACTTTCTTTAATCGGATTATTCTAACTTTTTTTCTGTCCCTGATAGTTCGTCAATCTATATTTTCAGGTTGCAATCTCAAAGGCATGATGATATCAGGACCTTGGAGGCGAACATGATATTGGATTGCTGGGAAATCAAGCTGAAAGTTTTTCAAGTAGTGTTATAGAATAGGGGACTAATCAGTTTAGCTTGACACCGTGAGAATACTAAGGGCGAATCAGGACAAAACGACTTACCTACTTGTTGCCTCCATGTATCAGACGTGGGGGAAAAAAATCGATTTTTCGAGTTCGTTTTTTCTCTTCTAAGTTCCTGATAGGATGTTTGTTGTATCATTAATGTTGCATGATGATGTCTGATGCCTTCATTTCTGAATGAAGACGGTTTTACGCGCAGGATGTCGGCTTTAGAGAACCTACAATGGATAAGAGAAACGACATGATGGCAATAAATTCTGATTGGTCCAAAGCTGTTTTCAACCGCCGCAGGCGATCGACTGTAGCGCTACCATAGACATTACACAGGAAGAAAATAGAGCGTTTTTAAAATTATGTAATTCATAATATTTTCACGCTTGTTTAGATTTTTAACACCAATTTTCAGGTTCAGAAATGTTTATATTATGGATATAAACACAATTTTGTCAAAGAATTTCGCAATTTTCTTGAAAAAATATTTTTTCCTTTCTTAAGTTTCGTTTTCATTCTGTCAGCAGGAGCATTATTCTTTCTTTATCTGATTATATTTTAATATATATACATATAATTTGGAGTATTTTTATTTCTATGACTAAAATGTATATATATCCTTGCTTTGTTTTAGTGGAATCGAATCACAAGCATTTTTTTTTCCTCTCTTTGCTGTCATCGTAATCAAAATAGATGTTGGCGAAGAAAGAAAAATCGCCAAGCGCGAAATCCTCCTATGAACTTATGTGGGGAGTAATAGAGTCGTTTCGTCAGCTCTTCGTGGATGATATGGTGTAATGGTTAAAGCACATATCTAGTAATTCAAAGGTGGCGGGTTCGGTCCTCTTTATTTCGCCTTTTAAAATTTTGTTTATTTCTTTATTGATTTGTTACCAGTTACTCTGATTTTTTTTTTTTTTTTTAAATCGATTCTTGTCAATAAAACTAAGTTTTAATATTTAATTTTATTTATTTATATATTTCTTTTTAATAATTTATTATCAGTTAATAAAACATTATAATTTTTTAGATCGGTTCTTCTTAATGAAAGTAAGTTTTAATATTTAATATCACCCAAGGACTATACCTTAATAATTAAAAAGAAACATATATTTTAATGCAAAAAGATCGAATAAAATTACATTAAAATATTTTTGTGGTAATTTTAATAACATAAAAATATCTAATTACTAAAAATAACTGAATGTAATTTTATATGATGGGGAAGGGATGTCAGAGGAAATTAAAGGTGGAAATTTTGTGAAGTGTAAATTTAGAAGATCATTTTTTGTTCCTCGGTCTTCTTACTGTACAATACAAAATAGAGCAAAAAAAAAAAAAAAAAAAAAAAAAAAAAAAAAGGAGTTACAAAAAAATTAAATGAAGTTGATCTCTCCATTCGACAAATAAATCTCTGCTATCAGTCGTCATTGTGGAGCGATCGATTATAATTAAAAATGTAATATAAGGAAAACTAAAAACGATATTCGATTCGAAAGAACTGGAATAAAAAATTTCATGCATGACTACCTGCAAATTTTATGCATTTTAAAACGCACAATGATATCCTGAATGTGTGACTTCGTGAAATATATTAATTTATATAATTATTTATTAATTTCCTACGCATCCTTAGAATAAATTGTGCACGGAGATAAGCAATATACATTTTAGAGGGAGATTATACATTTTTTTTTTTTCATTTTGTTTCCTATGCCTTTTAGGAGTGTAAGAAATAAATTAAGTTTTTTATGTAATGTCGGATTAAGTAAATGTTTACATAAATTCTAAACCTTAACCTCAAAATCCCCCCCCCACTAAGAAAAAATATAAATATTTATGGCCGTTAAATTCCCATAGTTTTAAAAATTAACACTAAAAATCTCCTGAAAATATAGAAAGAATTTTTTTAATATATTGTAAAATAATATTAAAATACATAAATATATGAATATATTTTATCTAAGCGCAAGGCATATTAAACCATTGGGCTGAATTTCCGGACGCTACACCGCAGAAAAGGGAAACGTTGCCTTCTGAGACAGCAATAATTTATAATTCAAGTTGCAATAAAAAAACTGTTACACTGAAAATCCCTTCAATAATCGTACCTGAAGAATCGTGCTTTTATGTTTAAAAATGATTCAGAAAGTTTCGCGTTGTTCAATGGGGGAGTTCTTCTTTAGTGAATCGCCTTATGTAAATTAAGGATAGAGACAACCAATATAAATTGAATACAAGTACTTTTTTTTTTCAAAGTATTTCACAATTTTTTTCTTTTTTCCTCAGGAATTTTGAAGGTTGTTGTCAAATTCAAACTAATTACTTTCTATCATAATCAAGAGGTTATTTTTAACCGCAGATACATACGAATTTGCAAATATTCTTTTCCGGTTGTAAGAAATCGAATTGCTTTTCTGGTTTTCGATAAATAGAAAAGTCTTCTCCTAAAATGGCAATAAGAATTGCACATTCTGTCAATTTGTAAGGCACTACAGTCATGAAAAGTTCGTCATAGTAACTAATGGATTGTAATTGAAGGTGCGACAAATTTTTAGGAAAATGGAAAACGCAGTGCCATTGTTTGGCACTTGAATAGTAATATCTAAAAAATTCATGCATTTCTGTGTAAAAAAGATTTCGTGAATGAGCCAAAGAGATTGACATTTTTGGAAAGGCACCCCCCCCCCCCCAAAAAAAAAAAAGAAAAAAGAAAACAAAGAGACCACCATACATTATTAAATGGTATATGTTCACAGTTTTTTTTATATTTTGGACAATATATAAAATTTGAATATTAATATTATATACTAAATTTGAATATTCATAAAAATATCCATTTTTGTTGAAGGGTGCTAAATTTATAAAGTTTTAAAAATAAACGCTAAAAATTTGTTATCAAAATTCCGAAGTTCGAGGAATATTAAAAAAAATGTTACTGATAATTAATGCGATTATGAATTCTGTTTTTGTAAGATCACCGTTTATAATTTGTATTTTTCGGCCCAAATAAATAGATTCACACGCACAACACACAAAAATTAACATAGATGGTTATTAAATTCAAAAGGTTTAGAAAATTAACAATACCCCCCCCCCCCCACCCCGCCCCCGAAAGCGAAGAAATGTTAGAAAAAGTTATTGATTAAAAACTTGCATAAGGCATGGATAGTCTTTATTCCTTTAAAAATGTATTGTAAAATAGTACAGAAATGTGTAATTTCAGTTATTCAATTCAATGATTTTCAATGAAATTTATGATTTTTATAAATGACCAATCGACAAATTTCGCGATATATTGCAGCAACAAATTGACGAAATCAGCGAATTTTTAATGCAGCTTACGAAATCAATGAATTTTTAACGTGACTTGTTGAAGAAATTTGCTATCTTTTATTCCACATTTGATAGAAATAAGTTCGCGATTTTATCAGCAACATATTAAAAATATTTAAAAAATTTTCAATAATCGATTGACAAAACCCACTTTTTTTTTTTTTTTTTTAACAACAGTTCGGCAAAATTTAAATTTTTCTTTTAGGATCCATTGACGAAGATCACTATTTTTTTTTTCTTCAACCGATTGATAAAATTAGAGATTATTTTCGCAATCAAATGATGAAATTTTTAGTACCTTAACAAACCTAAGAAATTTATTTATTTATTGTAATTTTTTTTTTTTTTTTTTTTTTTTTTTTTTTGTATAGAATTGACAAAATTCGTGATAAAAAAAAATTGCAGAATTCGGTAAAATTTAAAAAATATATTCACGGAAAAATCACATATATGGAAAATATAGGGAAAAATGGGAAATATAGGAAAAATAGGAACTTTTTCAAATTTATAGGAATTATAGGAAATATAGGAGCGCGGCTGGCCTGCTTAGAGCAACTTTTGTTATAATATGGTCAAAAACAGAAATGAACCCACGATGATAAATATTTTGATTCGTCCTAAAAAAGGAGAAAAATTATTTTTTTTTTACCCTGTTCCGTTTCGATAGAACGCGCATTAAAATAATAATAATAATAAAAGTAGCCAAAAGGCGATAACGCGCCAAGTAGGGAAAATCAGGTTTGGATGATTTTTCTTCCAGCCTCCACTTTTCTTCCAGTGAGCATGCGTACTTCATCTCATGACGCTTCTCTTACCTAGTTGGAGTTTCTCTAGTCGGCTTCACATGAGGGTTGCTGTAAAAGTCATTGAGAGGGGAATAATGAGTCTACCGTTGGTTGAACACATCCTTTGGAAACGGATCTACAAATACAAAAGATATAAGTAAGCTCAGCAGCAGAGTCATTTTAGATTTTGCTTGGGAACGGGGATTTTTTTTCTTCCTATTCCGAAATGAACTAGTATTTGTCTTTCATTCACTTGTATTATTACAAAAGAATGTTTTTACTTTTGTTATCTCTATACTGATATAATATATTGAAAAACAAATGAAAATATTGAACTAATAAGAAAATGACAAATAGTATTTAAAAAAGTCTAAAACTCAGAGTGGAGTCACTGAACCCTCACCTCCCTGTATTCCCTCAGTAACAACTCCGAAAATTCTTCATTCCAAAACAATGCAAGAATTTTAATTTGCTGTTTTTGAGACATTTCCTTTGACAAAGAATCACCCCATAAGGAGCCACGTTTGAGTTTTAGCTACTTCAAAATGAAACTGTTTTCTTTCGCTAAAAGTTTCGTTCTAGAAGAGTTTCTGTTGGAAGAGAAGTAGAAGATGCGATAAATTCGACAACAATAGAAGCACACATCCTGAAGAGGAGTTGAGAAAAGAAATCAATTCTAAAGACTCGAACAAAATCAACGCGAGAGACAATGACTTTGTCGCCGAGAACGAAGAACGAATTTCACACGAGAGAACACTGAACATAAACTCTTCGTATTCGAGGGTGGATCGAAGGGAAGACTTGCCTTAAACCCATAACACATGCCTCAATCAACACTTTTTTTTTTTTTTTTTGCATGACCCCTTCTTATACAGGGTGTATCTGAAATACTTCAACACAGAGTAGATCTACGGAGGAACGACTGGCGGACACGCTCAAATTTGCATACGTGGATTCCTGCTCACAGATTTGTTTGGCTTTCTTCCACGTTTTTGTTATCTCTTTCTGACCGGATAGGCACAAAGTGAAAGGAGAACCAGCTTCGTGCTACTAGCCGGTTATCCAAAAAAGCAGCATGTGATATTTCGATATTTTCAATAGCTTTGCGATTTTCACCCTTTAAACGTCAGTTGCGACCCCGTGTTCCATTGATCGTCTTGATGAGTGCTATCATCCCCCTAAGTTTGTTGAAGAATTTCAGATACACCCTGTGTAGATGGGAAATGACCTCTTCTCAATCCAGGGTGTTCTGTTCCTTTTCGTAGTATCACCTATTCCAGATAGATGTCGTCACTGAATCGTTGGATTAAAAACTTCATAGTCTGTTTCAGCATTTCAGATTGACATAATCTTTAGATTTAAGATCTTATAGTCCTGTGTAGCAACAGAGGAGACTTGTTTTTATTTTGATCGACGGTGGTAAAAATAAATGGAACAAGCAATCCTAGGCTGGGGTCAACAAATAAGCTCTTCAGGTCGATATTGTTAACCAAAATATTTTAGCTGGTCACTGAAAGCACCAACACTGGAGGATCTAACGGCGATTCCCTTGTACCGTTTACTCAATGAGTATGAAATAGAAAAAGTTAAGGTGCTGTGGATATAAAAAAAAATGTACATACATACATAAGAATATATTTTTAAAAATTAAATTTATATTTTAAAGAGCTATGATGAAAAAAGTGTTTCTAAAACTTAGTACAGTCGTGGAAAAAAAAAGTAAACACCCCTTACTAACTCTTCAAAAAATTATGGTAGACGAAAGTGACTGGTACCACACGATTGGTAATAAAGTCTGCTTTGAAATGATGTCTATAAAATTTGCTTAGGGGGCCATCTACCTATTAAAACGAACCATAACTTTATTTCTTTCAATAGCAGCACCCAATTCTGACGCTCATAAATGAACTCTAAACCCTTTCATTAGCCTAAAAAGAAATTTTTATGCAATTCATACGATACGTTTCCGAGAAATTAATTGTTTTAAAACGAGCGGATTTTAGGGGCTGTATCCAAATGGAAGTTCAGTACTCGATTGTTAACTGAGAGAGGCGCCTTCTTGATCAAGGTACTTAAGCACCACTCAAGCAGTCATTGAAGACTGCTAGATGACAGGATAGCAGAACAAATTTCAAAATATCTAGTCACTTCTATTCTAGAGGGCCCCTTAAACCATCATTTTGCCGTTTTTTAAGTATCATTTGAATACTGCTTGGAAGAAAAACGTGAAATTTTGGATTTCTATAAAGTAGGACTTAATAAATCTAAATCCATCAAAAAAATGGTAGGTTGCAATTCATAATTTTTTCGAATATTAATTTCATAATTCATAATTGATATCATAAATTTATAAAAAATGCAAATTCAACGTATTTATGTTTGGTTATATTAGTATTATTGCTACACAAAAAATTAAAACATTAGGATCATAATTTCAGAAGTTATAAAAAAAAATATGAAAATGTAATTTAACATTAGGAGCACTCAATTTTGAATGTTTATAATTCAAAAACTTATCATTCAAATGACTTGAAATTGGGTGTCTGGGCATAGTTTGAACCAAAGATTTGAAATACCGCGTTAAAATTGGGTATTGACATTGAAAAAAAATGAAGTTTGGATTCGTTTTAATAGGTAGATGGCCCCCTAAGCAAATTTTATATAGGTCATTTAAAAGTAGATTTTATTTCCAATCGTTCGGTACCAGTAACTTTCGTCTACGTTAATTTGTTGATGAGTTAGTAGGGGGTGTTTACTTTTTTTTCCACGACTGTACATGTATACATTAAGTATAATGACTTGAAACTGGCATTTTATGGATATTAGTCAGTGTTTAGCCTAAGTAATTTCGTCCAAAACAATTTTAGGTACTTCTCCATTATTCCATCAATCATTGAACATTAAAAAAACTATCCCCAAACTATAGGATTTAATCCCATAAAATACATTAAATAAAAAAGAAAAGTGCCCAGCTAAACTGATGGCATTGAGCTCACAGACTATTCACACTAATTGTATATTATACTCTTATTTTAAAGAATAATGCCACTCAAAAAAATAAGTGAAGGGGAATTAGCCCCCGTTTCCCCCCTTTATACTTAACCAGTGAACCTCCAAATCTAATCAGGAAAGCTCCTTATCATAATAAACCGGTATACCAAATTTGGAGCAAATCGAATAATCTTGAAAAAAAAAAAATAAAAAAAAATCATTTATCTAAATTAAGGTGGTGGACTAACCCTTTATCCTTAACCAATGAATCGCCAAAACGAATCAAGGAAGCTCCTTAACATAATAAACCGGTATACCAACTTCGGAGCAAATTGAATGATTCTGCATGAAAAACCCATTTATCTGAATTAAGGGGGTGGACTAACCCCGTTTTCCCCCCTTTACCCTTAACCAATGAACCCCCAAAACTAATCAGGGAAGTTCCTTAACATAATAAACCGGTATACCAAATTCGGAGCAAATCGAATCATTCTGCATGAAAAACACATTTATCTGAATTAAAGCGGGTGGACTAACCCTGTTTTTCCACCCTTTATACTTAACCAATGAACCCCCAAAACTAATCAGGGAAGTTCCTTAACATAATAAACCGGTATACCAAATTCGGAGCAATTCGAATCATTCTGCATGAAAAACACATTTATCTGAATTAAGGGGGTGGACTAACCCCGTTTTTCCCCTTTTATCCTTAACCAATGAACCCCCAAAACTAATCAGGGAAGTTCCTTAACAAAATAAACCGGTATACCAAATTCGGAGCAAATCGAATCATTCTGCATGAAAAACACATTTATCTGAATTAAGGGGGGTGGATTAACCCCGTTTTTTAACCTTTATCCTTAACCAATGAACCCCCAAAACTAATCAGGGAAGTTCCTTAACATAATAAACCGGTATACCAAATTCGGAGCAAATCGAATCATTCTGCATGAAAAACACATTTATCTGAATTAAGGGGGTGGACTAACCCCGTTTTTCCCCTTTTATCCTTAACCAATGAACCCCCAAAACTAATCAGGGAAGTTCCTTAACATAATAAACCGGTATACCAAATTCGGAGCAAATCGAATCATTCTGCATGAAAAACACATTTATCTGAATTAAAGCGGGTGGACTAACCCTGTTTTTCCACCCTTTATACTTAACCAATGAACCCCCAAAACTAATCAGGGAAGTTCCTTAACATAATAAACCGGTATACCAAATTCGGAGCAATTCGAATCATTCTGCATGAAAAACACATTTATCTGAATTAAGGGGGTGGACTAACCCCGTTTTTCCCCTTTTATCCTTAACCAATGAACCCCCAAAACTAATCAGGGAAGTTCCTTAACAAAATAAACCGGTATACCAAATTCGGAGCAAATCGAATCATTCTGCATGAAAAACACATTTATCTGAATTAAAGCGGGTGGACTAACCCTGTTTTTCCACCCTTTATACTTAACCAATGAACCCCCAAAACTAATCAGGGAAGTTCCTTAACATAATAAACCGGTATACCAAATTCGGAGCAATTCGAATCATTCTGCATGAAAAACACATTTATCTGAATTAAGGGGGTGGACTAACCCCGTTTTTCCCCTTTTATCCTTAACCAATGAACCCCCAAAACTAATCAGGGAAGTTCCTTAACAAAATAAACCGGTATACCAAATTCGGAGCAAATCGAATCATTCTGCATGAAAAACACATTTATCTGAATTAAGGGGGGTGGATTAACCCCGTTTTTTAACCTTTATCCTTAACCAATGAACCCCCAAAACTAATCAGGGAAGTTCCTTAACATAATAAACCGGTATACCAAATTCGGAGCAAATCGAATCATTCTGCATGAAAAACACATTTATCTGAATTAAGGGGGGTGGACTAACCCTGTTTTTCCCCTTTTATCCTTAACCAATGAACCCCCAAAACTAATCAGGGAAGTTCCTTAACATAATAAACCGGTATACCAAATTCGGAGCAAATCGAATCATTCTGCATGAAAAACACATTTATCTGAATTAAGGGGGTTGGACTAACCCCGTTTTTCCCTCTTTATCCTTAACCAATGAACTCCCAAAACTAATCAGGGAAGTTCCTTAACATAATAAACCGGTATACCAAATTCGGAGCAAATCGAATCATTCTGCATGAAAAACCCATTTAACTGAATTAAGGGGGTAGTGTGTGGACTAACCCCGTTTTTCCCCCTTTATCCTTAACCAATGAACTCCCAAAACTAATCAGGGAAGCGCCTTATCACAGTGAACCTAGGAAAAAATTTTGAAGCAAATCGGATGTTTCTATCAAGAGTTATCGCGTTACGTACATACGTACGTACGTACATACATACATACATACATACATACATACATACATACATACATACATACATACAGAACGGGCGGGCACATTAGCTCTCAGGCTTTGATAGCCTGTGAGCTAAAAAGTCACATTCACTTGACGTCAGGTTTGTTACGCCATTAAGTGATTTTTAGGACGTTTATCTGTATTTTTAATGATGTCCGATTGATTTATGAGTTCTTTTGTTAATTAAAATAACAAATACGTCATTGAATGGTGACGACATTATATTAAAAGAATAAAAGCATTGAAAAAAATGTTCTGATGCATAGTTGCGTACAATACATCCATTTCAACTTTTGCCACAAACGTTGAACCACCAACCGAAAGCGACCATTAAGAAAAATAATGTAAATAAATAAATAAATGGAGAAGGATATTTTTTTCTATTTTCTTTAATGTATTGTAAATTTTATTGTTGAAAGTTACTTATGTTGACGCTTGCGTGATCGGGTAACTTCTGAATTTAATTTTTTTTTTTTTTTTTTTTAATTCCAATACATGGAAGTTTCTGCGCGTTCGCTGATCTTCTTTTTTGATTTTTGTTGTTTTCGTGTGCGCGAAGTGCTCATATATGTCATATAACAATCACGACATTAAATAATTTCTTGTTTTTCTAACTTATCAATAAAGAAAATTAATTGTAACGTTGGTGAAATCTGTATTAAAACGTCGTTTCTTAATGCTCTCATAAATTTTTTTACACGTATTTTATCAATTTTATGTATCTTTTTAAGGGGTCTCCGGAGCTCAAAATTCTTTTTTTTTTTTTTTTTTTTTAGAGATTTTGCTATGATTTTTTTTTTTTTTTTTTTTAAATATGTTTTAATATAATAAGAATATTGCACGTAAGAAAGATCTGAAAAATTTTAAATATTTAAAAAAATAAATACATGTTAAAATTTTAAACATATTTAATTTTTTATATAACTCTGGAAGTACTGACACGATTTACGAAATTTTTTCACTTTTGTGTACATAAAATGTGTCATTTTAATTTGTCTTTAGGATTTCTTAAAATATTGGTTATGAATTTTATAAAAAAAATTTAAGTAAAAAAATAAAGTTTTTTTATGAGTGAGTTTTGTATTCATTAGCCTATTTTTGCAATTATCACCTAAAATTAAAAATCCCGAACACAATTTGTTGGAAATAGAGCATAAAATATCAATTGAAATTTTCATACCTCTATCTTGCAAGGAACTTTAGATGTATTCTTTTAAAGTTCACGAATCGTGGAAAATTCATTCTGAGATCAATGATGTGAAAGTTCACATCAGAGGGCAGCTGATGCATCTCGCTTCTCAAGGCGAAAGGTGTTCTATCTCTGGATCTAATGAACATAAAAGTATGCGGTTTGCGGTATTGAACGTTAAAAACTCAGTATTTTTTTAAGCCAATAAAGAGAGAAGTTTTAGCCCGAGACCCCCTTAATCTTATAATTAAAATGTTTATGTTTTATTCATAAATGCAATATTAAAAAAAAAAAAAAACACTTTTTGTTTATGGTTTAATTTAGTAACTCTGCATTAAAAGTCTTAAATGATTTATTATAATTAAATTAAGTCTTACAAATATTTAAAATAATTCTTATAGTTATTTCTCCATTTTACATCTACGACAGTGGCTCTCGCATTCAAAACTTACAACAGGAAAATGTCAACTTATTTCCCAGAGATTCACGCAGAATTAAAAACTTTTAACTAAAAAGATTTAAAAAGACCCTTTTAGTCATAGAATGAGATACATGAATAGATATAGAATGAGAAAATATTTCTCTGAATGAATAATGTGCACCTTGAATGAGATAATAAATGAGAGAAACAAACATTTCGCAACAAAATAGACAGTTTCGTTTTCTCCCTTAATAAGCGGCGGACGATAATAAATGCCTGCCGGTGATTAAGACGGAGCGCCTTCACGATGAATCTCCTCTGAGTAAGGAATGCCAATCCATAATCTGAAGATCTTTCTCCCTCACGCACATTCATGCGCTCCTTTCGTTTATTACGGAAAGCGACAGCCCATTCTTAAGAGATTCTGTTCTCCATAAGTGGGTTAACTGTTCTCCGGCCGTGCTCCAACGACATTCCAATTCCTATTTAGGAATCTTCGGTGCACACGGTGCAGAGTGTGTTGCAAACTCATTACACCACTTAAAAATTAAATCAAAGAGAGAGGGGGGGAAATCCTATGTGGCGCTCCCTTTTTGGATCTCGACCTGCGACATCTCACTCCTTTTTTACTTTCTTCTATCTTCAATAGAAGAAAGTATTGTAATCAAAATTTTTTTCGACTTCCGGTTTTCCACGGATTTACATGTTTTAGGGGTCAGAGTTTCCCAAAAACATGTTTATAGAAAATGTCTGTCTGTCCGTGTGTCTTTCGCCATTGTACCATCAAAAAGTGTATGAAGTTATACATAGAATTGAACCCAAAATCTCTTTTATGTTCTTAGGTATGGCAAGCAGGTCCTTCCTTAATTTTGAAAAAATCCACCGGAAGGGGGCGCTGTAATAGCAATTTTTGTGCGATTTTGAATATTGTACCATCAAAAAATGTATGAAGTTATCCATAGAATTAAACCAAATTTTTTGTGTATGTTTTTTTTTTTTTTTTTTTTTTGGCCATGGCAAGAAGGTTATCCCTGATTTTGGAAAAATTCCGCCGAAAAAGGGCACTGTAATGGCGATATTTGTGCGATTTCGAATATTGTATCATCCAAAAGTGTATGAAGTTATGAATAGAATTGAAAAAATCCGTTCATTAAATTCCGTTCATCAAATTCATTAAAAAAAAAATCCGAAAAAACGCGAATTTCATCAAACAATCGGGTAAAATGCGTATTTCATCAAAGAGTTGCGGGAAAATGCGAATTTCGTCAATCTTCGCAGAAAAACGTCAACGTCGTCAAAGGCTAACGAAAAAAACCACACTAATTTTTTCAAAGGAACGCAGAAAAAACGCTAATTTGGACAAAGCATCGCGAAAAAAAGGGACATTCATAAAACGATTGCTTTAAACCTGAATTTCGTCAAAGGGTCACGAAAAAAAGCAATTTTCGTTAAAGGATCACGATAAAACGCGATTTTCGTCAGAGGATCGCGAATGAAAAACGCGATTTTCATCAGAGGATAGCGAAAAAAAAAAACGCAACTTTCGCCTAAAGATTGCCAGAAAAACGCGAAATTAGCCGAAGGATGGCGACTTAGATGCCGAAAATTAGTCGCCAAAGCAAAAAATTTAGTCGCCACGTGGCGACCGGATACCGTGATTCTGCACCTATACCTCAGACCTCTCCCCTGTTTTGTAGAGTTCCTTAAGCCAAACCTCAAATGAAAACTTTAATTTCCGATTATGGAAATTAAATTTTGTTTTAAATGGCAACCCTTTTGAAACAAGATTGCGAATGAAGCTGGCCAACGAACTCGGTCGAGACATTGGTATGTACTATGTACACACCAAGTTACATTCGAATCGGTTCATAAATACGCCTGTTATCGCGTGACAAAAATAAGGTCGTTTCAAAATGTCAGCCACAATAGAAATTCAAAATGCTATAACTCAGCCATTTTTTTAGATATAGACGAAACAACAACTGTTCCGGAATCTTTGTATTAAGGACAAACACATTCAAAAAATATCTTTCTCATTTTTCAATTTTTTGGTAACTCATTGTAAATTTTAAATAAAAGAAAAATTAAATTGCCGCCATTTTGAAACAAGATGGCGGATGAAGCTTGCCAACGAACTCGGTCGAGACATTGGTACGTATTATGTATACACCAAGGTACATCCAAATCGGTTCATAAATACGCTTGTTATCGCGTGACAAAAATCAGGTTGTTTCAAAATATCAGCCTCGCTAGAAATTCAAAGTGCTATAACTCAGACATTTTTAAGATATAGACGAAACAAAAACTGCTCCGAAATTTTTGCATTAAGGTCAAACACATAAGAAAAAAATATTTTTTCAATTAACAATTTTTTGGTACCACATCTCAAATTTTAATTTTTAAAAAAACATTTAAATGGCCGCCATTTTGAAACAAGATGGCGGATGAATCTGGCCAACGAACTCGATCGAGACATTGTTACGTATTATGTATACACCAAGGTACATCCAAATCGATTCATAAATACGCCTGTTATCGCGTGACAAAAATCAGGTCGTTTCAAAATGTCAGCCAAGATAGAAATTCAAAGTGCTATAACTCAGCCATTTTTTAAGATATAGACAAAAAAAAAATGCTCCGGAATCTTTGAATCAATGTCAAACACAGAAGAAAAAAATATTTTTTAATTTTAAATTCTTTGGTATCACATTTCAAATTTTAAATTTTTTCAAAAAATTTAAATGGCCGCCATTTTGTAACAAGATGGCGGATGAAGCTGGCCTACGAACTTGGTCGAGAAATTGGTATGTACTATGTATACACGAAGTTTCATCCAAATCGGTTCAGAAATACGAGAGTTACAGTGTGACAAAGATCATATATATATATATAAATATATATATATATATCTTCTCCTCTAATTAACAATAATATTGAAAAACTAATTAATGATGCATTAAATCATGATTTTCCAAAAAAATTCATATATTCATTAATATACAATTAGTACTTTTCTTACATGATCTATTAAAACAAATTAACACATGCGTAAACAAAATTACAAAAAAATCTATAAAAAATTAAAAATTGTAAAATAATATAAAAAAATTATAGGTTGGTTGGGTAGGTAGATGTTAGAGTACGGAGGAGGGTGGTGTTGTCTGGATAATACGCAATGGTTAATTATTAAAAAAAAAAAAAAAAAAAAAGGGGGTCTCTTGTATTATTACTGTATTTTTGTTACGTATTTTATATGGATGTTGATTTGATATTTTATATGTAATTGGGGAATTTCATTAATATTATAATTAGCTTAATTATTGATTAATCTAATTTACAATTATTTGTTATTAAATTTTAATTTACTAAGGACAATATCATATTAATTACTAATAGTATGCCATTCTTATAGTGAATAATATACATATAAGTATGTTTAATATAAATATATTTATACTGTATGCATTAAAATTGGGTAATTATTTTTATTATTATTCCTCTATTCTTTTTAATATTTATTATCGGTTTAATGTTTTTGAATGTCTCACATTCATACTTTATTTTTATGGATGTCTGAAAATAATCCACACTCTATATTTGTGCTTTTTAAGTAATGGGAATTTAAGTATCATTTAACCTTCTATATACTTCCACATGTTTTTTATTTCCTGTTCATTTTATAAATATCTTATATATAATTCATTAAAAAATAATTTTTATATTATTTTTAATAATTATTTATATTAATTATTACTGAATTTATTTTGTTTTATAGCATATAGCTATATGCTATATATTATCAATGTTCTAGAATTATTTAAATTCTTAGTTTAGTTTAAATAAGTTAGCTAATAGAATATATTGTATGCTTTTAAATTTTATTAACAATAGTTTTTAAATACATTGTGTGATTTGTATTAGGTTTATAATTCTCTATATATAAGGATATGTTTGGTTTTGCTGTTTAAACAGTTATTTACATTCAAATGCTTAAAAATATTTATCTTGCGATAGATGTTTAAAATAAGTAATAATAGATGGCAGCACCAAATTTGTCTCTTTAAGATAGCTCTAATTTTTAATTTTTCTAGCTCCATTTCAGTTATAATTTATATACCAGGGGGTATTTTTAGCTAAATTTTGACGATATTGTTAAACTGTTATTAATTAATTTAATAGTGCATTTTAAATAATGTAATTAATATCTATTTATTTTATATTAGATTAAATGTGTTTAACAAGGTATTTCAAATTTTATTTCAAAATGTATTAACTGCATCCTTTGGTATCATTTACTGTGATTTCTTAACTGTTTTATTCACCTTAATCTTTTTGATATACTGGTAGACATGTGCGTATGGATTTTTGTAAAATACTGAAATATTAATCGGTATGGTGTTTATTATTTATATTTTATATCCTATAAATATTTAAATACGTTTTATTGATTCTTCCATTTCATATTATTTGTTTCTATTCTGCTTTCATTTTTAATCAATTCACTTGATTTTAATGGTTGTTCGGGCACAGGGGAAAATAATTTTTAGCTTTAGCTTATTTTTCCCACAGAAAACAACCATTTTGCTTATATCATTGAATTCTGTGCCCTTGATAACGTAATTCAATGTATAAGCTTTTCAATTTTTGTCGGTGTCCACTTTTTTCTTTTTTCTTCCATAATAATTCTTATAATAATTTTTTTTTATTTTTATTTATTTATTTATTTTTAATACTTACAGCTTTAATTCATAATAATTGACGGTGGTAGGTTATGTTTAATTAATGGTTATATATATATATATATTTGATATAACTTTTGAACGGAGGGTGGTTTCGGGGTCTGGGGGTCATGATCAATGAAAATATATCAAAATTTTTTGAAATCGCTTTCCTCCGAACGGCTGCAATAGGTAGTTTTTTGTAATGAAATCTACCTAAAATGCTCTGGAATCCTTATATCAAGGTCAAATACTTAAAAAAGAAACCTTTTTCAATTTCTAATTTATTTGCACCTTACTTTAAATATATATATTTTTTTATTTAGGCCACCATTTTGAAACAAGATGGCGGATAAAGCTGGCCAGCGAACTTGGGCAAGACATTGCTATATACTATCCACATGCCTTCTTACATCGAAATAGGTTTATAAATACGCGTGTTATCACGTGACAAATATCAGATCGTTTCAAAATGTCAGCCATGCTAGAAATTCAAAGTACTGTAATTCAACCATTTTTTAAGATATAGACGAAACGAAAACTGCTCCGGAATCTTTGTATCAAGGTCAAACACATAAAAAAAATCTTTTTCATTTTCCAATTTTTTGATACCTCATTTTAAATTTTAATTTAAAACTTTTTTTAATGGCAGCCCTTTTGAAACAAGATGGCGAATGAAGCTGGCCAACGAACTCGGTCGAGACATTGGTATGTACTATGTACACACCAAGTTACATCCAAATTGGTTCATAAATACGCCTGTTATCGCTTGACAAAAATCAGGTCGTTTCAAATGTCAGCCACAATAGAAATTTAAAATGCTATAACTCAGCCATTTTTTTAGATATAGATGAAACAAAAACTGTTCCGGAATCTTTAAATTAAGGTCAAACACATACAAAAATAATATGTTTCATTTTCCAATTTCTTGGTACCTCATTTTAAATTAATTTTTTTTTAATGGCCGCCATTTTGAAACAAGATGGCGAATGAAAATACCGAACGAACTCGATCGAGACATTGGTATGTACTATAAAGACACCAAGGTACATCCAAATCGGGTCATAAATACGCCTGTTATCGCTTGACAAAAATCAGGTCGTTTCAAAATGTCAGCCACGCTAGAATTTCAAAGTGCTATAACTCAGCCGTTTTTTAAGATAAAAGCGAAACAAAAACTGCTCCGGAATCTTTGTATCAAGGCCAAACACATAAAAAAAAATATTTTTTAATTTTCAATTTTTTGTATCACATTTCAAATTATTATTATTTTTTTTAATTTAAATGGCCGCCATTTTGAAATAAGATGGCGAATGAAGCTTGCCAACGAACTCGGTCGAGACATTGGTATGTACTATGTATACACGAAGTTACATCCAAATCGGTTCATAAATACGAGAGTTACAGTGTGACAAAGATCAGATATATATATATATCAACATTTGAACGGAATGTGGTTTCGGGGTCTGGGGGTCATGATCGATGAAAATATACCAACATTTTTTGAAATCGTTTTCCTCTGAACGGCTGCAATAGGTAGCTTTTTGTAATGAAAGCTACCTAAAAAGTATACTGGCAGCACAGCTGCCATGGTTTTAACGTTAATTGACGAATATTCGTTAATTTTTTCTCTGTAGAGGAGTTAAAATGCTGGTCAATAGAAGAAAACCTGGAAAAATGAATTAGACGACGTGGGAATCGAATTAGCTATCCCAGCGTTACAAGACGTGTACGCTAACGTCCGCGCTACAGTTAAACATAAGTGGAACGCTTTGAAGTACTAAATATGTTTGCCTCAAATGGACACCATTGGGCAATCGAACACCATTTTCAACACTTTCCAACACAGTTGAAAAGGGTTTATGAATTGGGTTGGTCTGTTTGTCTAAAATTTTAACACACAGGTCGGCGAGGTGCATTTTGAAAAAGGGTCTGCATAAATTTTAAATACTTTTAAGAAGAGGATAAAATTTTATCCAGCGGAATTTTCGAAGTTTGTAGGGAATTTTTAAATACATAAAATGGAAGGGAACCCCTTTTTTAAAAAGCACCTCGCCGGCATCGGACGTATACTTTGTACTGGGGAAAACCGTATTTCGATCATTTTATTATGTAATGAGTCATCGCGCTTTTAAATTTTCCCATAGATCAGGGTAAGCGAATTTACAGCACGCGTGCCACTTTTGGTACACAAAAGAATAATTTTGGCACGGCGCGGCGTTGATGGTGTCGCTAATGCAGGTTTACACTGATTTTACAGAAATCAGCGAACTTAGATGATCTGATTCGATTCTAAATTCGAATAATTGGAAATTGAAGAATTTTAATCCTATTTAATAAGGTTTCGTAAATTTATCAAACAAAGAAAATATTTAAAACTATCAAAAAGGAAAGATTATTATATATTAATAAAAATACCGATGGTAAATTATGGCAACTTCTGGAAATATTTCAGAACTATTTAAATAGTCTTTTTTCCATTCTATTAATTTTTCTTACTATTAATTATACCGTTAGTCATTATTTTTGCAAATGAAGAATATAAAAAATCAACTATAGCCAGATATATCCATTTTTCCATAATTTGCATTCTATTTAAATTAACTGAGCGTGAACATGATATTAATTATTTTTTATCCAAGATATTGAAGAGTTAATCACATTATTTTTTAAATTAATTTCTAAAATATAATTATTTCTATAATTATTACAGTGTAATCCATGCATGTATGTTACCCATTTTAGAAAAAAGTAATTAAGTCATTTTCAAGTAGTTTTGATTCATTATTTTTCAATCCGGTAAAATGATTAAACTTAAACTTATGTGCAAACTACTTAAAAGATGAGACACTATTTAAAAATATGTCAAATGACTTTAATATCCGTAGTACTTTCAACTATAAAAACATAGCCTTCGTCAGAGAAATACAAGAAATACTACTCTTATTAACTCTTATTTTCAAAATTCACGTAGATAGTGTCGAAAGGAGTGAAAGTGGAAGTCAATTTTTAGATCCGTAAAACATTGGGAAAATAAAACATGGCTATAGGGCAGTGGAATATGACTCGTTTTATGATTCTTTAAGCCAACTTGTATTTCTTGTATTTCTCTGACGAAGGCTACGTTTTTATAGTTGAAAGTGCTAAAGATATTAAAATAATTTGACATGTTTTTTAAATAGTGTCTCATCTGTTAAGTAGTTTTCACATAGTGTAAGTTTAAGTTTAACTTTTTAAAGATGAATTAAGCATTTCTATTTATTTATTTACTGAAGTAAATTTATTTTTAAGTTGGCACGTCAAGGTCATGCAAAACATTTTTTGAAAAAAAAAAAAAAAAAAAAAAAAAAAAAAAAAATTGACACGCGACTGTAAAAAGTTTCGTCAACCCTGCCATAGATTAACGCTGGATTCGGCGATGGGGCGTTTCAGTGAAGCTATGGATGTTCCCCTGTCTGTAAAACTCGTTTTTCCTTCGCAAATGTGTTTCGACGAAGAAAACGAAATGGGCTGCTTCCTCAAAACAGCCCGATAGCCTTTCCTATTAAATATATATATTTTTTTGTCAATTCAAAAGACACATGGACTCTTTTCCGTACGCAATAAAAAATACAAAAAGAATTTCTTTGAGAAGATAGGACAAAATTTAAACTTGGCTAAAACTGAATGGCAAAAGTAAACCGTGAAAAGTTCACAAAAATGCAGGCTTCTGATTATTCAATCTTATTTCGGTCATAGCGAAAATTCTATCTGAACCCGGCAGTATTACATTTATGTTAATTTTTAAAAACAAATTCAGAATTTTACAGATAAAAAGAAATGTATTATAATAAACACATTTTTTAAAGAAACAATAAGAACGATACATCCTGCATCGCGCCTATATCATGAAATACTCTATCCTCACACACAAGGAAGGTCTCCATACGGGCATACTCCGAAAAATCTGAAAAAAATATAGAATATTCTTCTCATGAGGATAGATAGGCTTATAAAAACATTTCAGCGGAAACTCGATAGAGGGTCCGTAAAACAATAATAAAAATTTCGTTATTTGGTGATTTATCACCGGTTGCCGATGGAATAAAGTTTCAAAAAATAACTTTTTTTATATCCAACACTTTTTAAGGTAAAAATGTTTCTTGTTGAACTTGTTTAAATAAATTTAATTTAAATAACTTTAGTCAGTTAAAGTCAGTTTTAGTTTGTTTGAACTATAGTTTTGTTATATATGTATTTATAACGAAATTTTTTGAATTAAAACAAAATTTAAAATTGTTTCAATCTCAAAATTAAGTCCAATGGAACAAACTGTCGATTCAATTTTATTGCTATGGAAACAAAAACTTCTCCAATATTGAAATGTATAACTGCAGCATTCTTCATCTGGCCTTTATTTTGGAATACGCTTAAATATATGAAAATATTTTTTATATATGAAATTATTTTAACAGTGATAAAATTAAATACCTGCAGCAACATGCAACAGAAATATGTAATACAAAAAAAGTATTTATTAAACTCTCTCATTGTTTAAGTTTAAATTCATTAAATACTCTTTAAACGCATTCTAAAAATCAATTAACAAGCAGATTTCAGATGCATTAAAATCGTTTGCTTTTGACGAGGGGAAGTTACTGCTCGCCCAATCGCGTGACGCTTTCGTCTTTTCGCGCCCAATACTCGAAAGTATTTTATTTTTCAGACTTTCTATTGTAATTCCGCCGCTCAATTTGACTGATCCTTTATGACATACATAAGTAGTTTCATTAGTATTTTTTCAAAATATTCCCAGTAAGGAGACCTTCCTTGTCAGACTCAATAATCAGGAAACCTTCATTTTTTCATACTATGAAAAAATAAACAATTTAGAAAATGGATAACACAGTTTAAAACTCATTTTCAGAAAGACTGTTTGTTGGCAGCCATGTATGCGAATTCTTTTCTAAAGCCTTGTATAGTCTCTGTAGACGTTTATACACGTCATACAGTCCAAAACTAACTTTTCGGGCCATGGCTGCTCTTAGACGTCCATGCATCCTTACCCTCTTGTGCAACTCTGTATCTCTCTATTATTAACAAGTAATATAAAAAATTTCTTTTTAAAGTCAATTCCTACTTAGGTCACCAAAGAAAAATTTAATATAACCCCTTAAGCTAATATTAGTTTTTGTTGCATTAAAATATCTGAATTTGTTGATTTTCTGTAAGCAAGAAAACCCTATTGGTTTACAATGGAAGTCTATGAGAATTTGGCGAAATATTAGAGATATCGCCAAGTTGGCGATCAACATGGCGGTATTGGGCGACAGAACAGTATCCCCCACCCCCTATGTAGTAACCCCCGTTATAGCTATGAAGATGCATTCAATGCTGTTCAATAACCAATGGCCGCCATTTTGTCTCCCCTATAAAACTAAAATTAATTAATTAAAATTTAATGAATGAATTAATATTCGAAAAAAAACTGTATTAACATCAAGTGTCAGCCACTACACGTTTAAAAAATGTATTTGAACTTGAGTGGATGAATGAGTATTTTATTTTATTAACGATTGAAAATTTGAACATGATATATATGGGGAGAGTGTGAACTAATAGTAGGAATTGAAAAACAAATGTAACTAACGCTATCACCGCCGCAGTCAATGAATTTTTGTGACCCTGGCGGGTCTTTCTTCGTTCATGTTAAGAAAACATACAAAAAGGTGAAAATGGATAGATAATTAGAGAAATAGAGAAATTTTTGATAAACACGCTGGTGCAGGCAGCTTTTAAATCGAATAATTATTTTAAGAGATATTTTAGGTTAAAATGGGCCAAAATCGTTCCATTGAAAATGTTTTATAGTAGCCGAAACTATACATAGGAATTGAATCACTTTTCCTAAAGATATACTTTAGAGACTCCCAGTGTGCAGACTGCTTTTATTTTTACTTTCTTCTATCTTTACAAGAAGAAAGTATTGGATTCGGGAAAATTTTCAACGGATTGACACGTTTTAGGGGTCAGAGAACCCCAAAAATATGTTTTTACAAAATGTCTGTCTGCGAGTCTGTCTGTGTGTGACACAAATTTTGTGGGCGCTCTCTCTCAAGAACTAACGCACGGAATTTAATACAAATTTATAATCAGTCAGTCCCAGATATAAATGGGTGCTGATTCCTTTTGGCTGCAAATCGCTCAATAGGTGGCGCTGCTATTCAGCATTTTTCACGTTTTCCACACTAGCTCCCATCTCCAGAACGAATGCACGGATTTTCATCCAACTTCAGATTCAGTGAGTCCTTGACAGCAATGGACGTTTTATATATTTTGGTGGCAATCTCTCAACAGGTGGCGCTGCTATGTTGCATTTTTTGCGATTTTCGCAATAGCTCTATCTCAAGAACTCATGCTTGGATTTTCAACAAATTTCAGATTCATCTATACCCTGATAGGAATGACTGCTGTTTATGTTTTGGTGCAAATCGCTCAACAGGTGGCTGTGCTATGCTGCATTTTTTAGAATTTCGACTATATCTCTATAACTCAATAACTAATGCACGAATTTTCATCCAAATTCAGATTCAGGTATACCTTGATACCGATGAGTGCTGTTTATGTTTTGGTGCAAATCGCTCAATAGGTGGTGCTGTTAGAATACATTTTTCAGAATTTTCGCTCTAGCCTCTATCTCAAGAACTAGTGCACGGATTTTCACCCAACTTCAAATTCAGATATACTTTGATATGTATTTTCTAAATTGGTGTAATTTCTTGTATTATTTAAATGATTTATAGAGAAGAAAGTTTTGTGATGGCTACTTGTTTTAATTCATTTTTACGTTAACGCGGGATTCGGCGAAGTAAAATGTTTTTGTGTTTAAATGGTTTTAGTTGTTATGAGTTAGAGAGTTTATTAGTTATGAGTAATTAATTTATGAGTTAGAAATTTCAGAGTTTAGAAATTTCAGATTATTAAAATTTTTCAACATAGAGGAATTCCAAAGTTTCTGAAAATCCTATGATGACTGTAATAGGTAAATACCACATAGTAAATGGTGAATAATAACATATAGTAAAAAGGTAACTACACAACATTAATCAATGTAACATATAATTAAGCATGTGTTAGTTGCGTTCTATGTTATGTATGCGTTCAGTGAAGCGATGGCTGTTCCCCTGACTGTTAAAATCTTTTTCCTTCGCAAATGTCTTTCGGCGAAGAAAACGAAATGGGGGCTGCGTCCTCAAAACTGTCCGATGGCCGCTCTTTTTAAATATTTTTGGTCAATCCGAAAGACACGTGGACTCTTTTCTGTACGCAATTAAAAAAAATAAAAAATGCAAAAGGAGTTTGTTTGAGAAGTCCAATTTTAAACACGGCTAAAAGACTATTTCTTTTAAGGGGGCTCAGGGCTTAAAAACTTTTCAAAAAATCGATTTTTTAGTATTTATTTTGATTATTTAATTACTTCTGAACGCAGTGCAAAAAACCGCATAAAAATATTTGCATTTTTAACGGAGTTATAAGCATTTATGTAACAATCACATTCAAAGCCGCACCCCTTTCATTCCAACTTTAAATCGCGTTTTCTCAAAACTTGATTTTTGACGACTATCCGTAAGATTAAAAAAAAAACTATTTGATGGAATGGCTTAAAAATTTTTTTGAATGCATATAACATCATTATCTATAGAATGAATTAATATATTTTAGATAGCTTATTATTTTGAGTATTTTTAACGAAAGAAAAATTATATTTTTTAGGGTCTTTTAAATTTTCAACTTTGAGAGTTTTTTTTAATAAGGTTTCCTTTGAGCGATAGTTATATCCTTAATTCGTTCTATAGAGTGAAGTTTGCTGATCATTTTAAAGCAAACATTAGGTTCTTATGTCAATTCAACGTTAAGGGGTCTTGTACCTTTTAAAGGCGTCGAAAATTAAAGAAAAACTTCAATGCTTGAATTAGTCTATCTTCAAAACCTTTTTATGTATAAACATGAAATTTTGGATATTGATTAAACAGATTGTGCTTTGTAATATACTTCCAACAGAAATTTATTAACCCTTTACAGAATTTGTGTATTGTTGAAATCAAAATAGCGCTTTTTTTACCCCATAAGTAATTGCGCGCATATCTTGAGAAAGTATGTATGGATTGTCGTGAAATTCAGTAAATATACTAAACAAATATGTGTGTTTAAAATGATCTACTTTTAAGTATTTACAATGGTAATATTTTTAGTAATGACTATTTTTATTCATTAAAAATACAATTTTTTTTTTTTTTTTTTTTTTTTTTTTTTTTTTTTTTACGAAAATATTTTTTAAATATAGTTGATGAAATAATTTTAGCCTAAGATTAGATCATTTTAAACACACATATATGATTAGTATCTTTACCGAATTTCATGCGAATCCATACATACTTTCTCAAGATATCATGCGCGCAATGACTTATGGGGTAAAAAAAGAGCTATTTTGATTTCAACAAAACACAAATTCTGTAAAGGGTTTATAAATTTCTAATGGTAGCATACTACAAAGCACAATCTGTTTAATCAATATCCAAAATTTCATGTTTATACATAAAAAGACTTTGAAGATAGACTCATTCGAACTTTGAAGTTTTTCGTTAATTTTCGACGCGTTTAAAAGGTACAAGACCCCTTAAGATACTTACGGAGGGTGAAGGAACACCTCAATTTTTTTTTCAAAAATTGTGTTCTATAAATTTTGCTATATTTTTTATTTTGTTACATTGAAGTACTTCATTTTATAATTTTATAAGACTGCAAACGTACCTTAAAAATATCAGAAAATTCAAATGAGTTACATTGAATACTTCTGTTTTTATAGGGACTCGAAGCGAGAGCTTCAGTTTACATATTTTTCGGTATCGATCAAGCCCCGCCCCCTTAAGTTAAACTTAAAAAAAAGTTTCTAAATTTTACGGATAAAGTAAATGTATTATAATAAATACATTTATTAAATAAACAATTTTTAGATTAGGGTTGTATGGGTGAATTTAGTGTTTCATGCAAAGTCTAACCCCTTAAATGCCGACGAAATCTTACGCGATCTCCAGTGCCTTACTTAAATCGCATATTTCTGAAATTATAGAAGGTGCACAGTAGTTTTCTGAAATAACAGTAAGAAAATGCACACGATATAATGCTATATAGAAAGGCCCAGATGGAGAAAATGGCCTCTCTATAATTGGAATTTGTCATCTCTTTAATAGACGCATGTATTTTTAGAGATGCATGTATTTAATAGATGCATGTATTTAATAGATGCATGTCGTTTATATGCGTCCAGGGCAGTTAAGAGGTTTTAATTTAAATGGAAAAAAATGACATATAAACGTTAAAACATACATATAGTTACTAGGTGCTAAAAACATATAAAGACATTAGTTAATATAACCCTGAGATCTTTCGAACAGACACGCGTCCATTTTCAAGGGGGATATATAGGTTCTTTATATCTTTATATATTTTTAGCCCCTTTTAAGTAATTATAGGTATGTTTTAATGTTTATATCAATAACAAGGTAAAAATTCCTTCACGACATTAGTTTTAGTACTGGTGTTTTGATTCTATTGAAAAAAAGGACGCTGAAACAAAATTTTAAAAAGTATAAAAGAAAGAAAAATATCCGAAGGCCCTTTAAAGGTATGTAGCGACTCTGTAAGTTTTCCATGAAAATCGATAATGATGTAGATTAATTTATTTACGTTAATATTTACGTGCGTCATAAAAGTAAACAAATCCTTACCTATGTTTTTATTTAATAGTATTAAAGTTTATTATTACTTTCTTCTATCTTTACAAGAAGAAAGTATTGGATTCATGAAAATTTTCGAATTCCGGTTTTTGACGGATTTACACGTTTTAGGGGTCAGAGATTCCAAAAAACATGTTTTTACAAAATGTGACTCTGTGAGTCTGTCTGTGTGTATGTGACACAAATTTTGTGGGCGCTCTATCTCAAGAACTAATGCACGGAATTTAATAAAAAATTATATTCAGTGAGTCTCTAATACAAATTGATGCTGATTAGTTTTTGGTGTAAATCGCTTAACAGGTGGCGCTGCTATGCTGCATTTTTCACGATTTACGCAATAGCTCTATCTCAGGAACTAATGCACAGATTTTGATAAAAGTTCAGATTTAGTTAGTCCTTGATATGAATTGATGCTGATAATGTTTTGGTGTAAATCGCCCAACAGGTGGCGCTGTTGTGATGAATTTTGCAGGATTTACACGATTTCCCCAATAGCTCTATCTTAAGAACTAACGCACGGATTTTCATCAAACTTCAGATTCAGTTAGTCCTTGATATGACTTGCTACTGATTAGGTGTTGGTGTAAATCGCCCAACAGATGGCGCTTCTGTGCTGCCTTTTTCACGATTGCCTCAATAGCTCTATCTATAGAACTAATGGACGAATTTTCATCTAACTTCAGATTTAGTTGTATGTTGATACAAGTTGTTGTTAATTAGGTTTTGATGTTAATCACCCAATAGGTGGCGCTGCTATGCAGGAATTTTCACTATTTTCGCTATAGCTCTATCTCAAAAACTAATGCACTGATTTTCTCCAAACTTCAAATTCAGTCAGACGTTGACATAAATTGTTGCTGATTAGGATTTGGTAGAAATCACCCAATAGGTGGCGCTGCTAGGCAGCATTTTGCTGGATTTAGACGATTTCAGTGATAGTCATATCTCAAGAACTAATGCACGGAATTTCATATCTTTAGAATCCTCATGAGATGCATAGATTGTCATTTAATTTTGGCAGTGTGATAGAGAATTTTGAAGTATTAACATGTATGAGATAGAAGAAAGTTTTGGAATTGGTACATCCGACTAGTTTTATTTAATGGTATTATGCTTTTATTTAATAGTAGTAAATGGAAAAATGTTGTTAATCTGAAATAGTGTCAGCTCCAGTTCGAAACCTCATATAGAAAATAAGAAAAAAAAAAAATCACACATTTATTATCCTATTTCACTGAAGGGGGCACTATAAATTTAAATAAAAATTGTGTTGAATCTATCGTATTTATTACTTGAATATGGCTGTCAGACAAAGTTTTAAATTATTATTATTTCGTTTAAATTTAGCAACTCTATTTCTTTTTGAGGTGAGGAAGGCGTTATCGTCGTTAAACAAAGTGGAGATGAATCTGTCCTTTCTCATTTTAAATTGGGTTGTGGTAGATAATATTAAAATAAATAATTATAAAATTTTAGTTATACAATTCACCACCTGGGACAATACCAGTGTCAAAAAAATCCTTTCCACGTCGAATACTTTATAGAAATATAAATTTGACCAAGACAGAAATTTATTTTGAAAAATTAAGCGAAATTCGCTCCTGGGAAATGTGTTTAAATTGAGATGCCATTTTCCCCTGAAGCCATTACTGACAAAAAAAAAAAAAAAAAAAAAAAAAAACTATCCTAGGAAAGTATTTACTAAAACATAAATTTGGCCATGCCGCTGGTTATTAAATTGCGTCTGAAAAGTTAGATGAAGATATAGTTATAAGAGCTGCATGGAACTATAATTTGAATAAAAGTCTAAAAAGAAAAAACAAACAACGACTAGTGTATAGATTAACCACGTATGAAAATTTTGATAAAATGAAAACTTCTTTTTAGTGAATCAGTTTGTCGTTTTCCTCCCGCGAAGGAAAATTAAGTATTTCTCATTTCGTCGCTGACTCTCCTTAACAGGTGCATTGAAATGAAACTTTCTGATCCATTCATTTTTAGACGCAAAAAGCATGCAGGTATGATGATGAATGGGATTTTCCATTTTTTGACACACGAGTCAAAATTCATGCTGAAACTTACGCTTAGCCCAGAAACTGGGTTCAAAACGTCTTTTCTGCTATTTTTAGGTGCGTTCGTAATTATATAAATATGTAGCACCTGTAGTCGTCGTTCAGTCCATCTGGACCGTTCACAACTAAGCAAAAGGCACTGCTGATACGTTCTAGGCACTCGTTAGGTTTATTGCCGCTACGTGGCGATTAGGCGGTCACCCGCACCGATACCACGAATCAAACCCGTTCAGCTGATAGAGGCCTGGTCATCGGTTAGAAAGAAAAAAAAAACAGCGCAAAAACTACCCAACCGAATCGTTGGAAATTTAAAATATATAATGGTTGCATAAGTTTGTCGAGTCCTTTCAAATTGGATGAAAATCGGATGTACAGTTGAATGACAGGGGCAGTCAAAAGTTTTCCGTTACAGGACGGCCAATGGGAATACATTATTGCAAGTGCATTTGAAGGATGTGACAGCCTTTCGAACAGAATGAGACGGATAGGCACTTATGGAGTGCACTAAAATATACATTCAGTATACTCGGCGGTGCAAAAGATATTTATAAAACTAGTTAGAGTAAGAACGCAGTTCGTTTGCCACGTTGGACGAGCCATTTCCAACTAGTTTTTTTATCGGAAAATTAAAAACATTATTCGCAAACAGGGTTTCTAAAGCGAACCCTTTCGCAGATGCGCACGAATGAGGAATGAATCCTAGAAAGTAGAAAGAGAGGTAACGAATCCATTTTTTCCAGGTGAAAAGAAAAGAATCAGCGTTTCTCCATCTGTTATTTTCGATCGGAAAATAATCTGTGAAATCGTCCTTCGCCGTCGATAAAGAGGCTACCTAATTAAGAATCAATTATTTTCTTAATCACTTTCTTTCACTCTTCAGCACTCTCTTTTCTTCTGCATTCCACGGCTTAAACTGCTTTCATTGGCTTTCGAATTCATGAATGGATAAGGAAAATAGTTCTTCATTGGAACAATCGAGATTCGCTTTCCTCCTCTTGCGAATTCAAGTTCTTAGAACCACTGTGAAAATTCGTCGGGTCGTATAGTTATGAATTCCTTATTATCCCCCGGTATGCTATTTCTTTCTCGAAGCAAATAAAATGTCGTCTCCAAAAAATAATGTTACGTTCTATAAGCCAGCCGTAAAACAAAGCACATGTACAAGCATCGCACATTTTCAATGTTTAGTCCTTCGTATTGGAAAAAATGTAGTTTTAAATGCAATTTGTTTGAAAACGGCATCTCCATTTATTTTTGAGATATTCATTTTTTTTTTTTTTTTTTTTTTTTTTTGTATTTTTTAGCGTGATTTGTTTAATTCTGGCAATCCATTTCTGTAGAAAGTAAAGAGAAAATAGCTCAAAAATAGTAATTATATATTTTTGTTGCCATTTTCTCATAACAACCGAAAAAAAATGTAATTAAAATACTTGCTATTTTGAGAAAAATATAAATGAAGGATTTCTGATAAAACAGGGAGCCATTATAAACTAAATATAATTTTAAGTATTTTAAGTATATTATGTTGAGCAAAAGTTCTGGGAAATTTTTAATCTAATAGTTTCCAGAGTTTGTATCGTATAGGATGGTCGTGCCATCAGTGCCAAGCTCTGTTGCCAGCAGTTGGATCGCGTCTACGACAAATTGGTGCAGAAGTATCCCAGATGGGTCCGCCGAAATCGCGCTGTTTCAGCAGGACAATGCCAAACCGCACGTGGCCCAGAAGACCAAGGACAAGTTTGCACAGTTGGACGGCGTTGAAATTCTTCCACACCCCACATACAGTCCAGACGTGGCTCCATCCGATGATAGCCTCTTTCGATCAATGCAACACTTTTTCAAGGGCCGTCGATTTGAATCCTTTAATGAAGTTGAAGAAGCATGTCAAGAGTTTTTCTATTCCAAGGAGCCGCCATGGTACTTCCAGCAAATCCGGAATCTGGCAGAACGATAGCAGAAAGTTGTGGACTAGGATGGTCTCTACTTTGAAGAATAAGTCCTTGTTGCTTTTGTTGTTAATTTACGCATAACAACACAAATTTCCCAGAACTATTTGCTCAACCTAGTATTACAAACAAATGAAGGCATAGGAATCGTGCGATAGCCGATTTTTTTTTTTTTTTTTTTTTTTTTTTTTTTTTTTTTTGTCCAGTTTCTTGAAAGACGAACTCTTTTCTGGGGGGTTTGCGTATTATTCCGCGATAGTCACGTCCTATGCCTATTTTACTGTAGATGTTCTTTAAGACTGGATCGTCCATGAGGAATTCTTTAGCAGATGCGGATGACGTCATTTTATATAAAATAAAAGCGCGTGTTTGGAGTCTTAAAACTGAACTATCTCTATTTATATACATATATATATATATATATATATTTCATTATTCATATATATTTCATATATATATTTCAATTATATATATATATATTTCATCATCATATATATATTTCATTCATATTTCATTCACACTAAGTTCTTAAAAAGCAGAATTCCTGTTTTCTAGTCCTTTTATTTGTTTGTGTATGTAAAAAGTAGTGATATATAAAAAGAAGATATTCAATTTTGTAAAAAAAAAAAAAAGTAAAATAAATAAATAACTGTTTCGACATAAATGGACATTTTATTCGAATGAAGAACGGCATTTGAAAATGGACGGTTTTAATTATTCCGGAGTCTGATCCAATACAAACAAGTTTTAAACGGCAAAGAAAACGTGTCTTCTTTCAATGTGGTACTTATTAGATTTCATTTTAAAATCGTTTATTAAATAAAATTTCCGGTTGGAAATATTTTTGTTTTGGATCAGACTCCGGAATGTTTAAGATATGTTGACACCAGTGTCGCCAGATTGGGGACTTTTTTGTTCCCAGCCAGATTGTTGATTGTCACCACTTTTTTGAAATTGAAATATTCAGCCTATTTAAAAATAGATTAAAATTTTTGAAAAATAAGACGAATTATACTATTGTTAAAAAGTGGTGGCAGTCAAATAATCTGAATTAAAAAAGTCCTCAATCTGGCAACACTGGTTGATATCTATGTTTTAAGCACTGGCTATCGAACAAGGGGTTTTAGAATTGGGACTTCGAACGGCCTATAGAGGCGCTGATCGCAGCCATTAGTACAGGAAATATTTCCCTTTAACTAATGGTAAAGTAGATTAATTTTAACACAATTATTCCAATTGGTAAATAAATCATATTAGATGTAAATTTCCAACTGGGGGAAAAATGTCCGGACCAGGATTCGAACCAGGGATCTCCTGGCTGTAGCCGCCAGTGCTCTACCATTTGAGCTATCCCGGACGAATCGGGTGGAACTTTTTCACCCAGCTAACCAAAATGATTATAGCATCTGGTCTGAAAACTGGTTCAGCTCAACAGAATAAATATCAGGTAATGGAACTCCAGAAATCGCTGGAAAAAAGTTCCACCAGATTCGTCCGGGATAGCTCAGAGGGTAGAGCTCTGGCGGCTTCAGCCAGGAGATTCCTGGTTCGAATCCTGGTCCGACCATTTTTCGCCCAGTTGGAAATTTACATCTAATATAATGCTAAAGTGCCATTAAAATCAGACTGCAAATAAGCTTGAAAGTTTTAGATATTGAAATTCGGATTATCTTTACTTTTTCATAGAACACGTAGCATAAATGTCACATGAAATCTGAAATTGTGTAAAAAAATACTTATTCAGAACAAGTTAAAAATACATGTCATTCAATGTGCTTGCATGGGATTTTCCTGAAGCAAGAAGTTATATCTTTCCTCCACCAGAGGGCGTGTTCGAGCGCTTGAATCCCCAATAACATTTCTTCCATCCTGGTAAAAATGACTTCTGAAATGGGGCAGATTGTGGCATTCAAGGCGAATTACGGAACAACTCACTGAATTAAACCTTATGCAAAATAGACACCCTCTTCTGTTGGAAAGAACACATTCTTTTCTTCATAAGCGTTACGTTAAATAATGAAAATAAATGATCCAGCCATGATGAAGACGGAGAAGTTTAATGACAATATTTACTCATTCCGGAGTTTTCCTCCTCTTTTGAAATACACCTGACAGAGGTGGAGGAGGGGGAGGAGGATGCGATCTTTTCTCTCTCCCTCTGACATTCACCTACTTTTAATGGATGGGGAAGGGGAGGAGGAAGGATTCTAAAAGTCTCTCGGAAAATACATAATTATAAGGAAAAGGAGAGGGTGGTATGACAGGTGTTTCTCTTTTTTTCTTTTCTTTTGTGCAATGGTAATGAAGAAATTCAAAATACCATTTGGTGACGAAGGCTGTTCTCAATTCATCCATTTTATTTTTAACCCATTTTAGGCAAAGCATAGAAATTTTATAAAATATGGTATTGTTTTCATTGAAATAGGCTTAAATTACATTCATTAAGACACGAGAAAAGTTTCGTGCATGAAAATAACATTTTATTTAAGAAATAAAATGGTGCGTATAAGCACCATTGATCAAATCATTCAGTTGAACCATTGCATTATGGTCGAATTTTTATATTTTTTTATGTAAATTTTCAAAACATTTTGGATGCAAATGGACTTGGCATTTGAGGCACAAATAAACCACACTAAATTTGCAATAAAACTCTGAAACCTTGCATAAAAAGTGGGTTTTCGATTTTTGCCTATTTTTCATGCTTTCGGCGAATGGTGCGTTAACGCACCATTAAATTTACAGAAAAAAAATTAAGTTTTTTTTTTTATGACATTTGAGTTTTTTATGACATTTGAATTTATTTTTATTTTATTTACAGAACTTGCAACTTTAATCCATTATAAAAATATATGATTAATCTCAAGTGGATTTTCAAATCATGGATTTTCAAACATGGATTTTCAATCAGTCATTCATGGGTCTCATTTTCAAAAAGTCGAATTTGTCAATAACCTATTCAAGTTAAAAAAAAAAAAAAAAAAAAAAAAAAAAAAAAACTAGCGTATTTAAAAAATTCTCAACAGAAAGTGTTTACTCCGATTGAATTTTATAATGTCTTCAGAATATCAGAAAAATAAAATTAGTGAACAATATATACATAGCTGCCAACTTGTACGGATTTTTCCTACCACTAAAATTTAATAGAAATCTTTGACTTATTTAAACGTTAAATTTGCTTGAATTTCGGGGATTCATTTAGCTAAAATTAACTATAAAATTTTAGTGGTATGAAAAATTCGTACAAGTTGGCAGCTATGTATATGTCACAGTGTTAATAAAAAAATATTTATTGAAATGGTACGTTTACGCACCTTTGGCCAAAAATAGGTTTAATGTTAAGTAAAGACACGTATTTAGAAGTAATTTCTATGCAATCGAATTGGCAGGTATCCTTCATTCATTTTCATTTGTAAAAGAAATGCATTTACAAGTCATTTATTAATTTTTAAATGCATAAAATTTGCAGACATAATGAAGTACTAAAGCATTTTTAGTTTCACTGTGTTTACCCGAAATGCTCTGCTTAACAGTAAAAGGGCCGTAAGAATCATGAAAATTCAGGTATTCCCTTTAGAGCCAAAAGACATATATCATTCCTAATTACTCACACTGTTGATGAATGATCGTACGGCAAAATAAACGCGAAAAACCAGACCAAAAAATACGTCGTTATCGGATGGACATTCACATACGGAGCAAAATTTCTCCCTCCAAATACGAGTCACTCCCCACCGTGAAAAACCATTAGGACTTCTGCTAATTGAGATTTTCGGCGCAACGAAAAATAACTTGATATATACCCCCTGACCATGGCCACATACCTTCCTTATCCTATTTTTAAAGATTGTTCAGAACAAGATGCTAGAAATTAAAAAAAAAAGTGAATATTTTTAGCATACCATTGTGTAACATTTTGTGCATACTTGTATGCCATAATACGGTTATAATATGGTTATTTTTCTTTAAAATTAATATTTATTAAACTATTAAACAGTATATTAGTCATCTTAAGATTGACCCAAGATAATTTCTAAATAGAGTTATTTATCTTATTATTGGAGAGCTGAAATAAAATAATGTTTAAAAAGTATAAAAATTGTAACAAATTTCACGTTTTCGTTAATGATAAATATGACTTATGAATTTCATTTAGTATTTCAGCATTTATAGAAATATTTCTAAAAACTATTTTTTATACCCTTTTATATAAAAATTTGCCTGTTTGTTTCACAATTCCTAGAGAATGTGAAAAGCAGCGCGATGAAATTAACACCAATTATTCGCATGAATCCGGGAATGTCTTAATGACTCTCAGGACTTTAAATTTTTAAATAGTGTTCAAAATATTAACTGCATTTTGCCATTATAACTTTTAACTGAGTTTCTCAGAAACACAAGTAAAATACTTCATTTTTGTGGAGGGAAAGGGGAAAATAATACTATCCGAAATGATAAAAAAAATGTTATTTTTGTTTTGTTTAAATAAATCGATTTAATGGCTTTTAGTTTACGTTTTCTTAAAAAAGTTATTTAAAGCATGATAATATGACTTCTACATTTATTAAAGATTTTATCAAAAAGCTGAGATTTTTTTCATATTATTCATCTGTATGAAATAATATTTTCTGAATTTCTTTAAAATGTAAATAACATGTAAAACAGTAAATATCATGACCATATAAATAACATGAAATTTTGAGCATGGATTGAACATACGTACAGGGTATATAATAAAAGATTTGTCTAAAACATAAGCAGAAGATTAGTCACATATAGAACTGGACAACAGTAAGATGGCCGAAGCTATTATCATCTCAGAACGACAATTTTTTCCCTTTCCTGCGCTGTCACGTCTGGAAATTCGAATCAAAACACCAAATTTAACTGCATATCTTAAAAATTCCTCTTTCTTTCTGAAAAAGGAAAACTGTTCAATTGCGTTGTTTCTAAATAAGTACACCTGCCAATTTGACACGTTTGCAAACAAAAATGAATTAGAAAATGTATCAGAAACTATCAAGTTTGCATTTCAGAAAAGTCTTAAATGAATCAGGAAAATAAAGAAACATTAACTTGACAATAGTGGCAAGCTCTCTAAATTTTTATCCAAAATTATCTAGATCGATCGAATTTTACTACCCGTATACCCTTTTACTATAAAGGCATTGTACTAATTATTGCATCAAAATTAGGTAACTTGCAAGATATAATTTCCGTAATTTTCATATAATCTATATTGTAAATTCTAAGCATGATTACTTGATTATATTGAAATATTTATCCAAATTAACATTTTGAACCTTTTTTAAATGTAAAATTGAATTAAATTCCCCCCTCCCCCCCCCCCTCATTCAAAAGGAAAAAAAGAGAGAGGGAGAGAAAGATAGCATGCTATGGAAAATGCAACAAATCGGATGACTACGCCGGCTAAGACATTTTTAAAATGGGAAAAAATATTTATTTTTTTACGTAGTATAAGCACATGTGTTGCGTAATGTAATGTGATTGCATTCAGATAGTAAGCTTAAAATTTAGAATGTTTTCCAGTTCACATGAATAATCAAAACCCTACTAAAATCATTTTTTAAATTTTAAATAATAATAATTATTATTATTATTTACTATTGAGGAGCTGAGCTAACTCAATAACATTACACAAAAGAAAGCAAAAAGTTATATTTCTTGAAAATTTTTGTTTGTCAACAAGACCAAGAGGCATCTATCTGTATCTCACAAATAATATATTTGAATTTCATGATAATTGGAGCAATCTTCTAATAAATATTATATTTCCATAGAACAAAATTAGGGATGTAATAATGATCTATTAGAAGAAAAATTGAAAACTGAAAATGGCTTGTCTACATAACTTACTTTATACATTAATGTTTGTTTATACAGCCTATCTACTGACTTCAAGAATCGTGTTTTTAAAAAATCATTTTATTCATCGCCAGGTTTTATCAACATTACAATTAATTTGAATTATTAATAAAATTTTGAAGTGAAAATTCTATATGAAAAAACAAGAAAAAAAAATCACTTATGTTATTAGCCGCTGCATGAGTATATCTTTGAAATCGAAAGTTAAAGTTCAGATGAATTTTCAGAAAAAATAATTGGCAACTTGGGAAATAAATATATGAGAAATTATGAGTAAACTATATACATTTTGTGCAAGAAAATTAATTTTTAAATGTATTTAAGAGTGAATAAGTGTAATTATATTTCGGTCCTAATTTCTTTTTTTTTAAAATCATTTAAAACATTATTTTTCTTATTTTAGTCAATTATGTCTGAAGTGGGTTTTGTTTCATTTTAAAATTTTAATTGCAAAGATTCCGTACTTTTTACTTTCTTATTTCGATAAAGATATTTTCGTTTTCCCCTACATAAATATTTCAAATATAATTAGGCAATTAATTTCTTACCTACATTCTTCAATTCTTCAGATATTTCCATAAGGTGGCTAAAGAATCTAAAAGCATTTTTTTACATTAATGTAAATGTTGTTTGCATTCGATTGTTACCTGATGAATAGTTTTAAGTTATTTTCCTGCCTCAAAAATCTTTTAAAAAATCAAATTTATTTTCTAAAAGGCGTTGTGTTTTTATAGAAAAATGGAAAAAATAATAACTAAAATTTAGAATTTTAATAAAAATGTATGAAAACTTGCGAATTTTTTTTTCACTGTAATCATTGAGATTTTTTGCGGATACGTCTTTTCATTCATTTTTAATTAACCTATTCGCTGCCAACCACGAGTATACTCGTGGCTTTAATTTATTTATTACTTTGTCACCACTATTTTAGAATTAAAAAATTGCTTTATTTATTGGCAGAAATTTTACTGTATTAGTAAAGCGAAATTTACATTTCTGAATTTGTGGTGGCATACGACTTTCAACAAGAAATTTGAATTTTTTTACTTTATAGTTTTGGCAGCGAATGGGTTAACAGAAATTTTCAAGAAAACAACGTGTTTTAGCGATATGTGAATGTACTCTTTAAAGTCTCTGTTGACAATTTTTTTTAATAATATCTTATCCATCGTCTGTGTTTTGTATGTGCTTATAAAAGTGGATGTTGACATTAGAAATAATATGTGACAGTATTCAGTATAGTTTAGAAATCACGAATGCGTTAGAAAGTAGCTATCTGAGATGACATTTAAGCTTGTTTTCAAAGCTAAACTGCCTAATTTCTGGCATAATTCCTAAATCCATTTTGGGTTGTTAAAGCTGGACTGATAGGTACTCAGCTTCAGCTACATTCTTGAATTGTTCAGATGTTTCCATAAGGTTGCTAAAGAATCTAACAGCATTTTTTTACATTAATGTAAATGTCGTACGTGTTAATACAGGTACACACGATAGGTACGCTATTCAGAAGCTAATCGTTTTCTGATTGTAAAATCATGAGACTGACAGGTGTATTTCTATTCAGAAGCTATGAAATCGAATATTTTTTTTCCTTTTTCAATAAAGGCTTGCGATTTTCTAGAAAATGCTGTCAAAGCTAGTGTTTTGAAACGAAATTCAGCGTCACAAAAATGGCATATCACTTAAAATATAATTCAGTTATCGAAAAATGAAAAATCTGTTTGAATCTAGATCACTTCAATTGTCATGTTTACTGATGTTTTGCTTTTTACGTCAAAGTTTAGAAAGCATTTATATTTTACTAAACATTTTGAAACATTATTAACCACTAGGTGGTCCCTGTCAAAATTCGACGACATAAAAGATTTTTAAAATGTCCTATCTAATAATCCCACGTCTGAAATTCATATTGTCCGGAGCGTAACCATTATTTTAAGCTAATCAATGTTTATATAAAAATGTATACATTTTTAACAATGATAATTGAAAATCTGTAGATGAGTCAGTTTTTTAATGTTTTCATTCTTTGTATAGTTCTTCATTTCCTTTCCATAATTCTGATTGGTTGTTCTTTTCTTATGGTCTGGAATCGCTTCCCTCTTATAAATTGGCATACATTGTCGAACTTAAAAATACAAACACACACGCACACATATACACTATATTGCCATTATTGACCGGCAACTTTCAATTTTAGACATTTTGTCGAATATTTATAAATATACTTGACAGATTTTTCTGGAATTTCAGGATTGATCATCTTTCTGAATTTTTACGATATTTGACCAGATTTTTTTAGTGTTGCTCGATAGAGTTGACTATTAAATTATGTAAAATGATCCTTGTTATCGTTCGCGCATTCGCAGATAAAAATTATTTCATACAACTGCTCATATTTCTTAAAATATTTAATATATTTATATTCCAATTGCACTGTATTGTTTCTACTGTATTTTGTCAATTTTTCTGAAATCGGTGTTAAATTTGGTTGAAAACCCTGCATGTAATAAGCAAAAAACATGCAAGAATTTTTTAATTATTTTAAATAAATCGCTATATCTCTGTTAATATACGTGCTATTCTTACACAAAATAATACACATATTACAGAATGTCTGTTTATTTATATTCGATAGCGGTAGATCATTTCATGCATTTTATTTTACAGGGTGATCCCAAGTATTATTGTTTTTCTTTGATTTTTTGTTGGCCCCCTAATTCCCCCCCCCCCCTTAACAAATCGACATTGCTAAATATGAGGTCATACCTATTATTTTTTATCCTGAAATTCCAGAAGAATCTGTCAAGTATATTTATAAATATTCGACAAAATGTCTAAAATTGAAAGTTGCCGTCGCCGGTCATTAATGGCTATATAGTGTATATGTACACAGGGCCCGACTTAGACAGTGGGGGACCCTGTGGCAAACATTATTCGGGGCCCCCCTTCGATCTTTTGAAAATTTTCGTGAATTATGTTGAAATGACTGAAACTAAACATCATACCTATTGTATGTAGACTTAAATTTCATACCAAGCACTATTCACATCTGTATACAGTATAGTACAAGAAAGATAACTTTAAGAAACTATAGCATACATTATTATTATTATTATTATTTTTTTTTTTGGTTATAGGAATATAAGGATAAATGTGAGCCGTTAAAATGTAAATACAGTTCTCTCAGGCATTATTGGCTGTTTGTGTTAATACTTTTCTATTTAACTTTAATCTTTGTATTCAATCAACATGCATTTGGGTGATTCCATCATATAGGAAGGCAAGTGGTGGCATGCATTTAATAATAATAGCAACAAATTTCAATACTTGTTATGTTGTTACTGCATTCCCCATGATACCTTAAAGTACTTTGGTATAAAGTTTCATATGAAAACAGAAAGCAACAGATAGCAGATATGTGATATTACTGTAATATTTTAATTAAAATTATGTATTTAAACAAATTTTATGAAATCAGTAAGGAAGAAATTAAATATCACAAAATGAAAAACACTTTAAATTAGAATCTGGTCACTTGTGGATATTTTTTATCATTTGGCTCTCCTTTAACTTAAACTTACATCTGCCCTTGGGGGGGGGGGGGGGGGGGCTCAAATCGGGGGGCCCGGGGCAGCTGCCCCGCATGCCCCTGCATTAGACGGGCCCTGTATGTACATATATGTATATATAATTCCGAGCATATTCTGATGCAACATATTTGAACTAATTCAAATTAGCTTCATAATAATTTTATGTTCAACATAGAATGAAAATCTGGGTTTTTGTGACAAATTTCACTTTAATGCCAAAGTGCTATATCTAATAAGTGCTCTGATCTTATGATTAATCGGCTCTCTTTTTTTTTTCCTTCGTAAATAAATGTATAATATTTGATTAAATATCTGATTTACTATGTACTTTAATTTCCATCTATGCAATTTTAAGTAATTTAAGGCCGAATGAATAAAATGTTTTAAATTAAAGTACTAATTTTTACTTGTAGAAAGTCAAATTTTTAGTGTTAGGAAGAGTTAGAAAAATTTACTAGAAAGAGGTTTTAAAAAAATATTTTTCTCTGTTGAAGAACGCGAAACATTGATACGTTTTTTAAACATAAAGTGATACTTGCAGGCTTGATTACTGAAGTGATTTGTAATTCAATATTTTCATTCTTCAATAAATTAATTGCGTTCTTGAGTTATAAGCGACTATTGTTTCAGAACGGCGGTTATTTCCCTTTCCTGCCCTGTCGTGTCCGGAAATTCGTATAAAATGCCACTTTTGACAGCACTTCTTGAAAAAAATTTTTTTTACCGAAAAACGAGAAAAACCGTTGTATTATATAGTTTCTTAGCAATTATTACAAGCTTGCTAATTTCTTACATTTCCCAACAAAAATGATTTTAAAAATTGTGCCAGAAAATGGATTTGAGAACAACTCGTAAAAATTACTCATTAAATTTCGTATTTATCAATAGTGAGGCGAATGGTGTGTGTGTGAAGGGGGGGGGGGTCGGGTTTAAAACCCATCCCAGACCTAAAAAATGCAATAATGGCTGGTTTTTTGAATCACTAATTAATTGTATTAGCCACTTTTATGAATCAAAATCAAGTGTTAGTGTTTTTAGATTAATCGAAATTTACCACTTTCTTGAATCATATTCCATTTAACGAAAGTATTTCATTTAAACGGCTATTGTTATATTTAAAAATGAAGAAACACATAGTAGATATATGGGTTAAGTGAAAATTGTTCAACAGTTTCAAAAAAGGATAGCGGTCGCATTGTCGCGAATAACCTTAAGCTACATAAAGAATCAGATTGTTTCAAATGACTGTTAAAAATTCTACTTCATAGGCAGGATATATTTTTGAGGAGGAGTGGGGGTGGGAAAGTTCCTGATAGGTTTTAGCGACAATAATTTTCTTTTAAATAACAGTGCAAAGGGTAGATAAGGGGTAAACTTAATTTGTTGAGACGAGATGAGGTCATGATTGCATTCATTAAAAATACTGATTCAATTAAACAATGACTTATATATACGGTGACCACTGGACTAACTGTCAACAACTTACCTCCCACCTATCCCCTTGAGCCGAACTTTGACTGAGAAACTGATTATACTAAAAAAAAAAAAATCCCTGCCGGCTCGGCCTACAGGCGGGGTAGATTTCGAAGTTAAGTACTAATTTCACCAACAAAAGTAAAATCAAGATGAAAAATAAACCCAGTTTAATAATTTTATCTGGCCACTGTTGAAAGTTTTTAGTTTCATTTTTATGTAAGAGCTGATTTTATCAGAATCATGTTAACGTGGTATAAAAGAAATATTTTTCCACGCTCCACAATTCGAAATTTTCTGACACATTTTTAGGTTCATTTTTAAAAGTAAAAACATGAAACTTGCGGACGTGATTTTTTGAAGAGATTTATAAGCGACCTGTATTTTATTTTTCATTCAAATTATCAGAACTTGGTTTACAAACAATTATTTTCTCAGTACGACCATTTTTTTTCCGTTTTCAGCACTATCGCTTAGGGATATTCGGTTTAAAATGCCCATTTTGACAGCTTTTTTTGAAATATATTCTACCTTTTATCCTAAAATCGATCAATACGGCCCATTTATAATTTCTGAATAAGAGAACCTGCCCATTGGATGCGTTTGAGAGAAAAATGAATTTAAAAATGAGTCAGGAAATAAGGAGTTTGGATTTGAATACAACCTTAATACGATAATTTTTTCGTCAAACACTATTTTTGTTTAATTTCATTTTGCTGTAAGAGTCGGTCCTATCAAAAACATGTCAATATAAAAGTGGAAGATAATATTAAGAAGGTGTAAATAAATTTAAGCGGATGATAACTTGTGAATAAAATGAAGTAATGAATTTTTTTCTTCTTAACCCCCCCCCCCCTTTTTTTCTGCTAAGAGTTGGTCCTATCAAAACTTGTCAGTATAAAAGTTATAATTAGTATTAAGATCTATAATATATTTAAGTGAATTTGATATCTTGTTAATTGACGAAGTTATGAATATTTTTCTCCCTAAAACCCTATTTTTTGCGCCCCTTCACACATTTTAAATTTTATCAAAAATCAGTGATACATAAATTTTTGGCCCTTTTCTTAGAAATAATAATAACTTTAAACTGATTTGATATATATTATAATTAAGACGTTATGGGTTTTTTTTTTTTTTTTTTTTTTTTTTTTTGGTTTTCACAAAACCCCTCCCTATTTCCATCCCCGTGGTCCGATTTTGCGCATTAACGAACTTGACCGAAATTTTCTGCCACTTCATTTGAATAAATGTTTAGTCCTCCTTTTTCTTCTTTAACCATTTGGAAAAATGGTTATTGTCCTCGTCAGGGTAGGAAATCAAAAACATATCTGAAGCTTTTTATTGGTTGAATGGAATCCGCATTTTACTCGTTTTCTGATGGGTCTATACATTAATCAGTATTTCCGTTTACTTTTAACAGAGATGGATTCTTCTGTTGCCACTATGACAAAAAAGTAATAGGAACTACAAAAAAATAAAAATTAATAACTCAGAAACAAATTGAGATACAGCTTTCAAACAAATTGCATTTAAAAGTACACTTTTTTCTCTATAGGACGATGTAAAAAGTAATATTATGGGATGTTTAGAAGTTTAAAAATGAAATTTCCTTTAAAATTGGTCGTCAGATTTCCAAGAAATCTGACGATGGAAAAGCCTTTTCCCCAACAGCCAATGAAATGCTTGGATAATACATAAGTTTCAGGTGGATAATACGTAAGTTTCTGGAAATCTGACAAGTCGCCGGCGATTTTTGTCGCTTACAATTTTTGCGTGTAATAACACTATTAATGTTTAATTCATGGCGTACGTAATGTATGATCAACTCCGTGCGATTTTTTATGTCTTAAATTTTAGTCTTTGAAAAAATAATTTTCCAAATGGTCGTTGTAATTTGTTAAATTGCTTTTTGTGTGTGTGTGTGTGTGTGTTTTAATGCAGTTTTTAGCATTTGTTTTGTTCGCGCTCCTTGATGATTTTTTGACATAAGGGAAAGGAATTATGTTTTAAACTTTCAGCCTAATATAAAATATTATTCTCTGTGATTTTTAATGCTGCTTTCAATGCATTTTTTAGCTACTTTTAGCATTTGTTCGCATTTCACGCGATGCTTTGACATTCTGAAAAAGAATTCGGTTTCGAACTTTTAGCCTTATAAAGTCTGTTTTGTCCTCCACGATTTTTGAATTTTTACTAATTTATTTAGAATTACTAAATTTCAGTGCTATTTTCAATGCTGTATTTAGAAGTTTATCGCGCCCCACAGTGATTTTTATAAAGATTTCTTAATGGAATTTTTGTTTTAAAGTTTTAGCCTAATATAGTAAATTTTGTCCTGTGTGATTTTTGATTTTTTAGCATTTTTTTGCGTTCCGTAGTGATATTTGACATTCTTAAGAAGAATTTGATTTCAAGCTTTTAGCCTAATATACTAATTATTCTTCGCGCTTTTTGAATATTTAGCGATTTTTAATAAAATTTATTGCATCTTTTTTTTTCTTTTCTTGTGTATTTTTTTTTTTCTTTTGACATTTGAAAACAAATTTGGTTTCAAACTTTTAGCCTTATATAGTAAATTTTGTCCTCCACGATTTTTAATACGTTTTTTATAGCTTTTTTGCATTTCTCGACGATATTTTTACATTCGTGTACGAATTTCGATTTACAATATTTTAGCTTACTGCAGAAAATTTTGCTATTTGCGATTTTTGAATTCTTACCGATTTTTAATGCGATTATTTTCTGGTTTTACTGACAATTTGCGGCTATTTTTTCACATTAGTAAAAGCAATCCGGATTTAATCTTTCAGCCCAATATAATAAATTCTTTCTTGTTTTGAATAATATTTGTTCGTAATTCTTACAGACATTTTTGAAAATTTTTATGCTATTTCGCAGATATTTCGCTTTCTACTGCAATTTTTTTTTCACATTCATAAAAGAAATTCTGTTTTAATATTTTAGCCCAATGGTATTTTTTTTTCCTCTGCGATTTTTTTAAATGTTAGCATTTTTTCATAATTTGCTGCGTTTTATCACATCAGTGAGATTAATCAGGTTTCAATCTTCTAATGCAATATAGTGCATTTTGTTATCTTTTCAATAAATGTTATATGAAATGGTATGAAATTCGTGCCGCTATTTTTTGCGATTTTTAGAGTTTTCTCGCGTTCATGCTAATTTTTACAGACCCGGCAAGACTCCCCGAGTTAGTTAGGATAAAATAAAACTGAATATTATTATTTAGGTCTTTAAGGGAAGTTCATTTTAAAAAAGTGTAAAATTAAAAGCATTTTATGCTTTAAATAAATAAAATGTTTAATTTCTGATCTTACTCTACGTTTTCGTTGAACATTTGAATTTTATTGTTTAAATATTAAAGTTTTTAAGTATTTAATTTAGGTGTGTGTAATGGGTAAGCATGGATCTGTTTAAGAAGAAATTGGGTCCTTTAAAGTAGGGATGCACAACCTGTGGCCCGTGGGCCAAAAGTGGCTTGCGACGGGTTAACAAGTGGCCCGCGAATTTCGTCAATTTATAATTGGCAAAAATTGAGATTTTTTACCATAGATTGCAGGAAAAAATCGTGACTTTCGTCAATTTGCCCCGGAAAACAATTGCAAATTTCGTCAGTCAGTTAAAAATCGCGAATTTCATTAATCGCTTGGCCGATAACATTTGTATCAATATAGGAAATTCCCAAGTTTCTAATTTCGTCAGTCGCTAGTTGAAAAATACCTCGAATTTCATCAATTGGGCGCGGAAAAATCGCGTGTTTCATCGATCGCGCGCGTAAAAGTCGCGAATTTTGTTGATCGTGCACGGGAAAATCTCGAGTTTCGTCAGTTTATCTGGAGAAAAAGTCGTGAATTTCGCCAATTTAACGCGGGAAAATTGCGAATTTCATCAGTCAATTAGGAATTACGAATTTCGTTGACTGAGCGTGAAAAATCGGGTTTCGTCGATTGGGCGCGAAAAAATCGCGAGTTTCTTCGATCGGGTGCGGTAAAATCAAGAGTTTCGTTGATTAGGCATGAAAAAAATCATGAGTATCTTCGATCGGCCGCTGAAAAATCGCGCATTTTGTTGTTCGTGCGCAGAAAAGTCGAGCGTTTCGTCGACCGGGCGCGGAAATGTCACTGGTTTCGTCAGTTTATTGTTGGAAAAAACAGCGAATTTCGCCAATTTGCCGCGGGAAAATTGCAATTTTCGTCAGTCATTTAAGATATGATAATTTCACCGATTGGGCTCGGAAAAATTGCAATTTTTGTTGATCGGGTGTGGAAAAATCGTGAGTTTTGTGGATTGGGCCTGGAAAAATTACAAATTTAGTTTACTGGGTGCGGGAAAATCCCGAGTTTCGTCGATCGGGCGCGGAAAAATTGCGAGTTCTGTTGATAGGGCATGGAATAAATGCAAATTTTATTGATCGGCTGCGGAAAAATCGCGAGTTTCGTTAGTTTATTGCGAGAAAAAGTTATGAATTTCGGCATTTTGTCGAGGGAAAAATTTCAATTTTCATCAATCAGTTAAGAATCGGGAATTTCGTCGATCGGGCACGAAAAAATCGCGAGTTCTGTCGATCGGGCGCAGAAAATTTTCGAATTTCGTCGATAGGGCGCGGAAAAATTGCGCATTTTGTCTATAAAAAGCGCGGAAAAATTGCGAAATTTGTCGATCGGGTGCGGAAGAATCTCAAATATCGTTGATCGAGCAGAGAAAAAATCGTGAATTTTTTTGATTAAGTGCGAAAAAATTGCAAATTTCTTCGATTAGCTAAGGTAAAATCGCGAGAAAAGGTTGTGAATTTCGACAATTCGTACGGGAAAATTTTTTTAATTTCGTCAGTCAGTTAACAATTGCGAATTTCGTTGACTGGGCGCGGAAAATTCGCAAATTCCGTTGATAAGGTGAGGAAAAATCGCGAATTTTGTCGATCAGGCGCGGGAAAATGTAAAATTTTGTTGATCGGCTGCAGAAAAATTGAGAGTTTCGTCAATTTAACTTCGATCGTAAAGTTCACTTTTTTTTTGGCACTGTCATGCATATGTTTATTTTTTACCACTTTTAATAAAGCAAAATTTAATCCACCCGAATAAAGACAAGGAATGTTTTCACTCTTTGAAAATAATTTTTGCTATATCTCTGTTATATATACAAACATAAGCTGCTGATATATCCTTGTCTGCTGAATTGGGTATGGCATGTAGTGGGTAGGCAAACCTAAAGGGGTAAAACTGCCACTTCTCTAAAATCTTGTTTTTCATAGGCCACAGATCTCCCCCACCTCCCCGAAATAGAATGATCGCTGTGTTACTGATGTGGCCCTCGACAACCCAAACATTTTTGTAAGTGACCCTTCTCTTAAAAAGGTTGTGCACCCCTAATTTAAAGGATCCTTCACAAAATTTTTCATTTCAAAACAGGACCCTTCATAAATTTTTTATCTCAAAACAGGACCCTTCACAAAACTTTTCATCTTAAAAAAGGACCTTTCACAAAATTCTTTGGTCTTAAAAATAGTCTTTTTACAAAAAAATTTCCCGTTCTAAACTGAATCTTTCACAAATTTAATCGTTTAAAAGTAAAATCTGACCTGTCACGTTTACATATATAAAGAAAAAATATGTATTTGACATACATATATTTTCTTAAAAATATATAAAAAAGAACCTTGAGTATAACGTTTGTTTCAAATTCTCAGAATTAGGACTAGAATTTTCACAAATGTAAAAAAGCTCTTCACAATTTCACAAAAACAGGACCTTGAGAGAAAAGTCTGGACAGATCCCTGGTAAGGTGGTGGTGGTGGTGGGAGGGGGGGGGTTATAGATTTGTAGAAAAGGGCCTCAAAACTCACCCCCCCCCCCTAGCCATAGAGCCCAAGTTACGCCTACGTATCAAATGTTTGTTTCGTATCTCAAATTTTCATAGAATTTTAGAAAAAAAAAATAATTTTTATGATTTGCTATTATAATTAATACAAAAATAGTTTTATCACTTCAGGCTAATTCCATGAAAACTTGTCATGTCTGTCACATATTACGATTTTTGGCTACCAGTATTTTAGAACGGAGAAATGTGACTTATTTTATCGGATATATCTCATCAATTGAATAACGCGACGCAAACTTTTCGAAAATAACGGTGGACAACAAGCATAGCGATTTTCAGCTGTGTGACAGACATGACAAGTTTTCATAGAATTAGCCTTTAGCTTCTATATCGTTAAGAAAGTATCATTAAAATTATCAACAAGAACGTAAAATCATGCGTTAAGCAGATTATGAAACATTTTTCAGCGCATTCAGACTACTATAATAAAACTTTATAGTTTAATAACGTGAAAAACGATGCATATTAATAATTATTAAAACGCATAACACGTTTGAAAACAAAATTTCCGCTTAAGGCGAAAAATAACTGAAAATTTTGTACATCCCTGTATATGAATTTATCCCTGTATAGATGTATCATATAATGCATAATATGCTAAAACTTAGAACGGTTAGGGAACGCATAGCACAGTTGAAAATTCTTTTTCAGCAATTTCCGTCAATAAACGGAAATGTACTTGAAATTTTTTGTGGATCCCTGTATATCTATTGAATATATACACAATAGTATGCAATTGAAAAAAAAAATTAAAAACACGTTCCACAACTGAAAACGCACTTCCAGCAATTATTGTTCTTAGAGAGAAATCTAACTGATTAATTTTTTGACCTCTGTATATGAAAGATGAATTCAATGCATGTCAAATTCAATAGTAAGCATTTTACAGAACACCTTGGAGATATATATCAATTTAAATATGCATGAAATAGTGTAACATAAACAAAATACACTACAAACGATTTTTCTCCATAGATCATAATGTAACCGTAATTCTTTTTAGTGTCCCTGTAAATTGTAAATGATCGATAAATGCTATCCATACCATATTCTATAGCAAGCATTTTGTAGTGCACTTCATAAATATGTATATAAATTTTAGTGTGTTTGAAATTATGAAACATCATTAAAAACCACCGCAAACGATTTTCCCTTATAGGCCGTAATGTAATGAAATTCTTATGAATGTTCCTGTAACGAACATGACTGCTACTCGTTCATTTTGCAATACCTAACATACCGTTAGGAATATCTATACCATTTTTCAATTTCATGGAGATGCATGACGCCAAAAATAATTTTAGCCAGCTAGAATCGGTAAATCGCCTGCAGCGGTAGATTTTTTTACTTTCTTCCACTGTCGCGTCCGAATCAAATAGCCAACTTTGACAAAATTTACTGAAAGTCGTCTACCTTTATGAAAAAGGAAAAAAAAACGGTTTGATTACATAGTTCCTGAATAAGAATAACATCTGCATAATAATTATGCATTTCAAAGCAAAAACGAAATAAAAAATGTGTCAGAAAGTAGGTAGAGTTTGCATTTGGGAATCTCAATAAAATGTAACGCATTCTAAGGTAAAAGTTGTTTTAGACAGAAGTTCCGATTTCCTTTGCCGAGTGGTTTCAGAGTTATAAATATTTCAAATTTTTTCAGTCCTTTATAATAAATACCCTTTACATAGTTTCGTTATAAATCTTTCCACGGATTATTACAAAGAAATCAAACACAAATACTGTGATTTGTAATTTTTTGAATTTAAATACCAATAATTTATAAAATTAATATATATATATATATATATAAGTTTCACATACGTGTATGCTAAAAGTATAGCATTTTCATCCGAGTAGAGTGTAACTCGCTAACACAAAATCACAAGGGATAAGAAAAGATGCTTTTCAAAGTCTTTTACGTCTTAGCAGGGACATCGTTCGTTATACAGTGAATTATACAGTGAAAACGGCCTTAAATAGAAATATTTCATGATAAAGGCGAAATAATACCTAATATAATGAAGGAATTTTTCATGTCCAACAAATAAGAGTGAAAAATATCAAACAGGTATCGTCCGGATAGCTCAATAGGTTGAGCAATATAGCACAATAAGCTAAGGTATCCAGGTTTGTGTACTGGTCCGGACATTTTTCGCTCTGTTAGAGTAAACCTCAATTGTGCTATTTCCAACCTTGAACATAATATGTAACAATTATATCTATGGTAAAATGGAAAATTATTTGAATACCTATAGTGATTCCGCCATAACAATTTTTATTCCATAAAAGATGGAATACGTTTATCTGCTAAGACGGAAGTCCTTCTAAAAGGAATCCTTTTCATTCATTCCCGATTTAATTTTAGCAAGTTTTGTTTTTTATATACAAATATAGCTGAATCTTGTTAACATGAATCTGACGGGCGGATTAAAATTTTGTTTATGATGTAAGTAGTTCACATTATCAGTAATTAAATCCTTGTGTAATTTTGACAGGGGATATGGACACAGTTTATATTAAAAGTATTTTGCGTTAAGCTTAATACTTATATGAATATATTCTATGTTCATCTAAACGAGTTTCGATGGTATATTGCAAATGTATATAGTATATGTAAGTTCATAACAATTGATAAAAAAAGAGTGTTTCTTTATACATGCGCCACACAAAGTTTTCCTTTATACACTAGTCATTTTTCTCGAAGGCGAAAGAATGGGCTAAGAAAACTGCAAATAAAAAAAAAAGGCCCAGATATAAATGATGTATAAAAGACCAACACAATTATGTATAATGAAGGGAGCATATGTTTTTATGTAATAGTTTGAAAAACTGGAAAAAAATTTTGATCCATTTAATTTGATCATTACAAGTAATATCGCTACCCCTAAAATTAAAAAATAATGAAAAATACAGCCATAAACCTCCAAAACTGACATTTTTGACAGAGTGATTCTACGAATATTCGACCACGATTCGATATTTGGCCCTTTTGACTAATATTTGGTTTGCTGGATACTTTGGATGTTTAACCGAATGGATTTGTGATTAAAGATTTTTGGATCTTGGATTTACAGGTTTTGCTTTCGTTTTTTTTTTTTTTTAAATCTCAGATCAAAACTTGATATTTTTTGATGCATTCAAATGACGATTAAATGCAAAGCATTTGCAGGTATATTTGTTTATGTAATAAGAAGTCGAATAGCCTTTATCTGTTTTCGTTAAAGGCTAAGAAAGTTTTAGAAAATGGTGCCAAAGTTGTAGATTCTGAATGATGTTAAAAACAAAAGTATTGGTAAACAACTGATTACAGATGAAATACATTTACAATAAAATAAAAAATACTGTGCAATTCTAAAGAATTTTAATACGATTACGAACAGTGTGTGCCAATTTCATGAACTTATAAAAAATACTTTGTTAATGTGCCAAGAAGATATTCACACTGTTCAGCTGTATTATTATTAGTTTAAAAAAAAAAAAAAAAAAAAAAAAAAAAGAACAGCCTTAAATATATATTTAATTCAAAAATGTTGCAGAATAATAATTTAGTATATTAAGTAATTTCTTAATACTACTTCAATTTTAAATCGTATATAAGTCGCATTGTTAGTTTGATTAAATATGAAATAAGTGCAAATAATGATGTTACATAAGTAAAAGTTTTTTTTTTTTTTTTTGCTTCAGTTTTGCATTACGTATTTAAAGAGGCATTGTAACTTTAATTGATAAAACGCATAATACGAGTATACATACCGCATTTCTTGTTTTAAAGTGAGAGTGATTTTTTAACACACTAACTCCCTGCAACAAATTTTATTTGACGATGCGTATTTTAGGAGACATCTCATTGATCATGTGGGAAAGAAAATTTTATTGTAAGGAAGGTTTAAAATATGAATGGATAGTAGAAATGAAGAATATTCTTTACATTTTAATGGAAATAACATACCATCTTGATGTGAAAGGGAAAAAAAAAAAAACTAAATTTATAAAGTACGTATAATGGGCTCCTATTTTAGCTAAAATGTATATGAATTATATTATTAAATATCTATACAGATAAATTATTCTATAAGTAATTTTAATTTAGTAGAAGACCTGTTTTATTAATTAGCATCAAAGTTTTTCAAATATTACAAAAATTACATAAAGTTGTTACTTTTTTTTAACTAAAAAAAAAAAAAATTACATCATTGAGTGGGGAAAAAATATACAAAAGTATATTTTTTCCCCGCTCAATGATGTAATTTTTTTTTTTTGGGGGGGGGGGGGAACCGCTTTAAAAATATGCTTGTTATTCATAACTAAAATTATGCTTCTGAAAATTGTGAAAAAAACTATTCGATGACAAATCACTTCAATAATTCAAATTGCGTTTAAATCGCTTTTACACTTAAAAATGAAACAGAAAAAGTTCCAAAAAGTTTCGAGTTGTTGAACGGGGAAAAGTATTTTTTTCAGAATCACCTTAAACTGAACGTAAAACCTTTGTCAACATATGGTTTCCAGATGTTGACAAGTTGTCTTGAGGGGGCCGTCCCTTTAATGAAAAAAGTAAACGACCTAGAGAAATCGTGTGCTTTTCAAAGGAGTAATCGATCATTCTGTAAATGAGCTATTTCCGTTGACAAAACCTAAGTCGTAGTGAAAGTATATAAAGCAACGAAATGGCGTTGCTATTCTGAAGAAGAGGCGTGTCGTCTACCTGCCACCTGCCAAGCCTAATGATCTTTTTGGCTCTAAAGCCACTGAATCATGAAAATTACCCTCAGCTTAATGAGGCAATCAAGAATCCTTTTCTGCGCTGCATGCAGTCTGCTTTTATTTGCAGTTTTATCGGTTCATCTTGGCAACAAACAAGAGGATCGGTTTTAATTTCTGGGCGAGACTGCTGTGCCAGATCCACGATTTCTCGCAAAATTTCGCTTATCTTGAGCGTGACTACGAAAGCACGAATATTATTTCGCTGTTCGAGTGTTTGTTTCCCAGGGAGGCTGAGAATGAATTCCCATCGCTTACGTGCGTCTTCCTGAATCAGTTACTAAACGCATGCGTCGCGTTGGATGTTCATTAAAACAGGTTAAAATTTGCCCGGGAAATTCTTTTCTTTTTTATTTCTTTTATATTCGGTGAAATGAAGCGCATGCATTTACATTTAGTTTCATTTATAAATTGTTGCTCATTCAATGTCTGGAGCGGTATTTTTGGCTGAGTGAAATAAAAATTCTGCAAGAAAATAAAAGCATTGAAATGTTTTTCTCTTCTGAAAACATGAAACAGACCAACAAAACTATTTCATTCAATTTTGTCCGTTGTATCTTGGATGGCTTGAAACCCGCGCCTATGGATGAATGAATACTTGAGCTTTATCAAGCATAGCACATAATTTAACATTAAGCACGCACATGTCTCTACATTATAACCAGGGTTCTCGCTGTCGTTTGCCTTTGCGCCAAATTGAGACAAAATGCTTCATTTGGCGAGTAAATGGACGAATAAATTCGCCAAATTGCGACTGCTCAGTTTTTGCTCTTTTACTTGAGTTCTCCTTGCAGAACCAATAATTTGGGCGATACCATAGATTTCAATCGAAGAAACGACCAGAGCAGCTTTATCCTATAAAACATACAACAGGCTACATTTTGTTGCAATCTTGCCACAGCATTTAATAGAGTGTCAGAGAGTATTTAGCATAATGAACATTGAACGCAAGGAAAATTAAATTGAGAAACCAAATGTATATAAGGAATACCAATAATACCTTTTAGCATATGTCTTTCATTATTTTAATTTGCCCAATAAGCAACAGTACAATTTTGAAGTGTTGGAAATAAAAAACCGAAAAATTCTAGGAAAACAAGGTTTTGTTGAATGTGACATACAGTTGTTATTTATATTTTGAATTTTTCAGAATTCATTAAATGAAATATCGTAATCCTGAGTTACCTTTGGTTGGAAAATTTTATTTCATAATATTTTAATGAGTTAACTTGTGTTTCGTATTTTTTCTCGATTGCATAAGACATTTAGAATGTACTTATTTTTAATAGTTTCCGTAGCACACAGTTTAATTTAGATGAATAACTGATCTATAAGCAGTTATAAAATATTAGGTTATTTTAGAACATATTGGGGGAGAAAAAATACATGTTTCACTACTTTGCTAACATTTTTCTCATTTGGCTATTGTTTTTCATTTCTGATTAGCCAAATTGCCAACGTTGGCTAAAAGTCAGCGAGAACCTTGATTATAACTTATGTTTACTTATTTACATTTGAAGCAGGAGTTGATATTCTACCATTGACTGTTTGATTAAGTTCAAAATTGGAAAACGATCCTAATAACATCACATGTTGCCACTTCCAGAAAGTTCCAGCAAAGATTCAAAAGAATGTAGCTAGTTTTTAAGAATATATAACTCGTACTTTCTCACTTAACAAGCCGGATGCTAAAATTAGACCTGAATTCTGTAACTTGACTTATGTGAGTAATGTCAGTGTTAATAACTTGATAATGGGAAATGCATTTTTCCTTCCGGAAGGATCTGGAGACCACAGTGGATATTTCTTTTTCCTTCTAAACTAGGGGGCGCTGCCCCTTACGAGCTATGCCCGCCAACCCCCGTTCAGATACCGCAGACTCTAAAAGCACGCTAATTTGATCGGCTTTAAAAGGATTTCGGAAGATTGAATTACAATTTAAAAAACAGTAGCGATTTCCTTATAAACGGGTTTCTATTCATTTCTCTTTGATTGGGAAATTTTAAGGCCAAATCAGCTGCTCTTTAAAGATACAATGGCTGTTTCCGTCTTTGATTAAATAAAATTAGTTAAACATTTCAAAATAAGCTAATATAAAATGAATTAAGTAAACATAGTTTTTGTCTCCCAGTATTTTTTAATAAAGCGAAAATAAAGTTCTTTTTTTTTTTTTAAATAAGACATTTTAAATGCATCGTTATTAATCTGACGTATTTTTCACCAAACTTTTCTTTCTCTTTGTAATATTCACGTGAAATTACTTTTGTTAGAAAATAAATATTTGCGCTGCCCTAACAAAAATAGTTGAAATGATCATCTTAAAATATCAATTAAATGTCTCGCGCAATTTTTAAATTTAAACTGTTTGCAATATTATTTTTTGTTCATTTTACGTAATAAGTGCAATGTAATGTAAATGTGACGTAATTTCTCCTATTTAAGACTTCTAACGCATGATTATTATTTTACAATATTCTTTCTCTTTTAAAATTCACGTGTAAATATAGTTTTTATGACGCAATTTTCAACGAATTCTCATTCATTCGCAACGCGAATGCAACGCGCAAACATTCGCAACGCGCATTCTCACGCAATTTTCATTCGCAATTTTCAACGAACTTTTCTGTTTATAATAGTCACGTGTAAATAAATTTTTAATTTGAAGCAAACATTATTCTTTGCGCTGTTTATACAGTTGGCAACAGTTTAAATTAATACCATTTTCTAAAATATGTAAAAAATATCTCTCGAAATGCTGAAAATTTGAATTTAAAATAGATATAAAACCTCAAAAACTGAGTCAAATTAAAAAGATAAATGCAGTCTGCACACCGGGAAATTCTAACGCATAAAATGATCTAAAAATGATTAAATTCTCATGTTTAGTATTTGCTCCTATAAAACTTTTTTAATAGAACGATTTTGTCCAAATTTAGCATTAAATATCTCTTAAAACAATTCTTCGATTTGAAAACTGTCTGCATCAGCGTATTTATCAAACATTCCTCTATAATATCACCGATTTTCATATTTTTGTATGCAATATTTTTCTTAATATTAACGAAGAAAGACTTCCGGTCACAAAAAATTCAAAACCGGCGTCGGTGACAGCATAAGTTACTTTTTTTTAGAATAGAGAAATGCCTGATTTTTGCTGCCAATTTATGGGTTACTTAACTTCTCTTTTTTCAGCTAGTTTTACAATGTAATGAACAGGATCAAGCTTTTGAGTTTTAACTCCAAATTTCCAAATAGATTTATTATTTACAAAAATATATATTCTTATTCCTTCCCCCACTTGCAGTTTTTGAGGTGGATCTTTTGTTCAGATTTTCTTTGAAAGTATGGAAACATTACATTTAGTTTTATACAAATTGGACGATTTAACCCATTCACCGCCGAAACTATAACATAAAGATCTTCTATTTTTTTTTTTTTTTTTTTTTTTTTTTTTTTTTTTTTGCAGAAAAATCTTGCCACCGCTAATTTTGAAAGAAAATCGTGGCTTTATTGAATGATCCAAGTTTCTGTTATTAATTAAGGCAAATTTTTTAATTCATAAATTGTTTTAGCTCGATAATAAATTTCAGTATGGACATTTATTTTTATTGTTGCGTCAACGCAACACCAGCGGGGTTAAGTACATTTCTGCCGGTAACCGACCCTTTTTTTTTTTCGACCGATATCGAAAGAAAATCTTCTAAATTTTGGAGTGTATGGAAATATTTTCTGAAGTCATTTATTTTATTCAATATTTTGACTTTATGTTTGGCAGGTCCGTGGATTTCTGGATGTTCTAGTGAGATCAATATTTGTTATATCCCATTTATCTGCAGACATTTTTGAACACTTTATGAGAAACCATCATGAGCGGATAGACATAGGTTGTAAAAATGTCGCTAAGTCATTTCATAGTACTTTCTGAATTAGGTGAATTCTGAAATCTTTTTATTTTTGCGATCATGATTTTGCATTTATTATAAAATTCTTGAAAGACTCCTGCATCATCGACAGGTATTCGATCCCTGTTCTTTATGGGTATCTCAAACATCAAAGCGCGCTCTGGAAAAACTATGTTTGACTGACTCTTGGCAAGATGTATCGACATCTTTTATATAACAACAGCGCCGAGAGAACTGCCTCATCTTGTTTATTCCAATATGCGTGGAGAGTCCAAAGACCTCCGGGTGAAGGCTTCTCTGTATTACAATGCGTAACTCTTAAATAAGATGCCATTATCCAAAATCATGGCTCATCCTTCGTATGCATTGCTCACAGGACTTGATAGAAATTCTTGCTTAATGTGCGCCCATTCATCTGCCTTTAGAGTTCCAATTTCGAAAAGGGTTCATGCACGCACAGCATCTACTGGATGCACTTTATCATTTATAAACATGTCTGCAGGTACAATCGTGGAAAAAAAAAGTAAACACTCCCTCCTCAACAAATTATCGTAAAAGAAAGTGACTGGTACCGAACGATTCGAAATAAAGTCTACTTTTAAATGAAACATATAAAATTTGCTTAGGGGGCCATCTACATATCCTAAGGAACCCAAACTTCATTTTTTTTTCAATGGCAATACCCAATTTTAACAAGATATTTCAAAACTTCGGTTCAAACTATGCCAAGATACCCAATTTCAAGTCGTTTGAATGATAAGTTTTTGAATGATAAACATTCAAAATTGAGTGCTTCTAATGTTAAATGACATCTTCATATATTTATCAATATCTCCTGAAATTATACTCTAATGTGCTAATTTTTTTGTGTAGCAATAATAGAGAAATATCCAAACATAAATACGCTGAATTTGTAATTTTTATAATTTTATGATATGAATTATGAGTTATGAAATTAATATTCGAAAAATTATGAATTGTAACCTACCATTTTTTAGATGGATTTAGATTTGTTAAATCCTGCTTTATGAAAATCTAAAATTTCACATTTTTTTTCCAATTAGTTTTCAAATGATGCTTAAAAACGGCAAAATGGTGGTTTAAGTTTGGTCTATGATAGAAGTGACTAGATATTTTGAAATCTCTTATGCTATCCTGTCATCTAGCAGTCTTCAATGACTGTTTGAGTGGCGCTTCAGATGCCTTGATCAAGAAGAGGCAACAATCGGCACGGAACTTCAATTTGGATACAGCCCCTAAAATACGCTCGTTTTAAAATAATTAATTTCTCGGAAACTTTTCATACGAATTGCATAAAAATTTGTTTTTAGGCTCATTGAAGGGTGTAGAGTTCATTTATGCTGTCAGAATTGTGTACCGCTATTGAAAAAACCAAAGTTATGGTTCGTTATAATAGGTAAATGGCCTCTTGAGCAAAATTTATAGACATCATTTAAAAGTAGACTTTATTACCAATCGTGCGGTGCCAGTCACTTTCGTCTACAATAATATTTTGAAGAGTTAGTAAGGTGTGTTTACTTTTTTTCCCCCGACTCTGCGTAGTTCAAGTTAATATAAACAATTTGCGTTCAGATTTTGAGTCCTTTTCTAAAATGGACAGTGTTGAACTAAAATTGGTTATGTTTCGTAATAATAAACTTTAATGCCGGTCGTTGTTTTTAACAACGTTCCCATCGTGACTGCCATATAATTCATGGAGTATTTTCACTCCCTTAAAAATAATCCTACCCCTCTCTCTGATCTTGCAACTCGTGTTACTTTTTGATGTGTTTGCTTCGGGTGAGAAAGATTCACGAGAATCCTTCTACTTCGTAGATCCTTTTTGGCGAATTTTGAAAATCCCGAATCTTTTGTTCTTTCACTAGTTGTTGTTATCTAAAGAAACGCATAAAATCGATTTTCTCCCCGGAATCGAAGGAAAATATAAAAATAAAAACGAAGCGTTTTTTCACTCCATTTCCCTTATTTTGGGAGGAATAAAAAAAAGAGCAAGATAACAGAAATAACGACTTTATTAGTTTTGTTTCTTTCCTTTCTGGCAAAATAAAATAAAAACAGTCACAAAAAACAAACATTTAAACAACAAATAGAAAATAAAACATTTATTCTCTTGATTCATCGCATTATTTTATTTTATTTTATTTATTTATTTATTTTTTATGCATAAAATAAAAACGGTGAAAAAATTGTTATTTATTCATTTTATAAGAGAGAAATTTGCTTCTGTGATTGTGTTGGGTGTCTTAACCCTTAAATGCGCGATTTTTTATTTTGTTTCGAAAAAATTATATAGGATTCTCTGAAAGGCTTATGACACATAAAAAATAATGAAAAAAAATCAGAGATACACTTTTCATATAATACGTCTATCCTTTCTTCTGTTGCACGTCTGCAATACAAGTTAAAACGACTATCGTGTGGCTGTTTTACGCTAAAATAGTGCAAATTAGTCAATATTTTAACCCTTTCACCGTCCGAGGGTTTTTCTGTATTTTTATAAGAATGCTTGTAAATTCCAGGATATATATATTTATTAATCGCAGTTTGCTGCTATAATGTCTTTAATATCACCTCTTTCTATATGTGGTTCAAAATAAAAAAGTCCTTCCGGCCAGTGCCGGGAGGAAGAGGTAGCTTTCATAATCCTTATTTAAAAAAAGCCAACTTATATCATGCAAACACACGAAGCTCAATTTAGTGGAAACCGAATATAGGAGATTCAATACTAATTTTTATCAATATAATGAATGAGAATTTCGCGAAATTAGTCAGCTTTATCCAAGCTGCTTTTCTTTAAAGTAACTTATATTTGGCTGCCAAATTCGGCAATTTCTTAAAGTGCCTGTCATTTTAAGACAACATGGTGGATGAGGCTAAGCAGTGAACTTGGTCGAGACCTTAGTAATTGCTGTGCACATGCTCACTCACATCGGAATCGGTTAATATATAGGAGTGCTGTCGCATGCAAAAAATCAGATTTTTCAAAATGTCACCCACAATAGAAATTGAAACTGCTATATCTGAGCCATTTTTTAAGGTAAAGACAAACAAAAAATGCTCCTGAATCCTTATATCAAGATCAAATACTTAAGAAAGAAACCTTTTTCAATTTCTAATTTTTTTGCACCTAACTTTAAATATATATATTTTTTTTAATTTAATGGCCGCCATTTTGAAACAAGATGGCTGATGAATCTGGCCAGCGAACTTGGTCGAGGTGTTGATGTATACTATCCACATGCCTTCTTACATCGAAATAGGCGAATACGTGTGTTATCGCGTGACAAATACAAGATCGTTTCAAAATGTTAGCTATGCTAGAAATTCAAAGTGCTATAAATCAACCATTTTTTAAGATATCAACAAAAGAACAAATTTTCAGAAACAAAAACTGCTACGGAATCTTTGTATCAAGGCCAAACACATAAAAAAAATCTTTTTCATTTTCTAATTTTTTAATACCTCATTTTGAATTTTAAATTTAATTTTTTTAAATGGCAACTTTTTTGAAACAAGATGGCGAATGAAGCTGGCCAACGAACTCGGTCGAGACATTCGTATGTGCTATGTACAGACCAAGTTACATCCAAATAGGTTCATAAATACGCCTGCTATCGCGTGACAAAAATCAGGTCGTTTTAAAATGTCAGCCACAAGAGAAATTCAAAATGCTATTACTCAGCCATTTTTTTTTAGATATAGACGAAAGAAAAACTGTTCCGGAATCTTTGTATTAAGGTCAAACACATACAAAAAAAAAAAAATCTTTTTCATTTTCCAATTTTTTGGTATCTCATTTAATTTTTTTTATTATTTAATTTTTTTAAATGGCCGCCATTTTGAAACAAGATGGCGGATGAAGCTGGCCAACGAACTCGGTCGAGATATTTGTATGTACTATGTACACACCAAAGTACATTTAAGTCGGTTCATAAATACGCCTGTTATTACGTGAGAAAAATCAGGACGTTTCAAAATGTCAGCCACGCTAGAAATTCAAAATGCTATAACTCAGCCATTTCTTAAGATATAGACGAAACAAAAACTGCTCCCGAATCTTTTTATCAAGGTCAAACACATAAGAAGAAAATATTTTTTCAATTTTCAATTTTTGGTACCACAATTCAAATTTAAATTTTTCTTAAAAATTTAAATGGCCGCCATATTTAAACAAGATGGCGGGTGAAGCTGGCCAACGAACCCGGTCGAGACATTGGTATGTACTATGCATAAACGAAGTTACATCCAAATCGGTTCATAAATACGCCTTTTATCGCGTGACAAAATTCAGGACGTTTCAAAATGTCAGCCACGCTAGAATTTCAAAATGCTATAACTCAGCCATTTTTTAAGATATAGACGAAACAAAAACTGCTCCGAAATCTTTGTATAAAGGTCAAATACATAAGAAAAAAATATTTTTCCATTTTCAATTTTTTGGTACCACATTTCAAATTTTAAATTTTAAAAAACATTTTAAATGGCCGCCATTTTGAAACAAAATGGCGGATGAAGCTGGCCAACAAACTCGGTCGAGAGATTCGTATGTACTATGTACACACCGAATTACATCCAAATCGGTTCATAAATACGCCTTTTATCGCGTGACAAAATTCAGGACGTTTCAAAATGTCAGCCACGCTAGAAATTCAAAATGCTATAACTCAGCCATTTTTTAAGATATAGACGAAACAAAAACTGCTCCGGAATCTTTGTATAAAGGTCAAATACATAAGAAAAAAATATTTTTCCGTTTTTAATTTTTTGGTACCACATTTCAAGTTTTAAATTTTTTTAAAAATTTTAAATGGCCGCCATTTTGAAACAAAACGGCGGATGAAGCTGGCCAACGAACTCGGTCGAGACATTGGTATGTACTATGTACACACCGAATTACATCGAAATCGGTTCATATTTACGGGAGTTACAGTGTGACATAGGTCAGATATATATATATATATATATATATATATATATATATATATATCAATTTTGAACGGAGGGTGGTTTCGGGGTCTGGGGGTCATGATCGATGAAAATATACCAAAATTTTTTGAAATCGCTTTCCTCCGAACGGCTGCAATAGGTAGCTTTTTTGTAAAGAAAGCTACCTAATTCTGTTTAAAATACTTTTGTCGACAGCCATATTAGCATGATTTCTAGAAACGGAAAAATCCGGTCCAGCCGGTTAAAGGGTTTTAATAAGTATGTCTCCAAATACCTTACTTTATATAATCATTTAGTTTATAAAACTTAACCTTTAACCCTTTCATTCCCATGATAAAGTACGTTTAAAAATTACGTAGTTCAGAGAATCTGACTTTACAGCTAAAAGTTTCAAGGGTTCATTTCGCTTTATTTAAAAACGTAATGTCTGTTATTAATGAAAGTAAATATTGCTATTTTAATTTTCTGGGGGAATAAAAATACGAATAAAAAATATATTAAATTCAAAATACTGTTGTTTACATGTATGCAAAGATGAGCACTAAAAGGCTGCTCTGCTCAACAAGCGCACATTTACAAATTCATTTGACACATTTATAAATTCATTTTTTAGCGGAAAGATATAAAATTGGAAAGCCTGACTATGGAAGCGATTTGGAATCGAACCGTGTTTCTATTTTTTGATCCGTAAATTACCTATTGAGTTACAAGCGATTTTGATCATGTGACAAACACCTTTTTCGCCCTTTCATGAGGGGTTATTCTACTTTCGCGCGGATATTCGGTTCAAAACGCCCACTTTGGTAACTATTTTCTGAAAGATCTCTTGCGTTTGCAAAAAACGGAAAAAACATCTCGATGACATAGTTTCTGAACAACAACACCTGTTAGTTTCAAGCATTTTCGAACAAAAATAAATTACAACTTGTGTCATGAAGTGGCCCTCTTGGATTTGAGAACAGCCTTTAAAAATAGTGTGCGATGGGGCCCCACATTATAAATAGGACTCGCTTTATGGAGGCTATGGATATTCTTTTTTGTTTCTTTCAACAACTGATTTCAAACTCAATTAAACTTTATAACGTATTTATAACTACTTAAAAGGTGACAGAAACATATAAAAATATATAAAAATACTATTTAATGCAACCCTGAGATCTTTCGAACGCACACGCGTTCATTTTCAAAGGGAAAAAATGACTGACTGAATAGAAATACATTTTAAAAACAAAAACAACATAGTACGCATGCGCAAGCGGAGTTCAGTCCGTTTCTCTGCAGAGGGGTGAAAAGACCAGTTCATATTATCAGGTGGTCTTGAAATAGTTAGGATATTATACCAAATCGCGGGAATATTATAAGAAAGGACATTGTTACAAATATTTTATTGATTTTCAAACTCAATATTGAGATTCAATCTTACTGAAAGGCTAAACTTTTCATTAAAAATCAGTGTTTTCCGAGAGCAATTTCGGAGTTATTCACAATTTCTGCAATCTTTGCCAGTCTGCAACTGGGCTCCTGATCAAAATACGAAAGAACTAAAAATACCTATCTATGTCCATTTTCCTTTCGAATTTCGCAGTCCGTTTCTTAACATTTCCCCTTTCAAAAACCTCCGTTACCTGAATAGACCGGAAGCCGGCAGCACAGACAACCACCTCATCGAGTTCACGGATAAAATTCTAGGAGTAGTTAAATCTCGATTCGCCTATTAAAAGGCAATCGATCTGCCAAGTCCTATCTGGGTGGAAAACCCGATTTTATCGGCTGACTCGTAGGTTTATCATGTGTTTTCCTGCACCAAAAAGTATGAAAACAGTGAGGACTGGGTGCAAGAAAACACAATGGTAAACCTACGAGTCAACCGTTAAAATAGGGTTTTCAGGTGTTTTCCACACAGATAGGACCAGGCAGACCGATTGCGTTTTAATAGGCGAATCAAGATTTAACTACTCCTAGAATTTTATCCGTGAACTCGATGAGGTGGTTGCTTGTGCCGCCGGCTCTCGGCCTATAAGTCATTTTAAGGAATTCCGTTATTTATGCATGCTTTAAAACTCCGCATTTAAAAATATAAAACCATCCAAAAGTTATTTTAAGTATGTTTAAAGCGACGTGCATTTCTGTCGTTAGGTTATTTTAGGTCACGGGTACCGGCAACGGCTGGCGGGTCAACTCATAAATCCTAAAATCTGAGAAATTTGTTTTACAGGTAGTCGTTGCTTTGCTTTTTTTTCTTTCTTTTTCTCTTTAGATATATACCGGGTGTCCCAAAAATGACTGATGGATTTTAAAATCGATCACTTGCAAACGTGACAGATATTCAAACAATTCTTGCTGGAGTGTTATGTAAGATGTCAGGAGTTTTTAGGCTGCGATTGTGAGTTTTAGTTACAAATAGAATCGATAGAGGGTGCTGCCAGCCATAACCGCTCCATCCAGGCTGGATTTGTCGACCTCTCTCTTCTTCCATGCGAAAAAAGGAGATTAAAATGCATTGAAGGGATCCCGAAGAACCCAAAATGGGGTCTGGACTGAGCACCTATTGCTCTCAGTGCCCTCTAGTGTTTGAAATTCGAACAAAAATCAAGAATCACAGTCAAAAAACTCCTGTCATTATACATAATTCTCCTGCAAGAATTTGTTTGAATATCTCTCACCGTTTGCAAGTTATTGAATTTTAAAATCCATCCGTCATTTTTGGGACACCCGGTAAATACGTAGAGTCTAGAGTCGTCGTTCGGTCCGTCCCTCTGTTCTTCCGTCCGCCTGTAACAAAGCAAAAACTATCCAACCGAATGGTCTGAAATTTTAAATATAGAAGGGTTGTAAAACTGTGTCGAGTCCTTTCCAAATTGTATGACAATCGGGTGGAGAGTTGAATGACAGGGGCAGTCAAAAGTTTTCCGTGACAGGACGGCCCAATGGGAAAAAAAAGATATTTCAAGTGCATTTGAAGGATGGGACAGCCTCTCGAACAGAATGAAATGGATAGTCACTTAGTGTTGCGTAATCTATCTATTTTTTATCTCAGCTCGGGAAAGGAGAGATCACGTGACACGGTTTTCACGTTATTTCTTTGTATCTATTTGCATAAAAAACTGATTGTTTTGTTCATCACGTTTATTGATTATTATGATTTCCTTTTGTAAAATGGCAACAGTTTTATTATTGGAATTTTGTTTTTTTTAAGAAATGTAAGAATATTCTAGATAGTTGAAATGTTTGGAAATGTATAGCATGTACGCTTAAGATGTACTGTACAAAGTTTACAAAGTATCATTTTTTGTTGTTATAATAAATGTCTTGTTTGTGATGTTAATTGAAGATCTTTTTTCTGAATTAGTCAAACAAATAACAGCATCGGGTAGATGCTTCTGGTTATTTGTTTTTAAATCGCATCAGATGAACTATATTCTTCTGTCTGCAACACTTAGGAAGTGCACTCCAATAGACATTCAGTACACGATGCGGTGCAAAATATATTTATAAAACGAGTTATAGTACGAACGTACCCCATTGGCCCCGATGGACGTGCCATTTCCAACTTTTTTTTCTGTTTACTCTGTTTGACAAGAAATTTCACTTTCTTGAGATGGAGTGGCATGACGGCCTCTCTCACGAAGAATAGAGTTTTCAAAAAGTTTCACCTCATAATACTAAACAAAAATCAGAAACCACGATGAGCTTCTGCCGCTCCAAAATGAAACACGTTGTCCCGGGGGTCGGCAGAAACTTCTGTATAAAGAAGGAAAGAGAAAAAGAATTCCGGTAGAAAAAGACAGGAGAAATAGACACGTCTCACCCGAAAGGGGTGGCGAAGAAAATCAAATCTTCCAAACTGGGACGGCGACAGAAAAAGAAATGCAATTTTCGAAGACGAATTGCGATTTCTCTCTCTCCAAGCAATCATAAATAACGCGTAGAAGGCTGGACTCGTTATCTTCGACTCCTACACAAGGCACTCTCTTTTTTTCTTTCTTTCTTAAATCTCTTAGTCGATGGATTGAAGGAACAAGAAAGATAAATCAATCATCCAGCCTAAATTATTAAATACTTTCCAACACTTTTAGCCTGCTTTAACGCTACGTCGCTGTGTCACTCTGTAGGGTCAGGAGGGCTCATTATGACCAGGGGGTAATGGTGACCGCCACCCTATAGGAGAAAACTATGTATGGTAAAATTTTGTTTCAAGTTTAGATATTAGTCTCATCTTCTATACTAATCTTATAAAGAGGTAAAAATTGTTTATTTGTAGGAGGTAAGTTCTGGAACTACCGAACGGATTCCAAAAGTAATGGTATCAAGATGATGGTGTTAGTCCAACTTAGAACATAGGCTATATCTTATGTCCGTGCCACTGGACAAAAGGGGGTGTAGGAGCAAAAAACGTTCTGAAAATGCGATTTTTGTGTTGCTGAAGGGCCTAGAAACATAAAATTTGGAATGGTAGTTACTTATAAGACACTAATGATCTCTGATTTCTTTAAACAATCGAAATGAAAAAACGGTGAAAACGCGAAAAGCGTTCAAAATGGCGATTTTTATGAAACTTCAGGAAGTACCAAACCGATTTAAAAAATAATGGTGTCACAATGATGGTGACAACCCGTGCTCTAACATAGGTTACATTTTATGCCGGTGCCACTACCCGTAAAGGGGGTGCAGGAGCAAAAAAAAACGTTCGAAATTGCGATTTTTGTGTTACTGAAGGGCCCAGATACATGGAATTTGGAATGGTAGTTATTTATAAAATATAAATGATCTCTAAGAACATTTCTTAAGAAAATTGAAATTTAAAAGGGGTCAAAATGCGCGAAAAGAGTTCTAAAAAACGTTCTAAATGGCAATTTCTACTCAATCTCAGAAAGTACCAAATCGATTTGAAAAGTAATGGTTGAAAATTGATGATGACAGCCCTTGCTCTAACATAGGCTCTGTTTCATATCGGTGTCACGACCACCTAGGGGTTGCAGAAGTAAAAAATGTTCTAAAGTGCGATTTTTGTTTTACTGAAGGACCTAGAATCCTGAAATTAGGCAATTTCTAAAATACAAACGATCTCTAAGAACATTTCCTAAAAAATCGAAATTTAAAACGGGCGAAAATGAGCGAAAAGCATTTTAAAAAACTTTCTAAATTGCGATTTCTAAGCAATCTCAGGAAGTACCGAACCGATTTAAAAAATAATGGTGTGAAAACGATGGTGACAGCCCTCGCTCCAACATAGGCTGTATTTCATGTCGGTGCCACTACTCCAAAAGCGGTGAAGGAGCAAAAAGCGATCTAAATTGCGTTTTTCTACGCAATCTCAGAAAGTACCAAACCGATTTCAACAGTAATGGTTGGAAATCGGTTGACAAGCCCTTGCTCCAATATAAGTTCTATTTCATGTCGGCGTCACTACCAACTTGCGGTTGCATTTTAAAAAACTTTCCAAATTGTGATTTTTGTGATACTGCAGGGGATAGCAACTTGAAATTTGGCATGGTAATTACTTAGGGGTGAAAATGTACGAAAAGCGTTCTAAAAACGTTCTAAATAGCGATTTCTACGCAATCTCAGGAAATATAAACCGATTTCAGAAGTAATGGTTTCAAATTGATGATGACAGTCCCCGCACCAACATAGCTTATATTTTATGTTGTTGTCAATACCACCTTGCGGTTACAGGAGCAAGAAATGCTCTAAATTGCGTTTTTTGTGTTGCTGAGGGGGCCTAATATTTTAAATTTTGGATGGTAATTACTTCAAAGATGCAAATGTTTCTAAGAATTATCGAAAGAAAATTCTAAATTTAAAAGGATGAAGTGAGCGAAAAGCGTTCTCTAAGCGTTTTAAATTACGATTATTATGCAATCGTATGAAATAAGAAACCGATTTCAAACATAATGGTTGCAAATTGATGGTGATAGAACCTGCTCAAACATAAACTATATTTTATGTCGGTACCATAGCCCCTAGAGGGTTGCAGGAGCAAAAAACTTCCTAAATTGCGATTTCTACGGTACTGAAGAGGCTAGAAACTTTAAAATATATACTTATAAAATATAAATGTCCTCTAAGAACAGTCGAAAATAAATTCGAAATTAAAAAGGGGTGAAGCGAATTGAAGGAGTGAAAAGCATTCTAAAAGTGTCCTAAATTACGATTTCTATGGAATCTCAGGAAATGATAAACCGATTACAGAATTTATTGGTTGCGAATTAAGGGGGATAGTCCCTGGTCCTGTACGGGCTATATTTTATGCCGGTGTCATAACCACCTGGTTTGCAGGAATAACAAGAAAGCCTTTAAAAATATCTAAATTCCGTTTTCTATAGAATATTAGGAAATACCAACCGATTTCAAGGTTAATGTTGGTAAATTAATGGTGACAGTCTCTGTTTCAACATTTTCGAGACATTCTGTTTCAACTCTGTTTCGGCATTTTATGTTGGTGCCACTAACACCTGAGAGGTGATAGACTGTTAGACAAGAAGCTAGGAATTTTACATGATGGTTAATTTTAAGATGTAAATGTGTTCAGATGGATTCTAAAATATTCAGAACATCAAACGAATACTGAAATGAGCATAAAAGTCTCAAAATACTTTCTAAAATATCATTTATTTAGAATTAGTTTCAGTTTTTAACACTTTCCAACAAAGTTGAAAAATGTTTTTGCATTCGGTTTGTCTGGCCGTCAGTCCGTCTGTCCACGCTGTAACTCCCGTAAATATACTCGGATTTTCATGAAATTGATAAAGGTTATTTAGGGTCACCAAAGCATGTTTGATATTGTATATGAAATATGTAGGATTAATCGTTCATTCACAGGGGCACTCAAAAGTATTCCATTACATTATGGTATATGGGGAATAACTACCGTAAATATACTCGGATTTTCATGAAATTGATAAAGGTTATTTAGGGTCACCAAAGCATGTTTGGTATTGTATATGAAGTATGTAGGATTAATCGTTCATTCACAGGGGCACTCAAAAGTATTCCATAACATTATGGTATATGGGGAAAATTCGTTTACAGAGTATGACTTTAATGACTATTATTTTTTATGGTATTTTAATGACTTTATGCTATTTCATATGTATTGAAACGGATCTAAATCACTTAATTTCACTTCGATCTCGTTAGAACAGGACATTCATAACATTTGTTATTTATTTACAGAAGAAATCGGTTACAGTACAGTACTGTCTTTGAGTCATAATTGCTGGAGTGCACGGTTTAAAATTCGGTATGCGCTTTTAAATTTAATTAAGTTTTTGCATCTTACCCGTTCTATATAAATTCTATACCTCAAATACAGGGCTGCACAAAAGTATTCAGGTACCGTTCTCCTTATTAGAGGAAATTGCTGAAGGTAAATTTTCAACTGGAGCTCTTAAGTGAACTCAATTTTGGCTTGCATGTAGCTAATAGATTAAAATCTATAAATCATACACAGGGCTGCAATTCGCATAATTTTCCGATTGGGGATGGGAACAGGCACAATATATAACAATATAGATATGAACAATATGGAACAATATGGGGCGAATATGACATCTGTACCCTGAAATTGAGTTCTGGAATGTATTATGCGTTTCCATATGGTTGAATTAGACGTACTATTTTAATTTTTTAAACAGTGCAGTTTTGTTACATTATTCTGAATGTGTTGGATAGTGTTTCATAATCTATGCTTGACGCATGATTATTTCTTACTTGTTTTTATTAATTAAGATCTCATTTCTGTATATTGCAGTTTTATAATGAAATTTAATCAATCTGTCGCCTAATTTGTAATTTTTTAATTATCCCAAAAAATTTTCTTCTAATAAAAAATAGTCATGCAAATAACACTTGGCATATTTCAACTATTACGCGAGCAAAGCCGCTGGGTTTGCTAGTAATGTATATTTCATTTTAGATATTCTTTATCACTAGTCTAAGTCTTTTTGAGATCCGAATAGCAATTTGAAACTAAGTCTATCGAAATTTTTGATAAACAGATTTGTTACTTCGGAGTTCAAAGTGGTCTCAATGACCCCAAACAAATGTGTATAGGCAAGTATAAAGAGAAAATAGAGTGCTCATAATTTCCCTATTTGTGGTGTTAATTACCCCAAACTTTTGTGATTGTGAGTTAATGGAGTAATTATAACCATCCTTTTAACTTAAAAAAAATGCTATGACAATAAAAACTTTTATAAGGTGTTCTTAAAGGGTCAAAGTTACTTCTTATGTACACCACTAAAAACACCACTCTTCCAAAGGGAAAAAAGTAAAAAAAATCCCTCTTGAACCTATAGGATTTCATTTATATTTTAGAAACACCTCTTAGAAGGCTGAATGGAGTTCCGCTTCAAAATGCACTTCTCTATTAAAAACCACCTATAAGCCATTCACGCTCAATAATGCTTACGAATGCTTTTCTGTAGCCCTGTATAGCATTTACAGACATACCCCGTAATGGGCAAAATGGAGTTAAATTTAAAAATGAATATCATAAAAAGCATTTCTAGCCATGCATTACCACCAGATAGCCCTTCTGATTCAGTACTGTGTATCCGAAATCTTTTACGTGTCCGTGAGCGATCCATACTAGGCATATCTTATTCTACATTATATTTTAGAAACACTTCTTAAAAGGCTCAGTGGAGTTTAGTTTCAAAATGCAAGACTCTATTAAAACCTTATACATTTACACCTTTAAGCCATTACAAGGTGGAGCAAGATACCGAGTGTCCTAAAAAAAGACTGACTGTTTTTAAAATTCAATAACTTGCAAACGGTGACAGATATTGAAAAAATTCTTGCAGAAAGATTATGCATAAGGTCAAAAGTTTTTTTACAGTGATTTTCGATTTTAGTTCGAATTATGAACAATGGATGGCGCTGTAAGCAATAGGCGCTCAATACAGGTTCGATTTTTTTGGCCTTTCTCTTCTTCCATGCCGAAAAAGGAGATTAAAATGTATTGAGTGGGTCCCGAAGTACCCATAATCGAGCCTGAATTGAGCGTCTGTTGATCGCAGCGCCATCTGTTGTTTGTAATTCGAACTAAAATCGAAAATCACTGTAAAAAAACTTTTGACCTCATGCATAACCCTCCTGCAAGAATTTTTTAAATATCTGTCACCGTTATGAAGTTATTGAATTTTGAAATCCATCAGTCATTTTTGGGACACCCTTTATCTTGCTCTCGTAAATGTCAGTCATCCATTTGAAAGAATGTCACATCATTAAAATACACTTTTACATCGTTTCACCCTTACGTAGTGGAATTCTTTTATGTGGTCATTTCAATGAATCATAAATTCTTTCTACCCTCTATTCCACAGAATGCCTGTAGGAGTGCCCTTTCTAAATCGATATCCATTTCGTTCTGCTTGAAAGGATGCAACCTCATTGAAATAGACTTGAAAGGATTTTTTTTCCATGGGACTGTCCTGTACTTTTGCCTGTCCTAGTACACATACTATAAAGGCCTTCATTTTCAATAGGAATCATGCTAGAGTGAATGTCGATAACCTGTTAGCCATTCGAGTCTATGAGTGAGAGTGAGAGCATTTACAGAGAAGTATATTTTAAGTATAGGTGCAGATTCCCAAAATTGCCAGTGACCCCTAAACCTAAGTAATCCAGTGGCCACTTTGTGAAAGAAACACATAAAATAAATAGTGTTTGTATGGAAAAAAATTCAGAGCGCGAATTTCGTCAAAAGTTCGTAAAAAAAACCTTGCAAATTTCATCAAATGATCAGGAAAAAACGTGAATTTTGGCAAAGAATTCCGAAAAAACACGAATTTCGCCAATCTTTGAAGAAAAACGTCAACGTCGTCAAAGGCTAACGAAAAAAAACCCAGACTAATTTTATCAAAGGACAGTAGAAAAAACGCTAATTTTGTCAAAGGGTCGCAGAAACAACAAAAGATTGCAGATTTTTCGTCAAAAGATTGCAGAAAAAACGCGAATTTCGTCAACAGATTGAACGAAAAAAAGAGAATTTTATGAAAGGACCGCACAAAAAATCGCAAAATTCATCAAAGCATCGCGAAAAAATCGCAACATTCATAAAACGATCGCTATAAAACCTGAATTTCGTCAAGGGATCGCGGAAAAAACGCAATTTTCTTTAGAGGATCACGAAAAAATCGCGATTTTCATCAGAAGATCGCGAAAAAAACGCAATTTTCGTCTATAGATTGCCTGAAAAACCCGAAATTTGCCACAGGATGGCGACTTAGACGCCGAAAATTAGTCGACAAAGCAAAAAATATTAGCCACCATGTGACGACTGGCAACCATGAATCTGACCTATACTTTTAAGTGTCCATAAAGGATACCGGCTACGAACGCCCTTTTCTGCAGGAAACGGATTCGAGTGCCTTACCACAGACCTACGAGCCACATTTTCTTCAGATTCAAGAAGGGAAACCTCCCTTAAATGTATTTCAAACAAGTATGGCTCCGACACCAAACCGTATCCAAATTCCTCTTCGTGCCCACGAACTCTAACAAGTGCGACACGCTTTATTTTAAACCGAGAACAGGGCTAAATAACCTATTCATTTTGCAGCCGTTCTTTTACATAATTTAATAGACGGAGAGTGAAAAGAGAGTGTATCTCAATAGTGCCTGTTGTGGAGTAGTCCAATCCAAAATGGACATACCCTATCTATTTATTTTCTCAATAACATATACCATTATCTAATTTTCTACAAACAAAATGGAAAAACGTTTGGAGTTGATAATAGGTATCAAGACAGACAAATTTTATTCTGGAACCCAAATCAACTTATTGAGTCATAAATACATTGTATCTCATCTCACACGAAATCGAACTTTAATTATCGTTTTTTACTTTAACAATCATGGTATAGATAATTACATATACCGTGATCTATTTCTTGGCGACCCGACTCTAGTGAGAAAAGTGAGAGCGCGGCCAGAGTAGACACACCGAAGCCAGAAACACATTGTAGTCCAGGCAATAGGGAATTTTACCTAGCAAAATTAATGGTAGTTCAGGAAATCGGCTTACTTTATGATTTTTGGGTCGCTGAATCCGATTTTGTAACTTCCCACCAAAATTTCCCCCGGCAACCCCCCCCAAATTTTGGTAAAAAGCCCCCCAAAAAAGATTTTTATTAAAAATTTTTTTAATTGTTTTAGGGGAAAAGTATCCAGAAATTCAAAAAGTAGAAAAAATTTGCAACAAATTAGATATATGACATTATGACTTAGGATGAAGGGGAAGGGGGGATCTGCATCGGAACATGCGCGCGGTGCTGCGTAGACTAAGTTGCGCAATTCCACTTAACCACTCACACGTTTACATTCGCCCTCCCATCTCCCCTCCGAACTTCCCTTATAAGGTTTACTTTAAGTTTTTTGGTCGCTGAATCCGAATTTTTAACTCCCCCCCCAAAAAAAATCCCCCCCCGAAACCCCCCAAAATAGTTGTTATTAACTTAAATTTCTTATTGTTTTAGGGGAAAAGCATTACAAAATTCAGAAACTAGACAAAATTTGCAACAAATAGGATATATGACATTATGACGTACAATAAACGGAGAGAGAGGGGCTCCTTCGGAACATTCCCCACGCGCTTTTCACAAAAAAACAAATTTTTTCAAAAAATCAATTTTTTGGGGGGTTGCCGGGTGAAATTTTGGTGGAAAGTTACAAATTCGAATTCAGAGGCCCAAACACATAAAGTGAGTCGAAATCCAGAATTAGTATTAATTTTTCCAGATAAAATACCCTATTGCCTGGACTTCATAACTTAGTGCACGTAGCGCCGCAGTGCATGTTCAGAGGCAGCCCCCCCCCCCCTCCCCGTTCATCCTACATCATAATGTCATACATCCTATTTGTTGCAAATTTTGTCTAGTTTCTGAATTTCGTAATGCTTTTCCTCTAAAACAACAAGAAATTTAAGTTAAAAACAACTATTTGGGGGGGGGGCCGGGGGGGGGGGGTGGAAAATTTTGAGGGTAAGTTAAAAATTCGGTTTCAGTAACCCAAAAAACTTAAAGTAAACCTTATAGAGAAAGTTCGGAGGGGATATGGGAGGGCGAATGTAAAGGTGTGAGTGGTTAAGTGGAATTGCACAACTTAGTTCACGCAGCACCGCGCGCATGTTCCGAGGCAGATCCCCCCTTCCCCTTCATCCTAAGTCATAATGTCATCTATCTAATTTGTTGCAAATTTTGTCTACTTTCTGAATTTTTAGATACTTTTTCACTAAAAAAAATAAATAAAATGATTTTTTTAATAAAAACCTTTTTGGGGGGCATTTTACCAAAATTTGGGGGGGTTGCCGGGGGAAATTTTGGTGGGAAGTTAAAAATTCGGATTCAGCGACCCAAAAAACATACAGTAAGCCTTTTTCCAGAACAACCATGAATTTTGTTTGGTTGAGCCTCTATACGGTCTCTATTGCCTGGATAAGTGAAAATTTACGAATTCGTTTCGGATGAAGGGCTCTGTTTTGAGAGTCTGAAGAAGGGATCGGTTTGTTTCTGACTCCTTTCACCGAGTGAAGGAGTTTCACCTAAGAAAAATACTTTGGCTGCTACAGAATTTAATTCAGGGTCCCGGGGGTCAACAGCAACTGTGGGAGAAGTAGAAACAGAAAAAGAATTCCAGGAAGTGAAAATCGAATCTTCGAAATTTACCTGCCGATCCTACCCGAAGAGCCTGCAGCTAAGAAATGACGATTTTTCTCTCTATATATCGCGTGGAAGGTCATTTTAGCAATTCGTTATCGATTTGGACTTTCTCTTGGGCTCGTTGAAGAAGTTCGTTTTTATTCTCTTTTGTGAATTTTCTCTTTCCATTGTTTCAGTGGATTTAAAAAAGAATAAGTTTTTCTTAATGAGAAACATAAAATCCATTTTAAAGGATGATTCCCGCCCTTTCCAAAACTTCTTACTTAACTCATTTTACACATACAGGGTGTATCTGAAATGCTTCAACAAACTTAGAGGGATGATAGTACTCATGAAGACGAACAAAAAATGCAATGGAACATGGGGTGGCAAATGACATTTAAAGGATGGAAATCGAGAAAATGCGTCCGGAAATGGACAAACTGAGACAAGAAAGAAACACTCCAGAAAATTATTGATTGCACAGAATAGGTACAACACAGCTCGTGATGTCCAGAGAAAACAAATATTTTACAGCAATTGTTCAAAGTGTGGACCGCAGACATCTACGAGTACAGAGTACATAGCGAATACAGAGCGGCAGAGTACATCTACGGAGGACGACTGCCGGACACGATCAAAGACTTCGAGAGTCCTGCATAGATGGATTCCTGCTCACAGATTTGTTGGCTTTCTTCCATTTTTTTTTTTATCTCTTTCTGACCGGATAGGCACAAAATGAAAGGAAAACCAGCTTCGTGCTACTAGCTAGTTCTGCAGAAAACACAGCGTGCGAGATTTCGATATTTTTATTAGTTTTGCGATTTTTACCCTTTAAACGTCATTTGCGACCCCATGTTCCATTGTATTTTTTGTTCGTCTTGATGAGTATCATCATCCCCCTAAGTTTGTTGAAGCATTTCAGATGCACCTTTTGCATATATTTTACTCCGCCGTTCGCCTCCTTTAGAGAGCTGCCACCGGTGACTATTTTTTAATTCTATCTCGCACCACTTTAATAAAACAAAATTTTTTCACATACACTTTGACAAGATTTGCAAGAGAAATATACTACAAAATGTATTCTCTTAAAAAGTGGTCGGAATAGAATATAAAAATAGTCGCCTGTATCAGCCCTGCTTTAGTAGGAGTGGTTTTGCACAACGGATTGCTTTTTTTTTGGGGGGGGGGGTCATCCTTTAGTGTTATATCTACTAATTCCACTAATTTTTGAGTCACTGTGTAGTCCTATCTCTCATTTTAACACGTCACGGAGGATTTGGTTTTTGACGCACCTCTCTTATAAAACGAACACGACTGTTTAGAAAATGTACTGTGGTAGTTTGCCTCTTCACAACCCAATCACATTTCGTAGACGATCAGGAAAACCTAGAAAGTGGAACACAAATACAAACAATAAACAAAAACAAAATATCGGGCAAACAAACGAAACCATTCTGAATTGAAATGAAATCGATACTGAACGACCGTCGAAACGTTGTTCTTCAAACAACAAAAACAAAAATAACTAGTCAGATGTGGCAATCCCAAAACGTTCTTCTATCTCATACTTCCTGAAAGATGCAGCACAGCAGCGCCTCCCGGCTAGGTGTTATTTACAGCAAAATCTTATCAGCAACAACTTATGAGAGCTATTGCAAAAATCGTGAAAATTCCAGAATAGCAGCGCCACCTATAGGCGATTAACATCAAAACCTAATCAGCAATAACTTGTGTCAACATCTAACTATATCTGAAGTTAGATGAAAATCCGTGCAGTAGTTCTTGAGATAAGGCTATTGTGGAAATCGTGTAAATCCTGCAAAATGCAGCATAACCGCGGCACCTGTCGGGCGATTTGTACCAAAAAGTAATTTGCACCAGTTTATATCGGGGACTGCCTGAATCTGAAATTTTATTAAATTCCGTTCATGAGTTCTTGTGGTAGAGCGCCCACAAAATTTGTGTGACACACACACAGAGAGACAGACATTTTGTAAAAATATGCTTTTCGGGTTCTCTGAGAAACATGTAATTTAGGGGTAATTATGACGGATTACCCCTAAAACGTGTCAATCCGTCGAAAACTGGAATTCGAAAACTTTCATGAATCCAATACTTTCTTTATGTAAAGAAGAAGAAAAGAAAAGAAATCCAGATCACACTTAAATTGAAAGAGATTTCATCGGCAGTGTGCAGATAGTTATAGGATGCCATTACAAAATGCTCAGCCCTTTTGTAAAGGCATTTCTTATCTGGAAGAGGACAATGATAAATATTTCCTTTAAAAAAAAATGAAATCCCCTTTTACTTTACACGTTATCTCTCCTTGAAAGTTCATACATAGACTCACTCTAGTATCACGATCGTTTTTCATGCCACACACTTTATTTTTACTTTAAATAAACTCTTACCGGCATTCTTTTCTTTTTTTTTTTTTTTTGGTCTTCACTACATTTTTTATTATGAATGACAAGAAGCTCAAAAAATAAGACGTAGCCTACAGCATGGAAACTCACCATCTTTTTAAACACTTTTTAGCAAAGTTGAAAAGGGTTTCTAGAGCCTCCGTTCCAATAACGGCCTGTTCTAACTTTCATAAAAGGTTATGGATGACTACGAAATGTAACTAGAGGATCTGTATCTTTTCTGAAAACGGTGTGCGTAGTAAATTTGTGTAAAAAAAAAATCATAAAAGAATTCCGACACATTTTAGGCTATGCAAAATTATTTATTAAAGGATAGATTACATGAGATGTCATGGAGAGTCTAACACTCTAGAAAAAGATCTGCTATATATAGGAAACTGTTACTCGACATCGAGAGAACAGTACTTATTTAACGAAAAAAAAAATACGTGATTTCTGAATTATCCATTTTTAAGTTTCCGCTTTTTAACAGCTACCTTCTAGACATTTTCATTTGGTTAAAATAATTTTTATAGGACAAAAAAAAATTACATTATACGGGCAGAAATTCTCTGTTTGAGAGAGTCAACACTAATACTCGAACCATGGACTTCAGTTTGCTAAGAGGACCCACAGCAAGTCACTTTTTCCTATAATGTTACTGATGTTTGATGTCTTTTTATGAATCTCACAAAGATGTGAAAAAAAATATGAAAAGTTTTTTCGGTAGATACTACATTTTTTTTCCTAATAATTCAGGAGGTTTTTCATGTTCTCTTTCTATAATGTTAAATAGTTGGCCTTTCAATGAAGAATTAAGTAAAATATAAATTTAGCTTGTCGCGTAAAAAATTGTAGATTTTTTTATATTTTTTTATAAAAGATTTTTTTTTAAGAATAGCAACATTTTTCGTCTTTTTTTGTGACGTGTTGTGTGTGATTTTGGCATGCACACTTTCTATCTTTGTAGTAAAATGTGTTTGTGTGTTCAAGTTTGTGGGCCTCTTTTTTTAATTGTTTGTGATTAAAATTACTTGATCATAAATTATCTTAAGCAAAAATATTTTCTACATTCTGACAAAAAAAAAAAAAAAAATGCTTAGAATAACTTAAATAGATAAAAGCAAACAATAATTTGATGATAAATTATTATACTTGAAATACGTTGTGAGTTTTTGCGTGTCATACTGTTAAACTGAATGATTTGAAAAATAATAAAATGGAAAATGGTTGGTTGTTGGTTGGTTGTGTTTATGTCGGCCAATTATCAACACGAGGGATATAGGCCCTATGGGGGGGAAGTGCCCTTCGTGGGGGTCTTTCTAAGGGAACCTAACCCGTATTAACGCTTGGAAGTCCAAGGTTCGAAGAAAACCACGAAAACTCCGAACGATAAGGCCGACGGGCGCGATTGGGATCGAACCCAGCACCTCTCGTCTACCAGCTTCGAGAGCAGAACCTCTCGGCCACTGGTGGGGAAAAATGGAAAATGGATTTTTAAAAACAATTTTTAAGATTACTTATCAGATAGGTATAAGTCAAACTTTGGTTTAAACTCATAATAAAAAAGATGTTGCTGTATTTAATTTTCAGTTGCCTTCAACAAAAGTATAAATAATAACACTTTATTGACTGATTTGAAATGTCGTAAAAAATGTTAGCTTTTTATTTTAAAAAAAAAAAGAGAGAGAGAAAGAAAAGAAAAATATTACTGCGCCTTGATTTAATAGACATTCTTGCATATATAAAGCCCCACAAATTTTAGAGGAAGATTTCAAATTTAAAACCCATTTAACGAATATTGATGTATCATTTAAAACAGTTCCAATATAGAATCAAAACTGTGTTTCACTTGAAATAGGTCCGGTTGAGTGTCAATATTTCTATGTATTTTGCTTTTCATTAAAAATATTTGCAATGAAAATCCAATATTGGCATTTTGTTGAAAATATTTATAATGTAAAGTCAATATGTATGCATGATTGGCGTCCCTATAGCAATATTTACAATGTAAAAATCGTAAAACAATCCATTGCATCGCCATCCAGACATAGTGACTTCTGTGAGCAAAGCTCTAAATATCATTTAAGAAATTTGTTCTGTTTTGAAATTTGTACGGAAATATTCCATAAAATTTACTGAAAACGCCCTACACTGTTAAAAATTTCTGTAAAAACACAGAAAAAAAACGACACTCTGTAAATTTTGAGTTTCTCGTTCGTCATTTTACAGACATTTCACTTATCTTGTATCTAATTCCCTGTAGGAATTTCCATGTCTTTATTTAAAGACATTTTTATCTTTGTTAAAACTTGTAATTCAATATACACATTTTCAAAATTCTTTTGCAATTTTATTAGAAATATTAAAGAAGAAAATTTAGTTTAAAAATTGTTTTCTTTTAAACTTCGAATAATTTGGAAAGGGAAAAATCATCTCCTCGGAGTTGTGAAGACTTCTATCGACAATCACTTTTCAGTTGTTTGCTTCACCCTATGCCAGAAGCTTGGAAATATTAAAAGTAAATTGCACAGTATTATTTCAAAACTGCTATTATTATTATTATTATTTCAGTGGTAAATACGTTATAAAAAAATATATTAATCATCTAAAACCATATTACATAACATGAACAAAATAATGAAAACGTAAAAAATCACTTTTAGATAACAAATTACATTTTTCTGCTTATTTTTATTTTATTTCTTACTAAAAAATTCTTTTAAAAAATATTAACGTATTAAAAAATAAATAGTGTGCGACAATTTCGAAAAATTCTTTAAAACATTATTGTTGTAAAAAAATGAATTAGATTCAAATTCTTTCATAAAAAAATCTATTGATTTTTTTTATTTATAGTTAAAAAATTAAAATTTTGGTTAAAAAAATAATAAGTATTATGTATTGGTCTAAAATAAACCGTTTACGAATTTTCTAACGAATATACCGGGTGTCCTAAAAAGGACTGACTGATTTAAAAATTCAATAACTTGCAAACGGTGACAGATATTTAAAAAATTCTTGCAGGAGGGTTGTGCATGAGGGCAAAAGTTTTTTTACAGTGATTTTCGATTTTAGTTCGAATTACAAACAATAGATGTCGCTGCGATCAATAGACGCTCAATTTAGGCTCGATTTTTGGTCCTTCGGGACCCACTCAATACATTTTAGTCTCCTTTTTCCGCATGGAATAAGAGATCGACTAAAAAATCGAGCCTGTTTTTAGCGCCTATTGCTTACAGCGCCATCTATTGTTTGTAATTCGAACTAAAATCGAAAATCACTGTAAAAAAAACTTTTGACGTTATGCATAATTCTCCTGCAAGAATTTTTTAAATATCTATCACCGTTTGCAAGTTATTGAATTTTAAAATCAGTCAGTCCTTTTTAGGACAACCGGTATTTGAAACAAAATCTTTGAAAAGCACAAGTACAATAGATTCCCCTCCTCTCCCGTTCAATCATAAAAGACATACTTTGTATTCAATAACATCAGCTCCTACAGCATTGTCAGTAAGGTGTTCTTCCACTGTCCAGAGGTCTCGCGTTCAAACCCCAGGACATCTAGAAACAAATTCTGTAAAAAATAAATTAAACGATATAGCAGATTTACTCTAAAAAATCGAATTCTTTGAAGCTCACTGGAGATTGAGTGATTCACTAGTTTTGAAAGCCAAATTAAATTATCATCATGAAATTTTTTTTACAGAATCTTGTGTGCTTTTAACGGTGTTACTTTATAGAGCCTATTGTAAATTTATCAAATAACTTCTCTCTGTTATTTAACAGAATCTCGATTTTTCTAATCTCTGTAATTTTACATAAGGCTTAAGATCCCAGATAGCATGGACATTAGCAGCAAGTTTGAGTTTTTCTGATATTATCTTGCCGTGACAAATTTGAATTGAGAAATTCGTAGCAAATCTCCCGCAAGGTATACCATCACCCCCTTGCATGAGTAGTTTGTTGTGAAACTGATGCCAAGACTGTCTTTAATTCTCCAAAGTAAAAAATCCCACTGTTGAGAGAATAGGCAATCAACAGATACGCAGAAATTGCAGAAATTTTATTCGGTTAGCACCGCTTTTTTTAAACGCTATACTTATCAAATGCCAAAAAAAAAAAAAAAAAAAAAAAAAAAAAAAAAAAAAAATCGAATTGACAAGTACAAATATTACCCTAACTTGTTTTTGGTGGTAAAAACGATGCATGCACGTTAACACTAGAACGCCCGGAAATTTTACTCAAATTTCATATAAAATAGTTTACACCAGAATTTTTATTTAAAATTATTTGAATGATTTATTTAACGTAAATCTGCGTTTTTAAAATTTAACTTATTTTCTGAATAAATTTCTGGTTCCAACTGACATTTAATCATATGGTCGGAGTCGAATTGACTCCTTCCGGGCGTTCTAGTGAATTTCAGAAATTTCAGAAATTTCAGAAATTTTATTCGGTTGGTACCGCTTTTTTTAAACCTTATACTTATCAAATACCAAAAAAGGCTCGAATGGAGAAGTACAAATATTTTACCCTAACTTGTTTAAAGTGGTAAAAAAGATGCATGTACCTTCACGGTGTGTATGTATCAATAGACCTGATCAGGTCTATTTACCCCTTCGAAGGGGATGAACTTATAGCGTAACAGTTGTAAACAGTTAATGTGGCATGGAAAGATTACTGCTTTGCAGTATTTTTGATTACTCTTTTGCGTTAATTTGCATCAAATTTCATACAGCACGAATTTAACTTGTACGACAAGTTAGCTGCAAGTTCACAGTGTGGTGACTTCGGCGTTTGCGTTATCTTGCTGCAGTCTTGTTATGAACTTTCAGTCTTGTCATGCTGAGCTTGCTGCAACTTTGAAGGTTTTCAAAGCAAGACTTCTGCAAATTTTCTGCAAACTAAAAATGTTATGTGGGATAATGGATTACTAATAAATTATCTGTAATTTCACAGAAATTTTTTTAACAGTGTATATTTTTAGGGATTTGTACCTTCAAAATATCAATATCACGGAAATTGTACCGTCTTTTAGAAAAATTAAACTATCCTGTAAAAATATAATAGAAATTTTCCGTATTTTTAGATATGATTTTTTTTTACTGTATGGCATTACCGTATACATTCTTAATTTTCTTTTAAGTAGCTCCATACAACCTTCCTGAATTCATATTAGTTTAAAAATTACAAGAATAATCAGTTTAAGAACATCATTTTATGAACAGTGTTTAATGTTTAACAAACTTTAACAGTATCTAAAAGTTACATTTTCTGAGTCTTTGACAAATTTTATAGGCTCACAAATATTACTTAAAATGACTTTACCTAAAATAATTAAATGTCGGATGGTTTTAAATTAGCTATTATATAATGGGAGATCCAAATAAAAATGTGGCTTCCGCAGCTGACGTTGAAATTCCCCGAACGGCAGATTGAGTAACATGCATTTTTAAGCGTCTATTGCTTTAAGACTTTGCTTAGGATGCTTCGTTTATGATGTCGAATAAAATGTAGGATAATAAAAAGAAAAGGGCCCAGATAAACTGATGCCATTGAGCTCACAAGCTATTTCCACTAATTCTATATATATTCTCTTATTTCAAAGAATAATGCCACTCAAAAAGTAAATGAAGATGGATTAGTCCCTGTTTCCCCCCTTTATACTTATCATAATAAACCTGTATACCAAATTTGAAGCAAATCCGATAATTCGGCATGAAAAAATCCATTTCGCTAAATTAAGGGAGGTATTAGCTCCCCCCCATTTCATCCTTTATGCTTAATCAATGAACCTTCAAATCTAATCACAAAAGCTCCGTATCAGAATGAACCTAGAAAAAAATTAAAGTAAATTGGATAATTCTGCATGAAAATCCATTTATCTAAATTAAGACGAGGGGACTTGGCCCCTTTCCCCCTTTTATACTTAACCAATGAACCTCCAAATCTACTGAAGGAAGCGCCATATCGGAATAAACCGGTATATCAAATTTGAAGCAAATCGAATAATTCTGCATGAAAAACCCACTTATCTAAAATAAGAGGGGCTATCCCCCTTTCCTTTCCCCCCTTTATACTTAACTAATGAACCTCATAAATCTATTCAGTGAAGCTCCTTAACAGAATAAACCGGTTTACCAAATTTGGTGCAAATTGAATAATTCTGCATGAAAAATCCATTCAGGGAAGCGCCTAATCAGAATGAACCTAGAAAAAGATTTTCAAGCAAATCGGATATTTCTATCAAGAGTTATCGCGTTACGTACATACGTACGTACGCACATAGATACAAACAGAACCGGGCGGCGAGCACATTAGCTCTCAGGCTTTGATAGCCTGTGAGCTAAAAATGAAATAACTGAATTATAGGATACAGAAAAATAAGAAAACTACAGAATAATAGGAATATACGAAATAGGAAAAAAAGTAAAATATGAAATTGAGCTGACCAACCATTGCCCGGGCTCGTGATAATAACCTTAAATAGACATAAAATCATTGTTGATTGCTATATTTTCAGACAACAGAAATATTTTCAAACAAACCTAATGTGAAGGCCCCCTGCCTTAGATAACGTACAACCTTAAACTTGAATGACCTTACATTTTTAAACAAAAATATCCAAAATAATCTAATACGGGACTCCACTGCCTTCGACAGCGTGCGCCGGCCGTTCTACGCATGATTCAGTCTTATTTTGAAAACTAATGTCGATTTTGTAGGATTTTATTTGGACAACGATTGATATTTTTATATGAAAATCCACACAAATGAATCTAGAAACTAAGATACCCATACAGCGTACACGATTAAATTTGTGTGACTTTATACTTTTAAATGAAATTCCACCCCGCGTACTCCAAGTGTGCTACTCAACCTCCAGTCTGTTTTGATTTTATATTTCTGGACAAAAATCTTTCCAAAAGAACCTAATAGTGTTGTCCCCACTGCTTTAGTCAGTCTAAGCCCTCGCATTTGTATAATTTTATATTTTTATTCGAAAAATTTTCCTAATGAACTAAAATTGTGGCGTACACCGACCGTGGTCAGTACTCTTCGGACCATTTTCTCAAACGAAAATATTGCATGATTTCACATTATGAGAAGTAAATCTTTCGAAACGAAAGACAGAGCACTTTTTTACAGAAATTTATTTTTTAAAGCAAAAAGTATAATTTGTTTCATAACTTCACTCGTTTGAGATTTCTACCAAACACACACACACAAAAAAATAAATAAATAAATAAATAAAAACACCGAGTTTTCCATCATCGAGTTCGTTGCCCAATGAATGTACTGTAAAATATGTTTTTGAGGAAAGAAACATGAATGGCAACCATGAAATGATACATGAGTAACATTGAATGCTGATAAAAGAGCTTTAATAAAAAATTATTTCTACTTTTAAATTTATTTTATTCACATGCCATTTCTAGTTAAATTTAAAGCAAAGGTCCCTATTTCGTAATTTTTGCTGGGTAGCAGTGTTATTTAATTTAATATATCTTGTATTGTAATACGAGCAAAAATTGTGTGTGTGTGTGTATGTGTATGTAAATTTTATCTTAAAAACGGCTCTAACGATTTTGACTAAAGTTTGTATTTTACCATTTTCGGGCACGAAAGGACCATTACACTAGGTCACGTGTACGAGAAAATTCGATTAGTGGGTCATTTTGGGTCATAATGGGTCAGGGTCAAGGTAATTACATCTAAAAAACGGCTCAATCGATTTTGACTAAATTTTATATCCAACCATTTTTGGGCACGAGAAAACTGTTGGGCTAGGTCACATGTTCAATAAATTTAGATTAGTGAGTTCTTTTTGGGTTACTGTCAGTCAAGCTAATTTTATCTATAAAACGACTTTAACGATTTTGACTAAATTTTGTATTCTATCGTTTTCGGGCTCGAGAAGAGCACTGGTTAGATCTCATGTTCGAAAAAATTCGGTTAGTGGACATTTTGGGTTACTATGTCTCAGGATCATGGCAATTGTATCTAAACAGCAAGAATGATGCAATGATAATAAAATATGGACTTGAACACAAGGCTAATTTTGACCGAGCTTAGCTCGGTCATCCCTGCTACAATAAATCAATTGTTACAATAACATGAAAAAAAGTTTTGTTACTGTTACAGGCTTATTCATTATCATTTTAGTGTTTTGTTTTGTTTTTCCCTTTTAATTGACAACATTTTCCCCACCCTTCTCCGTAGACGGCGGTACTCTTGATTTCTAGCCAGTAAAATATTAGCCATTGGAAAAATTGTGGACATCCTCCTGTTGGATCCTTATTTTAAATAGGGGCTTATATGTACTATAATTCATATTTAACTAATGCCAATAATATCGCTCCAATACTTTTTGTGACTTTTTCGGACTTTGTATCCCCGCTTATGATTACACAGGGCATAGGATGACGTTCATGGTTAGCATCTATATAATAATAGCCGAAGTCATGTGACTGTCATCAACAGTTCCGGGCTTACCGCTTTACTGTTTACATGCCAAACGGCCATTTCGGCCCTTTTATTTTAGTCGTGCGCAAGTGATAAATCGCCAAACATACTTCCATCGCCATCCTTTCATTTAAAATATAAACCTATCACCCATTTCATTTAAAACACATAATTTTAATTTAAAACACATAAATTTAAATACATATATCAGATACATTTAAAATACACATCTTTCATTCACCTCATTTAAAATAAAATAAATAAATAAAGGCATTTTTCCAGTGTAGGTCCTTGGCAAGAAAAAAATTGTCATCGTATTTTCCGGCGATCTATATCCTATTTCATACACATAAGCAATTTTTTCATTTGTATACAATTTATTTAATCTAAAGAAGGCAATAATCTATTTTTATATAGAAATAGAAGTAATTTGTATATAAACAAATATTGTATATATATGTATAATATGTTTATGTGCAAATAAATACATATAAACAAAAATAAAAAGTTCACCAGGTTGGTTTTCATAGCTATTTATATATTTTGTCAACGTATTTCACTTTCTGCAGCCCTAATTGCGCCAAGCTTAAAAAAAAAAAAATGCCAAGGCCCCTGTAGTGAAAAAGTACCTAAATAAATAAATAATCGTAATAATAATAGCATAAACTAAAATATTTCATTTCAACATCAAAGTATTGTTTCTAATTTACATTCAAATAAATATATATTCTAAGATAACTTCAATTTAAATTAGGTTGACAGTTTACCGTCTCACTTCATAAAGTAAACAAACACAGGAGGTTCATTCATCATGAACGGTAGAAAATATTAAGCCACGAAGGTAATCATTCGCAAAGCAGGTTCTCCAACAATGAATGGACAATATTCTTATGACGTCATAGTAGGAAAATTGGCAGCGCTAACGGTTGTTTACGGTTTGCATTCACGAGGGTTTTATTTTGTTATTTCTCTTAGTTACGTTACTTTATTGTCATATTTATGAATTCAGAAATCAAATTTATAAAAACAAAAGTATATATATTTATTATTTAATTATAAAGTTGTGAAAAAATTTTAAGAATGCAGGATTTGCAAAATCTAAACAAACTTATTAATGTTAAAAATACATAGAAGTAACAGCATGTTTAAGTAAAATAAGTTTAATTTAGATAACTAATGAACAAATATAAGTTTAAACATTTGAAATTTCACTCATTTTTACAGTTACGGAATTTAAATGGTTAAAGTACATAAATTAACATCTGAGTTCTATTTTTAATTTTGTGTACCTTTAAGAATTTAAATGGTATTTGTCAAAAAAGACGAAATACGCATGACAACAAAAAATGTATGAAATATTATCAACATCGCAAAGAATTCTTGATTTCTCTATCAGAATCTTTGGATTTGCGAAGGATTGAGCAAGTCAATTAGTTTAAGAATGAAAGTAACATCATGCAATGCTTAGCATACATTTAAGGGAGACCAAACTGGTCGCCAGAAACGGCTAGTGTGAAAGATTCCAGTTGCCCGATGGGATTGTTCCCACCGGTTAATGTTGCAACCATGAGCAACTCGAAAATGATTTTCTGAAAGTGTCACCTTCGCCAACTTTACAGAAAGGAAAGATCAGCGCCGCCGCAACAAAGGCATTCTTCCCATTTTTCTTCTTTTTGTCGTTCAGTTTAATGAGCTTGCTAGAACCCAGTTTAATCGACGTTTTAATAAGCGAGAAGATTAGACACTCCGTGGAGTTGGGAGAAATAAAATGGTTCGAAATAAATGCGCACTATTTTAATGCTAAATATTGATCGTAGCCTACCTTATATGTCTGCATGGGCCGGGCCTGGCTCGAAACCCAATCTCGACCCAATTGCTTTCACGAAACTCATGCCAGAATGAGCCTGGAGTTCCTTGCCGGACCCGGAGCTTTTTTTCTGCAATCTGGGCAAGGGCCGGGCCCGATTTTCTTTTCCGGGACGAGTCTTTTTTCTTACCCCCGAGCCTATGCTGGGTTGGCATTTTATTTATTTATTTCTGTAAAAATAATGGGATGTTTGTTCCCCTTTCTAACGAAATTTTTAGATATTTAATTTTATTTAATGAATGACAGAAAATATTTCCAAATAGCTACATTTTTTTCTTTGCAGAGATATTAGATTGCGATTTTCTTCTTCTGTTCTAAACTACATTCATTTTGTTATTGAATTATTATTTGAATGTTTATGAACGCGATTATCCAAGTTGTTAATAAGAGTATTGTTATACTGTATGACAATCGGAAATTAAGTTCCATGCATAAATAAGTGTGCTTTTTGAATAACATTAATTGTCGATTGATTCAGAAATATTGGTTTTGCAGAAACCTAGTGGATCGGCCCATATTTTTGGATTTCATAACGGGCCATGCGGTACGAATAAAGCTCGGGACTTGAAATTGCAGCCCGTGAAAACAACTAGCCTATCTCACCAGTTTCATTTCTCGGTGACCCATACTGACGGAGATCACTCATGTTGGAAAAGCCGAAATTAATTCTCTCTGTCGTAGGTGTATATCTAAACTTACACGATAGACATGGTCCAACCGAGTGGTCAAATAAAATAGGCCTAATACAGATGTATTTTTGTGCGTAGTGCTTTACAACCCTCGACTTTTTTTGGTTTTCTTGTAAAAAAAAAAAAAAAAAAAAAAAAAAAATGAATACTACGTTTTAGACCTGATTAAATCCTTTAGAATAGAGTTCCTTTTAGTTCCATGAAAATTATTGAATGAATTTAAAAGTACCATTTGTATATTGGAAATATTAAAATACAAATTAATAACCAGACCATGACTAGAATGCAGCTTTCTTGCGATAAATTATTTCTCTGCTAAATATTAGAGTTGTTGATTTTGGGGATCATCCAGATAAACTTTTTCAATATCATACGTATTAAACAAGCAAGCAAATTTAGGGTATCCGAACGAAAACGACTGGAACGATTTTCACGGAACTTACTAATTATAGGTCGATAAAATAATCTAACTTGATCTCGAATTTGAGAAAATTAGTTTTAACAGGAAAAAAATGATCGCTCAAAGTACTGCAAAAAACCGAAAATGAAGCATGTCTTATGTACTATTTTTAATACAAAAAACATCTAAACTCGAAAAGCTTCGTTTTGATGTTTTCATAATTTTTACTGTTAATCTTTCGTAATCGGAGCTCTCTCTAATACTATTACCCATTGATCAGTAACACGCTTACGGACGATCTCGAAAATGACACTAAAATTTTTCAGGAGACTCGCTTACTGTATCAATGAAATCGCGATAAAAAAATTCTAAGTCCCAAATTTAGGATAATTCACTTGGATAGGTTAAAACGAACTCAGCGCTAAAAATACTGCTATAAATCGAAAACTGTTCCGCCGATTCCAAGAAAGTAAGTTTTTTGTACCAATTAGATACTAGAAAATCATTTCTCATAACTGAGTCAAATTCAGTAAAGCCAGCCGGATACACTGATAGTACTAATTACGGTAATCCTTATTTTTTTTTGTACAGTGTATATACTTATAGATAGTATTGTATAATTGTCTAATTAAAAGTGAATTTTAGAAATATAACTATATAAGGATATAGTACAAATATAATATCTATTGGTATTTATATAGGAAATATGAATATTATATTCATTCCGGAGAGCATAGCATCCTGCCAAAATAAAAAAAAAATACAATCGTAACTTTATTTTAAGAATATAAACCACAAAACAGATGCTATGCATTTAATAAATGTAAATTATTATTTTGAACATGACCAGCGATTGATAACGAGAAAGATGATTACCGTCAACCGGAGCTACTTTAGTCCTTGCGGAGTTACTTTGGTCCATCCCATAAAAAAAAATTATTCTTTGTGTTGAACAAACAAAACAAGATAATTCGGAGTTTTTGCACTTGAAAAATATTTTATACCCTATTCTAAGTTATTTGAATAGTTTAGGGGTAATTTAAATTTTTGTTAGTGGCGACACTGGATGTGTGTGTAAACAACTGTTTTCGTGTGTAGATTTTAACTCCCCAACTTTCTATAGTGAGACAATCTGGATAGCAGTAAGTATCAAAATATTACCCTTAGTATCCTGTAGCCCATGTGTGATCATAGTTTTTCCTTTAACTTTTTATTTTGACAGAAAATGTTTACGTTTTCATAAAGTTAACACGAAAACTAGTTTTTCGGGGCTACTTTGTGCCAGGACTTTTCTGGTCCGGAAGTAGCCTCAGTTACTTGGAAATGCCTTTTATACAACCAGATCTCTTAAAAAATGCATTAAGTAACATTTTCTTTCAAATGTTACTGTAGGAAAAGGTTATATTATTTTTTTTTTATCCAGTTGCGGAGGATAACATGATGAAAACTGTTTCTCGTGTCTTGAATATTAACAATTGGTTTATTGTGTTTAAATATTAAAGAAAAACATTTGTTTATCAAGTTTGCAGTATTAATTCATTAGCAGATCCTATTGCAACGGCCTTTCAATATTCCAACATATGAAATGTATTCATTTTATATGAAAATAAGTGAATGGACCGATGAAGTCCCCAGCAGGGGCTACTTTGTTCCAAAACTTTAACAATAGTTAAAAAATAAATAAAAAAAATAAAAATTGCTTCTTTGAAACCATACAGTTTGTTTCATTGTTTCATGTCAATTGCTTAAAATTTTGACGTTGAAAATCATATATAATATTTTTTAATCATGGAAATGTTAGTGGAACCAGAAAAAAAATGTTCCAAAGTAGCCTTAGTTTAAGGTAGCTATTTACAACCGATCTAACTTCTTGACACTTTACATTTCGAGCTGCAAGTGTTTACAATTATATATACACAGATAATTTGTATTTCGTATACAAATGTTCTTTTTGTTAAGGTTATGTTCTTTTGGTGTATAAACACAGTTTCACTTCTATCCTCCTAAATGATTGTGCTAAATAAATTTGCGAAAACTCTTTTTATGTAAAGGAATAGTCTACGTTGCTTTTTAAAGTGCTATCAGACGAAACAGTTTAAAAGTGCAGAAAATCTTTGTCAAGCCCACAATGTGATGATTCCCTGATTTAGAAAGTATAAGAGTCCATATGTATTACTAACCGAACGTATTCCATGATGTCATCTTGTTTTACAGGTTGAAAATATCACTTCACTATCTTCATGATGGGTCACATCCTGTACGAATATTTGGATCCGTGGCTCAGTCGTAAAACAAAACAGAAGGTATACACGAAAGGGTGTACGCTATAGCGCTTTATTTCAGAAACACGGAGCTTCTTAACCCCATAATTCTCGCTGCCGTGAATATCACGGGCTGAGGTGTCGTTTGTTATTTCTCGTGCCCATCCTGTCTCCGGGCTGGAGATTTAATTGCTGGTAAAAACTTCTGAATTCAGAAAAATTTAACTGGCATTTCCGTGTGAAGTCTTTGATATCACCGTTCGGATTTGGTTTTTGGCGCTGACTGTGATGTTGGACTTTGTATTGCATGTTTCGAAATATATCACACTCAAAAAAAGGATTAATAATCAAAATTTAATGTATATTATATTATTTCAAATATTATTTGTAAAAATGTGTTTGATGATGATAAATAAAGATCTAAGATGTGAAAAAGAAAGGTCTTGTTCGCATTCATTTGTAGTGTGTAAAACAAACATGAAGACACAGAATTGTCGCAGGATGGCTTTTCTACAAATGTGAATTTGTTCTATAAGGTCTTTTTTTTTTCGCCTTAAAAAAAAACTAATCGCATATTTTATTTAAAAACCTTATAAGTATTCAATTTCTGTAATTAAAAAAAAAAATAGGTACTGTTGTTATGGTTTATCCAAATACAGCGATCCTTAAGGGGTTAAAAAATTCCGAAGGCATACGCTGCACACCCTAAAATACAACCTGATTCGGATTCGGATTGCAGTGAGACTCTATCACTTTAGCTATAAGAGTAGATTGTGAATTTGATATTTCATCTTAATAGACCTTCTCGTGGTGCTTGTGAAGAAGTCCATGTAGCGAGAATTTAAGTACACAACATTTTGTTGTAGGTGAATAAAAACATATCCCAGGTTCTTAAGATGATTATTTATTGAGCATCGAGGTGAGGGAGCGAATTCATATAAAAATTGGCAGGTTATCGCCTTTATCCTTGAATTCATTTCCAAATCCCATAAGAATTTTATAATGCCGTTCACAGACAATACAATGGGGCTCTTGACGATAACTTTGGAATTTCGATTGTAGACCTATGAACCAAATAAGGATATGATTAAACTTTTTGCTTAGCTTGGACATGGCCCGGAGAAAGGGCCAGAGATCGATCACCATATAGGGTCAAGGTCATGAAAAAGTTCAGATAAAATGAATCGAAATCAAAGCTTGGCATATGGTTCTATAACATGTAACTTTAGAGGGGTTTTATGACTATTGCGAATTTTAAAGATAGGTTTATTTAGATATATAGGTATATAGGTTAGATATATAGGTTTATAGGTTTATTTATATAGACTGTATTTAAATAAAAGCGGCTATGGTAAAGGTTTATTAAGATATCCTTTAATGATTTAAATGGAGTTGGAAGTTAAAATAAAATGAACAAGGGAAAATTTTTATGATTTAATAAAGGAAAGGTGAGATTATTTTAATATATGATTTTGATATCATAGTGCTGAAACAATTTCATTGAACACTGTGCATCCCATTGGGAGAGAACGAGTCGAACAAAGCTTTCTCGGCTGTTACCCGTTTTATCTCCCGACAAGATTTCGACTTTCCCGAGTTTGAAGTTTGCGGAAATGGTCGAACTGTTGCACTCATTGAAAAGATTCCAATGCGATGGAATGGAGTTCGGTGTCATTGAATGAAACAAAAGGGGAGTATTGATTAAAGTCGACGCGTTCCATTTAAATCGCGTTAGCACGCGGCAAAGTTTAAGCAGCACATTTGCGATCGAGAGGCGGGGAGTCCTTTTGTATTCAGTTTCATTCCGACAGCCAAAGGAATCCATTGGTACCCTCTCAAAACTTCAGACGAGTCATTTGAATGAGGTGAGTCAATTAAATGGATTCAGGAATGCGCCATTATTAGGGCGGCACTTTTCCAGTTATCTTATCAAAATAAATTGATTTCGCGTTTTTATTTTCAAACACAGGAAAATGTCTCTTTTTAAAAATGCCCTTTGATTCCAATTTCTTTCGTTGGGATCCCTTTCCCTTCGTCCAAAAATTAAATTTTACTCAGATTGGAAGTTTCCTTACTATTGCAACAAGAGCGCTTAAAAAAATTGCAAACTTCTTTATGAGTACTACTTTGTTACAAGTAAAACCTGAAACATCCCAAATTAAACCTGTAGGGGCATTGAATGCTTTTGTTAGTTAATTTTTTTTCCCATCTGGCAATTAACATATTTTTTCTGGCTACTCTGTTGAAATACAGTCGTTCCCGTTTAAACGAATATCGACGGTTCCAGAAATAATATTCAATTAAGCGGGATATTTGATTAAACGGGGAATCATAATTGTAATATTTAATGCTTGGTAAAAAAGCAAAATAACCATCTGCGGTTCATTTATTTAACAGCATAATACAATCATTAATAAAATAACATAAACTAAAATAAATACAAATGCTAAGTAATGTCAGTACATACATTTATAGGGTTTACATCACACTTAATTCAGCTCGTTTGAATTGGGTCAAAACTTTGCTACTTCAAATTTACGTTACTTATACTGCCTTAAAAAATCGTTTAAAGTGGTTTGTTTAAGTGGAATTTTAAAGAGTAAATATAGGGTTATTATCAAATCAGTGCAAAATATCACAACTACCATCTCGAGTCTCGAAGTGACGGTGCATTGCTATTAAAACTTGGTTAACAGCAAGGAGTGATGGTGGGGAGATCAAGGTGGGAAAGATCATTTGACCTGTCCATTATACACCGGCCGAAATCATTGCAGGAAGAACTGAAAATGCGTTTTCTGCGTAAAGGAACCGAAAATGACAAAAGGTGAAAGGAAATTCCAGCTGAAACGTGCTTTCCGTGCCTATTTTCAAACATCGGTCATACAGTTGTTATTCGATTAAGCGGTAACGTTTGTAAAAGATATTTGGTTTAAGCGGGGAACAATAACATAGAACCAATAGGAATAAATTCGGTTCCGGAGTATTCTATTCGAATAAGCGGGGTATTCGATTATCCCTGACCCGATTAAGTGGGGAGGACTGTAAATGAATACAATTTATATTTGAGATGAAAGCCCATCGGAATATAGGATAAAATACAAAGTTTCCAGCGTACAAGGTGGACCATGCATCACTCACCAAGGTTTTCAATCCAAAAACTTTTAATTAGTACCTTCATTAGTACCTTCTTTCATAAGTATTGCCCGGCAGAGCAATACTTATTTATTTCCAGTGTCACTTCTCAATGTTAATTTAATATAGAAAAGCCTATGGAGATCATAACTTTTTCATTTTTTCTTCCTACCTTTTTGTCCCTGATGCACTCATTTTTTATTCTTTACTAATTCTAATGATATTATAAATTTAAAGTGTAAATACGTTTGCCTGACGTCAGGGTCAAAACGAATGGTAAAATGCCTTTGCATATGGGTGAATGATAATCCAGAGAGAAACATGGGCCAATTTTTTCTTTTTTTACATTATTCAAATATTTTTCTTAGTAATTCCAAATTTAGCTTTTTTCATTGAGAATCAACGGACATTTTTCATAGAAAATGTACCATTTTTTTCTTCATTATTGAAAAAATTTCAAAAGCCGTAATAATAATTTATTTCTTTTTAGTTGAAATATTTCCACGTGAAATATTAAATTGAATTAGTTTATTTTTCAAGAATTAAAAAGGTGAATATGACGTCATAGTCGAAATAAAAAGGATATTTCCAGAATAAGTTTTTGTTTTGGTCAAGTTTATGTTTTAGTAAAAAGTTTCAAATGATAGCTAGTTTTACGCAGGTAGCGAACTTAGTGAGGAGGATTTACATAACTTAAATTTTAAAATGTATCTTTTTTTCGAGATGAGAACTATTTATACCCCACGTTAAACTTAGGCAATAATTTTCTGATGTGTTTACATCACCCCTTGGGAGAGAATAAGGTAACAAAATTAAATTAAAACTTTTATTAGCCCCCGGTACGGTACGCTATTTCTTTCCCCCACCTTATTTTGTGTCATCTCCAAAAAATAACGTTACCTTACAGAAGTCAGCAGTAAAACAAAGCAGTGTAATTAAATACTCTATAGTAATTTTTTTAACTTCTAAGCATCGCACATTTTCAATTTTTATACCATCGTATTGAGAAAAAAAAGTACTTTTAAATGCAATTTATTTGAAAACTGCATCTCCATTTATTTTTCAAATATTTTTTTTTTTTTTTTTTTTTAAGTTTTTGGAGCCATTTGCAACGGAAGTACGCAATTTCTGTAGAAAGTAATGGAAAAATAGTTGTAAAATATTAATTATATATTTTTGTTGCCATCTTTTCATAACAACCGAAAGAAAATGTCATTAAAAAACGTACTATTTTGAAAAAATAGAAACGAATGATTTCTGTTAAAACAGGGAGATATTATAAACTCTATTTAATTTTAAGTATTTATATTAATGTTACAAACAAATGAAGGTCTATGAATCATTAGACAGCCCTTTTGTTTTTGGTTGAGTTTCTTTAATGGCATCTTTTTGCTGCCTTTGTGTATTATTTCGCGATAGTCCTATGCCTACTTTACTGTAGATGTTTAAGAGTGGATCGTAAATGTGGAACTCTTAAGCGGATGCGAATGACGTCATTTTGCATAAAATAAAAGCGTGTGCTGTAAGTCTTAAAATTGAAATATGTTTTGTACTATTTATAGATATTTTTTCATTGGGGGCGACACTCCATTCTGAAAAAGTAGAATTCCTGTTTTCTAGTTTTTTATTTTTTATTTTTTACTGTATCACAGGTATAATATTGTTAAATACTAGCAGTAAGTATTCAACACAATTTATTTTTGCATTCATAGTCTTCCTGAGTGGGATATAGGGTATATAAATTTAAGAGAAGTTAATTTTTTATGTTTTGATTATAGATTTTTTGCGTTCAGATTGGAAGTTTTTGTCCAAACTACAGCAACCTGCATTACTACAGTGGTGAAATATTTTAGGTAGATTTCGCATGAAATACTACCTATTGGCGTCGTTCCTATGTTGGAATTTCTGAAAAAATTTTGCAGATCTTCATGATCATGACCCCTAGAACCCAAAACCATCCTCAGTAAAAAACTTTATATCTATCTATCTATCTATCTGTCTATCTATGTATCTATCTGTATGTATCACTTTCTTCTGGACACGATAACATCCACAATTCTGCACCAATCTCTTCCAAACTGATACATAAAATCAAGGGGCATAAAATCTCGGTCAAGCTCGTGAAGGGGCAAAATCGGACCAAGGGGATGGAAATAGGGAGGGGTTTTGTGAAAACCGTAAAAAACCCATAACTTCTTAAATTTTGTACATATCGAATCAGTTTAAAGTTTTTATTACTTTTAAAAATAGGGCCAAAAATTTATGTATCACAGATTTTTGATAAAGTTAAAAATGGGCTCAAGGGGCGCAAAAAATAGGGTTTTGGGGAGAAAAAAATTCATAACTTCGTCCATTCTCAAGATATCAAATCCAATTAATTTCACAAGTTTTTGATAGGACCCATTCGTACCGCAATAAAAAATTAAAAACGAAAACAAAAAGGGCGTTTGAAGAAGAAAAAAATCCATAACTCCGTCAATTCAAAAGATATAAAATCCCCATGAATTTATCATATATCTTCTTAATATTGCCTACAACATCTATATAGACAAGTTTTGGATAGGACCCATTCTCACAGCAAAAACAAATTAAAAATACATAGCGGTTGAAGAAAAAAATCATCTTAGTAAGGGTGTATTCAAATCCAAACAGCTTATTTTCTGACTCATTTTACAATTCCTTTTTACTCTCAAAGGCTTCCAATCGGTACCTTTTCTTACTAAGAAACTATATAATGTACCTTAATGGTCAATTTTTTGATAGAGGCAGAATATATTTTAAAACATGCTGTCAAAGTGGGCCTTTTGAACGATTGTGTTGGAAAAATCATCGTATTAAGGGAGTATTCAAATCCAAACTGCTTATTTTCTGACTCATTTTTAAATTCATTTTTGCTCTCAAACGCATCCAATTGGTATATTCGCTTATTCAGAAACTATATGATGTACGTAATGATCGATTTTTTGATAGAGGCAGAATATATTTCAAAAAATGATGTCAAAGTGGGCATTTTGAACGGAATTTCCCGAAGCGATTGTGTTAGAAACGAAAAATATTGTCTTACTGAGAAAATAGTTGTTTATATATCAAGTTTCAATTAATTGAACGAAAATTAAAAACACAGGTCGCTTATAAATCTCTTCAAAAATCACGTCAACAAGTTTCATGTTTTTTCTATTAAACATGAGTCTGGAGTTATGCCAGAAAATTTCGAGTTGTTGAGCATGGAAAAGTATTTTTTTTAATACCGCCCTAACATGATTCTGATAAAACCAGTTATTATATAAAAATGAAATAAAAACTCGTCAAAAGCGGCCAGATAAAATTGTTAAAGTGAGTTTATCTCTAATCATGATTTGGTTTTTGTTTGTGAAATCAGTATACTTAACTTCGAAATCTACCTCCGCCTGTAGGCCGGGCCGGCAGGGATTTTGAATTATACATTGGTAAACTGTATCACACATTGTGATGCAATACTGCATACATCTAAAGCCTGATGATGATAACCTCTATTAATTTTGAAATGAGTTCTTCTGAATACAGTAGTTATTAAAAAAACTTGACATATTAAACAAAAACATAATTTGAAGAACAAATTTAAATAAAACAAAATTTATTTCCTACATTGTTTAAGCCCGAGAAGGGACAGATATTAAGATACTTCATTTAAATAGTTCTACATTGAATGTTACATTTTTGTAACAAATCAGTTAAGTCAATTGAAGATTAAAAAATAAAAATAAAATTCATATAATATGATACTTAAAACACCCTAAAAAATGAGATTCCGTTCAAATGAAATCGAAATAAATCTTAGACTTCTTCCATTTTTAATTGAAAATATTTGTATTGCAGATTTTGTATTATGTTTATGACAATTGTACATAAAATGATAAGATGCATGCAAAATGCAAAACTTTAAAAAAAAGTAACAAACAACAGTTTAAACAGCTAGTTATCAATAAAATATCCCTATTGAGTTATAAGATAACATCACCTCTAGATTACAGCATTATTTAGGCATAAATCCTTTATACCAACTATTCATCCGGGATTTGTTATGTCCCTTCTCTCTTGTTCTCGTAGTTTACGGCATTAGGAATAAAAATGCAGATACGAGTATATATGTTGGTGTTTATCGGGCAGCAGTCTCTTTGTAATGTTTTTTTTTAAAAAACATATTCAATACGTGGGGCGTTTACTAGAGATGTTTCTTGTTGCGGGAGTTGTTTTTCTTTCATAAAAACTTCAGATATTAATAAGTAAATGGAAATATCTTTTGAATTCTTAAATGAAATTTAAGATTTTCCGTAGTGGAGTGCGAATGCGCGAACAACACAATAAACACAGGTCCAGAAGATTCAAACTAATACTTGTAGCGTAAAAAGGAAACTTTAATGAAAATATGAAGAGACACATAGGTGTCTCGGGAGTGACCCCGCTGACACACACAATCAAAACTTTATCTTTACATCATGAGATGCAGGCAAAGAGTGATCACGTTCACATTTTCATTCGTAAGGTTTTGGCGATAGATAGATATTGGGTAAGACACAGATCTTGCCAAGGGATGACCGTTACATTGGAACACATGGGGCAGTTTAAATTTAGATGAAAAGCCTAACGGGCGATAATTAGCCAAGCGCTAGTACGTGAGAAAGTAAGAAAGAATCCGAAAGCTGTCACTAGCATTGGAATGAGTGCGGTAAACTGAAAGGCGACATAAGTTTAAAAGTACATCTGGATATTATTATATAACCGCTGGTTTAACCAAAGTTTTGACTATCTCTTAGGAAAGCATCGAATTAAAAATCTGACAGAGAAAAGTTTTATAAGTAGATGCAACGCGAAAAGAATGAATCTTTCGAAATGAAATGGCTGTGAATAATATTCTTTTTTTTATTTTTTTTTCTTAGATAAAAGAGCAGAGAGAGTTTTCTGGGAACGTTTAAGTAATATGAAAAGGGAAGTAGATTAATTTAAAACTTAGATATACAAAAAGAAATAGAAATGCGCATATTTATATTGATAGTTAATATTAAATTTTAACTATCTAGGGATCATATTAATTACCTATAAAGAATAATATATGTGATATCAAGCGATATCACAGAGCGCTGTAGTTCACAAAAGAGCAGATTGTTTCACAAGTTAAAAGAAAACAACCAAGAAAAATCATGCGTACAGCATACATTGTGAAACACTTTCCAACACTTCCTGAAAGCTTTAACGAAACTTCGTTACTGAGGGAAATAAGGTAAATAAGATAACTAAGTAAATATTTAAAAATCTGATTTCAGTAGTTACCGCCCATAGCCAAATATGTATTCCAATTCTTTTGAACAGCCCTGTATTCGATCTGTATTTTGATATATATATACTATATAATGGGAAAATTTAGTTTAGCAAGAAAATGCATAGCAGGTTGAAATTCATCTTTCAGCAATTTATACTAATAGATGGAAACATACTTGAATACTTTTGTACAGCCCTGTAGTTTACCTAGTACCTTTATTACATGCCACTATTTAGCTAAAATTTAATTCAAACTAAAACACGCTTAAAACTACTGAAATTACATTTCCAGAAATTATCACCCATAGACGGCCATGTATCCAACTCTTTGCGTGGCCCTGTATATCATTTTATCTATATTCTACAAATATTTCTAAGTACACTAAATTCAGTTCAGCGTAAAAATGCATAACTCCTTTAAAACCCACCTTTAAGCAATTTATGCTCATACTCAATAACCTTTCCGAATTCATTTCTGCAGCTCTGTATATGAACTATAGCATTTATACGCATTTTATAGTATGCATAAATATAGTGAACAAGTAGGTAAGTGTGATCACAGATCGCACAGAGGGTTTCGTTTAATATGCCTTTCAAAACACTTTATCCTTTTGAAAAATCTGTTAGTTCCATATTTCGCAACCAGGGGCGCACTCCATTCTAAACAAACCTCTATCCGAACGAAACTCCGTTTTATATTCTATCGGTAGATATATTAGTCGAGGGGATTGGGCCGATAGCACGCGAGATAAGTAGGCGCCCTTGGCGGTAAAAAGTGGAACTAAAATATGTAAGGCTATGGTGCATAATATGAAAGAATGGTCAAAGGGGTGTCAGTAAAAGTTGGAAAAGTGCTCCCCGGGTGAAAAGGGCGGAGGTTAGAAAAATTGCTTAAAATACACAAGATAGAGGCCGGAGGAGTAAATAATATAAGACTTTTTGAACATTTTATGATTTGCCGTGTGGTCTGAGGTATTCAGCTATACGTATGCAAAAATTTATGCCTCATGCTTAATTATGGTCTCTCTTAGAAAGAATTGCTTAAAATACATATATGGTAGCTCAAAGGGTTAAACGTAAGACTTTTTCAAGATTTTATGATTTGTCGTCTGACCTCAGGTGCTCTGCTATAAGTATGCAAAATTTCAAATCTCCAATTTAATAAGGGGTTCAGTTAGAAAGAATTGCTTAAAATACGCATGTGGGAGCCCAAAGGGTTAAATGTACGGCTTTTTCAAAATTTTAGGATTTGTCGTATGATATGTGGTGTTCAGCTATAAGTATGCAAAATTTCACGCCTCCAACCTAAATACGGGCTCACTTAAAAAGAATTGTTTAAAATACACAAGCTCAAAGGGTTAAATGTACGGCTTTTTCAAATTTTTATGATTTGTCGTTTGATGTGAAGTGTTCAGATATAAGTATGCAAAATTTCACGCCTCCAACCTAAATAGGGCTCACTTAGAAAGAATTATTTAAAGTACACACGCGGGAACCCAAAGGGTTAAATGTACGATTTTTTCTAAATTTTATGATTTGTCGTTTGGTGTGAGGCGTTCAGCTATAAGTATGCCAAATTTCACGCCTCCAACCTAATTAGGGACTCACTTAGAAAGTATTGTTTAAAATACACATGTGGGACCCAAAGGGTTAAATGTACGACTTTTTCAAATTTTCATGGTTTGTAATTTGATGTGAAGTGTTCAGCTATAAGTATGCAAAATTTCACGCCTCCAACCTAATTAGGGTCTCCCTTAGAAAGAATTGTTTAAAATACACATGTGGGAGCCCAAAGGGTTAAATGTACGACTTTTTCAAAATTTTATGATTTGTCGTATGATGCGTGATGTTCAGCTATAAGTATTCAAAATTTCAAGTGTCCAATATGTCTAGTTTCTGAGAACGGGCTCTGTGACAGACGGACAGATAGACAGACAGAGGAGCGAGACGAATAGGGTTTCGTCAGATGAACGAAACCCTAAAAAAGCGCATATCATAATTAAAAATGCATTTCGAGCAATCATTACTAATATACAGTAATTCGGATACAATATATATCTGAAATCTTTTCAAATACACCGCAAACAATTTCCCCTATACCATTATGAACGGAATTCTTTAGTGTGGCCCTGTAAATGCACAATAACTATTCTTTACACCGCATATTCAACAGAATGCATATTTTAGTGGGCTTCATAAATGAATATCAATTTTACTATGTTTGAAAGAGTGTGACACCCTTAAAAATCATTTGAAACGGTTTTTTCCCATTGGCCGTCCTGTAACGGAAAACTTTTGACTGTCCCTGTAAATGAAGTAGACATGCTACAAACTTCATTTGAAATAGAGAACGTGCTAGGGTAGAGGTCACTAACATTCAAAAATTTCAGAACGGTCCTAGGATATCATCTCAACTTTGTTGGAAAGTATTAAAAACCCACACGGAAGATGGTACTTATGACGCGGAACAAACCTAAAATGTTTAATATTCTTTGGTATGATACCATCAGCATTTAGTGCAGCATTTATCAAATTATATTGAGTTTTCTTTTTTTTAATTCTTTACTTTAATGGGCGTAATGATGACATTTCTTCGCAGAGGCATTCTATATTATGATTGCCTATTAATAATTTTAAACACTTTTGTTATAGTCAGTCATGCTCAACAGAAAATGTCAATCGTAATGGAAAATTCCAAAAGCGAAATGTAAATATTATATGCACCGGATGAGACAAAAGTTCGTTACAACTTTAAAAACTCATAAAAAAGGAAGAAATTGTGACAAAGGAGTGCAGTTTGCAAGAAAAGGCTCACAAGGTAGCCGGATTTGTTTAGCAGCAAGAAAAAAATAGTTGATAAATCACATGTAAAGGACGCTGACGACCCGAACACAATGAACAGGTACTACCACATAACCTGATTGTGTCGTAGAATGTTCTGGAAGTCATGTTGAACATTTGTTATTGGAAGAACAAATGAATGGAGCGTATTGTGTTCATTGTATTTCGGGTCGTCAGCGCCTTCTACATGTGATTTTTTAACTATTTTTTTCTGATAAAAAAATCCGACTATCTTGTGGACCCTTTCTTGCAAACAGCACTCCTTTATCATAATATCTTCCCTTTTTATAAGTCTTTAAAGCAGGGCATGAAATTTCAGTTCAAAAGGTACTCGCCAGACTAAAACTTTTGCTCGCTATTATTTTATATTCATTCAGATAGCAACTTCGTTCACCACACTTGCCCATAAAATGAACTATTTATGATAAACTGAATTTAAATTGACCGTCGTTAGAAGGTGCTCTCTGCTAAATCAGGAATATTTTACATTCATGAGAAATATGAACAAGTTTTATAGTGTTAACGGATGTAGCATGAAGAACTTTCTGGCGACCGAAATTATAAAAGAATGCAGAAATTGAAAAATTGAAACATATTTACTGCAAAAGAAAAAAAATAATATTAACTCAAAATAAGATTGCCATAAGGTTTCAATGGTTCCGGAAATTGTCACATACCACTAAAATGTCATGAAAGAAAAAGCTCCTGTACTATTAGAACTTCATGTTTGTGTAGCGTTGCATTTCTGCTCTGAAATACCACTTGTCAATCCCAGCTGTAGGGTCAAAATCTGTCAGGGTGGATCCATTAATAGAAATTCTAAGTAAATCATCCACTGTCTCAGTCTTCAGAGAGTTCCTGTATGCAGTCTTGAGTCTGTTATGACAGCTGAAGCCTCTCGCACAAAGCTATGCTCACTGGTAGAACAGCGCAAATAGTTAGAATTTGGAGCGAATTGGGGAATCTCGCCGAGTAACTTTTCACTGTAAAACTTCTCCATCATATCTTTCAGTGTTCGTGAAAGGAACATAAACTTGAATTCTGCCCACTCTGCCAATACAATATCCACTTTTAATTCAAGAGACCTGGGAGATTCAAGAGATTTTTTATTTCTTCTAACGCAAATTCAAGAATTTTTTCTTTGGAAGGCCAACTGAAAGTGTCAAAAACATGCAGAGATGTTAACATATCTGTAGACATAGATTACAGTCTTTCTGTGATGTATATCTTTGCATGTTTAATTAATCTCTCTCTTAAAGTCTGAAACTCTCGCTTCCAATTTTTAATATTTGCCAACTGCACAAAGGTGATTATCCCTGAGACGAATAGTCGGTCCAAAAACTCCGGGTTCGTTTGGTCCAACACTAGATTTGAGATCTGTCAGAACTGAGATGCAATGTTCAACTTTCATTTCCAGATGAAATGACAAGTTCCCTGTTTTTTAATGACACACTTGAAGGTTTCAATTTCCTGTAGAAATGCAGGAGGAAGTACAGTACTTAAAGAAATTTATAATCCTTAAATATTTTCAGCAAACCCTTAGCTTTACCACTATCATTGCCTTTTCCGTGGGCCCCCTGTTCAAAATGGCTTCCAAAAGAGCTTTCACAACACTTTCTTTGATGGATAATCATGTAATGGTGTAAATATCACTCAGTTTAAGAATTCTTTCTCCTAGAATTTCTGCTGTTTCTTTTAAGATATGAGGTCTTTTAGCCGAGACATGGTAAAATTTAAAAATATTCCTAACCACAGAATTAAATGTTTTCAGATATTTAACTTCACCCCATGCATCCAATACAGCCAATTACAAATGGTGTGCAAGGCAGTGAATGTTAATTTAGCACAAATCGATTTCTTTTTCATAGCCAGTCCTGATTTGCATCCAACCATATTTGGAGCATCATCAGTACTCAAGCCTACAATATAACACCAGTTTCTATATTCCTTTGGACCTGTATTCATATCTATAAAATCAGTTATATCTCTGAAAATAACTGGATGAAGTAGAATATGGCAGCTCAATTGCTCCTAAAATGTCCTCTTTGATATGATTATATTTTGCATCCACGTATCGAACATACACATTTGCATCTTCAACATCTGATCTATCTGTGATACCATCAACCAGAATGCTGATATATGTACACTTTTTAAATTTTACTGCTAAATCTAACTTCGCAGTTTCAGCAATAAAATGGATAAAATACCTGTATTGTTTTTCATTGTCATACTTTGTTTATATCCACATTTCTCAGCTAAGCACAAAAGATTTACTAGATCTGCATGTCGTTGGATTGAGGCACGATATTCTGAGCGTATATAGTTTGATTTAAAACACAACATTTTAAAAGACAAAACTTACTCGCGAGCCGGCGAGCGGAAATTTCGCGCCCTGGTTTAAAGTTTTAACGAACTTTTGGCTCACCCGGTATATGTGTGTGTGTGTGTGTGAAAATTCAGAAACATGAAATCATGGAATTGAATTTAATTCGTTTATTTGTACCGATACATGAGAAAAAATAGTTCCCTAAAGGAGAGGTTGAAAAGAGTGCTGAATGTTCCAGAAAATGTAGAACGACCGTGCAAACTGGGTGGTGCTGTGCTCCCAAAAGCATGCAAAAACGTTTAAACATGCCAAATGGATTCAGGAAAATATTTTCGATTGAAAAGTTTCCACGAGTGAAGGCAACACAAAATCCAGTGAAGATAAATAAGAATGTACGAATTGGAAAATATCGGAAGTCGACGAACTAAAATGTTTACACAACTTTTCATGTGAACATTCACAATCTGAACTTGAGGTTCTAATCTCAGCACCCGCGAATAAATACATCAGAAATCTCTCTTTTTAGATGCATTTGAGTTCAAATATTTAGTTTCATCAAAGAAAATCATTGTTTTGTTTTAAATATGACATCATTTTCGATCACTGAATCATTTCGCCTAGTGTCTCAAACTCAGTATAATGAAAAAATGTTGAAATGTAACTGATTTATGAAGAAGAATGCAGATGGAAATTAATTAAAGAATAGCTAAAATGGGCACATCTACAAATAAACAGTTTTCATTTAATAAAATAATTATCAAACTTGGTTCAGTAGAAAGTTCAGAGCTGATGACTAAAAAAATAGTCTGGTCTTTTAAATATATAGATAGATTTTCGTTTCGGGTAGTCATGCTTATCTTTATTTATTTCATTCCTACAGGTGCCAGGACGAGCATTACAGTGACGACCTCCCTCCGACCAGCGTCATCATCTGCTTCCACAACGAGGCCTGGAGCGTTCTGCTGAGAACGGTGAACAGCGTCCTCGTACGGTCCCCGCCACACCTCATACATGAAATCATACTCGTAGACGACTTCTCACACATGCATGAGTAATCAAAGTCTTACACACCACGTATTATGTATGACTCACCTTAACCCTCAAATGCGCGATTTTTTTATTTTGTTTCGAAAAAATTATATAGGATTCTCTGAAAGGTTTATGACGTAGGAAAAATAATGAAAAAAATCAGAGATATATTTTTCATATAATACGTCCATCTTTTCTTCTGTTGCTCGTCTGCTACAAGTAAAAACGACTGTCGTATGGCTGTTTTACGCTAAAACGTTGCAAATTAGTCAATATTTTAATAAGTATGTCTCCAAATACCTTATTTTATATTATTATTTATTTTATAAAACTTAACCTTTAGCCCTTTCATTCCCATGATAGAATACGTTTTAGAAATGACGTAGTTCAAAGAATCTGATTTGACACCAGAAAGGTTCAATGGTTTCTTTCCCTTCATTTAAATACGGATTGTCTGTCATTAATGAAAGCAGATATTGCTATTTTAATTTTCTGGTGTGAATGAGGTATATACGAATAAAACAAAATCTATTCAATTCAAAACACTGTCATTTGCATATATGCAAAGCGGCGCACTAAAGGTTTAAAATTTGAAATTTGTTCGCGACCCACACACTAGGCGTAGGCTTTAGTATAAACTATTCTTGGAAATAGAATATCCTTCTTATATAGGAAAAGTATAACAGGGGATCGTCCATTAAATACGTAACGCAAATTTTGTGGGACTTTTTTCATCCCTCCTTCCCTCTGTGCTACATTCATATCCCTCCTCCTTTTTGTTTGTTAAACCATTCATTTAGAAGTATATGCAAAAACTAAAAAAAGTACCTACGATTTATTAACTCCTGATATAAAAAACGCTCTTAAGGATAGCATCGTGAATACTGTGTACTTTTATTTCAAGCCAATGCTTCAAAGAAAAAGGGGGAAATATACCCGAATAATAATAATATGCATTTTTTACTACTGAAACGCTGGGAGCGGAATGTAGGCGAAGCTTCCTGTGAATCCACTCTAATGAAATGAACACGATTTCGAGACAATGGCTCCTTCCATTACAATGCAACTTGCCACAAAGATCTTAGTAAGACAGATGTAATAACGTGGTCCGATTCGATTTGTGACGTAAATAATAAAATATAAAAATCCTTTGTGCTGTGCAACAGTCTTCAGGAGTCCGGCAAGGTATTGTCATAGTGCATAGGCGTCGACCGACATCCCTACTCTACCCCAGCCGACTCCAAGCGAGCAGCAAAAGGACTCGAATCCACCTCGGCTGCCAAAGTGTTAAAACGCCCCATCCCTCCTATTCCCGCACTTGTATTTTTCTTAACGAAAATTGCTTTAAAAAAATTCCGATCTGCTCTTTAATGTCTGCCATTTTTCACAATTTAGATGTGACGTCACAACCTGTCACATTACATCGCAGTTTGTAAACCCCCACTTGAAGTGTGACCTAATTAAGGGTTGACCCCCTGGGTATTTGAAGAATCGCAACTATAACAATGCGGTAGCATAGCTTCTGTTACCGTGGAGTAATTGTTGTGTCATTTACACCACCAGTAAGACTTGTTTTTTAGTGTGCAGTCCTGGAAACAGCAGTCATCACCCGCTACTCACTCTGCCAAAAAGTAATTGATCTATTATTATTGACTATTACCAAATCCATGTGTTAACTTCGATGGCAGCTTTTTGAATAGAAATGTTTATGAATTTTCTTAATCTATCGTCCTCTAGAGGGTCTTGGGTCTTATCGTCCTCCTACAGGGTGATCATAAAACATAGGCAAAACTTTAAGAGATATACATCCAAACAAACAACTTTCATCCAAGAATGCAGGGTCAAAAATATGAAGCATTGGTGCTTGCGCATTTGTAAACTTGGTACATGCAAATGTTAAAGCTCCATTCCTGTTGCGAGTTGTCGGAAGAAGAGCGTCATGATTAGCATGCAAATGTGATATAGGGAGGAAGAAGAACGCGGATGCAAAATGTCGCCTTGATTCATACATAAAGGCCACTGATCCGATAGCGCAACTGTCAATCGCGATGGGGACCTATCGGAAGATGTTGCCCTTCAGTATTAGGGAAAAGGCTGATACGCATTTTATGTAGAGAACTGCGAGTGAAAATGGCTCAGAAGCTGAGCAATAGCATGGAGAGTGGTTTCCCAACTTGCTTTTGTCACTTAATCGTTCTTTGTGTGTTTTTGATTGTATAACAACTTCCCCTTCGGCGCCCTCTAGCCCCTTTGAGTTTTAATTCCGACACTGCATTCTTGGATGAAAGTTGTTGGTTTGGATGTGCACTATCACCTCTTAAAGTTTTGCCCATCTTTTATGAAACACCCTGTCTATAAAGTCTAAAATACGGCGCGGGCAATGTGTGGACCTGAAGAAATAGCCGAGTTGGTTTTAAGCTCCGTGTTGACTGCATCGAAGATGTTTGTCGAAGACTGATAGGGAATAATTTTTCTTGAAATGACTGTTGCGTTACACTGGCATTGTTTAGGTGATGATCGGCTCTGCTAATTTTCCGCTCTCTCTCTGAACGTTCTTGAAATAAAACGAATCTCATCTTAAGGTATGGGCAAAAAAAAAAAAAAAAAAAAAAAAAACATCGGGGCCTTTTTTTTTGGAAAAATGTTTTCGGGATTTTTTTTTTTTTTTCCGGACACTTTTTTTGGAAAATTTGAAATTTTTATCAAACACATGGGTTTTTAGTTAAAACAGGGATTACAACCATGAATTTATATAATTTTTTAATGCAACTTTAATTAACTTCTCAAAGTTAGGCAATCTTTAGTCAAATATTAGTAAAGAATTCCGTTTATGCCAAACCTTCTAGAACGAAATCTATTCAATACATTTCACTTTTTTTTTCAACACTCTATTAGCAAACCACTTACCTGTGTTATGAAGCAAAATATTTACAATACCTCTTAAATCTATTAACATATACCAAATTTTGTATACAAAACATGATTTTTTTAAAGAAAAATGTTTATTTTACAACAAACATAGCTCCTAAATTACGACCCGTAAACGTACACATTCAAAAACGCAGTTTTCCAGAAAACGCAAGTTAAGATTTTGATACAGCACACAAAATTATGTATAAAATTTAAAATCCATCCTATTTGTAGGTCTTTATGTATTTATTATCTATTATATATTTGTGTATTAAAATGTATTGTTTTATCTTTCTGGGCTCTTTAAATGGTCACTTCCGGTTTCAGAAAGTCCCTTTCCGGTTTATATTTTGAGCTATAACTTTGCTTCTAATGGTCGCTGAACAAAACGTAAGGCATTTTTGGAATCCTAAATGTTTGAACTTTAATTTAAAATAATAATAATGATAATAATAATAATAAAATCGAAATTTTTCGCAAAAACAGTGGTTTGAGGATAGGCACATTGTTTTTAAATTGACTGTCATCAACACGAATCTTTAATGAAATAATCCTGTCTCCAATAGAAAGTTGAAATTTTATAAATTTTTTCATACCACCCTTGAAGTAAAATGGTCTGTTCCGGACAAGGCTAAGGACGCAGAGAGAAAACAGCTGTTAGTTTTTCACTGAGGATGACCGAGTAAGTGTCGGTTGAAAACGTTTTGGATTTTAAATGAATTTAATGTGTTTTTAAAGGATTTTATTATACTTGACACCTGTAAGCAATGTATTTACATTTATTTGGATCTTATGTATGTTAATCAATCCTGTCTCATCCTCAAAAGCTGTTGAAAGAATAAATTATCGAACGTTCGATTTTTTTTTTCTTCATAATTCAAGAAAATTAATAAAATAAAAAGAACTGAAAATGATAACTGTATATCGATTGTTAAAAAGGCAGAGAATCTCTTTCAAAAAATTCATTCTCGTAAGCAATATAAAATTATTCCCGACTTCAATATATACTATTCCTCCCGTCGTGAATCCATTTCAATTTAAATACTATAAACAGTTTCGTGAAATTTCATTTCCCCAGCATCGCTTTCATTTCGAACTTCGGAATGTTCAAAAGTTCATTTCTAAAGAAATGCAAACAACAGAAAACGGAGGGGAGGGTCACATTCCATAAGAACATCCAGTCGCAACGCAGTGTCGCGAGGAAAACGGATTGTATCTTTTTCAGTTATTTATGTCGAGAGAGTTTGCCAAAAAACAGATAGAGTTAAGTTCCTCCCCCCTCCTCATATATCTTCGAGTGACTTTCTTTTGTACGTTGTGTCGTCGAGAAAACTTCATTTTCGGATGAGTTGTAATAGGAATTCATTTCGGTGTTATTGGAGCAGATGTTTTTTATCGTCTCTGATCTGTTGCCAGCGCAATAAAGCGCTTTAAACATATTTTATCGTTCCCCGTCAGATAGAAATGAGAGAGAATGAAAAGATATCCGAAATAAGATGATTTAATAAAGCAAGAGGGAAAGGCATGTTGGAAGCGTCTTCATTTAATAAACGACGCGGGGGTATTGGAGTCTCCGATTTTTGTCAGATTTTAATTTAACTCGTGCGACACCCGTTCGTTTCATAGAAACATCGAAAGTAGGAGATGACATGAAAAATTCCATTAGACTTACATTGAACAAAATTAATAAAATCTCTCTTTTCTGAAAAAAAAAGTAACTACCGCTGTCACCGCCGCCGACGGTTTTGAATTTTTTGTGACCGGAGGTCTTTCTTCGTTAATATTAGGGAAAATATTGCATACAAAAATATGAAAATCGGTGGTATTATACAGAAATATTTGATAAACACGCTGATGCAGACAGTTTTCAAATCGAAGAATTATTTTAAGAGCTATTTAATGCTAAACTTGGACAAAATCGTTCCACTAAAAAAGTTTTATAGGAGCAAAAACTACACATGGGAATTTAATCATTTTTAGATCATTTAATACGTTATAATTTCCCGGTGTGCAGAATTCATTTATTTATTTATTTTTTTTTTGACTCATTTTTTGAGGTTTTATTTCTATTTTAAATTCAAATTTTCAGCATTTCGAGAGATATTTTTTACAGATTTTAGACAATGATATTCATTTAAACTGTTGCCAACTGTATAAACAGCGGAAACAATAATGTTTGCTTCAAATTAAAAATTTATTTACACGTGACTATTATAAACAGAAAAAAAAATTAAAATTAAAATTAAATAATTATGTATAAAAAGCAGGAACTTATTAAAAATTACGTCATAAAAACTATATTTACACGTGAATTTTAAAAGTGAAAGGATATTGTAAAATAATAAATTCATTAACATGCGTTAGAAGTCTTAAATAGGAGAAATTACGTCATATTTACGTCACATTACAGTTATTACATAAAATGAACAAAAATAATATTGCAAAACAGTTTAAATTTAGAAACTGCGCGAGACATTTCATATTTTGAAATATTTTTTTCAACTATTTTTGTTAGGACAGCGCAAATAATATTTCATTTCTAACAAAAGTATTTTCCCGTGAATATTAAAAAGAGAGAGAATAGTTTGGTCAAAATTACGTCAGATTAAAAACGATTCATTTAAAATATCTTATTTAAAAGAACTTTCTTTTCGCTTTGTTAAAAAATATTGGGAGACAAAGATTCTGTTTACTTAATTCATTTTATATTAGCTTATTTTGAAATGTTTAACTGATTTTATTTAATCAAAGGCGAAAAGAGCCATTGTATCTTTTAACAGCAGCTGATTTGGCTTTAAAATTCCCCAATCAAAAAGAAATGAATATGAACCCGTTTATAGGGAGATCGCCATTATTTTTAAACTTATAATTCAATTTTCCGAAATATTTTTAAAGCCGATCAAATTAGCGTGCTTTTAGAGTCTGCGGTGTCTGAACGGGGGTTGGCGACCATAGCTCGTAGGGGGCAGAGCCCCTTAGTTTAGTTAAAAAAAAAGATAATAAAAAGAAAAGTGGCCAGTTAAACGGGTGGCATTGAGCTCACAGGCTATTCACACTAATTGTATAGTATACTCTTATTTCAAACAACAATGCCCCTCGAAAAATAAATTAAAAGGGTCCAATCTGTATGCTTAGTCAATGAGCCTCAAAATCTCATCAGGGAAGTGCCTAATCAGAATAAACCGGTATACCCAATTTGAAGCAAATCGGATAGTAAAACCCATTTACCTAAATTAAGGGGGGCGTAGCCCCCGTTACCCCCTTTATACTTAACCAATGAACCTCCAAATCTAATCAGGGAAATGCCTTATCAGAATAAACAAGTATATTAAATCTGAAGCAAATCGGATAGAAAAACCCATTCATCTAAGTTAAGCGGTGGATTAGCCTCCGTTACCCCCCTTTACACTTAACCAATGTTTCCCCTTTTATACTTAACCCATGAGCCCCTAAAACTAATGAGGGAAGCGAATGAACCTAGAAAAAAATTTGAAGCAAATCGGATATTTCTATCAAGAGTTATCGCATTACGTACATACATACGTACACACGTACATGCAGAACCGGCGGGCACATTAGCTCTAAGTTTTGATAGCCTGTGAGCTAAAAAATAGTGTTTTATTTTATTGATTTATTTCTTACTAGCTGACCCGCCCGGCGTTGCCCGGGTCCGTGGTAATATTTATAAAGAAACCTTTAATTTATATGATTTTATATGTAACTCGATTTTGTCTGAAATACGTACCCACTCACAGTGTGAAAATGGGGGAGAAGCAGTTGCAAATTGTTGAGATGTTATGCAAATTTTATTCATAAATTTTTGCAAAATTGTATGCCATAGTCATGAACAAATTAAAATTTTAAAACACCCTCTACTGATGAAAAAATTAGTTAAGAGGAGAAGAGTGAGTGCTTAGTAATGTACAGGCCAAAAGCTTTAAAACGACCTCTGTCAGAAAACAACATATAAAGGATACTCAACGAAGAAAACGCTACAGTTGTAAGGACAATTATCATCACCCGCCTTCCAAACTCGAAATTCAACTCTCCCACTTTCTTTAAAATTTTAAAGTGTTATCATTCACGTAAGTTAATTTCAATTCTATTCGTTCTTCGTGTTAATGGCAATTTACATATGCATAGTCGCCCAAGCATGGAACGTGTTTCTTGAACTTTTTATGAAGTAAATAATTTCCGTTCTTGAGTGATTAAGAGTCCATTCATATGCGATTCTTATAAAACTCCTAATATATCACAAAATGCACACCATATTAAGTATTTCATGAACTCAAGGATTTTTCACTCAATTCTTATTCTTTTGTTAATATTTTCTCATCCTAATGAAAACATATGTTATACTTTATTGAATGTTTTCACATTGAAAGTGCAGTGCAAAGTTTAGGCATAATTCAATAAAGCGAAAATTTTGAGTGTTCGTTATTTATAATCTATCTTCCTGTTAAAATTGTTGACTACATTTTTAGACACCCATGAACGGTGAACACATAACATGCGATAAATTGTCACAAATTTTAAAAAAATCACAAATTTTGTCATAGATCGTTGAAAAAAATTGTGAAATGATCATTAGAAAAAAAAAAGAATTTCATCCAACGATCTTGGAAAAATAATCATGAATTTTGTGAAACAATCGAAGAAAAAAATTTCAAATTTCATCAAAAGATCGCAGAAGCACATGTTGAATTTTGCCAATCTGTCACTCAGGAATATCGGGAGCTTCGACAAATAGTCTCAGAAAAAAAAAATCAAATTCGTCACAGATAATTGAAAAAAAAATGCAAATTTCGCCAAACAATCTTGGGAAAAAATCATGCATTTTGTGAAACGATCGCTGCAAAAAGCCCTCGAATTTCAGTAAACAATCGAAGAAAAATATTGGAAATTTCATCAAAAAATCGCGGAAATGTATAGCAAATTTTGACAAAAGAGTGCCGAAGCGCACACTGAATTTTGCCAATCTGTCGCTGAGAAATATCGGGAACTTTGGCAAACAGTCACCAAAAAGAAATAAATAAAATAAAAAATTTCATCATAGATCGTTGAGAAAAAAAACGTGAAATTCGTCAAACGATTGCTGAAAAAACCCCCGCGAATTTCAGTAAACAATCCAAAAAAAATTGCAAATTTCATCAAAAGATCTTCATCAAAAGATCGCGGAAATGCATGGCAAATTTCGTCAAAAAAGTGCAGAAGCATATGCCAATCTGTCGCTGAGAAATATCGGCCACTTCGACAAATGTCCGCGGAAAAGAAAAACACAAATTTTGTCACTGATCGTTAAAAAAAACCCACAAATTTCATGAAACGATTTGGGGGGGGGGGGGGGGGGGATCGTGCATTTTGTGAAACAATCACTGAAAAAAAAAAGCGTGAATTTCAGTAAACGAAGAAAAATATTGCAAATTTCATCAAAAGATCGCAGAAACGCATAGCAAAGTTTGTTTGAAGAGTGCAGATTACAAATTTTGCCAATATGTCGCTGAGAAATATAGGAAAGTTCGACAAATGGCCACGGAAAAGAAAACAAATTTTGTCACTGATCGTTTAAAAAAAATCGTGAAAAAAAAATGCAAATTTCGTGAAACGATTTGGGGGGGGGGGGGTCGTGCATTTTGTCAAACAATTGCTGAAAAAACGTGAATTTCAGTAAACGAAGAAAAATATTGTACATTTCATCAAAAGATAGCAGAAACCCATAGCAAAGTTTGTCTAATCTTTGGCTAATGGTCGCCAAAAAAAAATAACGCGAATTTCATGAAAAATCTTGTAAAAACAATCACTATAAAAATAAAACACAAAATTCGATAAACAGTCGAGGGAATAAATTGCAAATTTCATCAAAAGATCGCGGAAATGTATAGCAAATTTTGACAAAAGAGTGCAGAAGCACACGCTGAATTTTTTCAATCTGTCGCTGAGAAATGTCGGGAACTTTGACAAATGGCGACAGAACAAAAAAAAAAATCATAATTTCTCTTCACTGAATTACGCCTAAACTTTAAACTGCTATGCCTGGCACCACAGTTGCAGAAAATTCTCCAAGTGTCTGTGACAGATACTTCAGTGGCAGAAAATAATCTGCTGGTAAAATATTTTACAATTGAAGCAATAATTAATCAAACCACCACTTACCTGCAATGTCTTTAAGCATTTTATTAATTTTTATAGATAATAATCTTAGTTTTGTATTAAGTAATAAAGAGCCTTTTTTTAAGGTGAAAAGTTTTATGAAGGGTCCTGCTTTGATTTGAAAAAAATTGTGCAGGGTCCAGTTTTGACATAAAAAATGTTGTGAAGGGTCCAGTTTTGACATGAAAAATCTTGTGAGGAGTCCTGTTTTGAAATGAAAAATTTTGTGAGGGGTCCTTTAAAGAACCCAATTTTTCCTAAACAGATCCCTGTGTTTGTTTACATATCATGACTTTGATAAGAAATGAAAACACTCAGTAAAGTGTAAAAAATAGGTTTTCATTGGGATTTGTTATGAAACTCATAATGTATGGGGAAGTGGAAAAAAAAGATAAAAGAAAAACTTAAATAACTTCATTCATTTCCCCTGAAAAGAAATATTTGTTTTATTCCTATTCTTGGGCGATGACAACATACATCTCTTAATCACCCGAGAACGGAAATTATTTACTGAATGTTTCTATTTCATAGAAAGTACAGTTTTCATCTTACACTTTACTATAAAATGTACAGTTCTATTTTTACTAAGAAATGAAAACAACATTCAGTGAAGCGTTGATTCAGCAAATTTGAAAAAAAAAATAGTCAGAAAATTTGAAAAAAAAATAATTACTTTAAGATCCCAGAAAGTTCAAGAAACATTATACTATTTCATTCTTGGGCGACTACGCGTATGTAAATAGATATTAATACGAAGAACGATTAAAATTTAAAGTAACTTACGTGAATTGTATTATATCACTTCTTATAAACAATATAAAAAACATTATAAAATAATGTCAATAAGATTAAATCTTATAGTAACAAAATAAATAAAGCACGGAAAATAAACAGTGCAATTTCCCGCTACAGTTAGGCTAGGAAATGCAGCCGCTGTATCTCATATTTACCACCTGCTCTCATTGGCTGGTTTCTTCTTTGCCGCAGATTGGCTTAGAGCTGTAAGTAGCCTGAAACCCATAACGTTTTATTGCAGCGGATTGGCTTAGATCTGTAAATAGCCTCTAACACATAACGTTTTAATTACGTTTTAATTTTTTTTTTAAATATCTAAATTGAAATTTTAAAATCCGGCGGTGAAGTGCACTTTCCGGTAATAGCATCTACACATGACAAAAATTTCAGAGGCCTAGGTGTTATAATTTCGGAGCTTTCCGCGGTCAGGCAGGCAGGCAGGCAGACAGACATCTCTTATTTTATATATATAGATTATTAATATCATTTTTCACTATAGTTGAAAAGTCGTTATGAATTCGGTTTGTCTGGCCGCCTGTTTGTATGTTCGCGCTCTAACTTGAGTAGTAGGAAAACAAGAGTTCTGCTCCAGCATGAAGAGTATCTTCCCCTCGGGGTTGCGCTTAAACTCAAAAGTGTAAGCTTAGTTCCCACGGCGCAAACTCCTCCTTTTATTATAGTAGGATAGCAGAATAGCATCTGTAAATGTAGCATGTTAGGTGTTCTTTAAGAGAAGAATGTATTAATAAGGAATTTCCGGGCGGAAGTGGGTTATTTTAGTAGAGATTAAATTTAAATCGTCTTGTAAGAAGGGTTATAATTTATAATAATGTTACAGTTTAAGTGAATAGGTATCGGAGGTGGGTAACATCTCCCCCACCCCCACTCACTCTTTTTTTGAACTAGAAATTTTCGATTAATGTTTAATAGTATAGATAGTTTAAAATATCAAATTCGAACGAGAATTTTGGAAAAAAAAAACCGCTGCCATTGGTTTAACAATAACTTGCGAGTGTCTTCCCATGACTAGCTAAAGAGGTTAAAAATCTTTTTATACAACGTTCTGTAAGTGAAGCAAAAAGTTCTGTCGACAATTCATTAACCCTTTATTATTGAATTATGAATTCATGAAAATTTTATCTTCTAAATCATTTTTCGTGAATTGCATAAACTACGTTAGAAGATTTGCATAAACATTTAATAAATTTTAGAAGAATTTTCTAAGGATTGGAGGATTTAGAAGAATTAATTAAATTTGAATTTATAAGGATTTTGTGCAATATTAATAACCCCACTCAAATCTTTTATTTTAAATATTTTTCGTAGCATTTTGTAGAATTAGGAAATGTACAAATAGAATTTCTTACAATAGAAATATAGAAATATTTCCGAATTGAAAAATTACCGCCCCACCCCCTCCCATCCCAACGTCACGAAAGCTGAAAAGACGCAAAGGCAAAAGAAATCGTCCTTTTAAAAATATTTTTTTCTTGTGTAACCATAAAGCTTTTGGAACAAGATAAAGTAATGTGTCTATAACTCATTCCAAACTATATTACAACTAATTGATGCATTAACTGAATTTTATAATAAGTTATTTTAATGGTACTTAAAAGTACCGTCAGTAAAAGGTTAAATTGAAATCTACGTCAGAGATTTTTCTTACACAGAGACTAATGTGGAATGTGTTCGAGTCTCAATAATAACCCTTGACCACTTTTCTTACCAAAAAGAATTTAACTTACCACCCGGAGTCTGTTATCGAGGCATTAAAACTATCGGAAAAATGATTAAGGGAGCGAGAATTACGTTTCTTTTCAAAAAGCAGAGGAAAGGGGGGGGAGTCTTTCTAGATAATGGATTGTGGGGGAGGGACGTTAACGACCCTTTAATAGCTCTCTACAAAGACAGAATTATGGAACGGAGAATCAGTTTATCCGAAATAACACGATATTTTTTCCATCGACTGAAACAATAATCTACTCTTTTACTCAACTGTTTAAAAGCTTAAGAAAACTTTCCCATCCTTCATTTCAAAAAATTTCTAAAATAACACCCTTAAAAGAAATATCACCCTCTGAGGTGATATTTATAAAATTAAATGTATCAAGATACACTCTGAGAAATATTTCCTAAAATTCACGGAAAATTCCTGGAAGCACTGCTACCTGAATAGTTCCGTGAATTCAAGAATGCCTGGTTCTTTTTTCTCTCTGTCACGTCCTTGAATTGAAGAAAGTTTCGTCTTTTTTTCCGTTGCAGGAGAGAAATTTTCTGTGATTTCAGCAAAGAAGTTTTTCTTTTTTTTTTTTTTTTTTTTTTTTTTTTTAAATACTTCTCTTTTTACCCGACTGCCAAGAAGGTTTATGTGTTTGACACGTATCTGGGTATATGTGTATGTGGATTTCTTTATACCCTCGAAACATCCCAACATCTGGAGGGATTTTAATGAATGAAGTCTCTATCGATTCGTATTAACCGTCCAATGGTTAGAGGCTAGGGTTTGTTTTCATAAATTCAAAATGGCGGCCGTAAAATATAAAATGGCGGTAGAGACGAAAAAAATTACCTACCCTATTGAGTGCCATATCATTGGATAGATCTTTCAAAATGAAGACGATGTTACATAGACTATTTTATAGTCAGAAGCTCCGTTTAACTATGACACAACCTGAAAGTTGTGTAGGTAGGATCTCCAGCTTAACTGTAACTCTAACCTTCATAGACATCTATAGGCCTCATCAAAACAGTGTTTATAGATAGGAACTAACAATTAAACACAACTTAAAAGTTGACACAAATACAAGTAAATAAAAAAAAAATAGGTAAGTAATATAAACTAAAAATTCGCAAATAAAAAATTAAATTATTAAAAAAAAGAAAACGGTTGTGTAAAAAGCGAATTAAAAACAGGGAAACAAGATGACGTAGGAAAATAGTAGAGGCGAACATGTAAGTAGAAGGAGCCGCAGTACATACCTAAACATGAATCTGATACCTCCGACTGCATTTGCTTAAGTCAAAAAAAAAAAAAAAAAGGATTTCCATTACACACTCTACTATTTTCCTAAGTCATTTTGTTTCCCTCTTTTTAGTTCGCTTTTTACGCAGTCGGGTTTTTTGATTTTTATAATCTTATTTTTATTTTACCTCTCTGACTTTGGCGTTGAACTGGGACCGACAGCTTCGAATACAGCATCAGCCACTAAGCAAAGGATCACTTGCTAGAAGTTGAGTTTGAAAATGAAGTTGTTTTGTTCAACGCGGGACTTGGGTAAGGTTAGATAAAGTTTTTGTTCAGAGAGCTCACAAATTTAAGCTTAATTGCGGGAAAATTTCGTATTTATGAGATAATGATTGGATTTTTTTTTTTTTACTCATTGAATAATAGAAGATAAAAATGTAAATTAGACATCTTTTTAATAAAACATAATTTGATTGTCAGACGTAAAATATGAATATTGTAATTTAAAAAGAATTCGAGAAGAAATGTTTGCTTTTTTGAGTAAAATCGATTTTTATAAGTTAATTGAAATACTATATATTTTTTAAATGTGTTCGTTTTGAATATATTTTAAATGAGAATATTTTTTATTAGTCACAGTATACATAGTCAAGAAAAATTTACATACTTCCTAAAAAAATTATTAGATTAAAATTTTTAAACCTTTTTTTCTGAATTAAATTAAACTTTCTGAAGTAGCTATGAAAAATTATGATTTTTTTTCAGAACCTTTATTAGTATTATTGTTTTTTACCTCTAATAAATACTCTAAAAATAAATTGCGAATAATTTTAAATGAATGAGAAAACTGCTATTTTATTAAATTAATTCGAAAGCATTATTTGTGTTTGTTTGTTTTAAAATAAATTTTAATTTATTGAATTTTCGGTTATTCATTTTAAAAATAAATTCGAACTTTAGTATTAATGGAGCCATTGCGCATGCTTGCAAGGAATAAACGGAAAAATTTCCTCTTTTTTAGAATTTCGGGAAGTATTAACGGATAAAATCTGTTTTCTAGGCATTTTCCAGGAAATTATTTGTTTAAAAATTAGGAATAATTTAGTTTATAATGACGAGTTTTTCTCACAGTGTAGTGACATGGGGTTCTTGAAATGGTGTGTCAGGCTTTCCGAATAGTGGCTTTATTTAATGACACTTTCTGCAATTTAATAAGGAGAAGAAGGCAATTATAAAATTGAGGTATTAAAAAAAAAATTAAGCCAGTGTCACAGCCGGTACAGTCGTGGAAAAAAAAAGTAAACACCCCCTACTAACTCTGGAACAAATTATTGTAAAAGAAAGTGACTGGTACCGGACGATTGGAATTAAAGCCTACTCTTAAATGATGTCTATAAAATTCGCTTAGGGGGGCATCCATCTATCAAAACGAATCCGAAGTTTTTTTTTTTTTTTCAATAGCAATACCCAAATTTGACACCCTAAATAGATTCTACAACCTTCCATTAGCCTAAATCGAAGTTTTCATAAAATTCGTATGATTGGTTTCCAAAAAATTAATTATTTTGAGCCTATTTTAGGGGTTGTATCCAAATGGATGTTCGGTACTAAAATGAGTAAAATATTATTTTTTTTTTTTTGGTACTTGTTAGTTATCCCGTCGACCAAATTACTATCGCCAAATTGTAAGATGAAATCCCAATAATGGTTGATCGTAAATGTCACATTCACTTGACAACACGTGTTTACGTCATCAAGTGATTTTTATTTCGCCGTTTTATTTGTATTTTTATTAATGTTATACTAATTTATTTGTTCTTTTGTTATTTAAAATAAAAATTATGTCAATTTGTATAATTTGGCGGGTGGTTTGGCGATTTATATAATTTGGCGAAATGGGTCGACGGGATAACTAGTACCATTTTTTTTTTTTTAAATTATGCTTTTCAGGACATCATAGAGGCCCCTTAAACCGTTTTTTACATAATTCAAAAACTACTTGAAACTTGAAAGAAACGTTTAAAAGTGAGAATTCGCATCCAGCAGGACATAATATATTTAAATCTATCCAAAAAAGGGTAGGTTGCCATTCATATTTTTTTCGAATATTAATTTCATAATTCATATTATAAAATTTTTTAAATTACAAATTCAATATATTTATGTTTGGATTTTTTAGTATTATGATCCAACAAAAAAATTATCACATTAAAATTATAATTTCAGGCGATATTAATAAAAATATGAAAATATAATTTAACTTGAGAAGCTCTAATGTTTGAATATTTATAATTCAAAAACTTAAAATCCAAATCTCTCGAAATTTCATTTCTAGGCAGAGTTTGAACCGAAGATTTAAAATAGAGTGTCAAAATTGGGTGTTGTCATTGAAAAAAAACAAAGTTTAGTCTAGTTTGGATAGGTAGCACCTCCTAAGTAAAATTTACATGCATCCTATAAAAGTAGACTTTATTTCCAATCCTTTGGTACCTGTAAAGTTTTTCTATTTTAATTAGTTGCACAGTTAGAAGGGGGTGCTTACTTTTTTTTCCACCACTGTACATCTATATATATATATTTTTTACTTTTTTTCCGGATACTTGCGCAATAAAATTAGTCCACTGTGAATCAAGAGGTTCAGAAAATTTTAAACACATTCTTCTGGAACGTTTTACATAGTTAGGAAAGAAGTTCTTCCGATAAAATCGACCTGAGACGTTCCCCTTACTGAAATCAATAATAAGGAGTGTCCGAACAGTCACCACCATCTTGACCCTCTTGTTTTAAGTTAAACATTGTGTCTGCGGCCGATGGGACGCCCCTTATCGGGGCGATAAAATTATCGGAAAGTAATTAAGGAGAACTTTCTCTCTTCTTTTAAAATTTCGAGAAAGAAAAAAAAGGAATCTTACTTTCTGGATAATTGAACGTGGGACTAACGCGACTTTAATAGTTCCCTCGAAACACAGAGCGAAGAAGCTGTACTCACACCGAACGAAAAAACGGAAAAGTCATTTCCAGGATAATTTCATCGGGTTGGGAGAGAGGGCGGGAGTCACATTGACTTAATTAAAAAAAAGAAAAAAAAATCGGAAAAAGTTAAGATCCTTTTTTTTCCCCAACTGATGCGGCAAAAGTTCAGATTTACAAAGTTAGCAGGCTATACAAAACTTTCTTCTCATAGACTTGTTTTTAGTCTATAATGGAATCCGAATTTTAATTAAATTTTATCTGATTTATGTTTCCACATTTTAAAAGCTCGCTTAAGCTTTAAAAATATCTTTCTTTTCTAGATCTAAGCAGCCATTCAATTTTATTAGTTCACTTCTCAACTTCGTATAAAATAAGATAAATGAAAGAAAGAATGAAAGTAATGTTCAGTCTTGTCGCAGATGCAATTTATAATAAAAATGGTAGGCACTCTTTAACGTAAACAGTGCTTGATTCCCCAGATGTCTTTTAGCCGTTCCCCTATACGGTTGTCAGTGTCATGCCGAGAGTAAGATTGCATTATTCCATCCATGTTTCATGCCAAATGATTTAAACTTTCTCCATAGGTTATCAGATAACGGTTTTATTTTAGCAAATAAATAAATAGGCTGCTAAATTCATCTTTAAAAAGTTAAACTTAAATACGAAAACACAAGCGTCTTATTTTCAAATTTCACGTAGTGGGAGTCGAAAGGAGTGAAAGTGAAAGTCCATTTTTAGATCCGGAAAACATTGGGAAAATAAAACTAGTGGGATGTGCCAGTCCCAAAACTTTCTTCTATCTTATACATCTTATTATTTCAAAAAGTAGTTACACATGTTAATACTTCAATATTATTAGTTCAATACTATACCGACTTTGATTTTCATCTTAAGTTTCTGCTTCAGCCAATTAAACAGACCAAAAACGAGTTAATCTATATCATGATGTTTGTTAAAATTAATAGTTTTTCCTTATTATGTTGTTATCAGCTATTTGCGAATAGTTAGCAGGAAACGAGTTCCCGCCGCTGCACGAGCAGCCGATAGACAATAGAACTACGAAAAATCAAGAAAAGCATACAAAAATCGCTGTCACAGAGCCCTTTGACCGCGCAATATTTCCAAATTCAAGGGAGGAGCTGCTGGCCAAAGCCAAAAACATGCACAAAAAATTGGTTCAATTGTATGCATAATTTTATACACGTATCGATTAATTTGGCTCAATTCTATGCATAACTTCATACACGTATCGATTAATTTGGCTCAATTCTATGCATAACTTCATACACTTTTCGATGGCACAATAATGAAAATCGTACAGACATCGCAATTATAGCGCCCCCTTCCGGTGGAATTTTTCCAAATTCAGGGAGGACCTTCGTGCCATAATCAAACACAAACACAAAAAATTTAATTCAGTTCTATACATAACTTCATACCCTTTTCGATGGTTACAATATTCAAAATGGCAAAAAAAGTCACAATTACAGCGCCTCCTACCGGCGAATTTTTTCCGAAATCAGGGAGGACCTGCTTGTCATAGCCAAAAACTTAAAATAAAAATTTGGCTCATTTCTATGCATAACTTCATACATTTTTCGATGGTACAATATTCAAAATCGCGCGCAAATCGCTATTACAGCGCCACCTACCGGCTAATTTTTTCCAAAATCAGGGAGGACCTGCTTGTCATAGCCAAAAACTTAAAATAAAAATTTGGCTCATTTCTATGCATAACTTCATACATTTTTCGATGGTACAATATTCAAAATCGCGCGCAAATCGCTATTACAGCGCCACCTACCGGCTAATTTTTTCCAAATTCAGGGAGGACCTACTTGCCATAGTCAAAAACTTAAAATAAAAATTTGGTTCAATTCTATGCATAACTTCATACACTTTTTGATGGTACAGTCGTGGAAAAAAAAAAGTAAACACCCCCTACTAACTTCTCAACAAATTATCGTAGAAGAAAGTTACTGGTACCGAACGATTGGAAATAAAGTCTACTTTTAAGTGATGCATTTAAAATTTGTTTAAGGGGCCATCTACATATTAAAACGAAACATAACTTTGTTTTTTTCAATAGCAGTACACAATTCTGACAGCATAAATGAACTCTACACCTTTCAATTAGCCTAAAAACGAATTTTTATGCAATTCGTGCCATAAGTTTCCGAGAAATTAATTATTTTAAAACGAGCGTATTTTAAGGGCTGTATCCAAATTGAAGTTCCGAACTCGAATGTTACCCTTCTTGATCAAGGCGCGTTTAAGCGTCAATGAAACCGTTTGATTACAGGATAGCTGAATAAATTTCAAAAATTTACTCACTTCTGTCATAGACGGCCCCTTAAACCATAATTTTGCCGTTTTTTAAGCGTAATTTGAAAACTACTTGGAAGAAAAATGTGAAATTTTGGATTTCCATAAAGCAGGACTAAATCTAAATCCATCAAAAAAATTGTATGTTGCAATTCATAATTTTTTCGAATATTAATTTCATAATTCATATCATAAAATTATAAAAATTTCAAATTCAACGTATTTATGTTTGGGTATATTAGTATTATTGCTACACAAAAATTTAGCTCATTAGGAGCATAATTTCAGGAGATATAAATAAAAATATGAAAATGTAATTTAACATTAGAAGTACTCAATTTTGAATGTCCATAATTCAAAAATTTATCATTCGAATGACTTGAAATTTGGTTTCTAGGCATATTTTGAACCGAAAATTTGAAATATCTTGTTAAATTTGGGTACTGCCATTGAAAAAAATGAAGTTTGGATTCGTTTTAATATGTATATAACCCCCTAAGCAAATTTTATACACACACTTTAAAAGTAGACTTTATTTTCAATCGTTCAATATCAGTAACTTTCGTCTACGATAATTTGTTGAGGAGTTAGTAGGGGGTGTTTACTTTTTTTTTCCACGACTCTACAATGGCGACAGACATACGGACACACGGACAGACAGACATTTTCTATAAACATGTTTTTTGGGATCTCTGACCCCTAAAACGTGTAAATCCGTCAAAAACCGGAAAAATTTCGATTACAATACTTTCTTCTATTGAAGATAGAAGAAAGTAAAAATGGATAGAGAGGGAAGTGGAATGGGACGTGTTTTAGGATTCTTTAAGCAAACTGAGCTAAATTCTGGGTATGTTGTAGGATAAACCGTCATTACAAACAGTATTTACTTTTAGTAATAATTTCTATTGGTTCGCGTATATTTAAATCATGAAAACTCTTAAGAAGCCTATAATTATTGTAACTTCGAAATTAACTTGTATATCCTGGTTCTGGTTAAGTCTTGACAGGGCTGTTGTGGGCCGGTTGTACTTCAAATCTCTCAAATGTTCTTGAATACGATCTTTAAGATTACGAGAAGTCATTCCTGTTTATTCGAGGTAAGTATTTTCTGTTTTCAGTGGAATGACATAAGACTCCAGAAACTTCATCTTTCGGGATTGGGTCAATTTTGGCACTCACTAGATATTTCAATTTTGTTAGAGGAGTGGCGATTAAGTTTACACCAAAACGCAAAAGTGCATGTCTGAGTTTTTCAAAAAGTTCTGGTACGTACTTCATTTTGAAATATCTCCTATTACTCAGGGGAGTTTTTTGTATTTTCATGTGGTTTTTCTGTGAGTTGATTAGTTTATCAATAATATGTTTTGGAAAACCGCTCTCAACTGCAATGTTTCTAATGGTATTTAATTCATTTTCAAGATGATTAATAGAGTAAACACTAAATGCTTTTAGATTTTAAACGTATTTTATTTTGGTTTTGTTTCATGCTTGCCATGGCTTGATCTTGGCGTTAAAAATGTAAGATTGTTCGTCACTACGCTTACACCTCTGCTGCTGCTGATATCTGTAACGGAAGCCAGCCCACGAAAAACAGCCAATCCTTATGTTTCTTGATAGACCTGTGTTATCCTGAGAATAAAATCTTTCGCTGCGAATTTCATCTACTGGATATACCTTTAATTTAGCTTCCCAGGAAAAGAATTTCTGAGTTTGGCAACCCAATGACTCAATGTATCTAAATGCTTAAAAGTTCAATCTTGATCCATCTATTTAGACTTTTGATGGCATACATGAAGGAAGGGTGAGGAAGCTGATTCCGAGAAAAAGATAGTCACAGAAATCATTAAAATTTTTCTGCCTTTTTTTACTGCATACTGAGCACTATTCGTCCGTCATGACTCTGCTGTCCCGTATGCACAAGAAAAATAAGGGTGTAATCCATTTTACTACCGATTCAGGCTTTGGACTCCGGATTAATTTTCCTTCACTTTTGTACTCAAGGGTCGATTTTTCCTACTGAAATACAACTCTCTATCTATTGCAATGTCTAAATAACAAAATGCTGCACATGCAGTTCATTTGTTTTAGCTACAAAAGTTTCCAAAAGGGAAGCGTTGTTTTGCGGATCTCAGAAAAAGCTTTCTCAATGTGCTTTCCAACAAAGTTGAAAAGTGTTTATGAATTCGGTTTGTCTGTCCGTCAGTCCGTCTGTCCATCTGTCCACGCTCTAACTCCCGTAAATATACTCCGATTTTCATGAAATTGATAAAGATTATTTACGGTCACCAAAGCATGTTTGGTATTGTATATGAAGTACGTAGGATTAATCGTTCATTTACAGGGGCACTCACAAGTATTCCATTACCTTATGGTATATGGGGAATATAACTCCCGTAAATATACTCGGATTTTCATGAAATTGATAAAAATTATTGAGGGTCACCAAAGCATGTTGAGTAATGTATATGAAGTATGTAAGATTAATCGTTCATTGACAGGGGCACTCAAAAGTATTCCATTACATTATGGTAGAGGGGGAAAATCGTTTGCAGTGTATTTTAATGACATGATGCTATTTCAAATGTGTTGAAACTGATATAAATCACTGACTTTCACTACGATCCCGTTAGAACAGGACATTCATAGCATTTTTTATTCATTTAGAGGGACACACAAAAGAAATCGGTTACAGTACAGTACTGCCTTTGAGTCATCATTACTGGAGTGCACGGTTTAAAATTCGGTATACGCTTTTAAATTTAATTAATTCTTTGCATCATGCCCGTTCTATATAAATTCTATACCTCAAATACAGGGCTGCACAAAAGTATTCACGTACCGAGGATGCTTATGAGAGAAAATGGCTGAAGGTCCATTTTCAACTGAAGTCTATGTAGCTCTTAAGTGAACTCCATTTTGGCTTGCATGTAGCTAATAGATTCAAATCTATAAATCCTATACAGGGCTGCAATTCGCATCATTTTCCGATTGTGGATGGGAACAGCTGAAATTGGGTTCTGAAATATATTATGCGTTTCCATAGGGTTGAATTAGACGTACTATTTTAATTTTTTAAACAGTGCCGTTTTGTTACATTATCCTGAATGTGTTGGAAAGTGTTTCACAATCTATGCTTGACGCGCGATTTTTTCTTACTTGTTTTAAATTATTCTGATTGTTGTGTAGTAATGCGTGCTAAGAACTTTCTTTTTGATAGAACATCTACTCTATAACTCTCAAGAATAGCGCGTTACGGGCGTACTCTTTATTTTTTCTGCTTGTAAGAGTGATGAATAAAAAACCACAAATAAAAAATGGATTTAAGTAAACATAATATTTCATTTCACACAACGTAATCGTAGAAAACTGTGCAGTGTTCTAGGAACGATATAGACAGGATTTATAATTCGATATAGACAGTCTCCGATTTTCTCTCCTTTTACTGTCATTTATTTTTTTTTCATCGAATTCATCTCCTCATGCCTTCAAAAGCGTCAATAACAAACTGCCTTAACCCCTTGCTTTTTATTTTCAACTAGCCACCCTTGGCGACCCGTTTGGTCTCCCTTAAATTTAATGCTAAACATTGTGTTATGTTACTTTTATTCATAATTTAATTTACTTGTTCAATCCTCCGCCAGATCGGAAGACTTTGAATGAGAAACCGAGAACTCGGTATATTTATGTGAGCCGGAAGCAGGGGATAAATTGCCAAACATTGTTCCTGTCGTATTTTTTCGTATTTATTAATTTCATTTAAAATATAATCCTTTCACTCATTTTATTTAAAATACACAACTTTAATTTAAAACTGAAACATTTTAAATTCATGACTTTTACTTATTTCTTAAAAATGAAAGAACGAAAAGAAAAAGAAGAAGAATAAATGATACCATAAACCATGATATTTAATTTAGACATCAAAGCATTGTTTTAATTTACCATGCCAGAAATAAAAAATGCTAACTGGCGAGTTAAAAAATACTATTGGCGAGATTTTTACCAGGCTAACATAAAAGTACCAAGAATTCTTCGCGATCATGGCAACTTTTATGTTATAGTTTTATTCGAAATAATAATTTGATTGAAAATGGCTGCGCATATGAAAAGCGTGATTGTTTATGACGATCACATGACTTGAACTATTATAACATAGATGAAATGATGGCGATGGAACAATATTGGGCGATTCAACTGCGCCAAAAAATGGCCGCCTGTCATATAAAAGGCGAAGGGGTCAGTCCGGAACTGTTGATCACAGTCACATGACTTGGGTTGTTATTATAGAGATGATTGATGTTCGCTTGCTGAAGTAGAGTCGTCAACTCTTTTGAAGCATCGCATATCCTTTAAAACGAGTAATCCTCTTTATGAGACACTGACCTATAGAGGACTTTCGATTCGCCCTACATTTCATGGACGAGGGCAAAGATTTTTTTTTTCTTGAACACTTCGATTGAACCCATAAGGAAGAAAACCTGGAAAACGTCCTCTTTCATGAAATTTCATCCTAAGTAAGAAAACATTCCATTTTGCTTAAGGCCATTTGCAGTTTTTTAAACACGTTCGGCATATTCAGTAGTATACACTCGCATCGTGCGAAAAAAGTAAACCCCCCGGGCGTTGTTAGGGATGTTAGCCCTTCAAGGGCGGTATCTTTCTAAAACACCTATCACGCAGAAAGGTCCTTTAGATTAGACACGTTCCCGCGCCCTTTTTTTATGGGAATCAGCGGAACGTCATTTTTGCGTTTAAGAAGAAATCCCTTTTGTCTTTGAGAGCTTAGTTTTGCCAGTTCTTCGTTCTGAAGGTTCCATTGTATAACGGCGCGGTCTTTTTATCTTTCCAGGTCAAAGAAATCCATTAGAGAACTAACTCTTCTGTTTAACTCTGTGTTTTTAAAGTGGCTTCCATTTTTGGGGCAATTTTTTTCTGGATCGGATCAGCATCCGAACCTTTTTGCATCAGCTCGTTTTCGAGACGACTCTTTGTAAGGTGTGACACACAGTTCTTTGAAAATCGCATTCATCTGCATTATCCCACATTAGATCCTGCTGTTTCTTTCGGACAGCCATTAAAGAGTCGTCTCTAAAAAGTAACGTTCCGTTACAGAAGCCAGTCATAAAATAAAGCAGATGTATCATTGTACTGTTAAATACTAATAATCTCTATTGCAATTTTTTAAACTTCTAAGCACCGCACATTGTCAATTTTTATACCGCCGTATATGGGTAAAAAGTACTTTTAAATGGAATTTGTTTGAAAGTTGCATCTCAATTTATGTTTTAGATATTCATTTTTTTTGTAGATTTTAGAGCCATTACTGTAATTTTGGCAACCTTCATTTCTGTAGAAAGTAAAGGAAAAATTGTTGGAAAATAGTAATGATATCTTTTTGTTGACATTTTCCCATAACAACTGAAAAAAATGTAATTAAAATACGTGCTACTTTGAAAAAATATTAATGAATGATTTCTTTAAAACAGGGAGCTATTATAAACTCTATTTAATTTTAAGTATCAATATTAATGTTTCAAACAAATGAAAAACTATGAATCATGAGATAGCCGATTTTTTGTGTCGAGTTTCTTGTAGGACGATATCGGTTTTTGCTGGATTCGTGCATTATTTAACGATAGCGACGTCCTATGCCTACTTTTCTGTAGATGTGCTTTAAATACTGGATCGTGAATATGAAATTCTCCAGCGGATGCGAATGACGGTTGGTTGGTTGTATAGGGTTTTATGACGCAAAATCCCTTAGGGGACATGCTGCGCCAAAAAAGGTTTAAAAACACAATGTAAGTAAAAATAAAGAAAGCAATGAGAAAAGCAATCTGGATGGGGTCAGAGACGTATAGAGGAGTAAACAAATTTTAAGTCGAAAAATATTAGCAGAAAAAAGTTAAAAGTATCCCAAAACAAGTGCAATCTAGATGGGATACCCATCCAGATGTCACATAAGTGTAAAAAATAGAACTGGGTCGTTTCACCAATGAAAGCAATAAAAATTATATTTCAAAATAAAATCCGGCATGTTTTAAAAAAGTAGAGATTGCCCCATGAGGTTTGTCAAGATTGGTGATGATGAATTAAAATAAATTCTGTACGAGTGCCGGAGGCCCGGACAGTCAGTTAAAATAGGATGAATGGTCAGGTAATCAAAATGACAATGTGGACACATGGGTGCGTCCTCCCGAAGTAAGAGATGTTTATGAGAGATCCTAGAATGGCCAATTCTCAGACGAGTAAGGAGAACATCTTTTTCCTTGGATAATTTGGAGACCAGGTCATTATTGCTGGTTTGATAGGGTGCAGTTTATTATTGTATTCTAAATCCCAACTTTCTTGCCATTTATTATGAATAAAGTGTTTTATAAGTAGTTTAACGTCTGAGAATGGAATTCTATGGCATAATGGATTAAGAACACGTTTTGCAGCCTCATCAGCTTTTTAATTTCCAGGAATACCCATGTGTCCAGGTACCCAGCAAAATAAGATACTATAGCCACGTCTTGTCAATACATTATAAAATTCTAAGATGGATGACACATAAGGATGCTTATTACATGATTTAATTGCGTCAATAGAACTATTTGAGTCAGTATAAATGATGAAAGATGTGTTATGATGATGAGATATGTGCAACATGGCTCTCTATATTGCAATCAATTCAGCCGTAAAAACAGAAATAGAGGAGTTAAGCCTATAACTTAAAGAAGTGTTCTCACAAACAACCCCACAACCAACAATATTCCGCTTCTTTGAGCCATCTGTGTAAACATCGACATAATTCATGTAATTTGCACGGTGTGCTGCAAATAATTGTTGAAAAACAGAAGGAGCCAAGTTGTTTTTATCATATCCCTTAAATGGGTGTACCAACATAATACTAGGAGGGTTCCAAGAAGGGAGAAGATGCAATATGGGTGTACCAACATAATACTAGGAGGGTTCCAAGAAGGGAGAACATGCGAGTGACATGAGCTCACCTCGATATTATGGAGAGGGCCATTGTCAATAATGTTTCTTATTCTTAGGCCAAAGGATGGGATGCAAGATGTTGATAAAGAGTATCATTGTCAGTATTTAAAATGTAGGTATGAAGTGGATGAACCTGATGCGAAAGAAGACGATAATACAGGATTAATCACAGTTTTTCACGAAGAAGGTATAGGGACGGTTCATTTTAATCAATATACAAGCTTAAGACTGGAGATGTACGAAATGCACCAGAGCAAACACGGAGTGCGCTATGGTGCACAGTGTCAAGCTTTTTAAGAACAGAATTACGCGCTGAACCATAGACCTGGTAGGCATAGCCAATTTTACTACGGATCACGGCTCGATAGATTTTAAGAAGAGATGTACGGTCTGCTCCCCAAGAAGTATTTGAAAGTACTTTAAGTAAATTCAGTGATTTTTCACATTTTGTCCGTAATTGTAAAATATGAGGTAAGTTAATGATAATAAGTTAAGTTTATTGTCAAATTGTAGGCCTAGATAACGAACATTGTCCACAACAGGAATTTGAGTTGAACCGATAAAAATTTCAGGGTCTGGATGCAGATCCCTACGTCTACAGAAATGCACACAAGAAGTTTTGTCTTGAGAAATTAAAAACACATTTTTATTGGTCCGATTAAGAATACTTTTGATAGCAATTTTCAACTGTCTTTCAATAAAACGCACATCTTGTCCCATACACATAATACGGAAGTCGTCAATGTAGAGATCCCCCTTCACAGAAGGGGGAAGTTGTTTAAGGATGTCATTTATTTTAATAGCAAAGAGGGTGACACTCAGGACCCTGGGGTACAGCCTCTTCTTGTACATAAAAGTCCTTCCGGCCAGTGCCGGGAGGAAGAGGTAGCTTTCATATTCCTTATTTTTAAAAAGCCAACTTATATTATTCAAACACACAAAGCTCAATTTAGTGAAAATCGAATATAGGAGATTCAATACTAATTTTTATCAATACTAAATCATTATGAATGAGAATTTCGCGAAATTAGTCAGCTTTATCCAAGCTGCTTTTCTTTAAAGTAACTTATATTTGGCTGCCAAATTCGGCGATTTCTTAAAGTGCCTGCCATTTTAAGACAACATGGTGGATGAGGCTAACCAGTGAACTTGGTCCAGACCTTAGTAATTGCTGTGCACATGCTCACTCACATCGGAATCGGTTGATATATGCGAGTGCTGTCGCAGGCAAAAAATCAGATTTTTCAAAATGTCACCCACATTAAAAATTGAAACTGCTATATCTGAGCCATTTTTTAAGATAAAGACAAACAAAAAATGCTCCTGAATCTTTATATCAAGGTCAAATACTTAAGAAAGAAACCTTTTTCAATTTCTAATTTTTTTGCACCTCACTTTAAATATATATTTTTTTAATTTAATAGCCGCCATTTTGAAACAAGATGGCTGATGAAGCTGGCCAGCGAACTTGGTCGAGATATTGATGTATACTATCCACATGCCTTCTTACATCGAAATAGGTGAATACGTGTGTTATCGCGTGACAAATACAAGATCGTTTCAAAGTGTTAGCCATGCTAGAAATTCAAAGTGCTATAATCCTCATATTTTTTAAGATATAAACAAAAAAACAAATTTTCAGAAACAAAAACTGCTCCAGAATTTTTGTATCAAGGCCAAACACATAAAAAAATCTTTTTCATTTTCCAATTTTTTAATACCTTAAATTAATTTTTTTTAATGGCAACCCTTTTGAAACAAGATTGCGAATGAAACTGGCCAACGAACTCGGTCGAGACATTGGTATGTACTATGTACAGACCAGGTTACATCCAAATCGGTTCATAAATATGCCTGTTCAGGTCGTTTTAAAATGTCAGCCACAATAGAAATTCAAAATGCTATAACTCAGCCATTTTTTTAGATATAGACGAAACAACACATGTTCCGGGATCTTTGTATTAAGGTCAAACACATACGAAAAAATCTTTTCCATTTTCTAATTTTTTGGTATCTCATTTTAAATTTTAAATTTTTAAAAAATTTTTAAATGGCCGCCATTTTGAAACAAGATGGCGGATCTCGGCCAACGAACTCGGTCGAGATTTTGTATGTACTATGAACACACCAAGGTACATCCAAATCGGTTCATGAATACGCCTGTTATCACGTGACAAAAATCAGGACGTTTCAAAATGTCAGCCACGCTAGAAATTCAAAATGGTATAACTCAGCCATTTTTTAAGATATAGACGAAACAAAAACTGCTCCCGAATCTTTTTATCAAGGCCAAATACATAAGAAAAAAATATTTTTTCAATTTTCAGTTTTTTGGTACCACATTTCAAATTTAAATTTTTCTTAAAAATTTAAATGGCCGCCATTTTGAAACAAGATGGCGGATAAAACTGGCCAACGAACTCGGTCGAGACATTGGTATGTACTATGTATGAACGAAATTACATCCAAATCGGTTCATAAATACGTCTTTTATCGCGTGACAAAATTCAGGACGTTTCAAAATGTCAGCCACGCTAGAAATTAAAAATGCTATAACTCAGCCATTTTTTAATATATAAACGAAACAAAAACTGATTCGGAGTCTTTGTATAAAGGTCAAATACACAAGAAAAAAAATATTTTTCCATTTTCAAATTTTTGGTACCACATTTCAAATTTTAAATTTTTTAAAAAATTTTAAATGGCCGCCATTTTGAAACAAAATGACGGATGAAGCTGGCCAACGAACTCGGTCGAGATATTAGTATGTACTATGTACACACCGAATTATATCTAAATCGGTTCATAAATACGAGAGTTACAGTGTGACAAATGTCAGATATATATATATATATATATATATATATATATATATATATATATATATATATATATATATATGGATATATATATATATATATATAAATTTTGAACGGAGAGTGGTTTCGGGGTCTGGGGGTCATGATCGATGAAAATATACCAAAATTTTTTGAAATCGCTTTCCTCCGAACGGCTGCAATAGGTAGCTTTTTGTAATGAAAGCTACCTAAAAATTAGACAGTATTCCCTCGATCCGAACTTGAAATAGTCGAATGGCAAGAAAGTTTTTAATAAAAATTGGGAGATTCTTTCGAAAGCCCAGATTAAAAAGGTCACAAAGAATCCCAAAACGCATTGCTCTGTCATAAGCTTTCGCCATGTCAAAGAATACTGACACCAAATGGTTGCGTTTAAGAAAGGCTGTCCGCATGTAATGTTCTAGATGGATAAGGATATCGATAGTAGACCTACCACGTCGAAAACCACTTTGAAATGCGGCAAGGCGGTTAGTCTCTAAAATATGCACGAGGCGGCAATTTACCATTTTTTCAAGAAGTTTGCAAAGACAGCTAGAAAGTGCAATTGGCCTGTAATTACTAGGATTGGTAGCATCTTTTCCTGGTTTAGGAAAAGGTATAATTATAGCTCGGCACCAATCGCGTGGAAACACTATTGCATCGAGATTCTATTGAAAAAGGATAGGAGATTATTCAGAGATAGTGATGAAAGGTGTTTGTGCATAATATAAGTAATCCCATCATGACCTGGGGCAGATAAATGGCTGTCTCTCAAACATTTTATGATCTCTGATTTAACAAATGGTTCATTATATGCATATGAGTGATGAGAATTAAAATTAATCCTGGTTCTTTCAGTTTGTCTTTTATATATTAACTAGTATATTATGACTATCACAAAACTTTCTTCTATATAAATCACGTCATTTAAATCATTTAAATAGTAAAAGAAATTACATCAATTCAGAACCAATTCGTATCAAAGTATACCTGAATTTGAAGTTTGATGAAAATTCGTGCATTACTTATTGAGATAGAGCTGTAGGGGAAATTCTGAAAAATGCAGCATAGCAGCGCCACCTGTTGAGCGATTTGCACCAAAACACAAACAGCACTAATTCATATTAAGGTATACCGGAATCTGAAGTTTGATGAAAATTGGTGCATTAGTTCTGGAGCTAGAGCTATTGTGGAAATCACAAAAAATGCAGCGCAGCAGCGCCACCTGTTGAGCGATTTACACGAAAAGATGCAAAACATCAAGTCATGTCAAGGACTAACTGAATCTGAAGTTTCCTGAAAATCCGTGCATTAGTTCTGGACATTGAGCTATTGTGGAAATCGTGAAAAATGCTGCATAGCAGCGCCACTTGTTGAGCGATTTACACCAAAACATAAACAGCACTAATTCATATTCAGGTATACCTGAATCTGAAGTTTGTTGAAATCCCAAGCATTAGTTCTTGAGATAGAGCTATTGCGGAAATCTCAAAAAATGCAGCATAGCAGCACCACCTGTTGAGCGATTTAAACCACAAGGAGCAAAACGTCAATTTATGTCAAGCACTAACTGAATCTGAAGTTTGATGAAAATCCGTGCATTATTTCTTGAGATTGAGCTATTACGAAAATCGTGTAAATGCTGCAAAATGCAGCATAGCAGCGTTATCTGTTGGGCGATTTGCACCAAAACGTTACCAGCACCAATTCATGTCAAGGATTAACAAAATCTGAAGTTTTATAAAAATCCGTGCATTAGTTCTTGATATAGAGCTTTTGCAGAAATCCTACGAAATTCTACATAGCAGCGCCACCTGCAGGGCGATTTACAACAAAAACTAATCAGCACCAATCTATATCAGGGACTACCTGAATATAAATTTTTATTAAATTCTGTGCATTAGTTCTTGAGATAGAGTGCCCACAAAATTTGTGTCACATAGACAGACGGACAGACAGACAGACAGACTCACAGACAGACATTTTGTAAAAACATGTTTTTTGGAATCTCTGACCCATAAAACATGTAAATCCGTCGAAAACTGGAATTCGAAAATTTTCATGAAACCAATACTTTCTTCTTGTCAAGATAGAAGAAAGTAAAAATGGTTCTGGGTATGAGTCAGAGCTTGAAATGGATGCTAGGGTACTTCCTATTGTCTCAGCGATGTTTTTAGGTGATGAGATGGTTTATCCGTTATGTTTTAAAATAGAAATATGATTGTCAGAGTACAGGCCCATACATTTTTTCACTTTATTCCAGAGTTCTTTACTTGATGTGTTAGAATTAATGCTTGAGATGTAGTTGATCCAGGATTCACGTTGGGTTTTACGTCGCACTCTTCTAGCTTCAGCCTTTGCTTTTTTATATGCAATATAATTAGCATCATTGGGACACCTTCGAAAAATGCCCCATGCCTTCTGTTGACATTTTTCCGCTTTTTGGCAATCATTATTCCACCATGGCTTCCTATGTCTTGATTTAGAAGAAGTTTTAGGGATGCTAATATCTGCAGCATTGGTAATACATTGAATGATATTATCAAGTGCATCGTCTATATTACCTTTTATCATATCGTTTGTGATATCAGAAAGATCAGTAAATGTTGGCCAATCGGCTCTGTCATAGATATAGCGTTTAAAACAGCTATTAGAATCCTTGTCAGGAGTAGTCTGTGAGATAAAAGTTGGAAAATGGTCACTGCCGTGCAAATCTTTTGAAACCCAGAAGTTCCAGAATGGATAAACAGATCGAGAGCAGATATTAAGATGAATGGCATGAAAGGTGCATGTTGGTTCATGAAAATATGTATGATCACCATTATTGAGCAAGCATAAGCCGTTGTCAGATATGATTTTCTCTATAATATCGCCGCGTTTATTACAGTCATGGTTACCCCACAGTTGGCTGTGGGCATTAAAGTCCCCAAGAATGATATAAGGAATGGGGAGTTGGAGAAGAAGATTATCCAGATTTGCTGACTGAATAGATTGATTTGGTGGTAAGTAAATTGTACAGATTGTTGTGCGTCTTTTTTCGCGCGTTGTGGCCCTGTCATTATTTGTAAAAAATTTTCTGTAAGTAGTGTAGACGCGTAACTTTGCATTGTCATTTGGCTTTAAATGGGTCTGCTGTAGAGCTAAACACAATGGTTGATGATCATGAAGAATATTTCGGATTTCATTGTACTTATTATGATAGCCACGGCAATTCCAGGAAATAATATTAGTCATGATTGAGTTATTCGATAAGGTTTATCTGCGTCATTTTAATTGGAGATAGTAGACATACAATCTCCATCGTTCGGTTCTACATCCGATTCTGGGTGAAGAGCAAGAGCATCTTCATCCTTCATACATGTTTCATCTGTTTTGCCATTCTGTTTTGTTTGGGTTTTATTTTTGGGTGTTTTATTCTTTTTCTTTTTGATGTGGTTTTCAGATGGCAAATTGGATTTAATTGATGAAATTTTATGTTTTTCCAAATCAGATCTATGATTCTATTTTAAAAATGCTGTTTTACTAGTACTTTGAGAATTTTTTAAAAGAAGTGGAAAGTTTTTTTGGTTCTGATCAAAACCAGCTTTTGAGCCAGTGCTCAACGCATTAATACTCTCTTTAATTGGTTGTGGGGCTTCCACATCGCTTGTCTTTTTTCTGAGGTTGTAGCCATATTTAAAGAGAAGATTGAAAAAATGCCAGGCATCGGGCCTGGTCACCGACCCTTCTTCTTACCATTACTTTAGGCGCAGGTCTCAAAAGGGTGAAAACTATCTCAACAAACTTCCACGTTTCTCGAACATTCGATTAAACTCGATAGCATTTCCTAGTCTCCATTTCTTTCACATTGGAATCAGGTACCCAGTAAGCCTTTACAGCCCTGTCTAACCTACAGCTCCTTTCGCCGGAAGGCACCAGTCTCCCGGTGTTGGTCCTAAGAGCCACCATACAAGTATGGCGTCCTCCAATCACGGAACCGGATTTCGGAAATGCCCTGCACTCTGGGACTCGAGATCAGCCTAAAAAGGTAGAAACGAGGCGATGAGATTAAAAAACCTCAACACCCAGAGTGTCTCACGTGAAAATAAAAAAATCCACTATTGTAAAAAAGTAATGTGAGAGAGAACTTTAAAAAAAAAGGTGTATTTTTTGTCATTTTCAAACTTTTTAAACTTTTTTTTTTCCTTTTTTTTAACAACAGAATGAGGACAATGTTAATAGAACGAAGAACAAATTGAACAAAAGAGTTAGTAAACAACTAAAACATGAACTAGAACGGTAGAGGGATAACAAACTAAAAAGAAAAGATTAAAAAGTGTGAAACTTAGAAAAAAGGATAGATAACCAAAAAGAGAAGAAAACAAGAAGAGAGAAAGATCGCTCGGGAATCCGGGGTCGCGAAAGCCGTAAATACCTAGAGAAGGTATTCCCCTGGAGGAGATGCGAATGACGTCATTTTATATAAAATAAAAGCGTGTGTTTTAAGTCTTAAAACTGAAATATGTTTTGTACTATCTATGTTTATATTCATAAATATTTTTTTTATCATCGGGAGAGACACTCAATTCTGAAAAAGCGGAATTCCTGTTTTCTAGGTTTTTTTTTCTTACTTTTCGAAATACAGGGTGTCGGTCCAACAACTATTCCTGTTTGAAGCGCTATGAATTACGAACGGAATCGGAACCCTCTTTCTTATTAAGATAGCAGTTTGTTATTGAGAGTTTAGAAGGCACGAGAAAATAAATTGGGTGAAAAAGTAAATGACTGTAAAAGCAGGAAAATCGGAAACCGTCTCTATTGAATCCAATCTTAAGGGCAGCTTTTACTTATTTGGTTAAAAACGTTCGTAATTGTATAAATACGTAGCACATACCGTCCGCATATAGCAGAGCCAAAACGACCCAACCGAAAAGTCTGAAATTTTAAATATATAATTGTTGATGCATTCTGTCGAATCCTTTCAAATTTTATGAAAATAGAATGCAGAGTTGAATGACAAAAGCTTTACGTTGCATTACAGCCAATGGGAAAAAGTTATTTCAATTACATTTTAAGGATGTGACAGCCTTTCGAGCAGAATGAAATGGATAGGCACTTAGGAAGTGCACTAAAATAGACATTCAGTACACTATGCGGTGCAAAATATATTTATAAAATTAGTTATAGTACGAACGTACCTCATTTGCCACGTTTGATGTGCAATTTCCAAATTGCTGCATCCTCAAGTGCGTAGACTGTTGCCTAAAGCGGTTTCCTGATATTTCAATTTCTTATGTTATCTCATATATGCAAATACCGATGTTTCCAATAGAATTGTCATAAATTCTATAGATCGTATACAGGGCATCACACGAGGTCTCGAGTGCATTTCCGTTTATAGACAGAAATGACTGACGAAGAATTTACATCTGTGCCATGGGTTTCCTGATTCTTTTTGGTGGCAGCTGAAATTGGATTTTAGAATGCGTTATGCGTTTTCCAAATTGTTTCTTGGATATTTGGGTGGGGCTAGCAGAGCTCTCGCCTGGTTGAACCTTGTTTCAGAGACATTTCCTTTAACCTGATTAAACGGTGTAATTTTATTAACGTATTCTGGGAGTGTTTGAAAATGCTTTATAATCTAAGCTTGATTTTTCAGCTTTTTTTCTGATAGGCATCTGGTGCAAGAAAGCTATTTTAACAGTACAACAGACAGCACTGTGCGAAGAGAAAACTGCACCCGGAAGTTTCAATTTGGCGCTCCACACATACACACACACACAAACTTTTTCTTTGTGATTTGTATCACAAAATTGAAAGGTGCAGAAACAGAAATAAATTCTATGGAATACATATCTTGCATTTATTTTGGGACTTTATGTTTAATTTTAATTCAGAAGCTCCAAACAATTAAATAAGATAAGAGAAAATTGCACGTATATTTTGGCAAAGGAAATCTGAGAAATGGGTGTAGAAAAAATGCATCTAACAGTACTGTATAGCAGTTTATAACCCTTTTGTATTCCCAGAAGGAAACCCCATGCTATTTTAAGAGCATATGTTTTTGTCACAAACACAGAAAAGATAATGTTAACGAAAGAGACAAAGATCTAAAACAAATTTAGAAGAGAAAGAAGTCTGTATTCATAAATTTGTATTTGAATGTTAAGGGACACTGAAATAACTTTGACACAAAAATGAACGTTCTTTTGTTGGAAAAAAAGTTCTCAGTATATAAATATATAACGTTTTTAACAAAAAAAAGAAGAAAAAAATATGTTTGTAGTATAAATTTGGTGCCCCCTCAATTTCCGCGCCCGGGGCGAGTGCCCGCTTCGCACGGCCCTGACAAGAAAACGTACGTTAGCAATAATATAGATGCTCGTGTCTTGATCTTCAACCAGACAACTAAACGTGTTTTGAGCCAGAACATTTACTGATAGAAATGGATAGTTCCGGGTGGCCACAATTAAAACATCCCTACTCTGACTTTCCTACATATGGAGCTACTCAGTGCAAAGGCTTCAAATTTTGTTGACACACTATTCAAGACATGGGGATTACGCAAAAAAAGTTCCAGGAACACCAATAGATGGGGCTGTACAACAGAAAAAAGGAAAAAAGACAAAAATATTGATAAAAAACCCAAACATGTGGGAAATAAACTTTCTCCGTTTTAATTTCTATTGGCCTAGTGGGAAAAACAATAAATAAGCTGTAACTACAGTTGTAACTGTAATTTCACTTTGTAAGCACAAAATTTTCCATAAACCAATTGTTTGTAGCCATTCTCTGTGTATTAAAGACGATAAACAATGAGGAGAATGTTATTTCTTCTGCAATCTGGAAAATCATGACAAAGAAACCATTCATGTGTTTCTGTCAACCTGTCCATTTTGTTCTCCGGATCTTAATCCGCGCGATTTTTTGCTGTGAGGACACTTAAAAACTTGTTCATCGAGGACCTCTGTTAACCTTGGTATACCTAAAAGAAGGTATCACTCCACTTGGGACAAGCTAGTCATCTCAGTCGACTACTTAAGATCGTTGAACAAGCTGCCCACAGACTGCGGATTAATCTCATCTTTATGATTAAAACTATACTGAGCGGCATTCCATGCAGGTTTTTGTCACGTGAACATTTCATAGGTTCAAATAAAGTTACAGCGATGCATCTTTCGAGTGTGTGGCCAATCATATAGCGCCATCTGTTGGTGGATTCTGAAACTAATTTCTTTTCGCGTAATTCATTTCCCCATGTCTTCAATAGCATGTACTCAAAATTTGGTCAATCACTGAGTAATTCAATATATAGAGGAGTCGAAGTTGCGGTGTTTTAATTGTGGCCGCACTGTCTCCCAGTCATAGCGAAATGAGTGGAACCGGATGTTTAGTCAGATATGCCACTGCTTGTGGTTACATCCGTCTCATGACAGATCCCGTTCATTTTCCTTAAGCTGCTATCAGATTCACCAACTTTTCAGCCGATTTTAACCCCAACTTTTTCCTGTTCAAAGGGAGAAAAAGGTTACAATTGTCGTTGTTAAAGTTGGAGGAAAACCAGTACTACTAATACCAGCCGTTAATATTTATCGCCTATTCGTATCAATCGCTTGTCTCCGATTGGCTGAAATGTTGAAAGTTGGGGAGGGGGCGGGAAGTCACGGTTAGCGCAGACTTTTTTTGAGCTGTGGATAAAAAGTTGGGGATTTTTCTGTTTGCTATCACACTGGGTGTTGAGACAATATTTCGCGAAAAGTTGGAGGAAATCAAGAGTTGGCTGAAAAATTGCTCGAAAAGTTGGTGAATCTGATAGCAGCTTTAGACTGGAAGATGTTACGGTCACTGTCCGAGTATTGACCGCCGGAATCGGTTACTGTTGAGTGATTTAAATATTCGAGATTACAACAGGAAAGGTGGTACATCATTACTGCTTGCCAGAAACCGAAGGTTCTCATCCCGAAACGATATTTTGGAAAAAAAAAATGTAGGCGCCGAGATATTCCAAGAGAAACGTTGGTTTTTTTTTTTTTTTTTTTTTTGGAGGAAAGATATAATGGTGGACTGGCTCCCAGCACTGAAATGACTCAGCTTTACAATGACAATTAGGAATGAAGTGGCGACTTAGTACTGCCAACAGTATCCAGCATTCACCGAGGCAAGCCTTGAAGATAAAATTACGTTAGCCTCATGAATAGGTTAATTTTTGAAAACGACATCCGACACGTGGGTTACCAGATCTGGCGATTGATACATTACAATTTAATGGGCACCCCTAAAACTAGCAGGTCTCTGGACTGTGAAAACCGGAAGAATCAGAAAAATGACTTTTATTTTGTTACGTTAAAACATTTAAATTAGAAACGTGTTAAACCGAATAGGAAATGTGTTACTGTGCACGGTGACTCTATGGAAAAAGACTCATACAATGTAGCCATTTCATAAATTTCACTCGATTATTTCTATGTGAGGGCCAAAACCTATTGATACACCCTCGTAACCACATCCACCGATGTCGTGACAGCTGTTTTCGCGATGGAATAACAAGTAAGATCCATTTCATATTTTGCAGACCAGCTTTTAATGATATGGCTCCATAAAACATGCCGCTGCCTGATTGTCATAGAGTAAACACTCATTTTTTGCCTTCCATTTATCAATTGTCGTATCAAGTATTTTAGGTGCTCCTAACTGTTCTTGTTGTTGTCATTGTTAGGCTGGCTGGAACCTTTGTTGCACCGCATCTCCCTGAACTAAACGACGGTGGTGTGTCCCGTGATCGACGTCAACGACGACACTTTCGTGTTCCACTACCGCGATTCGGAAGGGGCCAACGTAGGCGGCTTCGACTGGAACCTGCAGTTCAACTGGCACAGCATACCCGAGAGGGAGAAGAACAGGCGGCAGCACTCCTGGGATCCAGTATGGTATGAGGCTTCCATTTCAGACACCTATTTATTGACACTAGATTAGTTTTAACACAATTATTCTAATTGGTAAATAAGTCATAACACATCCAACTGGGCAAAATATCACCCAGTTGGAAATTTACATGTGTTATGATTTGTTTACCAATTAGGATAATTGTGTTAAAATTAATCTAGTGTCATTACGTATCCAGCGATTTCTGGAGTTCCATCACCTGCGATTTATTCTGTTGAGTTGGACCAGATTTCAGACACGATGCTATAATCAATAAGGTTAGCTGGGTGAAGAAGTTCCACCCGATTCGTCCTGGATAGCTCAGAGCTTAGAGCATCGGTGGCTTCAGCCAAGAGATCCCTGGTTCGAATCCTAGTCCGGACATTTTCCGCTCAGTTGAAAATTTACAGGTCGTACCTATTTCTTGTTACGGGAGAGATTTCTGCAGGATTACTTTAAACATATAAAAAAAACTACGGTGATGTTATGGGCATTTAATACAGAGAAAAAAATCATATTCCATTCCAGTGTATTTAAACTTTCTCCCTAAAGCTATGTTTATCTTTTTGAACAATAAGTTATATTTAACAGGGTCTTTGTCCACAGCCCACCTATGGAGTATTGGACATGAGTAAACAATCCGCATAGGGGCTGTCCGCCTAGCTGATTTTACCGGATCGTATTAAACTGGACTCAGGGTAAATGTCTTATTTCAAACGTGGACCCGGCAGGATACAAAAAAGTGATGGGACTGTGAACCTGCTAAAACGATAAAAATATTTTACAAATTTGATTTGCTTACCCTGTCGGGGGAAGGTGGAGGAGGGATCAACATGAGCCTTCATGTACCTTTACTCTTACTGTACACAAGTGCATTTTTGATGACACTGCATTTCATTTAGAATTAAAAGTGTACTTCTTATTTTATTTTTCAGATTTATTATTCTTGTTTATATGTGAATATTGCTATTGGACTGTCTAAAATAAAACACATTTTTAGACACATTATACACATTTAATACACACTTTAATACACATTTTAGGGAGCAACCGTCCCTCGAGTCTAAAAATACTTCTGTTTCACGTTTCACAGATATCTGAAAATTATCACTTCGGAAGAACATTCATCTTACTTTATTTTGTTTCTGAAATAAAAGAAAGAACTAGGAAATGTACTTTTGTTAGGATGCGAAATGTGGGAAAAGAGGCAAATCCTGCAATTTCTTTTCCTGTTTGGAGAGAAGTGGCCATTAGGGTTAGAAGCAGAAATAGTTTGTTTTCCAATGATTATTTTCTTTCTGGATTTCCTTCGATGGCCGGCGGGCTTTTCTCCATCGACAACAAGTTTTTCGACGACACACTCTAAAAAATATATTTTCAGTATTCACCCACAATAGGTTGTTTAAAATAAAAGAAATATATTTCTTACTTTTTATTTTTTTTATGACACGGTAACAGGGAAGAATAAAAAAAGCATTTTTATAGGATTGCTCATGTTACTTTACACATTCGGGAAGTCGACCTTTTTAGCTCGTGAAGGAAGGTTGCTCCAATGGATTTTTACAGGGTTTTCTGGGTGTAATAGAGTACGGGTATTTTTTGGAACACGGTTTTAATTATATCACTTTGTTGATATGTTATTCTTCAAAAATAAAAAAATTGTCTACATTATGGAAATTACGAATTTTGGAAACTAAATTATATTTTTTCATCGGGAAAACGCGTTTTTACATGATGTCGAATACTCCAACAAAGATGGCAGCGATGCCAATACTGAGAAGTTCGCGAATTATCTTGGAAAGTCTTACGACGTTGTTAAGTTGTTCTTTTAAAATTTACCTGCATTGTGGAAACTATACTGTATTTTACCCAAGATAAAGTGTTTGAACTACTTGTCGAACATCCTAGGCAACATGGCGGTTTATGACTAATATGGAGACCGCGTGTTTTTGGAACACTTTCTTATTCATGTTACGACATAGATGTGCTACTGTGATAATTAAGTATACTATGGTCGTTTTGAAACTAAATTAACTTTTTAATAAGTTTGCCTGAGTTTTTGAGACTATAATCAGAACACTGGTCTTTTGACCTGGATTTTCGGGACAAAGCTATCTTTAAGGATACAGAAAAAGTTTTAGTATCTGTAACAACAACTACAACAACACTTTCGTATCCAGCAAATAGTAGTGATTGTTAAAAGATTTCAAATCGTGCCTGGAAATAATCTCTGGGATTTCTAAATTGCTTTCTCATTAAAATTTTAATTCTCATTACAGTCTCATTAAGGGGACACATGAGTGAAATTTTTTGAAAAAAAATTGATTTTTGTTTTATTGGCTTAAAAAGTTCTTTGAACCATCCTAAATCCACTGGTATGCCCGTTTTTGCTGACCATTAGAAATCTTAAACATTCATGAGAATACACCGGCTCGGACGCCACGCCCATTCACATTAACTTTATGTTAACATCTTATACTTATTTCTATTGTTAAATTCTACTCGCACCACTATATTTTTAAAATAAATTTTGTAGTATACGCATGTTGTCAAAGTGCAAGTAAAAGTCTTTCTTATAAAAAAGTGGTGCTAAGCGAATAAAATTCGTGTACGAGATGCTCGGCCGGAAGTCGCTTGGGAAACCGATAAGGATTAACCCTTTAGTGCGCAGCTTTGCATACTTGCAAACAACAGTGTTTTGAATTTAATAGATTGTTTTTATTCGTATATACCTAATTCACACCAGAAAATTAAAATAGCAATATTTGCTTTAATTAATAACAGATATTATGTATTTAAATAATGCGAAATGAACCATTGAAACTTTCTGGTGTAGCGTCAGATTCTCTGAACTACGTCATTTCCAGAAAGTATTCTATCATGGGAATTAAAGGGTTAAAAGTTAAGTTTTATAAAATAAATAATTATATAAATTAATGTATTTGGGGACATATTTATTAAAATATTTATTAATTGGCATTATTTTAGTGCAAAACAGCCAGACGACAGTCGTTTTTACTTATATTGCAGAGGTGCAACAGAAGAAAAGATTGACGATGAAAAATGTATCTCTGATTTTTTTTTCATTATTTTTCCTGTGTAATGAACCTTTCAGCGAATATATAATTTTTTTTAAAAACAAAGTAAAAAATCGCGCATTTAAGGTTTAAAACATTACCGCATTTATTATATGCAACTAAATTTTATCCAAGTGTTTCTATACTTTAATTCAAGTATTTGATAAAATTGTGCAAGAACTTCACACAAGTTAGTCTAAGTCTTTTGTCTCTCCTGAAAAATCGTACTTTAAAAGTAAACATCCCATTATCTCATCAAGTACTCCAGTGATTTTGATTTTTTTTTTTTTTTTTTTTTTTTTTTGGTGGTAGAGCATAAATATAAGATCGTGCATGGCAAGCAGTTTTAAAAAACTTTAATTAGTTTCAGAAAAAAAAAATCTGAAAAATTGACATTGCTCTAAAATAAAAAGCTTTAGCCGCAGAAAAAAAAATTTCTGCCATAAATCTCGAGTATAATCCAGTGAATATGGATTTCAAATTTCACCAAAATCGGTCGAGTAGTTTTTGAGGAAACGGGTCTTAAAGGTGGCCTATTTTCCATAGGATTGCATCCAGTCTAGTCTTCCCTTAACCCTTAAATGCATGATTTTTTATTTTGTTTCGAAAACTTTTATAGGATTCTCTGAAAGGTTTATGACACAGGAAAAATAGTGAACAAAATCAGAGATACATTTTTCGTATAATACGTCAACCTTTTCTTATGTTGCACATCTGCAATACAAGTAAAAACTGAAATATTGCAAATGGTAAATATTTTAATAAGTATGAATCTAAATACATTATTTTATATATTTTTTTATTTTTTAAAACTTAACCCTTAAGTGCATAAATTATTTTTCTAGAATTATGTTTTTACTCTTATATTAAAGATTAGACACCAGAAGTTTCAAGATAGATCTTAAACTTTATATTTTTGTAATCGTTACGGGATTAATATTTCTATATAAATATACTGGTTGCTAAGAATTAAACAAAATGTGATGTAGATATGCATCACTATGCATTTAAAGGTTAAAAGATAATTAAAATCTGAAATTATTGCATTGTGACCGAGAGCAGACAACTTTGTGCATTTTTAATCATTCTAGCTCATTAATAACTGAATGCAAAATCGTTTACAAAATTCCATTTTTGTGTATCTTGGTTCAGGTATACAAAAATGGAATTTTGTAAATGTATTTTATTACGTTACGTAAAATTTTGTTCCGTTAAATTCGTATGACAAAAATGAAATATATATCTAGGGTAGGAGATGCACTTTTGTTATTAGGGGGATGAAAAGAAGATGTTTTTCTCTCCAGAGATGAGATGTCCATTAGTGTTAGGAGCAGAAATATTTTTGTTTTTCATCGATTTTTTTTTATCTGCAGGTCTCCGACTATGGCCGGCGGGCTTTTCTCCATCGACAAAAAGTTCTTCGAGAGACTCGGGACGTATGACAGCGGATTCGATATCTGGGGAGGAGAGAATCTAGAACTCTCTTTCAAGGTAAGAACAGCGAGATTTCTTTTTTTTTCTGTATTCTGATACATGATGAGATCGAAGTGTCACAAACTGATAAAGAAACTGCTAAGTGTCACATAACTTAATGTATTATTTAACCCTTAAATGCGCGATTTTTTATTTTGTTTTGAAAAAATTATATAGGATTCTGTGAAAGGATTATTATGCAGGAAAAATAATGAAAAAAAATCAGATGTACATTTTTTATATAACACGTCCATCTTTTCTTCTGTTGCACCTCTGCAATACAAGTAAAAACTGCTGTCATGTGGCTGTTTTACGCTCAAATAATGCAAATTAGTCAATATTTTAATAAGTATGTCTTCAAATACCTTAACTTATATAGTTATTTATTTTATAAAACTTAACCTTTAACCCTTTCATTCCCATGGTAGAATACGTTCTAGAAATGACGTAGTTCAGAGAATCTGACTTGGCACCAGAAAGTTTCAATGGTTGATTTCGCTTTATTTAAATACGGAATGTATGTTATTAACGAAAGCAAATATTGCTATTTTAATTTTCTCGTGTGAATTAGGTATATACGAATAAAAAAATCTATGAAACTCAAAACACTGTTGTTTGCGTATATCCAAAGCGGCGCACTAAAGGGTTAAATAGTTTATGTTAAAGGCCATGGCTTGCTTTATTGTATACTAGCTGCGTGGCAACCTAATGTGTTGCATCTACATGGCATGAGATCTTTCGATTCCTCGAGGTAAAATTGCGTTTAGTTTAGTGAAAACCTCATAATATTGATTTTATTAAAAACTCAATTTCAAGGTTGAATAAGAATGAATTGCGAAAATTCCATTTTGCAGATGACGTGATTTTGGATGCAAAACTTGTGAAACATATTTCAATTTATTTCCCTTTGTCAATTTCTTATCAAACGTATAGTGTTGGTTTAAAATTTGGTTTATAATTTCGGAGCTCAATTACGTCGCTTTGCTAAACTTGCAAAAAATAAAATCATAAGACTAAACGCAATTTTTCACCTTGATTCAACATAAAATATATAATGTGAACATTAAAAAGGTCCACAATAGTACTTAAAAGGCGACTAAAGTAATGTAAAAGATGTTACAAGTTTAAAATACATTTTATTTAAAACTTCTTAGTACTTTCAAGCTTTCCAAGCTCATCATCAGAAAATATTTTTATAACTAAATGTATTTTATTTACTGCTACTTCTACTTTTAACTCTAGTAATTATTGGCTCTCTCATTTTCAAAACAAAGTGTATAAATAAACAACATTTAGGTTATTAAAATATTCTCTGATGATGAGCTTGGAAAGCTTGAAAGTACTAAGAAGTTTTAAATAAAATGTATTTTAAACTTGTAACATCTTTTTCATTACTATAGTTGCCTTTTAAGTAAGACTGAGGGCTTTTTTTTTTCTTTTAAAGTTGATATTATATATATATTTTTTTTTTTTTCTCGTAAAAAATATTTTAGCTTTTTAAAAACAATGTGTCAATTTTAACGATTAACCATTTTACTTTTAGTGACTTTGTGAAAACTTTTAACTGCCATTTCTTAAAACTAATTGAAACAAATTGGAGATGCCAATCGCAAAACAATCTCATACACCCACTCTTCAAAATTCACTATCACAGTACCAAAATCAAATGGCAATGTGCCCGTCGGTTTAAGGGACACAAAAATCTTCAAATTTTGTAAAAAAAAATTTTAATTCATAAAAAATTTCTCTGTTTTTCCTGCTTAAAATGGCATTTAAATAATGTTTCTATCTTAATTAGAACAAGAAATATTAATTTTTTAGGTAGATTTCGTATGAAATACTACCTATTGGCGTCGTTCCTATGTTGGAATTTCTCAAAAATTTTTGCAGATCTACACCGATCATCACCCCTAGAACCCAAAACCACCCTCAGTAAAAAACTTTATATATCTATCTATCTATCTATATATATATATATATATATATATATATATATATATATCACTTTCTTCTGGACACGATAACTTCCACAATTCTGCACAAATCTCTTCCAAACTGATACATAAAATCAAGGGGCTTAAAATCTCGCTCAAGTTCGTGAATGGGCAAAATCGGACCAAAGGGGTGGAAATAGGGAGGGGTTTTGTGAAAGCAGAAAAAACCCCGTAACTTCTTAATTTTGTACATATCAAATCAGTTTAAAGTTTTTTTACTTCTAAAAATAGGACCAAAAATTTATGTATCACAGATTTTGGATAAAATTAAAAATGGGCTCAAGGGGCGCAAAAAATAGGTTTTTTGCGAGAAAAAAATTCATAACTTCGCCCATTCTCAAGATATCAAATCCAATTAATTTTATTATACATCTCCTTAATATTATCTACAACTTTTGTATTCACACATTTTTGATAGGACTAATTCGTACCAAAAAAAAAAAAACAATTAAAAACGAAAACAAAAACAAAAAAAGGGGGGTGAAGAAGAAAAATTTCTATAACTCCGTCAATTCAAAAGATATAAAATCCCCATGAATTTATCATATATCGTCTTAAAATTGTCTTCAACTTTTATACAGACAAGTTTTGGATAGGACCCATTCTCACAGCAAAAACAAATTAAAATTACATAGCGGTTGAAGAAAAAAATCATCGTATTAAGGGAGTATTCAAATCCAAACTGCTTATTTTCTTACTCATTTTTAAATTAATTTTTGCTCCCAAACGCGTCCAATTGATAGATTCTCCAGAAACTATATAATGTACCGTAATAATCGATTTTTTGATAGAGGCAGAATATATTTCAAAAAATGATGTCAAAGTGGGCATTTTGGACAGAATTTCCCGAAGCGATTGTGTTGGAAACGAAAAATATTGCCCTACTGAGAAAATAATTGTTTATTAATCAAGTTTCAATTAATTGAAAGAAAAATAAAAACACAATGTCGTATATAAATCTTCAAAAAGCACGTCAGCAAGTTTCGTATTTTTTCTATTAAAAATGAATCTGAAAATGTGCCAGAAAATTTCGAGTTGTTGAGCATAGAAAAGTATTTTTTTTTTTTTAATACCGCCTTAACATGATTCTGATAAAACCAGCTATTATATAAAAATGAAATAAAAACGCGTCAAAAGCGACCAGATAAAACTGTTAAAGTGGATTTATATGTAATCATGATTTACTTTTTGTTGGTGCAATTAATATACTTAACTTCGAAATCTACCTCCGCCTGTAGGCCGGGCCGGCAAGAATTTTTCGTTTTGGTTTGTTTTCAAAGACTTTTGAAAATATGATTTAAAAAAAAAAATTGCATCATTATTTTTTTCGAGATTTTTTCGTTAAATATTTTTTAATTTTTTTAAATTAATATTTAAAAAATTGCTGAATCCAAATTAAAATTTATATATTTCTGTTTATTTAAATGTAAAAAATTGAAATTCTATTGATAATATTTCGAGTTATAATGGTTTTAAATGACACCACTTTTTTTTAATAAATTTTAAATTAAATTAAAAAAAAATATGACAAGTTTTATCATGTGATTTTGTTTACAAATGATATGGTTAACCATCACAAAAAAATTCAGAATTTTAACTCAATAAATTATTTGAAAATGTGTCCTGGACCGCCTTAGAGAAGTGGTTAAGAGACCCAAGAAAGCTAAAGAAGCTAGCACTACTGCAGTGACTTGTTATTATTTGTAAGAACAGATTTGCCATACCTGCCAAATTTTAAGTTTTCTTTTTAAATGTTGAATAAACATTTTGAAAAAAGAAATTTTACTGTATAAGTGAAATCAGTGCCAGATAGAAACAATAAACATTTTATTACAAAAATTTTCTGGTGGAAAACGCAATTATTGTACGCAAGAAAAGTGTAAAAGTTAGTAGCTGTGGATTTACACCCAAATAAAACGCTTCGAAAATTGTTCGATGCCCTTGAAAACTTTTCGTTCTTAATATTTGAAATAACATAGTAGGCCAATAAATTACTCTCAAAGTCGAGCCAACAGTGGCACGACGAACACGGGTTTAAGACCTGTATTGTAGAAAAAATGACTCCATGAAGCTTGGATATGTGAAAATGTGTTTCAAATTCTTCGAATTTTTGTGGAAAATTTCATTTATCCCTATTTTTCCCACCAAACTATTTAAATGGAAATTAATTTATCTTTTCAATTAAAGAAATGTGAAAAAAGAGTTCCAATGATTTTTATATATTTTCCTTTTCTTTCTCTTATCCACAACAGTGAAATAATTTTAGTTGCCACCATTACAGAAACGTCATTAAAAATTAACAAAATAAATATCTTTTAAAGTAATTCAAATTTAAAATTTTTGATACCTTATGTAACAACTTCGTTCAAGCGGATAATTTTCATTTCTATCATGGCGATGCATTTCCTATTCTAGGGTGCGGAGTGAGGTACAAACAGACAATGAGATGTAAGCATTTCGTGATCATGTCATTTAAAATACTTTAAGATTAAAAGTAATTGTACTTAAAACGCATTGTGTGTATTTTTCAAGCGTATGAATTGTTGGTGAAAGAATTAAAATAACCAATTAAATTCCTCATCCAAAAAGATACACTAAGATTAAGCTAAAGTCTGAAACATAATTCGTAAAGGTAAGCCAACTAGAAATTAACGTTAACAAATCTCTTTATAATAATAATATTAAGTATAGAAGTATAGATGAGGAAGCCGAGAGATTCCTATTGTCCCGACTTATCAGGATCGAGACCTGACTTTGTGAGATTTCCAAAATGCAGTGAATGTTTAAAATGAACACCTCACAAACTAATAATAAATGAAAATGGCTTATAGATCTTCTTAAAGACTGCCATCTTATATTGCATTTCGAAAAAATAATATTACTTTTCGCTTTTATAAAACGTTTAATACTTAATTATAATAGAAGAGTCTATTAATTTTGATATTCATATGACATCAAAAAATAGTTACATTTTAGCCTATTTCACTGGAAAATTCAGCGTCTTGGGTTTTTCTTTTCTTAAAGTACTCGCTAAAGTTCCTAAAAAATAAACTACCTGACCTATTTTGCTGGGTCGCGTGAATCATTTTCATACAAATTTGTAAAAGTCTATACGGGCGTTACTGCAGAAAGGGTTAAAATACCTACTGTTCTTTCATGATGTTTTCCTTCTCTCTTCTTCGCACAGGCGTGGATGTGTGGTGGCACCTTGCGGATCGTGCCTTGCTCGCACGTGGGCCACATCTTCAGCAAGCGCAGCCCTTACAAGTGGCGGACGGGGGTGAACGTGCTGAGGAGGGAACTCGGTGCGGCTGGCGGAAGTCTGGCTGGACGACTACAAGAAGTACTACTACGAGAGGATCGGGAACGAACTGGTAAATAAAACAAAAAATGATGACTTTTATTTTTTTTTGCTCTTTTGAGGCTATAAATATAAATATAATCTTACTATAAATATAAATCTATAGTAATAGCTTATTATTATAGACTAATAATAAGCTAGAAGCAGCAGGAGTCTTTCGGTAGCTTCATCGCCCCGAGCCCTCCCTTCCCGCTTTTCGGTGTCTTTAATTTGTGTAATTTCCCTTTTAAATTTGTCCGGTTTCAATTTTTGAATTTTTTTTTTTTTTTTCATTCTGGCTTCCGCAAAAGTGTCGGAATAAGTGGAAGAATAAAGGGCTGCGGACGAAGATGGACCGCTCGCCGCGGCGGTTAAGCTAATTTACTATAAGAAGGTTTTTTTTTTTTTTTTTTAATGTATCCAGGGCGAGTACGGAGACGTGGAGTCTCGTCGGGAGCTGAGGAAGCGTCTTCAGTGCCAGCCTTTTGAGTGGTACCTGAAGAACATCTATCCGGAACTCTTCATTCCAGGCGAAGCGCTCGCTTCTGGAGAGGTGAGTGATTTACACACACCATCTCCTCTCTGTGCATGGACCCTACGTTTTGTTTGGATTCAGGCAACATTTTAATTGCAATTTTTTAAAAAATCCACACTATTTATACTCAACCAGTTCATTATAATTGGATAGTCAAAATTGTGAAAGTAGAATTCGACTGTCAAAAGATTCTTGCATTGTAAACTCCTTAGAGTTTCAAAGGCATTAAACCAATGGAGCTATGAATAAATAGGAGGAGACATATAGTGTACTGTCTACCAGTTTCGAGGGAAGTAACTGAGGAGGTTGTCACAAGATGGCGGCTGCTTTTTTTTAAATCGGATCAACAGTTTCTGATTACGGCCAGGGCAAACATCCTACCAGTAAAGTTGAATAGAAAATTTCGTCTTAATTAAGCGTCTTATTCATGGAAAGTTTTCTCAAAAATGTCATAAAAGTTTCTATTTGTTTTTACTGGTGTCAGTACGCCTTGTAAAAATGTCAGTTTTTCTCCTGGTTGTCACAATAGGGCGGAAACGCAGGGCCTAACTACCGCCAAAGTAAACTGCTACCAGTAAAAATGAAAATCTGTTTCTACCATTATTTTTGACTGAAATTTTGTAATAATAAGGCGTTTAAATAAGTTGAAAATTTCTATACAAACATACTGGTGGAAGTTTCTACCGGCGGTAAACAACTCATGCGATAGCGGTTACAGTTGAAGCTTCACTATTTTAAGGCTATGTCAGCTCCTTTTTATTAATAGTTCCATGATTAAACCTGTTAAAACGGAATCAGTCTAAAACTTCGTTTTTTTTCATGTCTTTTGCGGAACATCATAGACCGAGCGACGGTTGCACAAACTATACCCTCATCGCGTTCACGATTGAAATACCGGGATTAAGTAGAATTCGATTAGCATATTAAAATGGAACTTGCCAATCAAGTCGTATCTTGGTAAAAAATATGATAAATCTCCAATGAGTTATCTAATGAAATTTCTACATTACACCGTAAAAAAAGACAGATGTTTCTTAATTTACGAAAATGCACTATAATCACGAACGAAAATATACAATAGCCTCTTTCGAGTCACCCAAGATACCGAAAAGCGTTCCATTATCTTTAAAAACGCCACAAAAGAATTTATCTTTGAAATTTAAAGAAGAATTTATAAAAATAAATTTTTATTAGCTGCCCGTAGTTTTCGAAAACGTCTCTGAATAGCTTTTACGGTGCATTAATCAGTTCTCTCTACCCAGAAAACCAGTTTTTCGGTTGCTATGAGGTCTCAAGTAAATATTTCCATTTTCAGCAAACATCTTTAACTGAAAAACATATATAATTAACATTAACATTAACATTTTTCTGTTATAATTGCATGCACAATTTCAGTTATGCAGCTGAAAATGTTTAGTTGAGGTCTGATAGCATCCGAAACACCGATTTTTCGGGTAGAGATAACTGATTAATGCAATGTAAAAGCTACTCGAAAACGTTTTCAAAATTACGGTCAGCTAATAAAAATTTATTTTTATAAATTCTTCTTTAAATTTCAAAGATGAATTGTTTTCTGAGGTTTCTAAAGATAAAGGAGCGCTTTTCGAAATATTGGGTGACTTGGAAGCGGTTATCGAATATTTTAGTTCGTGATTATAGTAAATTTTCGTAGTTTAAGAAACATCGGTCTTTTTTTACAGTGTATAGTATCCCTTTCTATGCATGAATTTCATAGAAAAATTCTATAGAGACCCACTAAAATTGTGTCTGTAGTTGGTTCCCATCAAGATATGACTTGGCAGACCAGTTCAATTTTAATACACTATTCGAGTTCTATTTAGCCCTAGAATTTCAACCACCAGCGCACTATTATTTTTCCAACTTGTTTCATTAGAATCCATTTGGCATATTATCCGAAGAATTATTTTAATGAACAGGAACTCATGAGCCGAATCCTTCTTCAAAATAAGGCAAAATATTGCTTTGGACTCCGTTAAAATAATTCAGATTTCATTTTTATGAGTGGGTTGCTTGTAAGGAAAACTTTGAGAGGTGGATTGTCAAAAACTGAACCCGACGCCACAAATTGTGTTGTGCATACTACTTAAGCCATTCATTTAAGAATCCTTCCAATGTTACAATGTGTCACTTTTTATGACACGGATGCTAATCATTTCGAAATTGTGTCAGAAAGAACCGATTTGGCCGACACAAGAACTTTAAACTTTGTCTGAGGGTCCAAGACTACAAGATTTTTCAGTCCGAGACTCAAAAATGTAAAAAACAACGCGCTTTTACTTTTGGCTAAAAAAATACATTAGAATAAAATACTAACCAGCTGTCAATAACAAGATAATTGGATCAAAGATAAAACCCTTTGTACTTTGCATTATCTGTGGTCTACTTAAAACCTTAAATAACTCCTTTACTTCAAAATATTCCATCCATCTCTATCTTAATGCCTATGGAAAATAAAGTTTCAATTATTTTCATTTCAATATGGATTAAAATGCATTTTTGGATGGAGAGAAAAAGAGACGAAAATAGGATTTTTCTTTACAGAATTATTATTTTTTTTTATAAATAATTTTGAAATTTTCTAAAAGAAAACAAAAACTCAATCTTTCTAATGAAAGAAAATGTAAATGGGCGTTATTTTTTCAGAAGATAATTCCACAAGATAGATTTCTTTTAATATTCAAATTATGATTTCAATACGAATTGCATTTGGATATAAATAGTTATTACAGAAAAATCAATATTGAAAATTCAAGCATCACGCAGAGTTTCGTATTCAACATGAATAGAACTAATATTATCAAGAAGTTTAATTTTTTCAGACAAAGGAAAGAAATCTATAAATAATATAAACAGAGAGGACTGCCCCGGGAACCCAACTTTCGCTTTAGAGTTATGATGGAATCCCGGTGAGGGATACATGACAGTCTCTGAAGTTTAACAGGATTTAAAATCTGATGACCCTAGAGCCAACAAAGTATTTCTGTGATAGTTATACAACTTCAAGATTTTAGGTCCTTTTTTAGCAGATGACGGTTGATTATGTTATTGGATCATTTACGACGGAGTTTAAGGTTACTTTGAGGTTTCATAGGAGATTTTTAACAAACCTAACAGATATGTATGTTCTTTATGTCCTTAAAAAAATCTTATATTTAATACTACCTATACATAATTTAAAGTACTCAATAAAATTCCACTGTCAGCTGTCTATATTCTATCAGGTGTGCAAAGAATTTCTTTCAGCCGTGTATTGAATGGATACACATTAAAAATTGAATAATCTTGAAAATACATCACGCAGCTGTCAACTCAACCGAATACTTTTGTGTTTCTCTGCCAATGGACGATACATACCCTCCAGAATCTACAGAAAACAGGCTATAGTGTACCTTAGAAATATTTTTTTATTTCGTAGTGTTCGAAATACCACAACTTTCTTAAAATTCACTTCAAATGATTTCCGCCCCCCATAACCTTCATGCTTAACTTTTTAAGACTTTTGAAAATTTCTGTAAACCAACTCTAAATGTTTTGCACTCCCTCTTCTAACCCTAGGCTTAAGAGTTTCTTCAAGTTTTCCTTTTTCTCTTTTATGAATGCTGACATTTTGGTTCGGCAGACCCTCTTTTTAAACTTAAAGGATGAAACTTGCGTTTTAAATAAAAATCTGAGTGTAGACAGCTTTAGTGGTTGTTTTAGGACTCCACACTGAAACGTACATAAGCCATGCGAGTACTACGTGCCACGTATAGATTTATAGTATCTATCATTCTAACTTGCAGATTAAATTTTTTTTTGAGAAGCACTTATAGTCCATTTAAATAAACCCGTACTGTATCGTTCTTGCTGAAAGAGAAAAGACCCATTTCAAATCCCAACTGAGGAAAATCTGGCCTTTCATTTCACCGAATGCCAGTGAGTTAACATTTAGAGTGTATTGAATATTTTTGACTAAACTGTCAACAGAATGAACTAGTGTGTTGTGGCTATCACAAAACTTCCTTCTATATAAATCACGTCCATTAAATCATTTCGATAGTACAAGAAATTACACCAATTTAGCACCTATTCATATGAAAGTACATCTGAATTTGAAGTTGGATGAAAATTCGAGCATTAGTTCTTGAGATAGAGCTAGAACGGGAATTCTAAAAAATGTAGCATAGCAGCGCCATCTGTTGAGCGATTTACACCAAAACATAAACAGTATTAATTGATATCAAGGTATGCCTGTATCTGAAGTTTGATGAAAATTTGTGCATTAGTTATTGAGACAGAGCTTTAGAGGCAATCGCAAAAAATGCAGCATAGCAGCGCCATTTGTTGAGCGATTTACACCAAACTGTATAAAACGTCCATTGATGTCAAGGACTGACTGAGTCTGAAGTTTGATGAAAATTCGTGCATTAGTTCTGGAGATTGAACTATTGTGGAAATTGTAAGAAATGCTGCATAGCAGCGCCACCTGTTGAACTATTTACACCAAAAAACTAATCAACACGAATTTATATCAGGGACTAACCGAATATACATTTTTATTAAATTCTGTGCATTAGATCTTGAGGTAGAGTGCCCACAAAATTTGTGTCACATACATACATACAGAGAAACAGACTCAGAGACAGACATTTTGCAAAAACATGTTTTTCGTAATCGCTGACCCTTAATCCGTCGAAAACCGGAATTCGAACAATTCCACGAATCCAATACTTTCTTCTTGCAAAGATAGAAAAAAGTAAAAAGCAGCAACATTATTGGGAAAGATTCCAAATTAAGGATTCCCCTCTAAGGAATAGTTTATTTTCCGTCGTGTGTTTGTCCGCCCGATTCAGTGATAGACCTGGAAAATGGAATCTATTTCCTCTTTTCATTGGATTCAGGATGTCCATTCACGCGCACTTCCGGCCGATGCTGGTTTCTACTCTTTTTTTTCCACATCTCTCATCCTGGAAAGTCTCCTCTTTGGAAATGGATGCGGTTATTTCTCTGTTCGCTAGTCATCATGGAAGGCTTCCAAATCTCGGATAAGAACACAAAGTTACTTTTCGTTCCCGTTAAGGATTCGAGTGGAGTGCATTCGTTTAACTGGATGAAAAACGTAAAAACGTATTACGCACATAAAATATATTTTAACCCTTAACTGCTATAACAAAAATGATCGCATAACTACTGTGAGATGTCTGTGAGACAGACTGAATAAAAGTCTGCATTAACCTCTTCGTTCCCAAAGCAAAAATAATACTACAAATACTCATTCATTGGTTTTAAACAAACAAAATGACATCATAGATGACAGAAATAAGAACTTTTCGGAAATTGATACTTTAGGGGACTAATAATTTAAGTTAACAAATAGCGATCTAAAATGACAAATTCCGTTAAAATATCAATTAAATTACCACTAACCCAAATTCACAAATTTAAGGCCTTTAATCAAGTGAATGATATACAAATCCTCAAAACATTCTATTGTAAAGGATTTAACTTAAATAAGTATGAAAATTTCTCAATTTCTTGGCCACACCCTCTTGAAGGCAGTTTGCAAAATCAGATGATAATAACATCTATTTTATGAGAAAATCACCATAGATTTTGCCATTTATTGGTTTGCTTTTAAAGAAAAAAACATTCAGCTATTAAGAAATGAAGTCAAAATGTAGAAAAAGTAAAACAGTTTAGTTTTTATGGGGAAAAGAATAGGGGTCCACATAGTTGGACCCAGGTAGCGAAGAGGTTAACTTATCAAATACTATTTCTGTACAGGATTATTATACTTAAAATTCAACTATTCAGAAGTATCGTCGTTTTTGTCTATTCGTTAATAATAATAATAGTAATAGGGTCTAAAAAAACAAAATTTAACCAGTATCTATATTTAAACTGACATTCACACGCAAACTGTGAAAATTGAAAAAAAAAAAAAAAACAGCGGAAAGTACTGTTAGGAAGGGATGAATTTTTATAACTCTTCCATTGAGTATAAAAGTACAAATCGACTCTGGTATAACGCTTAAAATCATACAAAAATGAGAATTGAGAGTTATTGGGTCCTTTAAACTTTGGACACTTTTTGGATCCCAAAGGTAAAAGGTAAAAATTAAAAACAATAATAAAGGTTTTCCGTGAGATCCAAGAGCACAAACCGTTTGGAAAACAAATAGAACGGGAGCCGGCGGCACAGACCATCACCTGGTCGAGTTCACGGCTGAAATTCTAGAATGAGTTAAAACCCGATTCGCATATTAAAATGCAATCGGTCTGCCAAGTCCTGTCTGGGTGGAAAACACCTGAAAACCCGATTTTAGGAGTTGACTCGTAGGTTTACCATTGTGCTTTCCTGCACCCAAAAGTATAAAGGCATGGACGACTGGGAGCAGGAAAACACAATGGTAAACTTGTCTGTGCTGCCGGGTCCCGGTCTAAAACAAAAATCTTCTCTCGCACAGGACCGAAAAAAGTGTCAAAGATAGATTTTCCAACCCAGCCTCCTCTCATCTCGCAGTGAAATGAACTTGATTTCTTGGCCATGGCTCTATCCATTACAGTGTCACTGACCACAAATCTAGGTATGCCTCAGTAAGACAAGAGGTCATTGTGAGGCCCAAGTTTTGAAATTCAATCTGTTGCCGGAGTCATTACATTTCTCATGCACGCCAAACTTCCATAATTGGAGTAGGTGTCGCCACATTGTATAGGGACGTCGTACGGCAATGAATAGAACATTTGCTTTTCACAGCATGAAAAACATATTACACTTTAGAAGGAGTAAATTTTTAAGAATTGTTGAGTCTAAAAATGCATTGCGATAAGCATTCGAAAATTATTATCAAGCAGTTTTTTTGTGATTTTTTGCACACTTATTGGACCACAAAGATAAAATATAATAATAGAAATAATAATAGGGGTTCCGTATTTCTTAAAATACAACATTTTGAAAAAGGAAAAACTTTTTTCACATAAGATAGAAAAACAATGTCAAAGACGGATTTTCCAACTGAGTATTCAAGGTGGTTTCGCCAGCCTAGGGTATATCTTTTGACACGAGATTTATACAGGATTCAGAAATAAAAATAACAGTTCGCTGCGAGTTGTTTTGGAACACAACCTTCTAACGATAAAGGTTTAAGTTATTCACACTCGTTCAGAATCCTTTTTTACAATTATTTCCACACAGGAAAAGCCATGCCTTGTTCCATTTTATGTACGGGTCGTTTATAAAATCCGCCCCCAATAATGACAGACCCTCGTGTCTCCCAAAACTTTTGTAAATCTGACAGCGAATGATAAATAACACATAGCATTTTTAGTTTGCAGAAAATTTGCAGAAGTCTTGCTTTGAAAACCTGCAAAGTTGCAACAAGCTCAGCATGACAAGACTGAAAGTTCATAACATGACTGCAGCAAGATAATGCAAACACCGAAGTCAGTACACTCTGAAATTGCAGCTAACTTGTCGTGCAAGTTAAATTTGTGTTGTATCAAATTTATTGAAAATTAAAGGCAAACAAGTAACCAAAAAAAACTGCAAACTTATTGCAAAGTAGTAATCTTTCCACGCCACATTAACTGTTTACAACTATTATGTTATAAGTTTAACTCCTTCGAAGGGGGCCCTAGACCTGATCAGGTTTACTGACGCATACCCACCGTTGAGGTGCATGCATCGTTTTTACCACCCTAAACAAGTTAGGGTAATATTTGTACTTTCCAATTCAAGTCTTTTTTTGGTATTTGATAAGTATAGCGTTTAAAAAAAGCGGTGCCGACCGAATAACATTTCTGCAATTTCTGTGTATCTGCCGATTGTCTATTCTCTCAACAGAGGGATTTTTTGCTTTCGTGAATTAAAGACAGTCTTGCCACCAGCTTCACAACAAACTACTCATGAAAGTGAGTGATGGTATACCTTGCGGGTTTGTTTTCACAATATAGCTTTCAAGCAATGGCTGTCATGGAAACGACTTCTCATAAAAATGCGTTTTTCTTCATGGTGTGTTTTTTCATCATTTCTCGTATTTAAGTTCTTATAAGTCAAGTACCGTTAAAGATAAAGGGTTCAAACTTGGCAAATGTCCTTTTCAATTGTTTATCTTTAATTTTGATTCAGCATATTTGAAAAAAAAATATTTTCTTTTGAAAATAGGATTTTAAAAAAAAGTTGCTCCATTTTTAAAAAAAATTTTTGTTAAATATTTTTAATTTTTTTAATTAATTTTTTTTTAAATGCTGAATCCAAATTAAAACATATATATTTCTGTTTATTTAATTGAAAAAAAATTTAAATTCTATTCATAATATTTCGAGTTATAACGATTTTAAATGACCCCCCCTTTTTAATAAATATTCAATTTTATTTTTTTAAATATGAGAAGTTTCATGATGTGATGATTTTGTTTACAAATGATAGGGTTAACCATCACAAAAAATTCAAAATTTTAACTCATAAATAAAAATTATTTGAAAATGTGTCAGGGACCCCCTTAAATCTACAGACAGAATATTTTCATAACTATTGACATTTGCAGAGAATTTATCACTTTTACGGACTCGAAATTTTGTTTTTACCATAGCAGTATTAACCCCCTCACTAATAAGCCCGTGTTAATACGTTCACTAAGCTCCAGGTTTCACTGCAATACAAGCAATATTTAAAGTAATATAATTCTATTGATTTATTGTATTTTTAATACATTGAACAATGATTAATACTTCCAAAGATTGCATTGATATTCGTTATTAAGTTTTTTTTATAAAATGTTCAAAGAATAATTTTTTTTAGCATTTAAAACAAAATCCAGTGAAAACAACATTACAATTTTGCCCTTTTCCAAGACAGTCAGAGGGTTAAACACGAAAAATTATGTGTGTGAAATGATTAACATTCAATCTTCTCGCCACGTGTCTGTCTACACGACACTTATTCTAAAACCGCTGAAGATTTTAACGCGACACGCTACTTACTGATTTTGTTGGGACAGGATTAAGTCCCTTCCTTTCTCCGCCACTGCCTCGTTCACTTGCAAAGGTAATTTGAAAACTTTCAGGAAAATCCCTCGTTAGCACCTCCTCTTAACAAGAGGGATTAAAAGGTATATTCCAGCCAACACATTATAAACAGTTTCCGAAAGCCTCTACCACCCCAAACTTCCCTGTGTGTGTACGATTAAAATTTCAAAGATTGGATCTCTTTTAATCCGGGTCGTCTTTCAGTTTTAGAAGCACTGTTTAAGTGGCTTACGCTGATAACATGAAAATACTCTCAAACTAACGTTGTACCAATGGGAGCGTTGTTTTCAAATTTCTCATTCGCATTTTATACCGGGCTATTACCAATGATGGACCCCATTTTAAAAAATCATATTTTCGAAACTACTGCACCTATTACAGTAAGTGATACATGAATTTAAAGAGAAATAGACCAAATTTTTTTCAGTTGCAAATGTCCGATGTGTGACCCTCTCGTTACACGGCATACGTCCAATCTGTCATCGTGTTCGTCCCAAACATTTTGTAGCATCACTCTGTCAAGGGTTCTGAAAGCTTCACAAATGCGTTCTTTTAGTTCTGAACACTTTGTTTTCGACATGGGTGGTACATAAATAATGTCTTTGACACTCTCAGAACTTAAAGAACGCAATTGTGAAGCTTTCAGAACCCTTGACAGAGTTATGCTACAAAATGTTTGGGACGAACTGGAATATAGATTGTACGTATGCCATGTAACGAGAGGGTCACACATCGAACATTTATAGCAGAAAAAAACTTGGTCTATTTCTCTTTAAATTCATGTATCACTTATTGTAATAGGTGCAGTAGTTTCGAAAATATGATTTTATCCATCATTGGTAATAGCCCAGTATTAGTAAATTATTTTTAAAGCATCTTCGGCCCTCTAAAAAATAATCTGCAACAGAATTCGAAAAAATGTGAAAGTACCCAGTTAGATACATAGCCTATGCAAAATACCGACCTGATATAAATAAATAGACCGAATAGCCTATGCAAAAAACATTTTAAAATATTGAAATACAATCGAGAAATTTGAAAAGTACGCATCCATTCGTTTAACTTCGAGAGTCTTCTCGTGACTCACTTTTAACGGATCTCTCAATGTTTTACTCTTATCTATAGTATCTTGATCTCTCATTTTCTGTTTTCCCTCCGAAATTGGGCGATATTGGACGCCAAGGCCGATCCTCCGTCCGACATTGGACGGATATTTTAAAGCTGATATTTAAAGCATTGCAAGGCATTTAAAAATAAGAAAAAATATTTAAATATGCATAGATACTCATTCTGTCTGTAAAAGATTAATAAAGGTATAATGGGTTGAGCGATCCTCCTACCTATCGACTCCTGTCTGACAATGAAGTGAACAAATTCGGAAAATATTTACAATGCAATTTGCCACAAACCTAGATATTAGTAAGACTGAGTTAATAACGTGACCCATCGATTTGTGGCCTGAGTCATTAAAATCAGCTCTATCTCTAACAGCTATGTATAACAATCTTCCGTAATCGGACGAGGTCAGGGTTGGCGAACCTATGGCACGCGTGCCAGAGTTGGCACGTAAGCTCATTTCTCAAAATTTAAATTTGGTAATAGTTATATAGATAAAAGCCATTTTTTGTTACTGTTATAACCAACAAAATTTTGTTCCCTACGGGCACATCACAATTATTTTTATTTATTTTTTTATTTAATTCTTTTTTGCACCCATTAACGCATCAGAATAATTTTCTTTTCCTGTTATGCTATGCAGAGTTTTTGACACGAATTTTGCCTTTTTATTTGAACTAAACAAGCTGTAATTTTCAAATTAATTTCGTTTCACAGTCACTGCAATAAAATGGCAAATGGATCCAATTTATATATGTATATTTGTAAAAATGACAAAACATGAACCCTATTTAACGCACTTTTCATCGAACGCACAACAGTAAAAATCTCATCCATGCATTATTAGTAGAATGTTTAATGCAACTAGGAAAATTATAACCGAGATCTTGCATTAATAATAAGTTACAAATTAATGAAAAAAAACCTTGTATTTTTTTTCACTTATTACAGTACATACCGCATCATTTAATCACTGATTTTTAATATATTTTAATTATTAATGCATGAAAGTAACTAATTTTATATCCAGTGTTTCGTATAAACATCGAACACTTCAAAATTATTTTTGTATAAGTTATTTTGTATTGTTGATAAATATTGTTTGTGAATTTTCAGCATGCGCACGTAAAAAGGTTCGCTGAGCCTGGACTAGATATTACCACGTTATATATCAGCTTCGGCTAGCAATGTATACATATTACAGAGGTGTGAAGATTATTAGAATAATTGTGAATCTTGTTATATTAAAGAAATAATCATTATTTTAAAAATATTTATACATTTAATATTTAATGTGCATCCCCTTGTTTTTTATTAAAGATTCAATACGTCTTGGCATACTTTGTATGAGTTTTTGTTTTTGGCAATTAATTTGTATTTCGTTGTCATGATACCAAATTTGGATGAGTCTTTCTATCAGACCATTCTTGCTTGTGATGTTAAATTTCTTTATTCTTTAATTAAAGAAAACACTTTCATGGCCTGGAAACTGCCCAGATATAAACCCCATAGAGAATCTTTGGAACATTGTAAAGAAAATATAAAGAAATTCAACATCACAAACAAGTATGGTCTTATAGAAAGACTCATCCGAAATTCGCACCATGACAACGAAATACAAATTAATTGCCAAAACCTCATATAAAGTATGCCAAGACGTATCAAATATTTAATAAACAACAAGAGGATGCACACTAAATATTAAACGTATCAATATTTTTAAAATAATGCAATTTTTAATATAGGGCAATTCCATCGTAACTGACGTAACATTTGATCATCGAATTTTGTTTTCAAAACTATGTAGAAAATTTACTAATAAAGCTAGACCAAATTTTTACAATTTAAAATATTTCTTAATAAAATACCTGCAAATTATTTCAATCTCTCTTGCAATTGCAATTCATAATTCAAAATTCCAATTCATAATTCAGTAACTGACAAAACATAAAATAGACCAACATTTTTTCTGCCTTCATTGAAGTGTAAAAATTATCAAAACTATCCTGTTAAAAAAAGTGATATAATGTTCTCAACAATACTAAGTAATGCCAAATTATAACAGTTACTTTTTTAATTAATTTCTGAATAATAAAAAAGAAAGACATGTCATTTACACGTGTAACTGACTTAACTTATTGTGCGAGGCTAACGAAAAAGAAAGGCTACCGCGGTGCTTTACATGTATCTTTTTTTTACAGACCGCTAGAGCCACGTGCTGCCCGAAAGCATCAATACAGATTAAGGCTAAAATTGATGAGCTGGCTCGTCCGTTTGCCGTAGCATTCCCAGGTGGGAACATGTTGGCGCTAGATTGACTTATTTGGCACATTTATCGCTGTCTTCGTTGCTTCCCTGAATTTATCAAATTAAATGAAAGTTATGAATAAATTTCAAATTTTAAAATTAGTAATAATTTACTTTTAGTGAATACATAAATGAAATCTTATGTTTGTAAGTACTTTGTAGAAAAGGGTGTGTGTGTGTGGGGGGGGGGGGGGGGGCTAAAGAACTGGATTTCAATTAAATTTATATTTTAGGATTATCAATAAATAATACAATGTCTATAAAAATTAATTGCTTTAACTATTTATTAATCAAGTCATAAAATCAATATATATATATATATATATATTCGGTATTTGTAAGAGTGTGTGTATAACGTTTTAAATAGTAATTTCTAGAAAATTACGATTGTGGAATCGAAACAGGAGGGAAGGGGGGGGGGGGGGGGTTAGGGAGTATTTGATAATTTGATATAAAAAAAAGTAGCAGAAAAAGGAAACTGCATCAGTGGTTACTAAACATCTGCCTGAATCCGAATTCTTTGGAATAGCTCATGTACCGTTAGAAAATAATAATAATAATAATAATAACTGCATTTCAATGAGGAGAAATTGAACCCCTTCCTTTTTTTTCTACGTCCTGAAAGAAAAATTGCCTCACATCTTTAATTAATATTTCATTTATTAAAATTATTATTTATTAATATTCATTTTGCTAGTGGATCCAGCGTTGAATTTACAGTCTGACATCCCTCCTCCCCACTCGCTGGAAGATTACGAATTTGATCTTTAATTATAGTCTAGAAGTGCACCCCTCTTCGGAATTTCAGAGGCATCAAAGCTTCAGAAATCCCTCCCGGAAAAATAATCGAAACTAAGTTTATTTCTTAAAGAGGGTAGGGAGAGAGAAATTATTATTAATTTTCAATAGAACCATTTTTTATCATTAATACCTGTCTTTTGACCACGGCTCCACTCACACAGAGAGTAAGTTTTGCAGTTCAAAATGCGAATTTTACATATAATTTTTTTCCTTTTTCTTTATAATTTATTTAACTACTAAGGCAATTTCCATCTAAATCCGTTTAGTAGAACTTTTTTAACTATATTCGCATGTATTTCCAAATGTATTATTTTATTTTTCCATGTGTTGGAGAATTAAAATGATAAAGATTATGTATATTTTGCAGAATATCCAGAGCAATTTCTTAGCGTAAGAAAATGTATTTTTTAAATGTACATTCATCCTCCAAAAATATTTTAATGTTTTTTTTTTGTTTTTTTTTTGTGTGTGTGTGTGTGTGTGTGTGTTTATGTAGCGCCACATAAAAAGTCAAAGGTGTGCACTTTTGATTGTCCTTAAGTAGTTGGCAATGTAATAAAATAAATATTATAATTAATTTTTGATACTAACAATGAAGAGAATGAAATTAATTGAACAGAAAATACTATTAAAAAATATATTTTTTTTCTTTCTTTCTTTTCTTTCTTTTCTTTTTTTTTTTTTTTTTTTTTTTTTTACTTTGTGATAGTTCTTAAAAACTTCTACAAAGTAAAATTGTTTTATAAAAGTTTTCATGTGTAGCAAGTTTTCATTACTTTAATAATATGAAACTGTTCTTTTCTTGATTTGGGGCCTATTTAGGGCCCTTTCACAAAAATCTATTTAATAAAACAGGTCCCTTCACAAAAATAAATTTAACAAAATGAACCTCTTTATAAAAATGAATTTAATAAAATGGGCCCCTTCACAAAATTCCTTTTAATGAAACAGGTCCCTTCACAAAATTCTTTTTAATAAAATAGGCGACGAAATTCGACCCTTGACGAAATTCCTTTCCATAAAAACTTACTTCTATTTATTATTTTTATTTTGTTAAGGTTTAAAATCTGTGATTTGTAAATAAAATCAGTTCACCAGAAACAAAAACTTTAGCAAAATGGTTTAAAGAAGTTTTTGTTAATAAATGCTTAGTTCGAATTTGAGTAACTTGATTTCAACTTTCATTACAAAATATTATTTTTCACAAAATTATAATAAAATTCACTAAAAAAACTTTTACTTTTCAGAAAATGGGCACCAGGAAATAAATCTGCATCGACCTCTGAGATTTCATAGTATGGAAGTATCCTTTGATATTTTAAACAATTTTATATCTGAAAGTTACAGTAAAGATACCCTTTATTTCTTGGTAATACTGATTTATGAAAATTGCTAAAAATATTTATTTATATATTTTTAAATATTACTGTCTTATGATGAAATATCAACAATAAAATTATCTTAAGCAAATTTGGAGATTTTTCTTTTCAAAAACTTAAAATAGGACCCATTTTTTGTGAAAATGAATAATAAAAAGAAAATTTATATTGTAAAATTTCCTTGAAAAATTCTATTTCACATTAGTTCTTTAGCTTTTTTTTTTTTTCAAAAATCTCATAAATTTCATCACATGTTAATATTCTGAGGTATCGTTATTAATTATCCAAAAAATTTAAAGGAGCTTCCCATATAATTTCACTCTATTTTCGTCCGATAGTATTAAAAAATCACAAATCTCATCAAAATCAATTGTTTTCCCGAAAATGAACTAGATGGCGCTGTACTTTTAAAGTACGTCCTTTTCGCCAAAATTGGCGATGAAAAACCCCACGAAGAATATAATCTACAATTAATGTTTAAATTTGGTCATTTTTTATGTTTATAGGGAAATTGTAGCATGCAGTAATCTTTCATTGAATGATTTCAACAATTAATAGCAGAAAAACTACCCATAATTAAGATTTTAAAGCTAAAAATAGACAGAAACTAATTCAACGCTGTCAGGGTCGGACTGGGCCAGGGAAAAGGGCGCAGACCTTGGATTTTCAGAGGGCGCAAAAATTTTAACAAACTCATGTTAATTTTACTTGTTTGTGGTGTATCTGGCATAACAAGGTTTAATACATTCGCACGGTACCAAGCATAAAAATGACTTGATATTATATCTCTGAGTCTAGATAGAAGACTTAGCTGTATTCTCCGTTCATGTTTAAAGCTCCATTAAATCTACACAATGCTACGTAATTTTCTAAAACGAATAATGTGATATCTAAAAGTTCTAGCAAGTTGAACACAGATTAGCTTGTAATAGATAACTGGTATCATATATCACTTTTGTCAATAGTTAGTTTATAAGAGTCATGGAATAAAAAGTACTCTACCAATTCTGCAAATGATCGTATAACAGGATTCGTACGCCTCCTGGAATTTTGCAAACTAAGAAAATTTTTCGGCACCAGTATTTTCTTGTAGAAAATCTCTTCTTAAAAGACGGCGAAATTTCGTGAGCTTCAACTAGATTTTTTTTTTCTATAAAAAATACTGGTAGATATCCTGGAAAAATTATCTGATCCGTACGAACCCTGGTATAAAAAGAAATATGTACCAACTGATTGAGAATAATATCTACTATTGAATGCTATTAATAAATTTTGCTTTGGGGTGTTGTCTACATATTAAAAAAAGCACAAACGTTGATTTTTCAAATGGTAACATTCACATTTGACATTCTATTTCAATTCCTTTGCAGCCGGTAAAGAGATACAGTTTATATGTTTTTCTTAAATCTTAATACAAAGAGTGCTAGGGGTTTATCCATAAATTTCGAAAAACAAAATGATCTTACAATAAAAAGTACCGAAAACACTCAATTAGTCACCAGTAAAATTACACAGATTACACGGGAATTCTAAATTTACGATAAACTTACTTTACAAATTCTATAAAGTTTTTTTCTGGTACTTATCTACGAAATTTTTCTGTGGCTCTTTTGATAAAAGAAGACGGCCCTCTTAAATTACGGAAGGTCAAAATTTCTCTTTATGTCGAAAACTAATAATTCAAATGAGCTGTAAACTTACACATTGATGTTTTTAATGATTGTGGTTTGTTGTATGCAAAAATTAATATAGGCCATAATTCATAATTTTTTAACATGAATTTATTAATAGTTTTCATGATTAAAAATGTTTTTAAGTCGCGAAAAAGGTCTATAGTATGTTTGGTTCTATTCAGCGTATCTCTTAAACAAATTGATAAAAAATCAATCAGATGACTTTTTTGAAGATATAAATTAATTTTTCTCAAATTGGTTTCCTTTAGCATCCTCAAATTTAAACTCTTCAAACTCTATCAAGGCTTAAGATAATGTAAATAACCAATGTCTTTTTCTGGGCAGTCCCGATCTAAGAAACTTAAATAAGGTATCAAAAATGAGTGTTATTGTTTGAAAATTCATAGTTGGTACAATTTTTAATATGTAGACTACTTCGGAAACATAAGTTATACATAACAATAAGTAGTAGACATTATTTCTAGTCGATTGGTCCCTATATATTTTGTTTGATTATTTTTATTAGAATTAGTAATGGGTAACCACTTTTATTTCTCTTATCATCACTGTTGCACAGACAATAGGTAGATAAACTAACATGGCTTTTTGCACCAGACGCCAAATAGAATTGCTGCAGTACTGCTGAAAGGTTCATCCTTTTCTTAAAGTATATTTCTTTAATATTATATGAATTAGTTATAAGTCAGTTAAAAATTTGATAAATTCAATTTCTGTTACAATCTGGCAGCAATTACTTTTTACAGGTATTTTGTATCCTTAAAAAATGACTTTATGCACCCATAAAATGCTGAATTTATATTGCAATATTACAGGGTTTCTACAGAAAAAGTACACAAAAAAGTCGTTTTGTTAGTATAAAATCCCCAAAATAATTGAGTAAATTTACTCTTCTCAGCACACTCTTCCCATGATTTGCAAAATTCTTAACACAATTAGAGATCAAGGGAAATATTTAAGTTTCCATATGCATGTTACAGGATCCTGGGCCGGCGATTTTTTTTTCTTTTTCGAAAACCTATGATATTTTTTATTTTAAGCAATTACTTTTTACGGGTATTTTGTAGAAAGATGCATTTGGTATCCTTAAAAAACGATTTTAAGCATACATAAAAGGCTGAATTCATATTGCACTATTAAAAAGTTTCAAAAGTACACCAAAAAAAAGTCTCTTTCTTAGACCAAAATCACTATAATTGAGTAAATTTATTCTTCTCAGCACAGTCATCCCGTGATTCGCAAAATTCTTATCACAATTAGAGATCAAGGGAAATATTTAATGCAAGTTACCGGAGCCAGAGTTTTTTATTCAAAAAACCTGTCATATTTTTTTTTTATTATTTTCTTTATTTGATAGTAGATTTTTTGGGATTAGATTAAACAATTTTTTATTGTATTGGGTAAAAAATAAATAAAAGTTTTTCTAATAGTTATTTAACCATGAAAAGTCTGTAATTAAATAAAGATAAGATTAGCATTAATCGAAAGTTATAGTGTAAATTTTGTGAATGAAAAAGTGCTGGCTGCAGGATTTTCCAGCTTGCAGGATTGCAATCCAGAAGTGTCATCAAGTTTGCATTCTTTAAAAAGAAAGATCATGTTTTCAATCAGCAATAAAATTCTCACAACAGGTTATTTGCCTTTTGATATAACTTTCTTTCTTTTCTAAATTTGTTTTCAAAAAGCACGGTTTCAATTATAGGTGCATTCAGGGCCGTCTTTAAAGGGGAGGGAAAGGCAAGGTACTAAAAGCTATAGGAATTAAATTATGCAAAATATTTGGTTAAAATTAAAATTATTATATATCATTCAAAGAAGTGATGGGAAAAAAAACTAGCCCAGGGCGCCATTGCTACTAAAGCTTTCCCTGTATGCATGTTTTCTCTCTCAATCACATTCCCACTTTAATTTTCGATCCTAAAATTATTTCGATGTATCTTTAATTTCTTTGTGATAACGAAAAATATCTCTCTAGGGCTGTCTGTCTATTAACTGATGATTATTCCCTAAACGAATTCTCGAAATTTAGTACACTAGTCAGAAAGTATTGTATATACAACGAGGGTAAAAATATTGGTGCGGCTTAGGCACTTATGGCTTATGGGGGCGCGAAGATTTTCTGGACGAGGGCGCACCGGCCCTCGGGCCGATGGGCCGGCGGGCCAGTCCGAGCCTGAACGCTGTTGAAATACATTACGCGAAGCGGTCCGTCAGGGATGAAAATGCCTGATGAGCCAGCCTGTGTATTTAGAAGCTCTAATACAGATGTTCGAAAACAGCATCATGTCACTCTAGCGAAAAAAGACATGTGGAATGCACTGCGGTAGCCTGTCTTTTTCGTTAGCTTCGTTTATGGCGTAACTGACGTAACATTATGACTTTGCAAAGACAATAATGGTACTTAACTTAGTTTGTAAACAGTAATTTACAATGCCTTTTTATAAGGATTTTATTATAGAATATAAAAATATCAAGTTTTCCAATTATAGCCTTAAATTAAACATATTATAAATTTTATTCTCCCACACAAAAGTGACAATTTTCTGTAGAATTGCCCTGTAACAAGATTTTATTGTAAATTTCACAATTATTCTAATAATTTTCACACTTCTGTAAATGTCCTAGCACTATCGAACCTGCTCTTAGATGTCTTTTCGCCTAATGAAAATCGCTTTAAGATTTTTCCGGTGGTGTATTTTTCTAACAGTCTTTAATAATTGGTCTAGGATCGACTAGATGCCCATAGGCGCCGTTCATGATTCGCAATCAGAGGAATAATTTAGCAAAGAAATTTAATTGTTGCATTTATTTTCTACATTTTATTTCTATACAGTATTATTGTTTGAGTTCGTTATTATTTTTTAGCTAGGGTATGATAAGTGCTCTGAATTACATACAAATCATCGATTCAACATGATCTAGTGTAGTGTTCTTCCTAGATTTTAATTTTTCTTCTGTTTGTTTTAGGTCCGCAATCTGGGTGCAGGTGGGGACACTTGCCTGGACAGTCCGGTTCGAAAGGACGACCTGCACAAACCCGTTGGACTGTGGCCCTGTCACGGGCAAGGAGGAAATCAGGTACGGTACACATTATTAATTGTTTGCAAATACTAGAAAACGCATTATACACATTTTATTATTGCTATTTTCCTGGCTTTGAAATTCCAAGGCTTTATCCAATATTTATCAAATGGTTTGAAAATAGTAATTGTAATTTTGCGATGCTTCGAAAGTATTCTTTATTATTACTAGGGGGCTCTGCCCCCTACTAATAATGCGGTGATGCGGTAATAATGCAGTAATAATGCGGTCGGTGAGCTACGCTCACCAACCCCTGCTCAGGCACACCAAAATCCAAAAAGCACGCTAATTTGATCGGCTTTAAAAATATTGAATTAAAATGAAAACAACAACAACAACAAAAAAAAAAAACAAAAAAACAGTAGCGATCTCTCTGTAAACGGGTTTCCATTCGTTTTCTTTGGATTGGGGATTTTTAAGACCAAATCTGCTGCTGTTAAGAGATACAATGGCTGTTTTAGTATTTAATTAAAAAATTAGTTAAACATTTGAAAATAAGCTAATGTAAAATGAATTAAGCAGAGCTGCCAAGTCTCCGGCTTTTTGAATACCAGTATTTTAATACAGAAAAATTTATTTTATTCAATTGGAACAATTGGGCAATTTAAAAGAACAACATTTTCTCTAAAATAATAGTGGTGGGCAAAAAGCCGGAGACTTGGCAACTCTGATTAAGTAAACAGTGTCATTGTCTCCCGGTATTTTTTAACAGCACTATAAGATAATTCTTTTAAATAATTCATTTTAAATGTATCGTTTTAAATCTGACGTAATTTACACCAAAGTTTTATTTCTCTTATTAATATTCAGGTGAAAATATTTTTGTTGTTAGAAGGAAATATTATTTGCGCTGTCTCGAATTCACGATAATAGTTGAAAAGATTATCTCAAAATATCTCGCGAAAATATATTTTTTAATTTAAATTGTTTTACCATATTTTTGGCCATTTTAAATATGACGTAATTTCCTCCATTTACAAGTTTTAACGCATAATAATTTTTTTTATTTTAACATTTTGTTTATCTTTTTAAATTCAAGTGTAAATATGGTACTTATGACGTTATTTTCCTGCTTTTAACATGTAATCATTTAATTCTAATTTGAAGGAGATTTTTCTGTTTGTAATAGCCAAGTGTAAATAAATTTTTAATTTGAAGCAAACATTATTGTTTGCGCTGTCTATACAGTTGGCAATAGTTTAAATTAATACCATTTTCTAAAATAAGTAAAAAATATCTCTCGAAATGCTGAAAATTTGAATTTAAAATAGAAATAAAACCTAAAAAAATAAGCCAAATTAAAAAAAAAATAACTGCAGTCTGCACACCAGAAAATTCTAACGTATAAAATGATCTAAAAATGATTAAATTCCCATGAATAGTTTTTGCTCCTGTAAAACTTTTTTAATGGAATTATTTTGTCCAACTTTAGCATTAAATATCTCTTAAAATAATTCTTCGATTTGAAAACTGTCTGCCTCAGCGTGTTTATCAAACATATCTCTATAATACCACCGATTTTCATATTTTTGTATGCAACAGTTTTTTTAATATTAACGAAGAAAGTCCATGTTTAAGCATTCAAATTGGATGCCGATCTACCGGGAATATCTACGCAGATTTTCATTGGTCCATTTCCAAATCAAAACTTTTCTTTATATTTTTAGATAAATAGATATCTTTAGATAAATTAGATATCTTTATAAAGATTATTTTTTCATTTTATTCTTTGTTCAAAAGAAGGGGAAATGGTTACATGGAAAAGTTTATCTCCTCACCTATGCGACGAAATAGCGCCGAACTCACACACCATTTTATCACATTCTTAAAAATACTTAAATTTCAAGTAGACAATTTTTAAGAACTCACGTCGTCGACATGTGACGTCTACTTTGTGCGGTTGAAAACTGTATTTCGATCATTCTATGATGTAATGAGTTATCACACATTTAAGTTTTGCCATAGGTTAACATGGGTTGAGAGATCGGGTTGTTTCAGGGACTGTACCCATAGCGGATTCATAGGATCCCGTCGTATCTCCTCTGTTCAAAATACTGCTACTGCTACTGCTTCCGTGACATATGAAAAGGGGCCACTCTACGATGACAGCAACACCTACTTGATTCTGTACAAATCCACCAGGTGACTCCCTCCTCACCCCTCTGACGTCGTGAGTAGTAGACCGATTTCTGAACTTATTTTCTAACCCCACACAGCAGCAATTCCTGTCTGAAAAGTACAACTGTAATAATAGATGATTACCATACTTGGATGCTATTTTCTCCTTATCTTACAAATTTCTCACACATATAAAGGTGATATAACGAAAATTTAAAATTATTTTTTTCGATTTTCCCATATTTTCAAAATTTATATACTGCATAAATTATATACGCCTGCCGATCGCCAAGCAGTTCTTACATACTTTACCTGACTCCGAGTCCTTTGGAAACATTATGAGTAGTGATAGATTTTTACACGGCACTAGGATTATGCGCATCTATATCGCTTCTTTTTATGCGATATCACTTCTTTTTATGGCTGACGTTTTTAATTGTGACTTGGCGGGATCATTTTCTTGCTTTTCATGGGATAACACTCTTTTTCGTAAGGTATTTCCTTTGCGTTATACAAATTCCATTTTAATTCAGCAAAGAAAAGATAAAAGAAAGATGACAGAGGTAAAAAAGTACTTTAATACTGATGCTATGAACTTTCCAAATGTGTAATATATAATATGTTATAATCTGTATATAATGTTCTTAATGTTATTATGTACGAGGTATATCCACAAAGTAAGTTCCGTTTCTATTTCTAGCCGCAGCAGCGCTGCGATCGTAGTTCCGAGCATGCGCGGCAGTTACTCTGACTGAAGGAGAAGAAATGTACGCCATTTTCAGATTGCTGTTGCCGACGTGTTATTTGTAGTACTTCTTTAGAATGTCAGCCTTAATTGAAAATGCCGCCGCTTGTGAAATCAGATCTGTGATTCGCTTTCTCAATGCAAAGAAAGTTAAACCAAGTGAAATTTATCGGCAAATCTGCGAGGTTTACGGACAAAATGCTATGAGTGATTCAATGGTTAGAAGATGGGTCAGACAGTTTAATAAAGGACGTGATCAAGTGCACGATGAAGAGCGTAGTGGACAACCATCTTTGGCTGCTGATGAACTGGTTCACGCAATTGAAGAGAAGATTATAAGCAAAACCGCAAGTTTACAATTAGTGCTCTTGCTATGGAATTTTCGCAAATCTCACGATCACTAATTTATGAAATTGTTACTGAAAAACTGAAATTTCGAAAACTTTTCTCACGTTGGGTACCCAAAATTCTTAATGAACAACACCAAAAACAACGGATGGGCAGTCACTTCAGTTTTTGACCATCTCTTCTTACACCTCAAATCTTTCCTTGGTGGTCAACACTTCACCGATGATGACGAGCTGAAAGAACATGTAACCACATGGTTGAAAACACAGGCGGCAACCTTCTATGAAGAAGGCATACAAAAGCTTGTGGCACGCTACGACAAGTACCTACAAAATTTCGGACGCTATGTAGAAAAGTAGTTTCACAGTTGTAGATTTTTGTACAATAAATATCTTTTTTGTATCTGTACACGTTTTTTTTATATAACCAAACGGAACTTTGTGGATATACCTCGTATTAATGTTAATCTTTGACTCAGCAATTCTTGCCATAGGGCATGAAATTCAATCTGCGCGTTTTTCCCAAATGCTATTTTCAACATTTTATGTTGTAATTCTTAAAAGCATAATTCGAGATAGTTAATTCAACAATTTAAAATAATATCTTGACAAATCTTAAGTATGTACTTACATACAAATCTTATACAAATCTTAAGTATTTACTTATTCATAGTATTATTTACTTGTCATATTTTTGCCTGTTTCTGATATACTGATTATGAGCTATAACTTACCATATGTTTGGGCCTGAAAGTGCGAAGTAATATACAATTTTTTTAATAATGATATTTTTTAGAAACATAATTATTGCTTCGGATTTGGCATGCATTTATGTTCTTTCAAATGATAAACCTTACGCAAATTTCAGTGTTTTAATTATTTTATAGGCTTCATTCTAAAAATAGCTGATTATATAACAATCAAATTAAACATTGAACTAAAGGTGTTATTACTTGATTAAAGTTGTGTAATTTTCCTATATTTTAAACTATGTAGTTAAAAGTTTATTTTTTTTAAATATAAATACTAACAATAATAATAGTAAAATTGTAAAACATTTAATGTAGTTTAAAGTTTAGTTTGACTGTGAAAAGCTTGTATTGTATTTTTACTTTCTTCTATCTTTACAAGAAGATAGTATCGGATTCATGAAAATTTTCGAATTCCGGTCTTCAACGGTTTTTTGACACATAAAACGCGTAAACATTTTAGGGGCCAGAGTTCCCGAAAAACATGTTTTTACAAAATGTCTGTCTGTGAGTCTGTCTGTATGTGACACAAATTTTGTGGGCATTTTATCTCAAGAACTAATAAACGGAATTTAATAAAACATTAGATTCAGTTAGTACCTGATATAAATTGGTTTATATCAGGTTACTTTAGGTTATCAGATTACTTTTTGGTATAAATCGCCCAACAGGTGGCTCTGCCATGCTACATTTTTTACGATTTGCGCAACAGCTATATCTCAAAAACTAATGCACGGATTTTCATGAAACTTCAGATTAAGTTAGTTCTTGATATAATTTGCTGCTGATTGCTTTTTGGTGTAAATCACCCAACAGGTGGCGCTGCTTTGCTGCATTATTCATGCTTATTGACGGTCTATCTCAAATACTAAAGCACGAATTTTAATCAAACTTGAGATTATGTTAGTCCCTGTTTAAGTTCTGATGTAAATCTCCCAACAGGTGGCTGCTATGCTGCATTTTTCACGATTTCCGCAATAGCTAGAACTAATGCATGACTCATTTCATCAAACTTAAGATTGAGTTAGTACCTGATATAAATGGCTCTTGATTAGTTTTTGGTGTCAATCGCCCAACAGGTGGCGCTGCTATGCAGAATATTTTATGATTTCTGTAATAGCTCTATCTCGAAAACTAATGCACGGATTTTTCATCCAACTTCAGATTCGATTAGAAGTTGACATAAGTTGTTGTTGATTAGATTTTGGTGTCAATATCACCTAACCGGTGGCGCTGATAGGCTGCATTTTGCATGATTTGAGCGATAGTCCTCTCTCAAGAACTAATATACACGTTTTCACGTGATCAAACTTCAGATTTAGTTAGTCCTTGATATGAATTGACGCTGATTACGTTTTGGTGTAAATCGCCCAACAGGTGGCGCTGTTATGATGAATTTTGCAGGATTTACACGATTTCCCCAATAGCTCTATCTTAAGAACTAACGCACGGATTTTCATCAAACTTCGGATTTAGTTAGTAATTGATATGAGATTATACTGACTACGTGTTGGTGCAAATCACACAACAGGTGGCGCTTCTATGCTGCATTTGTCATGATTTGCGCAATAGCTCTATCTCAAGAACTAATGCACGAATTTTCCCCAAATTTCATATTCAGTTAGGCGTTGACATAAGTTGATGATGATTAGGTTCTGGTGTAAATCACCCTATAAGTGGCTGCATGTTGCTGGCTTGACAAGGCTCAAGAACTCATGCACGGAATTTCATCTTTTTAGAATCCCCATGATGGCCATAGATTGCCATTTAATTTTGGCGCTGTACTAGAGAATTTTGAAGCATTAACAAGTAGGAGATAGAAGAAAGTTTTGAAATTGCCACATCTGACTCATTAACAATGGTTTGAAGATTAAGTGAAGGATATTTCATTTGGCATATTAGTTTTATTGTTCCAGTTTTAGAATAAATACTAATAATAGTCATAAAAATAAAATTAGTGTGATTATTTAAAAAATTAAATTAAACTACATTAAGTAATGGATATTTTAGTATTGCAATTTGTTTATTTTATTACTTTTAAATTTTACTAAATGCATCATTTATAAATTGTTGGTATTTTAATTTACAAGTTTTAGTTCTGGAAATATTTTAAAACTTATTGAATGTAAATGAATTTATTATTTTAGTATTATATAAAATTTAGGTTGAGTTTATTGCCAATTTATATGAATTAACTTCCATAGATTTCAGTTATATAAATCATAGAATAAATAGTAATAATATGTTTTTATTCAGTTAAGTAAATGTGCTGTGCATTATATATATATATATATAATCAAAGTGTACATTAAACAACTTTAAATAATGCATAAAATTTTAACGATTTCATTAGTGCCTTATGTAATTTAACATTTTCTAGTTCTATAAGGCACTTTAGGCAATACTTAAGGGAACTGTTATTAGAGCTTTTCAAATTTAATCAAAATTTAATATGTTGTTTCGGATTATAAAAAATGATTATCTTTAGAATTAAGAGTAATAATCTGGCAATATGCACTTAGATATTTTAAGATAATTTATGTTCAATATTACCAAAAGCTAAAAATGTTTGAAGAAAGTGAAAATAAATACACAGAAAATTTTGAGAACTTTCAAAATAAAACACTAATCACCTCTATAATAATAGCCATGTGACAGGCATCAACAGTTCCGGGCTGACCGCTTCGCTTTTTATATGACAGGCGGCCCTTTTAGCACTAATGTTAGCCTGGCGCAGGTGATAAATCTCCAAATTGTCTATCGCCATCATTTCATCTACATTATATCATCACTACCAAGTCATGTGACTGTCATAAACAGTTGTGGACTGACCCCTTCGCTTTCCCTATGCAAGGCGGCCATTTTTAATCAAAATTATTTTTCGAATCAAGGTACGTAAAAGTTGACATGATCGCAAAGAAATCTTGGTACGTTTATGTTAACCGGGTGCAAATCTCGCCAATGGCATTTTTTAACTCACCAGTTCCACATTTTTATTTCCGTGGTAAATTAAAGCCATGCTTTGGTGCTGAAATTAAATGTCATGGTTTATGGCATTATTTATTATTTTTCTTTTCTTTTCTTAAAATGAAAGTCGCGAATTTGAATTTTTTCAGTTTTAAATTAAAATTATGTATTTTAAATAAAATGAATGAAAGTATCTATTTTAAACAAAATTAATAAAATGTCAAAAAATGTGACGGGAATAAAGTCTGGCGATTTACCACCTTCGCCCGGATAACATAAAAACACAGATTCCTTGATTTCTCTATCAGAATCTTTTGATTTGGCATAGAATTCAGCAAGTAAATTAAATTATGAGTAAAAGTGACATGATACAAGGCTTAGCATACATTTAAAGGAGACCAAACTGGTCGCCAAGGACGGCTAGTATAATAAATATCCTTCTACATGGCAAGAGCAACACTTACTTAGTTTTATAAATTAATTATAAAAGAAGACAAATTAAAACTGTAAACTATTTTCAGGGAAAAAAGGAAACAAAAACAGATTTTCAATACTATATTTAAATATTACTTTTCAGAAATTATGTTTATACATAAATAAACAATCTTAGAAAATTAAATAAATAAATTGAAATTCTTTTAATTTTTTAAAAGAAAAAAAAATGTTGAAAATACAAATTATTTTCACAAAAAGATTATTTTTTAAACAGTTTTTTGTGAGATACAGGTCTAAAATGATTAATAATAAATTTATAAATTGGCTTAATTAATTTTTTTAATTATTCTTTAACTTTTAATGTTTTATTCTTTTTCTCTTTAAACGTTAATTAATGTGATTTAATTTCTGTAAATAAAAATCTATAGCAAAAATATTTAACTTTTATTTACTAATATTTCAATGGTAAAATTTTAATTTATCAGATTTGGAAAATCTTTGAACAAATTCTTATGTATTTAATAAAAACATTAATATCTTTTTTTTGTTTACAAAGTAGCAAATAAACGAACAAAATTATGTAAATAAAGACACGGAAAGATTTGAGAATTATTAAAATAAAATATTAATCTTAAAGCAATAAATGTCCTTCTACATAATAAGAACATCACTTTTCGATACGTTTTATAAAGAAAGAAAAGGTGAAAATATAAATTATTTTCATAAAAAATGAGATATAATTTTTTTCTAAAATAGGTTTAATGATTACTTTTCATAAATGAATAAAGATGAATAATGAATGACAAATAAATGATATTTAAACATGAGTCTTAGAAAATTAAATAAATAAATTGTACGTGTAACAATTTTAAAGAAAACAAAGGAAAAAGTTGAAAATACAAATTATTTTCACAAAAAGATTATTTTTGAAAGAGATTTATTATGAGATATATCGGGGTTGGAATTATTAATAATAATAAATTGACAAATTGACTTAATTGCTCTTTCTAAAAAATATTTAAAGAATTGGTATTTTATTCATTTTCCCATGATGAATGTGGTTTACCTAGTGTAAATAAAAATCTTTAGCAAATATTTAAATTTTTAATGACTAATATGTATTTGATAAAATTGGAATTTATCCGATAAGAAAAATCATTTAACAGATTGTTATACATTATTTGTTTGTAAAACAGTAATATCGTTCTTTGTTTACAAAGTAGGAACGAAATGAAAAATAAATATTTAACTTGTCTTTTAAAAAAAATCATGTAGTGCAATAATTCATAAGATAAGTAACAATTAATATTTTTCTAACGCGCCAGAAAAGCGCGGAGTTCCATCGGGAAAAAAGGTCGTTGGTTGTCGATGGTCGAACAGTGACTTCAAAAAACCGTCCCGAATTCTTTGTGTCTCCAACGCGCTTAAGGGGGCTGGTCACTAAGCTTCCGATTTTCCCTCACTCCTGTAAAGTCTATGGGCATTGGATGCCTTCGTCTATTTAAAATATCTCCTCGGGAAATGAATATTTTTAACTTCTATTTTTTGTGTACACTTCCTAAAAGAGGTCTCTTTATTTCTGAGTTCTCAAACTATTTCTACTTAATTTTATAGGAAGTGTTAAAATCTGACTCACCGTTCGCCCGCTTTCAACACATAAAATATTAAATTCAGCCTAGATTTTAGAAATATTTTGAGAACTCAGAAAAAAAGAGACATTCTTTAAGAAGAGTACACCGAAAAAAGATGTTAAAAATGGGAATTTCCCGAGGAGATATTTTAAATAGACGAAGGCATCCAAAGTCCATAGACTTAACAGGAGTGAGGGAAAATCGGAGGCTGAGTGACCAGCCCCCTTAAGCGCTGTACTTCTCCTACAGCAGGGTTGGCGAACCTATGGCACGCGTGCCAAAGTTGGCACGTAAGCTAATTTTTCTGGCACGCAAAAATATTTAATTCGGTAATCGTTATCGTTATACATATAAAATCCATTTTTTTATTTCTGTTATAAGCAATAAATTTTATCCATACGGTCTGATCAGAAATAATGCAATTATTTTTTCCATCAATTAACACAACAGAATAATTTTCTTTTCCTGCCATGCTATGTAGCGTTTTCGACATGTAAAAGATGTAATTTTCAAATGAATTTCATTTGACAATCACTGCAATAAAATTGCAAATCGGTGTAATTTAGCTATGTATTTTTGTAAAAATAACAAAATTAGAACCAGATAAAGCATTTTTCATCGAACGTACAACAGAAAAAAATCTCATCAATACATTATTAGTACATTGTTTAATGCAACTTATCAATGCAACATCTTTGCTATAATTTTCTAATAAGTTAAAAAATAATGAAACAAAACTCGTATCCCCCCCCCTTTACAGTACATACCTCATAAATGAATCTTATTAACTAATTAAATATTCATTTATTTAATGGCGGATTCCAATATACAGAAAAATCGCGTTCTGATTTTTAATATTTTTTAATTATTATGGCATGAGAGCAACTGATTTTATAACCAGTGTTTCGTATGAACATCGTACTCTTCAAAATTATTTTTGTATGTGTTTGGCACGTTACATTGTTGATAGATATTTTTTGTGAATTTTCGGCACGCGCACGTGAAAAGGTTCGCCGAGCCTGTCCTACAGATTCGGAGATCTTGATAATCGGGTTGGCTTCAGTCGACCGCACATTGAAGCAACGGGAATTCCGGAATAGAAAAAAAAGTTTTTTTCTTATAACAAAATATAATTGTAATACAGTTTATAACTGTTTTCCGTTTCAGGAGACAACTCATTATGAAATCATCCACTCAATACTCACGTAACACAAAATTTATCTTCGAAAACACCTTCCGACTAAACACTTTTAAACTACGTCTTAAGAAGCTAGAGTTCGTCTTTAAAAACCACAAAATGCTTCGTATAGTGTCATTAAATATCTTGTGTCTTCTTCTGCGTCTTTTTCCTTTTTTATATCATATTTCATAATCATAAATAGGTAGAATAATTTCATATCTTCGGTGTATCTAAAGCTTTATCCTAATGAAAGGATTTTTGAGGATCGAGACAGTATGTGTCAAAGTCGGCATCATTTACATAATCAGTATCCTCTTTGGATTGCATGTCCAAAGAATTCCCATTTTCTTCAAGAAATGCTATTTTTTTCCCTTTTTCTTCACTTCTGTTTTCTTTTTCTTTTCTTCTTTTTTTTCTTTACTGAGCCACTGAGCCTTTTTACCAATGAGACTCCAAATCTCATCAGGGAAGCGCCTTATCAGAATAAATTGGTATACCAAATTTGAAACAAATCGGATATAAAAACCAATTTATCTAAACTAAGGGGGTGGTATTAGTCCCCCGTTCGCCCTTTTTTACTTAAGCAATGAACCTTCAAATCTAATCAGGAAAGCGCCTTGTCAAAATGAACTTAGAAAAAAATTTTTGAAGCAAATCGAATATTTCTATCAAGAGTTATCGCGTTACGTACATACATACATACAGAACCTGCGAGCTTTATAATAATTGAATAATCCACATAAAAAATAGCAGAAGACTATCGAAACGCAGATGATTTCTCCCCACCCCCTTCTCATTAGTTAATGGAAATTATCCTCATTCTGTAAAAAATCACTTTTGCCATCGACCACTGGAAAACCCAAAACACATAAGGCTATCGAAATGCAGAAAATTCATTCCTTTAAACCGCCCATAAATTCTAAATTCTCTACTTTCATCGCTTTCGCCACAAACAATTCCGGCTAAGAAAAGTCAGAAATCTTTGACCAGTGAGACAGTAACTACGCAGATTTTCATTGGTCCATTTCCAAATCGTTTGGCTCAGCTCCAAATCGTCACTTTTTTTAAATATATGTATAGAAGGATAATAATTTATTTCGGTTTCAAGTCCATCTAATGTTTTACGGACATCTTTCATTTTCTTAGGCGTATGACTCCACAACATCTTACTGCACATTTTCTACGGATCAGTTTTTGCAAAATTTTCTTCTCTTCTTACTTTTAAACTCGACTTCATTACATTTTTGGAGGACCATAGCACTTTTCTTTATCTACGAAATCAGAGGCATCCATAAAATTTGTGGAATCTGAATCGTTGTTTTGGAACCGTTAGTTTGTTTATTTTGTTTTTAAATTTAACCATTTCTCACTGTAAATTTTCGCAACCCTCCTAAAAATCTGCAATATATATACATTTAACGTCTGAATTTGAGACTTTTCAAATACTAAATAAAATAAGACAGAGTTGAATACAGTTTTACTAAAAATATTAAAAATACATTCAGTAAACGTTTTTCCAAGCCTCGCGCAAGGCCTCGTCAGTACAATTTAATCATTGTAGAAACAAACAATAAAAAAAATCAAGTACAGTCAAGGTTAAAGTTATTTCTTAAAACAAACACTATTCACCAGGAATGGAACAGGCTTCATTCAATGTTGGTGAACGTCATTGAGTAAACCAGCTTTCTACAATGTAAAAAGAAATCTGTAAAGTTACTAAAGTTTTTCTATGAAACTGGGATTCATAGAAACGTAGTTACATGCATTCTTTTTATGTAACTGCAACAACAAAAGTTCAAGTAACAGACACACTTTTCCACAGAAAATCAAAAAATCTGTAAGGTTATTAAGAATTTTTTAGGAAACTGGGATGCCTAGAACTTTTCATGTAACTGCAACCAGGGTTACAGATGAAATTTTAGTAAGATTACTGTAATTTTAGAAGATTTCTTTGTAAAGTTGTAGATTTCTGTAGCTTTACAAAAACTAGTTTTGTAGATTTGCAGCCTTTTTTGTACAGTTGCAGATGAAAATTTAGTAAGCATGTAACTTTACGTCTGTAGAACTACAGACTTTTTTTTTTTTTTTTTTTTTTTTTTTTTTTTACAGTGTAGGAAACAATCTACCATGATAACTGTTAAAACTTGATTTCAAAATACAAGCTTTCGCATGTAGCGGTATGTGAGCCGTTTTAAGAGAATGCTGGACTACTTTTAAATTTAGATTTCCTCTTTTGAAAGGACTAAGCATCCTCTAAGTTTCTCTGAACTTTTCTTTTTACTCTGAAACACTCTTTTTCCGATTCTATTCGCTGCTTTTCTAATTGTTTAGAGTTGTTGTTAGCATTCTCTATAATCATTCTTCATCTAATGGGTAGACTAACTCGTTCCAACACCTCTCTAATTTTCTGTGTGACTTGGCGATCTTTTGTTTTTCTTTCAGGGGTTATTCTAATTGTGTTTCCATGTCATACAATTTACACTCTAGCGATGTTTATTTCTTCTCTGATATCACTAGATCTCTTCATTCAATTCATTCAGCTTCTAAGACCTTTTTGTTTACTTTCATCTTCTTTAACTTCGGCGATTAAGTTCTCTTCTTTAGTAGTAATTCTAAAACTAGTAAAAGTCAAGCTTTGTTTGGATTCGCGAAGCATTATTTAATAAGATAAATATTAATAAATGGAAATCATTCCAGAGAGAAACATTCGCCTTGCATACAATATTTCAAATGAAAATCAAATTTCAAAGTAAATGCTTAAGAGGCGCAAAGACCAACATAGTGAAAAAGATTCCATGCCGGGACTCGAACCCGGCCCATCAGTATAGCGCACTGACGTTCTACCGACTAAACCACATAGAACGATACCCAGCCTGGAAAATTTCTCCCTATTATAGGTTGGCAAGGCTACAAACGCAGCACAAGAGGGAATATTTATCGTGAGCCACCGAAATGGGGCGAACACGAAACTTAATTAAATCCAGCATCGATAGAAACTATATTAATAAATGGAAATTATTCCAGAGAGAAACATTCGCCTTGCATACAATATTTCAAATGAAAATCAAATTTCAAAGTAAATGCTTAAGAGGAGCAAAGACCAACCTATTGAAAAAGATTCCATACCGGGACTCGAACCCGGGCCATCAGTATAGCGCACTGACGTTCTACCGACTAAACCACATGGAACGATACCGAGCCTGGAAAACTTCTCACTATTATATGTTGGCAAGGCTACAAACGCAGCACAAGATAGAATATTTATCGTGAGCCACCGAACTGGGGCGAACACGAAACTTAATTAAATCCAGCATCGATAGAAACTATATTAATAAATGCCTTTGCGTCTCTTAAGCATTTACTTTGAAATTTGATTTTCATTTGAAATAAGATAAATATTTGAAAGTAACAATATTTTTTTATATTATTCTTGCATCTGTGTTAAGCAAAAACTTTATTCTGTGTTTTGGAGCATTTTAATTTTAGAAATGTAAATTCAGCCAAATAACTAAGAATTTCCTCGGAATTTGTTATTTGTGATATATAACTGGTATAATAAAAATATTTTCGAAGCAAAATTTTAGAAAATATTTATATAACGAATTTAAGAATTAATTTTATGTGTTTACAATTCTTTTGTTGCCACTTAACAAAAAAAAAAAGTATATTATAATTCTTTTAAAATGCATAAGTGTCGTCTGCGTAAATGATTTCGCATAATAAGAATAAATTGTGTACTGAAAAATACTTTTATAATTGAATGTAAATAATTCAATTTTCGGAAATTTTAATTCATTAAAAATATGCTATAATTTTCATAAAAAAGGTATTTAAAAATTTCGTAAAAGAAATTGTAACTCCATAATTTATTTTTTCTTCTGAAAATAGACGTGTTTCATTTTTTATTTGCAAAATTGCGTCCGTAATGGAAAAACATGTAAAATAAATGAATTAAAATAATAAAATTTTTAACGTTATTCTGTAAAAAAAAATAATAATAATATTGTGCAAATCTACAGTTCGTAATTTATTTTTATGTGTTATTTCAAGTCAAAATACTGAATGGTTTTTTTGTAAAGTGTACGACAAAATGCAATTCGCTTCGCTCATCCTAATAATGAAATTGATTAAATGGAGGGGTTTTGTTTTGATTTAGAACTTATTAGTTATGTTTTTGAATGAAGATGAATGAAAAGGTTTAACTTTAGAGACAAAAGCCATTTAACTTGAATATGTAACATTAACCAAAGCGTTTTTAGGTTCATTTTTAGATTTATGTCGTTATCTATATTACATGAAACAGCTAAAGTGCCTTAATGTATTTCACCAGTACTAATAATTAAATCAAAGTCAATAACAAAAATAGAACGTTTCAAATTTGGAATCATCGATTTCGATTTCTACTTGGAAGAAATCGTTAAAGAAATAGATGCTGGTTGATGTAATGTTTAATTCTGGCAAAATTGCTTTAAAAAGTTGTACGTTGGCTACTCGTATCTATAAATGAAATTAAATTTAATAAAGTTTTTATATATAAAATTCTGAGAGCTATTTCCCCTGTTTATTTGTTAATGTTCCTTATTAAGTGTTTTGGTTTATTTCATTCATAGGACTTGTGGCCGTATCGATTGCATTTAAGAAACAGGGAACGTTTATCCTTATTATTACAATTTGCTATTTATAATTATTATATCTGAAGTTACAACCTTGGACAGGACACCAGAATTAAGTGGCTTAGTTTTAGGCTTTAACCCTTAAATGCGCGATTTTTTATTTTGTTTCGAGAAAATTATATATGATTCTCTGAAAGGTTTATTACTCAGGAAAAATAATGAAAAAAAATCAGAGATACATTTTTCATATAATGCGTCCATCTTTTCTTCTGTTGCACCTCTGCAATACAAGTAAAAACGACTGCCGTGTGGCTGTTTTACGCTCAAATATTGCCAATTAGTCAATATTTTAATCAGTATGTCTCCAAATATCTTATTTTATATAATTATTTATTTTATGAAACTTAACCTTTAACCCCTTAATTCCCATGATAGAATACATTCTAGAAATGACATAGTTCAGAGAATCTGACTTGGCACCAGAAAGTTTCTATAGTTAATTTTGCTTAAATTTAATTCGGAATGTCTGTTATTAATGAAAGCAAGTATTGCTATTTTAATTTTATGGTTTGAATTAGGTATATACGAATAAAAAAATCTATTAAATTCAAAACAGTGTTTTTTGCCTATATGCAAAGCTGCGCACTAAAGGGTTAACTCAACTTAATTTCTAGTTGAACAAATTTATTTTTTATATTAGAATTTTCAACACGTCAAGCCATTTATAGTTTCCTTTGAAATCTCAAGTTCCATTTCACTAGTATCATCATCAGGTACAATGGAATCAATCACCAATGGAACAATCAGGTATTATGGAAATTTAAATCATGTAAATTATTCTAACCGTCAATTTGTTAAAAGAATCCACATTATCAGTATACAAGACATTGCAACTCGTATTTAATTCTTCGACTGAAAAATCATATTTATTGGAAGAATTTCCTATTCACCAGTTTTGATTTGAACCAGAAATACCACCTATTCGCAAATTCTTTGGCGATTTCTTTTTCCACCGTCGTCGTTTCCGAAAATTAATTTATGTAAGTTTTTTACTCTTTGACAATCCAACTCAGGCATATCCACTCGTTATTTTAAATAAAAACTCATCTCGATAAATCCGACTTGTGAAAGAAAGAGGTATTGACATTCCTCATTCGTGTGATTCCCCAAAGCAATATTTGTGCCACTTTAATCGTAATAAGAAGTATATCACAATATATATTCCAAGCGGAAAAGTAAAATATTTATTTGCTTAAAAGAAGTTACTAAAAACACATTAAAAGTAAATTAAAACCCTATAATTGACATGTTTCAACTCCTTCACTGAGTCGTCATCAGAATGTATAACCGAAATTACAAATACAATGCATATGAAAAATGGAAAAAAAAATCCTCGAATACAAACAAGTAAACATATAACGTCCCCTGCACTTTCGTTATCGCACGTGTTCCCTCTATGTTATATTACTTTTTCTAAAGTCATTTAAAAAGGGAATTTTTTAAACTTAAAATTACACAATATGCAAATTACTTTAAAGATGAAAAATATTAAAAAACGTATTAAATTGCTTTAATGTCCGTAGTACTTTCAACTCTATACATAGCCTTCGTCAGAGAATACAAAACTACAAACATCTTATTTTCAAATTTCACGTAGTTGGTGTCGAAAGGAGGGAAAGTGAAAGTTAATTTTTAGATCCGGAAAACATTGAGAAAATAAAAATATGGATTTAGAGGGAAGTAAAAAAATTACGTGTTTTGTGATTTTTAAGTAAACTGAGCCAAATTCTGGGTATGTTGGTTGTTCTGACTCAGTTTGCTAAAAGAATCATAAAACACATAATATTCCACTTCCCTCTCTATGATGATGATGAAGTTGTGTGGTAAATAGTGGTGATAAAAATAATTAAAAAAGTAGTCGCCTTTTGCTACCCTAAGATGTACACTTGTTTATCGTAGGTTAAGGGGTACCAGGACTCTTAAATCTTCTTTTTGAAATTGTATTTTTTTTTTTTTTTTAGATGTTAAACTTCTATCATTTCTGAACATTTTCATATATATGTTTACTTGAAATTCCCATTAGAACAGAAGTTTAGCCTTTTACTATGATACCAGCTCAATAGCTGAAGCTGTGTTTCCGAAACTTTGAAGTCCTTTTTCTCCAAATGGCGTTTTTGGGCATAATGCGCACGCTATCTCAACAACTTCTGAATATTTTTTCATGAAATTTTCAAAACTGATGTTTCATGTAACTCTGTATAAACTGAACCTAAAATTTCATTTTTAGTGTTAAAAAAAATATTTTTAGGTGATTATACTGTTGAAATTTTCAAAAGTTTGTATTAGCCCAACTTTGCATTAAAAACATAAAAATGCTTTCAATACAAATTTATTTCAGTTCAGGGTCATTATTATAATCTGAAGTACAAGTAGGCACCGAAATTTTCATTCTAGTCGCAAAATTTATTTTGTAATACTTCTGCTCGTCCAACGTCTGGAACTTTGGAGCCCCCTATAAATGATCATTCTGCATCTTGAAACTTTTTTAAATACATGAAATGAAGGAACATACTTGTATCTTTCATCTCCAGTAAAAATTGTATCTTAAAATCATATACATTTTAAGATATTAAATGTTAAAAATGGTCTTTTTTTCCAATTTTAAGAGTCCTGAGACCCCTTAAATGAATGAAATTGTTAGAATAAAAATGAAAGTAATTCCTCTTTTTTTTCGTCAGTACTGGATGCTGAGCAAGGAGGGCGAGATCCGGAGGGACGAGTCGTGCCAACACCGTCTCGATATTATAGACATGCCTTCCGACGGTCATAAAAAGTAGCCCGTGACGTCACAGATGTAGTTCCAACATTTTTCTCTCTCAACCCCTCAAATCTAGTGGGAATTCCCGATTCCCGAATCCCGCGCTTGTTTCAAATGTTTTCCGTTGTGTCTTGTGTGTGACGCTTTTCTGAATGGATTGGAAATACGTTTCATTGTTTGTTTTTAAACTATTTTATTACTTATTATAAGTAAAAACTTTTTCTATTCGTGAAGAGGATCATCCAATGTCTCTGAGAGTTTTTGTAAGGATTAAATACAGCTTCATGTAATACTTATATGCCAGCTGGGATGGTTATAGAGCTGAATGTAAAATTGAATTCCAGTTCTATAGCCAGACTAGCTAGATTTCATACTGCATCTTTTTGGATATACAAAGATAAAAGCGAAATAGTAAGTAATTAAAGATTTAATATTTTTTGAATTTTTCCTATCCGTTAAAAAAGTCTAATCTGTGTTGATTGTTTTTGTGAAGAAACATGTTTATTTTATTTTTAAATAACTACTTATACTTAAATTGCATTTTATTTTACTGAAAGAATAAAATTTTGTAATTGAAAATTTATTTTATAAATAAAATAAGAGCTTTTTAAAAGGCTTTAATTACTGAATATTAACTCCGAATTAAGTGGTTAAAATATCAAATATACCTATGATAAAAAACCAAAATACAATTTGTTTTAAATAAAACTATGAATGCTTTTTATATACTGTAATATCTAAAAAAAATTAAAAGTTTGAAAAAACTTTGGTTTGAAAACTATTCATCATTAGTCTTTAAAATGAAAATTTTAAGTACAAGATTTAGTAAAAATGTTACTGACGAATTATTCTTTGTTGGATACTTATTTTTAAATAATTTCATTAATGTTTGACCTGTATTTGTTTCATTGAAAGAATAAAATGTTGGTAATCAAAAGTTGATATTATAAAAACAAAGCAATAGAATTATTTTAATAGCAGTAATTGCTGAATTATTGACGTCAAATTATGTGGTTAAAATCTGAAGTTGTCATAAAAATCATGAAACATTATTTAATAATATATTCATCTAATGTAAAAAATAAATAAGTAAAATGAAATGACATGAAATAAAATTTAGTATGTATCAATGTTAAAGGTATTTACTATTTTATATTTTATTGAAATGTTATAATATTTTATTGTAATATAACCGCAAGAAAATATATTCTCTCAGAAAAATAAATTGTTTTTTTCATCATTTCAAAATTTTCTGAAATTCTACTCCTATATATATATTATAAAAATAAAATATATGGTAAAGCATATCTGTGAATGTGAGCAATATTTTAATTTCAAGCTTTTAGTTTAAAAAGTACGGATTATTCTTATCATCTATCAAATGTTCTTATTTTTTTTTAAATTCATAATGAAGTAATTAAGGTTGAGAAAAATATTACTTCTTTTATATCTCTTTTATATAAACAAAAGTATATTACTTATTGTACTCGCATCTTTTATGGTTTAAAGGATATGGATGGTATGTAATATATACTGTTGAAATTAATTATGTAGGTGAAAAGTTAAATTTTTAATAATAAAAAAAATCATGAAAAAATATTTAATTACATTCATCTAAAGTAAAAAATAAAATAAAAACTTTAAATCTAATTTTTAAATGTTGTAGATACTTATTATTGCATATTTTTTTTAAATGATTTATATTTAATTGAAATATAACTATAAGGAAGAAATATAATAAATCAACTTTTCCACGGGGAAAAACGATAAAATTGTTTTCCACCACTTCAAAATTTTCGGAAATTTTACTTTTCTGTATCTGACGAAACTAAAACATATGTGTGAATGCAGTCATATATTTTAATTTCAGGCTTCTCATTAAAAAAAAAAAAAAAAAAAAAAAAAAAAAAAAAAAAAAAAAATAGATTATTATTAATCCTGTATGAGAATAATATGATTTATTTTTACATTTCATAATGAAATGGAAGAGATAAATATTACTTATTATATATCTTTATTAAATAAACAAAACTTCATTACTTATCAAGATATTTATGTTTTCTTACATGTGATTAAATAAGAAAAAGGTTACTTATTAGTAAATAGTGGTACTTATTTTTAAATAATTATTCATCAGGAGTCTGTCTACGATTTTCTTACATAGTGAAATTGTGAATTGTTTTTAATATTTTTGAAAATTACAATTTCATGAATTTGAATTTATTGTTATATATAGGTTCCTGTTTACCTTTTTAACAAGATTATTTATGTCTAAAAAAGCTATGAATAGACACTTTGGTAACTTCAGCTATTTTGTGGCAAGTTAATTTTTTTTTAAATTATTAAATTTGTTAAAGTTTAAGTTTGTAGAGGGGAAAGTTTTATTTTTAAGTCAATGAATTTTGAGAAACGTCCTCTTTTAGGATAAAAAAAATTTGTGAAGGGTTCTGTTTTAAAATTTAAAAAATTGTGAAAGGTCCTTTAAAGAACCAAATTTTTTCTTAAACACATCCCCGTTCATATCAATGTTTAAACTGCAGAAAGAATAAAATATTGTAATTGAATAATATTATAAATTTTTGAAAATATTAATAATTATGAATTTAATTAATTTTATAATATTATAAATTTAAAAAAAAATCTTTTAAAGGCATTAACTACTAGATACTAACTCAAAATGTTGTGATTAAAAAGTGAAAGATTTCCATGAAATAAAGAAAAGAAATTCAAAATCCATTTTGTTTTAAATAAAAGTATGACTGATTTTCATATCCTGGAAAATTTAAAATTAATTTGAAAAAATCTTTTGTTTGAAGAGTAATTTAATAGTTACAACACCCCCCCCCCCCCCCAAAAAAAAAAAAAAAAAAAAAAAAAAATCCTCAGGCTTCCTAGTAAACCTTTTACTGGCGAATTATTCTTCCGCATGCACTTGTTTTTAAATAACTATCTTTATCAATGTTTGAACCGTATTTGATTGCACTTAAAGAATAAAATTATATAATTGAGAATTAATACTGTAAATAAAACTATAGAATTATTAAAAAAAAACGTTAATTACTGAATATCAACTAGAAATTATGGTATTGTGAAATACTTTCATGGAAAATATAGAAAAAAAATAAAATCTGGTTTTTCTAAATAATACTCTGAAAGTTTTTGTATTCTATAAAGTTTAAATTGCCCCCCCCCCCCCCAAAAAAAAAGTGTTGAAAGCTTGAAGATTTTTTTTTTTCGAAAATTATTCCTATTGTTAGATTATAAAAAAACGAAAAACTTGAATCGGGGATGCCCAGTAAAAAGCTTATTGGCGAATGACTCTTTGCTGATACATTTACTCCCTAGCACTTCGTTCGCCGCCATATTTAATGGGTGGATAGGCCTGTCTCTTCGAGACGGTACTGGTCGTACCTGGACTACGCGGGCAAAGACGTCATCATCTACCCATGCCGCGGATCCAAGGGGAACCAGCTCTAGATGTACAACGCTGACGTGAGTATATATATCGGCTTCTTTTTCAAGCTGCGGAAGCGCATCTCAGACAGCAACCTCATTTCTTATTTTACTTGAAAGGAGACAGGTATCCTTTTGTTGGGCAATACACAACATCCAGATTTTCTGTCACACTTGAAATTAACTATTTTTCGTGTTTTCTTTTTTCATACTAGGGGGCTCTGTCCCCTACGAGCTATGCTCGCCAGCCCCCGTTTAGACACCGCAGATTCGAAAAACACGCTAATTTGATCGGTTTTAAAAAGATGATTGAATTATTATTAAAAAACAAATGGCCGTCTCCCTGTAAACGGATTTCCGTCCATTTCCCTTTGAATGGGCTTTGAATTTTAAGGTCGAATCAGCTACTTTTGAGAGATCCAATGGCTGTTTCCGTCTTTGATTCAATAAGATCAGTTAAACATTTGAAAATAAGCTGCTATAAAATGAATTAAGTAAACAGTCATTGTTTCCCGGTATTTTTGGAAAATGCTATAAGAAAGTTGTTTTAAATAAAACCTTTTAAATGGATTACTTTAAATCTGACGTCATTTTTACCAAAGTTTTCTTTCTCTTTTTAATAGTCGCATGAAAATACTTTGGTTGCTAGGAAGGAAATATTTTTATTTGCGCTGCCTTACAATTAGCAACAATAGTTTAAAAGATCATCTAGAAATGAAGTTCTAAATAAATGTCTCGCTCAAGTATATGCTTAATATCCAAGTTATATATTAATATGCAAGCATATAACTTAAACTTTTTGGCAATATTATTATTGGTTCATTTTAAATAGGGCGTAATTCATACATTTACGGCTTTTAGCGCATGTTAGTGAATTTATTATTTTAAACTTTTCTTTCTCTTTTAAAATTCACATGTAAATATACTTTTTATGACGTAATTTTCAATATTTTCCTGCTTTTTACGTAATCATTTAATTCTAATTTGAAAGTTTTTTTCTGTTTATAATAGTCACGTGTCAATAAATTGGAAGGAAATATTATTTTTGCGCAATTGGCAACCATTTAAAATAATAATCTTTTCTAAAATATGTAAAAAATATCTCTCGAAATGCTGAAAAATTGAATTTAAAAGGGAAACAAACCCTCAAAAAACGAGTCCAATAAAAAAATAAATGCACTCTGCACACCGGGAGCTTCTAATATATATCCTTAGAAAAAATGATTAAATTCTTATGCATAGTTTTTGCATAGGAGCAAAAACTATTTTAATGGAACAATTTTGACTAACTTTAACAATTCATAGTTCTTAAAATAATTATTCGATTTAAAAAGCGTCTGCATCAGTGTGTTTATGAAACATTTCTTTATAATACTACCCATTTACATATTTTTGTGTATAGCAGTTTTCTTGGTACTTTTCCGTTATACGGACATCATGCCAAAATGTTTGTTAATGCGCCAATTATTACTGAGTCGTATCTCACAGAGTTCATGTGGCGGACGCCTTCATTCAAAAAATGAAATGTTTACTGCAATACTAAAAGATATTTGTAATTTTATGCCACCAGTTTAATATGAGTGTTAAACACGTTTCGAACCAGAGTTTTTTTTTTTAAACAAATGTAATCGCATGAGTTCCATGCAGAAAAAGGAAATTAAATAAACTTCTATTTCGGAGATTAGATATCCTGTGTCCCAATTAGTACACATTTTACAGTACGATTGTTGTAGATTACAATTATAATCTCTGTCACAATGTACTCAACATCCAATTTCATTTGAAAAATCTAATAAAGTGAACGAAGGAACGAATGAAATGAACGAAGAAACGTTCATTTCATGCGTATTTTTTCTTTGCATGTATAAATCAAAAGATATATAAAAACAAAATGCTATTTTGTTTTTATAGCTTTTTTGCTATTTTGTTCGAATCAGAAATCGCACAATACTTACAAACTCAATAATAATACAACAAACAAATAGCTACTTATGTTTCTCATTTTTCAATATAATTTTTTTAAAATATGCCATTTCAAAATACAATTTCAGCAAATCTGTGAAACGTGTCGTCAAGTGAAAGAAATCGCTTATAAATCGAACGTTAATTTATTTATCAAAAAATGTAAAAAATAGTATGATTACAAGCCACTTCTACAATCAAGACTGGCACTTTTATGTACCTTTAAACATGATTTTAAAAATGTGTCCTAAAGTTTTGCATTGTTTAGCAAGGAATTTTGAACCGCTTTAACATATATTTAAACAACCTTAAATCCTATTTTTTCCTGCGTGCACCTGGAGATAAAATAGATGGGATAAATTTATTTATTTATTCATTTATTTATTGGTAGTCCGACTGCATTTTAATTAATAATACTTAATGATCTGAATAAAAATATGCGAGATTAAAATTCTGATATAATTTACTTAAAATGTACTAAAATATACATAAGAAGGTCTTTATAGCATAAAACCGTCAAAAGATATTAAAAAACTCCAAGCGCTTTCAACTATAATACAACAGCCGGCAGCAGGGGAAAGATCACAGGTGTGAAAGTTCATGAAAGCTCTTTGAATCAGTAGCTGTAGACAAGTGTATTTCAAAGGAAGGGAGGAGGAGGTGGGGAGGGGTCCGAAATATGATAATTATGTTTCAAAATATTTAGAGATATTAAGTATTCCATACCAGATCTTGGATATATTGTAGGACAGTATACCATTGCAAGTGTGTTCTTGAAGTTTGAATTTCCTACAATATAACCAAGATCTGATATGGAATACTTAATGTCTCTAAATATTTTGAAACATAATTATCATATTTAAAACATTTCCCTCCCCCTTTTCCCTTCCTTTGAAATAGACTCGTCTACAGCTACTTAAGCAAAGAACTTTCACAACTTTCACACCTCTGATCTTTCCCCTGATGACGGCTGTTGTATTAAAGTTGAAAGCGCTTGTGGTTTTTTAACATCTTTTGACGATTTTTATGCTATAAAGACATTTATATACAGGGTGTCCGGTCTCAACGGTGTCCAATGGCTAATTCTTAAACCGTTAGTCATAGACATATAGTTCCAATTGCAAAAATGTTTTAAATGAGGTAAAGAAATATTTTAAAAGCGATTTGAGTCAATAAAAAATATTTCTTTAAAAATTACAAAATTTAAATTTTTATACGGTCCCCCGGTCCTATAAGTTATATTTAGTAAAATTTTCCTTTTACACTGACAAGTTATACAAAAAAAAGTCCCGTTATTCTACGATTAAAATTGACCGAGTAATAGCTGTTTAAAGTTGGAGCGTATTTTTTGCTGCAAATTGGGGGTCATTCACAAATTTAGTCGAAATATAATTTCGTCAGCTATATTAAAAAAATGGTTGATAGTAAAATTAAAATTGCAATATAAATTTGAAATCTTTAATCATTCTGACATATTAATGCAAAATATACAATTTATAATAAACATTTAAGAAGAAAGAAAAAACAGAATTTTTGTTAAATAAAATGATGCTAAATTAACAGCCTCAATTCGTTACAAAATGATACGTATTTTAAAATATTATTAGATTCCACTAGCCGGCAAAAGTTGGGTTATGTCGTGTATTTTAGCTTTTGATAATTGATTCTTATATATTCTGTACCGCTGAATCCGAAATTGACCTTCATTTTCAACTATCACATCAGGATTTTCGCAAATTCCAAATTTCAAAATTAAAAAGTTGAAAGTTAAAATTGAATCTCCTCCACCATCTCATCGGAACATTCAGCTGTTTAGCTGTAAGAATCCCAGGATAAGCAAAAAATATCGAATAAATTATTGAATAAAATAAAATAAAAAATGTTTTACATATGTTTTATAGTATGAGATTTTCGCTATATTTTAACTTACACATTTGCGATTTGCAAAAAAATTCTAACGTGATGTTTAAAAATGAAGGTCGTTTTCAGATTCAGTGCTAAAAAGTAATTAAAATATCAATTATCAAAAGTTAAAGTTCAAATCTCCTCTACTTTATAGTATCCGATTTTTGTTATTCTTTAAATTTGACAATTTATGATTTGCGAAATATCCTGACATGATGGTTAAAAATTAAGGTAATTTTCGGATTCAGGGGTAAAAAATACATAAATGTTTAAAAACCCAAAATCGCAGTCTTGTATTAGCTTATCTAATCTTCTTGGTGGTAATCTATCCGAACTTTTTTGTGTTATCCTGCAAAATAAGTATAAATGGTAACCACCGAAAATCATAATAATATTAGATTGTTATCGGTTTTGCGCAGGTATGTAAAATGTAATCTCGATTGGATATTTAAAAGTGCGTTAATGTTCGAGTACAAATTTTGAACTGGAAAAACAGACATACGATCGTTGAAGTAACATAAAAACTTATAAAAATAACAATTTTTGTTAAAAGAAATCATAAAAGAAACAGTCTCAAATCCTGACAAAATAAAACATACATCATTTTAGCCAATTTGAAACTTAATCGTAATACTTATACGATTTTTTTCAAAGCGCAGATACACATGAAATAAGATATCTTCGATTACTTTAAGCACTTGGTATATGACCCCTCAAAACCAAGCCGAACTCATTTGTTTTCAGAGCAGAACAGTGGCATAAGTCATGCATTTTTAAAGTTTCATAACTCGCTGACTTTAGTGTTACATGAATGGGACTTTTTTTTTACTTGTCAGTGTAATAAGAAAAATTTACTAAATTTAACTTATAAGACCGGGGAACCGTATGAAAATTTAAATTTCGTAATTTTTTAAGAAATGTTTTTATTGACCAAAATCGCTTTTAAAATATTTCTTTACCTGATTTAAAACATTTTTGTAATTGGAACTATATGTCTATGACTAACGGTTTAGGAATTAGCCATTGGACACCGTTGAGACCGGACACCCTGTATATATTTTAGCACTTTTTAAGTAAATTATATCAGAATTTTAATCTCGCATATTTTTATTTAGTAATCAAGGTGAACATGAGATTCAACAATTATTTTTTTCTGTACCTTATAATACTTAAAGTAGAAATAACACTCAAAGTTTTTTATGGTTTAGCCGGATAACAGCTTTAATTTGGTAGGCCTAAATACAATACATGTGAAGGTTTATACACTATACAGAATGACAATTTTGTTATGAATATGGAAAAGAATTTTGAAATAAATAGGTTTCTTTCTGTAAAGCATAATTTGGATTAAAACAGTATCCGGCAGGAGGTGTCCAGTTAATTTCTATTGTTCATATGTGCTATGGCTTGCTTGCATACTATTGAGTTTCCCTTGGTAGTTCTCCACCGAGATTTTCCATTGGAATTCAGTGATATTGTAATAAAAAGGCTTAAGATGACAAGTTAGATCTTTTTTTCGAATTCCTTGTTCTCATTTAGTTGAATGATTGCGGGCAAACATTCTAGAAAAACTGTTCTTTTTTTCTCTTGCCCAGTCCAAAATTTTATTCGTGCGTTTCAATTCAGGGACTTGATTCACTCTAGAATCCATTACTTTCAAATATATTTCAACACGACTTTGACTTTTCACATCATCGAATAAGGTATGCGCAGTAAGAATTACTTCAGTTGGCATTTGTTTATGTATTTTAGAATCACAAAGAGGTTTTTCCTCTTTAACATTTGCTACTTTTTTAGTTGAAACAGGCATTTTTTGTCCAAGATCAATTTCAATTTCTTTAGCAGTAAAAGGTTTTTCAACTTGATTCACAAGACCAACATTTTTTTTCTTGCTAACCATCATTAACCATCAATTTTTCCTTCGCATCTACATTTCATCCCTTCACATCATCACATTCATAACGCTCTTCACTATAGGCATATGTATTTTTTGGACCCGCTTTCAACTTATATATCAATCTTTCAATTTCTTGGTAGCCAGCTTTTTCATTCCATGGACTGTTCTCTTCCCATTCGTAAAATACTTGACCTCCAAAAAATCTGTGATTCAAGGCTTCTTTAACTGTGATGCGCTTCTTTGGATCTAATTGAAGGCACTCCCCGATTAGATTCAATAGGTCGTCTACTTTTAGTGAGCAGTTTTGCGATCGGGGAAAACAAGCTTTCATTTTCGACGCAAAACTTTTTCTCTGAAGAATGTCAACCAACACAGGATACATTTTTTTAGGCCAGAAATTTTTGTGTTGGTGTACGTTTTGGCAAAAACTTTCGCGAGTAAAAACTCGTATGCACATCATTCCAAATGACCAAGAATCGTATTTTAAACCGTCCACTGCTTTCCAACTTCCATCTACAGTATACGTTTCAGGGGGACGATAGGACATTGGTGATGTATATGCAGAAGTTGGTGTTTCAGTTGACATCAAAGATCCAAAATCTGTCAAAACAGCTCACCCCATCATCTGAAATTAGTACATTGTTGGTCTTAATGTCCATATGCGAAATCTTTTTTTCGACCAAGGAGACTAAACCGGTTGCAACATCTTTCATCCACGAAATAGCTCAATCTAATGCCTTTGAATCGAAAATTAACTCCACATCTCCTAGTTTTTGATCTAATGAGCACGGACACTTCTTTGTGACAAATATAAATGTGCGATCTTGAGCTATATAATTGAAGCTCAACAACGGCAATATATTTTCATGGCATAGACTAGACCCTATATGTAACTCACGATCAGATATATATTCCTCTTTAACAATTTTTATAGCGCATGGTGTTTTAGTTTTGGGACACTTCATTTCAACAACTTTCCCAAATTCTCCAATTCCGACGTCTTTCACGTACTCAAACCCCATTTCTTGAAGGCTTTTTAAAGTAGACGTAAAACTCAACTTTTTCATAGCAAGTTTTTGATTAATTTTTTCTTCTGTCAGGATATTAACAAACACAAATTGGAATAAAATAACTTACTTAATAGTAAAACGTACTTTTTTTTAACCTTTAAAACATTAAGCCCATAAAACGCATGAAACAAACATAAGTAGATTATTATAGTAAAAATGATTGATTCTAAAACTCTGTTGTACATTTTGTTGATTTTGACCATTGTTGAGAAATGCATTGTTGAAGTCAGGATAATTTAAGTTTTATTCCGTTAAAACCATTGTTGCACACTTCGTTCATTTTGAACAATGTTAGAAAGAGTATTGTTATAATGGGAATGATTTTTTTTTTGTTATTCGAATTTGCAACAATAAAGTATTGTTAGTGTCATTTTTACATTGAATGTTATTGCACGTGTTTAGGATGCATAAATCTTTTCATATTTAGTTCTTCTAAATTTTACTTTGAAAGTTAAGTGGTAAAATTTTAACTAACGTGTCTTTCATTTATTACAATCTGCAAATCTTTTTGGCCATCACAGCCAGTGGTCAGGGGGTTGAATTCGAAATTACGTAACAATGGGAAAGCTTAAAGTTGTTTTAATATTTTTAGTGAAAGTTTTGAATGAACGTAATAATTTGAATGAATGATATTTTATTATTTTAACCTCAGTCATACTGATTGGTAAAGTTATTATATGAATCATTAAAAAAAAAAGGAACTAAAAACAACTCTTACACACTCTCACAACTCTTTTTCAAACCGTTTCCAGAATACCTATTTAAGAGCTTGATGCAGCAACTGAAAAGTTATCATCCCACACTACACACAATTTTTATATACCTTAACTTTTTGAAAAATATATCGCCACTATGTTTTTATATTAAGATTGTAACTCCGCGGACTACCCGTTCCAACAAATTGACCTTAACGGGCATCATGTGACCGGCCTGCGTGAGCTTCGCCGAATGTTATTCTGTTCTTTTTTGAGCTGTGCTAACTGAAGGATGTAAAAAGTTATATTAGTGCAGATAATGTTTGTAAGTAAATAATGTAAACAAATTATGAAAACAAATAATATAGTAAATAATGTAAACAAATTATGTAAACAAATAATATAGTAAATAATGTAAACAAATAATATGTAAATAATGTAAACAAATTATGTAAACAAATAATATAGTAAATAGTGTAAACAAATAATTTAAAAAAATCGCCAATTTGACGATTTTTTAAAATCACGCCAAGCAGTCGTTCATTCTCTAGTCGCATCGAAATATGCGTACGGACGGAGCTGAACTATGCGCGCAGAGTACTGTTATATATTATTGACATGCAATTAATAGATTCGTAAAAACTAAAGGACTAACAATAAGAAAATAAATAAATAGATAATCATAAAAAAAAATGTAGCTTTAAAAACAGAAAGGGCCCTGTTAGATGTCTCAAAAAAGGTACTCTAACTTTAAAATGCAATAAATAGATAGATTAAGATAAAAAAGGGTTTGACCCATGACCCATTTGTCCTGTGTTAGCAAAACAAATTGCAAGCCGCACTTGAAATCTGAATTCTTTAGAAAATGTAAAAGCGAGTTGGAAGAAGTTTTTAAAGCACAGTTTTTATAACTGAAATGAAGAGCCTCATAGTTTTAGGGGAAAGAGAGAGTTTATAATGAAAAAATAAAATAAAATAAATACATATTTTAGAGAAAGCATTGAAGGGAGATGATAAAAATATCTCGGTGACTCAAATAATCAGAAGGTTTTTAGAAAAATAAACTTTATTAACATAACAACACATAGTCATATATTCGCCATCGTCACTGACAGAATAATCTGCCACTCTCTGCAGAGTTCGAATGTTACTGCGTCACGTGACTTCAAAAGCTCTCCGCCGAAAACGCGGGGGGAGGAAATGCGCCTCATTGCTATTGGCTGGCTCCTCGCGAGCGAGAGAGAGAGAAATAGCAGACGGCTACAGAGTATGCCCCCAGTGACGAAGTCGCGATTACAAAAAGGTAGCAATTAATAAGATACATAAGAAAGGTCTTGAGTAAAATTAAAGTACATATGATGCAAAAAAAAATAGAAAATATATTATGCATTAAATGAAAAACAATATTTTTGAGAAAGAAATAGTATGCACACTATATACATCAAATGTTTTAAACAATATAATCCGTAACGAGATGTTTCAGAAAACGAACTTTACGACCAGATTTGGTGGTAGGGTGTTCAACAGGAGTAGTTGGAAAATTTATGGGCTCATTTTGTTTTTGAGGTTGGGAAGGTGAAATAGAATCTGCTAATTGATACGCAGGTTTAATGCGATCAATAGATACAGTACAGAGCTTCCCGTTTATTTCCAAGTCAAACGTTTTCTCAGACCTGTCAATCACTCGATGAGGTCCTGTATAAGGGGGTAATAAGGGAGGATTGACTTTATCTGATCTAAGAAACACGTGTGAACAGGTTTTTAATGAGGGATTGACATAAATTTTAGGATTGCCGTGCATTGCAGTGGCAATGGGATTTAACTTTCTCATTTTTTCAGTTAACTCAGTCACGTATGTAAGAGTAGGTGGTTGATTTATAGTTTCAGTGTTAATGAGATCAGAGGGTAGTCTGATATTTGTGCCATAAACAAGTTGAGCACAGGTCGCTTGGATATCATTTTTAAGAGCAGTGTGTAAACCAAGTAAGACAATGGGGAGAATTTCAGTCCATTGAATTTGATTGTGAGCTTTAAGAGAACTCTTAAGATGGCGATGGAATCTTTCAATAAAACCGTTAGACTGTGGATGGTATGCTGTAGTTCTGATGCGTTTACATCCTAATCTATCTGTAAGCTCTTTGAAAAGAGTGGACTCAAAATTTCTACCCTGATCAGTAGTGATGGTAACAGGGTTTCCAAATCTGGAGATCCAACTGTGTATCAATGTACGAGCAGTTGTTTCTGCAGTCATATCAGATGTGGGTATAACTTCGGGCCATCTCGTGAACCTATCAATGATGGTCATGCAATACTGATTGCCATCGGATGATGGTAAGGGTCCGATAAAATCAATATGAATATGGGCAAAACGAGCATCAGGTTCAGAGAATGTACTAATTGGTGATTTGGTGTGTTGAAAGATTTTAGCTTTTTGACATTTCGTACAGCTGTGAACCATAGATTTTATGTCCTTACGCATGCCAGGCCATACAAATCGTTTAGAAATTAAATCTAATGAAGCTGAGATACCAGGATGCGAGAAATAATGCAAGGTTGAAAAAACTGATTGTCCCATACTTTTAGGAACAAATGGTCGAGGATGTTTTTGTGACATATCGCAATATAAATGTACATCTTCGAGTGGAAAATAATGTTTTTCTAATTTTAATGAAGTGGTGTCAAATTCGAGAAGTTGTTTTAGCTCTTCATCATTTGTCTGAGCAGTGGCAAACTCTTTAAAATCTAACACATTAGAAGAAATTGAATCTATCTCAATTCGAGATAATGCATCGGCCACAATGTTGTTAGAGCCTTTAGTATATCTAATATCAGTAGAAAACTGTGAAATATAGTCTAAATGTCTTAATTGACGTGGGCTACATTTATCAGGGTTTTGTTGAAATGCGAATGTAAGGGGGTTTTGGTCTGTATAAATAATGAAATTCCGACCTTCTAGCATGTGTCTGAATTTTTTTATAGAACAATAAATAGCAAATAATTCACGATCATAAGTACACCAATTTCTTTGAGATTTATTTAATTTACAGGAATAAAATGCTATTGGTTCCCATTGGTTTTCAGAGAGTTGCATTAAAGATCCACCAATTGCGACATTGCTGGCATCGACCCATAAGCTTAGCTGGGCGCCAGGAATTGGATGTCGTAATAATGTAGCTCGAGCTATAGCTTCTTTTGAAGCAGTGAAGGAAAGAATGGCTTCATCGTTCCATTGTAATTGCTCAGTTTTGTTAGCATTGGAACTGGGATGTTTTTTCTTATTTTTGTGTCCTTCTAAGAATTTAACGAGTGGAGCTAAAATATCGGCAGCTTTGGGAATGCACCGTCGATAAAAATTGAAAAGACCTAAGTAGCGTCTTAGTTGAGTTAAGGTAGAGGGCTGGGGGAAATCTAGGATGCATTTTACACGATCAGGTAAGGGTTCAATTCCTGCAGCTGAAAGTTTGAATCCTAAAAAATCGATAGTTGATTGGCCAAATTTACATTTATCAACATTAATACACAGACCATACTCTTTAAGTCTAGAAAACAACAACTCAAAGTGTTCTAAATGTTCAGTTTCATTATTTGATGCAATTAGAAAATCATCAAGAAATGCGTAAACAAATCCTAAGTCACGAATTACGTCATCAATAAATCGTTGAAAAGTTGAGTAAGCGTTACAAAGGCCGAATTGCATACGAGTGCTTTCGAAAAGTCCGAATGGAGTGCAAATCGCAGTTTTATGTACATCATCAGGATTTATGGGAATTTGATGGTAGGCTTTTACAAGATCAATGTGACTGAAAATTTGTTTACCATGTAATTCTGCAGTGAAATCTGCGATACAAGGGATAGGATATTTCTCTTTAACAGTTTGTGCATTTAGAGCACGATAATCACCAACAGGTCTCCAATCGACAGATCCTTTCTTCGGCACCAGGTGCAAAGGCGAAGAGTAATTACTTTTAGAAGGTCTCATATGACCGAGTTGTAGCATGTGCTGAAATTCAGCTTTGGCAATTTTTAACCGATCTGGAGCTAGCCGTCTAGGCTTAGCAGCGACTGGAGGCCCCTTAGTGTTTATATAATGCACAGTATTATGCTTAACCGGTTGGTTAGGATCCGGTAATTTCGTGATTTCAGGAAATTTAAATAATAATTTACCATATATATCATTTACAACATTGGGTTTCACAGAAAATATATTACAAGTACTTAATATAGCAGGAGCTTTTAAATTAGTAGTGGAATCAATAAAACGACGATTCCGTAAATCAAGTTTTAAATTAAAATTATGCAAAAAATCAGCTCCTAAAATAGCACATGAAACATCACAAATATAAAAAGAATATGTAAAATTTCGTCGTAGTCCTAAGTTAATATTAATACATTTACGACCATACACATTAATTTTTGTGCCATTAGCAGCACGAAAGGTTTGAAGAACAGGCTTAGTTTTGTCATTTTTATTCGCGGCCACAAGTGAGGCATCAGATCCAGAATCGACTAGAAAACACATACCTGTATTTCTGTCTCTAACGAAAAGGCGACGAGAAGGTGCTGGGGAGAAGTCCGTCGCCGCTACTCTTCCCGCTTCTGGTTTTCCGAATAAGAACAAGGCGCTAGGCACTTTTTTGCTTTTTCTTGATATTTTCGGTGATACCAACACAATGTTGCACCCCTATGGCGGGACTGAGAACGATTACGCTGATGGTTATCACTTTTAGATACACTTCTTGAACGACGAAGATGAGCGACCTCTTGGCGTAATGCTTGGATTTCTTTTACGAGCATATCAATGGCTGGTGTTGTCTGAGATTCAGTTGTTGGTGATCGAATCGAAACAGAACTAATGTTGGAAGGCGTTAATTCAATTATTCTATCAGCAATATCCGCCGCTTTATCTGGAGTAATTTTTTCAATGGAAGCTAGAATCGTTTGCACAGTGGTTGGTATTTGTTGAGTAAACAGTTCTAAAAGAAGATCGTTACTAATATTATGGCTTTCAGCCCGTCCTTTCATTAATCGAAGTAATTCAGTTGGTTTTCTGTCACCCAGGCTTTCTCCAGCTAGCAGTTTCCGTATTTCTAAAGTACGACTTTCTCCGCAACGTTCGATAACTTTTGCTTTCAAAATCTGATAAGGATCAGTAGGATCAGGACTCATAATTATATCTCGAACCATAGTAGCAGTAGCAGGCGGTAGATGCGCTACAACATAATTATATTTTGTTTTCGACTCAGTGATAGCTTTAGGAGTAGCTAATTCGAATGTGCTATCCAGCATATGAAACCATAATGTAGGGTCCACAGGGATATAGGGTGGAATGACTACGGCAGATGTTTCAGCAGTTGCCATTTTGCTAGTTAAACAAAACGTTCCATGAAACAGTTGAATAGTTCGACGGTCTATGAAATAGTTGAAGGTTAAAAAAATCCGCGGTCACCATTTTAGAGAATGGATTGAAGGGAGATGATAAAAATATCTCGGTGACTCAAATAATCAGAAGGTTTTTAGAAAAATAAACTTTATTAACATAACAACACATAGTCATATATTCGCCATCGTCACTGACAGAATAATCTGCCGCTCTCTGCAGAGTTCGAATGTTACTGCGTCACGTGACTTCAAAAGCTCTCCGCAGAAAACGCGGGGGGAGGAAATGCGCCTCATTGCTATTGGCTGGCTCCTCGCGTGCGAGAGAGAGAGAAATAGCAGACGGCTACAATATAATAAAAAAGAGAAGTGCCCAGCTAAACTGATTACATTGAGCTCACAGGCTATCCACACTAATTGTATATTATACTCTTATTATACAGAATAATATTGGAGTGCCAGTCTGGACATATGTACTAATAACAGTGTACAACATGGATGAAAACACTTTTTAATTGAAAACGCTAGTAGATATTTTACATTATCCTTTCCCTCGGATTTTTTGGGTTTGCAGAAGACGAGGTCATGCGAATATTGGAGATTTCTGTTATTTTTGGAGTCCATGGAACAAGAAATATCATTGTAATAGAATCATTTTTCCTTTTTTTTTCTTCTTTTTCCGTGCTTCAAGATCAAACAACAATGTGTCAGCGAAATGCAGTGTTGCCAGTCAGGTATTTTTTTTAAATTCAGACTGTTTGATAGCTACCACTTTTTTTTAAATAGTTGTCATATTTTCTTTATTTAACGACAAATTTAATAATGCAACTCTATTAATTTCGAAAAAAGTGGTAGCCATCCAGTAATCTGAATAAAAGTCACCCACACAACAGGCAACACACATTATACATCCCGAAGTCGGAGTCACTTTCTTTCAAATTTCTGGAGTCGGAGTCGGTTATTTTTTCCGCCGATTCCACAGCTCTGGTTGTTTTCAGATTTTCAAAATATTCTAAATATCTATAAAAGTGCCATTCATTCAATAATCAGTATGAAACGTTAATTGTGTTACACAAATAGCTGTAATTTGCTAGAATGCCCGTCTTTCATAATAACATTTTTAACACGTTAAGGGCCACGTCGGTCACCGGTGACTGACACTGAACTTTCTATTTAGAACGCGTCATTCACCGATGACTGACGGTCTAAAATAGGATGTAAAACTAAATATATATATATATTGTTTTAATTAATTACTGAAAATTTATTTGAAATTTACTTACCTTTTATTTATTGCAAGAATTATACTTTCTTAAAAATGACTTAAAACTTTGTAAATTTTTGAGCTTTAGTGTCAGTCACCGTGGCACTCAACGTGTTAAGATTTGGGATTTAAGATGTTTCCATTGAACTGTTTACCAATTTGAATTAGATTTCAAGATGTAGCCTATAAAGTGTGTTTGTCGATTTATATTTTAGAAAAAAATTCTCCTGATGAAGGTTTTAAAGATTAAACCGAAACGTAGAGAATTATTTTATTCATATGTTTATTTTACATCTTTTAATGTGTGAATAAATAGTACGTTGGATAGCAACAACTTTTTTTTTATGTTGTATCCTATTTTTCATTATTGTTATTTCTAGTATGTTTGTTTTCTCCGTTCGTAATAACATACCACCGTTACTACAGGTTTCCTGCAGTCGGTAAATCTTCATGAAGCACCCTGTATCTCAACTTGTAGTATACCTCTTTCTCTCTCACAGACTAGACGCACTCGATCGAGCACGGTAGCAGTCACAAGTGTCTGGAGATATCCGCGGACAAGCAGCGCCTCCTCATGACTGAGTGCAGCGGACAGAATGACCTCCAGAAGTGGTCGCTCCAGAACTACGACCCCTCCAAACTCTTATAGTTCACCGTCTTCTAGTCTGCCTACGTCACTCCAGCAAAGCACCGTTCATCCTATATTTTCGAACAATTTAAAGAAGGCTAAGTCGATATCTGATGAAAAGACCGGAAAAAACAAGCTGTTTCCAGCATAGGAAGCGGAGGTAGCGTACGAACAAGGCGGTTATCAGTGTGGTGAAATTTGCAAATGTGTTAAATCAACGTCACCCCTTACAGCCGTCTATTTTTATTGTACCGAAATGGCCTCGATCGGACCTAAGAGCTTATACGAGTCACTCGAAGAAACTCGCCAACTTATGTTAAACCTATAAGCGCGTTCGCTGCCACTTTAACCCTTTATCTACTAACGGTACTTATAAGTACCATTAAAATAACTTATTATAAAATTCATTGAATGCAATACACTTGGTTGTAATACACTTTAGAATGAGCTATAGATACATTACTTTACCTTGTTCCAAAAGCATGATGGGTTACACGAAGCAAAAATATTTTTAAAAGGATGATTTATTTTGCCTTTGCACCTTTTCAGCTTTCTTGGCGTTGGAGGATGGGGGACGTGAATTTTTCAATTCGTAAATATTTCTATATTTCTATTGTAAGAACATTATGTTTGTACTTTTCCTAATTCTACAAAACACTAAGAAATTTTTTTTTAAATAAAAGATTTAAGTGGGGTTATAAATAGTGCATAAAATCCGCATAAATTCAAATTTAATGAATCTTTCTAAATCCTTCAATCCTTCTAAAATTATTAAATGATTATGTAAATCTGCTAATCTAATTTCAACAATTCACGAAAAATGTTTTAGAATTTACAATTTTCATGAATTCATAATTCAATACATAAAGGGTTAACGTATGCATATTGTAATGTTTTCAACGATTCTTTTTGCTTAGGAGGTTTCACGTTGTACCTTTGTGCTTTTTTATTCTCTGAGTACTTTTTATCTTTCTGAGAGAAGGTTCCACTCACACGGAACTATGATCCAAATGTTAAGAAAAGGTGATACAACGTTTGACATCGCCTTCCGATATCCTATGCATAGAAAAAAATCCTTTTAAAAATATGGAAATGCAAATCTTTCATTGGTTTAACATGAAATTGCGAATGTTCTCGCGTGACTGCTGTAGGCTCTCAAAATGTGCCCACCGATTACGCTATTTAAATTTGCGACTATAATCGTGGTATTATAATTTAAGGCGATCCGGGACACATTTTAAAAAATTCTTATTTATTGAGTTAAAATTTTGAATTTTTTTGTGATGGTTAATCATATCATTTGTAAACAAAATTACATGATAAAACTTATCATACTATATATTTTTTTTAATTTTAAATTTATTTTAAAAAAACGGGCTGTTTAAAATTGTTATAACTGAAAATATTATTAGGTGAATTTCATTCATTTAAATAAACAGAAATATATAAGCTTTAATTTGGATTCAGCATTTTTTAAAATATTAAGTTAAAAAAATTAAAAATGTTTAAAGTAAAAATTAAAAAAAAAAATGGTGTAACTTAAAAAAAAAAAAATCATATTTTCAAAAGTAAATATTTTTTTCAAATTTGCTAAATCAAAATTAAAGTAAAACAATTAAAAAAGACATGTTTCAAGTTTGAACCATTTATCTTTTACGGTTCTTGAATTATAAGAAATTAAATTCGAGTGATGGTGAAAAAACTCATCATGAAGAAAAACGCATTTTCACAAGAAAGTCGTTTCCTTGATAATCATTATGTCAAATCTATATTGAAAAAAAACCAAAACGAAAAAATTAATATTTCCCATTCTAATTAAGATAGAAACATGATTTAGATGTCATTTTAAGCAGAAAAAAACAGAGAAATTTTTAATACAATAATTGTTTTTAGTAAATTTGAAGATTTTTATGTCCCGGACCTTCTTAAAGACAAAAACATAATTGGATATATTATTTAAATCTGAATAACAACGGAATTTTAATGAATCTATTTGCATTTGCAGATGTGCGTTTAACAAAGTTTGTTTTTATCATAGCTGCTGATTCTCCCGATTTCTGAGTATCACTCTTTCCGAAAAGAAAATTTGTTTCACTGAATGACAAGAATTTGTGATTCAGTACAATATTATGATTACCATTCAAAAAATAGTGTTTTTTTAAATCCTGAGTCTTATCTTTATTGATATTTTAAAGTGTGACGTTTTTACATATAGTACTCGAAAACTGCACAGATCTTCTGCGCACCGCCCAACCTCCTTTTTCGTGCGTGTCATCCAAATGTGCCAAATGCTGCGTTTACACTATGTGGCCTGTCAGGTCTTTTGGGTCTTTCAGGTCCAAGAATCGAAAAAATTGCGTTCACACTACGGCATAAGAAATTGGCTTATTATTTGGCGTATATTTGCAGGTTGGGGGAAGGGAGGGACAGTCGTGTTTGTTTGTTTACGTTCGTATTCGTATCGAAATGAACGTGTCAGAATTGTTTGCGCCGTAATTTCTTTTGCACAGACATTAATTACGTGTAAATTAATAAAAATTAAGCATTTTTCTAAGCTCATTGCCCACAAGGGAAGCAAGGAAATGCCCCCTAATTTTCTTTTCCTCTGACTGTGAAAAAAACAAAATTTATTCTTTTCAAACAGTTTAAAATAATGAAACACAGAGAGAAAATGAATCTAACTATTTTTTTGTTGTTGTCTGGGGAAGGGGTACGATCCCTCCTTTCCACAAAATAAAATTTACATTTATTTTTCCTTTTGATTTAAGGGGGCAGTTTACCTTAAAATTGGTCTAAAAATTGATTTTTCTTTTTTAATATTAAATGAAAGCCTGTTTACTTGTGAATATTTTTACACCTCATTTTTATCCATACCGTAAATATATCGCGAGGTATTGTAAATTTTGTTAAAACACTCAGCGCAATTACCCACACAAATTAAAACTTTAAATGGCTTTTTCTCCATTTTCATATTTTCTTCACTTTCATGTTTTAAGGCTTTTTCTGTATTTGAGATAGATATTTAAGCTTTTTTGTGCATGCTCTTTATTATATATGTGATAAATCTGCGCACGGAATTATCCTTTAGGTTTTTTGTTATTTAAAAAAAAATAAAAGTATATGAAGATGTGTTAGATTTCATCGTTTTGCACTATATATATATATATATATATCAGTAAAAAAATCATAATAAATGTAATATTAGATATGTCTAAAAATCCATGTGCAAGTTTATGTAGTACACATTTGAAAATCTAAAAAAAAAAAAAAAAAAAAAAAAAGAAAGGGCAAAAATATCAATTTTTTTAAAAGTAGTAGGGATTTAAAAAAATTCAAATTTTTATAAACCTTAAATTAAATAAATATAGAAAAACTATATTTCAAAGAACGACAGATTCACCTTAATAAAATAAATGAGAAGTATGAATATCAAATTCACAATATATCTTTACTTAATAGGTGCTAAAATACAAATGTTAAAACATTTTAAAAACAATGCAGATGTTGAAACATTGGAGACATATGATGTTTGGTTTTGATTAACCATTTCCCTCCTCCCTGTCCCACCCTTACCCCCTCTCTTTTTCTGATTAGCTGCTCCTCTCTGTTTTTCCTTCCTTCCCACCCTCCTATTTGTGGTTCGTTTAGTTTCGTCCTTTGATATTTAACCAGCTGTTTGTCTTTCATTCGGCAGTGATCTTTCCCTGATGACGACTGATGGTTCAGTCGAAAGCGCTCGGATTTTAAACATCATATGACTCCAATGTTTCAACATCTGCATTGTTTTTAAAATGTTTTAACATTTGTATTTTAGCACCTATTAAGTAAAGATATATTGTGAATTTGATATTCATATTTCTCATTTTATAAACCTTTTAAAAATTTTTAATTAAATACACAGTTAATTTCTTTTTTTCAAAATGTACTTTCAGTTGAATATTGAAATTCAGTGAGTTCACCATTTGAATCATATTTAAAATTTAAAATAAAGAAAATTGTTGAAAAGGGAAACTGTCCCTTAATTGTTCAGAAATTACCTTAAACAGGGGTCCAGGAGGGCAAGGACGATTTTTCTTTTTGATTTAAGTGTTCAAAAATTACTTTAAACAGGGTTCCAGGTGCAGAGACGACCCCTGACAAAAGAGATAACTGCTTCAATTCTTCATTTAAAAAATGGCAGTAGGAGCTTACTTTTGTTTTCTTAATTTTTATATCTATGGTTTGGCTTTAATGTTGACATTATGTTGCTACAATGTGAAATGAATACCAACACTGATGGAAAACCTAATCGAAGACATCACCAGTAATCAGGTTACCACTCATTTCACATTGCAGCAGAGTGTATGATGTTGCTATGGCAACACCACTCTCTGGTGCAACAGTTAACTGCCTGTCTCATTATTTATATTATTGTCATCTGTGACACTACCTTCTGAGCAATAAATCTTTAAAACGACAATGAGGAAAAAATTAATTACTTTGACGCAATAATAGTAAATTCCCGCTCTTTTATAAGGGAGAATACAGAATTTCTTTGGCACATGTAACAGAAAATATTTCATTTCCCTCACAATACTGGAAAAAAAAGGAACTAAATGTAACATTTCATGAAATTTTACTTTTGGACAGTTTGAAAATAAAGCTTTTACTTTATAGATAATGGACATTAATTTCAGAAGAGCAAGTGTCCTGATCTGATGATAAAACAATATTTTTAAATGTAAACTTACATTATCGCTTGTGAAAATTAAATCTACAATGATTACATGAAAATGAGGCCATTTTCTATATACTTTTAGTCGTGATGTTACATTTAAATAAAGGTACTATGGTAACACTTATAGTAAAGGCTTAAAAATTTATATATGAAAAATGTGCATTATCTGTTCAAAATGATGCCATTTTTAAATGTGAAAATACAGTGAGTCTGATTTTTAATTGATTTATAAAAATAATGCTCATACCCATTTTCTTTTTGTGGCAATATGAAAGAAAAAGTTACATTAGAAAATTAAATAACATTTTTTAAAAATTATAAACTACAGCAGATGGTTGAAAATAGGGCTGAGAAATCTGACAATTGTTTTAAATTTGCAATAATTTTACTCCCATTCTAAAACTATTGTGTGGTGTTGTACATATATAATGTTATCAACATTTAGGTAATTTTAGTCCCCACCCCATCACTTACAATATCATACGTTATCATTCCTCAACCCCCCCCCCCCCACACACACACACACCTTAATGAAATCATCATCAATGTTTAAAAATCCCTTTTATTTTTATATGTTTGCGTTTGCATAAAGATATGATTTTACATTTAAACAACTGTATATCAATTAACATCTAAAAGGGGCACTTACAATTTAAAAAGGTATAAGACTATTTTGATGTAAAGAAAAGAATAAAGCACTAAAACAAAAAATATCGTTTGCATTAAAAAAAAAAAAAAAAAAAAAAAAAAAAAAAACCTTTCCCCAAAAATATCTTATGACAATCAAACGTCAGGTCCCCCCCCCCTCCCACACACATTAAAATGATAATTTTATATATGCACAGCCCTTATATTAAGTTTCATGCAAATCGGTCAAAAAATGTAGATCTGTATAAACACTGCAGCAGCAAAAGAAGGTGACATTTCAAAATTCCTCCCACAGTATTTAAAAAACTAATAAGTTGTATTGAAAATACCTTATATTAAGATAAAAATGTGTAAAAATCAAAGAAAAGCATAAGCAGCATAAAATGTTTATCGTTTGTTTCAAGGTTTTATAAAAGAAACCTCTATTTCAGCACAAATTTAATGAAAGCAAAAGTTAAGAGCAATATGGCTAGTGTGAGGAGTAATTATCAGTAATTATCAGTGTAAGGGTAATGTGCTAAGTTCTACATATATATTACTGCTATTTTTCTTTCCCACTCTCTTCTTTTTTTTCCCTTTGAAGATTAAAGAAACTTTTCTATGAAACCTTTATGTTTGTTTTTGCTTTTCATTACATTGGCTTTTATTTGTCACATATTGTATCACACAAGGAGTAATAATTCTCCAAAACCCCTTACAAATAAGGATACTGGCTGCACCACTGGTATAAGGAATATACACAAATTATGAAAAATTAGGCACAGATTATGAAACACTCTCCAACAGTAGCTATTAAGAAATTTAATATTTTCATACAATGAAATGAAATATCTAAATGTGCCATTTAAAAACACGCAACTCAGTAAAAATGCATTTTCAGCACTTTTTGTCCCCATAACACTTTTTGATGCATTCTATTTATTGAATTTCACATTTAAATAGCACCCTCTATAGCGAACATCATTAGCATTTAATAATTACAATGCAATCCCAGTATATTTACAAGTGTGGACAAACTGAATTCATAAACACTTGTCAACCATGTTGAAAGTGTTTTTCTCATTTTATATCTTAGCCATTTTTTTATAAAAAATAAATAGATAATTAAAAACAATTCTTAAATCAAGGTTTACATGATAGACAAAACAAGTAAATACCTGAAATACCATTTATAATGAAAATATATAGTCAAATAAAAGACAACAAATTTTTAATAAATTTCTTTTATTTGAAAGTACAAGTTACAGTTAGAGGTCTGCACGGGCCGGAATTTCCAGGCCCGGGCCCGGCCCGGCCCGAAGGAAAGCTATTTTGGCCCGGCCCGGCCCGGTGTAAAAATTGAAAGTTCGGCCCGAGCCCGGCCCGGCCCGTTTACATTTTTACCGTTCTCGGCCCGGCCCGGCCCGTACAAAAATCAGTGAAAACAGGCCCGGCCCGGCCCGACTCAATTTCAACAAAAAATTCCGTTTTTTCTCGATATACAATTAAGATTCTTTTAATGAATAATGCATGCATATTTATGGGAACATTTTACAGTATATTTTAAATTACTATGTGTTCGCAAAATAGAAAACACACAATAGTAAACATTAACGATTACTTAGAGTGTTTTAGTCAACGTCTCTACAGACGTTACAAAATTTAAATAAGGGTTCATTAAAAGATTATTGTAGTTTAGAATAAAGTGTTAAAAAACATGATAACTTTTGAAGCTTATAATAAAAAGTAGATTTGTGAAAATATTTCTGTCATTTTTAAGCCTTTTCTCAAATCCAAAGGAGCTACATTTTGATACATTTATGAATTCATTTCTTTTCGGAAACGCATGAGATTGGCAGGTATTCTTATTCAGAAACCATGTAAATGCCGTTTTTTTTTTTTAGATAAAAGCAATATATCTTTCAGAAAATACTGCCAAAGTTAGCGTTTTGAATCGAATTTCCGGAAGCGATATCACAGGAAAGGAGAAAAACGTACAGTCCCGTGACAAGAGTCTCTGTTATCTCTGTACGTAATTTATGAAAAATGGAAACGCTATTCGATTCCAAATGCCTTCAATACTTAGACCTGTCAATTTTATGCCTTTATAGTTAAAAATGAGTCAGAAAATGTGTCTGAAAGTTTCGCATTGTTGAGCAGTAAATATGAGAACCACCTTAAGGTACATTTCCAAAGATACTGTTAACAGAAGTTCATTATTGCTATTAATACTTTTACAAAACATAATGCCTGTCCTACACATCCTGAGAACTATTAAGACCAGTTCCGTCCCGCACAAGTCTGCCGATAAAATTAAACCCGGGATCAGGCATCATGTAACTGTACGATGCCGATCTCTACGATGGACATGTTACATTTCTGTATTGATGTTGTTAAACTCGCATCGGCTCGTAACACACATTTATACTTCTCGAAAAAGTCATATTCATTGGAAATGGCCTCGTATTTTATCTGCTTCTCTCAAATTCTTATATCGGGCCGACAGGCCCGATTAATTTTTTTATCGGCCCGGGCCGGGTACGGGCCTCGGGCCAAGCCCGGGCCCGTGCAGACCTCTAGTTACAGTAACAAAATAAAATTTCTTTATATTATAAATATTATTACATAACAAAATTTATTATTGAATATAATGATTATTACGTATAATAAATGAAACAATATTAATATGTATCATAATGGTCTATAATGATGACAATGTTTTGCAGAAAACTTTATTGATCTGAAGAAACAGATCAACAGACATTATATTTCAATCTGAAAAGAAGATAAAGCTTGAGTAAAAATAAACCGTGTAACTAGCTAAATTATGAACTATTAAGACAGTTTTTTGGAAAGAAGCGAGATAATCATTTAATAGCTGTCAGTTGGTATAATAATTAAGAAGTAATAAATAGTGCATCAAAACCAAAAAGCATGTTCTTGACATACCTAAAAAAAGGGAAAGAAAGAAAATTTCAGTCCATTAATTGAAATAAAGAATACATAAATTAGTAAATAATATTTAGTGAGACAAAAAGAAATAAGTCTAATTCAAACTGCTAAGAATATCAGTAGATTGAAGACATACAAAATGCAAGTGATCCTATTAAAAGGGAAACCTTTATTGTTTACACATCAAAATTTCTAAAAATATTACAAGAATGTATATAGAGTATTGTATATTTACTTCTCATAAATAAGAGAAACTTATTGTATGGCTGACAGAACTGCTTTCAGGGAAGTCAAAACTCATACTAAATTTAAACAAGTTAGAAATTGTGCGGCAAATGAGACGTGCGTTCATAGTATAACTAGTTTTATAAATATTCAGATCTTACTGCAATAGCTGTTGCAGTTTTATGCAAAAATGCATGAATACAAAATTTATTATGATTCTATATTAAATTCAGAATAATAGGGAAATAAAAGGATGCCATCTTAAATAGGACGTAATCAACATGGCAACCTAGAATCATTACATGTCACGGGATATCATTGAATTAATTATGTATGATAGGATTTAATAGAATGAAGAAAACTTTTATTGATATCTTTTTAAGTTTTGATTTGATTTTCTTAAAATTTGAAATGACTTGACAAAATTCTGCAATGATTATATATATATTAAATTTCAAACCATTTGGTTGGGTATTTTTTGCCCTGTTATATGCGGACAGATGGACGAACCAGATGAAGACTATAGGTGCTATGTATTTATATAGTTACAAACACATCTAAAAAGAGCTTAAAAAACACTATTTCTGTTTCCCTTTCATTCTGATAAAAATAACATTAAAATGACTTAGTAATTTTTAAGGGGAAAAAAGTTGTTTTATTTTTTTTGTGTATGAGAATAAATAAAATTGTTAATTTCAGAATGAATGAGTTCGGGCCCACCCGAGCTCGAAGAATGGTACAAAAATGTAGCCCAAGCCAATATCTCTCATCTCTAGTAGTAACACGAGAACACTGAAACTAAATGTTAAACCAACGGCAATGTTCTTTTCAAAATTCTTATTTGCGTAATATTTTGGTTTTTTTTTTTTTTTTTTTTTTTTTTTGGCCTGGGTAACCTGAATCTGATGTCTAACCAAATATGTTTACTTTTTATTTCTTTGGTTGCAGTTTTTTTTTTCTTCTGAGGACACTTTTAATTTTGAAACAAGTTCTGAAACTGAAATTTTCCTCTGAAAAACTGCACCTGAAATCAAGGGCAAAAAGATACGCACTTAGACATGTCTTACGCAAAACAGAAAAAAATATTTAAAAATATTCAAAAGCAAACGAGAAATTTGTAAATTTGCCATTGGTTTAATATTAGTTTGCAAGCATCTTTCCATGAGAGTTAACATAGTATAATTAATAAATAAACTTAAAATTTCGAAGCCGAAATCAAAATAACATTAATTATTAATAACATTAAAACTCTTCATTTCACGATTTGCATAGTAATATAAAAACTAATTTTAAAATATGGTACTTTTCTGTTAGTCGGAACAGGCGATAAATCAACAAATATTTTTCCTTTGTCATCATTCGCATTGCATTCACTTAATTTTAAATTTAAACAATTCACTCATTTCATTCTAATACATATGTTACATTTAAATACATGCCTTTCACTCATTTCGATTCAATTGCAGAAAAAAATATATCATCAAAATATTGTTTCTAATTTTCATGTGTGTAAAAAAAAAGGTGTTATTGGAAAGATTTGTACACGAGTAACATAAAAGTACCAAAAATACCCAGAAGTTAAGTATAAGTATTAAATAGCTTAATCAGCATGAGTAATAGTCAGTGTAGAATAATTTAAATAGAAAAAGTAAGAGAATATGCTTTCCACACGTGGAAGAATTCAATAAAACACACTTATTTATATTACGCACTATACATAAAGGTTATTTTTCAAAAAAAAAAAAGAAAAGCAAGGGGTGGGGGTGGGGGATGACTACCAAACGCAGCTAATGCGCAATATGTTTTACTAATAAACATCATTACTTTCCATATGTTATATTTATAAACTGCATTAATTACAACTAAATAAAATAACAAAACCATACAAGTGATAAATTTTATACCTATGGTCATTTAAATTTCTCAAAACGCTTTTGAACTAAATTCTGATTCAGCAGCTATGAATATTATCATTAACATCCCAAAACTAATCTTTTGAGTTAAAAAAAAAAACATTTAAAAAACTTTTACTTGCTATGCTCACAATTTCTTAGTTAATTCATATTTAAAATAAAGTATGAAGCTGCAGCTTACTTACAAAATATATTATAGGAAAAATGTAAATTCTGTGAGCGAAATCTAAAAGCGTAAAAATCATAAAAGCATGGCTTCCGATTTTTTTTTTTTTTAATGAACTTTGACCCAAAAATTTAGAAGACTTATTTCAAATTATAGCATTTTATGGCACCGGATACGTATTAATTCCAATTTTGATTGTCGTTGAATACTAAGGTCATTCCCTGGTAACTTACGTTATAATTTAAAACAATTTACAGCAGTAATTTCAGTAATGTAACACCCAAAAATTTTCAAATGTAAAGTTGACATGATTTGTTAATTAAACCTATCCAAAAGCCAATTTGGATAAAAATTACCTAGAAAAGGAAAATTATATTCTTTATGGTAACTTACGTTACTTTTTCAGTAATGCCAGTTACCATAATAAATATAAGTGGCAGAGTTCAAGAAAAAAGACTAAAATTAGGAGATTATCGTCTAAATTTATCTTTGAATAAGTTTAATTAACAAATCATGTCAACTTTGCATTGTGAATATATTTTTTTTGTGTTTTATTACTAAAATTACTGAAGTAAATTGTTCTAAATGTAACGTAAGTTACCATCAAATGACCCAGTGAATTATAAACATTGATTGAGCGAAACAAACAATATCACTTATTTTATTTTCCAGCTCAGAGCTTTATAAAAATTAATTACAATGTTGACACATTTTAATTAAATTCTAAAATACACCATATGCTCCTCATAATTTCAATAACTTATACTAATGAAATAAATAATTCATATCACTTCAAAGAATTATAAATAAACAACCCAAATCCCCCCCCCCCAAAAAAAAAAACAAAAAAAAACAAAAAAAAAACAAAAAAACATTGATAATAATAGTAATACATTTTAGATTAGTTCAACATTAACAAATATTAAATCAAATACATTAGATTATTACATATGCAGCTTAATAATTATCAAAGAAATAAAAACCATGATGCTATCATAGATAATACATTTTATATTATTTCAATATTAATAATATTAAATAAAATATATGCAGTTTAATAATTATTAAGCTGATATTGAATTAAAATTATCCAGGTGTACCATTTAAAATTTTTTTTAGAAATGGAAGAGGTATCATTTGATCATAGTTCACAGCTACGAAGCAATAACCATATTCTCAAATATATACATTATTACTAATTAATTACTGTGCTTGAATTGCCTATTTAACACTGTGATCTTATTTTAGACAAATCTGATAAGTTATTCTAGCTTTTGTGTAATTTCTGAATTTTTTTAAGTCTGAGCGACACATTTTTTTGCAATATCAAATCCTTGAAAAGTGTGTATAGGGTTGGGGGTAGAGGTTAACTGCTTCCCGCTAACAGAATACTCATATACTCGATGTTTATATAAAACATAGTTTACATATTTACATAAACTACATTTTTTAATTGATCATTTAACGCCATTTTATAAATTAAAAAAACTAATGCGAAGAAAACATTGATTAAAGAATAAAAGGAATTAAATAATAAATATTGTATTGAGAATAAAATTTTCTTAGATACAGATTGGTTTTGTGAGAAAAATGACGTTATATATAAAAGATAAAACAATGATAAATAAAATACAGAACGTGTACTTTTGAGAAAAATGACTTACTTACAATCATCATACACGAATATTATTGAAGATTCATATCTTCAAAAAAAGCATGTAAATCTCATGCAAAAGTCGGGTCAGGCAATCGACAAACATTCACATAACTGTTGAAAATGTCCCATTGAAAACATCCTGCAATGTAAATAAATAGAAAAAAAAGACTATAATAAACTAATGAAAACAACAAAAACAATGTAGAAATGTATTTCAAAATCCCTCGTTCTAAGCAACAGAAAATAAATATATAAAAAAACTACATACTTACAGTCAGTCATACAAGTTAGTAATACTTTACTAGTTAGTAATACGACAGTTCCTGATTGATGAATTTTAAGGGAAAGCAAAAAAAAAACAGCACATAGTCCAAGAGCATCAGACACTCCACTTTCTTGCAGAAGATCACAAATGGTAGTCACTTATTATAGAAGACTACACACCTGCGATATCCTGAGAGCAAACTTGGTAAAATATGTATTTATCTTGGCACCAGCAGATTCTAATCTCTACTTCTAGTGTAACTTTTATAGGTTTGAAAGTTTTTCAAACTCTTTCTGAAAAAAAAAATAATTTACGAACTTTTCAATCGTAAATCATCTCTTGTGGGGAAGTGGAGAGAAAAAATTCATGTTCTAGATTTTACAGTTTTAATATACTACTACCGATTAATTATTAAAGAAAACTTCAGAAAGATAAACATATAAGATAAAATTTTAAAAAGAATAAAGGATGGTTTATAAATTATTAATAATAATTACAAGTAAAAACTTTATTTAAAAACAAGTTTGTTCAATTTAAAAAAAGTTAAATTTTATATGTCATTAGAAATTTTTTAGGGGGAGGATAAGAAGCTAAATACAATTCAAAGTCTTCATATTACTTTAGATAGTACCGTATCATTGTAAAAATTAACACATTTAAAACTGATTAATAATAATGTAAATCATGTATGCAGAGTTTGCTATGATAATAGAGAAAACTTTGGAGTTAATTCAAAATTAATTCTATGGTTAAAAATTTGTTGCTAGTTTTAGGATAAATTTAAAAATTGTCAGTACTAAAAATGCATTGAAATAGAATATCAAATAAATACCTGAAGGAAATAAAACTATTTATTCACAAAAAAGGCATTACCGTACATTATAATATAATGACAACCGTATTATATTAATTTGTATTCATATACTATCAAATTTGTTTTTAAATTCATGCATATGAAACCAGGTTAATTTTAAAGAATTTGGAAATGAGGCACATAATTATCTATTAAGAAATGCATAGGCAGCGTTGTATGTAAATACAGGAAGAGGCAAATTAAAAAATTTACGAATACATCGTTTTATAGAGTTTGGTAATATTAAAAAGTAACATAGTTAACAAATTAATTTTAGTAGCGTAGTATGTAAATACATGAAAATAGTAACTTACTAGATTAGCTATATAAAAGAAACTTCTACAGTTATGAAACAATGTAAAGAAATGTTAAAAACATCTGAAAAACCATTACGTACCTTTAATTTGTAAATCCCTTATTAATTTCAAATAATCTTTAAAATCATAAGCTGTCGTCTGCTTCTTCGATCTTTTGAAATGGCGGAATACAGAAAAATGAAGCACGCTGATTGGTTGGGTCTAGTATTTTAAAGCCAAGGCCTAGACCACAGAGACCAAGCCTCGCAGACCACGCAGACCCTCCTAAACCCGGCTAAACCCACACCTGGCAGACCTTGTAGACCTGATAAGCCATAGTGTAAACGCAGCATTAGTGTACTCTCGATCGAACTTGTATAAAAAGTGAACCAGGTGATTCGATACATTCCAAGGGGAAGACTTTCTAAATGACTGTGCATCACTTCCTTTTTATATTTTTGTATTTCAACGGACTGTGATCGACTGTTGTTTGTATTTTCATAAAACACAACTCTTGCAAAACAGCTCCTCTAAAACCACTGAGCTACGTAAAAGGAGGGAGCGGGCACTCTACAGTGGTCCATGCACAAGTACTAAATCCAGTATAATCTCACTTACCGAATCATTAAGGACAGAAAGTGTTTCAGACAGGTATTCGTCTTAGCAGGTACAATGGTATGGCACTCGTTTTACCAAAATCATGGAATTTGTCCATTTAAAAAAAATTTCTTTATAGGCAGGTTCTGCTCTCAAGCATTTTACTGTTTTGTAAAATTCAAAGCGAAAGCACGGTTTGCAAAGCACTGATTTTATGTAAAATTTTAGGTAAAAAATGAACTGATTTTATTCATACTGTGACGATATTTTCAAATTAGATTTTCTTTTCAAAATATCCCGATGTAAATAGTGTAAATACACCAATGGAATGAACGGAAAAGATTCTCAAAACGTTCTAAATTACGATTTTTATTGAATTTTACATAATATTTGTTAATTAATTCCACATCCATTTGAAAATCACACACAAATACCACTTTGTATCTTTCGAAAACTACGCGTGCAAAGCCGCTATTCAAATATAAAAGGATATAATATAACGTGTAATACAATCATGATGTAATGTAAAATCTTTCATATGCCCCAATGTTTAATAATTAATGTATAATAACATTAAATGGAACAGGAATTCATTTTAATATCAGAAAAGAAAGCAAAGTTTTGATGCGAAAGTAATATTCTTAGTTCGAAAATATTTTACGTACGCAAACATATATTTTCTAACTAAACAGATTTTCACAAACTTCCGAAATATGTGAGTAATATTTTGAGATGGTACAAGCAAACGACTAATTTTCCTCTTTCGATAAATATTTAATGTATTATTTAAAGAAGTGTTTTGCTGGCGATCTCACGTTCCGCTATTTCTATGTAATATGATTGAGGACACCCATTTCTGCACAACTTTCTAATATATTTTATTACTTTTTTTCAATATTTTATGTAACTAGGAGGCGCTGCCCCTACGAGCTACGTTCGTCAACCCCCGTTCAGACACCGCAGACTCTAAAAGCACGCAAATTTGATCGGCTTTAAAAAGATTTCGGAAGATTGAATTATAAATTAAAAAACATTGGCGATCTCCCTATAAACGGGATTCTATTCATTCCTCTTTGATTGGGGAATTTTAAAGTCAAATCAGCTTCTGTTAAAAGATGCAATGGCTGTTTTCATCTTTCATTAAATAAAATCATTAAACATTTCAAAATAAGCTAATATGAAATGAATTAAGTAAACAGAGTCTTTGTCTCCCGGTACTTTTTAGCAAAGCGGAAAGAAAGCTTTTGACGTAATTTTCATAAAACTTTTCATTCTCTTTTTAATATTCACGTGAAAATACTTTTGTTAGAAATGAAATATTATTTGCGCTGTCCTAATAAAAATAGTTGAAAATATAATCTTAAAATATCAAATAAATGTCTCGCGCAATTTTTAAATTTAAACTTTTACAATATTATTTTTTGTTCATTTTACTTAATAAGTGTAATGTGACGTAATGTGACGTAATTTTTCCTATTTAAGACTTCTAACGCATGTTAATGAGTTTATTATTTTACAACATTCTTTCTCTTTTAAAATTCACGCGTAAATATAGTTTTTATGATAATTTTCTATGAGTTCCTGCTTTTTATATTTTCTGTTTATAATAGTCACGTGTAAAATAAATTTTTAATTTCAAGCAAACATTATTGTTTGCTCTGTTTATACAGTTGGCAACAGTTTAAATTAATACCATTTTCTAAAATATGTAAAAAATATTTCTCGAAATGCAGAAAATTTGAATTTAAAATAGAAATAAAACCTCAAAAAATGAGTCAAATTTAAAAAAACTAAATGTAGTCTGCACACCGGGAAATTCTAACGCATAAAATTATCTAAAAATGATTAAATTCCCACGTACAGTTTTTTGCTCCTATAAAACTTTTTAATGGAACGATTTTGTCCAACTTTAGCATTAAATATCTCTTAAAATAATTCTTTGATTTGAAAACTGTCTGCATCAGCGTGTTTATCAAACATTTCTCTATAACACCACCATAATATATACTGATTTTCATATTTTTGAATGCATTATTTTGCTTAATATTAACGAAGAAAGACCTCCGGTCACAAGAAATTCAAAACAGGCGGCGGTGACAGCGTTAGTTTTTTTAGAATAGAGAGATATTTAATTCTTGAAAATATTTGCTTTCAGTTTTTGGTGTATTTACACTATCATTTGCATCGATTTATATATATATATATATTTATTGACAAACAAATTAGGATTTTTAATCCGTTTTATTACATTAGAAAAAAAAAATGAAGGTGATTTTCTGTGTTGCCCATTGAGGGAGTTTTTCATTTAAAAATCTACCGCTATTTTCGAATACTTATATACGCGTCATTCAATAAGTCATTTAATAAGGCTGATATTTCTCCATTGAGATTAGGATAGATATTTTGGGTATTAACCGACGAATGGTTTATACCAGTCGTAATATCATGCAAGCTTAACGATGAATTATAAAATTGATGGATTTTATAATTCATAATGGTACGGCATCGCGTATGCCGTACCATTCTGACTATCCAGTAGATGGGTGATTTTCAAAAAGTGTCGTGTTTTATTGTCCTTTCACATTTGCACAGAAAAATAATTAAATATCATAATTTTAATTATTGCATTTTAACTATCATGTTTTTTTTAATGGTAATTTACAGATATATTATTATTCATAAAAAATTAAAAATAGGAAATTCTTTTGTAGTCAAAATGTCATTACCGTAGGTTGTCCGAACAAGCAATTTATTAGGTAAAGATTTGACTAAGTTCTATTTAAAACAGATGGTTATAATTTTTTTAATACATTTTTATTTATTAAGATGCTACTTATTAAAAAATATATATTTGTTTTCATTAATTAAACTTATCTATAATTCTTAATAATTATTTTAAACCGTGTCCTAAGAAAGAGTGTCATTGCCATGCTTCTCACAAAAAGTTTATCTGGAATTTTTTAGAGAGAAGCCCATGCCTTTTTATCAAGGCAAAAATACTCCTTAAAAGTCAACTTGTTATCATGTTTAGGTGAAGAGCGTAAATCGTTTTATAGTTTCAATAAAACAACCAAAGACTTTGAATGTTTTGGTGTATATTTTTTTGTACGTCATTACCGTACCCACTTCTAACTGATAATTAAATGAACTTTTATTTCTTAATCTACTTTTATTATATAAGAAATAGAAAAATCATTGTATAGGCCAGGAGATATAATGACTGCCATTTATGCCTGGGGAAAAATAAAAATATTTTGCTTAATTTGTCATTACCGTGCTCAGTTATGTTCATTCCCAAGTTCATTAAAATTTAAAAATTAATTTTTAAATGTTAAATTAGTAACTTGACCTCTTCTGATGCTTGTATATTTATGAGGTAAGGTAATTATTTGCAAAAAATTAAAACTTTCTGACTATTTCTAAAAATTTGATTTTGTTATTCCAAAAACATGGACAAATTTTGAAAATGACCCAGATAGAACTCAAAATGATCTGAAAAAAAAAAATCTCGCTTATCATTATTTGCGCTCATGAATGGGGTGACGCGGTCGAGGCACAAAATGGCTCGGGGAGTGAGCGCTCCCTTCTTCTATGTAGCTCAGTGTCGCCAACTGAATGAACACTGCAGAAATAGGAAACATTTTTATTCGCTTCCTTTAAACATATGTCATACCAACGCGTCCTCGAAACATTTGACTACCCACGTGTTGACAGCTATTCTGAAATATAATCTCCAAACAAGGACATTAAAACAATCAAGCTAAGTAAATTGTTTTACATGTTTCAAATGTGATTTATAAAAACAATTATCAAAAGTGATTATAATCTAAAGGAAGGAAGTGAAAGTGAAAAGTGATTGCGCAATCATAAACAAACATTTTATTATAAACATTTCGCGATACTCAAGTACTATAGACATTGATAGACTCTTATTTTAAATTACTATAAATATAAATATTGATACAAATAATTTGTTATTATGATTTATGTCACTAATTTCCTGCTTTTTATTGCTGATAATATTTTATACATGTTTTCTCTATTTTTCACTTGTATCCCAGACTCTCCAAAGGAGAGATGTATTTTAAAGCTTTTATTAAATGTTAATTTTCTTTCTATTTAAAAAGTTTCCGGACAAATTTAAGATTTACAAGTCACACAAAAAACGTGTGTCTTTTAAATGACATGAACATCACACGATCAGTGCATGTGGATAAATCAGAAATATAGGAGAAGATCAAGACATAATTACCCTTACCGACGTGTGTTACCAGATGATGTACGGATATACATAAAATACAAGGTAAGCCCAATTTATCTTACCTATGTTTTGTTTTATATTGAGAAATAGATAATTTATTTTTTGAGGATAAAACCGAACATCACGCAATTACTGTTAGCAAAGTTTAAATATTGCTATCACCACGCGCTACAGCGAATCCTATGCCAAAGAACAACCCTCCAGAATTTAAGAAAATTCCAGAAACAAGCAGGTCACATTTTCATTTATTGGTGTCGTCTATCCCTATTTATTATCTCACTATTTTGATTGATGCCTTTTAAAAGAAATACTATTTCTGGTGTAAGATTTTTTTTATACAGTAGAACCTCTTTTATCCGAAACTCTCGGTTAACCGAAATCCATTTTTACAGATTTTTTTTTTTTTTTTTTTTACTATCGCATTTCTTGTGTGCAAAATCCATTTTTAAGCTTTTTTATTTTTTATTTATTTATTTTTTTTACTATCACATTCCTTATGTGCAAAATCCATTTTTAAAGCTGCATGTAAAATAAACATGATAATAAATAGCCATGAAAAAAATGCACATTTGAAGTCCTTTTTTTGTTGTTGTTGTTATATGAATGCTATGTTTATATCAATAGTAAAATACACTTAAGAAATTTTATTAACCTACAAAAAAATTCACATACTATAAAAAAAAATTTCGTTATAGAGCTGCAAAGCAAAGGCAATCGAAACTGCCACAAACAAAACTTTGTTTCTAGCCCTTGTAAAATATGTAAAAGGTACTTCATTTCAAAATTAAAATTCAGGTAATTTATTCTTGTTTCTATTTTGTTACTACTTTATTTTTATTAAGCCAAAAAAGAAATAGCACCTATATTTTTCCATCTCCTTAAAATTGAAGCATTCTCGATTATCCGAAAATTTCGATTTTCCGAAAGAGGGTTGGTCCCAATTACTTCGGATAATCGAGGTTCTACTATACTTTTACTTCCATTCCAAATTAGTATTAGCTGTTCAAAATTGTAATTGAAATTATTTGTTCATTATTGGAAGAAAAATGAGAAGTCACACGAAAATCCTGTTTTCAGCTTCTTATGCAAAACAATTTTTCTTTCAATCAATATTATTGAATTATTTTTCAATGGTTCGATTGAGAGTAGTTGGATGGAAAGAAAAATGCCACTTCAGTTCGAAATTTCGTCAAATCATCGTTCCTGTTGCTGTTTCTCTCTCCTACAAAACCGACACGAGTCGAGCACAACATTCCATTTTGAAGCCCATTCGACCCGGACACGCTTTCACCCGAGGTAGGATAAAATGAATGCTTATTTTAATATGGCATAAGGGTCAAAAAGGCTGTCATTCTATTTCTAACATTTATTTTATATTTTATAAAGATAAAACAATATATACAGGGTTATTCTAAATGATGGACCCATTTTCAAAAAAATTGTATTAAAGTACAAATCCAAAATGAACAATCATTATGCCAATGAAAAGAGGAAGTTTCAAAGTTTTTTTAAGACATTATAAATGTTCATTGTGTCCACCGTTTCGAACAAAACTTTCTTCAATCCGTCTGACATCATCCTCTGACATACGCGGTCGGCCTGTGTTTTTTCCTTTACACACACTTCCAGTCTGTCGAAATGGCTCATACCATCGGCTAATGCTTTTTCTAGTTGGTGGTTTAATACCGAATTTGGTACGAAATGACCGCTGCACTGAAATTTGTTGTGAACTCACTTCTTGTGAACTCAAGAACGCAGAAAACCTTGTGCTCCACAGTAGCCATCTAGATTGGCTACGGAGTAGATGTTTGCCATGCAGCAAACAGTGGACACATTCAACATTTATAATGTCTTTAAAAAAAATCTTCCTCCTTTCATTGTATAAAGATTGTTCATTTTGAATTTATACTTTAATAAATACATTTTTTTGAAAATGGGTCCATCATTTAGATAACCCTGTATATAAGGATTATGCCACTATTCCTTGAACCTATTCCTGCCTTCCCTTAGCTGTTAAGTTTTATACAACTGCCAACATAATAAAAACGCTAAATGGAAGTTTTTATAGATCCAAAGAATAGCTAGCCTATTTATCTAGGCTTGAGTGGTGCAACCTTTCGAAATAATTGTTAATATCTTTTTTTTTTTTTTTTTCATGATAACGTAGGAGGTCAAGTTACTGCCGCACACCCATGTCCGAACTCAGTAACCTAGGATACAGATAGAAAGCTATCCATGACCTTAGAAATAGCACTGATTTTAAAATAGGATGGATTTCCAACAGGCGAAATAAAATTTTGAATTAATTATTTATATATTTTGAGAAAAGAATCTACATTCTTTCGGGGTGCAAAGTATTCGAAAGGACAAGAAATATTTTGACCCAGCCGGTCATATTTTGTCTCCATAGCGATCCTTTATACGCCTATTGCAATTTCGTTAAATATACTATATAGGGATGTGAGCATTTGTTCTGAGACCTAGAGTTAAAATAATTTAAAAATGAATTCATAAAGTTAAGGAGGAATTATATTAGAAAAGAGGGTATTGAAAAATACGGAAAGTTGGCAGTTGTGCCTTTCGGCCGCAGATTCGTGTCCAAACCAAACCCATTTAAGACGTGTCATCGCCTTCCAGATCGAAACCATGGAGCTTCGCTAAGGCGATTCCGGACCGAAATCGTAGAAACCAAAATAATCCTTTAAGCGTTTAAGCTCTTAAAGAAATAGCACCGACTTATTTTTAAATGGCGAAACTATTCGATATCAACGGTTCTCAAACAATCGGTCGCGGGAGGTTGTTGAGGGTGTCGGGGAACGATCGATCCGCTCTCAAAGAATTTCTTATTTTGCGAAAAAGTATAACGCACACACTCGGTTAAGCTGATAAACAGTTTCAAGAGCGTCCCTCAAATCCTGAAAATACACTGTTTTATTTAACTACTTTGCATAAAGAGCACTTTCAAGCTCATCTCACTATCCATACAAAGACACTTGATGTGCAAAACGATGTCCTGAATTTCACCTAGCTCTTTACAATATACTTTATAATGAACCAGTTTTGTCAAGCGTAGTAACAGAATGCTTTGGTTTATGATTATTCCACTTTCATGTTAGGATGACATACCACTGTTTTCGTACAGAGGTTGTTACGTAATAACTAACTTTTTCTTTCATCCATGTATCAGTCACCTGCATAATTATTTAACTGGTTGTAATTGCATTGTTTCAATATCTGGCAACAGTTGGTTTTGTTTTGTTCTAGAAAGAAGTTTATAAAAATAAAGTAATGTGAAATATATATGGCTCTTCTGTCATTGAATTTAAGTTAGAAATATATTCGCTTTAACAATAAGAAATGTTATTGAGGGCAGTTTTAATAGCTTATAGATATTTTAATACTTAACTTTTAGGGATTCATTTAGTTAAGAGATTTATTTACATTGGAATCCAACATATGGCGTCCGCGACAGGACTGGAATCTGTAAGTAGAATTTTATTTGAACTGCTCAAGTGAGAATTATTATTATTGTTGAATAAAAAAAATAAAAATATTGTTGATGTTGAATAACATGGATGCGTTGAAAGCAGCTAGACGACAGCATCGTAGAATTTTCACTAAAGCGTGTAACGAATTTGATGCAAGTGAAAATAATTTATCGACTGCTGATAAAATTATAAAATTGACAATGATAGAAGGGAAATCGAAACTTATGGTAGATGTAGAATATAGAATCAGAGATGTATTTTATAGCGAAGAAGCTAACGAAGAAACAATAGACAAAGATATCGATGAATCAGAGGTTTACATCGATCGTTGGCGTGTATTACAACAGAAATTAAACGAACTTTTGGTCGTAAAAAATGAAGATTTGAAATCTGATATTTCGGTAATTAATAAGAATGTATTGCTTCATTATCCGAAGATACAGTTACCTACTTTTAATGGCGAAATTAAAAATTGGTTGCAATTCTGGGGTCAATTTCAAAAAATTGATCAAGATACTAGCCTAGATTTTCATGACAAATTTGCATATTTATCACAAGCCATGGAAAAAGGCAGTGTGGCAGAAGAATTAATTAGAGGTTTTCCGCCTGGTGGTAATAGTTATGCCAAAGCTGTAAGTCAACTTAAATCTCGTTTTGGACGGGAAGAACTTTTGATAGAATATTATATTAGAGATTTGTTAGGCCTTGTACTGCAGAAGCAAAATCCAGGAAAACATAATTCTTTGCGACGATTATATGATTCATTAGAATCGAAATTGCGATCATTAGAAACTCTTGGAGTTATTAGAGACAAATATGCTGCGATGTTATATCCGCTCGTTGAATCGTCTCTTCCAGATGATATTCTTAGAGCATGGGAAAGGTATAGAACGTCCCAAAGAAGATCGTCAAATAGATGTAATGATGTGGAATCTGAACTACATAAAAATCATGATACAGATTTAAAGAATGGTGTTGTAAATGGCTCAAAAACTGATCTAGATAATTTATTAGAATTTCTGCAAGACGAAGTTGAAGCAGAAGAAAGAATTTCTTTGGCAAGTAAAAGTTTTGACAAAACTTTTCGATACAGAGCTGCACGCAATAATCATGAATTCGAAGAATCTCAAATATCTACTGTATCAGATTTATTAAACATTGATATGAGAAAATATACTAGAAAAAAGAATAATTTTAAACAAAAACTGTGTATTTTTGTGACAAACGGCATGCATCGGAAAAATGTTTCAAGGCAATGTCAATGTCGTATGATGTTAAGAAAGACATAATGCAAAAGAAGGGAACTTGTTTCGTGTGTTTAAAATTAAACCATCTAGCCCGAAATTGTAGAGCAAAAGTAAAATGCGTTTTATGCAGAAAAAAACATGAAACTCTAGTATGTCCAAAAGTTCCTGAAAAGTTAATCAAAACTGAAGAAGCCCAGGATCCCTTAAAAGCTCTGAATAATTATTACTTCAGAAGATCTTCTTTGAGTGTTGAGCCTTCAAAAAGCAAGGTTCATCATGAGCCAGGATCACAAGTACGAGCTAGAGGAGGTTCAAGCAGAGGACGTGGTGGTTATGGTGGACCCCGTGGTGGTGATGGGTATGCTAATGGCTACGGCCGAAGATATCACAGTCCACCTTTTGGAGGTCGAGATTTTTATGACCGTGGCTACAGTTCAATGTCGCCTCGCATGAGACCATACCCTTCACCTTATGATCGTCCTAGCCCATCTATGGCGCCCATGAGCGATGAATATGCGAATCCCTATTCATCCTCTTTGAGAGATCCATATTCACAAAGATCTGGCATGTCTCCTATTTCACGTGATTTGTATGAAAGAAGCAGCAAAGCAACATTTCTTTAACACAGTTAAGGTTGAAAATGATAAATTTTTAGTCAATATGCTTTCGATTGAATATCACCCTCATCTTCCTGACAATTTTGATCTGTGTTTGAAGAGACTAAACAAAGTGGTGAATCCCCTGATATCAGAGCAACTTTATAAGCTGCATGGGAATCAAAATCCTTCAGACCTACTTAGAAGAGGCTGTTGTAGCCATCAACAATTAAAATTGAAATGGTGGGAGAGACCCGAATGGTTATATTCGCCCTATGAGAAATGGCCCTCCACTGAATTTATTGCTGATGAACACGAAGTTCTTAAAAGAAAAAAAAAAAAAAAAAAAAAAAAAAGATGTTTCCTCGCCGGATACTGTCCTAATTTCCAGTAGTGAAAATGTGGAAACTGGTTGATATTATCGCTACAATTCTAAGGTACCGAAAAGATTTAACTTGTAATTTTAAATTGTTGAGTTGTGCTTTCCCCACAACTCAAGATGGGAGTATGTTACGTAATGACTAACTTTTTCTTTCATCCATGTATCAGTCACCTGCATAATTATTTAACTGGTTGTAATTGCATTGTTTCAATATCTGGCAACAGTTGGTTTTGTTTTGTTCTAGAAAGAAGTTTATAAAAATAAAGTAATGTGAAATATATATGGCTCTTCTGTCATTGAATTTAAGTTAGAAATATATTCGCTTTAACAATAAGAAATGTTATTGAGGGCAGTTTTAATAGCTTATAGATATTTTAATACTTAACTTTTAGGGATTCATTTAGTTAAGAGATTTATTTACATTGGAATCCAACAGAGGTAGTCAGTGTTGAATTCAGCGTGTCGCCCGGGAGGGCAAAATGCCTTCCGTACAATAGTTGAGATTTTATGATTATTAGTAATCTAAAAGGTCCCTCCCCCCTTAGCGGTAAATATCCCTCCCGAAGAAATAGGTTTGAATTCAACACTGTAAGGCAGTTTTGAAAAAGACCCGCTTTTTTCCCTAAGACCCAAAAAATTCAGTTTATTCTCAAAAAAGATCCCAGGCTTTTTCCAATTCTTGTAACTTATCAGTCTAGGCTTTGTACATCTTCATCGTAAACGAAATACGTACATAATACTTACCTAATATCCCAAATACTATTTAAGTAGTAAAAATGTAATAAAATGTAATTTTTAAAAAAAAGCACAATTCACATAATGTCAAACAACAGGCATTCACGAAAAAGTTCAGTCTACAAGTACTTTGAGGATTTTTAAAATTTTTTTATCACTCCCGTTAAAAGAAAGCCAAAAGTTCTATCATTAAAATGCTAAAAGAGCGAACTTTTGAAGCTCTCAATCAAAGAAAAAAATATCAATAGAAAATACAGATTTATGATTGTTTATTAAAACAGAACAACGGAAAAAGAATTCATGAACTGTTCATATAGAATGCGCAAGTCCAGTATAGCCCATAGAGCACGGTATTTTTTAATTCAAAACTAGCCACCAGAATTTTTGAATAATCACTTGTGTGGTATTGAATCGTGGATTGGCTGTCATTATTCGAAAATTCTGGTAGATATTTTTGAATTAAAAAAAATATTGGCAGCATTGCAAAAGTTGCGCATGACATCCGATGAATGGCATTTCCATCTTTCCAATTCAATTATTTTCTCGGTCAGGGTCTGTCCCCTTTTTGCACACGTCCATAGGATTGTTTCTACAGTGCCTTAGTTCACCAAAAATGAAGATGTGAAAAAGAAAAATGTATTTGCAGTTGAAATAAAGAATTTATTTATTGTTGTTTTTCATTCTTTCAAAGTCTCCTTCCTCCCAAACCATACTTAACAACATCAGTCACACTGTTCAATTAGACGCGTTTTGAGCCAGAAAATCTATTGTATGGCCACCAGTGTAAGAAAAGGTAACTCATAAAAGTTTCTAGATGTTAATATTTGAGTTTTTTAACTCTTTGAGGGGCAAGCAATAATGTCTCTGTAATATTGAATTCTCACCGGAATAATCGAAGAATTTTATTTTTAAATAACGAAAAGCAAATTTTGAACCCCCCCCCCCCCCCTAATCTTAAAAATATAAAATTTAGTTTAAAGTTTCTAGTACTAATCTTATTTAAATTAGGGTATAATATATCCACCGTCCCTCAATGGCTTAACCATCCAGCTGCGGCTAACGATCCTATCGGGTTTCACATATTCCATACAATTCCGCGGGACACGCTATTTTCGCGTTCCAGTGTTGCCAGTGGGCTACATATTTTAAAAATTCAGATTGCTTGATTCCCATCACTTTTTTAAAAGCGTGTAATTCGGCTTATTCTCCCATTATTTAATCTATAATTAAATAAAATTCCAGCGACACCCGACCCTACTTCAAAAAAGTGGTGGGAATCGAACAATCTGAATTTTAAAAAAAGCAACCCACTTGCAACACTTAATGATATGCGACGGTTTTATTCCAGAAAATGAAAAAGTCGCCCTCGGTTGGAGAGTTAATGAAAAAAAATCTCTCGATACAAAACCATTGGGATCGCTTCCTCTAAAACAGCTCATTAGTAAACACTATACAGGCCGCCGACGCATTTATGAAACTATCTTTGAGAAATTCTAATTTCCCCATAGAAAGTTTCAATAGTTATTTTTCGTTATTAAAATGGTAGATATTTCGTGAATAAAGGAAAATTAGTATTGAAATTTTTGTGGTGAAAACTTGAAATTTCTGAATTAAAAAAAAGGCCAAATTTGGCAACACTGTTTGCGGTCTCTATAGTCTTTAGACTAAATCTTCAGTTGCATCCACTTTTACCCGATTGATTTTATTGGAATGGACTCGTTGAATTTCAATAACAAAAACTCCTTCCACTTACAAAAATTTATCTTTCATTGAGATGTCATCCATTTAGACCTAAATGCGTTTAAAAGTATCCGAGGAAGCAGTTCGACAAGGAAAAACGAGAAGAAATTAAAAAATGTTTTACACCCGATACCTTCATTTAGTCATTTAAAGTCGTGGTTTTTATAGTTATGTATATTACGTTTTGCTGTCGACTTTTGTGACATTCCAGCGACACTCGTATATATAGAAGTAAATGTAGTACAGTAATCAATGCCAACCCTCCGTTATCATGAGACAACCGGAGTGCAGTCGTGGTGGCGAATTAGAAGACAGGCTCCATAAACATTGAAAGAATTTCCCACGGAATAATTAATAGAGAGGTATCGTAATTTTAACGTTGTTTATTTGGCAGACACATATCGTGACGTTTCCAGTAGCTTATCCATCAGCTCTCGAATAATCGTTGATCCACTTCATAATAAACTTAAGATGTTAAAAGTACTAGAATCTACACATTAAAACGCATTCACCCTAAGTGACGTGGATTTATTAAACAATCGAAAAACGTAAAATTCTCTCGCTCCTCGTCGATGCAACAGCATAAATACTCAAAGAAACAGAACGCGGGCGAATACATTACAAGTGAAAGAACAAATCCGGTAAAAGTAGCCGGAAGGACGCGATGAGATGCAGAACACGATAGGACTTAGCTCCGGGGAAAGCACGCGTGACGACGATGTGAACTCTTTAGCCTCGGCGTCAGAATCATTACGCAAACAAATGTTGGCGGGAGGCTGTCCATGGAATTATGGGAAATAGAATATCAGAGAACAAATGCTATTAAAAATATTCAAACAAAAAGAATTTAGTTTTAGAATTAAATGAAAAAAGTAATTTAATGGGTTTTATAAGATTAGACGAATGGATTAAGGTTTTTAGAATAATAAATAATAATAAAAGAATACGCATTTAAAGCATGGAAAAAAATAAAAAGATATTTAAGATATTATTAAAGGTAAGTAAAAAAGGGGTAAATATTAGGAATTTGGAATAGTTTTACTAAGATAAAAGGGCGAAAATTTTTATTATTACATGTATTTCAGGTATATTTCCATTATAGGGGTTTTGAGGAGATAAAGAAAATGGCCTTGGTGAGCAATCGAAATTCGGCAACTTATTCGCTGTTTCCTATAACACAATTTATTTTATATAAAGAAGCCATTTATATATTTATATGTACAAACAGAAATAAATTTCATATAAAAAAACAATTACACTGTATACATGACCGAAATGGTATAAGCTAACCGGAAATACCCTAATTAGACCGGAAATCGCCTAAGTATAGGCAGCGGTTTAAGGTCGAAACTCGTCCGTGTAGCCTAACTAGACAGGATATTAACACAGCAAACCGGAAATAGAGCAAAACAGAGTCTTATTAGGCAAATTCGACCGGCCAGCTTCTGCCGAACTTGCCTAATAAGACCACTAGTTATTTGTACTTTACTAATAACCAGTTATGTGTAATTAGATTAATGCCGGACTAATTGGGCTATTACCGGTACTCTCTGCCCTTTTCAGTCCAGTTAGACTATATGAGCAAGTTCCAGTCTGCGTATGCTATCTATACCCTATACTGGCCAGCTTCTGTGGAATTTGCCTAATATGATCCTGTTAACCCTAATTAGGTGGCTTGGGTCGAATTCTTCCAATAAGGTCCAGACAAGCCTAAATAGCTTATATTATGTCTAATTAGGATATTCCTTGTCCGCTCTGCAGAAATTCAGGTGCGGTTAGCCTATACAGGAATGTTCCGGTCTGAATCCGCTACGTATACATATACTTATTATACATGTAGAGGTAAGATTGCACTTCGAACAGCTTAGCCAAGCAAATTCATGGATGAGGCTACTGAAGAGAAATCATTTTCTTCACTCTCTTTTCTCGAGAAATATTCCCGTCTTTAGCCAAGATGTTGTACGCTTGAGGGTTATTATACGCTTGAGGATATTAGCGACCGGAAAACGCCCGGAAATTTGCAAAGTGGTCGGAAATAGGCCAAAGTGGGCCTTAGTTGGCGAATTTTACCGATGCTGGCTAATATAGGGTATAGCTTAATTGGACCGGAAAATGACAAAAGGAATCGTGAATAGCATAATTAGACCAAATTTAGGCTAATTTAGCCCAGCTGGGTCATATCACGCGAATTCGACTGAAACTGGCGAATATAGGATGTGTGTTCAAGGCCAGAAATAGCCTAATTATATCAAAAGTAGTCTATTCTGGAATAACTAAAACTTATTATACGATTTCAGCAGAAGCTGGAGGTTCCAGGCCGGAACCCGCTCGTATGGCCTAACTGTACTGGAGATGGGCAGAAGGAAATGCAAACATATTTTTTTGTCATAATTGTGTTCTATTAGGTGAATTTGTGGTTAGTTGGTCAATATAAGGTTTCTATGTAGCGGTTCCAAGCTCACACGTATACCTTAATTGGACAGGAAATAGACTTATTAGCCTGGGAATAAGATTTTTCGGCCTAACTGGATTTTTTAGGCGAATTCGACTGAAGCAGGCCAATATAGGTATCGTTTCTAGGCCAGAACACGCTCATATAGTCCAATTTGATCGGGAATCGGCAGAGCGACCGGAAATAGATTAGTTATGTTGAAAAAACTAATTAGACCGTACAAGGCTAATTTTGCCGAAGCTATAGGGTATAGGTGGCGGTTCTTGTTCGGAACTTACACGTATAGCTTAATTGGAACGAAAATCACTGAATGTATATTAACCCACACGACACACACCAATCTATAAGACATCTATCAGCTGTAAACACAAGAAAACTGACACAACTATAAGAAGGCGAAAAATATCCACGGTGCAAATTTTTCACCTTTAATAGAGATGTTATGAGTGATCTCTCTTAGTTCCATAAGAGGCCCAAGATATTCAGATAGTCCATAAAACCCCCTCTATTACGTAGAAGCATCGATCTCTATTCCACAAGTGGTACTTCTTATACACGTACTTACATAGTAGATATCCATCTTACCTGTCGTTCTGACCGTTATATGCTGTTAATACCCGTTCTGCCCAAGTCTATAAGATCTAAACTCTTTCGACATTTGCTAATTCTTATAGATATACTTGAGATATCCAAGAAATGTCATTTCAAACGAAATAAAACCTTAGTCAAAAATATTGAGCCCCTGTATATTTTTAATGTATTTATAATAGTAATATTTAACTTTAATTATAAATTTTCTCTTTAAGTCATTACAGTTTGTAAATGATTTACAGGAAACGAATTATTATTATTTTTTTAATATTTTAATGAAGCCATTTTATTTTTAAAAAAAATATTTTTTTTTTAAATTACTTCCTTTTCTTGAAGTTTTTTTGTTGTGTTATACCAGTTATTAGATAATCATGAAAATTTGAATAATTATTGCAGAAGTGCCAAAATGTAAAGTGTTTCGTCTTCAACATCGAAAATATATTAATATTATGTTTTAAAAAAGCCTTAAATTTATATTTTAATTTTTTTATTTTAAAACGTATTAATAAAAGTAATATTAAGAATTAGTTTCGTTGCTGGAGACCAAATGTTTTATATTTTGTCTTTTCTTGGAAATATTATTTTAGTTTTCATGATTAGCTATTATCTTGAATGACATAACAGTGAAACTTCCAAAAAAAATTAATTTAATTAAAAAAAAAAAAAAAAAAAAAAAAAAAAAAAAAAAAAATAGGGCTTTAAAGAAAATGACTTCATTAAAAGATGAGTTGTTTGCTGTCTTTTTTACATACTGTATTTTCTTAAAAAGAAAATTTGTAATTGCATGTAGTTAAATATCAATACGAAAAACCTTAAGGTGTTAAAAGTTTGCAACGCAGTACTTTATACTATGGCTCTAAGAATTTTAGATATGGATTTTAAAAATAATGATATCAAATTTTGAGTGACGCTATGCTATTAATATATATCCTCTTGAGACCCAAGCTCGCATCTTTCGTGTAAATTTTACCATTTTTAGGATTAAGGCTCTTTATGGGGCTAGAAAACTTTATATATATTCATCTACTTTTAAAACTAAAAAAAAATATAGATTTTTGGCGTGTCCAATAGAATGGACATTGGGTCTTAGTCCTATAAAAACCATATTATTGAATTACATGATTCTGAATGAAAAAATCTTAATTGCAAAATTGTCTTTCATTATAAATGTGTTTTTATCGTTCATACATCACCTTTAAATATTGCACAATTATAGTTTTTTCATTATCAATGAGAAAAAAGTACTTTTTGATGAAATTTGTTTGAAAAGTATAAATCAATTTAGTGATTTTTAAATAGTTTTTTTTAAAGGAACAAAAAAAATCTATCACATCAATAAAAGTTTTTTTCTAAATAAAATTATAAATAGTTAGTGGCACGGTTATCACAATTGACATTTGAATGCCAAAAAGAAATTAAAAAGAAATAAAACGCAATTTATTTATAATCTTAAATTATTATCTTCAGTTATATTTTCTTTCATTATAAATGTGCTTTTATCGTTCATACATCACCAGTAAATATTGCACAACTTTAATTTTTTCATTATCAAAGAGGAAAAGTATTTTTGGATAAAATTTATTTGAAAAGTATAAATCAGTTTAGTGACTTTTTAAATAGTTTTTTAAAAAGGAATTAAAAAAATGTATCACAACAATAAAAGTTTTTTTCTAAAAAAAATTGTAAAGTTAGTGACACGGTTATCACAATTGACATTTGGATGCCAGAAAGGGAAATAAAAAGAAAAAAAATGCAGTTTAAATATACTCTTAAATTATTATCTTCAGTTATATTTTCTTGAAATTTTTATTTCTGTTTAAATGCGATTATATTAACTAATTTAATTATAAGCGATTTACAAACAGTAAAATAATATAAAAAGCTTGCATTAATTTTTTGTAGTTAAAGGAATATACAAATACAAGTTGCATTTCACGCTTACTTATTTTACATGTTTACTTATTTTATTTTATACTTATCATCAAGTAAGATGAGATCGCTACATAGGCTTCAAAAAGCAGATTTTTAGCGTCAAACTCCTATTTCTTTCATTACAAACTTTGCTGACATCAGAAGTGTGTTTTTATCGTTTATACGTCACTTCCAAATATCACATAAATTCAATTTTTGCATCATCAAATAGAAACAGTGTATTTTAACTAAGAAACGGGTTAATCAATTTAGTAATAATAATAAAAAGTTAATAACATTTTGTTTGTTTTGAACTCTTCTCAACACCAGTAATTTGTTTTTTTTTTTAGAATGATAATAAATAGTTGCACAGCTACCACAATTGGCAAGTAAATGCCAAAAAGAAATTTAAAAGAAATCAAAATGAGTTTATTTAGAATCTTAGAACGTTATCTTTAATTATAGTTTCTTAAAGGTTTTTTGCTAATTAAATATAATTAAATTTATTATTTAAATTATAAATAGTATACTAACAGAAAAATAATACCAAAACTAGTTATAATTAAGAATAAAACATAATAAAGGTTTAATTATCTATATTTACCAAATGCTGCACAAAAAAAAAAAAAAAAAAAAAAAAAAAAAAAAAACATTCATTGAAATCCAAAATTTAACAATATACGGATTCCGAACAAGCATTTTATCAGTAAAATTATACATTTTTAGGATAATGTTATAATATTTTTTTATTTATTTAAAAATATATATTATCTACTTCGGTATATATTATTTGTTTCAATACTGTGTTGATTTTTAAGTAAAAACTAATGTCTCTCTTCAGTATACGGAAAGAGTCTAATATGAATAAAAACAACTGATGAAGACCCAACGTCCAATAGAATGGACATTTAAAAAAACAAGTTGTTTTTTCTCTAAAATAAACATTAGATTACTTTAACTGCGATGTCATTTCATTCTTACAACACTTAACATTAGATGTATGTAGCATTAATATCAAAATACTTTAAAAAAAATATTAAAAAGTAGCGTTAAAACTGTCTGCTTACCTTCAACAGTCTTTTTCTTGTTGCCTGCCACTTTCAAATGATTAAAATGCATATTTAGTTGCAATTTAATTCCGAGCTGGGTCGGAAATTATTCCGGTACGATAAGGGAAACTATTTTTTCGATTCCTACCTTAAAACTGGCAGTATTTTTTTTTACAGTGTGCGTTGTCAAGTGTGACAAGCATTTTTAAATGAAATGATTGTTTGGTGTTGCCTAAATTCTTTAGATCCTATGCAGGTCTGCGTAAAAGTATTCGGATAATGTTCTGATTCTAGAGGGTCATTGCTGAAAATGTTTTCAAATGTTTTAGGCTTTTTCCAACTTGTTAAATTGCACCTTAATTAACGGCGAAATGTTCTTAAAGTATCCTGTGAGGATCGGAAAGTGTTCCCTAATGGACGAATGATTTTTCTTTCCTGTTTTATATATATACTTGCAGCTTATGTGGTTGCAAGGGTCTGACCAGACTTTTCTCTCAGGGTCGTGTTTTTGTTAAATTGTGCTTTTTACATTTAAAGAATTTAGTCCCAATTTTGTGAATTCGAAATGATCGTCATATTCAGGTTCTTTTTTATATATTTTCACGAAAATATATGTATGTAAAATGCATATATTTTCTTTATAATATGTAAAAGTGACAGGTCAGATTTTACTTTTGAATGATTAAATTTGCGAAAGGTTTAGTTTAGAGTTGGAAAAATTTTGTAACAGGTTTATTTTTAACACTTTCCAACAAAGTTGAAAAGTGTTTATGCATTCGGTTTGTCTGGCCGTCTGTACGCGCTACAGACTCCCGTAAATAAACTCGGATCGTTCTGAAATTTTTGGAAGTTAGTGACCTCTACCCTAGCACGAACCCTATTTCAAATGAAGTTTGTAGTATGTTTAGTTCATTGACAGGGAGAGTCAAAAGTTTTCCGTTACATTACGGCCTATGGAAAAAAATCGTTTAAAATGATTTTTAATGATTTTACATGCTTTCAAACGTAATAAAATGGATATGCTTTTATCAAGTGCACTAAAATAGGCATTCCGTAGAATATGCGGTGCCAAGAATAAATATTATTCATTTACAGGGCCATACAAAAGAATTCCGTTACATAATGATATACGGGTGGAGGGAATTTTTTCCGGCGTATTTTAATTATGTTAAATTATTTCATGTATAATGAAATTTATATACGTCGCTGAGGTTTACTATAACTTATTTCATGTATAATATGAAGTGCACAGCATTTACAGGGACACACAAAGGATTTCAATTACTATATTTTATCGGTACGGTAGCGATGATTGCTGGAAATGCATTTTTAATTATGTTATGCGCTTTTATGTTTCACTATTTTTATGCATTGTATAGGGTGTGTATAAATGCTGTAATTCATATACAGGGCTACACAGAAGAATTCGTAATGGTTACTGGGTATGATTGTAAATTGCTTAAAGGTGGTTTCTAAATGAGTTATGCATTTTTACGCTGAACTGCATTTTGTTTATTAAGAAATGTTTGTAGAACATAGATAAAATTATATACAGGGTCACGCAAAGAATTGGATACATGGTCGTCTATAAATCGTAATTTCTGGAAATGTGATTCCAGTAGTTTTAAGAGTGTTTTACCTTGAATTAAACTTTAGCAAAATAGTGGAGTGTCATAAAGGTGCTATGTTAACTACAGGGTTGTACAAAAGTATACAAGTATGTTTCCACTTATTAGTATAAATTGCTGAAAGAGAAATTTTAACCCGTTATTCGATTTTTTGCTAAACTAAATTTGACCATTATATAGCATATATATCAACCTACAGATCCAATACAGAGCTATTCAAAAGAATTGGAATACATATTTGCTATGGATTGTTACTGCTGAAATCAGTTTTTCAAATGTTTTATGCGTTTTCTAAAATGTTTACTTAGTTCTCTTATATACCTTATTTTCCTAAATAACGAAGTTTTGTTAAAGCGTTTAGGAAGTGTTGGAAAGTGTTTCATAATCTATGCTTAACGCATGATTTTTCTTACTTGTTTTTAATACAAAGAATTTTGAGTAGGGTCCTTTTTTAAGGTGAATAATTTTGTGAAGGGTCCTGTTTTAAGATGAAAATTTTTGTGAAGGGTCCTGTTTTGAGATGAAAATTTTTGCGAAGGGTCCTTTAAAGGACCTAATTTCTGCCTAAACAATTCCCTGGGTTGTATATTTCTTTTCTCTTCCTGTCACCTCTATGTGTGACAGGGTAACGCCACAAATGTGAGAGAGAAAAAAAAGAACAATAAAATATTCGGAAAGAGGTTAACTACGAAAATGGCGGGTTCTGTTTAACTAAATATTTTATCAATCCTCCCACCCCTTTTTTCCTACTAGAATTTACGACTCCTTTTTTTTTCTATGAGAAATAAATTCGCCCCCTTTCTACTTGTCTTGTAGTGTCCCTATGTGCAAGTAAAATGCAAATCGAAACATTCGTAACAGTGATCCTCAACCCGCAGACAAGCTGTGTGCGCCTCCGTTACTCCTCGAAACAAGGTTGTTGGGAATATCGGGTGGGGGAATACACTGTCCCTTACACATCATGACACACACGCACACTCAAAAAAAAGGATCCCTTGGTGCAGGAGGGGTGGCCTCTTTAATTTTCTTCTCGCAAATGCATCACCGTTTGATATGCAGCACATCCTCTGTAATGAGAAGCTTATAAGTAAGACATTTTTATTTTTTGGACACTTGTATTGAATTTTGGAGTAGGAAAAATCTTTTAAAAGTATTTTTTTTCCTCCTTTCCAACGGGACTCCCATGAAACAGAGTATCACGTAAAATGGATCGACTAATTTTAATAAATTTAAATTTCAGTATTAGAAGAAAAAGAAATTACGGCGTAAGCAGATTCCGAGAACTGGCTGTTTTCTCCGTGCAATATCGTTCCAGTGGGCGGTACCTTTTTTTTTTCTTCTTTGTTCTTTCTTTCTTTCTTTCTTTTTTTTTTTTTTTTTTTTTTTTTTTTTTTATTTTTTTTTTATTGCGAAATATATTAACCTCTGTCTACGAAAGTAAAATGTCCCCTATTTGAAATAATAATAATAATAAACAGTTCCCAGATATCAAAAGGGCGACTTCTTTTTAAAGGAAGCTGATTTTTAATGCAAATTCTAATATCAACTTACAAAAAGATCTCAACGTTCACGAAAAGAAAAGAAAAACGAAAATGTCGATTGAACTGAAAAGCACACAAAATTCAAAAAAGTAATTATAAAATAATGCACCGTTTGTCTTTAAAAACAGGACAACGGTAAGGCGAAATGAGCGAGCGCAAAAATCTTGTCAACATTGTTTTCAAAAGAAATATAAAAACATACTAGATGTAGACGATGATTCACTAATTTACCCAGGGTTTGAAAAAGCCCATTTTTTTTTCTATTAATCAGCCCACTGGACCCGCTGGTCTAAAAACAGGGGTTTTTTCGGGGTTTTCTGAAAAAAAAAAACGCGTTTTTTTCAGGCTTTATTGAGTTTTTTTGGAGAAAACTTTAAACGTCTAATTTTCATGTACATAATACATTCATTACATCTTCATTTATCAGTGAAACCTGGGTATAATTTTGCATTAATTAAGTATGAATTAACAAAATATTTATATATAAATTAAGTTAATTTAAAAGGTAGATTTGTACCTTTGTTAATTTAAATTAACAAAGTTGTTAATTTAAAAGGTTCATTTTCTCATGGGACTAATTTGCGGCATTAAGACTATATTAAACCAACTACAACTGGATTTTTTTCTATAATTCTTACATGATAAATTAATATAGTTTTTTTAATTCACTTCAAATCAGAAATCAGTTGAAGACAAAAAAAAAAAAAAAAAATTGAAAGAAATGGGATTTATAATATTTTTGAAAATTTTAGCAAAATTTGCGAAATATATATTGTAATAGTATTAAACGTTAAATTAGATTATCTTAAAAGCAGAAGTAAGTGTCAGTGGTATCTATAAATTTAGATCGCGAATGGTGATACCCTTTTACTAGTTTTGCTGTTTTATCAACTCCTAAATGATTACGTATATTGCTCCAAACCAGACCAAATGTAGAAAAGTATTGCCAGATTGAAGCAGAAGTAGCTGGTGCTGATTGTAAAGAAAAGAAAAACTGACAAAATCCAGTAGGAAACTTATCTTCTTTACTCTTTTTTGCCATAATCTACTACCATTTTTGTGTTGAAAACTCTTGTATAAGTTCACTGAAGCAGGATAATAAATGGGATCATTTATCTTAAAAGGTATAACATCTAGCAAGTAATCAGGATGGTGTTCAAGTGCCATCTTTAGTCATGAATTAAGATTTAAAGCATTTGGATGCATTTTAGATTACAGGCATGAAAATCTTCCTTCTTTTCAGCTAATTTCTTTTTTGGTCACTGGGGAGCTCGGCCCCCTACGAGCTACGCTCGCCAACCCCCCGTTCAGACACCGCATTTTCTAAAAGCACGCTAATTTGATTGGATTTAAAAAGATTTTGAAAGATTGAATTATAATTTAAAAAACAGTGGCGATCTCCCTATAAACGGGTTTCTATTCATTTATCTTTGATTGGGGAATTTTAAGGAAAAATCGGGTTCTGTTAAAAGATACAATGGCTGTTTTCATCTTTCATTAAATAAAATCATTAAACATTTCAAAATAAGTTAATATAAAATGAATTAAGTAAACAGAATCTTTGTCTCCCGGTATTTTTTAACAAAGCGAAAAGAAAATCCTTTCTGACGTAATTTTCACCAAACTTTTCTTTCTCTTTTTAATATTCACGTGAAAATACTTTTGTTAGAAATGAAATATTATATGCGTTGTCCAAGCAAAAATAGTGGAAAAGATCATCTCAAAATATCGAATAAATGTCTCGCGCAATTCTTAAATTTAAACTGTTTTGCAATATTATTTTTTGTTCATTTTACATAATAAGTGTAATGTGACGTAAATGTGACGTAATTTCTCCTGTTTAAGACTTCTAACGCATGTTAATAAATTTATTATTTTACAATATCCTTTCTCTGTTAAAATTCACGTGTAACTATAGTTCTTATGAAGTAATTTTCAATAAGTTCCTGCTTTTTATATGCAATTATTTAATGCTAATTTGAAAGTATCCTTTCTGTTTATAATAGTCACGTGTAAATAAATTTTTAATTTGAAGCGAACATTATTGTTTGCGCTATTTATACAGTTGGCAACAGGTTAAATCAGTACAATCTCTCTATTCTAAAAAAAAAAGTAACTACCGCTGTCACCGCCGCCGCCGGTTTTGAATTTTTGTGACCGGGGGTCTTTCTTCGTTAATATTAAAAAAAAATAATGCATACAAAAATATGAAAATCGGTAGTTTTATACAGAAATGCTTGATAAACACGCTGATGCAGACAGTTTTCAAATCGAAGAATTATTTTAAGAGATATTTAATGCTAAAATTGGACAAAATCGTTCCACTATAAAAGTTTTATAGGAGCAAAAACTATACATCGGAATTTAATAATTTTTAGATCATTTTATATGTTATAATTTCCCGGTGTGCAGAATTCATTTATTTTTTTAATTTGACTCATTTTTCGAGGTTTCATTTCTATTTTAAATTCAAATTTTAGCATTTCGAGAGATATTTTTTACTTATTTTAGAAAATTGTACTAATTTAACCTGTTGCCAACTGTATAAACAACGGAAACAATAATGTTTGCTTCAAATAAAAAATTTATTTACACGTGACTATTATAAACAGAAAAGATACTTTCAAATTAAAATTAAATAATTGCGTATAAAAAGCAGGAACTTATTGAAAATTACGTCATAAAAAGTATACACGTAGATTTTAAAAGAGAAAGGATATTGTAAAATAATAAATTCATTAACATGCGTTAGAAGTCTTAAATAGGAGAAATTACGTCATATTTGCGTCACATTACAGTTATTACATAAAATGAACACAAAATATTGCAAAACAGTTTAAATTTAGAAATTGCGCTAGACATTTATTTGATATTTTGAGAGGATCTTTTCAACTATTTTTGTTAGGAAAGCGCAAATAATATTTCATTTCTAACAAAAGTATTTTCACGTGAATATTTAAAAGAGAAAGAATAGCTTGGTCAAAATTACGTCAGATTAAAAACGATTAATTTAAAATGTCTCATTTAAAAGAACTATCTTTTCGCTTTGTTAAAAAATACCAGGAGACAAAGACTGTTTACTTAATTCCTTTTATATTAACTTATTTTGAAATGTTACACGTGTCTACGTCATCAAGTTATTTTTATTTCGACGTTTTATTTGTATTTTTATTAATGTTGTACTAATTTATATGTTCTTTCGTTATTTAAAATAAAAATTATGTCAATTTGTATAATTTAGCGAGTGGTTTGGCGATTTATATAATTTGGCGAAATGGGTCGATGGGATAATCAAGTAGTACCGCAGCGGATTTGGCGTTAAAATTCCCCAATCAAAGAGAAATGAATAGAAATTCGTTTATAGGGAGATCGCTACTCTTTTTTAAATTAAAATTCAATCTTTCGAAATCTTTTTAAAGCCGATCAAATTAGCGTGCATTTAGAGTCTGCGGTGTCTGGACGGGGGTTGGCGAGCGTAGCTCGTAGGGGGCCGAGCCCCCTAGTCTTCTAAAATCTCTCTATTCTAAAAAAAAAGTAACTTACGCTGTCACCGCCGCAGCCGGTTTTGAATTTTTTGTGACCGGAGGTCTTTCTCCGTTAATATTAAGAAAAATATTGCATACAAAAATATGAAAATCAGCGGTATTATAGAAAAATGTTTAATAAACACGCTGATGCAGACAGTTTTCAAATCGAAGAATTATTTTAAGAGATATTTAATGTTAAAGTAGGACAAAATCGTTCCATTAAAAAAGTTTTATAGGAGCAAAAACTATACATCAGAATTTAATAACTTTTAGATCATTTTATACGTTATAGTTTCCCGGTGTGCAGAATTCAGTTATTTTTTTAATTTGACTCATTTTTTGAGGTTTTATTTTTATTTTAAATTCAATTTTTCAGCATTTCGAGAGATATTTTTTACTTAAGAAAATTGTACTAATTTAACCTGTTGCCAACTGTATAAACAACGCAAACAATAATGTTTGCTTCAAATTAAAAATTTATTTACACGTGACTAATATAAACAGTAAAGGTACTTTCAAATTAGAATTAAATAATTGCGTATAAAAAGCAGGAACTTATTGAAAATTACGTCATAAAAAGTATACACGTAGATTTTAAAAGAGAAAGGATATTATAAAATAATAAATTCATTAATATGCGTTAGTAGTCTTAAATAGGAGAAATTACGTCACATTTAAAGCACATTACACATCATGTAAAATGAGCAAAAAATAATATTGCAAAACAGTTTAAATTTAAAAATTGCGCGAAACATTTATTTGATATTTCGAGATGATCTTTTCCTCTATTTTTGCTGGGACAGCTCAAATAATATTTCATTTCTAACAAAAGTATTTTCACGTGAATATTAAAAAGAGAAAGAAAAGTTTGGTGAAAATTACGTCAGAAAGAACTTTCTTTTCGCTTTGTTGAAAAATTCCGGGAGACAAAGACTCTGTTTACTTAATTAATTTTACATTAGCTTATTTTAAAATGTTTAATGATTTTATTTAATCAAAGACGAAAACAACCATTGAATCTTTTAACAGCATCTGATTTTTCCCAATCAAAGAGAAATTAATAGAAACCTTAGAAGGGAGATCGCCACTGTTTTTCAAATTATAATTCAATCTTTCAAAATCTTTTTAAAGCCAATCAAATTAGCGTGCTTTTAGAAAATGCGGTGTCTGAACGGGAGTTGGCGAGTGTAGCTCGTAGAGGGCCGAGCCCCCTAGTAAGTAAAAAATATCTCTCGAAATGCTGAAAAATTGAATTTAAAATAGAAATAAAACCTTAAAAAATGAGTCAAATTAAAAAAATAAATGAATTCTACACACCGGGAAATTATAACGTATAAAATGATCTAAAAATTATTACATTCCGATGTATAGTTTTTACTCCTATAAAACTTTTTTAATGAAATAATTTTGTCCAACTTTAACATTAAATATCTCTTAAAATAATTCTTCGATTTGAAAACTGTCTGCATCAGCGTGTTTATTAAATATTTCTCTATAATACCGCCGATTTTCATATTTTTGCATGCAATAATTTTCTTAATATTAACGGAGAAAGACCTCCGGTCACAAAAAATTCAATACCGGCGGCGGCGGTGACAGCGTAAGTTACTTTTAGGTAGCTTTCTTTACAAAAAAGCTACCTATTGCAGCCGTTCGGAGGAAAGCGATTTCAAAAAATTTTGGTATATTTTCATCGATCATGACCCCCAGACCCCGAAACCACCCTCCGTTCAAAATTGATATATATATCTGACATATATATATATGTCACACTGTAACTCCCGTAATTATGAACCGATTTCGACGTAATTCGGTGTGTACATAGTACACACCAATATCTCGACCGAGTTCGTTGCCAGCTTCATCCGCCATTTTGTTTCAAAATGGCGGCCATTTAAAATTTTTAAAAAAATTTAAAACTTGAAATGTGGTACCAAAAAATTAAAAATGGAAAAATATTTTTTTCTTATGTATTTGACCTTTATACAAAGATTCCGGAGCAGTTTTTGTTTCGTCTATATCTTAAAAAATGGCTGAGTTATAGCATTTTGAATTTCTAGCGTGGCTGAGTTATAGCATTTTGAATTTCTAGCGTGGCTGACATTTTGAAACGTCCTGAATTTTGTCACGCGATAAAAGGCGTATTTATGAACCGATTTGGATGTAATTCGGTGTGTACATAGTACATACCAATCTCTCGACCGAGTTCGTTGGCCAGCTTCATTCGCCATCTTGTTTAAAAATGGCGGCCATTTAAATTTTTAGGAAAAATTTAAATTTGAAATGTGGTAGCAAAAAATTGAAAATTGAAAAAATATTTATTTCTTATGTGTTTGACCTTGATAAAAAGATTCGGGAGCAGTTTTTGTTTCGTCTATATCTAAAAAAATGGCTGAGTTATAGCATTTTGAATTGCTAGCGTGGCTGACATTTTGAAACGTCCTGATTTTTGCCACGTGATAACAGACGTATTTATGAACCGATTTGGATGTACCTTGGTGTGTACATAGTACATACAAATAACTCAACCGAGTTCGTTGACCAGCTTCATTCGCCATCTTGTTTCAAAATGGTGGCCATCTAAAAAAATTTAAAAAAAAATAAATTTAAAATGAGATACCAAAAAATTGGAAAATGAAAAAGATTTTTTTTGTATGTGTTTGACCTTAATACAAAGATTCCGGAACAGGTTTTGTTTCGTCTACATCTAAAAAAATGGCTGAGTTATAACATTTTGAATTTCTATTGTGGCTGACATTTTAAAACGACCTGATTTTTGTCACGCGATAACAGGCGTATTTATGAACCGATTTGAATGTAACTTGGTCTGTACATAGTACATACCAATGTCTCGACCGAGTTCGTTGGCCAGCTTCATTCGCCATTTTGTTTCAAAAGGGTTGCCATTTAAAAAAAAAATGTAATTTAAAATTTAAAATGAGGTATTAAAAAATTGGAAAATGAAAAAGATTTTTTTTATGTGTTTGGCCTTGATACAAAGATTCTGGAGCAGTTTTTGTTTCTGAAAATTTGTTCTTTTGTTTATATCTTAAAAAGTGGTTGAATTATAGCACTTTGAATTTCTATCACGGCTAACACTTTGAAACGATCTTGTATTTGTCACGCGATACCACACTTATTCGCCTATTTCGATGGAAGAAGGCATGTGGATAGTATACATCAATATCTCGACCAAGTTCGCTGGCCTGCTTCATCAGCCATCTTGTTTCAAAATGGCGGCCATTAAATTAAAAAAAAATTATATTTAAAGTGAGGTGCAAAAAAATTAGAAATTGAAAAAGGTTTCTTTCTTAAGTATTTGACCTTGGTATAAGGATTCAGGAGCATTTTTTGTTTGTCTTTATCTTAAAAAATGGCTCAGATATAGCAGTTTCAATTTCTAAAGTGGGTGACATTTTGAAAAATCTGATTTTTTGCCTGCGACAGCACTCGTATATATCAACCAATTCCGATATGAGTGAGCATGTGCACAGCAATTACTAAGGTCTCGACCAGGTTCACTGGTTAGCCTCATCTACCATGTTGTCTTAAAATGACAGGCACTTTAAGAAATCGCCGAATTTGGCAGCCAAATAAAAGTGACTTTAAATAAAAGCAGCTTGGATAAAGCTGACTAATTTCGCGAAATTCTCATTCATAATGATTTAGTATTGATAAAAATTAGTATTGAATCTCCTACATTCGGTTTCCACTTAATTGAGCTTCGTGTGTTTGAATAATATAAGTTAGCTTTTTAAAAATAAGGAATATGAAAGCTACCTCTTCCTCCCGGCACTGGCCGGAAGGACTTTTTTTTTTAGAATAGAGAGATTTTATCTCTGCTTAGAAATTCCTTTAAATCTGATTCTTTTGAAATACGTTTAAATTGGTATTTATCATTGCATTGTCTAAAACTTTAATTAATTAAAACAAGAATTGATTAATTAAAAGCATTCTTTAATTAATTAAAAATCGAATAAATTACCTTTAATAAACTCTTGCAAAATTTTTTTTCATCCTTTTACTTAGAGTAAATAATGATCCAGTTGTGAAAGCACCAGAAAATTTGAAAAACCCACAATGGGTTTTTCAAGTGGGCCTGCCCGGAAAAACCCGGGCGGGCCCACTTGGGCAAACCCTGATTTTACCTCACATTCAATGCAAAGGTAAAAACAAACCACCTGTCATAATAAAAAATAGTGTCATTCGTAAAGCCTACATTAAAAATAAAATAAAAGATATATTCTCTTTGTAATGTCGATTGCTTTCTTTGTTTTCATTTCTCTATTCATCCTTGCTTGGTAGTAAAAAAAAAAAAAAATAAAATAAAATAAATAAATAAATAAATAAATAAATAAAACAGGCAATATACCACTTACATGTAATTCTTCCGCCGCTCTATGTTTTTCCGATATTTATGAAAACGTCAGATTTCATTCTTTTTTTCTCCTTTCAAGTGAAAAATATTTCCCAAAACTTTTTAAACGACACCCGGAAAAACGTGTTATCTCCTGACAAGATTTTTATTTGAATGTTATAAGAAAAGACAAAAGAGAAGAGGGGTTGTAAATCGGGGAGTCAGGACGTTTAGGATAGGGAGTTCGGCGCCGCTCGACCCGCTTCTCTTTGTGTTAACGCCCCACTCCTACACCACCTCTATTGATTTCCGATGTGTGTCGTGTTTTCGAAGCATCCAACTCTCCCCCCCCCCCCCCCTCCAACCTGTGAAAGGAGTTTTCCGACGAGTTTCTTTTCTAAGGAGAAAATAGCTTCCGGAAAATGTCCAGACTTAAAATCAGAATCCAGTTAAAAATCAGGCATGCATTAAGATAGACATCCTTAAGTAGCGAAATCTTCACGTTTCTCTATTGAGTCATACTTATTCAGTATGGCATAGGCAGGGCTTAATTTCTAACAAAAAAAAAGTACCGGAACCCTAATAATATACGTATACAGCCATCTCCCGACTTACGTAAGTAATGCGTTTTGTAAAGTTTTCCGTAACTCGAATTTCGCGTAAGTCGAATTTGTATCCTGCTTAGGTAAAATTTTATGAGAAACTGCAATGTTTATTTTATAAATATTATTTACACAATATTATTTTAAAATAAAGCATCATGCAAAAGTATTTACTCGTATATAAAAAAGTATGAAAAAATATAAAAACAAACTTAAAAAACACTTTTCAAATATCTTGTGGAATACAGGATTTATAAATCTAACATTGATGAATTGATATATAACAATATTGAAAAGACGACTACGTACATCAAACGTCTATAAAAATAAGAAATAATTGAAGAGGACTAATTTAGCCTATTCTCCACAAATGAATAGTACTCACAAAATAAAATAATCCTTGATAAGCACAAACTGTATTTATTATGAATTAGATAACTGCTAGGAATAACTAACAATAAAGATTAAGTTGTTTTGTTTTAGATTTGATTGTATAGACCAATAAAAATATAACTTTAATAGTATATAAACTATATTACGGTTCTGGTTTAAATCTATATATTTTATTTATAAAACAAATATCAAAAGTATGCAACTGCGTATCCAACGCGCTAGTATGTTCACAAATGTAATTTTTGAGATTTATTACGTAACTGCGAATTTACGTAAGTCGGGAGATCCCTGTATTTATATTTCATACATTATTTGCTAAATTTAAAGCTTTTTTTTTTCTTTACCAAAGTAAAAGTTTTAAATATACAGGGTAAGTCAAAATGAATATAGCGATTACAAATGACTATAACTATTTAATGGAAAAGAATTTATCGATAAGATTAATACAGAATGTAGACGGAACTTCAAAATTTCTTTGTGTTAGGCGCAGGTGCGGTGAAGCTGAAACTTCGCAACGGTTCGCACATTTTTAAACCAACATCTTCCAAAGCATCAAAGTGGAGATACCGACGATGTCTTCTGCTCTTGGCCACTGAGATCTCCGGACTTGACAACCTGCGATTCTTTTCTAGGGTACATGTGCCTCCCATGCCCAAAACAATAGAAGAACTCAAATTACGTATTTGTAATGCGTCGGTGACCGAACAAAAGCTTCAGAATGTATGGCGTCTAGATGTTGTCCGTGTGACCAAGGGATATCACATAGAACATCTATGACGTATGTATACAAAATTTTGAAGTTCCGTCTACATTCTGTGTTAATCTCATCGATAAATTCTTTTCCATTAAATAGTTATAGCCTTTTGTAATCGCTATATTCATTTCGACTTACCCTATACTTATCAACATATCTGTCAATTATTCCACTTTTTAGTAATCTCTCCTTTCGAATACAAATTTTTGCCTAATTTTAATGTTAATTAATTGCCAAATTCACGGATTAATAGGGTGAGGATTATTAGAAAATAGAGATAACACACACACACAAAAAAAAAAAGGAATAGTTCGCAGCTATCAAATGTTATGAATAAATGAATGAAATTTACAGAAATTAATATTTATATGCTGAAGAATGGAACAACATTTTTCAGTTTGGGGCCGTTCAAATATTACGTAAGCACCTAAGGGGGGGAGGGGGTTAGCGATTTGCTTATTTTTGCTGACAAGGGGGGAGGGGGGATTTGAATGATGCTTACGTAAGACATTTTCAAAATCTCTTAACTTGTAAAAAAAAAAATATATATTAAAAACTTCAAATTGAAAAAAAGAAATAGCAAAAGGATATTAAACTTGAAGCTCTGATGGCAGCTATTTTGACTGCACAAGGAAAATATAAACGATCTCTTATCTAGAGGTGACTGTTCATGTTTGATGCTTGTGGGCTTATTATCTCTGAGAACTTACTACTATTTCCAATTGTGAGAATAGAATAGAATTGAATTGACCGATGCGATATGTTGTATTGTGACAATATAAGTTTTCCGGGAAAGCTTCCAAAACGTAAGTAAAATTCCCTCTTTTTTGTTCCCGCTCCTCCTTTGTCAAGTGGTTGAACCCTATAACCATAGTGATTGACTGCTCTACTGTCTAGTGTCTCGTGAGTTTTGAAAACCTCTGAGTACTGTAGTGTAGTGTAGTGGTGTTTAAAATAAATAAAATCAGAAATATGTCTTCATTTCGAGAAATATTGTATAAAAATCTTTTTGAAAGTTTAAAAATGTCTGCATCAGATAAACCTTTGAAGGATATCCAATGTAAAACTAATGATGTGTGACAGCAGTACAAAAAGTCTTGGTGCTAAAAAGAATTGAGGACGAACTGCGTAAGGCAATAAAAAAGAAATCAGTCTTTCTGGATTATTTTATAAAGGTGATTATAACCAATTTATTCTTAAAATTTTAAATATATTTTATCATAACTTTAAGTTTACATAATTACGTGTAAAATTTGGAAAAAAGATAGATAAAATAAAATGACCGTGTAGCCTTGACGAAACATGGTCAGTATGGGAATAAATAAAGGCCAAAGAAATGTCAAAAAATGAGCTATTAATTTTTAAATATGGCGTAGCCAAGCTAAATCTTATTTTTTCTTTTCAAATAACTCGAAAATTAATGCATCCATGGGGGAAAAAAAATTAAAAAATATGTAAATTTTGTAGCAGATAATCTTCTAACTGTTTTCAAATTTTGTACCTCACTAAAAATGAAATGCAATCCAATTGAATTGAAACCAATGTATCTCAAATTCGAAAACAGATAAATAAGGTTTCCAGTGATCTAAGAAAAACAATCCTTAAAAAGGAAACGAAAAAATGCTGAATTCCAAAGAAAACATCGAACCACCAAACGAACAAAGCTTGGAGAAATCTGCTATGATAATCCACACATTAAAAAATAGTAGCTTTGAGGGAAACAGTAGGAAGACCAAGTTTAAATGTAGATCAACCAATATTGCTTAAGGCAATAGCAGACATAGCTATTATTGAAAGCACTGCAGATGCAAAAAGAAGAAGTGAGTCGATACGAAGTGTCAAAACTCTCGATGACTTGACTGCAGAACTGAAAAAGATTGGTTTTGCAATAAGCAGAACATATCTTCGTTTGCATCCAAAAAGTTCCTCAACCATCGAGGGTCGAAACCATGTCACCACAGTGCTGATAAAACTTTCTTGGGTTCAGGCTGATATAACCGATCTCACATTGATACCCAATGTGCAGTAACATCCATCCGCTATTTAGAAACTTTAGCTTCAATTCTTGGACCAATGCAAGTGTTTCTTCTTTCATAGGATGACAAAGCGCGTGTACCTTTTTGAATTACAGCAGCCAATAAACAGGCTCTGATACTGATGCATATGGAGTATCGTGTATCCTTACTCGACCACGACTGGGTCATTGCTGAACGCCACAAACTTATCCCATCTGTTTACGCTGGTATTGTGATTGCTCCTGGTATGGCAGGTCAAAGTAAAGCCATAGGTTATTCTGGTCCAACGTTTATAGCTATAAGAAGTGGGAAACACAGTTCTTCCACAGCAAATACTCATGCTCAGGATTTTGAAACTCTATTAATACTCAAAGACTTTGAAAAATTAGTGAAAACAGAAGAGGGTTTCATCAAATCTGTAATCATAGTTACGGTTGATGGAGGTCCAGACGAGAATCCTCGCTACCAATATCGTTTGCTATAACCATTCCAAAAAGCATGATTTGGGTGGAATTTTCATAGCGTGCGGTGCTCCTGGAAGAAGTGCATATAATTGAGAAGAAAGGCGAATGGCACCACTCAGTCGAGAATTGCCTGGTCTTATACACCCTCATGACCATTATGGTTCCCATCTCGATGAGAACAGCCGCACTATTGATGAAGAAATGGAGCAAAATAACTTTGCATATGCTGGTAAAACTCTCATAGATATCTGGAACTCATTAAGCATTGACGGTTATCCTGTTACTGCCTCATATGTTGATTCAGGCGAACCAGACTCTCTTGGTTATGACTTGGATTGGTATTCGAAGCACGTACAAGAAAGTCAATACTTGCTGAAAATTGTAAATAAATCCGAAGAAAAGAATTGTTGCTCTCCTGCACGTAGTGGATTATTTCGTATACTAAAAAGATGATTCATTCCTCCTCCAATTAAAATGATACAATCGTCAAACGACATCATTACAAGTGAGGAGGGGAAATTTATAGATTTAAGTCTCCGTCTGGCCTTAAATCTGAATATGACAGCAAAGGGATTTTTAAAGATGCTGTATTATTTTTTTTGCTCTTATCCGCAGTTGTTAAGTTATTAAGTTGCAATTATCCGCAAGAACTTGTGGAAGTTGTGACCAATATCATGCATCTCAGAAGTAAGCAAACAGACACAAAAAAATTCAACACAGTGAAAAAAGCGAGAAGGTCTGCCTTATACGACCATTGAGAATTGCTGCTCATCGAGCAAATGAACTTATGTGCTTCGTAAAAATCGCGGAAGATGTTGAGTGGATCAATGAAGATGAAGTTGATCAAGATTGCATCCAGAAAGAAAGTGATGAAGATAATCAAGTAAAACTGGAAACCAATATCATAACAGATATGGAAAAATGGCTTAAGCAGCCGTGGAAAGCACCGGGCATGTTCAAATTTAAATTTCTCAAGTGGTTAAGTTCTTCTAAAATTGTGATCTAAGAAATTTTCTTAAATAGAATTGTAAGGAAATAAAACAAGCATTTTTTATTATTTTTTTTTTTTTAGTCGAGTACAATTTTTTTTTTAAATTTGTATTGTGTCCTAATTTTTTTTTAAAGTGGGGGGGGGGGGTTGCAATTTGCTTACGTAATTATTCAGGGGGGGTTTGCGATTTGCTTATTTTTGCTGACTAGGGGGGCGGGGGGGTCAAAAATGGTCAAAAACATGCTTACGTAATATTTGAACAGCCCCTTTCCTATAAAAGTTGCATATCTTAAACTATAATCGATTCCTCCTACTTAACAATCTTTTGTGGTGAGTCCCTGAAAATCAGATTAAATAAAAAATTTGACCCCGTTATAGGAAATATTCGATGCTTTTATAGAAAAAGAGGAAACAGTGCTCGATTGCTTTCTATCAGAATTAATTACATGGCATTAAATACATGGCAGTTATATGAAAGTTATAAATGAAAGTGACTTCGTAAGTCTGCAGAGCAGAGTCTAAAATAAGCCACTTCGCCACAAATACGCCACTTCGTTTGAAATGGAAGAGCCAATAATTATTAGGGTAGTTGAAAGTAGAAGTGGCTGTCTCTTGGATTGAACTTAAGTAGGGAAAAATATCCATTTTGGTCTTCTAAGCTGTTCGGAAAAACAAGTGGAGTCGCTCCACATTTTTCCTTTCTGTTCGACTACTGAAATAAGGGCTGATAAGCGTTAATCCCATTAAATGAATCCTTAATCTTTCACATTTTTTCAACGTAATTGAAACAAACTTGCATCTCTATACTTGGCTTGGCATATTTTATGGAGCTTTACTATGTTCTCTATTGAAAATGAAGTGTGCTGCATTTATAGTTCTTTTACGGAAACACTCAAAACAATCCTGTTACATCATAGTCTATGGAAAAAAATCGTTTGCAATGTATTTTAATGATGTTACACTATTTCAAAACTATGCAAATGGATTAATATAATGGGATTAACACTAGAACGCCCGGAAGGAGTCGACTCGACTCCGGCCAAATGGTTAAATGTCCATTGGAGCCAGAAATTTTTTAATAAAATAAGTTAAATTAAATTCGCACAGAAATAAATCAGTTAACCCCTTCAAGGGCGGTGGTTCATTTTTGGACCACCTAATTTTAATCCCTAAACGGGACATTGATACCAGAATTTTGTTTTGAAAATTTTCGTTTTATCAAGTACGTGAAGAAAGGCTTTTGCTTATTTTCAAATAAATTTGTTTGAAAATTTCGGTGTCAGTCATTTATTTCCGTATTTTACTAATAGAAGTGCCTAGCCCCTGAAAGGGATAAATAATTTTTAATAAAAATTCTCGTATTAAATATTTTTATATAACTTGAGTAAAATTTCCGGGCGTTTTAGTGTTAATACGTAGCAACTCTTATCAAGTGCGTTTCCAAACTGAACTAAATTTTACCATATTATGTAGTATAGGGGAAACTGGGGAGGGTTGTCCATTTTTTACAAAATGATTTTTTTTTATTTTTTAAACATTGAACCTAGAATAAAGTTTCATATATCATTTCATTTATTATACAATTCATTATCAAAATGAAATTGCGCATAAGTGTAATATATAAGGAACTTGAAAAATGATTGATTTTAAACATGAGAAAATAATGGATCAAGGACCTTTGGGAGACTTGACCCACTTTATTTCATATTGAAATGTTTGTTAAGATAAATAAAATCAGATTTTAAAAAGGCAGAATAACTTTATGCTACAAGGTTTAATTATTATTAAACTGGTCGGATATGGCAATCCAGAAACTTTCTTCTATCTCATACATGTTAATACTTCCTGAAAAATGCAGCATAGCAGCGCCACCGCTGGTCCGCCAAAATCTAATCAGCAACAATTTATGTGAACTTCTAACTGAACCTCAAGCTGGATGAAAATTCGTGCATTAGTTTTTGAAATAGATCTATTGGGGGACCGTGGAAATGCAGCATAGCAGCGCCACCTGTTGGGCGATTTACAACAAAAACTAAACATCACTAATTTATATCACAGACTAACCGAATCTGAAGTTTGATGAAAATTCGTGCATTAGTTCTTGAGATAGAGCTATTGAGGTAATCAAGAATAATGCAGCATAGCAGCGCCACCTGTTGGTCGATTTACACCAACAAGTAATCAGAACCAAGTTATATCAAGGACTAACGGAATCTGAAGTTTTACGAAAATGCGAGCATTAATTTGTGAGATATAGCTATTGCAATAATCAAGAATAATGCAGCATAGCAGCGCCACCTGTTGGACGATTTAAACCAAGAAGTAATCAGCTCCAAATTATATCAAGAACTAACTGAATCTGAAGTTTTACGAAAATCCATGTGTTAGTTCTTGAGATATAGATAGTGCGGGAATCGTGAAAAATGCAGTCTAGCAGCGCCACCTGTCGGGCGATTTACACCAAAAAATAATCGGCACCAACTGAATCTAAAGTTTTATTAAATTCCGTTCATTAGTTCTTGAGATAGAGCGCCCACAAAATTTGTGTCACACACAGAACCAAAGACTCACAGACAGACATTTTGTAAAAACACGTTTATCGGGATCTCTGACCCCTAAAATGTTTAAATACGTCGAAATCCGAAATTCGAAAATTTTCACGAATCCAATACTTTCTTCTTGTAAAGATAGAAGAAAGTATGTAAGAATATTCGGAAAAATGAAGATGTGTAACCAAACCGGAATTCAAGTAGACGGAATTCAAAATTCCTTTTTAAACACCTATTTTATTGACACTCGACCGGGCAACACCAGTTGCACATAGTTTGGCTTCATCTCATTGTGTTCAACTTAGTGAAATTTGTCTACATACCTTCCTAAAGTGTTTTGATAAATTTTATGTTCTTTTGCAGATTGATAAATACCTAACATTTCTTAAGGCTGCTGATTTCATCTTTTTTTAGTCTTTTCTATTCTTTCTACGTACTATGGGTGCTATATAAATGAAATTAAAGTTCCTATCAAATCCGATCGGAACTAAACTATCAGATTTATATTTTATTAATTTTTTTCTTGCATCTACAGCAGTTTTTTTTCACCTTCATTTAATCAGTTTTAAACGTTTTCCTTTCTATCAATCACCCCAATTTACAGAACACAGAATACATTACATTATTTTAGAATAAATGTGTAATAAGAAATAAAGAAATAATGTAAATTTATAGTTTTACAGAATAAATTTACATTATTTTAGAAATACAACCATAAGCCCTTTATTATGTACTAATTAAGGAGCTTTGACTATCTGGCCAGGCCTCCTCACATAGCCACTTTTAAAATGATAGCACAGGTTATGTTTAGCCTAATTTATTGTACAATCTTTATGCCTGGAATGAAAGCTCAATATTTCTACATTACTTGAAACCTACTTACTTCAATTTCTATGATATATTTCATCTGAGAAAATCTTGCAATGTTTTGCTAAAAAATACACATTTTAAGCTGAAAGCTCTTCACAATTGATTTTTCACAATTGAAACCCTATTGCTTTACAATGGAAGTCTATGGGAATTTGGCGAAATATTAGAGATATGGCCAAGTTGGCGTCCCTTTTGGCGATCTATCTCCAAGTTGGCGACAAACTTGTCGGTATTAGGTGACAGAACAGGGTGCCCCCTATGGTAACCCCCTTATAGATATGAAGATGCATTAAATGCTGTTCAATAACCAATGGCCGCCATTTTGTCTCCCCTATAAAACTAAAATTAATCCTTCTATATATAAAAAAAAGTTTTGATTTGGAAATGGACCAATGAACATCTGCGTAGATATTCCGGGTTGATCCGCATCCAATTTGAATGCTTAAGCATGGCCTTTCATCGTTAATATTAAGAAAACTGTTGCATACAAAAATATGAAAATCGGTGGTATTATAGAAAAATGTTTGATAAACACGCTGATGCAGACAGTTTTCAAATCGAAGAATTATTTTAAGAGATATTTAATGCTAAAGTTGGACAAAGTCGTTCCATTAAAAAAGTTTTATTTGAGCAAAAACTATGCATGAGAATTTAATCATTTTTAGATCATTTTATACGTTATAAGTTCCCAATGCGCAGATTGCATTTACTTTTCTTATTTGACGCATTTTTTGAGGTTTTATTTCTATTTTTAATTCAAATTTTCAGCATTTCGAGAGATGTTTTTTACAAATTTTAGAAAATGTCATTAATTTAAACTGTTGCCAATTGTATAAACAGCGAAACAAATTATCATATCAAATATTTCTTCAAATTAAAAATTTATTTACACGTGACTATTACAAACAGAAAAAAAAAAAACTTTAAAATTAGAATTAAATGATTACATGTTAAAAGCAGGAAAATTACGTCATAAGAAATCATATTTACACTTGCATTTTACGTCATATTTAAAATGCCCCAAAAATATGGTAAAACAATTTAAATCGAAAAATATATTTGCGCGAGGTATTTTGAGATAATCTTTTCAACTATTATCGTGAATGCGAAGACAGCGCACATAATATTTCCTTCTAACAACAAAAGTATTTTTACGTGAATATTAATAAGAGAAATAAAAGTTTGGTGTAAATTACGTCAGATTTGAAACGATACATTTAAAATGAATTATTTAAAAGAACTATCTTATAGCGCTGCTAAAAAATACCGGGAGACAATGACACTGTTTACTTAATTCATTTTACATTAGCTTATTTTCAAATACTAATGTGTTTAATTAAATACGAAAACAGCCATTGTATCTCTTAACAGCAACAGATTTGGTCTTAAAAATCCCCAATCCAAGGAAAACGAATGGAAACCCGTTTACAGAGAGATCGCTACTGTTTTTTTTTAAATTTTAATTCAATATTTTTAAAGCCGATCAAATGCGTGCAATTAGCGTGCTTTTTGGATTTTGGTGTGCCTGAACGGGGGTTGGCGAGCGTAGCTCGTAGGGGGCAGAGTCCCCTAGTTAATTAAAATTTAATGAATGAATTAATATTTGAAAAAACTGTATTAACATCCATTGTCAGCTAGTACAAGTTTAAAAAAAAAATTATTTCAACTTGATAGGATGAATAATAAGTATTTTATTAACGATTGAAAATTTGAACAAGATATATATATATAGGGAGAGTGTGAACTAATAGTAGGAATTAAAAAATACACATTTTTGGGCAATTCTATGCAGGGTTCCACAAATGAACATGGATACTTTCATACTCTAAAGGGTCATTGTTGAACTTGTGCTTAGTATGTGTAATCTTTTCCAGACTGTTTACTTAGATTTTCTCTTTCAACTCATTAAGCGATTTTGTTTCAGTATTCTGATTGTGCGTTGGAAAGTGTTTCAGAATCCGTCTAGAAGCACGATTTTTCTTTCTTGTTTATTTTTTATTTATTTGAGATTTTTGAAGCGGGGTGACTTTTACTATTGTATCTGAGCTGGCCGGCCTGGTTTTTTTTTTGTGTTTTTTTTTGTTTTTTTTTTGTTTTTTTTTAACACTTTCCAACAAAATTGAAAAGTGTTCATGATTTCGATTTGTCTGTCCGTCTGTCCGCGTTCTAAATCTAAACAAGTTGGAAATTGCTCGTCAAACGTGGCAAATGTGGTGCGTTCGTACTATAGCTAGTTTTATAATTATTTTTTGCACCCCATATTGTACTGAATGTATAGTTTTTTGCACTTCGTAAGTGCATAGTCTGTAACATCATTAAAATACACTGTAATAATTTTTTCCCATTCCCTGTAGTGTAAAGAAAAACTTTTGATTGTCCCTGTAATTAAACTATACATCCGATTTTCATAAAATTTTAAATAGCTCGACAAAATTCTGCAACAATGATATATTTAAAATTTCAGACCATTCGGAAGGCTGTAACATCATTAAAATGAACTTGCAATAATTTTCCCCATTGGCCGTAATGTAACGAAAATTTTTTGACTGTCCCTGTAATTAAACTATACATCCGATTTTCATAAAATTTAAAATGGCTCGACAAAATTCTGCAACAATCATATATTTAAAATTTCAGATCATTCGGAAGGCTGTAACATCATTAAAATGCACTTGCAATAATTTTCCCCATTGGCCGTAATGTAAAGAAAAACTTTTGACTGTCCCTGTAATTAAACTATACATCCGATTTTCATAAAATTTGAAATGGCTCGACAAAATTCTGCAACAATCATATATTTAAAATTTCAGATCATTCGGTTGGGTAGTTTTTTCTCTGTTATATGCGGACGGACAGACGGACAGACGGACTGAACGACGACTATAGGTGCTACGTATTTATATAATTACGAACGCACCTAAAAAATAGATTCGGATTGTCCTGAAATTTTTGATATTATTAAGGTTCATCCCTATTTCAAATGAAGTTTGTAGCATGTTTAGTTCATTCACAGGGACAGTCAAAAGTATTCCGTTACATTGCGGCTTATGGGAAAAAAATCGTTTCAAATGATTTTTTAATGATGTTACACGCTTTCAAGCATAAAATAATTGATATGCATTTATGAAATGCACTAAAATAAGTATTCTGAAGTATATTCGGTGCAAAGAATACTTATTATTCATTTACAGGGCCACTCAAAAGGATTCCGTTACATAATGATATGTGGTGGGTTTGCTTGCTGTGTATTTTAATTATGTTAAACTATTTCATATATAATGAAATTCATATACAAAACATACATACATATATACATACATACATATATTCATATTATACATATGAAATTCAATACTATAAGTTATTTCACGCATAATAAGAAGTGCATAGCATTTACAGGGACACACCAGATACTATATTGTGTCCGAAGTACGGTACAAAAGCGATGATTGCTGGAAATGCTTCTTTCATTATGATATGCGCTTTTATGTTTCACTCTATTTATGCATACTATACGGTGTGTATAAATTCTATAGTTCATTTACAGGGCTACACAAAATAAATTTGTAAGGGTTACTAAGAATGAGTATTTGAAACGATCGCTTAAAGGTGGTTTTAAAGGAGTTATGCATTTTTATGCTGAACTGCATTTAGTTTACTAAAAAATGTTTGTAGAATATATACATATTGATATACAGGGTCACGCAAAGAATTGGATATATAACTGTTTTTTATAATTGTGTGAAACAAGCGCCAAAACTCTCTTCGAATTTCATCATGACAAGTTTTATATAACACTGGTCGACAAATTTGAACTTTTGCTCTGTCCTAAAACAGAAATTAGTTGTTTTTTAAGCGGTTTCTTGTGCTGATTCCGAATCTAGTTTTAGATTTACTCCAGCACGTCAAGTTTGAGAGATATTTGCATATTTCAATTTATGCAAATTTAGTAAATTTTATACAATTATTTGCAAATTTAAGGTATAAAGCAATATCAGACAGGGTTTTTTGTTTTATGTTATGATTACTACCTAATTTAATTCACAAAAACGTTGTTTCTGAGATTATACTGGCATGTGACTGTGAAATAGTGTACCTAATTTGCATATTTTTCAAGTTTTTCTAATAATGTTTCTTGACATTCAAATATTTCTGCCGCACGAGTACGCTAATATGTTTTTAAACCAGTTTTTTGAGCTGATTTCAAATCTTGTATCTGTTTTCTTCTATAACGTCTATTTTTGAAAAAAGTGAAATTTTAGTTTTTGGTCAAAAAAGCCAGAAATAACTTTTGATGATACTTTGTATGATAAACTTCAACTAGTTAGGATAGATTCTACTACTTATTTTTTCTTTTCGATTATATAAATTTTTGTTTATGTCTCTGATATGAATCTGACCCTGTTCACCTTCTTGTCAATGAATGACACACCCCTAAAAAGTATCTTATATCAAACCTGTGTTAATGCCGTGCAAAAGTAGAAATTCATCTTACTAGACCTCACATAAGAAAACAAACTGCAGATTTGAAATCAGCATAAAAATCTAGTCTAGAAAAACATTACGTCAATTCTGTGGCAACTATTTTAGAGTGGATAGTGATGTAAACATGATACCATTGAAAAATATGCAAATTAGGCTTAATAACTGATAAATAAATGTTAAGAGTAATGCAAATCGTGACATTTATCTGAAGCAAATTGTCAAGTAGTCATTATCTAGAAAACGTAATTAGATGTGACCTATACTGTATCTAAAATTTGCATAAAATAGCACAAAAAAGCTTAAATTTGCATAAATTTAAATATGCAAATTTCTCAAAACCTGGACCATTTAGAGATAAACGGAAAGCATATTCGGAATCAGCGGCAAAAACTGATCTAGAATAAACTAATTTTAGTTCTAGGACAAAGTGAGGGACTAGGACTGTACAGTATAATTATCGAATATGTATGTACACAATTTAGAGTTAATTATTGTACCTGAGTCCATATATCTTACCTTTGTCCAATAATAATTCAAAAGTATTCCGTTACATGACGGCCTATGGGAAAAAATCGCTTCAAATGAATTTTAATGATGTTACACGCTTTCAAGCATAAAATAATTGATGTGCATTTATGAAGTGCAGCAAAATAAGTCCCATGTAAATGAACTAAACATGCTGTCTAGCAAACGTCATTTGTAAAAGGATTCTATTTTTTATATTTCCTATATCTCCTATATTTTCTATATACATGATTCTATATCTTGTTCAAAATGGGCGAATCGTGGAACAGGGACTTCTGAAACTGAAAGACGACCGGATTAAAACAGATCTAATCTTTGAAATTTTAATCGTTACACACTAAGGGGGCTTTTAGGGATGGAGGGGGGGGGGGGTTGCTCTCGGAAACAGTTTATAATGTGTTGGCTGGAATATCCCTTTTAATCCCGCTTGTTAACAGGAGGTGGTAACGAGTGATTTTCCAGAAAGTTTTCAAATTACCTTTCCAAGCTCCGAGGCAAGCAGTGGCGGAGAGAGGAAGGGGCTTCATCCAGCTCCGACAAGATCGTTCAGTGGCGTGTCGCTGTAAAATCATCGACTGTTGTAGAACAAGTGTCATTTAAATACATGCGTGGCGAGGCAATATTCCTCCTTGTTCCCATGAAATAAATTTCTTCAAGAGTGATGGGAAAGACAGGAATAAATTCTCTGAAACCATGAGTACAGATTCCACTTACAGTTTAGTAGATATTTCAGCGAAACACTTTTGAATAAAAATGGCTTCGACTCTTAAAGTTCCATGGATGCCACGGAAAAAGGAATTTTCAAGAAATGGAGTTTTCAATTTTGGGACCCCTTCAGTATTGTTTGTTACTCATAAAATAAATTGTTTCGTCGTTTTACATGTCCAAAAAGTAGTTTTTCCTCCATGGCATGTCAAAAACTAAAGTAATGTTGTTGTAATAAATTGCTTGAATATACCCATGTTTTAAGGCTTCCGAAAAGGAGCGCCTCCTTTCATCTGCACATCTCAATAGAACACGTATTTTAATGCTACCGTTCTTCACTCTCATTCATTCATTTTTCACAGCAAAAAGGCCCGCTCGCTAATGCTAATCCTGCGGAAGAAACTTATAAAGATATGTCGTTTGCATTTCAATTTTTTTTTTTTTTTTTTTTTTTTTTTTTTTTGTATTGGATAGCTGAGGTCGATCTGTACAAAGGCCGGTTTTTAACTTTTTCGATTTTGTCTACAGGTATTTTTAATGAGGAGACTTTCATTTTCGAAACCGGTTTCGAAAGTGAGAGAATCCTCATAAAAAAAAATCTGCAATCAAAGTCGAAGAATCAAAAAACGGCCTTTGTACAGATCGACCTCAGCTATCCAATGCCAAAAAAGTCCTTCCGGCTAGTGCCGGGAGGAAGAGGTAGCTTTCATATTATTTATTTAAAAAAAGCCAACTTATATTATTCCAACACACGAAGCTCAATTAAGGGGAAACCGAATGTAGGAGATTCAATACTAATTTTTATCAATACTACATCATTATGAATGAGAATTTCGCGAAATTAGTCAGCTTTATCCAAGCTGCTTTTATTTAAAGTAACTTATATTTGGCTGCATAATTCGGCGATTTCTTAAAGTGCCTGCCATTTTAAGACAACATGGAGGATGAGGCTAACCAGTGAACTTGGTCTAGACCTTAGTAATTGCTGTGCACATGCTCACTCACATCGGAATCGGTTGATATATACGAGTGCTGTCGCAGGCAAAAAATCAGATTTTTCAAAATGTCACCCACGTTAGAAATTGAAACTGCTATATCTGAGCCATTTTTTAAGATAAAGACAAACAAAAAATGCTCTTGAATCCTTATATCAAGGTCAAATACTTAAGAAAGAAACCTTTTTCAATTTCTAATTTTTTTGCACCTCACTTTAAATATATATATTTTTTAATTTAATGGCCGCCATTTTGAAACAAGTTGGCTGATGAAGCTGGCCAGCGAACTTGGTCGGGATATTGATGTATACTATCCACATGCCTTCTTCCATCGAAATAGGTGAATACGTGTGGTATCGCGAGACAAATACAAGATCGTTTCAAAGTGTTATCCATGATAGAAATTCAAAGTGCTATAATTCAACCACTTTTTAAGATATAAACAAAAGAACAAATTTTCAGAAACAAAAACTGCTCCAGAATCTTTGTATCAAGGCCAAACACATAAAATATTTCTTTTTCATTTTCCAATTTTTTAATACCTCATTTTAAATTTTAAATTACATTTTTTTAATGGCAACCCTTTTGAAACATGATGGCGAATGAAGCTGGCCAACGAACTCGGTCGAGACATTGGTATGTACTATGTACAGACCAAGTTACATTCAAATCGGTTCATAAATACGCCTGTTATCGCGTGACAAAAATCAGGTCGTTTTAAAATGTCAGCCACAATAGAAATTCAAAATGTTATAACTCAGCCATTTTTTAGATATAGACGAAACAAAACCTGTTCCGGAATCTTTGTATTAAGGTCAAACACATACGAAAAAACTCTTTTTCATTTTCCAATTTTTTGGTATCTCATTTTAAATTTAATTTTTTATTAAATTTTTTAAATGGCCGTCATTTTGAAACAAGATGGCGGATGAAGTTGGCCAACGAACTCGGTTGAGTTATTTGTATGTACTATGTACACACCAAGGTACATCCAAATCGGTTCATAAATACGTCTGTTATCACGTGTCAAAAATCAGGGCGTTTCAAAATGTCAGCCACACTAGAAATTCAAAATGCTATAACTCAGCCATTTTTTAAGGTATAGACGAAACAAAAACTGCTCCCGAATCTTTTTATCGAGGTCAAACACATAAGAAAAAAATATTTTTTCAATTTTCAATTTTTTGTACCACATTTCAAATTTAAATTTTTCTTAAAATTTTAAATGGCCGCCATTTTTAAACAAAATGGCGGATGAAGCTGGCCAACGAACTCGGTCGAGACATTGGTCTGTACTATGTACACACCGAATTACATCGAAATCGGTTCATAAATACGCCTTTTATCGCGTGACAAAATTCAGGACGTTTCAAAATGTCAGCTTCGCCAGAAATTCAAAATGCTATAACTCAGCCATTTTTTAAGATATAGACGAAACAAAACTGCTACGGAGTCTTTGTATAAAGGTCAAATACATAAGAAAAAAATATTTTTCCATTTTCAATTTTTTGGTACCACATTTCAAATTTTAAATTTTTTTAAAATTTTTAAATGGCCGCCATTTTGAAACAAAATGGCGGATGAAGCTGGCCAACGAACTCGGTCGAGACATTGGTATGTACTATGTACACACCGAATTACATCCAAATCGGTTCATAAATACGAGAGTTACAGTGTGACATAGGTCAGATATATATATATATATATATCAATTTTGAACGGAGGGTGGTTTCGGGGTCTGGGGGTCATGATCGATGAAAATATACCAAAATTTTTTGAAATCGCTTTCCTCCGAACGGCTGCAATAGGTAGCTTTTTGTAAAGAAAGCTATCTAAAATCATTTAAAGTGCTGAGAATGATTTCTAAAAAAATCGAAATTCAAAAATGGGAAATAAGCGGAAAACTTTCTAACAACTTTCTAAATTAAGATTTCTGCGGATGTTTACTTAATCTTTGTTAATTAATTCCACATCCATTTAATGTTTAGATGATGTGATTTCAAATCACTAGCAGTTCCATAAATGTTTTATTCCAATATTAATGTCTTCATTATTAAAAAATAGGTTATTTATTGAATTCCAACTAAATTAAATGTCCTTAAATCCAATTAAAAACACCCAAAATCTCACACTTTTATAACTGTACTGTATAAACTTCACTGTATAAAAGCTGATTTTGGTCAAAAAAGATCTATTTTGGCTGAAAGAAATTCTTTATAGACCAGTAGAAACCACCGGCGCGAATGCGCTTAATTTTAGCCAGCTATTCTGCAACCCTGCACAGATTTTAATTAAAAATATTTATAAATTTTAAATATAATATAGATGACTCATTATTGAAATATTAGTATTGAAAGATTATGACATTGCAGTTACCGTTTTTTATATTAATTTCTTTAGTGGTTAAACTAATGTGTTGAAAAAATAAAACTTATGCATCATTCATTATGGGGGGGGGGGCTTTTGCTTCTTTTTTGGGGGGAGGACACAGCACAGAAACGAAATGATATGTACCTTTTCTTACCTAATATATATGCATATAACCCATTTCTAAAAATCAAAGTTCCAGCTAGCCGGCGTCCAAGTACTTTTAATAAAAAAAGAGGAAAGATGAGGACCTCCATATAAATGACTGACATGTCTATTTTTTGTAACCGACATTTTTATCTTAATTTACATATATTTGAATGAAGAATGCTTTGTGTGTTGAATCCTGGCTTTATTTCGGACTTGAATTCCCCTACTTGATTCTCGCATGTTGGTCTTTTTCCTCATAAATTGCCTTTCAGACGAGACCTTTTTTACGATGTATTCCACTCCGCCTTTTAACTGTACAGCTATAATGGATGTTCCTTTTCCAGCTCACTTTTTTACATTTGCATTTTTCTCTCTTAAATTCAGAATATGAAAATATCTTCCATAAACATTTTTTGTAGTAAAGAGAGTAGTAAATCCATGCAGGCAGATAAATAAAGGCTGTTGCGCGAGCGATGTTCATTTGCATACGCATTTCATCTTTATTACAAGCTGAATAAGCCCAGTTAAAAAAAATAGGGCTGCGAATTTATGAGAATTGGAGCCGATTCGTATTAAAAAGTTACTTATGCCACGTGTGTGTCTATTTTTTTTTTAAAGAACGCCTATTTTATGTGTTAGAGGCCTTCTCTAAATCAAATAAATATATTTTCTACCAGAACCTATTAATATTTATTGTAAGTATTTATTGTTTTCTATGGTAATAAAGGGATTTTATTTATTAAATAAAACTTCTTGTTCAAAATATGTTTATTTGACTCGAAGAAGAAAAAAAACTCAACTCTTCCATGTCATCGATTTTTTTTATGAATATAAACGTACCTGACACATACGATTATATTCATTAAAAATTCGGTTTTCTGTCGTTCACCCATGTTAAATTTTAGTCTATCTAATACTAATAAAAGAAAGTTTCTGTCTGTGTGATGGCTAAGAAAATCTACCGCACGTACAAGTATGAAAATTTGGGTGTGTGTGTGTGGGGGGGGGGGGGGTGTTCAAGACCTGTCCTGATGACGCCGAGACTCAGAATTTTAATTTATTGAAAATTAGTCGAGTTATTAATTAAAATCACATCGAACGCACTCTTTTTCTGAAAATTGGCAAGCACTTCCGCGCATGCTCAGTTCGATGCTGGAAAGCATCGCATTTTATTTCAAGAGTTCCTTGCTCCAATGCTTCGAGAAGGGATAGGGTTGCCAACAAAATCCAGGTGTGCCAGAAAGATAGGATAGTGGATATTTTAATGCAGATGGAAATTTGAAAAACTACTTCAGGTAGCGATTTGAAAATTTGCACACATAACCAAATAATATTCTATTTAAAAAATTCCAAAAATTAAAAATATCCATCTCAAGAATTTTATGAAATATTAATTAAAAACTCTTTAATGAAAATAATTAATTCTTATTTGCATATCGCCCATCGAATCTGCTTTGATAGAACCCGATTTCTTTGTAGACCTGTGGTTCCGAACCTTTTATTGCCCACCCCGCGCCGAAGCATCTGTAAAAGCACGATATCCCTCCCATCTATTTACACACATATTCTGCAATTTATATCTCCTTCTTACTTGAAAAGCGAACTCTACTCTCCTGAAGTAAACCTAACAGATTTTTAACAATAACTATTCATTTCACATTTTTAACTTATGATAGAAGTGAATTTTCTGTCACAAATATGTTTTTAACATAATTTTATAAATACCTTGAGGCTATAAATCTTTACTTATATGACAAAAGAACCCAACATAACTCTTTCAACTCATAACTCAACTTAATGCCTTCCCAACATAGCTCTATGTTTAACAAAAGTGTCATATATGATCTGCATTTTTATCTTCACAAGATGCTTAAAGAAACTTTCACATTTAGCATTAAAATTGACAAAACTGAAACATTTTAAAATTCATTTTAATAACCTATTAAGAGTCAGGGACCTCGCTAAGGGGGGGGGGGGCGGGGAGAGCGCTTTTGGAAATCCCAAAAACGTTTTCGAATGCTGTTACACTTGGCAAATTTACAAGCTCAGTTCACAATTTTGTTTAAAACTTTAATAAAAACTAAAATACACTTTCTATTTCTGATAAACTTGGCAAAAGTTACAAATCTAATTGCGAATATTATTAAACTTCTTACAAAATAAGAACTACATTACATTTTTTAATTGTGGTAACTTGGGAAAATTATAAAACTAGTGGCAAATACTGAAATTTGACTTCGCAATTTAAGGTCCTCTCCCCTCCCGATAAAAAATCACCAATAAAAAGTCACAGCGATGGCTCTGGTAAGAGTTGTTGGAAAATCTTTGAATACCAAATTTTCTTTCTATGGATAACAAAATGCACAAGAATCATTTTAAGATCCTGACCTCTACGAATTTTAAGTAGACATTATTCCCAGTCAAAACACATTTATCTTTTCCCCTCCACGATTACCGTTAATTAATTGCCATGTATTACCACTTTTTCAAATTTAAATTGTATATGGTATATATTCATTGGCGCCTGCAATACAACCATAAATATTTACTATTTAACCATTTCCGTTTCTAATGCTATTAAAGATTTACAAATTTTATAAAGCTGCTCGTACCGCGTTTAGTTATTTCAAATATTTTTTAGGATACATATTTCAAAACAATAAGATTTAGTTATACTGTTAAGTAATTTCACGTGTAAAAGTTTATTCATGTTACATTACATACAACAGAGTGAATTGATAAAAATAATTCATTCGATAAATGATTGAGAAAAATTGTATAATACATTATTAACCAGAAAAATTATAGAAATTTTTGAGAATCAAAAGGGAAAGAAGGGCTTGCAAGATATTTTTCAAGTTTGTTCATATAATTATTATGGTATGGATTCCATTTATACATTTTGATTTGGAACTTTTTTAACCCCTTAAACCTCGCTCCCGTCATATTCACGGGCTGTGTCTTTTATTCAGATTGTTTGATTCCCACCAGTTTTATAAAATAGTGAAATTGGCTATATTTTAGCATCGTTTTACCTCTCATTAAATAAGGTGAATATTTCTTTTTCATAAAAGTGGTGCCAATAAGCAATTTGAATTTTAAAACTACAATCAGAAATTTCAATATCTGTTGAAATTTATAAAACTATTTCAGGTAGGATTTGAAAATTGGAATACATACGCAACATAGCATTCTATTCCATAAATTCGAAAAAAGGAGAAAATCCAACAATAACGTTTTATTTTATCAATACACCGATATTTATATGGAAAAACAAATATTTTCTGTTAAAGGTATATATAATTATTATACAGACATACAAACAATAAATACAATAAACCCAACTGGAGTGAAAAATTAGCCAGAGCCAGGAATCGAACCCGGGACCACAGTATATATACCTTTTATATTTATATATACCTTTAACTGTTGAATGCAGGCGTTATTTATGTGTGTATGTGTGTTTTAATATAAATTGTAGTATGAGTGTTTTATTATAAATATTTTCTGTATTTATTCTTTCACAAATTATTTAAATCTTAGCGTTTTCTTCACTAATTATCATTATTTGAATTTTTTTAATGGAAGTCCGCGGATACATATTTTTTTTTTTAAAGGAGATAAAAAGTAACAAATGTTACCACTATTTCCTAATAGTAATTTCTGATAATCGTATCTTGGCCCTATTTAGCTGAGCCCCTTTCATCGCCCCTTCTTGAAAACTTGATTAAAGGTTTCACTTTATATGAGCAATCCGTTTCTGTCCTCGGTTTGCCTCCCCATCAGGGGTTTACTTGGGAACTTTCCTTATTTTCGAACCCCTCATGTGATATACAGTTGGACTTTGACCACTATTTCATATTATGTAATCTCGGTTCCCCACCCCCCCGCCATTTGCCACCAGGGGATTTTTCTCTCATTTGAATCCGCACCCCCTCGACTAATATATCTCTGGATAGGTTGAATAACGGAGTTTCATTCCCTGCTTTACGGTGCCGCAGGCAGCAGGATAATACAATAAACCCAACTGGAGTGAAAAATTAGCCAGAGCCAGGAATCGACAGGAGTAGCTTAGTGGTTGGAGCAGCAGTCTTGTATACTGTGGTCCCAGGTTCGATTTCTAGCTCTGGCTAATTTTTCACTCCAGTTGGGTTTATTGTATTTATTGTACAGTCGTGGGAAAAAAAAGTAAACACCCCCTACTAACTCCTCAGCAAATCATCGTAGAAGAAAGTTACTGGTACCGAACGATTGGAAATAAAGTCTACTTTTAAATGATGTATATAAAATTTTCTTAGGGGTCATCTACATATTAAAACGAATCCAAACTTCATTTTTTTCAATGGCAATGCCCAATTTTAACGAGATATTTCAAATCTTCCGTTCAAACTATGCCTAGACACCCAATTTCAAGTCATTTGAATGATAAGTTTTTGAATTATAAACATTCAAAATTTAGTGCTTCTAATGTTAAATTACATTTTCATATTTTTATTTATATCTCCTGAAATTATGCTCCTAATATGCTAATTTTTTTTTGTAGTAATAATACTAATATACCCAAACATAAATAATCTGAATTTCCAATTTTTATAATTTTATGATATGAATTATGAATTATGAAATTAATATTCGAAAAAATTATGAATTGCAACCTACCATTTTTTTTTATGGATTTAGATTTATTAAGTCCTGCTTTATGGAAATTCAAAAATTTCACATTTTTATTCCAAGTAGTTTTCAAATTATGCTTAAAAAACGGCAAAATGATGGTTTAAGGGGCCGTCTATGATGGAAGTGAGTAGGCATTTTGAAATTTATTCTGCTGTATTGTAATCTAACACGCTTCATTGACTCCTTGAGTGGCGCTTAAGGTGCCTTGATCAAGGAAGGGGCTCTCTCGGTGAACAATCCAGTACGGAACTTCAATTTGGGTACAGCCCTTAAAATAAGCTCGTTTTAAAATAATTAATTTCTCGGAAACTTATGGTACGAATTGCATAAAAATTCGTTTTTAGGCTAATTGAAGGGTGTAGAGTTCATTTATGCTGTCAGAATTGGGTACTGCTATTGAAAAAAACAAAGTTATGGTTTGTTTTAATAGGTAGATGGCCCTCTAAGCAAATTTTATTTTCGCGTATTTTCGTTGAAAATACGCGAAAAAATTCACTTAAGTCCTATTTTTCGAATTCTCAAACTTTCAAACATCTGTGTGTATCACAAGAATGCTCTTACTAAAATTTAAAAGGTTGCTCATATGTTTTGGGATTGCCATTCAATATAAATGTCTGTTTTTTTTTATCATTTTATCTATTAGTTTTGTATAAGTCTATTATTATATTAGTCTTTTAGTCTATTTATCTATTAGTTCATTAATTTAAAAACTTTCTTATATAAATAATTATATCCTACAGTTTTGCGATTGTTTATCAATTAAAAAAGTTGCAAAAATTGTTGTTTGCATTTTCCACACATAAACTTTCACTTTTCCACTCATCTTTCTACAGTACTAGACATTCCCGTAAAAATGTCTCTGTCTTTTTAGGTGAGAGATATTACCTGACATCCGGGAGAGAAAAAAAAAACGAAAAGAGAGGAAACGGTCGACTTTTTCTTTCTCACCCGAATTTACATCCCGACAAAAAAGCAGCTGGAAATGTTCTTGTACTCCAAACCTATATATCCCTTTCTCCGGTTTTATTTTTACGGTTGTTTGGATGAGCTCGGAATTTTTCGCATTCAGTTGCTTTTTTTTTCGTGACGATTTCATAGAAGTGTTTCCTTTTAAAGCGAGAAACTTCTCAAAATAGAGACTTCTGAATTCAGATACAGAATACAAAAGAATGAAAGTGAGAAATGATATTTTGCCGACTTCAAAAAGGGAGGTGGGAGATTTCTCAGTTCTATAACATATCACTCACCCTCAAGAAAAGCGACACATCTCGCAAGAATTCAATTTTGCGTTTTATTCCACTCATAGATCTGTCATAGGTCTTTCTACAGAAAATGTTTCATATCTATGAAACATTGTAGTTATACGGAAAATTGTTTTAATACGGTATATGTCCGTGAGTACAGAAGGGGGAGATTGTCTGTGGAGTTAAAATGTCCGAGCCTCTCCTTTACTTTCAACAGAGATGGACAACAGAGTGTTGCCACTATGACAAAAAAGTAATAAAAACTACAAAAAAATTAATAACTCAGAAACAAATTGAGATACAGCTTTCAAACAAATGGCATTTAAAAGTACACTTTTTTCTCTATACGACGATATAAAAAGTAATAGTGTGGGGTGTTTAGAAGTTTAAGAAATAAATTTCATTTAAAATGGGCCGTCAGATTTCTTGGAAATCGGACGATGGAAAAGCCTTTTCCCGAACAGCCAATGAAATGCTTGGATAATACATAAGTTTCAGGTGCATAATATGTACGAGTCACGTGCGATTTCTGTCGCTTGCAACTTTTACGTGTCATAACACTATTCATGTTTAATTCATGGCGAACGTCATGTAGGATCCACTCCGTGCTATTTTTTATGTCTTAAATTTTAGTTTTTGAAAAAATCATTTTCCAAAGGGTCGTTGTAATTTGTTAAATTGCATTTTTTTTTTTTTTTAATCTTACGGATAGTCGTAAAAACCAAGTTTTGAGAAAACGCGACTTAAAGTTGCCATGAGTGCCGCTTTGAAAGTGATTGTTGCATAAATGCTTATAACTAATACTGCTTAAAATGCAAATCTTTTTATGCAGTTTTTTGCACTGTGTTCAGAATTAATTGAATAATTAAAATAGATTTTTAAAAAATCGATTTTTTAAGCCGTGAACCCCTTTAAGGATTTTATATTTTTATGCACGTTTTCAGTCCTGCTTGTTGAGCTATAATTTCATGTTACAGTAAAATCATGCACATTTTCTTTTGCTTCTGGTGGGAAATTTACTTTTGCCGAGCTGTGTCACTTTTCTTGCGGGTATGCGATATTTTTGTGACGAGAAAAAAAAAAAAAAATTCTTTTCTTTTTTTGTCACAGAGTTCTGGCTGTTTGACCAATCTTACGGTAATCTGCACACAAGTGCATTTTTTTTTTTTTAAGAATTTTCGAAACGTGAACGCTAAGATAACTTATTAAACAACCGGTCATTTTGAACATTTTTTTTCGTCATAGCAATTCCCAACTCTTTGAAGAGCCGTAGCATTCCCATACAATATTTTACGATATTTTAAGAATTTCTGAAAAGTGAACGGACTTTCTAAACCCCTCTTATATACCGAACCTGAATATTTGAACGGATGAACTGAGAATAGCGGGTGAACAGAGTTGTCTTGAGTCATGAATGGGGTATCTCCATTTATAGGTGCAGGCATATAAAGCGGCTGCAGGTGTAGTAAAACGGCCTACTTGATTAGGCATATTGTAGCACCTTTATTATTAAATTCAAGAATTAGAGTTCGTATCTCAAAATAAGGCGCATTATGAATTAAATATTTTAATAAAATAATGCAATAGTATTAAAAAAATGTATTTTTTTCCCTATAGAGGGTAATGTGCCCATATTTCGTCCCCCCAATCACTTTTAGGTCCTCAAACTTGTAATTTTCAGTGAAAACCTATCAATTTTGGATTTTACATAGACTAACTACCCACGCACAGTACAATATCGTACAAATATCGTACAAAAAAATTTGAACAATGCGAAAAATTGTTTTTTCAAAAGTATCTAAAAAATGCAAAAGGAAAAAAACGGTCCCAGTTTCGTCCCCCCAAAAAAATCCAATACGCCGAGGCTTAACTTATAACTAAATAAAAATTTATTTCTAAGTGAGTAAGTAATTTAATTTACATTAAAGTAAGGCGCAAAGAAATGTACTAATTATCAGTGGAAGAATAACATAACGAAACATTAGCCACCCAAACATGAGGAAAAAATTGAAAAAATGTCATGAAAAAGCATTCCTAATTTCGTCTCTGGGACGAAAATAAGAACTTCAAGGAGGACGAAATTGGGACCACGCTGCTTTCCAATAGGGCAAAACTTCAGTTCCCGTAAGATGAACTGAGCGTCCTAAAACTTACTGTATGCTACTGTCAGCATCTTACCTACGTAAAATACATGCAAGGAATAAGAAATAAATAATTACAATGCAGAAAATAACCTTCTACAAACGACGTAATAAGAACTCAGGTCTTATAAAAATAAGAAATTCGCCGTCTTTAATTTATGTATGCGTCTTGGCGAACTTTCAATACTGACCCCTTTTACATTCTGCCCCCTGTGCCTTACATTATAAGTTGTGCCACTTTCGCAGAAGCGGAGAAGTTCAGGGGTACGAAATTAAGCAAAGGGACGAAATTTGGCCACTTTACTCAACATATTATACTGACAAAAAAATGTGTGTTATTTGTATCGTGACATAAGGAAATAAATGGCTTGTAAACAAACATAAGCTAGACTGCTATCGTGTTGATTTGGATCGATTTGCTGATGCATGCCTGAAATTTTCGCAGTTTGCTACCACTATTTTAAAACGATATTCTTTATTTTAAAATTAAATTGCCAATGTTAAAGGAGTCTCTCACGAAGATTCATTATTTTAAATGGTGGTGGGAAATGTAGAAATATTTAGGAACGCTGCATGCGAGCCTTGTGTACAAGTTAACCAATCCAATTGTAGAGCGTATCATCACTCTATTTTTAGAAATGCTTGAACTTTTACGAAAACTCTTGAACAGTACTCCTGAAAAGAGAGAGAAACATAAAGCAATCGACACAGCAAGATACCTACAAGAAAATCGGTTAATTTTTACACGCTTCCAAGACATGCGAAAAAGGCAGTCAAAAGTGGGTGATACTGACATCAAATGTGGTTTAAAGTGAATACGGTTACCATCCAATGGCTTCTAAAAGGTTCTCTGCTTCGACACACCCTACTCACTAAAATAAGTTATTTAGTGTGCAACCCGATTATGAAAAATTCGTTAGAAAGCTTATGAGATAGCAAAAATAAATTTTCTTATCTTCCATAATAGGATCCACATCCAAAGTTGGCGTCAAACATGAACAATGTTAGAAAGAATACGATTTAATGCGATTTTCCATACTATTAAAGGGTGTCACAAAAACCACTCCAGTGTTGCAAATCATGTTGCATGATTTGCAAAAACCAGTGTTGCAAATCATTTTTTCTAAAATGCGCCAATCGGCAGTAGACTCTATTACAAACCAGGTCTCCTATATCAATTTTTGGTTCCATATAATGCCGTCTTTTCATTTGATTTGTCTTTTCGTTTCTTCCTACCGTCTTTTCATTTGAAAATTACTAATGGCTTACCATGGTACGCGTTTTTGCTAATTTAAGAGCTTCATTTACAGGAGAAAAACAATATAAGAAAATAATCACAAGGTAATTAACCAAAAAGTACGTAAGCAGGAGGAAATTTAACGACAGCCTGTGGGGTATTATCATTATATCGCTCTAATAATGTAGTCCAAGGATATTTTGAAGTAGATGAACTATCATTACTCTTTAATCTAGTAACTATAAAATAACTCTTTCAATCTTACCATTGACTTGCAGGTGGTGATCTGCGATCAAAAGCTACTTAATTCAATATTTACAAAGAAATTTCTTAAATCTAGAAGTAATTCGAGTAGCACAAAATAGTTGGGACAACGTTGGCTGCAGTAAAAATATCCGGCTTACGTACCATTGGTCAGTGCAAACAAAGACTTGTCAGTGGGTCACCGCTTTCCAACCATTTTCTAACGCTACTATTGCAAACCCTATTATTTCCCAACATTTTTCACAAACTTCATATAATGGGCTACTTGGAAAAGCTGCATTCTTATCATTAGGCAATTTCTGGAGAACTTGTACATTAATAACTTGTTTTAAGCAACTGATACAGATGTACTCGGAACCATCATCGAATAGCGTGGTCTATTGTCAGCTGTCTATCAGCTGTAATAGGGTATTGGATTCGGAGCTAATCACCTTGAAAAGCTATGAAATGAACACGTGCTTATGACAGAAAAATCTATTTATATAAAATCCAAGTCTCTGTGTGTCCCTCACAATTCCGGTAGGACCGCCTTATTGAAATGAGCAATTGTTGAAAAATACTAATGCAGGGTTACCACAGTAGCGCCAAATGTTAGCCAACTTGGCGATAGCTGGCTAATTTGGCGAAATTTCCATTTAAAACCATTAATCTTTCATAAAGGAGGTCACCGAAATTTAATTTAAACTCCGCTCTTTTAAGATATTTTTTTCAAAATTTATGGGTGAGAATTTAAAGTACATGTTTACATCTTCCTCCCGATGCTACTAATAAAATAACCGCCAATAGACGACGCTGTACTATGTAAGCTCCTAACTGCGCGATTTTAATGTGCTTTAGGTACTTTTCCAGTATAGGTGCCTTGGCGAAAAAGGAAATTTGGTAACATATTTTCCGGGAACCTATTCACTGTTTCATTTTATATACACACGCATGTTTTTTTCGATATTTATACGATTTATCTAACATAAAAAAAAAAGCCGTTTCTCTAATTTTATACAGAAACAGATGTAATTTGTACATAAAAAACATCAATAATGTACATATAAAATAAACATATAAAACAAACAAAATAGCTCATCAAGTTTGTTTTCATAGCTGTTTATATGATTTGACAACAAATTTCGATACTTTTCCGTTATATGGACACCATGCCAAACTGTATGCTAATACGCCAATTATTTGAAAATGCTAAAAGATATTTGTAATTTTATGCCAGCAGTTTAATATGAGTTATATTTTATTACTTCATTTTATAACAGTTATTTGTTCACTTATTTTAAGTATATATCTGTGATTTAATGAAATAGTTCGTAAAAGTCTGTAATTTTCAAATGTTATATATTTCAAATGCTCACTTTACTATCGACAATGTTTTTTTCTTTTATTTTTCAAATGTTTAAATTCACGTGATTTTCATTTTGCGCCAACTATTACGCTTGGCGACAATGGTGTTCCTATAACGGAAAAGTACCCAAATCTCAGTTTCTGATGCCCGAATTACACCAAACTTTTTTTATAAAACGCCAAAGCCCCTACAGTGAAAAAGTACCAAACTGTCTATTATTTAGCGCTATCTGTGTTATAGTCTGTACTATATGCAAAGGGAGTTTAAACATTAAATATTAAAGTTTCGGCACAGATGTCATATACCACCCATATTGGCGCGATTTTTTTCTGACGCCAATGTCTTATACACAACGGGTACTTAACTGGCGCCAAAGTGTCGTTATTTTGCTTGATATGGTTACCCGGATGTTATTGTTTATGCTGTTGATGTTTTCGCCAAATTGGCGTCGGAAAAAAATTGTGCCAATATATTGTGCTATAGTATATGACATCTATGCCAAAGTGTCTATAAAGCAGTATAAGACTAAAAAATTAAGAATAAAATAAATGCAACATAAGACTAAACAAGTAAGAAAAACATCCGTTAAGCATAGAATATGAAACAATTTCCAACACACCCTGAATGCTTTAACAAAACTTCGTTATTTAAGGAAATAAGGTAAATAAGATAACTAAGTAAACAGTTTAGAAAACGCATAAAAAATTTTAAAAATTGATTTCAGCAGTTACCGTCCATAGCCAATAGTACCGTTATTACACGCCACTATTTAGCTAAAATTTAATTTAAACAACTCTTAATACTACTGAAATCACATTTCCAGATATTATCATCCACAGATAGTTATGTATCCAATTCTTTGCATGACCCTGTGTATCATTTTATCTATATTCTACAAACATTTCTTAGTAAACTAAATGCAGTTAAACGTAAAAATGCATAACTCCTCTAAAAACCACCTGTACATGTTAGTTATCCCGTCAACCAATTTCGCCAAATTATATAAATCGCCAAACCACTCGCCAAATTATGCAAATTGACAGTTTTTACTTTAAATAACGAAAGAACAAATAAATTAATATAACATTAATAAATACACAAATAAAAAGTCGAAATCAAAATCACTTGATAACGTAAACACGTGTTCTCAAGTGAATATGACATTTATGATCAACCATTATTGGCATTTAATCTTACAATTTGGGCGACAGTAATTTGGTCGACGAGATAACTAACAAGTACCAAACCACCTTTAAGCAATTTACTCTCATATTCAGTAACCCTTACGAATTCTTTTGTGTAGCCCTGCATATGAACTATAGTATTTATCACACAGTATAGTATGCATAAATTTAGTGAAACATAAAAGCGCATATCATAATTAAAAATGCATTTCCAGCAATCATCGCTTATGAGAAAAGTTTCTAGGCGAGAAAGAAGTTTACCAACGTATTTTCTGACAACCTATTTACTGCTTCATACTCACAAGCAATTTTTTCTATATGTATACAATTTATCCTTCTATATATAAAAAAAAGTTTTGATTTGGAAATGGACCAATGAACATCTGCGTAGATATTCCGGGTTGATCCGCATCCAATTTGAATGCTTAAGCATGACCTTTCATCGTTAATATTAAGAAAACTGTTGCATACAAAAATATGAAAATCGGTGGTATTATAGAAAAATGTTTTATAAACACGCTGATGCAGACAGTTTTCAAATCGAAGTATTATTTTAAGAGATATTTAATGCTAAAGTTGGACAAAGTCGTTCCATTAAAAAAGTTTTATTTGAGCAAAAACTATGCATGAGAATTTAATCATTTTTAGATCATTTTATACGTTATAAGTTCCAAATGCGCAGATTGCATTTATTTTTCTTATTTGACGCATTTTTTGAGGTTTTATTTCTATTTTTAATTCAAATTTTCAGCATTTCGAGAGATGTTTTTTACAAATTTTAGAAAATGTCATTAATTTAAACTGTTGCCAATTGTATAAACAACAAAACAAATTATCATATCAAATATTTCTTCAAATTAAAAATTTATTTACACGTGACTATTACAAACAGAAAAAAAAAACTTTAAAATTAGAATTAAATGGTTACATGTTAAAAGCAGGAAAATTACGTCATAAGAACCATATTTACACTTGAATTTTACTCATATTTAAAATGCCCAAAAAATATGGTAAAACAATTTAAATTGAAAAATATATTTGCGCGAGATATTTTGAGATAATCTTTTCAACTATTATCGTGAATCCGAAGACAGCGCAAATAATATTTCCTTCTAACAACAAAAGTATTTTTACGTGAATATTAATAAGAGAAATAAAAGTTTGGTGTAAATTACGTCAGATTTGAAACGATACATTTAAAATGAATTATTTAAAAGAACTATCTTATAGCGCTGCTAAAAAATACCGGGAGACAATGACACTGTTTACTTAATTCATTTTACATTAGCTTATTTTCAAATAACTAATGTGTTTAATTAAATACGAAAACAGCCATTGTATCTCTTAACAGCAACAGATTTGGTCTTAAAAATGCCCAATCCAAGAAAAACGAATGGAAACCCGTTTACAGAGAGATCGCTACTGTTTTTTTTTTTAATTCAATATTTTTAAAGCCGATCAAATGCGTGCAATTAGCGTGCTTTTTGGATTTTGGTGTGCCTGAACGGGGGTTGGCGAGCGTAGCTCGTAGGGGGCAGAGCCTCCTAGTTTAATATAAAAAAAGCTATTTGCCTATCTATATTATAAAGGACAAACATATCTGTGCGTGACGCATACGACATTTTGCGAATGGCAACACTTTGAAATTTGAAATAAAATTTTGGCTTTGCAATTTTCTCTACTGTAAATTTTGAAACTTCTAAACATCGCACATTTAAAATTTTTACACCATTGTATAAGGGAAAAAAATGCTCATTTAAATGCAATTTGTTTGAAAGCTGTATCTCAATTTATTTTTGAGATATTAATTTTTTTGTAGTTTTTAATACCATTTTTCTAATCGTGGCAAAAAAAAGTACCCGATTTCTATTGAAAGTAAACGGAAATAGTCGAAAATAAGAGACTACTGTATCTTTTTGTTGCCATTTTCTCATAAAACCTGAAAAAAAAATTGAAATTAAAATACGAGCTATGTCAAGAATAGTGTCTGTTATTCCGTAATAATGACATCATATGCATACTTTTCTATAGACGAAGTTTAAGACTTGATTGTAAAAGTGGATTGCTTTAGCGGATGCAAATGACGTCATTTTATAAAAAAGCGTGTAAGTTAATTCTTAAAACTGAATTATGTTTGGTAGAAGTGCGTCACTTTCACAGCCCAGCTGCTTTGAAATTCTTCACTTTTGAAAATAATGTAATCGAAATCACATAGTGATAAAACGAATGTCTTACAAAAATTTAGAGTGTCTTTATAAAAGAGAGGTGACATGCAAATAATAACGATTTATATTACAGAAATTGATGATTCTCGCCTGGATGAATTTGCTTCGCCGAGTTAGACAAGCAAACAAATAATTCGAGGTTTAAAATAATATCATGTTCCAGAAGATTTTGTCCAAAATTCTCTCGAATAATAAAATTTAAATGCTATTCTTTAGGACATTCTACTATAATTTTATCAAAGTAACATAATTTGCTTAATTTAATTTTTTATAATTTTATATAATCTATACATTTAAAATACAAGTGTGTTTTTTAGTTATCTGCCCTGATCTTTCTGCTGAACCAATTTTACTTTTTTTTTTTTTTTTTTTTTTTAACAGAAAGCTGTTGATTTGTAGATGTGATCGCACTATCTGTTTTTTTTATATCCCCACTTTTATATTTTAATTTTAAAAGCATTTAATGAAATTTCTTCAAAATGGGGAAAATGGTGAAAGCTTTCATTATTGCAGACAAGAGAGAAATTATGAGGTATTTTTATCTTTATTCATGCCATTTTCTGATAAAAATTCAAAATTGTTGATAAAAATTGTTGTATAGGGTTCAGTGGTGCAAAATCACATTAGGAGCATAATATTATATTAGGGGCAAAATAAGCGAAAATGACATACTGCTTTTGAAAACACGCATTTTTTCTCATAAATTTTCTATATTGTTTTTACTTCTGCATGTGTACTAAGTTTCAGTCACTAGGCGAAATGCTTATTTAAGTGAAAATGGAGTCATATTTAAAAGAAACGACCATTTTCTTAGATAAAACTAAACATTTTAACACAAATGCGTTAAAAACATAAATTACCGAAATTTTTACTCTCGGGAATTGAGATTAGAATCTCAAGTAAAGAGTGCGTCTGTTCACATAAAAGATATTGCTGACAATCGTGACTTCAAGTTTTGAGTTAAAATGATTTTTAAATGATCAAACAAAATACAATTTTTTTAAAATGATGAATATGGATATGAGAAGCAGTGTTGGGTATGAACGCGTTCATTGAAGGAAAGTTCACGAACTTAGCTCACTTTCTGTGAACGTTGAGTTGAACTTGATTCACTTTTTGATAAACGAACGTGAACTGAACGAAAGCTCAAAAAATCCGACGAAGTTTGAACGAAATTTACAACTCAAACTCAATTTTTTTCATAACGTATTTTTAAATTTTTCCAGCCCTTGAGAACACGTTTTCCCATTCAAATGCCATTTAGAGGCCTAAACCGATTCGGGACGGGTCGAGTCTGATCATCAGTTTTTCTGGGTTTCCCGGGCCTTGCTTTCTCTGGAGGCTTGGGCCGGGCCGAATCGAACTTATTTCTGGACCTGTGCTTTATTCTTCCTAGAAGTCTGCACCCACAGAAATTTTCTGGCCCGGTCACCCCTGCTTGTATGAAAATTATTGCACCGTCCCAGTCTGACTCGTGGAAAAATCTGTTTAAGGAACAACCTACCTTGGGTCAATAATTTTTTCCGAAAAAATATATATTTTTTAAAATTACCATTGTTCTACAATTAAAATTCTCTTTAAAGAATAGTACTACATATACATTTCTAGGAGGCGGGAGATACAGTACTTTAAAACCTGTTATAAGAATCTGTGTCAGACGAGATCCTGTTTTAAACGGAAAAATTTCTTGATAGGTGGATCTGAATCTTCAAAATGGATATAATAATCCGCTTGAAAATAAATACTACATTTGAAAGAGACGACATACTTGGTAAAAAAGGAACTTAGCTATAACGGTTTTTTTCTCTCCTATATGATTCCGTCTTAGAAGGTTTTTCGATATAGAATTTTTCACATTTTTAAGTTTTTAAGCCGTGTAAATAGATTAATGGTATTAATAATAATGCAGATATTTACATACAAATAGAGGTCGATTAAAAAATCAATATAGCTTACAATAGAATATGTAGAAAGAAATGTAGTACTACCCAGTACTATGCAATCTAAGACAGAGGTCTGCACGGGCCGAAATTTCAAGGCCTGGCCCGATCCATAGAAGAAAAATTCGGCCCGGGTCGGTATAAACATTAACAGTTCGTCCGGGCCCGTCTCGTAAAGAAAAAAATTATTGGCCCGACCCGGCCAGGTATCAGCTAAAAGTTCGGTCCGAAACCGGCCCGTCCCGAATGAATTTCTACAAAACATTGATTTTTACGTCGATTTGGTTAAAAATTTGGAAGTTCTGACCAAAAATACTTATATTTACTTTTTATTGTTATGTTTATAGATTTCATTTTTATAGAAGTTATTGCGATATTTATTATTTTAATAAATCGCTATTTGTGGTATGTAAATGTTTCAGTTATAACTAATATAGTTAATCCACATTCAAAATATTAGAGATTTAAAAATCTGAAAAATGTAATATAGTAAAATCTTCTAAGACGGAATTGCATAGGGAAGGGAAAAAATGCGTTTTAGACAAGTTCCCTTTTTAGGAGGTGTAAATGTATTTATATTCTTTTCTTATGTATTAGTACATTCATTTTGCATGGACCAACATATTTTTCACGTTAAGAGAGGATTTCACCATAGGCAGGTTCTTTTTCACACGTTTATACTATATTTTAATTTTAACAATTACTACATTTTAATAAGCCTAGAAATCTACTATTCTTTATAAAGAATAAAATTAAATGTTTATTTGTAGAACAATGGCGATTTAAAAATGTATGCACTTTTTGCAAAAAAAATTTCTGCCTGTCCAAATTTTACTGGTTTTTGAATGGACCAAGCTACGCCGAGACAATAATTTTCATACGAGGCTGGGTCAAAACCAGGACTGAAAATTTAGGTTCGTGAAGACTAGGAAGAATGATACCATACCAGTCTCGGTTCGGTACGGAGAAAATAAGGAGAAAATAAAGAGAGGCCATGCCCGGTCCTTCAGGAAAAAAGGCCCGACCCCGGCCAAAAAGTGCAGTGACTAGGCCCCTCCCGGCCCCAACCTTCAGAAAAAAGTACGACCCGGGCGATCTCAAATGAGGCGCGTTCGTACTATAACGAAGTTTTACACCCTATGAACCCTTTCGAATTCGTTTGTGTATCCCTGTATATGATCTACAGCATTTATACACACAACGTAATATGCAAAAATTTAGCTAAACTTAAAAACTCGAATCACAACTAAAAATGCACGTCCAGCAATCATCGCTAATATACAGAGTATAGTATCCGAAATGTTTTGTATTCCTTTAAATACTATGCACTTTCTATTATATTGGAAGTAACTTGTAGTAAACCTCAACAACGTATGCCAATTTCATTGTATGTGAAATAGTTTAACATAATTAAAATACGCCCCAAACCGGCCCGTTTGCTGTGAATGAAAATAAACCCGTGCAGACCTCTGGACTATGGCACTTTTATTTAAAATGAACAGTATAAACATGAAAAGGAGACTGAAATAATTATTTTTACTTTCTTCTATCTTTACAAGAAGAAAGTATTGGATTCATGAAAATTTTCGAATCCAGTTTTCGACGGATTTATAGGTTTTAGGGGTCAAAGATTCCAAAAAACATGTTTTTACAAAATGTCTGTCTGTGAGTCTGTCTGTCTGTCCGTCCGTCTGTCTGTATGTGACACAAATTTTGTGGGCGCTCTATCTCAAGAACTAATGCACGGAATTTAATAAAAATTGATATTCAGTTAGTGCCTAATACAAATTGATGCTGATTAGTTTTTGGTGTAAATCGCTCAACAGGTGGCGCTGCAATGCTGCATTTTTCACGATTTTTGCAATAGCTCTATCTCAAGAACTAATGCACGGATTTTGATAAAACTTCAGATTTAGTTAGTCCTTGATATGAGTTGATGATGATTACGTTTTGGTGTAAATCGCCCAACAGGTGGCACTGTTATGTTGAATTTTGCAGGATTTACACGATTTCCCCAATAGCTCTATCTTAAGAACTAACGCACGGATTTTCATCAAACTTCAGATTAAGTTAGTCCTTGATATGACTTGCTACTGATTAGGTGTTGGTGTAAATCGCCCAACAGGTGGCGCTTCTCTGCTGTCTTTTCCACGATTGCCTCAATAGCTCTATCAATAGAACTAATGGACCAATTTTCATCTAACTTCAGATTTAGTTGTATGTTGACACACGTTTTTGTTAATTAGGTTTTGGTGTTAATCACCCAATAGGTGGCGCTGCTATGCAGAAATTTTCACGATTTTCGCTATTGGTCTATCTCAAAAACTAATGTACGGATTTTCTCCAAACTTCAGATTCAGTCAGACGTTGACATAAATTGTTGCTGATTAGGATTTGGTATAAATCACCCAATAGGTGGCGCTGCTAGGCAGCATTTTGTTGAATTTAGACGATTTCAGCGATAGTCATATCTCAAGAACTAATGCACGGAATTTCATATCGTTAGAATCCTCATGAGATGCATAGATTGCCGTTTAATTCTGGCAGTGTGATAGCGAATTTTGAAGTATTAACATGTATGAGATAGAAGAAAGTTTTGGGATTGGTACATCCGTCTAGTTTGTTTTAAAATGAAACTCGTCGATTTCAAGAGATAGGTCTGCGTTTGGCTGTGTGCTGTTTAGCTTTTGCATTCTTTTTTATCAAAACACTTATATTTGACGTAATTTGTCGCACACGCAGGAGATAAAACGGACTCAATTTTTATATCAGTTTTGGGGCTTGGTCTGACTCGAGCTCAATCTGTCTTACATTCAAAATTTTAATTTTAATGCTATTTTAATAAGAATGAAGGGAAAACAGAAATCGTGTTTTTCTATTTCAAATTTATGTTTGCGACTTGTTGATACAGTGCCACTAAAGAGACTGAACAATGAATTTGCTTTCAGTTCTATTTTCTTTTGTGACAGTAGGATAATTTTTAATTGGCTGTTTTTTATTTTATTATTATTTAGATATCTAACCTGAAAAGAATATTTTCTGTTTTTAGCCTACGAGCATCAGCTTGAGGGGTTTTTTTGTTTGAGGTTTGTTTCTCTTCTATTGCTCACGAGTATTAAAATCACGTTACTGATTTTTCTATTTATTATGTATCATGAATGCTGCCCATGCTAAGTCTCTGGTTTGCACATTTATGAAGTCATTTTCATTTTAAGTAGATATAATTCCCATGAATTGTTATTCTGATAGAAATACAATCGAGAGGTGTTCCCCCTTTTTCTATAAAAGCATAGAATCTTTCCGATGTCAAAATTTTAAATTAATCTAATTTCAGGGACTCAGCACAAAAGATTGTTATGCGGAAAGAATCGATTATAGTTTAAGATATGCACCTTTTATAGGAAATTAAAAATATTTGTTCCATTCTTCAGCATAAAAATATTAATTTCTGTAAATTTCATTAATTTTTTTCTTAAAAATGCATAGTTGCGAACTATCCCTTTTTTGTGTTACCACTATTTCCTAATCATAATGCTTACCATATTTAATCTCAGAATTGTGACATTAATTAACATTAAAATTAGGCAAAGATTACTATTCAGAAGGAGTGATAACTAAAAAGTGGAACAGTTGACAGCTAAGTACAAGTATATGCTGATAAATATACTACTTAAAATTTTTATTTTGCTAAAGGAAAAAAAATGCTTTAAATTTTGCAAATAATGTACGAAATATAAATATGGAGATTGGAGTGAAAAGGGGGGGGGGGAGAGAACGGTACAACTGTTAGTACCGTTATCGCAGAATATCAGAACTCCGATACTTTTTTTCTTAGAAATTAAGCCGTGGCTGCATTGTATTAGCAAGTATGAGACAGAAGAAAGTTTTGGGATTGCCACATCCGACTAGTTTTTTCTGTCAAAACTCTTTCGCACATGACCAAATTTTAAACATATGGACGTAAAAATAAATATCTTTACAGAAGAATGAACACTATATGGGCTGCTGATGCATTTTATGCAACATTTATAAAAACTATTATTAAGGGTGTTCTCAAATCCAAAAGGGCAAAATTCTGACATAAGTTTTAATTTATTTTTGTTCGAAAATGCATGAAACTAGCTGGTGTTGTTGTTCAGGAACTATGTAATTGAGCTGTTTTTTCCATTTTTTTGCAAATGCAATAGATCTTTCAGAAAATAGAGTCAAAGTGGGCGTTTTGAACCGAATTTTCGCGCGAAGGGAGAAAGAGCACTCAAGAGCGGGCGAAAAACGTGTTTGTCACGTGATCGAATTCGCTTATAACTCAATAGGTAATTGATTTATCAAAAAATGGAAACACAGTCCAATTCCAAATCGCTTCCATGGCCAGGCTTTCCAATTTTATGCCTTTCCGTTAAAAAATGAATTCATAAATATGTCAAAACGTTTTGCGCTTGTTGAGCAGAGCAGTTAAGAACAGCCTTAAGAAATTCCAAATTCTTCCCAGAAAGTTTGAATTGTTATTTTTATTATTATAAATATAAATATTTCGTAAATAAAATAAAGGAAAATTAGTATTGAAAATTTTATTCTAAATGTAAAAAGAAAAACATAATTAAAAATTGTCTTCCACGGGGTGTTCAGAGCGCAAATTTCTCTTTCTTAGTTTTCTTGGTGTTTTTTTTTGCGCCACTTAGGACGAGTAAATTTTACCTTTTTTTTTTTTTTTCAGATCATATCAGACATAGAGCCCTGCGCTGGTCGAGAGCTTGACCCGAACCCAAAAATTCTATTTGAAATCAACCCGCAATCCGACCCGAACCCGACAAAAAGAATAAGTTCGATCCGCAACCCGACTCGAACGCACTAAAATAATTTTCGGCGATCAGCAACTCGACCAGAACCCTAAATGAAAGGAAAGTAAATTATGTTTTAATGCAATTGTGAAAAGTAACCTACATTTATATCTCTACTACCAATTTTATGTTGTTATAGAAAAAAAGGCAAGTGTTTAATATTCAAATATTCATAAAAAATCAATCCTCTCAAAAATATTCGCTGACTAGATGTGCACTTTCAGGAGTATCCATTATGAAAATCTTATCGTATACAGATTTTTAATCTGAAAAACTATTTTGGATATTCTTTTGAAAAATCTGGTCAACCCGAACCCAAAGCACAAGAGTCAAAATCCAATCCGAACCTGAAAAAGGATAGTCAACACGACCCAAATCCGACCTGCAGTAAAAAAGTAAAAGTGAACTTAATCCGAACCCGTCTAGCAACGAAATAACATCACGCCAACTCCATCCGAGCCGCTGGTCGGGTTGGGCAACCCGATTCGATGCAGGATTCTAATCAGAGGTAAACGAAATTCAATTAACGGCAACTCTATCTTTTACGAATGAGAAAGCAAAACAATTAAATTAAATCTTAATTATTATTTTTCATGTTTAAAAAATTAAATCAAAACGCACTTTTCATTGCATTGTCTCCCCCCCCCCCACCTCTTTTTTTTTTTCAGAGTCCCTCTAAGTTTTAATTGGGAAAAAGCCCGATAACCACGAACACTTATAATTGATATTCCAAAATTTTCGCAGCCCACACACCATGAGGAAATAAAATAGTCTTATCTTTAGGATGTAAAAGTCTCTTTAAGAAACAGGAGAATTTGTGGAAGAGATAATATCTTTGTCCCAGATCCCAGATACCAGACTATATCGTAAAAGAATAGAGAAAGCGTACAAAGGAAAGACCCCACATCATGTTGAATGAATCCATAGACAAAAAGTCAAGTTCGCTTAGGTATACCGTCGCAATACGGTACCGCACTGTTACAAGACAACAGGAAGGGACGCCAAAGATGTTTGTTTTGTACTTTGTTGAATAGAATATAAGTAATCGGGGCCGGCCCAAGGACATTTAGGCGCCCGTGCGAGTACCCATAGGGGCGCCCCCCCCCCATACACACAAGAAAAATTGCTTGACATAGTCTTAATTTTTTTTAAATATGCGTACTTTTTATATATGCTATTACTAATTATTTAAGGTATTAATTTAAAGTATTTTAAAAACAGGTATAAGATTTTAAATTTAATCCCATCTTTAAGTTTGTATTTGGTAAATTGTAAAATCAGGGAAATTTCAATTTTACAGTAATTATCAATCTTAATGTGTAACATTACGATACAAATGTAAAACGCAAGGATACAGCAAATGGTATTGGACGAAAATAACAATAATAAGTTAATGAATTAAAATAAAAAACTTTTTTAGAAGAATACTGTTTGGAATATTACAAAATAAAGAAGCAGAACTACTAGTAAATAGCAACTATGAAATATGAAAACTATAATCTTGTCTCGTTATTTAATACATAAAAAGTACGAATAAATGTCATATTTAAATATCGATTTTCGTACAGGGCTCACTTTTCATGGTGAAAACTTTCGAAAGAATGAGAAACACAGTTTTCTCTTCAGCTAATTCCGGAAACATAAATATTCTTATTCTTTCTTTTCATTTTTTGAATGGTTCTCAATCTCTGTGATGGTATTTACGAAAAAAATAAAAAATAACTTACTAAAAATTTATTTTTTTAAGTAACCTAAATTATTAAACACTAAGAAAAAACTATGACTCAGAATAAGAGTTGTATTTATAATAATAAGGAATACGGTTAACAAAAAATGTCCCCCCCCCACCCCCCCAAAAAAAAGTTTCCTGGATTTCGTTCTACTGGTGCCAACACTAGAATTAAACAAACCATCCAAAGAAAATCTTTAAGTATTCCGAATTTACGTTTCGGCGCCGCACTGAAATTGGATAAAGAAAGTGTCATTATAAAATCATAGGTGTAGGACATCATAAAAAAAATCGACGTATCGGGCACTAAAGGAAAAAAAGTTATTTAACGATAAATGTATTAAATGAAAGATTTTTTCAAGACGATTACAAAATAAAATTTATATGCAGATAAATTATTATTATTATTATTTTTAAATAAACTCCAGTTTCACAATTTTGCATTGTCAAGCTTATGTTGATTTATTCAACGAGCTCTTTTCTCCTGTTTATGAGAAATCAAGGTAAAGTAACCTTACTATAAACTTCTGTTTAGTAGATTAACAAATAATAAAGTGTATGTCATGGGTGCTGGTGGGAGGGAGAGGGGGGGCGGGCAAGGGGAAGGGCCTTTGCTCCACCCTTTTGAAAAAAAATTCGTCATTGTAGATGATTTAAAAAAAAGAGGGGGGGGGGGGTAAAATTTACTTTTTACGCTTAATTTTAAATAATAAATCACTAAGGGAAAAATTGCGCTTGGGCATAAGTCTGTGCATATAATAAAAAGGCTTAGAACAATATTATCCCAAAGAAACTTTACCCCTAAGCATATTTCGTCCTTCCAGTACTTAAGATGCAAATTATTTAACAAAATAATGAATAATCTCTGTAATTTTGAATAGAATTCCCTTTCGGTTTAGGTAACCTTTGACTCACTATCAAATACATAATCTGATTCCAAAAAAGTCTTTTTTTTTTTTTTTCATTTTAGTTAAATTTCCAGCAATTTTTATTTTTAAATTAACAATATTTGCTTAAAATTTCCGTTATTTTAATTTAAGTATTGCGATTACTCCACTTATAAACCATACTTATATTCCACTAATAAACAATTCCTAATGATGAATGATACAGTGCATCATTATAACGCAATTATATATTTTTATGACGTTATTTTTACTGGCCTTCCGCTCAGTGTTCCTTTCAGAGCACGTTTCGGAAAACTGGGCAGTACGTAAATTAAAAGAATATGGCATAGGGCTGAACGAAATCACTGAAGTGGGAAGATTTTGGAACAAATGTGTGCCTGTAACAAAAAAAGAAATAATTTAATCTCTTTCCGTCAATTGAGCTCCGGCCGCCCCCTCCTCTCCATTTAAGATGATAAATATTGGAATAATTAAACGCTAAAAGAATTGTACTGCTGATCGAAAATTTTTCCCAAGTGGGGGGGGGGGGGGGGCGTCTTGCGCCAGAGAGGCACTACCTTCCACGATATGTGCCTGAAAGAAACATTGGTTCCGATCAGAGTCTGATTATCGCAAGGGCAAAAGAGGTAGCTGCCCAGGCTCTCAACTCTAAAATACCCACAACCCACTTCAAACCCCAAAATCGTTTTTTTAATAAGTAGAAATTGTGGCTAAAAGCATGTTATAGGGGGTCCCATCTGAATCTTTGCCTTACGCACCAGGGCGCCATATAGGCCCTTGTTTCGTCGCTCTGAGTTTAGGGCGCAATGTCCTTCATAATTTCAAGAACTGACAACTTTGAAATACTACGATCATGCTTTGTAACTTTAAATATTGTGCTATGTTTCACATTCGCATGAAAATTTCTCATTTAAGTGAAATAAATAACTGAATCAAGCTACTTGAAAAATGTTTGGTTTGATTCATTTTTACCTATTAAATATTCTATTTACAGCAGTTTAATAAAATAATTAGTGAACGGCCGAATTGTATTGTCTCGATACTGCGGTATTTTAATAAGAATTATTTACCTAGATATTTTGTATATTTGACGTGAATGCATATATTGATAAAACATAAAGTATCATTAAATGAATTTTTAACTTTGTTTTGTTTGATTGATCTTTAATCACTACTATTTGAGAATAAAAGACAATAATAATAATAATAATAAATCATGCATTTCGTATGGGATAATGAGAGTAGTAGAAAAAGGCCGCTCCGACCCCAGCAGGTGGAGGGTGGAGGGAGCAGAGGAGCAACTCCTCCTCCTCCTCCACCACCTGCTCCTTCTCCACCTCCTGCTCCACCTCTTTCTGCTCCTCCACCTCCTGCGGAGAATGTGTGCTCTAAGAGGAGGGGTTAGAAAGGAATGTTGATCTCTAAGAAGAGGGTGGAGTTTAAAAAATTTTTAGATTTTTTTTTTTTTAAGAGTGAAATTTTTTTAGCGAACTATAGTACGAGGGGTCATTTTGGAGAATGAATTTTATTTTTTAGCGGAAATAATTTTTAAGTGAACTATAGTACGAGGGGTCATTTTGGAGAATGAATTTTATTTTTATATCGAATTTATTTTTTAGGTTGATGTTTTAATATGCATTTTTAGAGAAGGAATTTTATTTTATTTTATTTATTTTTTTAGATGGAAATTTTTTAGAGAACTATTGTATGAGGTTTCATAAAACATTTTAATAAAGAATTAATTTTTAGGAAATTAATTTTTGAGAAGGAATTTTATTTTTACTTAATTACAAAAGAATTTTTATTTATTTATTTATTTATTTTGGAGATTGAAAATTTTCAGCAAACTATAGTATGCGGTGTAATTATCAATTATACATGAAGAAATAAATTTAAAATATTTAATTTTGGAGCTTAAGAAAATTTTGAATAAAATTTTTTTCGAAAGGTTTAGAATTTTTGCTGTTAGACGATAGGTCTATAAGAATTTTTAGGGGATTTTTAATAAGTAAAATATTTATTTTGTGCAGCCCTCTAGCGGACTGAAACTGAAGCAATTAAAATTTATTTAAAAATAGTTAAAAGTTTAAGTTTGATCCCTCGTAGAATGTTAGGAGGGCTTGCTTCTATACACCTGCTCCTCCTGGAGCGAGTAAAGGGCTCCTCCGCCTGCTCCCACCTCCTGCTCCTGCTCGTGGTGCGAGTAAATGGCTCCTCATACCCCATACCCCTTGCTGCTGCTGTTTGCCCCCCCCCCCCTCCTAAAAATTAAAAAAAAAATTCCTTTTTTTTTATTTACTAATTGGATATTATACGGAATTTGAAAATTTTAGAATTTTCTCTAGTAAGTTTAGGTTTTGGTAAAATGACACCCCACCTAACTTTAATTGTTAATTACTCATTAATAAATTATGTTAATTATTTTTTTTTTCATTCAATGCGAATTATTCTTGCGCATTTTTAAATGTAAACTAAATAAATAGTTTCGATTTAATACCCGTAGTCACGTAACACCCCCACCTTTTTTTTCTACTTGTGTAATATACTATTGAGACTTCATTTTAAAACCTAAAATTACATATACTGCAAATAATTATTCGAATTTTCTATAAGGTATACTACAGATATTTTTTTAACTGATTAAATATTTTTGAGATGTTTATCGAAAATATATAGAAATACAGGGTTGTTCAAAGATAGGTTTTCTTTTAACATGTATGAAGTATTTTAACCCCCCCCCCCCTAGTGCGTGCTTGATACTTTTTTTAATGAATACCCGGTAAAATTAAAATATACACCCTTTTCTATTATGTTAATGAGTCAATTCGTGAATTTCGCTAATGATGTCATGGAGGTCTAATTTTTTTGAGGAAATATATTTATTAATTATATATATATTTTTAATGTCGTTCGCAAAATATGTGAACTCATTTAGATAATATTTTTAATATTGAATATATTTTTATCGTTATTCGTGAAAATTTTAATGTTATTACCGAAATACATTTATTGCAGTGAATAAATTTGTAATGTTGTTGGTGAAATATATGAACTCAATTAGATAATTTTTAAAATATTGAATACATTTTTATTGTTATTCGTGAAAATTTTAACGTTATTGGCGAAAATAATTTTTTTTTTTTTTTTTTTTTTTTTTTTTTTGCACTGAATAAATTTTTAATGTTGTTGGCGAAGTGTATTAGTAAATTTTGAATGCAGTTGACTAAATCTGTTACTAGTTTTCAACAATGCGAAAGATACGTTTGAATATGAGTCTTACGCAATAATTCCTGCATATACAGGACAGTGCAAAATAATTAGATGAATCTCGTTAATATGTACATTTTATTGAAAGTGTAAAACTATTTTCTTATAAAAATAATTTCGCATATAAGATTTTTTTTTTCACCGCCTTTAGCAATCAGAATTTAAATAGCAATAGTGGGATAAGCGAGTTTTTTTTTTTTTTTTTTTTTCCCTCCTAACCGACGAATAATATATAAATCACAATTCAAAGCCAGATTTAGATAAATTTTAATTAAAAATTGAATTTTTGTTTTAAAAGTTCGAGTGAACTGTATTAGAAAAATGCATATACGATTCATTTTTATACAGTATACAAATTATATCTAGAGAAATCATAAATTTTAAGAATGCGTATATAGTATTTATTTAGAAAATGCATATACGAGTAATTTTTAGACTGCTTGTATATTACTTATTTGGAAAATTCATTTCTAAACAACATACATTATTTTGCCTTTGAAAGCAATTTCAGTAAAAGATGTTCTGACATATTATTTATTTTGTGTGCGATTAGTTTTTTAAACCGCGACTATATTATTTTTGGATAATATCTTTATGAATAATTTTTAGACTAATTTTTAACTAATTTTGGAGATTAAATATAGTTTTGATTCATTTTTTTTCTTTAAGGTGTTGGTCCTTAGACTGCCTCATTGAAAACATGATATAGGCTACTGCATTTTTAAAACTATATGTTCATTGAAACAGTTATAATTTGAAAACAATCTAAGTAAATTTTACTGTATGCTATTATAAGACCAATTGAAATGCTTTATTCAGTGATTTTTGAACTAGGATTATTTTTAATAAAATTCAAATCTAAAAAAATTTTTGAGTTCGAAAAGAAAATAATTTAGACAAATCCTTTACCTAATAGAATATTATTTTGTAAAAATATTTCACATGATTTATTTTACTTTGCAAAAACAATGCATGAGATTTTCATATCGCGAAAATTAATATTTCTAATATTATGTTGGAAAAATAAATATTAAAGAATAGATTTGAAATAGAGATAACATCTTCATAGATTAATATTAATGAATTTCGAACCTGCTATTCCCAAATTAAAACATATAGTATACGCAGTTTCAATTATACTCAAAAGGAAATTTAACGGAAAAAAATAAATACCTATTAATACCTAGTTTTAGATGTATATTTTTTAATATTAAATCGAAATATAAAATAAAAGCACAGTACCTGTTAATAATCCATAATGTCTTCTCAAATTTGCCCAGTCACCTCACACGTTAAAAATCTCGCTGCAACTATACTGTTTATCTACTTTCTGTCGGAACATGCATCTACAGGAATGTTATCTCAAAGATCAAAGGAGCCGCATTAAGCGGTCCCTTTCAATAGATAAAAGAGATAAGCCGATATTATTCGAATAACAATTAGTAAAGTCTGTCTCAATTACAATATATCTTAATTAAGGGATTCTTATAAATTTTTAAATATAGGATAGATTGAAGTTTTATACCTACATTTAGATTTTAATAACAGCATCAAATGTACTATACTGAAAATCTACGTATTCATTTTTTTTTTTAACATAATGTTAGCCTTTTACCCAGTTTTTGAGATGAAATCACTATTAGGTATCATTAATAGCAACTTTGATTGCAACTTTTAGTCAAAATTTAATGAACTCTTTATAGGAAAATCTTGGTTAACCATGTTATTTATCGCATATCAAATTACCACTATACATTTCACCCTTCCCCTAAAACCCCCAGAAAATTAACTAGATATTTGAAACTCGCCACAGGAGGAAAACCCTATTTAAAATAATGAATCAGTAATGAACTATAAAAATTAAGCAACACACATAAAATTAACAAATGAATAACCAAGAGAATTTCAACTATCACATAAAAATTTCCTTGTTGTAAGAAAAAATATTTATTAGTTAGTAAAAGTAAATTATTCCTTTTTTACCTTCTAGTCTTTGAAAAATATCGTCTTAACATACTAGTGCACCTTATGCGCATATTCATACTTATAATATATATGCGTATGTATATGTTTGCCATTGAATGGTTTTGAAAAATATTCACGTTATGAAAAATGATTTGTAAACAGTAAAACTTAACTCAAAAATAAATTTTAGAAATCACAACTAAATAAAACACAACTAATAATTGCCTGGCTATGTATTTATGTATTAATTTTTTTTCTGTGTAAATTTTGTGAAAATTTTTAAAGTCTGGTAAATTTTCTAAAAGTTTTTTTAAGTAAGGTTTTTTTTTTTTATTTGTTAAATTTTTTTTTAACTTGTTAAAACTTTTTTATTTGTTAAAACTTTTTAATTTGTTAAAATTTTTTAATCTGTTAAAAATTTTATTTGTTAAAAAAAAAAGAATACATAAATACATAGCCAGGCAAATAGACACTTATCCACAGATACATACACACACACACATGCATACAGACAATACCTATACACGATTTTAGAGGCAAGTATAGACACACACACACACACACACATGCATACACACGGATAGACATATATGAAATCGATTTGCTGCTAAAACAACAGACATTCATTAATCTACCTATTTTCCGCTTTCATAAGAAAATTATTTCTTAAATCGATACTATGTTTTATAAAATAATAAATTGATTAATCAATTATTATTTGAATTATTATAAAAATCAATTAATGAAAATAATATGATTACAATAAACAATAGATAAGTATACTATTTTTATGTATATATTATAAAATGATTGTTCAGTTATTCTGTTATTTCATATAAATGTTGTTAAATAATAGGATATATACAAACACAGCTGAATTATATATTATATAAAGCCTATGATAAAATATTCTTTTTCGCTCTTATAAGAAAATAATTTCTTAAGTCGATACTATGTTTTATAAAATAATAAAGCAATTATTATTATTATAGAAATTCAATTAGTCCACATGATTTGAATACAATAAACAATTGATGTTTAAATTATGTAATTATATATAGTAATTAAAAATATACATCTCTAACGATTTTCATGATTAAACTCACATGTTAGACTAGCTAAGAAAGAAGCAGCAGACAAGGTCAGACAAGTTTAGACAAGTGAACAGGACCACTCATTCGAAAACAGTGATCAAAATGTCGTGAATGTTGCTTATCTAGATGTTCTTATCGTCGTGTGACGTCACTTAGAAGGAATCGGTGGAGGGTCCTGTTCACTTGTCTAAACTTGTCTGACCTTGTCTGCTGCTTCTTTCTTAGCTAGTCTAACATGTGAGTTTAATCATGAAAATCGTTAGAGATGTATATTTTTAATTACTATATATAATTACATAATTTAAACATCAATTGTTTATTGTATTCAAATCATGTGGACTAATTGAATTTCTATAATAATAATAATTGCTTTATTATTTTATAAAACATAGTATCGACTTAAGAAATTATTTTCTTATAAGAGCGAAAAAGAATATTTTATCATAGGCTTTATATAATATATAATTCAGCTGTGTTTGTATATATCCTATTATTTAACAACATTTATATGAAATAACAGAATAACTGAACAATCATTTTATAATATATACATAAAAATAGTATACTTATCTATTGTTTATTGTAATCATATTATTTTCATTAATTGATTTTTATAATAATTCAAATAATAATTGATTAATCAATTTATTATTTTATAAAACATAGTATCGATTTAAGAAATAATTTTCTTATGAAAGCGGAAAATAGGTAGATTAATGAATGTCTGTTGTTTTAGCAGCAAATCGATTTCATATATGTCTATCCGTGTGTATGCATGTGTGTGTGTGTGTGTGTCTATACTTGCCTCTAAAATCGTGTATAGGTATTGTCTGTATGCATGTGTGTGTGTGTATGTATCTGTGGATAAGTGTCTATTTGCCTGGCTATGTATTTATGTATTCTTTTTTTTTTAACAAATAAAATTTTTAACAGATTAAAAAATTTTAACAAATTAAAAAGTTTTAACAAATAAAAAAGTTTTAACAAGTTAAAAAAAAATTTAACAAATAAAAAAAAAAAACCTTACTTAAAAAAACTTTTAGAAAATTTACCAGACTTTAAAAATTTTCACAAAATTTACACAGAAAAAAAATTAATACATAAATACATAGCCAGGCAATTATTAGTTGTGTTTTATTTAGTTGTGATTTCTAAAATTTATTTTTGAGTTAAGTTTTACTGTTTACAAATCATTTTTCATAACGTGAATATTTTTCAAAACCATTCAATGGCAAACATATACATACGCATATATATTATAAGTATGCATATGCGCATAAGGTGCACTAGTATGTTAAGACGATATTTTTCAAAGACTAGAAGGTATAAAAGGAATAATTTACTTTTACTAACTAATAAATATATATTTTTTCTTTCAATAGTGAAATTTTTATATGATAGTTGAAATTCTTTTGGTTGTTCATTTGTTAATGTTAAGTGTGTTGTTTAATTTTTATAGTTCATTACTGATTCATTATTTTAAATAGGGTTTTCCTCCTGTGGCGAGTTTCAAATATCTAGTTAATTTTCTGGGGGTTTTAGGGTAAGGGTGAAATCTATAGTGGTAATTTGATATGCGATAAATAACATGACTAACAAAGATTTTCCTAAGTTCACTAAATTTTGACTAAAAGTTGCAATCAAATTAATTATCTATTATTTTTAAAAACATTGATGTCACGTGATCTGACTAATGTTTCAAACTATATAGGGAAGTTACCTAGTGTATATTATAAAATCTGAATAGTCGAACTAGGTTATTTGAGTTTAAATCTATGTTTAAATCCACAAAACTAAAAAGTGTATTTTTAATAATGAAAAGAAAAATAACAATACTTTCCTAAAACTAATATAGTCTAGTGAGTGAGAAAGTAGCCCAAAAACTTAAAAGATAAAAATCATGTGACTAATCAACTGTGCTTAGGCCCCACCAGTGGCCGAGTGGTTCTACCCTCGAAGCTGGTAGACGGGAGGCACTACGTTCTATCCCAATCGCGTCCGTCGGCCTAATCGTTCGGAGTTTTCGTGGTTTTCTTCGAACCTTGGTTTCCAAGCGTAAATACGGGTTAGGTTCCCTTAGAAAGACCCCCACGGAGGGCACTACCCCCTTTGGGCCTATATCCCTCGTGATGATAATTGGCCGTCAAAAACACAACCAAACGTTGTGGTTAATGTATTGGCCCTATATTCGAGGCCTAATTCCCGCACAGGCCAACCAGGCTCCCTATAATCGGGGCCTAATTCCCGCACAGGCCAACCAGGCTCCCTATATTCGAGGCCTAATTCCCGCACAGGGCAACCAGGCTCCCTATAATCGGGGCCTAATTCCCGCACAGGCCAACCAGGCTCCCTATAATCGGGACCTAATTCCCGCACAGGCCAACCAGGCTCCCTATAATCGAGGCCTAATTCCCGCATAGGCCAACCAGGCCATGGCCTTGGGTCAATGGATGAGGGAAGGGCAGGCAAAAAGATGTTGGTCCTTGGGTCCCCTGCAATCTTAATCGGGCTCAGCCTAAAATGTGAAGTCTGATTATGTGAGTTCGAAACCTCTCGAACCAGGCGAGGTGACTGAAAAGTTTTTCTTGTATGAAATCGATAATTCGGTTCAAATTTGTGTCGCTAATAAAAATAAAAATTTACAAATAATATAAAATTGCTTTGCAAATGTTAAAAAATTTCATTTCGCTAATAATAAAAAAAGATGTGTAAAGAATAAAATTCTCTTTTTTGGCTTCCTTTGCTAAATTAAAAAAAAAAAAAATGATAATAATTATTTGCAGAAGAGGGACTTTCACCCAATAATAACTAACTCAGGCTTTAGCCAACATAACATACATTTCATCCTCTATATAGTTACGCATATGCGATTAAGGGTCCTCACTCAGCAGTGGGCCCAAGGCCGCAGGTTAGTTAGTCTATGCGGAGCCTGTACACATATTCGTTCTAAATGACTATGTTTTCATTCTGAACCTCTTATGTAAAAAAAAAAAAAAAAAAAAAAAAAAAAAGATTGAATAATCTTTGAAAATCTTTCTCTGTATGTTATTGAAAAGTAAATTCGACCTATGAGAGATTATTTAAAATAAAAGTTAAAAAGGTAATATCAAACGAGTAAACACTTCTTACTTAAAAAATTACTTCTGGGTATATCGATAGAAATAAGTTTAAACGATTAATTATTATTATCTCTAACGCAGTGAAAATAATGACTGAGGTATATTTTGTAAAAGGATATTATATATGCAACATTAAACGTTATTCTTACACCACTCTACAAAATAGCCTGTCATCTATTAGCACTAAAAATGTAGAAATTGTGATTAAATAGGGATGTGTGTAGTTAATTTATATATTTCGATTAGTGTAACTATATTAAATAGTATGCACATGTATTAAAAATGATATAGGTAGTCGCATAGAATATTTGTCTTTAAAGCATAAATTTGAGGTAAATGCATGTTTGGAAAAAAAAGTATTCTTGAATGAAACATGTACAGAAAGTACCGCTTTATTGTAAATTATTTAAAAAGTATGATACCTAATAGTGATTTCATCTTAAAAACTGGGTAAAAGGCTAACATTATGTTTTTGAAAAATGAATACATAGATTTTCAGAATAGTACATTTGGTGCTGTTATTAAATCAAAATGTAGGTAATAAAATGTAAGTCTAGCCCAAATGAAAAAAAAAATTAAAAGAATCCCTTAATTAATAGATATTGTAATTGAGACAGACTTTACTAATTGTTATTCGAATAATATCGGCTTATCTTTTTATCTATTGAAAGGGACCGCTGATTTGCGGCGCCTTTGATCTTTAAGATAACATTCCTGTAGATGCATGATCCGACAGATAGCAAGTGATGGGATAAGCGTATTTACTGTAAGATTTTTAACGTGTGAGGTGGCTGGTCAGATGAGAAGACATTATGGATTATTAACAGGTACTGTGCTTTTATTTTATATTTCGATTTAATATTAAAAAATATACAACTAAAACTAGGTATTTATTTTTTTTCCGTTAAATTTCTTTTTGAGTATAAATGAAAATGCATATACTATATGTTTTTGTTAGGGAATAGCAGGTTTGAAATGTATTATTGAATATTAATCTGTGAGCGTATTATTCCTATTTCAAATCTATTCTTTATTATTTTAGAACATAGTATACTAGAAATATTAATTTTCGCGAAACAAAAGTCTCATACATTGTTTTCGCAGAATAATTAAGTAAAATGAATCCCGTGAAATATTGTTACAAAATAATATTGTGTTAAGTAAAGGATTTGTCTAAATTGTTTTCGAACTCAAAAAATTTCTTAGTTTTGAATTTTATTAAAAATATTCCTAGTTCAAAAATCTCTGAAGAAAGCATAACAGATTAATGTTTAAATTGGCCTATAATAGCATACACTATGATTTACTTGGATTGTTTTCAAATTATAACTGTTTCATTTAACATATTGTTTTGAAAATGCAGTAGCCTATATCATGTTTTCAATGAGGCAGTCTAAGGACCAACACCTTAAAGAAAATAATGAATCAAAACTATATTAAATCTCCAAAATTAGTTAATCATTAGTTTAAAAATTATTCATAAAGATATTATCCAAAAATAATATAGTCGCAAGTCTAAAAAACTAATCGTACACAAAATAAATAATATGTCAATACATCTTTTACTAAAATTGTTTTCAAAGGCAAAATACACACTTAAGAAATGAATAGTATATGCATTCTCCAAATAAGTAATATACAGGTAGTCTGAAAATGAATCGTATATGCATTTTTCTAAAATAGTTCAAACGATATTTTAAAACAAAAATTCGATTTTTAATTAAACTTTATTTAAATCTGGTTTTGAATTATGATTTATATATTATTCGTCGGTTACGAAAAAAAAAAAAAAAAAAAAATCTCTCATCCCAGTATCGCTATTTAAATTTTACTTGCTAAAGGTGGCGAAAAAATCTTGTATGCGAAGTTATTTTTACAAGGTACAATAGTTTTGCACTGCCAATAAAATGTATACACTTTTGAAATTTATGTGAATTATTTTGCACTCTCCTGTATATGCAGGAATTATTGCGATAGATTCCTATTCAAACGTATCCTTCGCGATGTTGAAAACTAATAAGAGATTTCGTCTACAGCATTCAAAATTTACTAACACATTTCGTTAAAAGCTTTAAAAAATTTATTCAACTAAATTAAATTCATCAATATATTATACTCACCAATTTTGAATAATATTCAACATTTATATAATTAAATTCATAACTTTCGTCAACAACAACAAAATATATTCGACATTAAAATTTTATCGAGTTCAATTAATATATTCTGCCAACAACGTTAAAAATTTGTCAGTTAAATAAATATTTTCGCCAATAACGTTAAAATTTTCACGAATAACAATAAAAATGTATTCAATATTTAAAATATTATCTAATTGAAATCATATATTTCGCCAACGACATTAAAAATTTATATAATTAATAAATATATTTCCCCAATATTATTAAAATCTTCACCAACAGCAGAAAAAAAAATTAGATCTCCCATAACATCATTAGCGAAATTTACCGATTGACTCATTAACATAATAGAAGAAGGGTGTATATTTTAATTTTACCGGGTATTCATTTAAAAAAGTATCAAGCACGCACTAGGGGGGGGGGGGGGGGGGTTAAAATACTTCATACATGTTAAAAGAAAACCTATCTTTGAACAACCCTGTATTTCTATATATTTTCGATAAACATCTCAAAAATATTTAATCAGTTAAAAAAATATCTGTAGTATGCCTTATAGAAAATTCGAATAATTATTTGCAGTATATGTAATTTTAGGTTTTAAAATGAAGTCTCAATAGTATATTACACAAGTAGAAAAAAAAGGTGGGGGTGTTACGTGACTACGGGTATTAAATCGAAACTATTTATTTAGTTTACATTTAAAAATGCGCAAGAATAATTCGCATTGAATGAAAAAAAAAATAATTAACATAATTTATTAATGAGTAATTAACAATTAAAGTTAGGTGGGGTGTCATTTTACCAAAACCTAAACTTACTAGAGAAAATTCTAAAGTTTTCAAATTCCGTATAATATCCAATTAGTAAATAAAAAAAAGGAATTTTTTTTTTATTTTTAGGGGGGGGGGGGGCAAACAGCAGCAGCAAGGGGTATGGGGTATGAGGAGCCATTTACTCGCACCACGAGCAGGAGCAGGAGGTGGGAGCAGGCGGAGGAGCCCTTTACTCGCTCCAGGAGGAGCAGGTGTATAGAAGCAAGCCCTCCTAACATTCTACGAGGGATCAAACTTAAACTTTTAACTATTTTTAAATAAATTTTAATTGCTTCAGTTTCAGTCCGCTAGAGGGCTGCACAAAATAAATATTTTACTTATTAAAAATCCCCTAAAAATTCTTATAGACCTATCGTCTAACAGCAAAAATTCTAAACCTTTCGAAAAAAATTTTATTCAAAATTTTCTTAAGCTCCAAAATTAAATATTTTAAATTTATTTCTTAATGTATAATTGATAATTACACCGCATACTATAGTTTGCTGAAAAATTTCAATTTCCAAAATAAATAAATAAATAAATAAAAATTCTTTTGTAATTAAGTAAAATAAAATTCCTTCCCAAAAATTAATTTTCTTAAAATTAATTATACATTAAAATGTTTTATTAATCCTCATACAATAGTTCGCTAAAAAATTTTCATCTAAAAAAATTAAATAAATAAAATAAAATTCTTTCTCTAAAAATATATATTAAAACATCAACCTATAGTTCGATAAAAAAATAAAATTCATTCTCCAAAATGACCCCTCGTACTATAGTTCACTTAAAAATTTTTTCCGCTAAATAATAAAATTCATTCTCCAAAATGATCCCTCATTCTATATTTCACTACAAAATTTCATCCTTCAAAAAAGAAAAAAAAAAAATTCTAAATTTAAAAAAATAAAATTCATTCTCCAAAATGACCCCTCGTACTATAGTTCACTTAAAATTTTTTTCCGCGAAAAAATAAAATTTCAATCTTCAAAATGACCCCTCGTACTATAGTTCAAAATTACAATCTTAAAAAAAAAAATTCTAATTTTTTTTTTAAACTCCACCCTCTTCTTAGAGATCAACATTCCTTTCTAACCCCTCCTCTTAGAGCACACATTCTCCGCAGGAGGTGGAGGAGCAGGAGGAGGTGAAGGAGGAGCAGGAGGAGGAGCAGGTGGAGGAGGAGGAGGAGTTGCTCCTCTGCTCCCTCCACCCTCCACCTGCTGGGGTCGGAGCGGCCTTTTTCTACTACTAATGAGATATGATGCACGTGTAATAATTATAAAGATATTATGCTGGCTTACGATACTTTAGTTTCCTCCAAAAAATATATATAACTTTTTTTAATAAGTACAATCTCCAATATTTCGCAGTAAATTTGAGAGATTTAAAATATACATTTTTTATTTTTTAGCAATGCAGCTTAAATTACTTAAGCATGGAAATCCTCTCTGAGTATAAAAGGGACTAGGATGAATTGCGATTCTAAACAAATATCAATTTAAACTATTATATATTTCTAAATATATATATATATATATATTTAAATTTATTTCCAACATTACTATAGAGAGTTCCGAATCTTTATCAATGTCATTGTTTAATAAAATAAAAGGGGGTCCAGCAGTTTTATTTTATTTTTAAGGGGTGGGAGGATAATAAGGACTATTATATCTTTAATGCATTCCATTTTCTCTATGAAACTAAAAAGAGACGAACTTTTAATATGAATATATGATGTGAATATCTAATTATTACACAATCACCTTTTTGTATAAATGAAAAAGTATAAAAAACAAATTAATAAATTTTTAGTACCATTGAACGATTGAAAATATATCTTCCATGCTCGTTAGATTTAAACTTTATTTTTCTTTCGTTTTATATACAATTATTTCATTAAAAAATATAAATTTGTAAAGAAAAAAAAACGCCAACTTATCATGCAGATGCGATATATAAAAAAATACATCGAATTAGAGGTATGCACGGAAGGAAATTTTCAGGCCGAGCGTGACCGAGACAAACCGTACACAATTTTTCTTTTGGCCCAGTAAAAAAGTTTTAAGTTTGGACAGAACTGCTCCGAGAACAACTCGACCCGTTCAAAAAAATTATTGAAAAAGAAATCCGGAATAAAAACTAAACTTCGGCCCAGCATTGCACAAAAAATTAATTGGCTCGGCTAGGCTCGACCGGGCTGAACATAGATTTTTACGCCTATAAGGTTAAAATTGTCCTTTACGAGAAGTCCTAACTAAAAATACGTATTTTATCTTTTTATATCATGTTTATATTCTTCATTAAATAAAAAGTTTCCGGAGCTGTGAAATATATTTTTTAAATGCATCTGATTATATGTAAATATCACAGTTAACATTAATATCGTTAATCCATATTCTATGGCTTGGAGATTTAAAAATTTTAAAAATTCTATACAATAAAATCTTCTAAGACGGAATTGCATAGGAAATAAGAAAAATCCATAATGGGCTAGTTCCCCTATGAGCACGTTCATCGTTTTTAAGGTTCCGTACTTAAAAAGTATAAAAACGGAACAATTCTAAGATCACTCCTATGTCTGTCTGTCTATCACATACTTTTTACTCGTAAACTATGGCACGTGGAAAGTTCAAATTGGGGGAAGTAATAAAGACTATTGACCCACATATTTACAGATTATTAAACATTTACAAATATGTTTAGGAAAATTGTATAGAGGCTAATTAAGTTACTTAAAAAAAAAATCTTTTCTTTGTATATTGTGTGTGTATTGTAATGTATTATTAAACATTTACAAATATTTTTAGGAAAAATGTACAGTGGCTAATTAAGTTACTTAAAAAAAAATATCTTTTCTTTGTATATTGTGTGAGTTATTTGTATATTGTGTGAAAGCTTTCGTAACGCTGAACTCAAAAATACATTTCTTTTAATTTTAGGCATTGTATTTTCAGAGATATCGTCGAAAATGTAGTGCAAAAATATGTTCCCCCCCCCCCCTCTATTTCTGAATCTACTGAACCTAAAATTATGAAAAAATTAGAGGTACTAGATGTTAATTTAAACCTTGCAGGAAAATTATGACGATTACCCTAGGTTACATAGTTTTTGAGAAAAGCGCATTTTTCCGTTTCACACAAATTGCGATTTGCGGGGCATTCAGTAAAGGTATTGAGGAGCGCTGGAGGTACCTATCGTAGCAGAAATATAAAAGCATTGTTGATAATGATTTTTGAAAAAAATCGTATGTAATTAGCTGATATATTAACCCTTAAAGACATAGACGATTTGGACATACATAATGACAGGGACGACGTACTCTATGTACCATCGGTTTTTAAAGCCTTTTACTGATAAAAACTTTTAATGATACATTTATGCAATACAATGCCCAGTAGCAGTATAAAAGCAATAAACGTCAAATTGCTAAAAACAGACTAATGTAATTAGAATTAATCACATAAATACTTTGGGATTCGCGACTAGTTTGCATTGAGTAGATCTCTCAATAGCCTCCCATGTCTTTAAAAGTTAATTAAAAACCTATCTGGAAAAAGGCGGCGTTGCTACTTTGCGACCTCCTTTCGAAGCGTGCTTAGCAAAATGTCAAGTTTAAACTTTGAACAAGGGCATTGTTTCAGCTACACTGTAAAAAGAAATTATTATTACGATGCTGAATATAGTTTTATGAAATACCAAATGAAGTTTAAATATGTGCTACTTTTATTGTCAGTGCTGAATTAAGTTCATCATAAACAGATTAGAATAACATTTAAATAAGAGTTATACAAAATATCAACATTTGATATTATTTAGGCTTCATATCTCTTTGAACTTTTACGGTGTACTCCTTCATACTTTACTAGTATATATACAGCTATATACCAAACCCTACGATTTATAGTTTTTTACGGTCTTATTTTTCTTTTAGTAACGATTTTTTAATAAAACAGTTAATAATTCATACATATATGAAACATTTAATAATTCATACATATATTGTACGGAACCCTCTGAGCGTAAGTAATACTCGCACATGACCGTTTATTTGTAAATGCATTACATTCTTTTCACAATTACTCTTATCCTCATTTCAAATAGATCAATATTTTGTTTTGTTAAACACGGGATTCCATCATAAGCAGATTCTTTTTCTCAGGTTTTACCGTACTTTAATTTTAGTGCCTAGAAGTGCATCTACCCATCTTTAAAAAAAGAAAAAAAAGAAAAAGAAACAATCAATTTTAATTGTGGAATAATAGTAATTTAAAAATACGTGCATATTTTGAAAAAAAATTGCCAAATATTACTATTATTTTTATTGGACATGTAAGAGCCGTGCCGGTCTAACGATTTCCATATGAGCTAAGACTGAAAATTCCTGCCTGTTCAGATCTCAAGAAGAATGCAGTCCAACCCCGTCGTGGTCCGGAAAATAAATCCAGTCCCGGCCCATCTGGGTCCGATTCTCTAGAAAAAAGTAATCCCAAACCAAACGCGAGCCGAGTGTCAGGAAGGAAAATTGGGTCGGGCCCATGAAGACCCTTACATTGAATAACCAAAAGTTCACAAATTTTTGTAAATTTGGACGATAAAATTCTAATATATTTAAAAAAAAAAAAAAACAAAAAAAAAAACAAAAAAAAAAAAAAAAACGAGATTTTAGTGAACTTCGTTCACTTTTATAGATGAGTTTGAGTTGAACAAGTTCGGTTGAAAAATTTCGAACTTGAACGTGAACTTGACTCATTTTTGAGAAATTGAACTTGAGTTTGAATTAGTTCGATTTTTTTGTGAGCGTGCCCAACACTGCTCCTAAAGTTTTAGTACTGAAAATGTCCAACTATTTTAGAGAATTGTGGCGGATTCTTGAATTGTTATCGACACAGCTGACTTTTAATAAAGGCAGTAACATGGATGTTTGTTCAAAAAGGGAGAACTATTATGAGTAAAAATGGGTAAAAATGGAACTAATGACTCGTAACTCGTTTTCAAGGGCAATATTACGATGTCATTAGTAAAATACGGTTAATTTCTGAAGTAAAAATAATAATAAGCACCGCTTAAATGCATATTTCTACTATTGCCCGATTAACCGTAAACAGAAAAAATAATTATATTAATAAATACATCTATAAAATTTGGACCATCAAGCCATGCACAATAAAAATAAAAATGAATCAAGTGAGTTAAAAACTTACACATTAATAGAATGGATGTCCGAATGAATGTTTGTTCTTTACTTAATGGGAAAACTCTAATGATTTTTTCTATTTCATGCTAAAACGCTAACGACGACTGCATATGAGCTGCTTTAATTCATCGAAGGCAATTAATATCTCCTAATAAGTGAAGAGCTGAGTAGAAGAACATGTTATGCTACATTTTCTTAAAAATGATTTTATCTTTTGGACGAAGGTGTTATCAGGCATTCTATCACATGGTAAAGCTAAAATACCAAAGTTCTACTTACCCTTGAAGATATTTAAGACATTATTCATTAATATTTAATATTTTAATATTTAATCATCCAAATAATATTAATATTTTTTTTAATATTTAAAAATTAAATATGAATAACTTGTTTGATAGAGTTTAGTACCACACTTGTTAATATTTTAAACACATGGTATCAAACAGAAAATAAATCATTAAAATTGACAACAAAAACTTTCACATCGAATTTCTTCAAATGTAATTTTTGGTACTTAACATGTTCTTCCACTTAGCTCTTCAATTGTGTGGAGTGATGTTGATTATACGTTCCTAAAATGAAATGTTGCGGGTGATGTGATCTACGGAATTCACGAGAGAGCGATGTTTATTTAACTTACTTCAGTTTTTCATTACATGTTCCAAATAGTCGTAACACACACACATATATATATTATATTATTAATAAAATCATACTCTTAATATGCTCTTTTTAAACTGCCAGAATTCGCTATTAACTGCAACTCATCTAAATAACACGTGTAAAGGTATTAGTTGTGTTGGTATAAATGCATGAAATTATTTAAATTCTGAGATTTAAAATACTAACTGTTTCTATTAATGTGTAAGTTTTTAACTCACTTGATTCATTTTCATTTTTATTGTGCATGGCTTGATGGTCCAAATTTTATAGATGTATTTATTAATATAATTATTTTTTCTGTTTACGGTTAATCGGGCAATAGTAGAAATAGGCATTTAAGCGGTGCTTATTATTATTTTTACTTCAGAAATTAACCGTATTTTACTAATGACATCGTAATATTGCCCTTGAAAACGAGTTACGAGTCATTAGTTCCATTTTTACCCATTTTTACTCATAATAGTTCTCCCTTTTTGAATTCATTTTCTAGTTTGTCTTATTGAATTAATATATATTTAATTTTAATATACTACATTTCGTATAATGAATTTATTGGTGCTGACAATGATTCATTTTTTCTGGTCTTTTTTGATTGGTTAAATTGTTATTGTTACATAAAGCTTGACAAAATATTTCAAATATTTAGGATTTCCTACATATTTATCGTTATTTAATTAGTTATTTATTTTATTCATTCATCTTCCTGTTAAAATCTACCTTTCGCATATTTTAAATGTTATGATTTTTTAATACATTTCATTTATAAGTGATTGGATCTAGTTATTATAAAATTCATCAATGATTAGTTAATTTAATAATTTTTGATACAATATAATATACATAATGTCTATATCACATCTTGATACTCAATTAATAAATTTTATTTAAAAATGTGTGTGTGTGTGTGTGTGTGTAGCAGTAGCGGTTAAATAAAGCACAGACAAAAATGAAATTAGACGGAAAAAGAAGAATTCCATTTCGACAAATTCTCAACCGGCAGAAACATTCAAATGAAAGACATAGTAATTAATTTATTAGAGTGCCTGTCCTGAAGGTATACAACTCTCCATTCTTAAAAATCGAAACAACCAGGAGAAATTGTGAATTAATAAAAGAACAGTCTGCCTTGAAAGGTTAAGGGAAAAACACAAAATTCTACATTCAAACGATTTCGCACAAAATGGTTTCGGGCACTTTAGAAACGAAGGAAGTTCGTAATTATTATAAAAGAGTCTGTTAATGAGGCCATGTTAATAATCTGCCGAAAAGAATTCGGTAAATAAAACGTTAGGGAACGTTATTAAAATAGGAGATTAGCAGCCATTGAAAAGAAACGCACGATGAGAAATAATGAAGTTGCGAGTAAAGAGGAGACATATTGTGTACTGTCCAGTGTTGCCAGAGTGGGGAATTTTTTGTCCCCAGTTTGTTGATTGTCACCGCTTTTTTCAAATAGAAATATTCGGCCTATTTAGAAATAGATTAAAAATTCTGAAAAATAAGGCGAATTATACTATTTTTAAAAAGTGGTGACAGTCCAATAATCTGAATTAAAAAAGTCCCCAATCTGGCAACACTGGTACTGTCTACCAGTTGCTAGTGAAGTGGAGCTAGTGAGGAGAAGCGTTGCCAGATTGGCGACTTTTTTGTCCCCAGATTGTTGATTGTCACCGCCAGTAGTGTAGTCGTAAAAAAAAAAAAAAAAAAAAAAAAAAAAAAAAAACAGAGGGTATATATATGCTCTAAGCAGAGGGTATACGCTCAAGGCAGAGGGTATACCCTAGAAAGAATATACTATAGATCAGGGTCGGCGAACCTATGGTACGCGTGCCACTTTCGGCACGCCAAAGAATAATTTTGGCACGGCGCGGCGTTGATTATGTCTCTAAATGAGGATACAGCGATTTGACACAAAATACACGAACTTAGATGATCTGATTCGATTCTAAATTTGATTCATTGCAAATTGAAGAATTTTAATCTTATTCAATAGGGTTTCGAAAATTTATCAAACAAAGAAAATATTTGAAAACTAACCAAAAGGAGAGATTATTACCGATGGTAAATTATGGCAATTTGGAAATTAATTTCGGAACTATTTGAATAAACTGCCTTTTTTTTAAATTTTAATAATTTTTTCTACGATTTATATCCATGAGTCACCATTTTCGCAAATTTATAATATAAAAAATCAAATAGAGAGTGATTGTCATATAAAATCTTTTAGTTTGCATTCTTTTGAAATTAACTGAACATGAACATGATATTAATTATTTTTCATCCAAGATACAACAATTAATCACAATATGTATTTAATTCATTTTTTAAATATAATTGTTCCTATAAGTATTGCAGTATAATACTTACATGTATGTTACTCATTTTAGAAAATATCTTAATAAGTAATTTTCAAGTAGTTTTGATTCATTATATTTCAATCCACTAAATTTGTTTTTTAGTTGGCACGTCAAGGTCAAGTAAAATGGTGTTTGAAAAAAAATTGGCACGCACCTATAAAAAGGTTCGCGAACCCTGCTATAGATATTTTGAGAAACAAAGGGTGTACTGTGTTTCTTTAAAAAATCCAGAAGGTATACGGCGTATGCCACCGTATACCCCCCACTACATCCCTGCCTTTTTTGAAATAGAAATATTCGGCCTATTTAAAAATAGATTAAAAATTCTGAAAAATAAGTCGAATTATACTACCGTATTTACCCGCGTATAAGTCGAGAAATTTTGGACAAAAAAAGACTTTAAAGTTGCGGGGTCGACTTATGTGGGGGTCCTTAATTTTTTTTTTTAACCAGGAGTAAAAAATGCCCTTCTGAAAGGCAATTGTTCTCTTTTCGCATTCCATAACACAATGACGTCGTTTACTGTCGATTTCCATACCAGGAGAGAAAAAGAGGAGACTGGGTGACGGGTTTGATGCTGGCGATGAACGTACGCCTACTACTTCCCCCCTCTCCATCTGAGAGATCAGTAGATAGAATTCCGAGAATGTATCTCCCACCCTATGTGCTATTGAATCGTCCGTGAGTGGCTAGAAACATGTGACTCTCTAAAAACACGTGACCTGCGTTATATCTTAAGTGTTCTTGATAGTAGACTTATTCATTATTTCTTCGTTATCTTACTGCACTTTTCTCCTTGTTTCTACTAATATGGCTGATTTAGTTATTAGAAAACAGAAACGCAATTCATACGCAACTGGATTTAAACTTAAAGTTATTTCTTTTGCGGAAGAGTCTAACAACTGTGCTGCTTCTCGTCAGTTTGGGGTTCACGAAAAATTGATTCGTGATTGGTGCAAGAATAAGGCGGAGCTAGAAAACATCCCAAAATCAAAAACGGCTTTTCGGCATGGAAAATCTCCTTTTCCAGAACTCGAAAATGTATTGCATGATTGGGTTGTAGAGTGCCGGCAGAATGATTTTACTGTCACTAGAACTGCCATTCGTTTACGAGCAATGAAGCTTGCAAAAGAAGAACAGTGTGGTGTTACAAACACGTTTGGACCATCAGATCATTGGTGCACTAGATTTATGAATCGTCCTGGTTTGACTTTACGCCAGTGCACTAAACTGGCACAAAAATTACCATCTGACTTGGAAGCACAGATTATGAAATTTCAAAAATACGTCATCGATCAAAGAAAAATGAAATCTTTTGAACTTTGCCATATAGGAAATATGGACGAAAAACCCATGAGTTTCGACCTACAAGCAAATAAAACAGTGAACTGCAAGTGGGAAAAAAGCAATTTGGTAAAAACGACTGGGCACGAAAAAACCCGTATTACGGTCGTTCTTTCTTGTTTGGCCGACGGTAGTAAGCTTCATTCGTTTATTATTTTTAAAAGAAAAACGTTGCCGAAAAAATTTACATTTCCATCTGGTATGCTGATTCGAGCCCATGCAAAGGGGTCAATGGATGCTGACGAAACAATCGACTGGCTTAAAAATGTGTGGGGTAAAAGACTGGCAGTGTTTTCAAAAAACCTTCCCTTTTAGTTTACGACTCGCTTCGTGGCCACTTTTCTGAAAACGTGAATAAAGTGACGAAAGAACTGAAGACGACCGTAGCTGTAATCCCGGGACGGTTGACATCCGTCCTTCAATCCCTAGACGTTTGCCTCAATAAACCCTTCAAAGCAAATGTTAGAAAATATTGGGCAGAGTGGATTTCATCCGGTCGTCCAACATTTACAAAGGGCGGTAATATTAGAAAGCCCGATATTGTATTAGTTTGCCAGTGGCTTAAAGATGCGTGGAATCAAATTCCTTCCGAAATGATTATAAAATCATTCAAGAAATGCTGCATCAAATGTCAAGAAACGAACTAGACGGCACAGAAGATGCCATTTTCGAAAGTGATAACGACGAGGATCAATGTAGCGATACTGAGATTGAAAACGTGTATCATGATGAGCCGATAATGACGGAGGATTTTTGTGATTTGCTTGGCGAGTCCGATACTGAATCGGCCACTGAATCAATTTAACTTTGTATATTACTTTAGTATATTATTATCATCAATATTGTATATTTAGTACTTTCCTTACATATGATTTCGATTAAATGAAAAAAAAATAGAGTTTCTTTATTATTGTATATTTAGTACTTTCTTTTTTTTCTAGGTGATTTTGAATAACGTATTTAAAAAAAAAAAATTCAAAGCTCTTGATCAGAAAAGCAGGGGGTCGACTTATACGCGGGATTTAAAAAAATTCAAATTTCTTGATCGGGAAAGTGGCGGGTCGACTTATACGCGGGATCGACGTATACGCGGGTAAATACGGTATTTAAAAAAAAGTGATAACAGTCAAATAATCTGAATTAAAAAAGTCTCAATCTGGCAGCACTGCTGAGGAGGTTGTCAGAAGATGTCGACCGTTTTCTTTTCTAAATCGGATGAACAATTTCTGATTACTACTGGAGCAAACGTCCCACCAGTAAATTTGAATAGAAAATTTTGTCTTATTAAAGATCATTATATGTAAATATATTCTTACTAATATGTTAAAAATTTTTATTTGTTCTTACTGGTGTCAGTTTGGGGAGGTGTTATAATTTTTTTCACAATTTGTCACAATTTGTGGTTGTCACAATTTGTGGAAACGCAGGGCCTGACTTCCGCCAAAGAAAATTTCCCCCAGTAAAAATGAATTTCTGTTTCTGCCACTATTTATGACTGAAATCTTGCATTAATAATAGGGCTTTTAAATAAAAAGAAAATTTCTATTTAAATTTACTGGTGGAAATATCTCCCGGCAGAAATCAAACCCTGTGAAAGCGGTTACAGTTGAAGCTTCAGTATTTTAAGGATATGTCAGTTCCTTTTTATTAGTTAGTTCTATGTGAGAAATGTGTTTAGAGTTTAGTGGTTTGCATTTTCGATGAGCCGGGGCTTCAATCAAACCTGACTGGATTCCGGATGAATCTTTCTTGCAGACCCGGACTGAGGGGAGGACTTCAATTTCCGGACCTGCATATGTTATGTTTAATATATATATAGTTAAATTAGCCGGACGCCAGTGTTATATATACATATATAACACTGTATACCAGTATACGTATATACATATGTAATAATAAAAAAAATTCGCCATTTTACCTTAATTAATTTATTCCAAATTCTTACAATATCTTCTTTTCCCCCTGTCTTTTAATAATATCTTAAATATCAATTATATTTTAATCCCATTTATTTGGAGAGAATGAGCGGTGTTCTAAACGAGAGATGACTTTTAGAAGGGGAAGGGTAAAAATGTCGGAAACATTTTTTTCTGAAAGTAATGAAAGTGTTTGTTCGATTAGATTTGGGCAATTCCACAGAAAATCATCATTTTAGGGAGGGGGGGGGGGGGATCAAATTTATAATATGTTCAAGTTAAGGGTATGATTGGAAAACTTGATATTTTTATATTCTATAGAAAAAGTCTAATAAAAAGGCATTGTAAATTACTGTTTGCAAACTTAGTTAATTACCAAAATTGTCTGTTTGTAAAGTCATAATGTTACGTCAGTGACACAATAAAAGTTACGTCAATGACACGTGTAAATGCCCCCCTTTTTTTTTATGTACAGAAATGAATTAAACAAGTTACTGTTATAATTTGGCATTACTTAGTGTTATTGAGAACATTAAATCACTTTTTTTTAACGGGATAGTTTTAATAATTTTTACACTTCAGTGAAGGCAGAAAAAATGTTTGTTTATTTTATGTTACGTCCGTTACAAAAATTTGAATTGCAATTTTGGGGACTGAAAGAGAGATTGAAATAATCTACAGGTATTTGGGTATTAAGTAGTAGTGGGTATTAGTAAGAAATATTTTAAATTGTAAAAATTTGATCTAGTTTTATTAGTAAATTTTCTACATAGATTTCAAAACAAAATTCGATGATATAATGTTACGTCAGTTGCGATGGAATTGTCCTATGGGAGTGAAAATTTGTAGATGTTGGTTAACTACATATTCCTAGCTTGAATTGGTATAGTTATGTGAGAAGGTTAAGTGATTCTAGGTGATAGGATTCTGCCGAAGGTTAAGTGATTCTATGTGATAGGATTCTGCCGAAAGTTAAGTGATGTCAGGTTGTCAGGTGATAGGATTCTGCCGAAACTTACGATGAGAAACACTGAAATAGAGAACTGGGAAGGGGAGGGGAACAATAAGCAGTAATACCACTTCATAAGTAAAGGGTCATCTGTTAGTTTCGTCATACTTCAAGAAGGAAGGAGGAGTATTTACAAAGTGTGGCAGGGGATGAAGCGGTTGAAGACGTTCCCATGTTACATCTAGAACATACTGAAAGAAAAAAATAGACCGCCTTCATCTAGAACGAATGGGCAGTCATTTTCTAAATCCCTAAACTAGAAATATAGATTTCCGAATTATGCGAATAAGGTAAACCAATAAACTGAATAGACGAAATGATTGAGAATTTCTAGTCTATATTTTTCTAAGAGATACATTATATTATGAATCGTTTGAATTGCGAGAAATTATTACTTGATTTCTAGAATTATAGTTACTAAAACTTGTGTTCGCATTTATTTGCAGAGATTTTTAAATAAATTTGACCACGATACTGTAATAAAACGAATTGAATTTTAATAGGGATAACTAAAACTCTCTAGCAAAAGGAACTAGAATTTATAAGGATGACATAGAACTATTTTTTCTAGGGCCACCATTTATTTTCTAGATGGCAGAATTTGTTTTCAGTACATGAAAAAATGAGGTAAGTATTATAGGAAAGCAGCTTATAAATATAATAAAGTTCATGAAAACAATATATCCCTAGCGGGTGTGGATTATTTCCTTTTTCTTCAAACGTCAATAGCTTAAAGATATCAGGCAAATGTTTTACAAAGCATAGTATTTACGGTATTCATATTAATAGGTGCGTTGTAATAGTATATATAACTTTTCCCATAAAATTAACTCCTAAATAATAATTACAAAAAAGGGACATAACAACCGGACGAAGGGGGGGGGGGGGGAGGTTCACTCAAGTGGGATAGGCTATGGCATAAAGGGAGCGAAAGGTAAAAAAATGCGTCTCCCTTCTGAATTATTAAATATTTTATAAATAACCGATTTCGGAAATTTTCTTCAAATTGACAACAAAAAATCGCGCCGACACCTGTGTGTCTGCTACATCTGTTCCCCCATAACATACATTAACACAAAATACTATACATAGACTCACTCAATACTCATTCCTTTTGATGATAAGAAATCTATTTCTACAGATGATGAAATGAATCAAGACTATAATGAACGAGAAAACGTTGATTTATACCAATAATGTACGAATGAAATGTAGGTATTGTTTTGTATTTAGACCAGTCCTTTAAATTGTTTTTATAAAAATATGTTAATTTTATATATGTATACATATTAACCATTTGGAAAAATGGTTATTGTCCTCTGTCAGGGTAGGAAATCAAAAACATATCTGAAGCGTTTTATGAGTTGAATCCCGCATTTTATTCGTTTTCTGATGGGTCTATACAGTAATTTGTATTTTCTCTTTACTTTCAACAGAGATGGATACTTCTGTTGCCACTAGGACAAAAAAAATAAAAACTACAAAAAAAAATTAATAACTCAGAAACAAATTGAGATACAGCTATCAAACAAGTAAAAGTACATTTAAAAGTACATTTTTTTTCCTTATACGATGGTGTAAAAAGTAATAGTGTGGGATGTTTAGAAGTTTAAGAATGAAATTTCATTTAAAATGGGTCGTCCGATTTCTTGGAAATCTGAGGATGGAAAAGCCTTTTCCCGAACAGCCAATGAAATGCTTGGATAATACGTAAGTTTCAGGTGGATAATACGCAAGTTTCAGGAAATCTGACGAGTCGCAGGCGATTTTTGTGGCTTGCAATTTATACGTGTCATAACACTATTAATGTTTAATTCATGGCGTACGTCATGTAAGATCCACTCCGTGCGATTTTTTATGTCTTAAACTTTAGTCTTTGAAAAAAATCATTTTCCAAATAGTCGTTGTAATTTGTTAAATTGCTTTTTTTTTTTTTTTTTTTTTTTTTTTAACTTTTTCTTATACGCAAACCTTTCTATAAAAGTGCTAGATGGAGCAGCAAATTGAGATAAAATGTAAAATGAGAGAAATAACTGTTATTAAAAATGTGAGGGTTGATCTTGAATAGCTGAGTCGTTTTCAGATCATTTCACATTTCGTCTGTGGCCACAGTATCTCCCCTTCTTTATCCCTCAACTAATAGGATTCCAGACGTATTATCGTTCACATTAAATTGAACAAAATACTTTCTCAACTTTCGTTTGGTGCTCATTATCCAACAAGTCAATGGGAGAGAAAATTCCTTCTTAAAAAATAAATTGAAAGCCAATTGAAGTTTAAAATCGAGCCGTCGTCTTCGCGAACAAAAGGGGATACGACCTGAAAACAAACAACCGAAATAAAAGATGAGCGGGACTGACAAAAAAAACTTCTTATTGCCGACGATGAAACGAGGCTTTTCAAAACATTATTCTATGCTCGACGATTGTGAGAAATGAAAGGATAGAATGTAGGAAAGAATTAAAAGGTAGTATGGTGCAAGTCAGCCACTTTGAAACATTGAGTTGGGTCCATGAAGAGTACTTAAAGACATAAGAATCAGGGTTGCGGAGTCGGAGTCGGAGTCGTGGACTCGGAGTCAGGCCCATTTTTGAGCGAAAGAGTAGGAGTCGGAATCGGAGCTGTTAAAATTCCCGGAGTCGGAGTCGTCCATTTTACAAGCAGGGCTGCGGAGTAGGAGTCGGAGTCAGGGCCACTTTTGAGCGAAAGAGTCGGTCAGATCTGTTAAAATTCCCGGAGTCGGAGTCGTCCATTTTTTCCCACCGACTCCGGTATGAGGGATAGTTTTATAAAATTTGTCTCCTGTACACGATGGTAAGCCAGAGTAGCGAAACCAGCAATTCCATTTTTTTTTAGTAGTTGTCTTCAACCTGTATAGATCAGACTTACCTTATTCAATGACATAAACTTTGTGATTTAAATAGACAAAAATCAGTCTATCAAAATTGGGATGACACATAATTTTCGGCAAAAAGTTCGGGTACAGATGTCCTATACGCACCGAGGTACCTAATTGCCTTGTTAACTATTTTGCCTGACAGGGTAATCCTGCTTTTTTTGCGTGGTTTTGTTTTGCACATCAACCGGGTAGTTCAGATCGTTTTATTAAATGTATTGATGTTTATTGTAATATTTATATTTATGTTTATTTGTTAATAAATTGCTTTTTTAATTTTAATTTCTTTTTTTTTAATTATATAAAGTGTTTTGTTCTATAGTTATAACCAAACTATCGTTTATTTAGGGTTATTTCCTTTTTAAAATAATAGAAAATGTTTCGTTTATCCATTTATTCTATTTTCATATTGAAATAAAAAAAATAATGTCCTATTGTAGCATGCTATAGGTAACTAGTATTCGAAAATGAGGATTTTGCAAAATTTTGCCGTAAAAAAATCACACCAAACCCGATGCGTATAGATGGCTTGCACATGACGTCACATGTCGTATGGCGCCCAAGTCATCAGCCAGGAGGTCCCGGGTTCGAATCCTGGTCCGGACATTTTTCGCCCAGTTGTAAATTTACATCTAATATGATTTGTTTACCAATTAGAATAATTGTGTTAAAATTAATCTAGTGTCATTTCGTATCCAGCGATTTCTGGAGTTCCATTACCTGAGATTTATTCTGTTGAGCTGAACCAGGTTTCAGACCAGATGCTGTCATCTTCAAGGTTAGCTGGGTGAAAAAGTTCGACCCGAATCGTCCGGGATAGCTCAGATGGCAGAGCACTGGCGGCTTCAGCCAGGTGGTCCCGGGTTCGAATCCTGGTCCGGACATTTTTCGCCCAGTTGGAAATTTACATCTAATACTTACTCCTTTGTTTTTGCGTGTTCCTTCAATAAACACTCAATGCAACGCAGATAACTTTCTATAGGAAATACGTTCGAATGTATGTCAACCTATAAAAACTTATATAAATTGTAAACGAGCTATAACACTTCATTTTCAATAGGAAAAAGCTGCCATTGAAAAGCTCAGTAATATATCCATTGAGTAGCAATTGAAATGTATTATTTAGCAGGGTGAACGCGGACTGTAGAACAAACAGACCAGACGAGCCAAAAGTATTTAAAAACTTTTAATCTATCGCTCACTCGCCACATCTCTCAAAAAATTCATTTTGCATTTTATTCCACTCATAGATCTGTCTCTTGCAACGCAATCAGTTTCATAAGTGTAGTTATAAGGAAAATCCCTTCAGGTCCATTTGTGATCACAGGAACGGGGTGGATTGTGTGGGGGAGGTAAAATGACTCAACCCTCCAAACCTCAACCTACGCCTTCATTCTTAAGGGTTTTATGCTTTGATGCACGTTTGTATTCCTGCATGCAGAGCTAAGGGCTGCAATTTCAACTTATACTAAAATTATGCAAATTTTCTTTTGCCTCTCCTGTGAAATTTACTTTTGCCGATCTGTGTCACTTTTCTTGCGGGGGAGTCTTATTACTAATCATGAATCAAATAAGAGATATCAGAACAAATACCAAAATAGATATCGACCTTTCTGAAGTAACCTGCTTTACATTCATGCATACTATATATAAATAGATCCACAATAATATTTTTTAATTTCGAAGCGATCCCTGCATTTTTTCGTAAACGAGAACAGGGGTTGGTTACAGCTGAGCTAAAAAAAAAAAAAAAAAAATTCAACCATTGCTAAGTAAACTGTGCTAAATTTTCTGAGTATTTGCTTTGTATAAGCTTAGTGAAACTATACTAAATTTGAAGATCCTAAAGCTTCACCTAAGCATTTACTTTAAGAATTGATTTCAATTGTTAAGGATGCATTTCAATGCCAAGTAATAGTTTCCTATAAGCCATAATTACTTTAAAATACATATTCCATGTTATTGTGAAAAAATTCAAAATCTTACAAAGATCCTTTTCATCAAGGAAGTTGATTTAAGCGAGATACAGTGGGTCCCAAAAGTGGCCAAACGCTTAGAAAAAATGAAGTTGGGATCCTTTCAATTTCCATTTTTTTACTTTCATCCTATCCCTCCCTTTTTCGGATTAATCCTTTAAGACCGGACCCTCACGATCGTGCGGGTTAGGTATTAACTAAAATTCTATCTTCCTGGGTTATCTATCCCATAAATGCCGGAATCGAGTGATTGTGCTGGTTAACAGAAACTATATTATATGAATTTTGTCAACAGACAGTGAATCATCAGTTACAAATTTCAGTTATATTCACTGTTTTCAAAAAACTCAAAAAGCTGTCCGATCTTAAAGGGTTAAGAAAACTTCGGGTTGTAAGTGAATAACGCTTGAGTCATGCCTTTTCGAACTACGCCTTGGGTCACGTGCAGGAGTTTTTCCCACACTGCCCATTTTGTATAACGAAAATAGCCATAAAAACTTTCTTTAGATGAAAAACAATTTAATCAGCGGGGAAGACCGAGCAACGCTCTGTTAAAATGAGCTTTGAGTTCATCTCGATAGAAAAGTAAATTCTCGCTGCATTATTGCTGTAAAGCATTTTATTTTATAACAGCGGGAGTTACAGAAACAATCAATATCAAAACTATGTACCTATTTCTAAATTTTACATTACTTGTAGATTTAAATCGAAAGGGCATCCCTCCAAATTACATTTTTAGATCGTTCGTCTTTTCCAGAACGTGCTATGACCTCTGATGGGTTGAAACATATACCTCGGCTCCTACTAGGAATTTCTAGAAAGTTTTTTCCGTTTTTGAAAACCAATTTTTTCGCCAAATGTTGTTTGGCGACATTCTTTCTTTTGGCGCCAAACATGTGTTGAGAAAGTTCTTTGTATTAGTTGAATTATGTTCTCGAGAACGTTCTATGGAATCTGATGGGTCAAATCCTGTATCTCGGCTCCTATTGGGAATTTCTAGAAAATTCCTTCAGATTCTGAAAGCCAAAATTTCGTTAAACATCGCCAAATTTGGCGATATTCTTTCATGTGTCGCCAAACATGTATTTTGCATTGGTAATCTTGAAAGTGGATTTTCTCGCTATTGGAGAAATGTAGCCAACTTTGCGACTTCGTTTACTGCCAACTGTTCAACAACTTGATTGTTTCAACTTTCATTCCCAGTGAAATGCATGGACCTGTAGTGAGCCCCAAAGGATCCACTCATCGAATTTTCTCGAACACGTGACCTAGCCCAATGGACTTCTCATACCCTAAAGCAGTAATACAAAATTTAGTCAAAATCGTTAGAGAAGTCCTTTAAATTAAATTTGCATAGACACAAGAATTTTTCCTATTATAATATATGATTTACATTTAAAGAAAACAAAGTCATTCCTAAATTAAGACCACGCATTTTAGGCCTAACGTGAGAGAACATAACGAGACCCACGGGGCGATTGACTCAATTCTGTAATTCAAAAAATTTTCTGAAAATCTTCTTTTCTCGGGCATGTGGCAAGAAGAAGCATTCCACTTCGATCCTCAAAGCTAGAAAACAAATTACAGTTGTTTTACTATTATTGATAGATATTTTTAGGTAGCTTTCATTACAAAAAATACTAAGCTACCTATTTTGGCTTCATCCGCCATCTTGCTTGAAAATAGCAGCCATTGGTTATTGAACAGCATTTAATGCATCTCCATACCTATAGGAGGCATTACCATAGGGGGGGGGACCCTGTTCTGTCGCCAAATGCCGCCAAGTTTGTCGCCAAAAGTAAACGCCAACTTGGTAATATCTCTAATAATTCCCACAGGCTTCCATTGTAAACCAATAGGGTTTACTTGCTTACAGAAAATCAATAAATTGAGATATTTTGATGCAACAAAAACTAATATTAACTTAAGGGATTCTATTAATTCTATTTAAGGGGGTCCAAGTAAATTAAATTATGAATAAAAGTAACATGATACAATGCTTAGCATGCTTTCCCAAACATAAGTTTTAAGGGAGACCAAACGAGTCACCAAAGGCGGTCAGTAGCTTACTGATTTGGCGCAATTCTCATTCAAATTCAGTATTGACGAATATCCTCTTATCGGGTTCGTCGCATTTTAGCTTCTTAAAATTTAAGTAAAATTAGCTTCGAGTAAAACTTGCAAAATTTTAAAACCAAAAGATATGAAAGCTACCTTCTCCTCCCGGCACTTTTTGAAAGGACATTTCTATAGCCCATTACAAGAAACATATTTTGAAACTCTTTAATCTGTGTTATAATCGGTAACCTTTTCTTTTTATTCCTTTATCCTGTCTTATTTTCTTTCTGTTCTCCGTCTCCCGAAGAAATCTTAGAAGTTTTCCCAGATTCCCTCCCGCGAAACCCATTCTTCGAACAAAGACTTTTTCCGCCCCACAGCAATGATAGATGTGATTCATTGAGCGCGACTCTCTAATAACATATGATTTTAAAAAATGAAAATGAATTGACATCCAAACGATGAGGAAAGTGAAACATCTTCGATTTGACATAGGAGAGTATTTTTCAAAGGAAATGAATATGAATTATGCTGAAGTTCCATATGGCTCGAATATTGACTCAAAATGGGTGCCATTCGAAAACCCTTCGAATGGGTGAAATGGAGTGTTTATGTTGAAAATATCGACCCTAAAACAGAGGTCTATTTCTTCCCAATACTGGTGCAATATTTAGGGCTGCCACAGGCGACTATTTTTATATTCTATTTGCACCAATGGTTTAAGAGTATACATTTTGTGGTATATTTCTCTTGCAGATGTTATCAAAGTTTATGTGATTTTTTTTTTTTTTTTAATGAAAGTGGTGCGAGATAGAATTAAAAAATAGTCGCCTGTGGCAGCGCTGAATAGTAGAAAACCGTGACTACACTATGGAAGCAATAGTGTAAGACTCCCAGTGTATAGTTGTAAACTTTTAACTATTGAAGACACCTGTACTACGATAAAGGGACAAACAAGTACAAGAAATGACTCTGTACAGTATAAAAAATCGTAACGTGTTGAGGTGATCCACATGTTACTTAGTAAAATAGAATCAACATGGCAGGTAGAAGCGTCGCAATGGGGGATTATGGGGGGGGGTAGCCTCCCCCTCCAATGTATGTGAACTTGGGAAATTTGAGCTTAGAGATGGGAAATTCTAGATTTTTGAAACACTTTTTTTTTTTCTTTTAAGTAAAAAAAAAGAAAATAAAAGAATTTTTTATTATTTTGCTGACTACCTTTCTGAGTTCTGTAACAGTAAACTAGTTAAATTTTCAAAAGACAAAAAGTGGCCAGACTCAATTTGTCATTGAGTTTTTCTGTGCTACTAAAATACCTGACCTAAATTTCCCTACTTTTGTACAACAATAGTGTCTCTAATCTATTTCTTCCAAAAATTTGTTCCTTTCTCAAAATTCTCAAACTATCATGAGACTATTTTCATATGAACTACGATTATGACTCGTACACAACAGAAGACAAAAACTTTCATTAAATGAACCAATAATTATAATTTTTCTGTTTTTAGTTTCAGTATTTTTCTTTGGAAAGATTTTTTAACTATTTGGAAAAGGTTGTTGTTTTCGGTCGAGGATGGGGCCAAATGATGCTCGCATTTTATTTTTTATTTTTTTTTAACGAAATTCAACGATGTTCTGTTACTTTTAGAAGAATTTTTATTTGAATAGGTAATAGAAAGGCATAAAATCGTTAAAAAATGTTTGAATAGGTAATCGAAAGGCATAAAATCGTTAAAAATTGTTTGAATAGGTAATCGGAAGGCATAAAATCGTTAAAAATTGAAAAAGTTACAAAATGGGTAGGCGCAAATGATCAGATATGGAAAAAGCCAAAGCCAAAGAGCGACGCCGAAATGAAAATCGTCTTACAAAGCAAAAATCGAGGTCTTCAACTCATTATGTAGCCCATAAAAATCGATTACAGAATAAAAGACGAACGCGAAAAAGGAAACAATCTAATATTGAATCGATTGATAGTAAAAGGTCATGTCTCGAGGGGCTCCCATCCACTAGCCACGGCGTTTTACAATCGGTCGATTCTAACCGGGAAAAATTGAGCTCAACGTAGGTAATTTGTCGCAATCTGTGGATGATTCGGTGGAACTGCTTTCGATTTGTAAACTGTTTTTCTTCTCGAAACGGCACTTGGAGAGTTTATCGATGAAGGTTTGGGTCGTCTGACGTTTGATCTTTGCGATCTGTTGTTGAAGAGGATGCGACGGAATTGGGTGGACGAAATTTAGATTTTTCGGTTCAATTTTGTTACGAAGGTGATTTGTCGCGATCTGTGGATGATTCGGTGGAACTGCTTTCGATTTTTAACCTATTATCTTTCTCGTCTTCTCTTGTCGAAATGCCCCAAAATTAAAACTAAGTAAATATTAAGTCAAAAAAAAAAATCGAAATGGTCGTTGTAATCTATTAAATTACATTTTTTTTTTTTTTGGTATAAGTATCATTATCATTAAACACACATTGCACATAGCATTTCATTTGGAAAATAGAGCAATTTGTTTCAAGTTGGGAAATTTTTGAATTCTTCCTCCCGAAAAAATATTTGTAGCGACGCCCCTGATGGCAGTGCCCCTCATGCCACTTGTTTAATAAACGCAGTCGTCTAAAGAGTCCGTGTTCAGGTTTAGTATTGAGTCAATTATGTCTAATAACGAGAAATCCTTTTAAAAACCTACACTTTTAGAGAGCTTCTGAGTTAGGATTTTTTATTCTTTTTCTTTTTCTTTCATTCCAATAGACTGTCATCAGTCTTTAACACCTCGATCTTTTGAAACGTGGAAGATAAAAACACAAACCTTTACCACGCTTCAAAAAGAACAAAAGCTCAAGTTTAAAAATCCGTCCTCCTCAACGTTCAATAAACTTTATATCGATAACGCAAATAAAGGATCCTTTCACGGTTTCGTTTCAGCCGGGTTTGTGTACCTATTTTGACAAAATGGATCCAATAGATTGAAGCAGGGGGGGGGGGGGGGGGGGGGGGAGGGCGTTCTCGCGCACTGTCTATATGTTTTTAGGGGGTTTGCTAATATTGATTGGAGAGTCGGCTTTTAGAAAGGAGAAAAAGTCGAAGCCATTTTCGCAGAGTCAAATAAACGAATTTAGCTGTTGCCTAACATCATGAGTGATGTTAGATGTGAGTGAGTCGAAATGAAATTATTAGCTCTCAGTATGCTATTTCTTTCTCCCAGCAAATAAAATGTCGTCAAAAAATAATCTTCCGCTGTATAAGCCAGCCGTAAAATAAAGCAGATATATCATTGTACGGAATAATCTCTACTGCGATTTTTTAAACTTCTAAGCATCGCACATTTTCACTTTTTATACCGTAGTATTGGGGGGGAAGTACTTTTAAATTCAGTTTGTTTGAAAACGGTATCTCCATTTATTTTTTAGATATTTCTTTTTTTTTTAGTTTTTAGCGTCATCTGTTTAATTTTGGCAACTCAAGTATTCTATTTCTCTAGAAAGTAAAGCCAAAATATTTGGAAAATAGCAATTATATCTTTTTGTTACCATTTTCCCATAAAAATTGAAAAATAAAATACTTAAAATACGTGCTATTTTGAAAAAATATAAATGAATGATTTCTGATAAAACAGGGAGGGAGCTATTATAAACTAAGTTTAATTTTAAGTATCTATATTAATATTACGAACAAATGAAGGCATATGAATCATGAGATTTTTTTGTCGAGTTTCTTGAATGACGATTTCTCTTTTTTTTTTTCTATCTTTTCTTATCTTTTTAAGGTATGTGCCTACATTTGGGGCACTTTTTTTGAAAAATATGAAATTTTTATCAAACACCACGTGTTTTTAGTTAAAACAGGGAATAAAACTATGAATTCATAGAAATTTTTATTAACTTTTCAAATTTGGGCAATATTGAGTCAAATTTTAGTAAAGAATTGCTCAATGAGAAACGCGGTTTTCCAGAAAAGGTAAATCAAGATTTTTATATAGCAAAAAAAATTATGTATAAAGTTTACAACTTTAAATTCAAACTGAACTGTATATTAAAAATGAAAAATATGGGCATTAATCTTGTCTAAAAGTATCGAAACAACTGTTAAAATGTATTGTTTACCTTTCTTTAAACGGTCACTTCTGGTTTCAGAAAGTTCATTTCCGGTTTATATTTTGGGTTATAACTGTCTTTCTAGTTATCGCTGAAGCAAAAGTAAAGAATTTTTGGAATTGTAAATGTTTGAGCTTTACTTTAAAATAATTTTTAAAAAAAATCGAAAATTTTCGCAAAAAGAACGATTTGAGAGTAGAGGCCTTAAAAGAAAATAATATTTTAACTCATAAATGTTTAACGTAAGTAACGAATCAAGTAAGAAATATTTTGAAATTCAATAATAGAATCTTGTTTACACTTTTGTTACGGAACTCAACTTGTTACTTTCTTCTACCTTTACAAGAAGAAAGTATTGGATTCTTGAAAATTTTCGACTTCCGGTCTTCGACGGATTGATGCGTTCTAGAATGTCCTGAACGCGATTGGATGGTTTTTAGAAAATGTCTGTCTGTCACTCTGTCTGTAACAAAAATATTGTGGGCGATCTATGTCACGAACCAATGCACGGAATTTCACAAAACTTTAGATTCAGTTAGAGCTTGATATAAACGAGTCCTGATTTGTGTTTGATGAAAATCGCCCAACAGGTGGCACTGCTATGCGGCATTTTTCACGATTTCTGCAATAGCTCTATCTCAATAATTACTTCACGGATTTGTATAAAACTTCCTATTCAGTGAGTCCAGGATATAGTTTGTTGCGGATTACTTTTGGTGAAAATCGCACAACAGCTGGGGCTGCTGTGCTGCATTATTCATGATGATCGCAATAGCTCTAACTCAAGAAAAAATGCACGAATTTTTATCAAACTTCAGATTCAGTTTACTTCCTGGTATAAATGGGTCCTCATTAGTTTTTGGTGTCAATCGCCCCACAGGTGGCGCTGCTATGTAGAATTTTTTACAATTTCCGTAATAGCGCTATCTCAAAAACTAATGCACGGATTTTCATCGAACTCCAGATTCAGTTAGAAGTTGACATAATTTGTTGCTGATTAGATTTTGGTGTTAATCATCTAAGAGGTGGCGCTGCTAGGCTGCATTTTTCAGTAAGTATTAACATGTATGAGATAGAAGAAAGTTTTGGGATTGTCACCTCCGACTACGGATGTGGTATGTAAAGATGGAAATTTGTAATCGGCTATCATTATGAAGATTGTGTACAAAAGCATTTTTCCTACGACAACACAACATTTCAATATTTTTAGAATTAAATTAAATTTAGAATTAAACCCGCGCTGAATTCGCGGAGCGCGCGTTCCTACCTACGGCCCCTGTGCAGAGACTCTCTAGCGGAACCCAGGAAGGAAAAAATTTAAAAAGAACACTTTTAAGAGGTAAATTCGTCCAATTAAAGACTTCAAAATGCGTGGAAGGGTCGGGGCTCGGGGCACTGAAGCTATCGCGTGACCGCAGCCGCTGCCATCGAAATACTCAAGGCCAGAGGACACGAGTTGTGACGTCATCACTCATGGATCGACTTCTCACTAGTGTTGGAATTCACACCGGAAAATTTTGAATAGCGATTTTCTTCTATTTTATTTGTGGAATATCTATCATCTTATAAAAGAATAATAACTATTTAAACTTACTGGTGAGAATTCGGAATACATAAATAAAAACTCTGCCAGATAGGCAATGCCACAGTGTTGCCGCATCTGGCTGGTTTTTTATTGGAAGATTCCAAATTCTCAAAAGTAAGTTTAAATAGTTATTATTCTTTTATAAGATGATAGATATTTCACAAATAAAATAAAAGAAAATTGCTATTATAAAATTTCCGGTGTGAATTCCAACACTAGGGAAAAGTCGGTCAATAAGTGATGACGTCAGATCTCGTGTCTTCTGGCCTTGAGTATTTCGATGGCAACGCCGTGGCGGCTTCGAGCTTAATGTTCGCAACTGCAAAATCCATGATTTACATCTCAGAACTAAATTACATAAATTGCATTATAAAGGTGTTCGGCAGAATTATTTACTAAATACCCAATAATGTGATTTTTCTGGCACGCGTCCACATCCGAAACTATGTCATTCTCTTGGAATCATGGTAAATACAATATTTATAAATAATGGCGTATTCGAAAACACAGGGGAACTCATTTTTATGTGACAATCAACATAAAGTAAAGAAAACAGTTTCAACATAAATTTATTGAAAAATGTGAAATCTGTTAAACAAACTTTCTATATCAGAGCATTTAACGATAAACATAATCATTTAACGATTGAAATTTTGAACGGACATTAATGTCCCTCGAATAATGAATATAAATCGGGTGAGCCGAAAGTTCGTTAAAACTTTAAACATTCATAAAAAATGACGAAATTATTTCCAAGAAAGAGCTCACAAGGTGATCAAATTTTTTTAGCAGCAAAAAAGAAAAAGAGAAAAAAAAGTTAGAAAATTACATATTTCCTGAAAAATAAAGCATATCAGTGCTATCGTTTAGGTGATTGACACCAACGTCTAATCAGCAACAATTTATGTCAAGTTGTAGCTGAATCTGAAATTGGATGAAAATTCATGAAATTGGTCTTGAGATACAGTTATTGCGGAAATCATGATAAATGCAGCCTAGCAGCGCCACCTGTTGGCCAATTTACACTAAAAATTAAACAGCACTCATTTATATCAGGGTCTAACTGAATCTGAAGTTTGGTGAAAATTCGGGCATTAGTTCTTGAGATGGAGCTATTGAGATAATCATGAATAATGCCGCATAGCAGCGCCACTTGTTGGGCGGTTTACACTAAAAAGTAATCAGCACCAAATTATATCACGGACTAACGGAATCTGAAGTCTTAAAAAATCCTTGAAGTTCTTGAGAGATAGCTATTGTTGAAATCGTGAAAAATGCTGCATAGCAGAGCCACCTGTTGGGCGATTTACACCAAAAAGTAATCAGCACCCATTTATATCAGGAACTAAATGAATATGAATTTTTATGAAATTCCGTTCACTAGTTCTTGAGATAGAGCGCCCACAAAATTTGTGTGGCGCACACACAGACAGACTCACAGACTCATAGACTCACAAACTCATGGACTCACAAACTCATAGAGTCACAAATAGACATTTTGTAAAAACATGTTTTTCGGATTCTCTGACCCATAAAACGTGTCAATCCGACGAAAACCGGAATTCGAAAATTTTCATGAATCCAATACTTTCTTCTTGTAAAGGTAGAAGAGTGAGTCATTATCATTATATATATATATATATATATATATATATCATATATATTATCACCTAATCATTAGATTTGAAATTTATACCAAGAAAAATACTACAATTCTTTACCTTTCTAACGTAGTTTGTCTACCAATTTTCTGACAAATACTTTTCGAGCTGTTCATTTTTTCAGTCACTTCAAATGTTTCATTTTCCGAGATTAATCTGGGGTAACAATGAGCGAACAACTCAGTCGTCAGCAACGCGTAGCTTTTTATTAAAGAGGAAGGAGAAACTTCCTTTTCTTTTCATTCCACTTGCCTATGTATTTTCCCTCTGCACCAACATCCACACAATGCAGCGGTTATTTATCGAATCATAAGGATTCGATTCACGACTGCTATACTGCACATCTGTAGGATTTACATAACTTCTACCACAATGCCTTATTCTTCGATTTAATGCTTCACAGTACGGACGCGAGAATGTCTACAATACTCACATATATTTAAGAGTGCACCTAATAAGTATTATACAATAACGTAATAAAATAAATCTCAATTTAAACTACAGGTATGAAATTGAAAATATTTTTTATCCGGGTGGTAAACATTTTCCTTTTTGAATGAACACTTTAATGCTTTTTTTTTTTTTTTTAAAAAAAAGCTTTTTAGCTCACAGGCTATCAAAGCCTGAGAGCTAATGTGGTCGACGGTTCTTTATGTATACTTTCTATTCTACGTAAGTAGTACGTATGTATGTACGTATGTACGTAACACGATAACTCTTGATAGAAATATCCGATTTGCTTCAAATTTTTTTCTAGGTTCATTGTGATAAGGAGCTTCCCTTATTAGTTTCAGGGGTTCATTGGTTAAGTATTAAGTAAGTTACGGTGGTTAATACCCCCTTAACTTAGGTAAATGGGTTTTTCATGCAGAATTGTCAGATTTTCTTCAAATTTGGTATACAGGTTAATTATGATAAGGCGCTTTCCTGATTACATTTGAAGTTTCATTGTTTAAGTCTAAAGGGGTGAACGGGGGGCTAAACCCCCCTTAATTTATATAAATGGGTTTTTCTATCCGATTTGCTTCAAATTGGGTATACTGGTTTATTCTGATAAGACGCTTGCCTGATAACATTTGCATTTGGAGGCTCATTGGTTAAGTATAAAAGGGGGGGAAAGAGAGGGAGCAAACCCTCCCCCTTTAATTTATTTTTCGAGGGGCATTTTCTTTGAAATAAGAGTATAATGTACAATTAGTGTGAATAGCCTGTGAGCTCAATGCCATCTGTTTAACCGGGCACTTTTCTTTTTACTTTCTTCTATCTTTACAAGAAGAAAGTATTGGATTCATGAAAATTTTCGAATTCCGGTTTTTGACGGATTTACACGTTTTAGGGGTCAGAGATTCCAAAAAACATGTTTTTACAAAATGTCTGTCTGTGACTCTGTGAGTCTGTCTGTCTGTCTGTGTGTATGTGACACAAATTTTGTGGGCGCTCTATCTCAAGAACTAATGCACGGAATTTAATAAAAATTGATATTCAGTTAGTGCCTAATACAAATTGATGCTGATTAGTTTTTGGTGTAAATCGCTCAACAGGTGGCGCTGCAATGCTGCATTTTTCACGATTTTCGCAATAGTTCTATCTCAAGAACTAATGCACGGATTTTGATCAAACTTCAGATTTAGTTAGTCCTTGATTTGAATTGATGATGATTACTTTTTGGTGTAAATCGCCCAACAGGTGGCGCTGTTATGATGAATTTTGCAGGATTTACACGATTTCCCCAATAGCTCTATCTTAAGAACTAACGCACGGATTTTCATCAAACTTCAGATTCAGTTAGTCCTTGATATGACTTGCTACTGATTAGGTGTTGGTGTAAATCGCCTAACAGGTGGCGCTTCTCTGCTGCCTTTTCCACGATTGCCTCAATAGCTCTATCAATAGAACTAATGGACCAATTTTCATCTAACTTCAGATTTAGTTGTATGTTGACACAAGTTGTTGTTAATTAGGTTTTGGTGTTAATCACCCAATAGGTGGCGCTGCTATGCAGAAATTTTCACGATTTTCGCTATTGCTCTATCTCAAAAATTAATGTACGGATTTTCTCCAAACTTCAGATTCAGTCAGACGTTGACATAAATTGTTGCTGATTAGGATTTGGTATAAATCACCCAATAGGTGGCGCTGCTAGGCAGCATTTTGCTGAATTTAGACGATTTCAGCGATAGTCATATCTCAAGAACTAATGCACGGAATTTCATATCGTTAGAATCCGCATGAGATGCATAGATTGCCATTTAATTTTGACAGTGTGATAGCGAATTCTGAAGTATTAACATGTATGAGATAGAAGAAAGTTTTGGGATTGGTACATCCGACTAGTTTATTTATGTATAAATCCAAGTCCATAAAAAACGTTATTGAAGCTTCCTTATCTTAAGGTAACTGCCAAATGATTAAATCCATCTCAGTGTCAGTAATAAATGTAAGTTATAATTTCATAATAAATATCTTCGATTCGAAAAATAACAAATTAAAACATTTCTCAAGGTTACGGTTAAATAATATATTTTTTTAAATGATTCACGTACTTTGGATAGCAAATCACAATGTTTTGGCATAGTTTGCACTAAAAAGGCTTTCCATTGTCAGGGTTGAAATAAATGGCGCAATTGCATACATTTCGGCTTAGTGTTGGTGTAACCGAACTATATCAACTATGACTATATACCTGAGAGGCATAGTAAAATTTCAAAGTTCGTAAAGAAATAAACAGAGATGTCGAAACGTCAAAAGGAAAATATAACTAGTCGGATGTGGCAATCCCAAAATATTCTTCTATCTCATACATGTTAATACTTCCTGAAAATGCAGCCGGTTAAATGAGTTACACCAAAATCTAATCAGCAACAACTTATGTCAACTTCTAACTGAATCTGAAGTTTCGTGAAAATCCGTGCATTAGTTTCTGATTAGAGCTATGGCGGAAAATGTAAAAAATTCTGCATAGCAGCGCCATCTGTTGGGCGATATATACCAAAACCTAATAAGTAACAACTTAAGTCGACTTGATAACCGAATCTTAATTTTGATTAAAATCTGTGCACCTTTTCTTGAGATAAAACTATTGCGGGAATCAGGAAAAATGCAGCATAGCAGCGCCACCTGTTGGGCGATTTAAACCAAAACGTAGTCAGTGCCAACTCAAGTCACGGACTAACTGAGTCTGAAGTTTGGTGAAAATCCACGCAATAGTTCTTGAGATAGAGACATTTCGGGAATCAGGAAAAATGATGTATAGCAGCGCTATCTGCTGAGCAATTTACATCAAAACGTAGTAAACATCAACTCATATCAAGTACTAACTGAATCTGTAGTTTCATGAATATCCGTGCATTAGTTCTTGAGATAGAGCCATTGCGGAAATCTTAAAAAATGCAACATAGCAGCGCCGCCTTTTGAGCGATTTGCACCGAAAACTAATCATCACACATTTATAACAGGGACTAACAGAATATAAATTTTTATTAAATTCCGTGCATTAGTTATTGAGATAGAGCACGTAAAAAATTTGTGTCACACACAGACAGACAGAATCACAGACAGACATTTTGTAAAAACATGTTTTTCGGGATCTCTGACCCCTAAAACGTGTAAATCCGTCGAAAACTGGAATTCGAAAATTTTCACGAATCCAATACTTTATTCTTGTAAAGACAGAAGAAAGTAAAAAGCGTAAAGATGTGTAAACCAAAGTCACTTAGAGATGTTTAAACAGCCTGAAACAGAAATTAATGCATTTTCATTAACTCAAATGGGTACTTCTTTTATCTTCTGAGTCATCAAGCAGTTTTCGAAATTGGCGGTGATCAGAACTCAATGTTCTTATCCGGATAAAGGAAACATTGACTTAGACTTAAGCAATCTTTCGAGGGAAATGCATCGAAACAAAAAGTCTTCATTATCCTTTGGAAAAACTATGGTATTTTAAGCACAAAATTCGTTACGTCCTTTTTATTTTTAACGACGACGCAAATTTTTAAAAAGAGAAAACTTCTTTCCATCCATTTAACAGATTGAGTAGCCAAACAATTAATAACTCAACTCAGAAAATGAGTTTAAATGTCCTCATTTAGAATGAAAAAAAAAAAAAAGAAAGAATGGAAAACCATTTACTAAATGGTGTGGAAAAAAAAAGCAGCGATTTAAAAATGAACCTAATCTTCATTCCAGAAAAGACTTCGGAGCAATGGGAATGATGTTAAATGAAAGATGTTGAAATGAATGATGTTCAAAGAAAAGGGGGGGGGGGCATTTAATCTTTAGCTAATTCTTAAAATAAAATAAAATAAAATAAAACAAAATGAAATGAAATAAAATAAAAAATAAAAAGAGAAGCTATTAAGTTGAATGTAAACTCCAGATTCTTTTATCTCAGCTAGTCTAATAACGGAAACATAGACATACGGCTCTACAGAGTTAATTCTCAGTTAAGGATTGACAGTAAAAATTAATTTCTGTACAAATTTGATTTCCGACAAAAGCGAATATTATTTTTTTTAGTTCAAGAACAGAAGGTTTTGTGAAATTGAATTAACTTAGAAGAAAATCTCTACTTTTATGAGGAAGTTCTGAAACAAAATGATGGTACTTTTCCAACATAAAAGTTTGTCGTTTTTTTTTTTTTTTTTTTAATGGCACAATTCGTGCTTCGGAAAGTGAAATTTGTTATGAAATGCTATAAACAGCTATGAAAATATGAAAATAAACCTGATGAGCTCTTATGCTTGTTACATTATATATACAGGGTTATCTATCGCCGACCTTTAATTTCTCAACCTTTGTCCTAGACATATATAGTTCCAATAACAAAAACGTTCCCTTGAGAACTACGAAAAATCGAGAAAATTATGCAAAAGTTTGTCATTACAGCGTCCCCTTTCGTCCGACTATTTCGAAATTCAAGGAGGGCCTGCTGGCCATATCCAAAAATATACACAAAAAATTTGGTTCAATTCTATGCATAAATTCATACACTTTTCAATGCTACAATAAAGCAAATGCACATATATAGCTATTATCCCTTTAAGACCCGATGTATTTGTAAACAAAGCTAGTCATGCCTGTAGAAAGTAAAACATGGACTGCAACCGCTACCTGTTGATAAAAAATGATACTTTACTCTATCTGCAAACCAGAACGATCGTTCGATTCGAGTTTTTATTGCATACGGCTCAGCAGCAAAAATTTAAATGAATGTCTAACCTGCACGATCGTGCGGGTTGGGTCTTAAAGGGATATAGTGACCCCTTCTGGAGGAATATTTCCAAATTTAAGGAAGACCTGGTGGCAATAGCCAAAAACATACGCAAAATATTTGGTTCAATTCTATGTATAACTTCATACACTTTTCCTTGGTACAATAATGAAACTGGCACAAAATTCGCTATTACAGCAGCCCCTTCAGGAGGAACATTTCAAAATTGAGGGAGGACCTGCTGACCATAGTCATAAACATACAAAAAAAAAAATTGGTTCAATTCTATGCATAACTTCATCCATTTTTCGATGGTACAATGACGACACACGGACAGACATACATTTTGTATAAACATGTTTTTCGGTTCTTTGACCTCTGAAACCTGTCAATCTGTCGATATCCGAAGTCGAAAAAAATTTCAATTACAAATACTTCCTTCTATCTTCAATAGAAGAAAGGACAAAAAAGAAGAAGAAAAAAAAAAAGATTGGCAAAGATAGAGTTAAAAAATGGTAATCTGACAAAAAGAGACTTCTTACTTTCTTCTATCTTTACAAGAAGAAAGTATTGGATTCGTGAAAATTTTCGACTTCCGGATTTCGACGGACTGACACGTTTTAGGAGTGAGAGATCCCAAAAAACATGTTTTTACAAAATGTCTGTCTGTATGTGATACAAATTTTGTGGGTGCTCTATCTCAAGAACTAACGGAATTTAATAAAAATTTACATTCGAGTAGTCCCTGATGTAAATGGGTGCTGATTAGTTTTTGGTGTAAATCGCCCAACAGGTGGCGCTGCTATGCTGCATTTTTCACGATTACCGTAATCGCTCTATCTCAAGAACTAATGCACGGATTTTCATAAAACTTCATATTCAATTAGTCCTTGATATGAATGGGTGCTGTTTAAGTTTTGGTGCAAATCGGAGAACAGATGGCGCTGCTATGCTGCATTTTGGAAGATTTACACGATTTCCGCAATAGCTCTATCTCAAGAACTAATGCGCACATTTTCATCAAACTTCAGATTCAGTTAGTCCTTGATATGACATGATGCTGACTACGTGTTGGTGTAAGTCGCCCAATAGGTGGCGCTGCTGTGCTGCATTTTGCACGATTTTCTCAATAGCTCTATCTCAAGAACTAATGCACGAATTTTCATCAAACCTCAGATTCAAGTATACTTTGATTAATTTTGCTGCTGATTATGTTTTGGTGTAAATCGCTCAAAAGGTGGCGCTTCTATGCTGCATTTGTCATCACTTCCCAATAGCTCTATCTCAAGAAGTAATACACGAATTTTCATCTAACTTCAGATTCAGTTAGACGTTGACACAAGTTGATGCTAATTAGGTTTTGGTGTCAATCTCGCGATACGTGGCGCTTCTATGCTGGTTTTTTAACGATTTTCGCAAGAGCTCTATCTCAAAACTAATGCACGGATTTCCTCAAAACTAATGTACCCAAACTTCATATTCAGTTAGACTTTGACATAAGTTTATGATGATTAGTTTCTGATATAAATCGCTCAATAGGTGGCGCTGCTATGCTGCATTTTGCTAGATTGACACGATTTCAGCGATAGTCCTATTTCAAGAACTAATGCGAGGAATTTTATCTTTTTAGAATCTTCATGACGAGTATAGATTGTCATTTAATTTCGGCACTGTGATAGCGAATTTTGAAATGTTAACCAGTATGAGATAGAAGAAAGTTTTGGGATTGGTACATCCGATTAGTTTCCCTAAGGAAAAGAAAATAAGACTTTCTGGCTTAAATGCGGCGCACAAGAAACTATGACCGATACCTTGGGGGAAGACTTTCTTCGAACGCAAATGACAGAAAGTTGCTCAAACTTCTTAAAAAAACTGTTCCAGAAAAACACGCCGTTGTTTTCTCTTCTACAGTTAGTAATGTATAAAAATAGAGCTTTGAAGTTTATTAATAGCTATTCTTTCGTATGAGTCGCATACCAGCAGTAAATAGCCGAAGAAATCTCCTCCTACTTCGCTACTGATAGCAGCCTTTTTGATTACGATCATTTCTGTGATTACGATACTATGCTGTCAGAGAACAATCTAGTAGGTGAATCACGTTTACCTATGTCGTACAGGTATTTCTGGAAAAGACTGTGATACAGTTTTGCTGAAGCTTTCTGCCCCTAATGAAAAATTAACATCCGACAATCCATTTGTCATGAAAACAAAAAATGACTTCGCTTGCCGAAAAAGTCTAGTTAAACTAAAATTAACTTTTAACCTTTTTTTTTTTTTTTTTTTTTTTTTGCATTTTTAACTCATTATGAACTTTGTCTAATTCTTGCAATAAGGCTGTTAAACTAAATGAAGATTAAAGGAATTCGTTAGAGTTTGCACAACTTCTCTCTAAAAAAAGAGGGGGTTGTTAAGAAACCGCCCAACTCCTTCTATATACAGTTGTACCTCGTTATCCTGACACCCGGTTTTCACATCACTCCTTTTATTACGTCAGTTTTTCAAGGTCCCGATTTTCTTTTTATGATTTTAATGTAAATAAACTCCGGATTTTACGTCGTTGAATAATTTTCGACTCCGGATAACCCAACGGTTTAGGAAAATTGTCCATTTTTCATAATCCATCTTATAAGCACGGAAATTTAGCGGTAAGAAATGTCTTAGCCAAACTTTTCTCACAAGTGTCTAAAATACCCATTGAGATAAATGAGAAATTTTGCATCAATCCTTTATCTGAATAAATAAACCCACACACTATGAATGACCCACTTAAGCTCCAGATAGACGCATCAGTCTACTCGAAGTCCTTTTGTTCTGGTCAGGAGGTGCTTTCTTGTGGTTACACGGTGTTTTTCATCCGACTAAAATCGAAGCATTGCATTGCATTGAAACGATCAGAAATGATCTAACATCCGTCTCTGAAACAACGAAAATTGATTGCAATTCATTGTATAATATTGAAAAAAGAATTGTAAGAAGAACATCTAGGGACAAGCAAACCTTAATTCATCAAAATTTCATGTAACAATAAAATAAGTCATCAAAAATCTTTCTTTTATACTTTTCAATTTTTTTTCGTTTATTTTGTTTAATAATAATGTTCTTTTGCTTAAAACCGCAAGAACAGTAATGAATTTAAACTTGTCTTAAATTAATTAAAAATACCACCTTTTATAAACATATTTTTCTCCAACTCCGGTTACCACGATACTTCGCTTAGGACGACACTTTTTTCTGGTCATTAGAGTGTCAGGATAACGAGGTTTGACTGTATGAAAAAAAGGAACGATTTGGAAATGGACCAATGAAAATCTGCGTAGATACCGCAAAATGCATCTCATTGGTTAGAGCTTTCTGAAGCTATAAGGGGGGTTACCAAGGGGGGGGGGGGAGTCTGTAGCCAACAATGTCACGCCAACTTGGCACTATTTCCAGTTTTTCTCCAAATTTCCATAGCCTCCCAATAGGGTTCACTTGATTGCAGAATATCAACAAAATTGAGATATTTCAATGCAACAAAAACTAATATTAACTTATGAATAGAGCTTAATTGAACTATTTACATTACTTTTTAGCACAAACACTAACTATTTAAAATACTCTTAACACTATATATGTAATTTTACACATATATGTTGAGTGAAATTTTCAGAGGAGAGGAGATTTATAGGATTATTTATTTAGATCCAGAATGGAAACGCAAAACAATTACGTCTGGGTTTAGCTAAAAGGAATTGCTTCGCGAAGCCATTACGCGGGGGGGTTGGTGAGCGTAGCGAGAAAGGGGGCGGTCCCCCCCTAGTATTTAAAAAAAATTATATTCTTATAATTTTATAAAAATTCACACTGGAGGCATTATTCCCATTTCTCCAGAGATATTCCGAGAAGGAATATCATTTTCATTTTTTTGTGGCCTTTTTTAAATTTCCGTTTGTCTCATTTATTAAATGTTTACCATCAAGATTCTTTCTAATAATGACGTTTAATTCATTTTCTAGTCCGGTTGTTTAATGTTGAACTATTGTTAACTGGATAGAATTTTTTCTTCTTGCAGCAAAAAAAGGCCCCTAAGTGATTTTTGCTTCTACCTATATTTTTTCCTAGACAATGAAGAGATAATTAAGTATTTTCTCTTTTAAAGGGTGGGTTGCTTTAAGGGTTTTTTTTTTTCATTCGGATAACATCATTTTGTGTTGATCGCGTCTAATTTGAAAATTTGCGGCTAAAGATTGTAAGACTGTAACCCTAGATTGAATTCTGCGCGTAGGCAGGGATGGTTTGAACGTTTGCAGGTTGAACAATGGAGATTAGATTCTCTGTGTTCCATTATTTGTATTTCCAGTATTTTCAATATTTCATTCTGATTTTAGAATGATTGTCGACTAAAGCGTCATTGAGTGCAGTCAGAAAAAAAATCCAAATCTCTGATTTTTTGCTATTTTTCATGGTAAATATTTGAAAAGTTCCCTCTTGGGAAAATAAAAATAAAATGCTCTTAAAATAGCTAATAATCTCGTAAAACAAGCACGGATGGAATGAGCTCGAAGCTGAAATTCTGAAAAGAAAAACCTAATTGATTGAACCAAAAGTTTGTGTAGACTTCTTTTAGATTTTTTGGATTTGTTCAATTTTCAAAAAAGGGAGAAAAAAGAATCCGTGCGATCCATCGCACGGATTGTTTTCGTTCGGATATAAAATCTTGAAAGATTCTTAGGTATTTTTCCCATAAAATACTTAAGGCGTGTAAAGGCTAAGTAACATACCTTTGGCGAGATAGAAAAAATGGCCTTGGCGAGACAATGATATTTGGCAAACAGTTACTTTTTGGTAACTGTTTCATACATATCAGCAATTGTTTTCAATATTTACACAATTTATTTAATATAAAGAAGCTATGTATTCATTATTACATACAAACAGAAGGAAATTGTAATGAAGTAAAATGAATAATAATGTACATATAAATAAACTGCTTATATACGTAAAGCTTAAATTTCAGGGAAAATTTTGCTCCCTTTCGATTGATTTAATTTTTATTGGTTTTATCCTTTTTGAAACGGCCGCTATTGAAACGGGATAAAATCTCGAAACAGGCTAAAGAATCTTCTTTCGTTTAATAAAATGAAAAAGAAAAAATAAATAAAGTTTTTGCTGATCCCAACCAGAAATCCAGCTGGAAAAGTTTGGAATTACTTTTCTCATTTTCCAAACTACTCCCAGGAAAAAAATTTAGGGAAGGATCTCTTTCTTCCTTCCGTCTTCGATGACACGGGCGATTATTTCTCCCACTGGCTGGATAACCTGATTGGTCCACTGGTTACCACATCTTAGGTGTGCCAGAAATGACGTTTATTGCTTAAATCTTGGCGATAAGAACGTATTATATGTGGATATTTTTTATCTCAACGTTTACACGTGTTTTTTTTTTCTTTTTTTTTTTTTTTTTCCATTATTGTGACTGTGAGCTTTTCCACGTATAAATGTTTAACTCATGTGCTTATTTGTGTATTTTCCTTATGAAATTTGGAACATACATAAACAGTGTAAACGTGTCAATAACGAACACCCTGAAGGAATTTCTTTAAAAATATATTTTTTAATTAATCATTATAGTAATATTGATCCATATTTTTCAATATTATATTTATATCGCAACAATATTATCCAACTTCTCAGATATATTTCCCATTATGAAGAAAAATACAATTGTAATAAGAGAAATAATATTTCTAATGGACACTAACAGAAAAAATTAACAAAATAGTTAAATTTGAGATAGAAATTTACTTCATTATTTTAAAAATATATATGATAATTTTATATTAGTTTTAAATTTAGATAAAGTGAGGCAATAAAAATGTAACAAGCCTTTACTTTAATTAAATATTATCAACAAGTGTGGGAAAAAAAATTTAGATGGAATAGCTTAGAACATCAAATTTCCTATTTAGTTATTTAGCTTACTTAAATTTAAAACATACTAAAAACAATATTAATCAGAAGTTTTAGTTATTGATACAAGAAACTATTAAAATAATTTCGAGACGCAGGTAGGCATTTTTAAATAAATTGAACAATTAGGATTAGCAATAAGTAATAAAATTTTTATGAGAAAAATATTTCATTCAATTGGTAATGACAGTATCGCGAGATAATTATTTTAATTATTTGAGATAGGAGATTTGAAATTCTGAATTCAAGAGAATTATAGTTACCAAATTAATGAAACGCTACCCGGGGGAGGGGGGGGGGGATATGATTGGCCGATGACGTTTCGATGACGGAGAAAGGGAAAATATATAAGCACTCTTGCATACAAAAATAAAGAAGCACTCCTTCAAATTAGAATAAGTAAAAAAAAAAAAAAAAAAGGTGTCACAGTACTTTGTTTACGGATTTGTTTTGGATGATGTCTTTCGCATGGATTTCAATTTCCAGTTAAAACGTTGACTTTTTATCGGTTTGTTAAAATTAAAAGAAAGAAAAAGGCTTCCGATATTACGTCATTTTTATGTGTACGTGAAAAATCCTTTATTGGCCAAATATTACATATAAAACCTATCGCTTCTTCGCTCTGTTGACGTGTTTCCCGAAATCTACTTGAAAAGCACTTTTCGCGACTTCTACAAGTGTGGATGACTATACTCTCTATCGCGCAATTAAATTCTGACTACAAGCAAAAAATCTGAATACAAATAGAAAGCCTTCTTAATTCTTTAATTCTCTCTGTTATATTTTATAGTCCCTTGGCGATATAACGAGAAGCTCGTAAAAGCCGAGTGATCGATAACTCTTGTTTATGATTTTTTTAAACGACACACACTCTGCTTCTCAATAATAAAAGAAAGCAAGATCTGCCAAAAGAAACTAACTAGTAAATCTGCAGAACAGGAGCCTCAACGTCAGCTCTGCAAGTCATTGTTTTTAACACACTTTGGGTAATGTTCAACTTCCTGCAAATCGCAATTTAAAGTTTTCAAATTACGTAATTATTTATCAGAATAAAAAATACGAAGTTTTCAGACATTAGAAGCGTTAAATTAAAAACGTCGATATGGAAGGATATTTTGAAAATTTCATGAGCTACTAATCCTGGTATTTTTAAAAATATGAAAGTAGATTTCTTCAGGGGGGCTTCGCCCCCCTGACCCCCCGTGGTCTCATTAATTTACATATGTAACTTTTTATTGATTGCTCTGATGGTTAACGTAAATCTTAGGTTTCTTTTTACACTTCCGAGCCTTATTTTGCAATACTGGTGGACAGAAAATTATTTGCATTGACGCAATTACATTAAAAGTTTAGGTTTTATGAACAAAAATGTAATTTCCTTTTAAAAATAAAATAATTTTCATTCATATTTTCTGAAATGAAGCGGCATTAAGAAGTAACACTCGTCAAAAAATATTTTTTCAGGCAATGTAGTTAATCTAGATCAATATTAACACAACCATTCCAATTGGTAAACAAATCATATTAGACGTAAATTTCCAACTGGGCGAAAAATCCTGGTCCGGACATTTTTCGCCCAGTTGGAAATTTACGTCTAATATAATGTAGTTAATGTTTGGTTTTTAAGAATGAAAAGATTTATTGCCGATACAATGAAGTCATTTTCGACAGAGATAATTTTGCGGTGCATACATTTGACATTTATTATCTATTTTTTTATTGACATTTTTGATTAAAAATTAAACATTTCTGTTAGCCGTGTACAGACGATAAACCGTGAAATATTGATAGTATATTTTTTAAATAATATAAATTAATATCATAACACAAGGCCCTTTTATTTCAACCTTAAAGCGTATTCGTTTTATTTTTGATATATGAGGTCGAATTCGCCTTCTTTTCGTATTTTCGTTTTATTTCCAATATGAAGACATATTCATGTCTATTTTTTTTTCATTTCTCTCTTGCACATGAAAATCTTTCAATTAAAGATTAACTGTTAAGGATAAATTATTATTCCGGGATCTGATTTTCTTGGCAACGGTAAAAAAAGGATTGTAAATTTTTATAGAAAAATGTCAATTTATTCCTTATGAAAATAATGAACTTTTTAATTTATAAGAAAAATATTTAAACATAATAAATAGAACATAGCCTGTATTTATTTCTGGGGCCCACATCTATATGTAAAGACAAAAAGGCAATGATTCATTCCTTTTGACTTTGATTTGAGTTCAAACAATTACACATACTTTCACATTTACGATATTTTTTGGTGTAGTTCCGTTGCTAGGTAACAGTTAAAAGAAAATTAAAACAATGAAATACGTAAATTTAAAAGAAGTAAATTTATAAAAGAAAATATTTTGTACTATTGGAACACATATATAAAATCCCTCCATAAGTTATATACCGAATTTAAAAACTCTGAAAAATGTATAGACAAAATTTCAAACTAATATGAATAATGTAATGTTCAAATTAGGAAATTTCATTATCCATAATTTACCATTTAAATCCTTCAATCATATGAGCCATACCCTTTCAACAAATAAAAATAGAAAAATCGCCTGAATTGCCATATAAAAGCCTTATTGCGCAAAATAAAATATGCTATATTTTCCTAACGAATGAACCAAATTTAACAAAAAACTATAGAGCTGAATCCGGGGACCTCACCAACATGCCTCCTTAATTTGTAGCTAATCGGATACTTTTTACGTCAGTTATCGCGGAACAGACAGACTAACTAACAAACAGACAGACGGAAACCAAAAACTTTTCGGGTCTCCACAGTAAGCCTTCACTGACGTTTCGGCAACTATGAACGGAGAAATTTGTGGAATGGGCCACTGCCCCCTGTACGATAATACAAAAATGGTAGCTACCGAAGGTGGATTTTTTTTTTTATCGTGTGTACGGTTCCTTGAATTTTGGTATCAATAAGTTTTTTTAAAAAAATTCCATTTTATTTTTCTACGGTTCTTTGAATTTTGGTATCAATAAGTTTTTTAAAAAATTTCCGCTTTATTTTTCTGAGATTAAACAAAGGAATGTTTTATAAAATACCGGTGTCTAAATTTTAAGGGACCGTACATGTGTTTAAAAAGAATTCCGACTTCGGCAGCCGCCATTTTTGTGTCAGCGTTCAGGCCTAGTATTGAGGGGGCGGTGAGTGGGCGACATTTTTGCCAGCCGAAAATTTAAAGTTCATGATTTAGGAACACCAATAAAAACATACAATGAATGTTCAAAAATAGTTTACTCATATCCAAATATATAGTTTCAAGTATATACGGCAACATGCAGTAAATTTATATGTAAAAAATAAAGTAAATGAACGTTTCAAATAATTTATTAATTTCAAAGTTGGTTAAATTTGTTTAACCATGACGTGATTTTCGGTCTAAAACTTTCCTTTAAATACTGTTATCCGCTTTCTGTATAAGATAAAGGAAAGAAAAAAAAATCGTGCTGCCCATCGCACGAATTCTTTTTGTTCGGGTGTAAAATCTTGAAAGACTCTTAGGTATTTTCCTCGTAAAAGGGCTTTGGCGAGATAGAGAAAATGGCCTTGGCGAGACAATGAAATTTGGCAAACTACTTTTTCGTAACTGTTTCATACATACCAGCAATTCCTTTCAATATTTACGCACTTTATTTAATATAAAGAAGCATCTGTGAACTGAATTGTTTTATCGAATTGTATTTTATTTTGTTAAGTTTCTCAGATCAGTTTATTAAAAGGTATTTATATCGCTTGTACATTTTTTCACTTTTAGCATGCTATAACTTTAGTTTAAATTGATACTTATTCCAATACTATTGTTACTGGATAGCAATAGCATATTAAAATTAACCCAAAATAGACCGATTTGGAGACTTTTAGACTTGCTGAGTAATTATTCATCATCGTGTCCACTGCTAATTGACTAAATCGCAAATGTGATTTGGTGATATGAACTATTATTTAAAATAGAATATTCGGCAAATAAATGCTCTCGAAACACTTCTTTTCAGGAAAGAGTTCAGGAAAGCTCCCATTGCGGTGAATAAAAATGTTAAGAATACATTTAATATTAGCAATCCACAAGGTTTTGAGATTCCGGTGTATTTCTCTATTTCCTTTCTGGGAGTGGGAAAACCCGACAAATAAAATGCTCTCGAGACACTTCTTTTCAGGAAAGAAATTGCCTTTGATGAGGAAGAACGGAAATCTACCTGCCAAAAAAAGTTTGGAATTAACTTTGCTCATTTCCGAAAGTGCTCCCAGGAAAATCTAATACGAAAGGAGGAAAGTTTCCTCTTTCGGAAGATTCTAGGATCTCCACCCTGAAAGAAAAAGGAGGAAAATCCTCAAAAGAAGCTGCTTCAAATTAGAGTTGTTACCGGAAAGAGTGATCGAAGATTGACCTAATATGTTTTTTGATTGTATCCGACGCGTTGATTTTTGTTTCGCCACTTCTCAGTTTAGTACAATTCAAATAAACAAAGACCCTATTCATCTGTAAAGTAAAGTTCATTTATAAATTAAAAGCTTTACTTTATTTGTAACATGTATGATTATTTTTATTTATTTGTAACACGTGTCTTTGTCGTAGACTTTTGTTTTCTAAATAAAATAAATAATTTCCGACAGTATAACTGTTCATTATTTGTATCTTAGATATCCTTTAGATCGCAATTCTCAACAAAGTATGCATATATACATTTTATTTGCTTTGTGAATTGCATGTGCGAATTCTATCTCCTCCCCTTCCCCATTTCTCCGGATCCAGCGGGACTATATCCCCGACTTCATAACCAACTAGCTAAAGTGCCCGGTGTTGCCCGGAATTTGAAGAATGTTTGTTTTGAAAAATCAATTTCAAAATTTAACATACAACATAGAACGAACAATAAAAAAAAGCAGTCGAAGTGTTGTACACATGAATCAAATGAAAACACACTATAAAAATGTATAAATTTATATAACAGACGCAAAAGAATACAGCTATAAATGAATTTATTTCCATTCATCATTGGAGCAATAACGTTAAAATACGCCAATATTTCCATAATCGTGTTTTTATGATGCTTCAATACGTTTTTTCACTCATATGATATTATACTATATTCACCACGTTCTTTTTATTTCCAATAGGACGTAATATTCCTTTTTTTTTTTTTTTTTTCTTTGTCAAACTGTTTATTTCATTTTCATTTTTCACGTGGAAACCCTGAAATAGAAAAGTTATGACGCAATATTCCTTTTTATATAAATTCTTCAAATTATTTATTTCATTTTCATTTTTCACGTGAAAATCTTGCAATAGAAAAATTATGGCGTAATATTCACCTTCTTTTTAATTCAGCAAACTATTTATTTCATTTTCATTTTTCAAGTGAAATCTTGCAGTAGAAAAGTAATTGTTGTAGTAAGAATTTTACTGTGTATTTTAATTATTGGCAACTACTATAACGGAAAATGTTTAAATTTGATAGGAAATTGCCTCGGCTGTGTTTTAATACACATGTACGTAACATTTCCCAATTCTGGCTTCCAAACTGTGGATTTGTATAGAATTACAGACAGACAAATTTTCATTTATATATATTAGATTTTTGTAATCGAGCCATGCACTCATTTATATCTTTACTTTCTGAACAATAACAACAAAAACATCTTTTTGTAAGATATGTGATTTAAAAGCCAGTTTTAAAATTAGTTTTATGAATAATCTTTTTAAAAAAATCCTCTAAAGAAAAGTATCATTTCAAAATGATAAGACTCCATTTCTTTTCCGTTTTTGCTGTGAAAGATAATTCCAACACCCGTTTTTTCTAATAGCAGAAACCGAAAACTTTCTTGAAGTTTATTCATTCATTTTTGTTTCATTCTAACTTTTCGTTTTTTCTTCTGTCATTTTCTAAAACAAGACTACTTTCTTTTAGAGACTTTTATAATCCTTATTATTGGCCATTCTTCTATTTTGTTTCGACATGGAAAAGGCATGTCGTATTTTTACTGACGTTTGCCACAGCATACACTGTAAAAAAAAAAATCTGTAATTTTTACAGAAAATAATTGTCTTTTTAACAGAAAAAAACTGTTTTGAAGAAAAAAAAATTTCTGCAAAAGAAACTGAATTTCGTGATTTTTGCAGAAAAAATCTGTATTTTTTACAGAAAAAAACTGTTTTAAAGAAAAATTATAGTTTTTTTTTTTTTTTTTTTTTTTGTAAATCAAACGGTTTTCCACTGGCACCAAAATTGACAGTTTTTTCCTGTCAGTTTGACAGAATTTTTTTTACAGCAAGTATACTTGCTGTAGAACAGGATGTGCATTGCATGGATCGTTCATTTACAGGGACACACAAAGATTTCGGATACAGTACTGTATCCACACTGTTAAAAAATTTTCTGTGAAATTACAGAGAATCTACAGTTAATCCATTATCTTAAGTCTTATGTAAAATTACAGAGATTAGAAAAACAGAGATTCTGTTAAATAGCAGAGAAGTTATTCGGTAAATTTACAGTAAATTAACATCGCTAAAAGTACACAAGACTCCGTAAATTAACATCGTTAAAAATACACAAGACTCTAAATCAATTTATTTTTAATGAAAATAATTTAACATAGTTTTTGAAATTAGTGAATTTCAGAACTTCGAAGTATCAGAATTTTACGAGTAAATTTGAACTGCTATACCATTTGATTTAATTTTTTATACAATTTGTATCTAACCGGCCTGGGGTTTGAACACGAGACCTCAGGGCAGGAAAAAAACACCTTACTGAGTGCGCCATAGGAGCTGTTGAGGTTGTGTACAAAGGATGTCTTTTATAATGAAGCGGGGAAAAATATATTTTGCTTTTCAAAGTTTTCACTTCAAATATATTCGTTAGAAAATTTCTTAAACGGGTTATTTTAATTCAATTTGGACCGATACACAATACCTGTTATTTTTTTAATTAAATTTAATTTTTTAATCCTTTATTTACGGAACTATTTATCAAGAAATTGTTTCACTAGATTAATATTAACACAATTATTCTAATTGGTAAACAAATCATATTAGATGTAAATTTCCAACTGGGCGAAAAATGTCCGGACCAGGATTCGAACCCGGGACCTCCTGGCTGAAGCCGCCAGTGCTGTGCCATCTGAGCTTTCCGGACGATTCTGGTCGAACTTTTTCACCCAGCTAACCTTGATGATTACAGCATCTGGTCTGAAACCTGGTTCAGCTCAACAGAATAAATTTCAGGTAATGGAACTCCAGGAATTGCTGGATACGAAATTACACTAGATTAATATTAACACAATTATTCTAATTGGTAAACAAATCATATTAGATGTAAATTTCCAACTGGGCGAAAAATGTCCGGACCAGGGACCTCCTGGCTGCAGCCGCCATTCTGGAGTTCCATTACCTGAGATTTATTCTGTTGAGCTGAACCAGGTTTCAGACCAGATGCTGTAATCATCAAGGTTAGCTGGGTGAGAAAGTTCGACCAGAATCGTCCGGGATAGCTCAGATGGCAGAGCACTGGCGGCTTCAGCCAGGAGGTCCCGGGTTCGAATCCTGGTCCGGACATTTTTCGCCCAGTTGGAAATTTACATCTAATATGATTTGTTTACCAATTAGAATAAGTGTGTTAATATTAATCTAGTGTAATTTCGTATCCAGCGATTTCTGGAGTTCCATTACATGAGATTTATTCTGTTGAGCTGAACCAGTTTTCAGACCAGATGCTGTAATCATCAAGGTTAGCTGGGTGAAAAAGTTCGACCAGAATCGTCCGGGATAGCTCAGACGGCAGAGCGCTGGCGGCTTCAGTCAGGAGGTCCCGGGTTCGATTCCTGGTCCGGACATTTTTCGCCCAATTGGAAATTTACATCTAATAAGAAATTGTTTCTTCACAATAATTATCTTTAATATCTGAAGATATACTGGAATTTTTAAATAATGTGAAATTTAGGTATATATTTTCATTAAAACTGGTTAAATATATCGGTAGCTCTTTTTTTTTGTAATATATTTACAAAAATAGTCAGATTAATTAACCAAAAATACTTTTATTGTTACTAGGGGATTGTACCCGGGCTTCCCGGGTTACATAATGTAGGTGAAAACATTTTTTTAAATTGAAAACTAATATTTTTTTTTACATGCAATATATTTTTTTTGATTGCCATGTATAAAAAAGCATTTTTCATATGAAAAATATGAATTATACAATCCATAAAGTTTTGAAATTTATTAAAAGTGGTGTTTACATATTAGTTGTATGCTAAGAGTTATTAACCAAAGATTTTTTTACTTACGGCATCTTTTGAATCCTGATAATTTCAGAGCTTTAAGCGTGTACTTCAATTATATGTCTGTTAAATTTGTGTTTTGTTTATATTATTACTTTCTTCTATCTTTACAAGAAGAAAGTATTGGATTCATGAAAATTTTCGAATTCCGGTTTTCGACGGATTTACACGTTTTAGGGTTCAGAGATTCCAAAAAACATGTTTTTACAAAATGTCTGTCTGTGACTCTGTGAGTCTGTCTGTCTGTCTGTCTGTCCGTCTGTCTGTGTGTATGTGATGTGACACAAATTTTGTGGGCGCTCTATCTCAAGAACTAATGCACGGAATTTAACAAAAATTCATATTCAGTTAGTCCCTGATACAAATTGATGCTGATTAGATTTTGGTGCAAATCGCTCCACAGGTGGCGCTGCTATGCTGCCTTTTTTACGATTTCCGCAATGGCTCTATCTCAAGAACTAATGCACGGATTTTCATGAAACTTCAGATTCAGTTAGTCCTTGACATGAATAGACAATTTAGAGATTTTGGTGCAAATCGCTCAACAGGTGGCGCTGCTATACTGCCTTTTTTACGATTTCCGAAATGGCTCTATCTCAAGAACTAATGCACGGATTTTCATGAAACTTCAGAGTCAGTTAGTCCTTGATATGACTTGATGCTGATTACGTGTTCGTGTAAATCGCTCAACAGGTGGCGCTGCTATGCTGGATTTTTTACGATTTCCGCAATTGCTCTATCTCAAGAACTAATGCACGGATTTTCATGAAACTTCAGATTCAGTTAGTCCTTGACATGAATAGACATTTTATAGATTTTGGTGTAAATCGCTCAACAGGTGGCGCTGCTATTGGGCATTTTTTGCAATTTCCGCAATAGCTCTATCTCAAGAACTAATACTTGGATTTTCAACAAACTTCAGATTCAGGTACACCATGATATGAATTAGTGCTGTTTATGTTTTGGTGCAAATCGCTCAACAGGTGGCGCTGCTATGCTGCATTTTTCAGAATTTCCGCCACAGCTGTATCTCAATAACTAATGCATGAATTTTTATCAAACTTCAGATTCAGGTATACCTTGATATCAATTAGTACTGTTTATGTTTTGGTGTAAATCGCTCAACAGGTGGCGCTGCTATACTACATTTTTCAGAATTTCCGCTATAGCTCTATACAACAACTAATGCACGAATTTTCACCAAACTTCAAATTCAGATATATTGTGATATGAATTGGTACTATTTAAGCGATTTAATTGACGTGATTTATATAGAAGAAAGTTTTGTGATGGCCACAACATACTAGTTTTATTTATTTATTCATACAGGAATTTTTATAGAATATTAGCTGTAAGAAAATGATGACCTCTTTATGTTGTTTAAAGGCAAACGGTTTAATTTTTCGTAATCGTGCTCCACGCAATAGAACACGCAAATAAAAAAATATTTCATACTTGAAAATTGTTTTTAAAACCATAGGCAATCTGTAAACTGAGATACAAACAAATTCCATTTGAAAGGTTTTTTTTCCTGTTTGGCTGTCTAAAAATTTTAATTGTTTGATTACAAATATGTTTTTATAATATTATTCTTTTATTTATTTATAGAAGAAAGTATTCTTTTCGTTATAGAAAATTAGTCAGAAATAAATGCTGAACAATTTTTATTGCTTTATGTGCAAAATGTTTATTATTATTATGTATTGAAGTCCGTTCATGATAAGATAAATTCATGCTTGAAAAGTATTTTTAAAAAACTCAATAAATCAGTCAATTAAGATACAAATTTAAATAAATTACATTTGAAAGTAGATTTTTTTCCCTAAACGACGTTCTAAAAATTGAAACTGTGCGATGGTCAGAAGATTTAAAAACTGCTATAGCAAAAATTTCAAAACCGAAATTTGATCGTGAAGTGTCTCCATACGCAAAATGACGTCAGCGTTACGCACAGATACGTTTGTCCTTTATAATATAGATAGATAGATACGTAATCAGTAAAATATAATAAAGATCCATTATTATGATGAAGTTACCAACTGAGGCTCTTATTCTTGGTATTCCGGAATGAAAAATAGCAAAATTTATTCTACTTTGACACGATCATAGAATTTTTCCCCCATGAAATCTAAACCCGACATCATTTCCACCCTCACATACGCACTTCTCATGTCCGTTTTCACCCTTTTTTAAAAAATGGTATTTTAATTTGATCATTTTAACTCAAACTTCATTATTTTGAGCAAACCTCGTTATTTCTCTCTTCTCTGTAATAATGAAGGCTATCTTACAACCATTTTGAAGAAATTTCACGAAATGCTATTAAAATTAAAATATAAAAATGGGGGTATATAAAAAAAACAGCTATTGGAGGCACATCTACAAATAATCAGCTTTCAGTTAAAAAAAAAAAATTATTAGTAAAATTGGTTCAGCAGATAGCTCAGGCAGACTAAAAAACAGCCTTGTGTTTTAAATATATAGAGATTATATAAAATTATGAAAAATTAAATTGAAGCAAATTATGTTATTTTGATAAAATCATAGTAGAATGTCTTAAAGAATAGCAATAAAATTTTATCAGTGGGAAGAACTTTGGACAAAAATTTTGGGAACCTGATATTATTTTAAGCCTCGAATTATTCCCAAAATATTCTTTATTTGCTTGTCTAACTCGCCAAAGCGAATTCATCCAGGTGAGAATCATCAAGTTTTGTAATTTCAATTGCTATTTTTTTTTTTTTTTTTTTTTTTTTTTTTTTTTTTTTTTTTGACAAAGATTTCCGAAATGAGTATGCACACTGTATGTCACTGCTCTTCTATAAAGACACTCTAAATTTTTGTAAAACATTGCATTTTATCAGTGTGTGATTTCGATTCCATTATTTTCAAAAGTGAAGCCTTTTCACCTGTGAAGAATTTCAAAGCAGCTAAAGTGAAAATGATGCACTTCTCTAAAACATATTTTTGTTTTAAGAATTAAATACACGCTTTTTTAAAAATCAAATCGCGTCATTTGCATCCGCTTTAAAGCATTCCTTTATTACGATCCAGTCTTAAACAACTGCTGTAGAAAAATATGCATATGACGTCATTATCGGGAAATAATATACAAATCCAGAAAAAAGTAATAACAGCTCAATGTTTTATCAGAAATCACTCATGAATATTTTTTCAAAATTCGGAAAATTACGGAATAATAAAATTGCATTTATCCAGCTTTGTATCGTTTGTAAAGTAAGTTTTCAATAAACTACAATTTTTAAATTGATAAATAAAAACGAAATAAAATCAAAATTTACCTGATTAATTAACAGACGATATTCTTGACCTAGCACGCATTTTAATTTCAATTTTTTTTTTCAGTTTTTATGAGAAAATGGCAACAAAAAGATACAGTAATCTACTATTTTCGACTGTTTTCCCTTTACTTTCAACATAAATGGAGTACATCAGTTGCCACGATTACAAAATTTGTATTAAAAACTATAAAAAAATTAATATCTCAAAAATAAATTGAGATACAGATTTCAAATAAATTGCATTTAAAAGCACATTTTTTCCCTGTACGACGGTAAAAAATTTGAAAATGTACGATGTGTAGAAGTTTTAAAATTTCAAATAGCGAAAATTGCAAAATCGAAATTTCATTTCAAATTTCAAAGTGTTGCCATTCGCAAAATGACGTATACGATACGCACAGATATATTTGTCCTTTATAATATAGATATCACAATTCTTATAAAAGAAATGTATTTAAACGTATTATGATCCTCTCTGTAAATGGAAAGGCTTTTGCAGCTGAAAATGTTTCATGTAGCATTTTTTTTAAAGAAAAATTATAACTATGAAAATGATTAAGAAAATTGCCATTTTTCAAAATATTTAGCTTGGACTATTTCTGTACTCTATCTAAATTTGATTGAAAGACATGGAAATTCCTGCAGGGGATTAGATTACAAGAATAAGGGAAATGTCTGTAAAACGATGACCGAGAAACTCTATCGAATGCATTTAACCGAGAACTGGTGTAAATTTACATAGAGTCTTGACCGAGAAGCTCAGTCAAATGCATTTTGTTGGAAAACGTCTCAGCGTAAGTGGTTTTATGTCCAACACCGCCTCGCCTGTGAAATGACGATTTACATGTGACATGTGCGACACGCCTTCATTTTCAGTTGTGAAATGTGTTCCAAGATGGCGACACTTCCCTGAGCGAAGTTCTCGTAAGATCACGGACTAATGAACAATTGTGTCAGAGACTTATGTTTCGAAAAGGCGACAATAGATCGCAGCACCAGAGAACTTTTCTGACGATGTAGACTCCTTTAATTAGAACCTTTTTGCTTGTTAAGCAGTTTTATTGTTTCCAGACTCTTTTACTCTGTTTTAACTCGTGTGGACCCCTTTTTTACTTCTCACTTGAAGGGCCGATTTTGCGAGGTCAAGACGCACGGTTTTTTGTGTGTCAACTCTTTGTCCTATGGAAGACTTACGTCTCCTACTGGATTTTCGATGTCATTACTCTTATCTTATTAATATTTAATCTTTTACTTTATATTTTTTAGTGTGTGAGTGTGGATCCTTGTAACTAACCCAGAATATTTTCAAGCATTAAATAGTTTTTTCTCTACATCTGGATTATTCGAAGATGATATTTCTCACAATTTGCCACATCTTTTTATTAAATAAAAATTACAGGTTGCCTACGTAAGAAGGAAATCAGCGTATGTCTGTTTTACCAGAAAGGTAAGAAAATAGATTTCTATCTTTCATTATTGATATAAAAATTTTATTACAACAATTTTATATTTATACTGAGTCCTTAGCTTGACGCTAATCGCGAACTCACCCTTCCTAGATATTTTAAAACATTTAACCGAGAACTAGTGTAAATTTACAGAGAGTCTCGGTTTTTTAGGGTTTCGTTCATCTGACGAAACCCTATTCGTCTCGCTCCTCTGTCTATCTGTCTGTCTGTACGTCTGTCTGTCCGTCACAGAGCCCGTTCTCAGAAACTATGTATGTTGGAGACTTAAAATTTTGCATACTTATAGCTGAACACCTCACATCAAACGACAAATCCCAAAATTTTGAAAAAATCTTATATTTAACCATCTGGACTCCAACTTGTGTATTTTAATCTTTTTGTTCTAACTGAGCCCCTAATTAAGCTGAAGACTTCAAATTTTGCATACGTATAGCTGAACACATTATATCAAACAATAAATCATAAAATTTTGAAAAAGTCTTATATTTAACCCTCTGGGTTCTACCTTGTGTATTTTAATCGTTTTGTTCTAACTGAGCCCCTAATTAAGTTTAAGACTTGAAATTTTGCATACTTGTAGCTGAACACGTCAAACAACAAATCATAAAATTTTGAAAAAGTCTTATATTTAACCCTATGGTCTCTAACTTGTGTATTTTAAGCTTTTTTTTTTTTTAACTGAGCCCCTATTTAAGTTGAAGACTTGAAATTTTGCATATGTATAGCGGAACATTTCCGATCACACGAAAAATCCTAAAATTTTCAAAAAGTCTTATATTATTTACCCACCGTGCTCTAACTTGTGTATTTTAAGCAATTTTTCTAACCTCCCCTCATTGCAACCGGTGTGTACTTTTCTAACTTTTGCCGACACCACTTTGACCACTCTTTCATATTGTGCACATAGCCTTACATATTTCAGTTCCACTTTTTACCACCTGGGGTGCCTACCTATCTCGGGTGCTATAAACCCGATCCCTTCGACTCATACCTACGGATAGGTTGTAAAATGGAGTTTCGTTCGGATAGAGGTTTGTGTAGAATAGAGTGTGCCCCCTGGTTGCGAAATGTGCAACTAACAGATTTCGCAAAAGGATAAATTGTTTTGAAAGGAATATTAAACGAAACCCTCTGTGCGATCTGTGATCATACTTACCCACTTGTTTTTCTGTGTTTTTACAGAAGTTTTTAACAGTGCAAAGTATTGTTTATTAGCGATCATGGCTGGGAGTGCGTTTTCTTTTGTGATATGAGTTTTAACTCAATTTTTGCATACTACGTGGTATGTATATAAATGATATACATCCTATACAGGGCTACATAAAAGAATTCGTAAGCATTACTCAGTAGGAGCGTGAATTGCTTAAAGATTGTTTTTATTTGATTTATGCATTTCGAACTGCTCTGTATTTAGTATACAAAGAAATGTCTGTAGAATTTAAATAAAATCATATACAGTGCCGCACAAAGAACTAGATAAATGACTGCTTATGGATGATAATTTTTAAAAGTGTGATTTGTGGGGTTTTGTTTCTTTTTGCGTGAATTAAATGTTAGCTTAATACGTGGCGTGCATAAAACTCTATAGGTAATACACACGGCTGCACAAAAAAAAATAAAATAAAAATAAATAAATAAATAAATAAAATCAAGTTTCTTTCCGTTGATTGATTAAAAACTGCTGTGGGTGAGTTTTCAACCTATTATGCTTTTTTTTTTTTCTTTTTTGTAAACTAAATTTTAATATAGTATGTAGAAGACATATAAAGAAAATAGATCTATGTACAAGATATGGGGCATTTTCACAATCTTTTGACTTTCATGTCCCTGAATAATAATTTTTATTTTAGTACATATTCTTGTGTTTTTTTTTATGTCATATACTGGGGAACATCCCATTGCATGACTGCATAACAATATGAACGAGATAAATAAGTTTTGGACGATGTTGGGGGTCCAATACCAAGAAAACTCCTAGACCGTCCCGTGTCCCTGATGCTGATTTTTAAGTTTGGAGCTATCTGTATAAAATTATTTCAATAAAAATAATTCGATGTCATTTTTTTCGAAACTGGAACTATGGTTTTATATAAATATGTAGCAAAAAATTAACCTGCACACATTTTTAGGGTTGTTATTATTTTTAAAACTCTGTCCTTGGGTTTCCTTACCGTCCCTCTTCTAAAATTATACAAAAAATCATTTCAAATGCAGACACAGAATTTTTTTCAATTTTTTTCTCATGCAGAAGTATGCTAGAAAAAGAATCTCTAAAATTCTTTGACAGGAAATTGACTGCAGCATTTAAATCAGCATTTAAATATCAATTTCAAGCATCGTGGCTTTATGGGTAGTCTCACCGTCCCCAAGGTTTATTCCTGCACTTTTCGAGATTTTTTTCTAAATTTTAATCCAATGTAAATAACTGTTTCTTAAAATCAATGAACATTGTGGCTACCACTTAGTCTTAACATGATTTGCCTAAAATAGATGGTAATTTTCTTTACCGTTCTATCCTTACCGTCCCCTTTTTTTTTCCCATTTCGTCGCTTTTTTCCTATACCGTCCCCCTTTTTTTTTACCTTACCATTTCTTCTTTAATACCCCTTTAAGACAATGTTATATCAAAATTTTGTACTAAAAATACTACATTGTTATTATTTCTTATTTGAATGTCCTGTAGGTACTATGCGAATTCATTATAAGTAAAAATTTAGAAGAAAATGGGAAGTATAATGTTAAAATGGTAAGGAAAATTAAATTCGCAAGTTTAACTTAAACCTCAGTTAAATAATAAAATGTTTCGTTGCTGACCATTTTTTCTTTATTTTGAATCATTAAGGCAATCAGATTAATCTATCTATCTAGACTAATCTATCAGATTAAAATGTTATTTTATCAAGTTTAATTTCACCAGATTTTTATTCCAGAAAGTCAAAAGATTGTGAGACTGCCCCATATATCAAATACAGGGTTGCGCAAAAGACTTTTCCGGCTACGGAGGATCATTGCTGAATCCTGTTTTTTTAAATACTTTGTGCGTTAACTAAATTGTTTACTTAGGTCTTCGAATTGTATTTCACCTTATTAAAAGGTAAAGTTTCGTTAAAGTATCCTGTAAGTGTAGGAAAGTGGTTCATAATCTTTTGGATGCATGATTTTTCTTTCTTGTATATGAAATTTAATAGAAAAATCTTTTATTTTCCATGCCAAAGTTAGATTTAAAAAAAATCTGAGTAATAACATAAAACGCAATTTCCAATAGCTGCTATAATTAATTAAAATAAATGTAATAATGAAATGTGATTGTCAACTAGATAGCGAAGTACATAGTGTGTTCACAAAGTTCCAAGACTGGTCTGAGAACATAAAATTTATTAAATATTTTTGTACAGCGAACTGAAATTCTTCGAAATATGACCCTTGAGCATCAACACACCGCTGCTAGCGTTTTTTCCATTGTTCACTGTAAATAAAAATGTCTGAAATTCAAACACTTAAGTGTCTGAAACGGAGTGTTCAATTTTCACACATTTTAAAATGTCTTAATTTTTTCAGACACTTTTTGCGTCTGAATTTCAGACGTCTTCACTTCAAACGTCTAAATCGCATCCATTTTTTTTTTTTTTTTTTTTTTTTTTTTTTTTTTTTTTTTTTTGGTAAGCATAATGCGTAGCCATGTATGACCACGTTGAATCCTGGAAAATATTTGGCTGTGGCCCTGCCCCTTCCACCCCCATACAGCCTGATTTTTTTTTTTTCTGTGCTTCCAATTTTGGTATGCAATTTTTCGTTAAACTGATAATTTAAATCTTTTACGACATTGTGCTGATTTTAATCAATATCTTGAACATAATCAATATCTTTCAGTATAATTTAATCAATATCTTTCAGGAGTAGAACAAGGTTAATGACAAAAAATATTTATCTAAATATTAGATTTTTTTATATAATCTTGTCCTACTCTAAAAGTTCAAAATATTTATTATACTCGGTTGAATGTCGAAAAATATTTATCTAAATATTAGATTTTTTTTTTTATTAATTTTTTTGTAATCTTATTTCACTTTAAAAGTTCAAAATATTGATTATAATCAGTACAATTTTGAAACAGATTTAAAATATAAGCTTTACAAATATTGCGCATCAAATTTGGGGACTCTACAATCGTAGGGGGACGGGGCACTGCCCAGTATACCCATGCTTTAACTAAGAAGTTTTTTTTTTTTTTTTTTTTTTTTTTTTTTTTTTTTTTTGCAAAAAATGCAACCCTGCATTATGGTTATCTAAATTGAGATGTCCGGTATTCGGAAGTATCCGTTGTGGAGGTTAATGGACATTCCCGAATAGCGGACACCTCTATTTAACGAATACTTTTTTAATCCGCAAGACATACATATTTGTATATTTTTACTTCACAAAAGAAGATATCTCCGTTTATCGGACAAATTCCGAAGTGTGCGCTATTAAGGGCTTTTAAGGTACATGGATAAATATATTTTTTTATATAATCTTGTCCTACTCTAAAAGTTCAAAATATTTATTATACTCGGTTGAATGTCGAAAAAGATTTAAAATATCAGATGTACAGAATTTGCAAATATCCCCCCCCCCCCCCCAAAAAAAAAACAAAAAATGAAAATTCATATAATTTAAAAAATAGATTTAAAAAAAAATTATATTGCCACATAGGCAATTTGACATATACTATACCAGGTGATACAGCTATTTAACTATGAATAAAAAAATAAAAAAATAAATATTCTACTTTAATAACATTGAGAAAAAAAATTCTTCGCTATTTTGTTAAATATATTTGCATTTTTAATTTTGCCTTACTCTAAAACTTCAAAACTTTCATTATAATGAGTGTAAGATTTAAAATATCAGCTTTACGAAAATTTCATACAAAATCCCCCCCCCCCCCCGAAAAAAAAAGAAAATCCTTATCATTTAAAATTGGATTTTTTAAAAATTTATATATTGCCACAAGGGCAACTTTTCATGTAGATCAGAGGGTAATCACAAAAGCTATTCAACTATCAATGAAAATAAATAAATACATATTCTATATTAATAAAATGAAGAAAAAATAATTTATAGTTTCCAAACTTCTTTCGTCTTAAATATATATAGTAACATCTAACTGTCATTTTTGTATTTTTCGTATAAGTGCATATAAATAAAGTTATTTTAAGTGCAAAATCTAGCTATCGCCTTTTAATTTTTCCCATTATAAATTTCAAATTACTTTTTTTATTAAAAATAATCAAAAATCAATATTAGAGTGTATTGCAAATCAAATACATATGTATATTTTCACTGGAAGCTTCACATAATAGATGAGTCTCATGTACTTTATTTATCCTTTTTTAATCTGCGGTTTTATGCCAGGAAGCAGTGTTGGGTATGAGCGTGTTCATTGAGCGAAAGTTCATGAACTTCGTTCAATTTCTGTGAATTTTGAGTTGAACTTGATTCACTTTTTGATAAACGAACGTGAACTGAACGAAAGTTCATAAAATCCGTGAGTTTGAACGAAATTCACAACTCAAACTCAATTTTTTTCGTTGCCAAATAGCTTAGTCAAGTGATGTAACTCTACATTTTTCTTAGGATAGCTGAAGTTGATCTTTAACGTTGTTAGTTTGTATGTTTTCGGTTTTGGTTGCAATTTGTTTTGTTTTTTTATGAGGCTACTTTCACTTTCGGAACCGGTTCCAAAAGTAAAAGTAACTATATATATATATATATATATATATATATGTATACATACATATAAAGCTGCGACTAAAATCGAAAAAGTAAACACGAATCCGGTTAGGGATCAATTTCAGCTATGCCAAACAGAAAACATCATTTAAAAATATTGAAATGCAAGCGAGAAATTTGAAAAGAACGCTCCCATAGGTTTAACAATAGCTTGCGTGTTTGGTTTCTTCACGTGACTAATGCAGTCTTTTAAGACAATGTGATTCATATCACTGTGACTTTAAACACCTCATTTGCACTAACTACAACTACCGTAAAATCTGTCTATAACGGAACCCCGTTTTAAATGAAAAAAATACATGTTCCCAACAGAAAAAATACCAACAATTATAGCTACTAAGATCGAAAACTCTATAAAGTGGAATTTTTTTCGGTTCCTTTGGATTTCTTTTTCAAGGTTTTAATGTATCAATATTTCACAAAGTTGATTACGTAGAATTATATATTTTTTTATTACATATTTTAAATTTTAAAACAAGTCGGCTATTAGAAACTTATTCTCTTTGTAAATTTACTTTGCGGAGGCGGGGGGCTAAAATCTATGTTTGCCCCGGGTGCAAAAAAGGCTAGTTTCGCACTGAACCCCAGTTAAATTAATTACGTGTATTTTCGTCCCCCCCCCCCCATTTCTATCTGGTGGGTAGTTCCTTATAACCAAAAATGTAATAAATATACTTATCGAAAATTTAAAAATGCTATTGAATTACAAATCACTTCTAAAAAATGCCTGCAAATTTCGTTTTTTTTTTTTTTTTTTTTTTTTTTTTTTTTTTTACTTTTTGTGTGTGTGTGTGTGTGTGTGTGTGTGTGTGTGTTCAACAAGTAAGAAAAATCATGCGTTTAGCATAGGTTATGAAACACTTTCCAACACTTCCTGAATACTTTAACAAAACTTCGTTATTTAGAGAAATAAGGTATGTAAGAGAACTAAGCAAACATTTTAGAAAACGTATGAAGCATTTGAAAAACTGATTTCTGCAGTTACCGTATATAGCCAAATATGTATTCCAATTCTTTTGAACAGCCCTGTATTTGATCTGTAAGTTGATATATAATCTATATAATGGAAAAACTTAGTTTAGCAAGAAAACGCATAACAGGTTGAATTTTCTCTTTCAGCAATTTATACTAATAGATCAAAACATACTTGTATACATTTGTACAGCCTTATAGTTAACCTAGTACCTTTATTAGACGCCACTATTTAGCTAAAGTTTAGTTCAAAGTAAAACACTCTTAAAACTACTGAAATCACATTTCCAAAAATTATCATTTATAGACGGCCATGTATCCAATTCTTTGCGTGAGTCTGTATATCGTCTTATCTATGTTCTACAAACATTTCTTAGTAAACCAAATGCAGTTCCGCGTAAAAATGCATAACTCATTTAAAAATCACCTTTAAGCAATTTGCAATCATACCCAGTAACCATTACGAATTATTTTGTGCAGCGCTGTATATGTATTACAACAGTTATACACACCATATACTATGTATAAATATAGTGAAACGTAAAAGCACATAATATATATAAAAATGCATTTCCAGCAATCATCGCTACTGTACAGTACTTCGGACACAATATAGTATCTGGAATATTTTGTGTCCCCCTGTAAATAAAATGCAGTTCGTATTATACATGAAATAAGTTATAGTAAACCTCAGCGACGTATATCAATTTCATTATACACAAAATAATTTAACATAATTAAAATACGCCGCAAACAATTCCCTCCACCCCTATATCGTTCTGTAACGGAATTATTTTGTGTGGCTCTGTAAATGAATAATAACTATTCTTTGCATCGTATATTCTACAGAATGTATATTTTAGCACACTTGATAAATGCATATGAATTTTATTATGTTTGAAAGCATGTAACATCATTAAAAACCTTTTTAAACGATTTTTCCCATAGGCCGTAATGTAACGGAAAACTTTTGACTGTCCCTGTAAATGAACACAACATGCTAGAAACTTTATTTGAAATAGGGATCGTGCTATGGTAGAGGTCACTAACATCCAAAAATTTCAGAACGATCCGACTATATTTACGAGAATTAGAGCGCGGACAGACAAACCAAAGTCATAAACACTTTACAACTTTGTTGGAAAGTGTTAAAAATGCGTCCATGGATATGTCAAAAAGTTTCTAGTTGGCAAGCATAGAAAGTTTTTATTTATTTTTTTTTATTATTGTTTTAATTTCTTTCTCTCTCTCTCTCTCTCTCTCTCTCTGTGAGTATATATATATATATATATTTATTTAATATGTGTACATATATGTGTGTGTATATATGTTTAAAGATAGGGATTGTGAGGTTTTATTACTGTATATAATGCATGTACACTTATTAGCAGGAGCATTTTTATTATAAATTTAAGCTATACTGTATTATTTTTTCACTTCTTCTACAGGAAAAGAATGATTTTTTTAAATGTATAAAGTTCTTAAAATTTTTGGCTACAACAAAAGTTAGATATAACACTGTTTTCTATAATTTACTGCTGTCTGTTTCAAATATCCTTGAGAAATTTAACAAAATTGAACAATTAAGCAATTAAAAAGAAAATTAAAAAATAAATAAATTAGATAAAATGTAAAAAAAAAAAACCTATTAAAAACACTGATTCAATAACTTGAAAAGAAAAATTCTGCACATTGTAATTCTTATTTTTTTTTTACAATCTTTTTCTTACTTTAGCGAAAATCTGCGTATTCTTCGAATGTCTTTTAAAAACGGAAGGAAAGTTGCAAATGGGGGATGACTTTCACTTACATTAGTCACCGTCTTGTCAAATGTTTTGTGGAAGTAGGGCTCCCTTTTGTACTTTCTTATCAGTGAACGTTTTCATATTCTCCATAGGTGGCCAAACGAGGCTATTATCTAGGATGCCCTAGGCTAAATGGTTATATGGGATTAACGGTCAGTTCCATGAATTTGCCTGTGGGAAACAATTTCTCATGTTCTGTAAGCAAGTATTTTGATAAAAGAGGGAATTTTTATTGATTCGGTTTACTGTTTTTTTTTTTTTTTTTTTTTTTTTTTTTTTTTAACTTAGCAATGTAATGTCTGTGGGGTATAGTCAACACATGTTGTGGATAGCTCCAGAGACTACATAATTATTACTATGTTTTATCGCAGAACAATTGTAAAGACTTTCTATTTCTATTCCTATTCTTATATTTAATCAAATAATATGAATGAGAATATGAATATGAAATAATATATAATACATAATTTTAGAATATAATTTCCAAATTGTTTCCTTTTCAAGTTTGATTAATAATATTTTAAAATATCATATATGAAGTACTTTTTTTTATATCGTTTTACATACTTAATATAACTGAATATGATTAAATTATAATATTCATGGGATTAAAAAAAAAAAAAAAAAAAAAAAAAAAAAGAAGTTTTGTTATTTCGGAACTTGGCTAATGTAATCTGAGTATCATTTTTAACCCAAATTTTACTAGGTCCTTTATAGGATGTAACGAACAGTGATTTGGAAATGAATATTCTGTCAAATTTCAGGCCGAACATCAAAATTTTAGTTTAAATATACATTTAAAAAAATTAAATAACAGAAATAAAACTAAACACGCATTAAAATTCATTAACCCCCTCACTGACAAGCCCGTGTTAATACGTTCACTAAGCTCCAGGTTTCACTGCAATACAAGCAATATTTAAAGTAATATAATTCTATTGATTTAATGTATTTTTAATACATTGACCAATGATTAATATTTCCAAGGATTGCATTCATATTCGTTATTAAGTTTTTTTTATAAAATGTTCAAAGAATAATTTTTTTTAACATTTAAAACAAAATGCAGAGAAAACAACATTACAATTTTGCCCTTTTCCAAGACAGTCGGAGGGTTAAAAAAAATCTTTATAAATTGTAAAAGGTTGATCTACTTTGTTATTATTAGAAACACTTAGATGATAGTAGTAAAACATGGATTTTGCGAATCTAAATTACTAATAGCATAATTTTAACTATAGGTACTAGTAACTCATACATCTTTCGTATAAAATAGGAAATCACCATCCTTGTCAATCTGCTTTTAAAAATTTATTATTTTTTTCAATTTAGGAAATTTGGCTCAACACAAAAAAATTAGATTTTTCATTTTTTTTACCCTTTACTTTAAACATATCAAATTGGCTTTCTGTAAGTCGGGATGGATAATTATTTCCATAAAACTGTAAAGAAAATACCCCTTTTCTACTGTTAAGTAATATTGTTATCAGATTAAGTAAAATAATGCTAAAAAGTGATAAAATATCTTTATTAAGATTGACGATCGTTTCGTCGCACCAACGCCGACATTTTCAAAATCATTTATGATAGAAAATATTCTCACAAACTTTATAAACAACATTAGCAATTTTTAGCATTATTTTACTTAATCTGTTTATGATTTTTATACATGTTTTTAATATTGTTATCCTTCGTTAGATTCAATATTAATGACCCCATTTTAATGCTTATTGTTTCTCATAACACACAATGATCTATAACCAGGGCTGCGGAGTCGGAGTTGGGACCATTTTTGAGCGAAAGAGTCGGAGTCGAAGTTGGATCTGTTAAAATTGTCGGAGTCGGAATCGCCCATTTTTCCCTCCGACTCCGCAGCCCTGTCTATAACCTACCTAAATTAGCTTTTGATCAAGTAATTTGTATTGAGGGGAGCTTGTGTATCCATTTATGAATGGATTTGTAAGAATGGGTCTTTTTCTGAAGAATCTCTTTTTCCCAATCTTAAAATTTTCTTAGTATAACTTAAATTACGAATTAAATTGTATATTTAAAAAAAAAATAAATAAAAGTAAACTGAAATTAAACGGAAAAATTTCTTGATCAACGCAAAATGTAATAATGGATGTAATAATCCGCTTGAAAAAAAAAAAAAACAAAAAAAAAAAACATAATAAATTTGCAAGAGACGACGGACCTGCTAAAAAAGGAACCTAATTACAACGATTTATTTCTCTTGCATGTGATTCAATCTTAGAAGGTTTTCCTGCATAGAATTTTTCAGATGTTTAGTCTCCTAGCCGTGTAAATGGAATATTGATATTAATATTAATTCAGATATTTACATACAAATAGAAATTCATTAAAAAATGAATATAGTTTACAATAGGATATATTGAAAGAAATATGGGAGAACCAGTATTTTGAAACGGATGTACTTAGACTATGTAGTTTTTTTTTTTTTTTTTTTTTTTTTTGTCTTTAACGAAGAATATAAACATAAAAAAGAGACTATAATAATAATTTTATATTTGTCAGAACCCCCACAAGACAAAATTTTAAACATATCGACTCAAAAATAAATATCTATACAGGCTGCTGATGCATTTATAGAAACTATTATTAAGAAATTCTAAATTCTTCCCAGAAAGTTTGAATTGTTATTTTTTATTATTATAAGTATAAATATTTCGTGAATAAAATGGAGGAAAATTAGTATTAAAAATTTTACGGTTTGAAATCTAAATTTCTGAATAAAAAATCCGTCAGATTTAGCAACACTGTTTGTGGCCTGTATAATGATAAGAAGGCTCTGCTAGAGGTCTGCACGGGCCCGGGCTTGGCCTGAGGCCCGTACCCGGCTAAGCACGAGAAACAAAATAGACGGGCCGGTCGGGCGAAAAAATTGAACGGTCCTACTGGACCGGGCTGGGTCGATAAAAAAAATTAAGCGGCCCTACCGGCACCTATAAAATTTTTTCAGTCGAAACCGATAACATATGAGGCATTTTCAATTAATGTGATTTTCGCGAGAATAAATGTGTGTCACGAGCCGATGGTGGTTTAACAACATCAATACAGAAATGTAACATGTCCAGCGTAGAGATCAACATCGGACAGTTACATGGTGTCAGGGTCTTCCTTTTTTCAGCAGACTCGTGCCGGGCCGAAATCAAGCTTGCATTTTTTTCTGCATAGTCGTGCAAGGATAGAACTATACTTTATTGTTTTCAGGATGTGTAGGAAAGGCAAGGTATTTTGTAAAAATATTAATAGCGATAATGAACTTCTGTTAAGGGAATCTTCGGAAATATACCTTAAGGTATATTTCCTCAAATTCACTGCTCAAATTCACTGCTCAACAATGAGAAATTTTCTGACACATTTTCTGACTTATTTTTAATTGTAAAGACTTAAATTGGCAGGCCTGGCTATTGAAGGAATTTGGAATCGAATAGCGTTTTCAATTTTTTATAATTAAATTACTTATCGAGATATAAGATATTCTTGTCACGTGACTGCTTATTTTTCTCCTTTCCCGTGCTATCGCTTCCAGAAATTCGGTTAAAACATTTAACTTTGACAGTATATTTTCTCAAATATATATTGCCTTTAACAAAAAATGGATAACATTATTCGATTACATAGATTCTGAATAAGAACACCTGCCAATCATATGCGTTTCTGAAAAGAAATGAATTCAGAAATGTACTAGAAAGTAGCTCCTTTGGATTTGAGAAAAGCCTTAAGGGTGTCCTCAAATCCAGAAGGGCAACTTTCTGACATAAGTTTTAATTTATTTTTGTTCGAAAATGCAGGAAACTAGCTGGTGTTGTTGTTCAGAAACTATGTCATTGAGCTGTTGTTTCCATTTTTTTGCAAACGCAATAGATCTTTCAGAAAATAGTGTCAAAGTGGGCGTTTTGAACCGAATTTCCAAGCGAAGGAAGAAAGAGACTCAAGAGCGGGCGAAAAACGGGTTTGTCACGTGATCAAAATTCCTTATAACTCACTAGGTAATTGATTGATCAAAAAATGAAAAAACAGTTCAATTCCAAATCGCTTCCATGGCCAGGCTTTCCAATTTTATACATTTCCTTTAAAAAATGAATTTGTAAATGTGTCAAAACGTTTTGCGCTTGTTGAGCAAAGCAGTTAAGTACAGCCTTAATATTTGGCAGAGAAATAGTTTCACAAATCTCCTTTTACTATACAGCTTCAAATGTTATCATGTTTTAAACCCTCCTTTTCTTTTCTAAACTACATTAATTTTTTAACGAATCCTCGTTTGAATGTTGAAACGTCTAAGACCCTAAGAATGCTAATGTTGCTCTTGTGTATTTTCTGTCTTGCAAACACATAGTAATTTTAAGATATACTGTAAAATTATCCCATAAATATATATATGCAGTATTCTTTAAAAGAATCTTAATAGTATGTTCAGAAAAGCCTGAATTTTTTGTAGAAATTGAGTCGGGTTGGATCGGGCCTGATTTAATTGATTTTTTTACGGGCTGTGCCTGTTTTCGCTGATTTTTGTACGGGTCGGGCCTGGGCCTAAAAATTCCGGCCCGTGCAGACCTCTAGGCTCTGCTTTTAGAGCAACTAAAGAAACTCTACCGCTTCAGAGGACTTGGCCTTAGAGGTTGACTTCGGGTGTACATCAATTGCACCTACGGTAGGAGGAGATCATGAATTGAGCCTACAGCTTCGTCCCCTTCTGTATGAACTGCGCTCGAAGGGGTGAGATAAGCAATCCATCATTGCATTGAGGGTTGCCTTAAAAAGTTTTTTCTTTCCAAAAAGTCTTCTGGATGCAAATCCAGCCATGGTAAATCTTGGCGACAATAATCACAATACTTAGCACGGGGTCTACATTCATCTAGCATTGCATCGCATCTTATAAGATATTCAAAATAATAAATACAAATAAAATATTAAAAGGAACTATAATTCCTCAAGTAGAAGATACTTACTAATATTTACTACAAAAGAAGGGGGACTTCCGATTTAAATGTGCCCGGGGCAAACTGCCGCCCCAAATTTTGTTAGCTCTTTCAAGGTATTCCAAGAAATATCTAATATTAATTTTTTAAAGAGCACCATTGTTAAGAAAATTTTTATTTTGACTTTTAACATTTTGGATAAAAAGCGTTTTTCCGTTTTTTATGACAAAAAATGCTGAAAATTCATAAAATTCAAGTTATCATATCTCGGTAAGTTTTATTTGTACAAAAATGAAACTTTTATCGTTTTATTTATTAGTACACGAAGAAAGTTTTACTAAATATAATACTTGAATCCCGTAAAAAAATTAAATTTCTGTAACTTTTAAAAATAACACTTTTTTTATATAAACGGATTTAATAGGATGAAGAACAACTTTAATACATGTTTGCTATTGAAACTATATTTCTAAAGCTAATGGTTTAGGAAATTAGTCATTGGACAACAAATAGAGCTGATACTCTTATATACTATTTGTCACTATTTTAATATTTTATATTCAAAAGTTCATTGATTTTCACAATTTTTTTCCTCAAATAATATCAAATCGGTCATTAGCATGTTTAAATTAACAAGATTATTACTATAAGTTGTAGTATTATGATTTTTTAAATGAAGCAGAATTGGAGAAGGTTCTAATTTAGGATTATTTTAAAAATCATTAATATGTTAAATTTTTCTATCACAACATAATTTTCATCCATTCATGCATTTATATTCTCTTTCAGATATCAAATAACTAATCCGTCAGTTCTACTTAAAAAATTGGCTTTTAAAAGTCAGCAAAAATTTAATTTAAGACTATTTTGAGGATCAAAATCATGAAGTCAACTATAGTCTATTATTTAATTTTTTTTTTTTTTTTTTTTTTTTTTTAATAGGAAGTCATCTATTATTTAAAAGGATATTTTATCTTTATAGATAAATAAAACCGTAATATTTGGAGAAGATTTGGAGACGTTAATTTAATACGATATTAGAAAATCATAATCTTATGTGTATATATATATATATATATATTTTTTTTTTTTTAAGGTTTAAGGGTGTTGTAAGAGTTTCCCTCAAAATTTTCTAACTTACAAACTCATTTTTAAACGTAAAAGCATGTCACTTGCAGACATGACTATTGAATTGATTTGGAATCTAATAATCTTTCAGTTTTTGATAACTGAACTAAATGTTGAATTATAAGCGATTGTTGTTTGATGAAAATTTTACCAGACTGTCACGTCTAGAAATTCAGTTTAGAACGCATTGTGAAAATTTAGTTCTAATGCTAAATGCTTTTAACAGCATTTTGTGAAAGATTGCCTCTAATGAAAATTGGAAAAACCGTTCGATTTTATAGTTTTTAAATCAGCATCTGTCACTCTAAAGCAAGTACAAACAAATATAAATTATGGAAAGTAATGAGTTTGGATTTGAAAACATTCTTAAGGCTGCTCTTAAATTCAAAGAATCTATTTTCTGACACATTTTTGAATTCATTTTTGCTCGAAAACATATTAAATTAAAAGGTGTTCTTATTCAGAAGCTAAGTAATCGAACGACTTTTCCATTTTATGGTCAAAGCAGAGGATTTTACAGAAAATACTGTAAAAGTTGGCGATTTGAACCAAATTCACGACGCAACAGTGCGAGAAAGAAGAAAAACTTGTCGTCACGTAACAAGAATGTCTTATAACTCTATAAGTAAATTATTTATCTGAAAATGGAAAATGCTATTCAATTAAAAATGTTAATTTTATTCCTTGAAGTATAAAAATGAATCAGACAATGTGTCATAAAATTTTGTGTTGCGGTACACTTAAGAAATTAAGTTTCTTTATCCCCTTTTCGATGCATGTTTTTCCAATTATAATGCAATTCTCAGTTTTGAATTCATGAGAATTTAAAGCTCTTCTTCTTATTATTATTAATTACAGGCATGTGCATAAGAGAATCGTGCGTGATTATAAGAATTATATATTCAGTAAAAATTAAATTTTATCAAGAAGTACATATTTAGGTTTCAGTTATAAAACATCGTACAACTGCTTTGGAATTTTAAAATTTACTTTAGAATTTGAAAAAAAAAAAATTAAGTTTTGAAAGAAAATAATAATAGATCAATATTTAAATACCATAGTTCTAAACAAGTTAATAATAATAATAGTAAAAACAATAATACTAAGGGCAATAAAAGAAGTACTAATTAGCGTTCATAGGAATATTTCAGCAGCAAGAATATCAATAAGCAATCCAGAATAAGCAATCCATCATTGCATTGAGGGTTGCCTTAAAAAGTTTTTTCTTTCCAAAAAGTCTTCTGGATGCAAATCCAGCCATGGTAAATCTTGGCGACAATAATCACAATACTTAGCACGGGGTCTACATTCATCTAGCATTGCATCGCATCTTATAAGATATTCAAAATAATAAATACAAATAAAATATTAAAAGGAACTATAATTCCTCAAGTAGAAGATACTTACTAATATTTACTACAAAAGAAGGGGGACTTCCGATTTAGTATGTTGTTCCGTATTTAGAATGTTGTTCTTTTCTCCACCGAACACCTTTCTTTCAAATTAATATAGAGAATAATTTTAAGGTGAAAATTATTTTTTAGAATATTAATTGAAATACGAAATATCTGTATATAAATGTTAATATTTCATTTGTTTGAGATTCTTGAATAATCTTAGAATGAAACATCCAAAGGCACAGTCAACGAGAAATTAGTTTAAACCTGACGAAAATATTTGTTTCCATACATAATTATTCTATATCAAATATTAAAAAATGTATATTTCTAAACGAAAAATAATATGTTTTGGGGTAGGGGGGGGGGGATAGCATTATTAGGTAACAAGTGTTATTTCTTCATAAAACTTTCTCTTCTAAAGTAGCTTAAAAAAATTCCCCAATGTTTAAATTTCTTGTGAAAATATATATTTATATATGGATTTTTTTATCATCATACTTTTATTTAGTTCTTTTTTTTTTTTTTTTTTTTTTTTTTTTTTTTTTTTTTATTTGTGCGTTTTAAAATTAACGGATATACATGTTCATATTGTCTATTTTTCTGTGCTCTAATAATTATTAACAAAAATTTTATTATATACATATGTAAAATATATGTGTATAAAATTTTGTGAGTTTAAGAAAAAACATTATTGATAGCCTAAATTATCGTTAAAGCGCCTAATTTAGTGAATTAACGCCAACAGAAAAGTGTCTTTCTAACAAAAAAAGTTCTCACTTCGTGCCCATAAGTATAAGAGACGGGAGTGACAATGATATCCGTTCCCCGTGACGCCGAGCGCAGTTCATACAGGGGGAGGCAAAGAAGGGTCGGCATAGGCGCAGTTAGCCGGTTTCCTTGACTTCTGGTTCGGGTCGGTTTCAGATTGAGTTTTCATTCTTGCATGTCGGGTTCGGGTAGACCCGACTTTTCAAAAGAATGTCGAAAATAAAGTTTAAAAATCTATATGCAATAAGACCTCCATAGCGGACACATACAAAAAGCGTACATCTCTATTTAGCAAACACTTTTCAACTTTTAACACAATTATACACTATACAGTATTTGTATTTTACGCTTTACCGCTGAATACTGGACATCTTACAATCTATACACATGCCGCATGTATAAACACGTGCATAAACTATCACACACACTATATATGTGTTTTGTGTTTTTGTGTGTGTAAAAAATGAATTATAATATTTTTCATGTTACGAGAGAAGAATCTACGATTGCATTTCTTATATATATTTCATTTCTCAAGCAGTAATTGAATATATACTCATTCATATTGAAACACATCTGTATTTTCAACTGGAAAATAATTCTACTAAACTTTTAGAAGAAATCCCACCAACCCGATTAGCAAGAAACTTAAATCTGTAACATAAGAATCAATCTAGAGGCAACCAAACCCACAAAAAGAAAATTAGAGTAACCCCGTCGCGAAAAAAAAAAAGTACAACCCGATCCGATACAGGACTCTATTCAATGATCCTTAGGTGTTTTTGAGTATTAAAGAATATAGATATGTACACCTGTTTATATAAAAGATAAAATTTTTATTAAATATGTAATTATAGATTATTTTCAATGAAAAACAAGATTTACTTTCTTACCTTTTCATTTCGCGTTCGGATCAGGTGCGGATGTGCGGTTGCGGGTCGTCGAAATTTTTTTTGTCGGTTGGGAGTCGAAGAAATTTTTTTGGTGGATTCGGGTCTGGTTGACTTGACTGCAAATGAAATTTTCGTGTTCGGGTCGGGTCTACAACCCGACCCGCTCAGAACTGTACTTGCCTTCCTGAAGTGCCTGCTTAAGATACATTTTAAACGGTTAAACGTAAAAAGAAAAACATAATTAAAAATTGTCTTCCACGGGGTGTTCAGGGCGCAAATATCTCATTCTTGGTTTTTTTTTTTTTTTTATTTAATTTTTTTGCGCCACTTACAACGAGTAAATTTTACTTTTTTTTTTTTTTTTTTTTTTTTTTTTTTTTTTTTTTTCAGATCATTGGAAATAGAGCCCTGCACGGGTCGAGTGCTGCTAGACTCGAACCCGAAAATTCCATTTGAAATCAACCCGCAACCAGGCCTGAACGCACAAAAATAATTTTCGGCGATCAGCAACCCGACCCGAACCCAAAATGAAATGAAAGTAAATTATGTTTTAATGCAATTGTGAAAAGAAATCAACAATTACAAAAAAAAAAAAAAAAAAAAAAAAAAAAAAAAAGGGGGGGGGCTGGGACAAATTTTACCTATATTTTTACTTGGATAGGCCAGAACCGTGGCGGTTCAATGATCTTCATATGAGCTGGGTTGGAACTGGGGCTGAAAATTTATGCCTGTTCAGACCTCAAAAAGAATGCAGTCCAGCCCCGAGTTGGGCCGGAAAATAAATCCAGTCCCGGACCATCTCGGTCTGAACCTGTAGAAAAAAGTAATCCCTAAACTAAGCTCGGACCGAGTGTCGGAAAGGCAAATTGGGTCGGGTCCATGAAGACCCTTATATCGAATAACCAAAATATTAGTTCACAAAATTTTGTAAATTTGGACGATAAAGTTCTAACATATATATTTTTTAAAAACGAGTTTTTAGTGAACTTCGCTCACTTTCACAGATGAGTTTGAGTTGAACGAGTTCGTTTGAAAAATTTTGAATTTGAACGTGAACTTGACTCATTTTTAAGAAATTGAGTTTGAGTTTGAATTAGTTCGTTTTTTTGTGAGCGTACAGGAAGTAAGAAAGCATTTGGTGATCTTTCAAAACTTTTTTTTCTTTATTGCTTTGTGGTCGTCGTTTACTGTGAGATAAGAATTAGCTATTGAAACTAAAAACTGCCATTGAATATATAATTTGTAATAAAAGACAGCATCATAAGTTTTAAAATATATACTTCTAGAATTATTGGGGGTTTTTTTGCGAACAGATTCAATACTAATTGAATTTCATGCAAGATTTTGTACTATAAATAAAATCATAAAAGGTGCTAATTTTAGTACTATAAAGAAATTATGGCGCTTACTTCAAACGCTGTTTGCAAGAGGTAAGAAAAATTCCTCGATTTGGAATTTTAAAAACTACCACCGTGCGGGAGAAATACTTGCATCATTTTAAAAGAAAATTCCATAATGTATCCGACTAGCCATATTTAAAGAATGAATTGTTTCATCCTCAAAATATGACCCGCCAGACAAAAGTTTTTTTTTTTTTTCTTTTTTACTCTTGGCAGCTTTGACAGGATGAAGACGAATAACACAATATTATTGATACAATACAAATTAGCACTAAGTCCATTGCACACGCTTTGTAGAGTTCCCGGGTGTAATCTTCAAGTTGTTGTTTACTCTATCACGCCCTTATATCGACGACAGCTTATAAGAGACATTTGGTGCCAAGCACACACGTTAGATGTATGTATTCAATTTATAAATAAATTAAGTGAATACGAATTAAAATCACAGTACTTCACATTCCGTAAAAAACGAATTAAAATACACGCGTACATAAAAACAAACTTTCCGTTTGAATTACAACGTATACTAATTCGAACGAAAGACATCTAAAACGCATGCGCAACTGAGAGTGCCCCCTGGTGATTATTGCGTTGGAAGAATCAAAACGTCTTAAATTCAGACACGTTTGAAGCAACGAAGTGTCTTAAAATAAGACGTATGCGGATATTTTAGACACTATTCTTAGTTCGTTTACACCATGATCATAGTAAGACACTTATGTATCTTAAATTAAGACATCTATAATGTCTTAATTTTCAGATTAAGACACTTAAGTGTCTAAAATTCTTTTTCAGTCACATATGTGTCTAATTTTAAGACGCCTCTATTTGCAGTGTTCATAGGCTCCCTGGAAGTCTTCGCGAGCAAGGCTGTTAAGGGACCTTGTCGAAGCTGGAATCATGGATCGCTGGAATCGCGTCAAATTGCTTCCCTTTCAGGTCTTTTTTTGATCCGGAGGAACAAAATAAAGTCGCTGGGAGCGAGGCCGGGGCTGTAGGGGGCCTTGTGGCAGGATTGCTACGTTAAACTTAGCCAAAACTTTGGCGGCTGCGAGCGACGTGTGAGAGGGCGCATTGTCGTAGTAAATAATGTAATCGTCTCTGCTCTCTGGGCGGACGCGCCAGGTCAGGTCAGTTTTTTGCTGGAATGTACCACCGTTTGAAGGATCGAGTCCGGCGCGTTTGCCCAGACATCAGAAATAATTGGATTGTTCTCCACGATAATACGCCCTCTCAAACGCCGCTTGCCGCCGCCGAAGTTTTGGCTAAGTTTAACGTGGCAATACTGCCGCAAGCCCCCCTACAGTTCAAACCTTGCTCCCAGCGACTTTTTTTTATTCCTCGGATCAAGAAAGACCTGGAAGAGAAACGACTCGACACGATTCCAGAGATCCAGGCAGCTTCGTCGAGGTCCCTCAACAGGCTTGCGGGCGAAGACTTCCAGGGAGTCTATGAATAATGGAAGAAACGCTGGCAGCGGTGTGCTGATGCTCAAGGGTCATATTTCGAAGAATTTTTGTTCGCTGTACAAGAATGTTTAATAAATTTTGTATTCTCAGACCAGTCTTGAAACTTTGTGAACACACCCTGTATTTCACATTTAGCCTTTTGTCGCACAATAATGACTTTTTTTTTTTTTTTTTTACATTTCTACTAGGTTTTTTAATTTAACATTTTTCTTCTACATTAGCCACTAACAACGTTAAAAGCGTTTTTATATGAAAAATATTAAGTAGTAAATTGTATAGAAATAGAGCTTGGGGATTTATTAAAGGGGATACTTTCGTATGAGTCGTATGCTAGGAGTTAATAGCCGAAGAAATCGCCTAATATTACGCTACTTACAGCAGTCTTTTTTATCGCGATCATTTCAGTGTTTACCATACTATGCTGTCAGAGGACTATCTATTACAGAGTGCCGTGAAGTAGGAGAATCGCGTTTACGTATGTCGTAAATGTATTTCCAGAAAGGATTGCGATGCAGTTTTGCTGAACCTTTCCGTCTCTTGCTGAAAAATAGACATCCATAAATCATCTTCGTCATGAAAGAAAAAAAAAAAAAAAAAAAAAAAAAAAAAAAAAAAAAAAGGCTTCGCTTGCCGAAAAGTCAAGATTGAACTAAAATTAACTTTTATCCTTTACATTATTCATTGTCTAACTCTTGCAGATTCCTTAAACTAATAGAAGATAAAAGAACCATTTGGAGTTCGCACAACTTCGCTCCCTAAAAAAATAAATAAATAAAATAAATAAATAAATAAAAAGGGTTGCGAATGGGATTCAGAATCCGCCAAAAGATTTTTAAAAATGTTTACATTCTCATCATTTTTTTTTTTTTTTAATTCCCACTGGAGGCATTATTCCCATTTCTCCGGAGATCTTCCTAGAAAGAATAATATTTTCATTTTTTATCATGGCTTTTTTTTTTCAAATTTTCCGTTTAACGTCATTTATTAAATGTTTTCCATCAGTATACTTTCTAAAAATGGTGTTTTACTCATTTTCTAGTCCGGTTGTTTTATGTTGAGCCAGCAATCTGTTAACTGGATGGAATTTTTTCTTCGTGCAGCGTGGATATGAAAAAAAGATTCCCTTGAGTGATTTTGCTTCTTCTTATACTTTTTACAGGACAGTGAACAGATAATTAAGAGTTTTCTCTTTTAAAGGGTGGTTTGCTTTAAGGGGTTTTTTCTTTTTTCCATTCGGATTTAAAAAAAAAAACAAAAAAACTGTGTTCATCGTGTCTATTTTGAAAATTTGCGGTTAAGGGTTGCAGGGCTGTACCCTCGTTTGATTTCTGCATGTAGGCAGGGATGTTTCGGACGCTTGCATGTTGGGTAAAGCTGCTATCAGATTCACCCACTTTTCGAGCAATTTTTGAGCCAATTCTTGATTTCCTTCAACTTTTCGCGAAATATTGTCTCAACACCCAGTGTGATAATAGCAAACAGCAATATCCCCAACTTTTTATCCACAACTCTATAAAAGTCTGCGCTAGCCGCAACTTCCCCCCCCCCCCCCGCAACTTTCAACATTTCAGCCAGTCAGAGATAAGCGATTGATACAAATAGGCGATAAATATTAACGGCTGGTACTAGTAGTACAGGTTTTCCTCCAACTTTAGCAACGACAATTGTAACCTTTTTCTCCCTTTAAACAAGGAAAAATTGGTGTTAAAATCGGCTGAAAAGTTGGTTGCTTTAAAAGTTGGTGAATCTGATAGCAGCTTAACGGAGATTGGATCGGATTTTTTTTTTAAAGGCGTTAAAACATTCCTTGGCTTATTTTGGATGTAAGAATCGGGCGTTTGAAAAAAGTATACAAAAACAAAGATATGACAACAGCCAGATGAGAAAAAAAAATCTGAACTTGGATAGAGAGAGACGAACGCAAACAATTGTCAATTTTTCTTTGCTTCTTAGCACAGTCAACACTAAAATGTACCTATCGAATGCAAGACTTCCACACTATCCCAAACACGTCATCAAAATCATACCCATATAAATATTTTTATAGTAAATATAGAAAACACGTTGGATGAACTTGAATGGTGAATAAACAGAAATCTCTGTACGGTAGGATAACCTTTTCCTAAAGAAAAATATTTAACAAAAAATAATTATACCACCTCATTATGTCAAAGATCTACTGCTTGACCAGCAGAAATGAATTAGCAAAAATATAAATAAATCAATAAAATAATCGTGGAGATATAGGAAGGCCGGTTCTACCCCACTGGCGCTAGCAAAGTGGGGTAAAACTGCCCAGTTGGCTGCCCCATTAGGGCAGAACAATGCCAGTAAAGCTACTTTTACACACATCTCGCATTCTGGAATTCTACATAATAGCTGAAACTTACTACGAGAACTGTTTCGAAGTGGAAAGCGTTATTTTCATCGGGCTTGAAGAAAAGCAATACTGCTTAGACCGGCAGCACAGACGAGCACCTCATCGAGTTCACGGATGAAATTCTAGGATGAGTTAAATCTCGATTCGCCTATTAAAACGCAATCGGTCTGCCAAGTCATATCCTGGTGGAAAATACCTGAAAACCCGATTTGAGCGACTGACGCGTAAGTTTACCATTGTGTTTTACTGATCCCACTCCTCCATGTTTTCATACCTTTGGGTGCAGGAAAACACAATGGGAAACCGCTAAAATCGGGTTCACAGGTGTTTTCCACGAAGATAGGACTTGGCAGACCCATTGCGTTTCAATATGCGAATCAAGATTTAACTCATCCTAGAATTCCATCCGTGAACTCGGTGAGGTGATTGTGTGTGCTGCTGGCTGCCGGTCTATAAAGATCATAGCTGCCAACTTGTACGGATTTTTCCTACCACTAAAATTTAATAGAATTTTTTTAATTATTTAAAGGTTAAAATTGCTTGAAATTCGGTGATTCAGTTAGCTAAAATTTTCTATTAAATTTTAGTGGTATGGAAAATCCGTACAAGTTGGCAGCTATGAAAGATTATGGAAACGCGATGGAATATTTTGAAGAAAATAACAAAAGAACATTTCAACGCCGCTGTAGGGATAACACCCAGCAGTGTGCTGTGTATAAAACGAATAACTAGAAAAAATAAAGACATTTTTGTTTCCAATATCGACCTCTCTCTCTATTAAGGATGATGCTCAGCTTGTTTCCTATTATTTATTTGTCTACGGATACGATTTATTATTGAGTGTGTTTTTCAATAGCATTTAAAATACCATTAAAAATTTATATTTAAGGCAAATGGAATGTTGATAAATGTACAAAAATAATGAGATTTTTATCAAAATTTCAAAGTTCGTATATAAATCAACAGAGTAAAAAAAAAAGGGGGAAAATGTAGATAATCATAAAGATGTCTAAAACAAATCACCTAGAGATTTTTAAAAAAGTGAAATGGCTGCGAACAGTTTCGATGCTTGCAAAAAGTTTTATGCATTTATTTACTCAATGTGTACTTCTGTTATCTTCTGTGTAACCAAACAGTTTTCGAAATAGCGGTCATGCGAGTGAAAAGCTCTAAATACATCGATGGAAAGAGGTTCATTATCTTCTCTAAAAGTATGTTGCTAAGAATTAAATTCGTTATGTTTCGAATTTTTCTTTACATATCTTTCTTTCTTTCGTTCTTTTTTTTCGAATTGTCGACGCAAATTTGCAAAATAAAGGGAAAATCCCTTTCTACTGTAAAAAATAATCCCGCAAAACAACAGGGAATGTCTGGCAGCAAAAGTTGCCAGAGAATTTCTGTATGCACGATAAATTCTCTGGCAACTGCACAGATATTTCTCGTACATACAGAAATTCTATGGCAACTTTTGCTGCCAGAAATTTTTTGTATATGCAGGTATTTCTCGTACAGACAGAAATTAATTGTGCATACAGACATTTTCTGGCAACTTTTGATGCCAGGAATTTTCTGTATGTACAACAAAAGTCTGTTTGCACAGATATGTCTTGTGCAAACAGAAATTTTCTGGCAACTTTTGCTGCCAGAATTTTTCCGTACATACAGTAACAGTCTTCGAGCAGAAATAATCTGTACTATACAGAATTTTTATCCCAATTATTGTACCGGGTGTCCTAAAATAGACTGATTTTAAAATTTAGTAACTTGCAAGTGGTATTTAAAAAAAAAATTAATAGATTGAGTAACCAAATAGTCAAGAACTCGACTATAAAATGAGTTAAATATCATTATTTAGAATGAAAAAAGGTTCTCAAACTATTTGCTAAATGAGAAGAATGGAAAAAAGTCCTTCCGGCCAGTGCCGGGAGGAAGAGGTAGCTTTCATATTCCTTATTTTAAAAAAGCCAACTTATATTATTCAAACACACGAAGCTCAATTAAGTGGAAACCGAATGTAGGAGATTCAATACTAATTTTTATCAATACTAAATCATTATGAATGAGAATTTCGCGAAATTAGTCAGCTTTATCCAAGCTGCTTTTAATTAAAGTAACTTATATTTGGCTGTCAAATTCGGCGATTTCTTAAAGTGCTGCCATTTTAAGACAACATGGTGGATGAGGCTAACCAGTGAACTTGGTCGACACCTTAGTAATTGCTGTACACATGCTCACTCACATCGGAATCGGTTGATATATACGAGTGCTGTCGCAGGCAAAAAATCAGATTTTTCAAAATGTCACCCACGTTAGAAATTGAAACTGCTATATCTGAGCCATTTTTTAAGATAAAGACAAACAAAAAATGCTCCTGAATCCTTATATCAAGGTCAAATACTTAAGAAAGAAACCTTTTTCAATTTCTAATTTTTTTGCACCTCACTTTAAATACAAATTTTTTTTATTTAATGGCCGCCATTTTGAAACAAGATGGCTGATGATGCTGGCCAGTGAACATGGTCGAGATATTGATGTATACTATCCACATGCCTTTTTCCATCGAAATAGGCGAATACGTGTGGTATCGAGTGACAAATACAAGATCGTTTCAAAGTGTTAGCCATAATAGAAATTCAAAGTGCTATAATTCAACCACTTTTTAAGATATAAACAAAAGAACAAATTTTCAGAAACAAAAACTGCTCCAGAATCTTTGTATCAAGGCCAAACACATAAAAAAAATCTTTTTCATTTTCCAATTTTTTAATACCTCATTTTAAATTTTAAACTACATTTTTTTTTTAAATGGCAACCCTTTTGAAACAAGATGGCGAATGAAGCTGGCCAACGAACTCGGTCGAGACATTGGTATGTACTATGTACAGACCAAGTTACATTCAAATCGGTTCATAAATACTCCTGTTATCGCGTGACAAAAATCAAGTCGTTTTAAAATGTCAGCCACAATAGAAATTCAAAATGTTATAACTCAGCCATTTTTTTAGATATAGACAAAACAAAACCTGTTCCGGAATCTTTGTATTAAGGTCAAAAACATACGAAAAAAATCTTTTTCATTTTCCAATTTTTTGGTATCTCATTTTAAATTTAAATTTTTTTAAACTTTTTAAATGGACGCCATTTTGAAACAAGATGGCAGACGAAGCTGGCCAACGAACTCGGTTGAGTTATTTGTATGTACTATGTACATACCAAGGTACATCCAAATCGGTTCATAAATACGTCTGTTATCACGTGGCAAAAATCAGGGCGTTTAAAAATGTCAGCCACGCTAGAAATTCAAAATGCTATAACTCAGCCATTTTTTAAGATATAGACGAAACAAAAACTGCTCCCGAATCTTTTTATCAAGGTCAAACACATAAGAAAAAAATATTTTTTCAATTTTCAATTTTTTGGTACCACATTTCAAATTTAAATTTTTCTTAAAATTTTAAATGGGCACCATTTTTAAACAAAATGGCGGATGAACCTGGTTAACGAACTCGGTCGAGACATTGGTCTGTACTATGTATAAACGAAGTTACATCCAAATCGGTTCATAAATACGCCTTTTATCGCGTGACAAAATTCAGGACGTTTCAAAATGTCAGCTTCGCTAGAAATTCAAAATGCTATAACTCAGCCATTTTTTAAGATATAGACGAAACAAAAACTGCTACGTAGTCTTTGTATAAAGGTCAAATACATAAGAAAAAAATATTTTTCCATTTTCAATTTTTTGGTACCACATTTCAAATTTTAAATTTTTAAAAAAATTTTAAATGGCCGCCATTTTGAAACAAAAGGGTGGATGAAGCTGACCAACGAACTCGGTCGAGACATTGGTATGTACTATGTACACACCGAATTACATCCAAATCGGTTCATAAATACGAGAGTTACAGTGTGACATATGTCAGATATATGTATATATATATATATATTGATATATATATATATATATATATATATATATATATTGAAAAATCCAAATTCACATAATTTATTACACGAAAAAACATCTAACAAACTGTAACTAAAACAATAATTAACAAAACCAAGAGTAACTAAGAAAAAACTAAACATGAAGACAAGTGGTCAAGGCTTATGACTTGTACTGCGGGGTTAAACATGTTTTACGTGCACAACATCCCCCCTCACTTGCCGAGACCAAACAAATAGAAATTGAAAGAAATGAAAACCACAAACTAACCCGAAAGCCGTCAAATGAAGTCTGTGAATATCCTCACCGCTAAGCTATTTTCGATAGGAATCACGTATCGATAAATCACCATCATCGAACAATTCCAATATTTTATTTCGATAGCTTTTTTTCTTGATAAAATTGAAAGTTAAATCATTCAGAAAATGTATTGGGTAATTTTGTTTACTGGCGTTTATGTAAAGGTTATAAATTTCACCAACCAATTTATCAACATTTGAACACAAATTTGCAATACGATTTAAACCATTTAAATATATATTTCTAAAAATTGAAACATGCACGTTACTATTAAAGTTTAATATTTTTATTGTATCAAAATCAAAATAATTTCTTTTATCATAAATACTATATACTAAAATTCCTTTTATAATCTCCAAATTAACGTCCAAGTAGTTGACACTGCCCTGATCATCCGAAGCACTCTTTAAATTCATATATATATATATATATATATATCAATTTTGAACGGAGGGTGGTTTCGGGGTCTGGGGGTCATGATCGATGAAAATATACCAAAATTTTTTGAAATCGCTTTCCTCCGAACGGCTGCAATAGGTAGCTTTTTGTAAAGAAAGCTACCTAAAAAAACTACTATAAAAAAATTAAAATTATCTCTATCTCAGAAAACACTGCGGAGAAATGGAATAACGTTTATAAAAAAAACGTTGAATTTAAAAAAAAAAGAATAGGAACGATAGAACCTTTTTTTAATCTCTGGATGGATTCTTAAAGAAATAAAAAATAAATAAATGTTTTTAAAAAAAGAAAAGCTATTAAGTTGAATGTGAACTCCAAATGGTTCTTTTACCTCAGTTAGTTTAATAGCGGTAACATAGTCTTAAGGCTCTGAGACTCCAATGGAGTTCATTCTCAGTTAGTGGAGTTAATTACTTTTCCAATTTTATTTCCACGAAAAGCGAATATTATCTTTTTATTTTATGTAGTTCAAGGGCAAGAGGCGGTTTTGTGAAATAGGACAAAGTTTATAAGCGTAGTGCAGGGTAAAACAAAATTGACTTACGAGCGAATTTTTATTTTTAGGGAAAAAAAGACAACACAACTACCTCATGTTGCCTAGATTAGGTTTCGTAGGAATCTAAATATTTTGACCCACCCATCCCTGGGATCAATGAAAACTTAAAATTATTGTTGTCTCGAAATTATCTCACATTGCGAATACTGTATTACTGTATGTTTCACGATAAATTTTAATAAATGAAAATTAAAATTCTCTATTGACCTTGAGTTAAATAATTAAAATACATACATAAAGCACAAATAATTGTGCGAAAATTAGTTTCAGGTGCATAAATATGACATAAAGACATTTAAAATACAAATTAAAAATATCAGAAAAACCTAGAACGTTTTCAACCATTACAATGTGAGCTTAAGATGTCATCGAAAAATAAGAAACGCTACTACTTGTTTCCATATCACTTTAATACTCATGTCTGCGAATTTAATTCTTTTAAGGCCGTTCTCGATTCCAGAGGGAGGTTAAAAGCTTTCTGACACATTTTCTGATTCATATTTGTTCTGAAACGCACGAAATAGGCAGATGTTGTTATTCAAAAACTACGTGATAGAAAGACGTTATCCCTTGTTGGGTCACCGCAAAAGATCTTGCAGATAATACTGTCGAAGTGGACGTTTTGAACACAATTTCCGCGCGTGGCATCAAAAGAAAGGAGAAAATCTGTCGTCCCGTGGCCAAAATCACTTATAACTTGATAATTGATTTATTTATCAAAAAAAAAAAAAAAAAACGGAAAATGCGATTGGATTCCAAATCGCTTCCCTAGTCAGGTCTGCCCCTCTCGCATCCGTATGTTCACAAAGCAGGAAATGGCACGTCAAACGTGGCCAATGAGGTGCATTCGTACTCTAACCCGTTTTATCAATATTTTTTGCACCTCTTAGTGTACTGAATGTCTATTTTAGTGCACTTTAATAAGTGCCTATCTATTTCATTCTTTTCGAAAAGCTGTATCATCATTAAAATGCACTCGAAATCATTTGTTCCCATGGACTGTCATGGAACGGAAAACTTTTGACTATCCCTGTCATAAAACTATACATCCGATTTTCATAATATTTGAAATGACTCGACACCATTATATATTTTACAATTTCAAACGGGTAGAATTTTTGCGCTGTTCTATACGGACTGAACGACGACGCATTTACATAATTACGAACGCACCTAAAAATGAGTTTGTTGAGCAGTGAATTATTTGAGAATCGTCTAAAATTGTATAAATAAAATGAGTCCCTGAACGCGTCAGAAATTTCGTCTTATTGAGCGCGGTGAATAACAATGTTAAGAACGAACACTTTTACTATTAACATCCCAGTAGGTTTTGAGATTCCGGTGTATTTCCTCTCCCACTGCAGATGATCTAGCCTCTATTTCCTCTCTAGGTATTCCCGACTGGAAAATCCCGTCGGGATTTTCCAGTTTAAAATCCCGACTTTTAAACTGGAGATCATTTAAATTTTTTTTTTTTAAATGACCTCGAGGAACTTCTTTTCAGTAAAGAAATGGCCCTTGATGAGGAAGAACGGAATCTACCTGCCAAAAAAAGTTTGGAATTAACTTTTCTCATTTCCGAAAGGGCTCCCAGGAAAATCCAATACGAAAGGAGGAAAGTTTCTTCTTTCGGGAGTTTATAGAATCTCCTCCCTGAAAGAAAAAGAAGGCGAAAAAGGAGGAAATCCCTCAAAAGAAGCTACTTCTTCAAATTAGAATTTTTACATAAAAGAATGATCCAAGATTTTTCTAATATGGTTTTTGAATGTGTCTGACGCATTGATTCTTGTTTCGCCACTTCTCAGTTTAGGGGCTATGCATATACAACGTTATCATTTTATGGGCGGGGGGAGGGGGGGGGGAGGGGGTCTGGCACATGATATCGTAAGATATCTTTGGGGGGAGGAGGGTTTGCTTTTTGATATCGTTATCGTTTTTGATGCAACCAAACTTTTCTTTTTTCAGTATCTTTTTCTTTACATCCAAATAGTCTGTTACCTTTATTATTATTTTTTTTATATGTTTTTATGAAAACATAAAGCCATTAAATGTTTATAAAATCATTTCATGCCAAAATTTGGAATTCCTGTTCTTCTGCCATATGCGCATATAATTCGCTGTTAGGGAAATCAGTGTCATATGATACTTGAGTTTACCACCAAAGGAAGACAAAGAATGTTGTCCACTGTTTTGTTGGTAAGTTTTGCTTTTGACGATCCCGTTTTGCTCCGGGCAGGGAGGGAGTGCAAGAACACAATATTACTTTTGAATGCATTATGTAACAATAAGCTATTGTGAAATACTTTTAAATAGTAATTTGTTATAAATTTATTTCATGTATTGATATTGTATTGACTTATTGAATCCGTAAAGTATGCGACTAATAAATGTATAATCATATGTGTATATGACTGCACGTGTATAAAGAGAAAGAAAAAGAATCTAAAAATCGAAGAGTTTTTAAACATTGATAACAATATCATCGGCGGGAAGGTAGGTCGAATACTGGTAACGTATGATATCGTAAGAGGGGGCGGGGGGTCAAAAATTAGCAAAATATTGATAATAAGTATAGCCCCTTACATAGCGTTATATAAGTATAGTCCCTTAGTAAAATTCAAATAAACAAAGACCATCTGTAAAATACGGTTCATTCAAAAATGACAAGTTTTTATTTATTTGTTGTTGTTGTTGTTTTCTAAGCAAAATAAAAAATTTCCCACAGTATAACTATTCATTATTTTAATCTAAGATATCCGCTAGATCGTAATTCTCAACAAAGTATATATATTTTTTTTGTTTCTTGCATATGGACATCCTTATCCTGTTTAACACCGATCCAGCGGGACTGCAACTCTATAGGTTTCTTTCTTAACAACAATAAAGTATCTTTTTTTTAAGGATTTGTGATTAAAACGCCGGTTATAAAAGTATTCATGAATAATCTTTAAAAGAAAAACCTCTGAAGAAAAGTATCATTTCAAAATGATACAACTCTTTTCCGTTTTTTCTACGAAAGATATTCCAACACGATCCTTTTCAATAACAGAATCCGACAATTTTCTTGAGCGTTTATTTTTTGTTATATTCCAATTTTTCAGAAAGATTTTTTTTCATCTGGCATTTGCTAAAACGACGCTCCTTTTTTTATAAGTCGTTTGTAATCATTATTTATTGATCTTTCTTCTCTTTGGATGGGACATGAAAAAGGTGTGTCGTGTTTTTTCATGAGTGAACACAAGTCTACAGTTTTTTGTGGGCTCCCTTTTGCAACGCAAATGGAGTGATGAGACGAGAGCATTTTTAAATCACACTCTTCTACGTATAAAGTGTGAATTTGTAAGTGCTAAAATTATTAAAACGTAAAACGCTTTAAAAAGTTAAACGTAAGCATTGCTTTTAAATGTCTGCGACCCGTATGGCACATGGAGTGGATTATTTTTATATTAACATCTACCATTATTTCCGAATAGTAAAATGCGTCAAATTGAATGAGATGAGATATTCAATAAGGCAAATTTTACTATTCGAAAACAAGGGTAGTCATAGGAACTAGAAAACAGGAATTCTGCTTTTTCAAAATTGAGTGTCGTTCCCCGGATGAAAAAAAAAATATATGTATATATAAGACTTAAAACACGCTCATTTATTTTACATAAAATGACGTCATCCGCATCCGCCGAAGAATTCCTCATTGACGATCCAGTCTTAAACAACATCTACAGTAAAATAGGCATAGGACGTGACTATCGCTGAATAATACACAAATCCAAAAAAAAAAAAAGAGATTTCGTCATTCCAGAAACTGGACAAAAAAATCGGCTATCTCATGATTCATAGGCCTTTATTTGTTTGTAACATTAATATAGATACTTAAAATTAAATCTAGTTTATAATAGCTCCCTATTTTATCAGAAATCATTCATTTATATTTTTTCAAAATAACACGTATTTTAATTGTATTTTTTGTCAGTTTTTATGAGAAAATGGCAACAAAAAGGTATCATTGCTATTTTCCAACAATTTTTCGTTTACTTTCTACAGAAAATGGAATACTTGAGTTTCCAAAATTAAACAAATAGTGCTAAAATCTACAAAAAAAAAAAAAAAAAAAAAAAAAAAAAAATGAATATTTCAAAAATAAATGGAGGTGCTGTTTTCAAACAAATTGCATTTAAAAGTACTTTTTTCCAATACGACGGTATAAAAATTGCAAATGTGCGATGTTTAGAGGTTTAAATAAATGGCAGTAGAGATTATTCCGTACAGTGATACATCTGCTTTGTTTTACGGCTGTCTTATACAATGTAACGTTATTTTTTGGAGACGACATATTGATAGGTGGCAGAAAGAAATAGCATACCGGGGGCTAATAAAAATAGTCCGCTCCACTGGTTGAACACAAATGGCAAATTTCTTTCCGCCAGTAAAAATTAGAAATCTCTTTAGTATTATTATTTTATCTATTTATTAATGAAATAAGATAATCTAGGTTCACATCATGAGGATACGACCCCAAGCATAGTTTACATTCAATACCCGAGAAAAATGTTTCCATTCAATTTTGTTTTTCTGCTGGCACTAGAATCTTTCAGAATTAATCGATCCATCGGAAACATTTACATAAGATTTTATAAAATAACCTTTTAATGCAACCTAATATCCTATAATAAAGGATATACCCTAATTCCCTCCGTAGTTTAACCTTATTGGGTTTACCTATTCATTAAATTTTAGCTGAAAAGTAAACTACAGTAGAACTTCCTTTATCCGAAACTATTTTAATCGAAACTCTCGTTTAACCGAAATCCTTTTTTGAAGCTTTTATTTTTACTATCACATTCATTGTGTTCAAAGCCTTTTTTTTTCAACTTTCATATTTTTTGTGTGCAAGCGGTCCTTTCCGAACGACGAGTACATAGAAATACTTTTGATCCCTTTTCTTAGAATTCCTTTCAATTTAACTAGAGTTCCCGTAAGCAGCGGAGTGGAACGAACAAAGAAAACGAATAAATTAGCAATTCTGAAGCTTTTGAATGTTTTGCAAAAGGCTTGGCATAGCTGGAGCAGCAGAAAGACTATGATACTGGTGAACTAATAATATTAAAAAACCCCGTGATAGAGCTTCAAAGCAAAAGCAATCGAAACTGCGAGAAATAAAACATTGTTTCAAACCCTTGTGAAAGGTACTTAATTTCAAAATTAAAATTAAGAAATTTAGTCTTGTTTCTATTTTGCTATTGCTTTATTCTTATTAAGCACTCGCTCAATAAGAAATAGCGAATCTTAATCTTAAAACTGAAGCATTCTCGATTATCCAAAAATTTCAATTTTCCGAAAGGAGGTCGGTCCCAATTACTTCGGAAAATCGAGGTTCTACTGTATGTAGAAAAAGTCTCGAAACGTGTTTGAAATTCAGGATAAAATCAAACAGAATGTGGTAAAAATGAGCCTATGCATGGCAAAAATTACGCATTTGATATAATTCACAAAAAATGTTTACCTATCAGTCGAAAAAACAATGAAAACTAGTATAGTGATGAATTTTATCTCAGGTTTGAATTATTTTTAATTATTAAGTTATCCTACGTCTTAAGTGAAGAGGTAAAAAATATTGTCCTAATAAATAAAATAAGAATCCGCCATAGCTATATTTGAAAAATGAGCACGGTCCTTGTAGAAAAATCAATTTTAATCCTCTTATATCTGGAAATACGAAATTTATTTAAAAAATCAATAAACTTTAATTATTATTTTTTATTTCCACCAGGTGATATGAGTGGTCAAAAAAATTGAGTTGAATTCACTCTATCTAATTTTAACAAATTATGTTGTTACCATTTAAGAAACTCTGATAAAATCGGATTAAAAAATGACATAAAAATAGATTATTAAACCTACTATAAATTGTCTAACTTTGAAATATTTCCTTATATTGTGGCAGACTAGGAATTCATACAAGCTTCAATCAAATCTTAAAACTCAAGTAAAAGTCCACCTTTTTTTCATTAAAAATCACTAAAATTCGTTATCAGGATGCAGTTTCTATTCATTTATTAATTAACTTATTTCGTATAATTTCTCTATCCCTAAAGATGCAGCAGTATCAAATAATGGCTTTATATAACCTATCACATATTAATCACATTTCAAGTACCTATTACTCCAAGGTTTTAAAATGAATATTTATTATTGTTATAGAATTCCCCTAACCGGTATGAATGCGGAAAGAATGTGTATGAATCATTGTGTTTATATAACCTACCATGCTGATCACATTTACATTATGTATTACTCTATGGTATTAAAATGACATTTAATTATATAATTTTAATGTCAAAGAATATTTAATCTTATTATTCCATTCAGCAGCGTTTACTTAATTTTATTTCTATGAAAAATGCGTTAGAACCATTCAAATAAAGCATTTCACTAGGAAGCGATATTATTTTCTCTTACAATTTATTACTTTATTTAACTTATCTCGATGGAAACTTAGAAAAATGTAACATATTTGAGTGGCAATATCAAAAATCTGTTTTAAATTATTTACCTTATTTTGGTGGCAGCATAAAAATATTTTAATCTTTCTCAAAAAGAATGCATTTAAAAAAATCTCGTTTTTACCCATACTAGAGGTCTGCACGGGCCGACATTTCCAGGCCCGGGCCCGGCCCGACTCAAAGAGAAAAAAATTCGGCCCGGCCCGATACAAAAATTAAAAATTCGGACCGGGCCCGGCCCGATAAAAAAATTTAAAGTTCGGTCCGAGCTCGGCCAGGCCCGGAAAAGTTAAAATCTCGGCCCGAGCCCGGCCCGGCCCGGAAAAAAATTAAAATCTCGTCCCGAGTGAATTTCTACAAAAGATTGATTTTTGCGTGGAATTGGTTAAAAATTTGTCTCGTACGAGGAGTTCTGACCCAAAATATTTATCTTAACTTTTTTTTTTCATGTTGATAATCTTCATTTGTATAGAAGTGCCGCAGGTTGCGATATTTATTTTTTTAATGAATCTCTATTTCTTGTATGTATATGTTTCAGTTATCATTAATATTATTAATCCATATTCCATGTGTTAAAAATTTTAAAAATGCTATACGGACTTCTTCCGTCTTCTAGGACGGAATGGCACAGAAAAGAAAAAAAAATGCGGTAGAGACAAGTTCCCTTCTTAACGAGTGTAAATGTATTATATATTCTTTTCTTACTTATTAGTATATTAATTTTACGTGGATCAACACGTTTTTCAGTTTAAAACAGGGTTCCGTCATAGGCAGGTTCCTTTTCACACATTTTACTATATTTTAATTTAGCTATATTTTAATATGCGTAGAAATCTACTATTCTTTAAAAACAATAAATTTTAATGTTTAAGTGTAGAATAATGGCGATTTAAAAATGTATACATTTTTTGCAAAAATATTTGAGTCAGGCCTATTTAACTGACCTTTAAATGGACCAGGCCACGCTGAGACAATGATTTTCATACTGGTTGGCTCAAAACTAGGACTGAAAATTCTGGGCCGTGAAGACTAGGAATGAAACCATTCGACCCGACTCTGTAGAGAAAAATTAAGTTAGGCCCGGCCTGAGCCTTCGGAAAAAAGTATGGCCCAGGCCCGGCCCGAGTGCCGTGAATGAAAATCGGCCCGATCCCGGCCCGAGCAGATCTCTAATCCATACAAATTATTTTAATCTCTCCCAAAAATTCCTTATTTTAGATAAGACCCTTCGTGTTAGATAACTTTCTAGGCAGAATCACCCTCTGTTAGAGCATGACCTGGAGTCACTTCCTACAAAATGACGACAACTCTCACGGACTCTGGTTCCTGATCCTGATCCTACTGAGGTCGGACCGCAGTTTTACCCCTACTCACCACTCACAAAAGTTAATCTTGCGTATTATTGTACTCATAGATCTGACTTAGGTGCGTCTTGATACAGAAAAAGTGCTATAAATAGAGCTATCCCTCGGTGGCGTGTTTTAACGGCGTGACTGTTACAAACCCAATAAAATGGTTATGCATTTGTGAGGTGCACTCAAACAGGCTTTCTGTAGAATAGGGGGTGCAAAGCATTTATCATTCATGGATAGGGTCTCGCAAAAGTGTTCATTTATAGAATGGTCTGCGAAGAAAACCTGTTTCCAAAGTATTTAATGATGTGGCACTGTTTCAAACAGGATGAAACTGATAGAGTACTGAGATTTGCATTGCTGAGCATTGTTGAGAATAAGCGTGAATTTTTGAAAGATTTTTTTTAGGTAGATTTCGTAAGAAATACTAGCTATTGCAGTCGTTACCATGGTGCGACTTTTGAAAATGTCCTTCATAATTTTTCATTATAGGACCCAGGAACCCAAAACCACCCCCACCTAAAAAGTTTATATATATATATATATGTACTGAATTTTGTCCGCACGATAAAAGTCGCAATGATGCGCGGATCGTCTTCAAACTCGCCAAACACAATGAAATGGCTCATATCTCTGCGGAGATTGCAAATGAGAAAAATCGGTTAAAGGCAGTAGAAATGGGAAGGGCTCAAAATTTTGAATACTGTCTTAACATGATTCTGATAAAACCAGCTCTTACACAACACACAGCAATGAAAGGAAAAAATAAACATTTTTCGTTATAGCAGTTGCCAACAATTAAAAAAAAAACAGTAAAATTCTCACCACAAAAATTACTTTTCTTTTGCAAGATTTGCACGTGAAAAATTAAATAAATAGTTTCACAAATTGAAAACAAATTGAATATTACGTCATAAGTTTTCTAGAGCAAGATTTCCGCATGAAAACTTAAAATAAATAGTTTGACGAATTAAAAAAACATGTATCTTGCGTCCTATTGAAATATAATGGACCTCACAGCAGGTGAATAGGTAACGTCATCTGAGTTTGAAGAAACGTATTCAAACATGATAAAAACCCGACTATGGAAATATTAACATATTTTAACACTTTAAGGTTCTCTGAATTTGCTGTATCCATTTTTAAACCTATTCCATGCGTGTGTGTATTCGTGTATAATATAATTTTCACAAAAAGTTTAGTTCCCTAGAGCTCATTCTTAGTGGAGAAACAAGGTTTATCTCTAATCTTGATTTAAGTTTTGTTGGTGAATTTAGTACTTAACTTCGAAATCTACCTCCGCCTGTAGGCCGAGCCGGCAGGGACATTTTTTAGTTAAACCTTTTCAAGATCAACTCCATTGAGTATACTAAGAGATGTTTGTAGCCTATAAGTAAAATCATATCAGAGCTATACAAATAACAGGGTCGCCTATCAATAGTTATTCCTGAAAATGTGATTTCAGTCGTTTTAAACGAATTTTTGCCTGAATTCAATTTCAGCTCAATAGATGACGTGTCTAAAAATATCTTGTTAATAGACAGGGCTGTACAAAAGAATTCAAGTACGTTTCCGTCTACGGGTAGAAACGGCTGAAGGTGAATTTTCAATGTGTTATTCGTTTTCTTCCTAAACTAAATTTTAGCATGCTCTGTACAAATCTATACACCAGAGAATCGGAGCCGGCTAATATATGTTCAATGTGGTTTTTCAGATGTGTTATTCGTTTTCTGAATTGTTTACTGAGCTATCTTCATCGCCAATTCGTGAAACACTTTTATAACACTCACTGAACACAATAATTAACACTTCTAACTAAAAACATTTTCGACTGTGTTGTGCCAAATAAAAAGATTGTGCAAAAAGTGTTGTTAAAAATTACAAGAGGGGAAAATGTGTTTTCAAAACATCCATTTTAAAAATTGTGTTATAAATGTTTAATGAATAATATGTTTTAAGTGCGTGTGTTTATTATTTTAAAGGCAACATGTAGAAAGTGTTTTACATGTGTTGTTTTGTAGTGTTCTAGATTGTGTGGTGTTTGTGTGTGTGGTCTTACAATGTGTTGTTAATTGGGTGACAAAGTGTTGTGCAGCACAACACTATTGTAAGAAAATATTTTCATGAACACGATTTCAACACAATTAACAACACTATTTTTAGAACACATTTTTGATTGCAACACTTTTGCAACCAATTAAGAACACAATCACAACACAAAAAATATTTTGCATATGAAGTTTTCTAATTCGCAACACATTAACGTGTTGTTAATTGGGTGACAAAAAGTGTTGTAAAATGTGTTTGTTTTTGTGTTTGAAAATTTGAAGTGTTCTTTATCTTATTAAACGGTGAAGTTTTGTTAAAGTATTTTGGATGTGTTCTAAAGTGTTTCAGAATCCATGCAGGGCGCATGATTTTTCTTTGTTTTTTTTTTACTCCTTATCTGGCAATTCACTTCGTTTGACTCTTGCAGATTCGTAAAGCTATTAAGGGGTCTTAGGACTCTTAAGATTGCAAATATTGAAAAAAAAAAGACAATTTTCAACATGTAATATCTTAAAAGATGCATAATTCAAACACACAATTTTTATTGGGATTAAAAGATATAAGTATGTTATTTCGTTTCATGTATTTATAAAATTGCAAGATGCAGAATTAGTGTTTACAGGAGGCTCCAAACTATCAGAAATTTGTTTTGACGAGCAGAAAATGGTTATAACAGTGTACGCGCACGATTACAAAATAAATTTTACAACTAGAATAAAAAATTTTGTACCTAATTATAGTTTAGATTATAATAATTACCATGAATCTAGATAAATTTGTATTTAAAGCATTTTTATATTTTTAATAAAAAGTTGTATTGAGCTAATAGAAAATTTTGAAAATTTCAAGAGTGTAATCCCCTAAAAAAATATTTTTTTGAACAAAAAAAAAAAAAAAAAAAAAAAAAAAAAAGAAATTTTAGGTTTAGTTTATACAGACTCACATGAAACGTACGTTTTGAAAATTTCATGAAAAAATATTTTGAAGCTTTTGAGATATCCTGCGCGTTAGGCCTAAAAACGTCATTTGGAGAAAAATGGCTTCAAGGTTTCGGAAACGGCGCTTCAGCTATTGCGCGGGTATAATTCGAATAGCCATAACTTTTGTTCTCATGGAAATTTCAGGGAAAACATCATATCAAAATGTTCAAAAACTATGGAAGTTTAACATCTAAAAGAAAAAATTAAATTTCAAAAATTTTAAAGCTTTAACAGTCCTGAGAACACCTTAAAATAGCAGAAGATAAACGTACCATTTGGAATTCGCACAACTTCTCTTTATAAAAAGATGGAGGAAAAGGAGATTAAGAATCCGTGCAAAGATTTAAAAAAAAATGGTTATTTTCCTTCCATTTTTTTCAAAATTCCCACTGGAGGGTAGAAGCATTATTCCCATTTCTCCGGAGATTTTTCTAGAAATAATATTATTTTCATTTTGAATCGTGGCATTTTTCCCCCCGCTTACTTCATTGAGTCAATGTGTTCTCAGGGGCGGATTTAAGGGGTCGCGATGGTCGCAATCGCGGGGGGCCCCGCATCCAAGGGGCCCCCAAATCTTCTTTTAAGTTCAAAGAGAAAAAGTGACTTTGATCAAAGATTTTTGTATTTTCAGTTACTTTTACTACATCATTTTCATGTAATAAGTAAAATATTTTTTCTTTTATCTGTTATTTCCAGAAATATTTTAGGTTTTTCTTATCTCTTTTTCTGTTAATCTATCATCAAGACTGTGAACATTTGTGAAGGGATGGGGTGGGGTTTAAGGAAGAAAAACGTACTTTGCTCTGAACTAAAAAGAACCTTGTTAGAGACCTTTTACAGCTATTTTAATAGATGTAGGGCATACCAAGTTTGGGGGCCCCCGAAATCAGGATAGCATATGTTATTAAACATATGGGTCGAGTGGGTCGTGTCTCTTCGACTCCTGATTTCGGGGTCCCCAAACATGATATGCAGATTCAGAAAGCTGATATTTGAAATGTATTGTGAGTTTGTTACTGATTATAATCAATATTTTAGGGCATACCAAGATGAAGGGCATACCAAGTTTGGGGGCCCCCAAAATCAGGATAGCATATGTTATTAAACATGTGGGTTGTGTCTCTTCGACTCCTGATTTCGGGGGCCCCCAAACATGATATGCAGTTTCAGAAAGCTGATATTTGAAATGTATTGTGAGTTTGTTAATTATAATCAATATTTTAGGGCATACCAAGTTTGGGGGCCCCCAAAATCAGGATAGCATATGTTATTAAACATGTGGGTTGTGTCTCTTCGACTCCTGATTTCGGGGGCCCCCAAACATGATATGCAGTTTCAGAAAGCCGATATTTGAAATGTATTGTGAGTTTGTTAATTATAATCAATATTTTAGAGCATACCAAGTTTGGGGCCCCCCCGAAATCAGGATAGCATATGTTATTAAACATATGTGTCGAGTGGGTCGTGTCTCTTCGACTCCTGATTTCGGGGGGCCCAAACATGATATGCAGTTTCAGAAAGCTGATATTTGAAATGTATTGTGAGTTTGTTACTGATTATAATCAATATTTTAGGGCATACCAAGTTTGGGGCCCCCCAAAATCAGGATAGCATATGTTATTAAACATGTGGGTTGTGTCTCTTTGACTCCTGATTCCGGGGGCCCCCAAACATGATATGCAATTTCAGAAAGCTGATATTTGAAATGTATTGTGAGTTTGTTAATTATAATGAATATTTTAGGGCATACCAAGTTTGGGGCCCCCCGAAATCAGGATAGCATATGTTATTAAACATATGTGTCGAGTGGGTCGTGTCTCTTCGACTCCTGATTTCGGGGGGCCCAAACATGATATGCAGTTTCAGAAAGCTGATATTTGAAATGTATTGTGAGTTTGTTACTGATTATAATCAATATTTTAGGGCATACCAAGTTTGGGGCCCCCCAAAATCAGGATAGCATATGTTATTAAACATGTGGGTTGTGTCTCTTCGACTCCTGATTCCGGGGGCCCCCAAACATGATATGCAATTTCAGAAAGCTGATATTTGAAATGTATTGTGAGTTTGTTAATTATAATGAATATTTTAGGGCATACCAAGTTTGGGGCCCCCCGAAATCAGGATAGCATATGTTATTAAACATATGGGTCGAGTGAGTCGTGTCTCTTCGACTCCTGATTTCGAGGGCCCCCAAACATGATATGCAGTTTCAGAAAGCTGATATTTGAAATGTATTGTGAGTTTGTTAATTATAATCAATATTTTAGGGCATACCAAATTTGGGGGCTCCCGAAATCAGGAGTCGAAGAGACACGACTCACTCGACCCATATGTTTACTCATATGTTATTAAACATATTACTCATATGTTATTAAACATATGGGTCGAGTGAGTCGTGTCTCTTCGACTCCTGATTTCGGGGGCCCCAAACATGATATGCAGTTTCAGAAAGCTGATATTTGAAATGATTGTGAGTTTGGTACTGATTATAATCAATATTTTAGGGCATACCAAGATGTGGGGCATGCCAAGTTTGGGGGCCCCAAAATCAGGATAGCATATGTTATTAAACATGTGGGTCGTGTCTCTTCGACTCCTGATTTCGGGGGGGCCCCAAACATGATATGCAGTTTCAGAAAGCTGATATTTGAAATGTATTGTGAGTTTGTTACTGATTATAATCAATATTTTGTATTTCTAGAGTAGGATAAACTTAAAAACAAAGGTTATCTAAATCTCTATTTATATATTCATATCTGAGAAACAGTTTTTATTTTCTCTTTTGTGACAGGGACCCGAATGAGCATCACCTCCTGGTCCTGTCTTTGGCTTGGTCGGGTCCTGTGCCGTATGCATATCAAAGGATATGTAAGGGAGTGGGTCGCAAAGAGAAGGGTGGAGACGGTCGGGCCTGACTAATGCGGGATAGCTTCCCCGGACACCCTTTTTGCGGGCCCCCATGGGAATAGTCAGGATTTTCATTATAGGTGTCAAATGAATAAAATTGGTCAAAAGTGATTAAAATTCATATATTTTTAAACATTTAGAAAGGGAGTGCGGTTCCCCTTCCCCTCTCTGCTACCCAGGCCCCCTCCACCCACACACAAAAAAACCCGAACTAATGAATAACATTTTATTATAACAACTTATTATTTTATTGTTTTCACGAGAAATTCTTTATTGATGTTTTTATCATAACGAGGTAAGTTAAAACCATTAAATTATGACAAAATCTGGGCATTCTCTTTTAGCCATCTTGTAACAAACGTAGATATGCAAAGTAAAAGTTTGCAAACAAATACTTCTATCAACCAAAATATCATTTTTTCTACTATTATCCTGCTGGTATTTTTTCTTAAAGTTGTGATCATCTTTTTGTGATGCCCTGTATATAGATGTGGATAGTAACTGGTACGAAATTTATGCATACATACAATACGTATGAAGTTTAGTACCAGCCACTTCCACAATATTCGGGAACAATTTCTATGGATAAATAGAAGGGGCGCCCCCAGAACAATAATTTCCCCGGGGCCGTAGATAGACGAGATTGGGCCCTGGGAAGGCACAAATAACAGAAGGTCGGTTATTTTTAAACGGTCCGTCACGGGCCCTGTCTTTCGATGAAATAATAAAAAAATATTGATTGAAATAATCATCTTTTGTGTAAATTCTGCAAGTTAAAATAATTAACAAGTAAGGAAAATAAAATGTCAAACCCCGAGTCGTATAATTTGTGCATTTTAAATTTTGCGCAGCACTAAGAAAAGGCCTTTCCTTTCTTTTTTATTTAACTTTTAACTTGCTAATAAATTATCAGCAATAAGTAGGACAATTATCGAGTGTCCAGGATGACGAAAAGGTAAGGGCCCCCAGCTTTAGCTGCCCCGGGGCAACTAAAAATTATTATCTTACCTCTAAACTTTTAACGGCAGGCGCAATTTTTTTTTCTCTGTACTCTGTTAATATACATTTAAATTTTAAATTATTTTGTAATACCCTAAAAAAATAATTCAGTAAGTTGATTTATTAATACAATTCTTAAAGGCCCATTCGTATCACTAACGGGACCATCAGACACAGACACTTCCCCACTATAATCTGTACCAAATCTCACAATTCTTGTCGTCTGCGGTGTGATTAAATGCTGACATTTATTAAGTGTTAAGATATTTCCTTTTAAAATCTACAAACTCCTTGATTATTTATTCTGGTGAAAATACTTGAAACTATTAATAGGTGGGCTTTTCTAGCATAACTGGCTTTCGCACAAATATTTTCTTAACATATTTGCTTTTCTACTAGTAAATCCATAGTCAACTAAATATTTTGAGTAACCCCCTTTCACTTATTTCACAATTTTCACATAAATTGAAGTTTGAAAGTAAAATTTATGCGTCGAAATTTGATTTTACTTTTTTTTAGACCTTATCAAAACATTAATAAGTAATTTACATTTATACTTATGATTTTTTTTATTATTGTGGTGCCCAATAACATCTTATCCATAGAAAATGTTGCATATGACATTTTATGTTTTTCTACACGGAAGCGCAAAAGGAACCGTATGTGTAAAATAATATGTAGTGTGTAAAATATAAATAAATTTAAAACTAAATTTAAATAAATTAGTATACATAGTTAATTCCACATTTCCATCATATTTTCAAGCAATCATCTCCTTTTCTTATTATTTTTTTAATATCAATTATCTCCAATTTTACTGAATAAATTTTGTTTGCAAGTTTTATGACAATATCAAAATTCTGTTAATAATGTAAACTTTCTTCTCATTTTAATGTCATTTAACATAGATTTCTCTAAATGCTTTATTATTTTGTTGATTAAAGTCACTTTTATGAAAATTCATGAAAGCTTCAATAATATTTAGCGATTATTTAAGATAATTTCTCTTCTTGCAAAATTTCCATAAAAGTAAAGATTTTTTTTTGGGGGCCTAAGATAATGCTCAAAACCTTTTTATGCATTTTTTTTATTCCTATACTTATACTTAGCAAGAAATTGTAGTAGCATCAGTGTTAGAAGGCAATATCGCCTCTGTGCTGTGTCTATGTATCCTGAGGAATATTGGGTCAGCTCTAAGAACAAAGATAACGTATTACCCCAAGGTTACAATATAGGACTATGAATGACCTTTGAAAATAACTTTTGCCTACTGAGGTCACCTAAAATTTAACGGAAATGACCCCATCCCCATGCTCCCAGAATTCTGGAGAGATATCCGAGTAAATAGGAGAATTACTTTTTGTCGTGCAACTTGATGAGAGTAGTGATTTGTTTTCGTCTATTCGTCTTAGTTTTGATGTTTTTGCTCTGAAATTTCATAAATATTATAAATCGGTAAGCATAACTGTTACTATTAATAATTTTATATTTATCATGTATTCAATTCGTAAGATTGTTTCGTGCATTTCAAAATTTATTTAATAGCTCGTGAAAACCTCTGCTCTGTTGTAATTAAATTAGTAGGCTTCCATTTGTATTTTTTATTTGTGTACACTTTATCTTCATTTAAGTACAATTGAACAATTTTACGAATTGAAATCTTTTGCATTTCATTTCCGTATTTAAAAAACTTCACTTTCAAGCACAAACATGAAATAATTTTCATCTATAGAGACACATAAATTACAAATTATAAATAATAACTTTTTTTTCTTAACCCGATGTCGTTAAAAAACGGGATGATTGGACGACTTAGCTTTATTTGATTGAATATTAGAGTGATCCTTATTTTTGAGGTTTTAATTTTTTTTGCTCTCACCCTTTAAATTTGTTCCATTATATTCAACAATAATTCTTGTAAAATTTAATCACTAACAAATAATATTTATAGGTAGCTCAAGGAAGCATAAATTTCATAACTGATTTGTTGTCATTTCGTTGCTTTCTTCTCCTTTTACTTCAAAAAATATCCTTAATCCCAAAATTAATAAAAATATTTCCATTCAAAGAAATTACTTATCTGTACTATAGAATGCATAAAAGCATTTGTAAATGAATTTGCTTTGTTTACCTTTATTTAGATATGAGTGCTTAAAAAAAAAAAAAAAAAAAAAAAAAAAAAAATATATATATATATATATATATATATATATATATATATATATATATATATTAATCCAGTGTTGAATTCAGAGGACACCCCCCCCCCCGGAACATTTAAATGCCCCCCTCGAAAGGTTTTAGTTAATGGACAAAAGTGCAATTTCCCCACCAGAACTCTAAAATATTCTTGCGGGGGAACAATTGAGGATTAAAAAGAAAAATAAAATCTATCAATTCGCCCGCCAGACAAATATCTTATGGGAGATCCTCAAAAGGTGGGATCATTAAACGTTAACTATATGTAATTTTTAAAATTTTCAAATTTAAGGCCAATTTTTTTTAATTTTGTCTATAAATATAATATATAAATATTTTTAATAGTATGTCTACAAAATTATACACAAACATTATAAGACAGCAACTATTCTGGAAAATTAATTATTAAAGCATGTAATTAGCAGTTGTGTACGTTACAAAATTTGGACTTTTTTTCCCACGTACTTTACAGATTTTGGGCGTTGATCTTAGTATTTAAAAAATTCTTAAGAAGTAATTAATGTGTCTGTATACATATATATATATATGCATAATTAACTTTTTGTTATCCAGTAATAATAATAATAAAATCAAATGCTTTGTTACGTATGTTACTTTCGGACATAACAAAATACAGAAAAATGCTTTATAGAAAAGTCCTATCTTCAAAAAAGCAATAAATCAGCCTGCCATCTCTTAACGAAATTATCAAAAAATCATCCGTTTCCTTTATGCATTCGTTGTTTACCATTAGAACCACCTGGAAAAAAGTTAAAATTCTTTTTCTTAATGGTACATTGGAGCAGTTAATGTTATGAATGTCCGAAATTGGCCTCTTTAGCATATAATAATAAAATTTTAAGATATTTATACAAAGCTTTTACAAAAAATTATGTCATTTTCTGTCTCTGAATAGAATTAAAAACTCAATGTAATATATATATACATATATAGTCAATGAATGATAATTAAAGTTATGCTTGAAAGGCTTAAAGTTATGACTTGTGTCCAGTGTCCACCTTTTGAGAATCGTCTTTATATAGAAGGCAAGCTGCTTACATATGTTTTTAACTTTTACAAAGAGTGGTCTTTAGGGAGCTAATCAAGAAATTTAAATACAAAGATTTTAAAGAGGATAAAATAAGAAAAAATGTGAATTTTTTAAAAAGTGAAGCTTTTATCATTATCTGATTTTTTAGGGAGGGGATAACAAAAAAAGAGATAAAATGTTGAGATGTGGCATGCTAGTAACGCGGCGACACTTGGAAGCTAAAGTTAAACCAACTGCACCGTTCTTTCCAAATTTTTTGTTTGCATTTTAACATTTTTAAATAATTTCCCCATCCCCCATTTTTGCATATCTGAGGTTGATTTAACCGTTTATTTTCGTACTTTTTCAATGTCGGTTGCACTTTCCACTTTTGAGGACCAGGGCCGAAACTAGCTTTTTCTGTACCCGGGGCAAACATGGATTTTAGCGTCCCCACCCCTCCTACCCCGCAACGTATATTTACAAAGATAATTTTACTAATTTTCTAATAGCCGACTTATTTTAAAATTTAAAATATATAATCATAATATATGTAATGCTGAACTATGTAATATGCTTTGTCAAATATTGATTCATTGAAATCTCGAAAACAGAATCGAAAATAATTCCGCTTTATACCGGATCCTTATGCCATATCATCATTCTTCTATGCTTTGGCATACCCCAGACAGGACAAATTTAACAATACGAATGCTGTGCTAAACATAGACATGAGAAAAATCGACAAACAAAATCCTTCATTTGGCGCCCCTTCGTTCTGGCACTCGGGACACATGCCCCCTCTGTCCCGCATTAAATTCGGCCCTGTTGAGGACTTTTCCTTTTTAGAACAGCTTACGGAAAGATTTCTGAGGCAAGTCCTAAAATTATGTCCCCTCCTTCACTCTGAGAAACCCATATAATGAAAAATCTCAACTTTTTTATAAATATCTCAGTCGTTTGCTTTTATTTCACCCGTTTTAAAATTTCTGCTCTTCTGGAATTTTTTTTTATTGTTTGTTTCTTCGGTTACATCCAAAGGCCACTCTCAGTAAAAGTTTATATATATGAACAACCGCCCTTAATCATAAGCTATCTATATAAGTAGTTGAAAAAAACCTTTTGATTGTATTTTCCTTTTCTTCAATATAAATAATAAACTACAAATAAATAAATACAATAACATAAAATAAAAAGTGAATTTATTTCAAATTTTCTAAAAATTTCATACGTGTAGGGATGAATTTTATTTCATGATAGTGACATTTTTTTTTTCTCCCCAGAAAATGTTTTAAAATAAAATAAATAAATAAATAAGAGGTTTGAGAGCAGACAGTTTTCTAATCATTCAAATGTTTAGTTATTCAACAGTTAAATTTGATAAAAGTGATATTTTTTATACTTGTATACATATTCTATAGTTTTGTTGTTGTTGTTATTTTTACTAAATCAAAAGTACTGTATTGTATGAAAGGGAAACGCATAATAGTTGAACTCGAGAAAAGAAAAGAAAAATTAGAATATGTTTCTAATGCATTCAAAGAAGTTTTTGTTGATGAACCACCTAATTCCCCCAAAACTAACACAAGTTTCATTTCAAAAGTATATATGAATGATATACATGGAAAACAGTTTACCGATGAACTGAAGCATTTCCGTCATTTTCTTAGTGTAATGGGGCAAGATCAGCACTCGGTAGAGCCAGAAAAGTGGTATAAATTGCTGGTGAATAGTGACGGTTTGAAAGAAACATTTCCAAACGTGGAAAGCATTCTGAAAATTTTTCTCACATTACCCGTATCAAATGCAAGTGGAGAAAGATCATTTAGTGCTCTTAAAAGAGTGAAAAATTATCTACGATCAACTCTTTCTCAAGTGCGTTTGAATAACCTTGCAATGTTATACATTGAGTGTGATTCTCTAAGCTCTGTAAATTACGATGAAGTCATAGACAATTTTGCTGCAGCTAAAGCCAGACAATAATTTTTATAACGTTTCTAAATATGCGTTTAGATATCGTTTAATTTAAATACAGGGTGTCTCATCAAGACAGCACAAACTCTGCACAGTGAGATTCCTCGCTTAAAAAACATAAAACAAGACCAACGAACTGTACCTCTACGACCCATAGTTTTCGAGGAGATGCAAAAGAAATGTATGACATCAGATGGGGTACAAGGAAAAATGTTTTTATTGGAAACATGAACATTGGTATCTGCTTATGTTTTCAGACTAAGATAAGTAAAATATCCACCGTGTATATTCAGACATGCATGCTTACACCATGGAATGATGTCAAGCCGTCGTTTGAATCATACTTAAAAGGCTGCATCTGATAGCTACTTTTTGTGTGCAATGAGCCATTCTACGGCGCGCGAATGCGTACCTCGATATACGCGGTGGGCAGTTTGCTCCTCTTCGTCCTCAAACATACGCAAATACCAATTTCATGTTTCCGATGAAGTTTTTCTTTTTCTTGCACCGGATAACATGTCGTACTCTTCTTTCGCATTTTTCTCGAAAATTATGCGTCATAGTGATAAAGATTTTGGGGCACTTTTTTTTATGTACTCCAAGCAAATAATCTGGTTATGTACAGTTTGGTCTTGATGGGATATCCTGCATAAAGTGAATTTTGTATAATTAACAATTAATGCTTTCAATAAATTTTAATAAATTTGTAATTAATTAATGACTGTTTATTGCCTTAAAATTATAAATATACCCAATTTTTCAGATGGGGGGCCCCCAAAAAAGCTCCTGTGAGAGGGGCCCCTTACTTCATAAATCCGCCACTGTGTGTTCTACCAGGATACTTTCTTATAATGGCGTTCAACTCAGTCCCTTTGTTTAATGGTGAGTGAGCAATCTGCACAATGAATAGATTTTTTTTTTTTTTTTTTTTTTTTTTTTTTTACATTGTCGGTAGGAGAAAAAAGCCTCCTCAGTGATGTTGCTGCTGTCCGTACTTTTTGCAAGACAGTGAAGATATAATGAAGAGTTTTCTTTTTTAAAAGAGGGAAAGATGGATTGCTTTTTTTGACACTCCTTTATTAGGTGCGTTCGTATTTATATAAATACTTAGCGCCTACAGTCGTCGTCTGTGCACCTATAAAAGCACAAAAACATGTCAACCGAATGGTTTGAAATTGAATATATAGAGAATCGTAGCAGAATTCTTTCGAGTCCTTTCAAATTTTATGAAAATCAAATTAAAAAAGATATTTACAAAAGTTTTCTTCATTGTATTAAGTCTTATAATACGTCATTAATTCAATGCTTCCCGTTGTTTAAAGATAAGTCTGTTAGAAAAATATATGCCTAACAGTTCTTGGCGTGAGTTCGCACGCTCCTCAATTAATCAAAATTTTAATAGCATTCTGCCTTAATGAAGCAAAAAGAAGGAATAAATAATTCTCTTGTCTTTTTATAGATGTCCATATATCTCTCCCGAGTAGTCAGGGACATTAGGAATTATCATGAAGACACAGTATCATTCTCTATTAACCTGTAACCATTTTTGCATTTGTTCATCGTACATGATCATTTATTTTGTCGGAGAGTGTGTATGGCTTTATGAATCTACTTTTTGTGATAGGAAAAGAAAGAAGCGAGTTTAATTAAACATATTAAGAAAGGACAGCTTAACATTTCGTCTCTCTCAGGCGAGTGCCGATTAAGAGGTAATTTACAAAACACATTTACATCGCTTAGCTTGCAGGTATAGTACTGAACTTTGTTGCAATTGTCCAATAATTGGTTATTTATATTAAAGTCATAGGAAATAAATTTTCAGTGAAAAAGTTAAGTGTATAAGTTATTTATAATGTTTATAAGTTTATATGCAAGCCAGAAAAAAAAAATACGCGCGAGTATGTGGTTGGAGCATTACATATTTCACATGATACGAAAAAAAAAAGAGAAGATATAAAGACTTCCTGATTCATTTATCGGTCAGCTGCTAAGCTTCTTTCACTTTTAACGATGTTATTTTCTGTAACAGATGGGAGGGAAATTTTTCGGATCTTAATTAGGGGATTATAAATCGAAATATCTTCCATAAAGGGCATGATTTTAGGTTACTATAGTGATTATTTTATTAAATCCTACAATACGTCATCAATTCAATGCTATCCCATGATAGGTCATGATTCCAGGTTGCTATGGTGATTATTCTATTCAATACTATCCTACGTCATGAATGCAATAGTATGCTGATAGCTCATGATTCTAGGTTACTATGGTGATTATTCTATTCAATACTATCCTACGTATAAAAGTAATGGTATCCCATGATAGGTCATGATTCTAGGTTACCAAGGAGACGACCTCCTATTTGATATAAGTATCCTATTATTTCCGTATAACTGACTTGCATCTATAGAATCGTCATAAATTTTGTATTCATGCATTTTTGCAGAAGAGCTATTGCACCCAGATCTGACTATTTATAAAACTACTTATAGCACGAACGCACCTCATGGACTACGTTTAACGTACTTGTTTAACGTAACTTGGATCTTTTTTTATATAAAGATGGAATTTTGTGATCGAATTTTCACTCACTTCCTGATAGATACAAAATGTGTACAAAGGTGTGTTTCCGATTATACCACAACATTTTAATATTTTTACGAGTTAATCAATTAATTTTTGGGTTTAATTCTCCCGTTGTCCTGCCAAAGATTATATTATAAATAATCGTTATAGACGAGTTATAGACGAGTGACAGCAACACTAGATTGAAGGATGCAAAACCACGCTCGCTCAAATAAGCCAAATGGCCATGAAACTTCAACGATTCCAATTTAAACACTAAAAAGTAGAATATAAAATATAAATAATAGATTTGCGTGTAAAATTAAAACAAGAAAGAAAAATCATGCTGAAGCATAGATTATGAAGCACTTTCCAACATTTCCTGAAATCTTTAACAAAACTTCGTTATTTAGGGAAATAAAGTAAATAAGAAAATAAAGAAAACATTTAGGACATTTGAAAAACTAATTTCAGCAGTGACCGTTCATATCCAAATATGTATTCCAATTCTTTTGACTAGCCCTGTATTGGATCTGTAGGTTAACATGTATACCATATAATGGGAAAATTTAGTTTAGCATGAAAATGCATAACAGGCTGAAATTTCCCTTTCAACAATTTATATTAATAGATGGAAACATACTTGAATACTTTTGTACAGTCCTGTAATTTATTTAGTACCTTTATTATACGCCACTAGTTAGCTAAAATTTAATTCAAATTAAAACACTCTTAAAATTATTGAAATCACATTTCCAGAAATTATCATCCATAGACGGCCATTATTTGCGTGACCCTGTATATCATTTTATCTATATTCTACGAAAATTTCTTAGTAAACTAAATGCAGTTAAGCGCAAAAATGCATAACTCATTTAAAAACCACCTTTAAGCAATTTCCGCTCATACTCAACCTTTACGAAAATATACAGTACTTTTGATAAAATATACACTGAAATCTTCTGAGTGTCCCTGTAAATGCTATGCACTTCGTATTACTATACATGAAATAACTTATAGTAAGCCTAAATGAAGCATATCAGTTTCATTATATATGAAATAGTTTTAACATAATTAAAGTATGCCGCAAGCAATTTCACCACCACCCCATATATATCATTTATGTAACGCAATTCTTTTGTGTGGTCCTGTCAATGAATAATAACTATTCTTTGCTCTGCATAATCCACAGAATACCTATTTTATTGCACATCGTAAATGCATATCAATTTTATTATGTTTGAAAGGGTGTAACACCAACACTTTAAAATTCATTTGAAACGATATTTTCCCATTGGCTGTCATGTAACGGAATACTTTTGACTGTCCCTGTAAATAAACTAAACAGGCTACAAACTTCATTTGAAACAGAGATCGTGCTATGGTAAACGTCAGTAACATCCAAAAATATCAGGGCAATCCGAGTCTTTTCACGAGAGTTAGAGCGCGGACAGACAAACCGAAGTCATAAACACTTTACAACTTTGTTGAAAAGTATTAAAAAACACTACTTTTATAAATGAATAGTTTCATATTAAGTTATGACTATGAGTTTAAACCCTTTAGAATTCATAAAAAGATAATGTTTGCTTTTCCTTCTCTTTCGACATAGCTTCAAAACGAAAAAGAGCGGAAATCACAAGTTTTTAAAATACCACTCGTGCGCTTTTTTGGAAAGATCATGAATTTCGTGAATTAGGCTTGTTTTTGCAGATAAACATGGATTGATTATAACAGGGAGGTTTTTTTTTAAAAACTAATTTTACTTTTATATTTATTTATTTTTGTCCATTCAAATAACAGCAGGGTTGCTTTGAGCACTTGCCTGTTAAACAGCAGAGATTGGATTCTTCTCCGCCTTCTGTTCATTTTATTTCGAGAATTTTCAATATTTCTTTCTGGTTTTAGAATATTGAACGACTACAGCGCCCTCGAATGTAGTCTGAAAAAATTCGAACCTCTAATGTGTTGCTATTTTTTATGGGAAATATTTTTTTAAGTTTCCAATTTCGAAAAATAAGATTAAAATATCTAAAATAAACACTTTTACGTGTGGAATGGGATTTTACTAGTTGAATGAAACAAACGTCTGTTTTGACTTTGGTACGCAAAGACTCCAAAAATCAAATGAGGCAGAAAATCAAATACCAAATAGCATATACTTTCAATTCAACATTTTTTCACGATTTTTTCATTTAAAAAATATAAATTAAGACAAAGTGGAGTTAAAGATATAAAATCATACAAATTTGAGGTTCTTCACCGGCCCGGGCAACGCCGGGCGGGTCAGCTGTTTCCGAATAAAGTTTATTAAAAAGAGGACAAAATTGACTGTATAAGGTTAAAAGATTGAAACCGGACTTCTTTGACTCATTTGTTAAAATCACTACGAAACGTGAAAAAACGCCTATAGGTATAATAGCCGATCCTCACACACCAGAAAATAACTGGACACTTTTTACTTATTGAAGATTTATAAATATAAATATAAAACTATGTAAACAAAATCTGTCAAGATTAACTGGAAACATAGATAGACTTCATATTTATATATATATATATATATATACAGGGTGTCCATAATGAAACGACCCTACTTTAAAGTTGTCTACAGACAAAACTAGGGTTCATAAAGTTGTGAAATTTTGAGAAAGGCATAATAAAGGGATGGGAACTTGTTGAAGCTAAAAAATATATAAATAAAAATAGTTCGAAATTTCGCCACCAGAGGGCGATTTTTAATAAATTACATACTTAGCATTAACGTAGTTTAGAAATTTTATTGACAGGGTGTCCATGATGAATCGACCCTATTTTAAAGTTGTCTACAGACGAAACTATTGTTCAGAATGTTGTGAAATTTATTTGGAGGACATAATAAAAGTATGCGGATATGTTTGAAGGGGGAAAAAATTAGCAGGCCGTTTTTTTTTTTTTTTTTTTTTTTTTTTTTTTCCATTTAGCATTTCCCATTTACGATAGTTTAACAGATTTTGTTATAAGCAAACATGTTCTGCATGACTTTCACCCTTTTCAGATACCCTCTGGAATCGTAAGATAGCCTGTTCCACAGTTGTCCGCAGTGTGTTCAGGGAAAAAGCTAGGGAAATGTCGTGAAATGCAGTCTTTAGAATCGGGTTAAATTAATAAATAAAATTTCTAAACTATCGTCATGCTAAATGTGTCATTTATTAAAAAATGCCCTCTGGTGGCGAACTTCTTTTATTTACATTTTTTTAGCTTAAACAAATTCCCATCCCTTTATTATGTCTTTTACACAATTTCACAACTTTATGAACAATAGCTTTGTCTGTAGACAACTTTAAAGTAGGGTCGTTTAATGATGGACACCTTGTATATATATTAAGGGGACCTTCTACATTAGAAGACCAAAAAAGAAAAGCACTTTCTTATGATTTTTTGTAAGAAAACTGCAGGATGGATCTTTTTGGAATTTTAACAGTTTCGGCGGTAGCGAAGCTACCGGTAGGGCCTCCCAAGCCGGATGGGTCGAAGGGTAGGTGCTAGACGAAATCTGACACCCTGGTCCTCCAGGTTGGGGGTTATGACAATAGGCCTGATCCCTATTTCATGTAAAAAACCCTCCTTGCAAAAAGAATCTACAAGAATAATAAACCGGATGCTTCTAAAAATCAACGACTAAGGCTGCGGAAAAGGATTATGGCTACATGGAATATACAAGGTATTAGATCAAAACGGATTGATGGAATGAGAGAGATTAATGCGATGAAAATGGATTTGATTGTTTTAACAGAGACTAAGAAAAAAGGGATCAGGAATTGAAAAAAACGGAGAATTTATTCATATATATTCAGGAGTTCCAAAGGAAGAAAGAGCAAAACGAGGAGTATCAGTTTGAATGAAAAGCAAATTTAAGAGACATCTCAAGAATTTTGACGCTGTGGATGAAAGAATTCTAAAGATTAATATGGATATTTTTGGGAGAAGTATTACTATTTTGGGAATCTACGCTCCAAATAATGATGAAATGAATGAAGTTAAAGATATGTTTTATCAAAAACTGCAAAAAATCACTGATGAAATTGGAGGAACAAGAGAAATTATAATGATGGGTGATTTCAATGGAAGAACTGGATGCAGGAAGAGAGATGATAGTGTTGGTGAATTCGGAGAGGATGTAATCAATGATAATGGAGAAAGACTTATAGAATTTTGCAACACTAACGACCTAAGGATTACAAATGGCTTCTATAAACACAAGGATATTCATAAATATACGTGGTGTCAGCATACTAGACAACTAAAAACGATTATAGACTATATACTTATTAAGCAAAGGACCCAATTAAAACTATTAGATGTTAGAGTCCAAAGAGGAGCGGATTGTGGCTCAGATCATTTTATGTTGAGAGCAATACTTGCATTTCCTTACTCGACTAAGCTAATTAGTGAGGAAAGGAATTATACAGAGATGGAAGATATTGATGTCCCAGAATATATGTTTTGGAAGGATTGACGGAGGAAAGTACAAAAAGACTCTTTCAAGTAAGATTAGATGAAAAATTAGAGGAAAGAAATTATACTAATACAGCTGAACTACATCAACATATTAAATTAGCATATTAATTAACATATTAAATTACACCAGGCTGCAAATGAAGCATTGGGTCAAAAAAGAAAGGGAAGAACTTCCCCAAAATTTTTTTGGTGGGACGAAGACATTGAAAAGACCATAAAACAGAAAAAAGAAACCTACATTAGGTGGATGAGTTCAAAAAAGGAAGAGGATAGACAGCTTTATAGAACTATTAGAGAAGACATTAAGAAATTAGTACTAGAGAAAAAAGGAACATCATGGGGGGGGGGGAAATGCAGAGAAATTGAGACATATATAGGAGGAAGACGATGCACAGAGGCATGGAAGTTTTTAAAGAATATTAGAAATGTAAGTAATAATTCATGGCAAGGAATATCTGTGAAGGAATGGGAAGAATATTATAAGACTTTGCTTACGGAAACTAGAAGTGAATTTCAAGTAAATAACTCTGGTATTGACGTTGTGGGACAACCTATGATGTTGGAGCTTGAGAGAGTTAAAAAAGCAATTAAACATTTAAAAAATCAAAGAGCAAGTGGTCCCGGTGGAATATCAGTAGAGCTGATCAAAAATGGAACTGAAAAATTGTTCAGATTAATTACACAATTATTCGAAAAATGCTTTAACGGAGAGGTAACACCAGAAGAATGGAGGATTGGATATTTAACATCAATATATAAGAAAGGGGACCGACAAAAATGTGAGAATTACCGAGGCATTACTGTAACAGCAACGTTTAGTAGATTATATGGACGAATTTTAAAAGATTTCATTGAAGAAGACATAAGAATGAAGGAAAGTGAAGAGCAAAGTGGATTTAGAGCAGGAAGATCATGTATGGATAATATATTTTGTCTTAAACAAATTGTTGAAAAGGAAATGGCAGCAGGAAATCAAATTCATCTTCTATTTATAGATCTTACGAAAGCATATGATAATGTTCCAATCGCAAAATTATGGAATGTATTAAATGAAATGGCTATAAATCCAAGTATTATTAGAGCAATTCAAGAACTTTACAGACAATCAAAAACAAAGATTAAAATAGGCCAAAGATTATCAAAAGGTTTTATAACAGATAAAGGACTCAGACAGGGATGTTGTATCTCCCCAACACTTTTTAAAATTTATGTTGAAGAAGCATTGAAAATGTGGAAGAATAAATGCAGAGGCACGGGACTTAATATGAATGGAACGTCAATTTTTACTCTACAATTCGCAGATGACCAAGTTATAATTGCAAAAAGTAAAAATGATTTAGAGGAAATGACGGTGAAAATTAAGGAAGAATATGAGAAATGGGGACTTCACATGAACGTCAGCAAGACCAAATACCTATGTATAGGAGGAAATGAGACAAACCTAAATCTAACTAATAACATAAATATAGAAAGCTGCGAGCATTATAGATATTTAGGTGTAGACATTAATAGAGAAGGAAGAGACTCACAGGAAATTAAATACAGAATTTGTCAGGGGAGAAAGTCTGTAAAACTATTAAATTCTATTTGGTGGAGTAAGGAGATCTCTAGGAAAATAAAGTATAATATATACAACTCTATTGTAAAGAGCATATTGTTATATGGAGCAGAAGGATGGAGAATTATGGAGACAGAACGAAAGAAATTAGCGGCAGTAGAAATGGACGCCCTAAGAAGATCGTGCAGGATATCAAGAATAGAAAAAATAAGAAATGGCAGAATCAAGGAAATGATGAAAATAAGGGGAACCATGTTAGATGATATCCAAAAAAAGCAATTAATCTGGTATGGTCATGTCAAAAGAATGAATGAGGAAAGACTACCCAAAATAACATTCAATTATGAAACAAACAAAAAAAGGAAACGGGGAAGACCACGAAAGAACTGGATGGATGATATTTCAAAGGCAATGAGGGATAGAGGTCTGGAAGAGGAATGGACCCTTGACCGGAAGAAATGGAAAAAGACTTGTAGATTCTTCGGATGGCGGCATCTGACGTCATAAACCGAGTATATATATATATATATATATATATATATATATATATATATATATTTATATATATATTGTACACATCTTAAGGTATGCACAAGAATTTTTTTATTAGATTTTATTGCTTCTACTCTAGGTTATAAAACAAATATATTCAACTGCTTTGGAAAATTTTGTCTAGACGGAGGGCATGATAGCGCCTTGTAGAATTATCTGAAACACAAAAAATAAATTTTTTGCGTAAACTTCGTGAGTATAGCTTCTAGTTAAATTAAAGGAACCCATAAATTTATTTTAAAAAAGTTATGCAAAGGCTGATTGAAACAAAAAAAAAAAAATTGTTAAAAAATTCATTCTTATTTGTCAGTAACTTTCTTTAAAATAATTTTAGTAAAAGTTTTATATCATATAGAAAGCAATTAAATAAGCTTTAATTTAAAAAAAAAATCAAGATGATCCATTGAGTAGTTTTTTTTAACCATTTGGAAAAATGGTTATTGTTCTCTGTCAAGGTAGGAAATCAAAAACATATTTGAAGCGTTTTATTGGTTTAATCCGCATTCTATTCGTTTTCTGATGGGTCTATACAGTAATTTGTATTTTCCCTTTACTTTCAACAGAGATGGATACTTCTGTTGCCACTATGACAAAAAAGTAATAAAAACTACAAAAAAAAAAAAAACTCAGAAACAAATTGAGATACAGCTTTCAAACAAATTGCAATTAAAAGTGCATTTTTTTCTCTACACGACAGTGTAAAAAGTAATATTGTGGGATCTTTAGAAGTTTAAGAATGAAATTTCATTTAAAATGGGCCCAGTGATATTAATGTTTAATCCATGGCGTACGTAATGTATGACCAGCTCCATAGAAGTTTAAAAATTTACAATACCGAAAAATGTAATCCATGACGTACGTAATGTATGAAATTTCATTTAAAATGGGTCCAGGAATATTAATGTTTAATCCATGGTGTACGTCATGTATGACCAGCTCCGTAGAAGTTTAAAAATTTACAGTACCGAAAATCGTAAAGCTGAAATTTCTTTTAAAATTTGTTCATGATGGGTCCAGGAATGTTAAAGTTTAATTCATGGCGTACGTAATGTAGGATCCACTCCGTGCGATATTTTATGTCATTAATTTTAATCTTCAAAAAAATCATTTTCCAAATGGTCGTTGTAATTTGTTAAATTGCTTTTTTTTTTCTTGCCCACCGTATCAACCACATTTTTTGTTACAGTGGGCAAGATTTAAAAAAAAAAAAAAAACTACTCAATGGATCATCTTGATTTTTTTTTTAATTAAAGATTATTTAATTGCCTTCGATATGAATTAAAACTTTTACTAAAATTATTTTTAAAAAAAGTTATTGACAAATAAGAACGAATTTTTTTAACAAAAATTTTTTTTGTTTAAATCAGCCATAACATAATTTTTTAAAATAAATTTATGGGTTCCTTTAATTTAACTACACTGTAAAAAAAAATTTGTAAAGTTACTAAAATTTTTCTAGGAAACTGGGATTCCAGGAACTTTTTATGTAACAGCAACAAGAAAAATTCCTGTAACAGATGCTGTTACAGAAATTTTTGCTGTTGCCGTTACATAAAAAGTTCCTGGAATCCCAGTTTCCTAGAAATATTTTAGTAACTTTACAGAATTTTTTTTACAGTGTATACTCACGAAGTTTACGAAAAAAATTATTTTCGTGTTTCAGATAATTCTACAAGACGCTATCATGCCCACCGTCCGGACGAAATTTTCTAAAGCAGTTGAACCTATTTGTTTATAACTTAGAGTAGAAGCAACAAAATCTAATAAAAAAATTCTTGTGCATACCTTAAGTACAATAAACTGTTAAAATTCTAAAAAGATCCAGCATGCGTTTTCTTACCAAAAAAAAAAAAAAAAAAAAAAAAAATCATAAAAAATGCTTTTTTTTTTGTCTCTTAATGTAGAAGGCCCCCTTAATCTAATCAAAAAATCCAAAACCCGGTTTTGAGGCGCATCACTTCGTAGGTATTTTCCCGCCCAATCCTGTAGCTCTGCGCACAGCGGTTTCTGCAGAACACAGACAGACTGACACAGAAGCCTCTACATTTATTATTATAAAAAAGAAACCTGAAATTTTAAGTTCTGTCCACGTTTTTACTAATTTCGTTCGTCTTCGGCTTTCATGATTTTAAAGCAGTCGCATTCCGTCCATTCGCGGAAGAAAAATGAAATTTCGCGAAGTCTGCATTAACAAGTAATATAAAAATTTTGTTTTTAAAGTCAATTCCTACTTAGGTCATCCAAGAAAAATTTAATAGAATCCCTTAAGATAGCATTAGTTTTTGTTGCCTTAAAATATCTCAATGGGTGGATTTTCTATAAGCAAGTAGGTTTACAATGGAAGTCTATGGGAATTGGGCAAAATATGAGAGATATCGCCAAGTTGGTGTCCCTTTTGGCGACTCATTTTAGCCGCCAAATTGGGCGATCTATTGCCAAGTGGGCGACAAACTGGGCGGTATTGGGCGACAGAACAGGGTCCCCCCTAGGGTAACCCCTTATTGAAAATACTTTCGTTGATCTTCCATAACCAATGGCCACCATTTTGTTTCCCATGCAAAACTAAAATGAATGAATTAAAATTGAATGAATGAATTAATATTTGAAAAAACGGTATTAACATCCATTGTCATCCAGTACAAGTTTAAAAAAATTTATTTCAACTTGATAGGATGAATAATGAATATTTTATGAACGATTGAAAATTTGAACAAGATAAATATATAAATAAATAAATATAGGGAGAGTGTAAGCTAATAGTAGGAATTGAATGAAAAAACAAGTTGGAAATTGCACGTCAAGCGTGGCAAATGAGGTGCGTTCGTACTATAACTTGTTTTATAAATATTTTTGCACCGCATCGTGTACTAAATGCATATTTTATTGCACTTCCTAAGTGCCTATCCATTTCATTCTGTTCGAAAGGCTGTCACATCCTTCAAAGGCACTTGAAATAATCTTTTCCCATGGGCCGTCCTGTAACGAGAAAATCTGACTGTCCCTGTCATTAAACTCTACATCCGATTTTCATAAAATTTGAAATGATTCGACACAATTTTGCAACATTTATATATTTAAAATTTCAGACCATTAGGTTGGGTCGTTTTTGCCCTGTTCTATGTGGGCGGATAGACGGATGGGCCGAACGACGACTGTAGATGTTACATATTTATATAATTACGAATGCACCTAAAAATAGCCCTTTATTTTAGCAAATTAAAACTTGTGTGAGAGGGGTGAATATCATAAATATCAATTTATAAAAAGGATTTTTTTCTTTGTAAAAAAGGGTGACATAATTAAAAAAACATTAAAAAAAAAGCAGAGTACCTTTTTAATAACATTTTATTAAAGAAAGTGTCTCATTAAAATATTTCATTAAAAAAAGGCTCCCTTTTTTTTAATCTTTGCGAGTGTAGGATAAGCGCATTTAAAATTGAAACAAAATGAAATGTCGGCTGCGAAACGAAATAGTTTGACGGAAATTTAATAAATATCGTGACGCATTATCATAAAAAGCGCTTAAGAACTCTCTGGTACATTTTCTGATTGAAAAATTAAAAATATGGATCATAAGATGTCCAATGTCGAAAGAGATTTAAAATATCTGCTTTACGGATATTGTATACAAAATTTACGAACAACTCAAATCACTTTAAAAAATATTCCGTTAAAATACGGAAATATAGATAGTACAAAACCTATTTCAGTTCTAACACTTAAAACACACGCTTTTATGTTATAGAAAATGACGTCATTCGCATCCGGAGGAAGAATTCCTCATTTACAACCTAGTCTTGAACAACATCTACAGTAAAGTATGCATAGGACGTCAGTATCGCTCACAAATCCAAGAAGGAGATGTCATTATTCAAGAAACTCGACAAAAAAAATCGGCTATCTCATGATTCGTACGCCTTCATTTGTTTCTAATGTTAATATACTTAAAATTAAATACTTTTAAGTATAAATTTACTTAATTATACTTAAATCTTTAATAACTTAGATACTTAGTTTATAATAGCTCCCTATTTTATCAGAAATCAGTCATTCCTTTTTTTTTTTTTTTAAATCATTTGTTATGGGAAAATGGCAGCAAAAATATATAATTTATATTTTCAAACTACTTTTCCTTTACTTTCTACAGAAATGGAGTACTTGAGTTGGCAATAAAAAACAAAAGGTGCTAAAAACTACAAAAAAAAAAAAAAAAAAAAAAAAAAAAAAGAATATCTCAAAAATAAATGGAGATGCCGTTTTCAAACAAATTGCATTTAAAAGTAGTTTTCTTACACTACACGACGGTCTAAAAGTTGGAAATGTACGATGCTTAGAAGTTTAAAAAATAGCAGTAGAGTATTGAACCGTACAATGATACATCTGATTTGTTTTACGACTGGCTGACACAACATAACGTTAATTTTTTGGAGACTTTAATAGCTGGGAGAAAGAAACAGCATACCGAGGGCTCTTGTCCTATTTCGGCGGTGATGGGGGAGCGCGTAGAAATAGCTGGTCGCAATTCCCCCCCCCCCCCCCTTTCGTATTGGAAATCAATATTCCGTCTTAAGGGAAATTGAGGAGTGAATGAATACAGGCTCCTTGTTCTCAGACTACAGGGGGATCTATGGATGACGTACAACACAATTTTGAAAGATATTTTAGATGATTTTTTTTTCATGGTATTTATGGGAAAAGAAATGAATATCCTTTAAACTAAATTAATATTCACTTAAAGTGATAAAATACCTTTAACAAGGCAAAAAAATTACCTTTATTCATGCACATTACATATATGTTTCATTGCTCAGACGGCAACATTCTCAGTAATAAATAGGATACAAATATTTTCACAAAAAATATTACAGATAAACAAAAGTCACGTGAACTCAAGCATAATGAAATGAACTGCAATATTAAGAAGTAATATAAAAATTTTGTTTTTAAAGTCAATTCCTACGTAGGCCATCCAAGAAAAATTTAATAGAATCCCTTAAGCTAATATTAGTTTTTGTTGCATTACAATATCTCAATGGGTTGATTTTCTAGAAGCAACTAAGGTATACAATGAATCTTCAATAACCAATGGCCGCCATTTTGTTTCCCATGCAAAACTAGAATTAATTAATTAAAATTGAATGAATGAATTAATATTTGAAAAAACTGTATTAGCATCTATTGTCATCCAGTACAAGTTTTAAAAAATTTATTTCAACTTGATAGGATGAATAATGAGTATTTTATGAACGATTGAAAATTTGAACAAGATATATAAATATGTAAATAAATAAATATAGGGAGAATGTGAACTAATAGTAGGAATTGAAAAATGGATATTGGTGAACGTGAATTATTTAAAGCTATTGTTTCATTTTTCTGTTGAGCATCTCTTTCCAAGTTTTAGGAAGTTCCATGGAGGCTGAATCATTGCCTATATTCTCTCTGCGTAAGAAGATTTCTATTCATTCCCGGATAGTGGATGGCAAGTAAAAGCTTGATGGATAAATTATTCTACTATTTTAAAAATTAATCTGTAAAGGCTCTTTGTTATACAGTCCAGCTAAAGTTTTCTTGTTTATTTGATGTCTGCTATACGTTTTTAGATCCTAGTTTTAAGCTTTCTGTTAGTCATTCCTATTAGGGTGTTTCATTTTCTAAGGTAAAAAATAAAATGCAAATTTTTTGCAGACTTTGCTTATGTCCCGAGTCTAAGTGATATAAAAGATATATATGCCAAATTTAATTAAGATCGGTTAATATTTAGGGGTTGCACACTTTGATCAGTTTTGTAAAAGTAGGCAAAAAATGAGATTTTTTAATGTTAATTTCACTTACTGGGAAAACTAGAAATCACAAACTTTAAATAATACTAAAACTAGACACTAAGATTAATAAATAGCATAATACGCAAAACATGTGTTATGTTAATCAAATTTGAACGATGCAATCTCTTCTTTGTTCACTTTGTGACGACTTTTCCCTAATGCTCGATTACACTCAAAAAGAATTGTTTTTGTTGATTGTCCCTGACAAATTCGTTTAATCAGATCAATTCCTCTTTCTGCTGTATCATTGACCACAATAAGAGCGTTCACAGAGAATCACTGCAGTATTCTGTCACATCGTGAATACCAAGAAATGATTCAGGTTTTTTCCTTCAAAAACTATTTTTTTTACCTCGAATAGTTTCATTTCCTTTTTCTTTATAGGTTTAGTTTCTAAATTTAGAGTCATATTTCCCTTATTAGCCGGATTAATAATTACGTCCAAAAAAGCCAATCCTACGCTTGTTTCTAAAAGATACCAAAGGTATCTGTATCAACTTAGCAACTGTGAGAGCCTTTTTTTGACATCTGCATCTCGGCAAGTGTTCAGAAACTGTAGCATATCCATATCATTCTTTGGAGCCCATCGACTTACAATTGCCTCAAACCAAAAGTGAACATATATGATGCTGACACTATGTGCAACTCTCTTCATTGCTTTCAATTCTCGTAGAGGATTGCTTTCAATTCTCGTGGAGCTGTTTAGAGAACAGTACAATTTTAAGTGCATATGCTGCCTTTGCCATCCACCTTGCTTGATGCAAAGCCTCTGTAATCCTGAAACAGAAGTTGTTTTTAGAACAACCATTTACGTACAAGAGCAAGAATTGTAATAACTCTTTGTAATCTTCTCTTAGATGACTTCTGTCTTTTAGAACATTTTGGGGATAGTTAACCAGTCTGTACACTTAGTTCTTTTTTTCTTTTTTTTTTTTTGAGGCAAAAACCTTATCAATTCCACTAACTGACGAACTCATATCTTCTCTTTGTGACCTAAGAAATTCTTCATCTTCTTGTGATATGGTATTTATGCCCATCACATTTCACCAGGAAATGTCAAATGATTCACATTTGCTTTATCCGTGTTGCTCGATTTCTCTAATCTCAGGTTTTATTATTCTTTGTACATCATCTGTAAATCAGCACTGATATTCTCCTCCGTTTTAACAGGAATAATTGCTTTCTTCTACACATCCGGTAGTTTACGACTGGTAGATTTAGCAGAATCCAAACATCTTAGGTTTTATTATTCTTTGTACATCATCCGTAAATCAGCACTGATATTCTCCTCCGTTTTAGCAGGAATAATTGCTTTCTTCTACACTTCCGATAGTTTAGGACTGGTAGATTTAGCAGAATCCAAAAATCTTTCTTTCCTTTCCTAGTGTTGGTAAATAAAGCTAAGAGTACTTGCTCCTTTGCAGGGACAAAATACTAATAAAAACTCATGACTAGGCACCTTTCCTAGCCATTAAATTCTTCTTAAGGTTCCCATTTTAAAGTTCAATTTTCTTCAAAAGATGAAAAAAATACATGGGAGGCCCATTAGTACAAAGTATTTCAATATTAGATATTTCACTAATTTCAGATAAAAGTGATCACAGTGTGCAACCTCTAAATATTACCCAATCTTCTTGAAATTTGGCAGATATATCTTTTACATCACTGAGACTCGAGGCGCAAGCAAAGTCGTATGAAAATCACATCTTTGGAAAAATGAAACACTCTAATTCCTATATAAAATTGCAGCGTTCCATCTTCTTCGGTGAAAGGTATTTCATATATTCCTGATAACTGATTTGGTTCTATTGTGTCGATTTTCTTACATACTATGTTTTTTAATTTTACGGAAGGTTTTGCAACTATGGAGATATTGTATTTATTGAGTTTATATTTCAATCTTTCGAATAAACCAGTAAAATATTGTAAAAGGATGCTCTGAAATTTTATACATTGAAATTACATTTCTGTTTCTTTCTCATGCTCTTAATTAAGTTATCTACTGTACTTTCTTTTATAGCCATTGTTTCTTGCGTATGTCCTTTTTTTTTTTTTTTTTTAATCACGGTAATGGAAAAAAACGTACGGGAAAACTGATTCATAAAAACAAATTAATCTTAAATTTTAAATTTTCTTATACCTATATTTCAGGCATTATAGTAGTCACCAGTATAGACACTATTACCACATTTGTTTTACATTAATCTTACATTACAAATTAATCTATTAATTAGATTTGTAACGAGATGCTTAAAAAAAAAAAAAAAAAGTGCTATAAAATAATTTATGTTCACAGAGGACCTTTCTTATGGAAGCACCTGTTTGCATGATACCTGTGACCTTGTGATGTTTGTTGATCCAGTTATTTTTTCAAATTTTTTCGGAAATAGTTTATTGAGCTTGAAAGAGTCGCCGATGATGCGTAGGAAACAGGTAGATTGAAAGATGTTGATAAGCCTTTAAATGCAATGTTTTCACTTTCGGCCTCTAAAACTTTAGTTAAATAAATGAATCTGTTTTTCTGAAGGACCAAACCCCTTTATGTACTGAATTACGAATTCTTGAAAATGTTATCTTCTAAAACATTTTTCGTGAATTTTTTAAACTACATTAGAAGATTGACATAATCATTTAATAAATTATAGAAGGATTTTAGAAGAATTCATTCAATTTGAATGTATTAGGGATTTTGTGCACTATTTATAATCCCACTCAAATCTTTTATTTTAAATATTTTTCTTAGTATTTCGTATAGAAAATGTACCAATATAATGTTCTTACGATAGAAATATTTCCGAATTTAACACCCCACCCCCCACCCCACACACCAACGCTAAGAAAGCTCAAAAGATGCAAAAGAAAAGAAATAAAGAAATCATGTTTTTAAAAATATTTTTGTTTTGTATAACACATAATGTTTTTGCAACAAGGTAAAATAATGCATCTGTAACTCATTCTAACCTGTGTTACAACGAATCGATGTATTAAATGAATTTTATAACAAGTTATTTTAATGGTACTTATAAGTACTGTCAGTAGATAAAGGGTTAAAGAGATGTTTGCAAAAGGTCTTTAAAAAATAGAAATTTTGCTTTTTAGAATTTTTTTAGAATTCAATGCAATTTGAAGAGAAAAATGGGAAAGATTTAGAATATTCTTTAGTTAGGCTAATAATTAAAATAATTTGCATATATAAGGGACATTCAAATGAAACCCGGTCACTACTGTAAAGTAACGATTTTATTAACGCACACAAATGTAGTTATACACAGTACACAAACTCAAAAATAGACGTAGTATTCTTCCTCATGATAACGTTGCAGGTGACTCAAAGACAGCGCCATTCGAGTATTGCGCTGATTGGAGGTCAGTTGGTGGGGAACCCACTGAGCACAAATTTTTCGAAAGTTCAAGTGTTGATGCGATGTGAGTGGTGTCCACACTAATACCCAGTAACCGATGGATCTCGTCCACAGTTATTCTGCGGTTGGCCAAAACTAAATCATTCACTTCCGCAATCATTTCCGGTGTGATGACACGATGAGCCTGTCCAGGACGAGCATCGTCTTTCAGTAGCTCGCGCCCGTCAAGGAATCTTTTGCGCCATTCCGCAATAGTTGAACTACTCAGACTGTACTCACCGTACACAGCTTTCATCCGTCGATAGAGTTCATGGCCCCCAACTCCCTCCGCCGCTAAAAACCGAATCACTCCTCGTTGTTCCTGCTTACTCACCTGCATGTTCAGTAGTGCACGATAACTTGTGTGACTACCTTCTCTTCGGCGTGCAACCACACTGTCGCTATGCAACGTAAAACGTTGCGCATGCGCCAGTCTCTCTACCAATAGGTGGTGCCGCCATATACGCAGTTACGTGGTGCCCCTTACGTCTAATTCAAAGTTACACGCTCTGACCGGGTTTCAGTTAAATCCCTTATAGAATCATTTCGGGGGCACTCAGCCCCCCCCCCCTCTCCAATTCGTGCTTCCTAAGACAGCCTGGGTCCTGTTACCTGAATGGTGAAAGCCTTTACGTCGACTCTACAGCATCTTTATTCTCCCTAGAAAGAACTTTACACTGTGTTATAAATCAGGACATAATAAAGCTCTCAAATGCATTGATTTTAGGTAGATTTCGTATGAAATACTACCTATTGGGATCGTTCCTATGTTGGAATTTCTGAAAAATTTTTGCAGATCTACACCGATCATGACCCCTAGAACCCAAAACCACCCTCAGTAAAAAACTTTATATATATATATATCTATCTGTCTATCTATCTATCTATCTATCTATCTATCTATCTATCTATCTATCTATCTATATATATCACTTTCTTCTGGACACGATAACTTTCGTAATTCTGCACCAATCTCTTCCAAACTTATACATAAAATCAATGGGCATAAAATCTCGGTCAAGTTCGTTAATGGGCAAAATCGGACCAAGGGGAGGGAAATAGGGAGGGGTTTTGTGAAAACAGAAAACCCCCCATAACTTCTTAATTTTTGTACATATCAAATCAGTTTAAAGTTTTTATTACTTCTAAAAATAGGGCCAAAAATTTATGTATCACAGATTTTTGATAAAGTTAAAAATGGGCTCAAGGGGCGCAAAAATAGGGTTTTTGGAAGAAAATAATTCATAACTTCGTCAATTCTCAAGATATCAAATTCAATTAATTTTATTATAAATCTCCTTAACATTATCTAAAACTTTTATATTCACAAGTTTTTGATAGGAGCAATTCGTACCGCAAAAAAAATTAAAAACGAAAACAAAAAGGGCGTTTGAAGAAGAAAAAAATCCATAACTTCGTCAATTCTCAAGATATCAAATCCAATTAATTTTATCATGAATCTCCTTAACATTATCTACAACTTTTATATTCACAAGTTTTCGATAGGACCAATTCGTACCGCAAAAAATATTAAAAACGAAAACAAAAAGGTGGTTTGAAGAAGAAAAAAATCCATAACTCCGTCAATTCAAAAGATATAAAATCCCCATGAATTTATCATATATCTTCTTAATATTGTCTACAACATCTATATAGACACGTTTTGGATAGGACCAATTCTTAGAGCAAAAACAAATTAAAAATACATACCGGTTGAAGTAAAAAATGATCTTAGTAAGGGTGTTTTCAAATCCAAACTGCTTATTTTCTGACTCATTTTACAATTCATTTTTGCTCTCAAAGGCTTCCAATTGGTACGTTTTCTTACTCAGAAACTATATAATGTACCGTAATGGTCGATTTTCTGATAGGGGCAGAATATATTTTTTTAAATGCTGTTAAAAAGGGCATTTTGAACCGAATTTACCGAAGCGGATTGTGTTGGAAAAATCATTGTATTAAGGATGCGCTTAAATCCAAACTGCTTATTTTCTGACTGGTTTTTAAATTCATTTTTGCTCTCAAACGCATTTAATTGGTAGATTCGCTTATTCAGAAACTATATAATGTACCGTAATAATCGATTTTTAGATAGAGGCAGAATATATTTCAAAAAATGATGTCAAAGTGGGCATTTTGAACGGAATTTCCCGAAGCGATTGTGTTAGAAACGAAAAATGTTGTCCTTCTGAGAAAATAATTGTTTATATATCAAGTTTTAATTAATTGAACAAAAAATAAAAACACAGGTCGCTTATAAATCTCTTCAAAAATCACGTCAGCAAGTTTCATTTTTTTTTTTTTTTAATTAAAAATGAATCTGGAATTATGCCAGAAAATTTCGAGTTGTTGAGTATGGAAAAGTATTTTTTTGAATACCGCCCTAACATGATTCTGATAAAACCAGCTATTATATGAAAATGAAATAAAAACTCGTCAAGAGCGGCCAGATAAAATTGTTAAAGTGGATTTATCTATAATCATGATTTAGTTTTTGCTTGTGAAATTAGTATATTTGACTTCGAAATCTACCTCTGCCTGTAGGCCGGGCCGGCAGGGATTTTTTTTTTTAAAACCAGATCGTAGTCTGACGATCGCCCTAGTGAAAAGATATATATGTAATATAATAAAGCTGGCTGTTATGGTAAATAATAGTTTAATGAATCTAGGTTACATAACATAACTATACTATTTACAATTTAAAGTTAAGGGGGACCTTGGGAAACAACAGACATCGGGCCGACACGACGGCCGCAATTATCGAGAGACCCGAACGGGGCGTCCTTCCCGTTCACAAGCCAAAAGCTTTTCTCTACTTTTGTCATCTCAATTTGTTCTCAGGCTAGTTTAGTAAAAGTTATATCTCAGCAAATAGTTGCGCTTGGGTTGGGCTTTATGTTATAAGGCCTTTCGTGGAAAATCGCTGAAGCATCTTGTTGCTAGCATGAGTGTTTAACCACAACTCACATATATATATATATATATTTTACCTGGGAGCTCTATGGAGAATATATAAGTAAGGAATACGAAACATGTACTTCCAATTAACCTAATTACATAAGAATAAATATACAGGGAGTCAGGGCTGTAAGTATCCAAAAGTTATGACTTATTATTACGGAACTACCCATCAGAATAGAATACTTCTATGAGACTTCATCTCCGAGATTTTAAAACATTGAATAAAACGAAAAGCTGAAAATGTGGATGAGTGGAAAAAGCATATCATAGAAGCAATTTGTCTAGTAACTCCTGGTATACTACGAAAAATTTGGGGAGAACTGGATGACCGTTTAGACGTTTGTCGTACCACCAAAGGCGCACACATCGAAGTCTATCGTAATCAAAACTTTGTGAGATGCTATTTTTATTGAAATATTTTTTTTAACTAGGGGGTTCTGCCCCCTACGAGCTACGTTCGTCAAACACCGTTCAGGCGCCGCAGACTTTAACAGCACGCTAATTTGATCGGCTTTAAAAAGATTTCGGAAGATTGAATTATAATTTGAATACACTGCAAATAAAGGCGTCTTAAATTAAGATACATATGTGACTGAAAAAGAATTTCAGACACTTAAGTGTCTGAATCTGAAAATTCAGTCACAATAGATGTCTTAATTTAAAACACCTAAGTGTCTTACTATGATCATAGTGTACACGAACTGATAAAAGTGTCTAAAAAATCTGCAAGTGTCTAATTTTAAGACACTTTGTAACTCCGCTCCGCATTCACCAGGGGGCACTCTCAGTTGCGCATGCGTCTTCCTTTCGAACTCGATGTTCGTTTGTAATTCAAACTGAATGCTTGTTTTTATGTACGCGTACATTTTAACTAATAATTTATTTTGACTTGATTGTTTTTTGCGGAATGTGAAGTTCCGGGATTTAATTTCTATCGACATAGTGGTACTCCGTATTAATATTTATCTATAAAGCTAATACAGTGTTCTTCATCTCGTCAAATTTGTAAAGAGAACTGTTGTCTGGCGGGCTATGTTTTCAGGATGGAAATTTTCCATCCTTTTAACAGAGCTAGCCGGATGTGCAAGGGGATTTTATTTTTTAAATATCCAAGTCTGCCTAATTAACGGATACTAACGTAGCCTCCAATCCGGACGTCCTCTGGACGAATGTGCTTTTGGAATAATCACACCTTTTCCCAGGTAAGTGGGGTCTTAACTATGTATTTAAAACTCTCTGTGATTGTTTTCTCTTTAAATGAAGACCTCACACGAGTCTATAGCTTTATTAGTTCCTGAGTTATGCCAAAATATGTTCAAAGCATTTTGCCTATGGTATTTCCATGTTAAAATTTTATTTTGCTAATATTTAAATTTCTACTCTTCAAATCATCTGCAATCATATTTCTGTATTATTTTCTATCGAATGTTATCTTTAAAACAAATTTTGGTGTCTCTGCATGGTGTATATTAGCGGTTACTGAATTTATTAATTTTACACCTTCCTAAGCCTTTTCTTATGTAGCCATTACTTTAAAAATCGCAGTGACATCGCCTGTTGATTGGCTCATACTTCTTAATTACCATCAAGACTACCTTAATAGTATTTTTTGGTGTAATTATTACTCTGAAGTACCCTTTTTAATTATTTATTTACGTATACAATATTTTTATAAGCATTTAATGCGGCAGCATTTGTAATGTTTACATCGATTTTTACATTTCTGATAGATTTATTATGTGTTATGTACTGGAATTCAAAAGCATTTATAGTAAACATTCCTGTTAATAGCTGCTTTTATTTATTATTTATGCTTTTCTTGTCTAATGAAGTTTTCTTCTGCCTCATAGTGTGTACATCATAAATTTTAAAAAAGAATATAGTTCGAACATCCTTCCATTCATTGATTCCCCCATATATTTAATACAGCAAATTACTTGTGTTCATTTATTTATTTTAAAATGTTTTAACTGATAAAACTCATTAAATCCGGTCATTCTAATTAAAAGATTTCCCTTTGCTATAATTTTAGTGTTTCCGAGTATTTTAGAAATATCCCATTTGCCATACTGAAAATAGTCAACGTATAATCTTTTTATGATTCAAAAGTCAAAACCACAGCTTCATGATTTGATTCTTTGAACGGAAATTGACGTCACTAATGTAGACGTTGAATCAGAAAAAAATTTGTTGATGTCAACAAAGATTTAGAAAAAGGATCTCGCGTTATCTGTAGTCACTTTGTTAAATTTTAATGATTATTTTTAGATTCTTAAATTCATGTAATCATGTACCGTTAACGTAATTGTAAGAATGCGGTAAAAATATACAGATATATTTCATTTGAAATAATTATATAATATTGATTTTTTGATTACTTTTAGTTAAAAAGTAATTTGAAATTAAAAATGAATACAAAGAGGTAGATTTTTATAAAATATTTATTTGCATATAGCTAGATTTTGCACTTAAAACTGACACATACATTTATCGAATCATAATTTTCCCCATGGACTTTTTCCAGAAGGAGGGCCTGATTAAAGCATGGGCAGACCCTCCCCCCCCCCCCCCTACGATTTTACGTGCTCCAAATTCGATATGGATTTTTTTTTTAAAGCTTATATTTTAAATGTGTTTCAACATTCTATTGATTATAATCAGCATTTTGAACTTTAAAAGTAGAATTAGATTAAAAACTAAATAAAAAAATAAATACAGTAAAAACTCTCAATCGCGGCCACCTCGCGAATTGAACGCGTTTTGGAACGTTGAATTTGCCTGCTATTCGATTGTGTTCGCTTTTATGAGGTAAAAAAAAAATGTATTTATCTTGAAAAAGGTCAGTGTTCGCTGAAGAAAATTGTCCTATGAAAGTTTTGTTGTAAAATCTCCATAACGGACACTCCTACATAGAGGACACAACTATTTAAGAAGCACATTTTTTATTAACAACATGCACATATTTTATATTTTTTACCTCAGAAAAATAGACACTTCCGAATGGCGAACAAATTCCACGGTTCTAAGGTGCCTACTATTGAGAGGTTTTACTGTATTGTGACAAATATTTTAATTTTTAATCTTATTCTACTCTATAAATTCAAAATATTGATTATAATCAGTACAAAGTCGAAAAAGATTTCAATTATCAGCTTTATGAAAATTGCATACCATATTTTGGAGCCCCTAAAATTAGGCTGTGTGTGTGGGGGGGGGGGGAGTAGGGCAGAATAATGGCCATATACTTTTCCAGGATCAACGTGGTCAAACATGGCTACGTGTAATGCTTTAAAAAAATGGCTGCGATTCAGACGTTTGAAGTGTCTAAAATTCAGACGCAAAAAGTGTCTGAAAAAATTCAGACATTTTAAAATGTCTGAAAATTGAACACTCCGTTTCAGACACTTAAGTGTCTGAATTTAAGACATTTCGATTTAGAGTGTATGACGCAATTTTCAAAAAACTTTTCTTTCTCTTTTTAATATTCACGTAAAAATACCTTTGTTAGAAATGAAATATTATGATCGTCTTAAAATATCAAATAAATGTCTCGCGCAATTTTTAAATTTAAACTGTTTTGCAATATTATTTTTTGTTCATTTTACGTAATAAGTGTAATGTGACGTAAATGTGACGTAAATTCCCCTATTATTAAGACTTCTAACGCATGTTAATGAGTTTATTATTTTTACAATATTCTTTCTCTTTTAAAATTCACATGTAAATATAGTTTTTATAACGTAATCTTCAATGAGTTCCTGCTCTTTATGTTTTCTGTTTATAATAGTCACGCGTAAAATAAATTTTTAATTTGAAGCAAATAGTATTGTTTGCGCTGTTTATACACTGCAAATGGAGGCGTCTTAAATTCAGACACATATGTGACTGAAAAAGTAATTCAGACATTTAAGTGTCTAAATGTGAAATTTCAGACATCATAGATGTCTAAATTTAAGACACATAAGTGTCTTACTATGATCATGTTATAAATCAACGGAGAAAAATGTCTGAATAATAGTGACATGTCTGAAATTAAGACATTTAGAAATTCAGACACTTAAGTGTCTGAATGCGATACAATTGTATCATATGAGTGATGACTGTACGTACAATTGTATTGCAATATGTATATCAGCGCTATCAGAAAATATTTCCGAATGGATGAAAGATATTTAAAATACTCTTTCATCCATTTAATTTAGTATTTATTTATAAATGAAGAAATCATGGGACATCTGAGAAAATTAGAAAAGTTCGCTTACTAAGGTTTGGAGCTAAGTTATTTTTGGCGCAATAAATAATTAAATAATTGCTTTTCACAAAATATAAAGTTTTCCAAAAATTACTTGTTATCATGATCGTATACAGGGAGAATCGCTCACCTAAATACTAACAGTTATGAGTAGCGGGAGAAAGAAACGTACTGAGGAGCAAGATTTTAGAACACACAGTAAAACCTCCCTAAAGCGACCACGTTCGTTCCAATGAAAAGTGGTCGCTCCGAGAGGTGGTCTCTTAATGGAGGTCATGTTTAAATCTAGATTTTAATTTTTGAAAAAGGGTAACAATTAATGCTACTAAAATTTATTTTTCACGTTAGTAAAAGAAACTATAAAAATTTAAGTATCAAAACAAAAGTTAATTATATAAATTAATTACTGCAGAGTTCAAAAAATGAATACATTGACGTTTGCTTTGATTTTACGGTTTTATATTTTATAACTTTTGTTACCAAGTCTTTTCAAAGTCCAGTCAATAAATACGTTTTTTTTTTTTTTTTTTTTTTTTTTTTTTTTTGACGGGAACAAATAAAGACCATTTGATTAAATTATGTATTTCTTTGAGAGTTTCCCGACAAACTAGGGCAGGGGAGTTTATCGACCGTCATTCTTAATTTGTCATCAGAGTTCAATTTATTACCTAAAAAGGCACAAAGGGGTTTAAATATTTAAAAGTTACCGGAATAATAATAAAAAAAAAATCTAAACTTAGTTTAGAAGTTTGATGAATAATGCGCACTCCGGTACTATTTTTCTAATAAAATCGTCTTCAAGCGACCAGGAAAAAACGGGATTTGTTTCATTTTCTTCAAAGAAATGGCTCGCTCATGGAGGGAATTCAACTGGGATGGTCTCTGAATGGAGGTAAAATTAGTATTGAGCCTATGGGAATAAATTTCGTTCCATGAAAAAATGGTCGTTCAGAGAGGTGGTCGCTTATTGGAGGTGGTCGCACAGAGAGATTTCACTGTATATGCCTGGGGTCCACAGCCCAGTCCGCTTTTGTAAAAGGCAGAATATAAACATGAAGTAGGCTAAACTAAGAATTTATCCCAGAACTCTTCGTGTAAGACAATTTTTAAGAAATTTAAAAATTAAGATATATTAATCGTTTAAAAATAAGTTTCTAACGATATTTTTCACAATGGAGAACTGATTTCGCTTTCTCTCTCCTCTCTCTGTCTTTTTTTTTTTTTTTTTTTTTTTTTTGTCGATGGGATTTTTCCCTTCTGAACTGCCCTCCTCATTTAAGATAAATTTGGTATATATGAACACTAACAGAAGAACAGAATTAAAATCGTCTTCTACGAGAAATTAAGGGGGGGGGGGGGGAGCTCCTCTAGAGAAAAATTCTTAGCAGCATTTTCTCTTAGCGTTTAATTAATATATTGCTATTTGGAAGAGAAAAAAGTATTTTTTAAATAATCAAACGTATAGAAAATATAATTAATTAAATTTCAGGGATGGACAATCGCTCTCTTCATGACCACCGAAAATTCGATATGTTATTTTCTAATTTTACAATAAAATCTTTATTTAAAGTATGTTTTCTATATGTCTAAAAATAAAAAAACTGCAAAAACTGTACTCAAATAAATGTAACACATTAAGAAAAATACCTAATTAAGAAAATAAAACTTTTCTTATTTCTTCTTATTCAATGATTTATTTCTCGCTGATAAAGAGTTTAAATGAGCTCATCAAGCCCTTTATAACGGTTTGTAAACAGTAGGCTGAGGTTTTCAGCTACTGCAGCGACTACTTTTCGACTGCAGTGGTAATTAAAATGCTGATTTCGCCTATTTCTCTTTGTTCGAATACGTCCGTTGGCAATTGGCGCGTTAAAACGGTTCTTTCAATGAGATAGTTTCCTGTTTAACAAAGTTGCCCGCAATTTTTTTATGTGTAACATTCCGTATTTATATTTTGTGACTGTGTCATCTCATAGCTGGAACAGTTTTTTGGAATAATTCATTTATGGAATAATATATGCGATTATTATAAAAATGATATGTTGAGTATTGTGATTGTGCCATCCACATAGATGTATATGCAGCTAGCTACACAGCTTATAAAGTGCATTTTTGGAATTTCAATAATTGTTCTTGAGAGATTGCAGAATATGAAAGTACGTGTGAAATGTGATTCGAAAAAGCGAATTGAATTAAATTCTGCATTATATTAAATTATATCATTATGAAAAAAATACGTTGAATAATGAAAAAAAAATTTCTTCGTTATATGTTTTTCAATTATCATCATTCATCTGAATATTTAGTGAAACATGTAAGAAGAAAGTGTCTATATTTTTGTGTTACCGTTTATATTACATGGATTTACTTTATTACATTGAAGGAAATACTAAAAAGGTAAGAATGTTATTATTTACAAAAATATAATTTTTATTTGGAAATAGAAATTTTCCTTGAACGATATTAACTATGTAATATTAATTATTTAAATCACTTTTTAAAGAATACATGTGTTTATCATATTTGTATCTTTCTATATAGAATAAATATTTTTCAGTATTACAGTGTTTTTTTATTATTTTCGACTAAATTTATTTCATTTTCAGGATTAATTAACTAACTTGCTTGATAATTCTTAAAGCATTCGATTTATAAATAAATGTTTTTCATATAAAATAATATCATCATTGCTTAAATCATTGCTTAAGCATTAAAAGTTATTGCTTGTGTACATTGACACCCAAATTTGTCAACATTTTTAGTATTATATTTTTGTCCAAAAAAAAAAAAAAAAAAAAAAAAAAAAAGCAGTTGCAGCACTATATATTTTTGTTGAGGATACAAGCTATTAATCTGACTATAAAAATGTCAGTAAATATTAGCCATTTAATATAATGCCATTTTTTTAATAGTTAATTTTATTAAAAATATTTTTCTATAATAGCTATATAATGATTTACAGTAAAATAAGTAAAGAAATAAATCATTATTTACTTTGTTTAATTGCTTAAAATTATATTTAAGTTTTGTACAACTTCAGATATTGAAAAATTTATTAATATTGATTTATTGATTGTTAAAAAGAAATTACAGATTTAGAATGGAAAAAATACTTTATTTTCATATTTTACTGCATTTTTCACATAAAATTGGGGGGGGGGGGGGGATTTTTTTTCAACGTTTGTGCATTTTTATAAAAGATACAGAAATAACAATTAAATATGTATTTTTAATGCAAAATAAGTTTTGAAATTAGATATAATTTCTCTTGCATGTTATTAAAAATATATGTGTTTAACTTTTTAAAGATAGCTTAGTAGCTCTGGTGATTACCATATGCTATATGTAAAATAAATTGCCTACATGGCAAAATATAATTAAAAAGATCAAGTTATTAAATGATATTGTTATTAATAAACCCTTCCGTTGTAATTTCTAGTTACAGATAATATTAACATGATTTCGTATATGAATTTTTATGTTTAATGACAGATCATTTAATTCTTTTACATTTTCGAAATTAATGTTTTCATGTAACAAAATTAAATTTATGTATAGGAAATGCTATGAACATTTTTGCTTCAAGTGGTGGGCATAAAACTTGAAAAATAATTATAAAAGCATCAGAATTGAAGTTATCGTGAAATTTTTAATGTTTTATAAATACATTTTAAATTGTTCCTTTGTAACGCTTTATTAAAAAGTTCGAAATTTCTACAGTATTTAATTGCACGATGAAAGAATTTTTTTTAGACTATGGAAACTTGTTCAAAGTAAAATAACTACATTTATATGTATTTCCTGTGTTTCATCTGTATAACATATTTAAATTTTAAGACACAGAAATTTTCTGACAACTTTCAACGTCGAAATTATTCTGATTTTTTACAGGATTATTTTTTATTATCATCGGAGAATGCATCCATTTTATCCAAATATATATTTACATGTTCATATATATATATATTAAGTCATCAATGTGTTTAAATTTTTGTTGCTGTATATGTAGTAGGGGGAAGGGGAGGGGGTAATGAATGTAAGCCGCTGGTACTGGAACTTATTAGAACCACATTTCCTATACTGTCAAAAAAAAAACCATTTTCTAACTTTTTTAGAATATATTTATAACTGCATATATTAAATAAAACCTCTCAATAGCAGGCACCCTAGGACCGTAGAATTTGCCCGCTATTTAGAAGTTTTATTTTCATATGTAAAAAAAGTCCAGAGTGTACAAATACCCAGCATACCGAGTACAAATTACACAAAATATGCTTCAATATATTATTAATCTGCTTTTCAATCCACAAATGTTGTGGATTGAAAAAAGTGATCGCTAAACAGGTGTATGTTATTCGAGAATGTCCGTTATTACTGAAGCATACAGTAAAACTTCTATAACCGGTCACTCCCGAATAGCGGACAGCTCTATTTAGAAAAATATAAAGCGGGGTAGTGTTTCTTCTAGAAGCATGACCTGATTAAAACATGGAAACTGATCCTCGACCCTGCCCCCTCACCTTCCCATCGATTTTTGTGGCCCCAAATTTGGTATGCAATTTTACAAATTCAATGTTTTTATATAGTTTATATTTTTAGTATTATAACCACATACAAAATTATCATATTAGGATTATAATTTCAGGAGATAATAAAAATATGAAAATGCAATTTAACATTAGAAGCTCTCAATTTTGAATGCTTATAATTCAAAAACTTATCATTCAAATGACTAGAAATTTCGTTTCTAGGCATAGTTTGAACCGAAGATTTAAAATATAGTGTCAAAATTAGGTGCATCCATTGAAAAACAAAACAAAACAAAACAATGTTTGGTCTAATTTTGATTTAGTAGATGGCCCCTATGCAAATTTTAAATTCATCATTTAAAAGTAGACTTTATTTCCAGACGATTGGTACCAGTAACTTTCTCCTATTATTGTTGTCTTCTAGTTGCAGAGTTAGTAGGAGGTGTTTATTTTTTTTTTTCGACGACTGTTCCAATCATGTGGATAAAAAATCGCTTTTGCGACTGATACTGCTTGTGTGATCGCAAGCAACGTGGGGAGCAGAAATGAAGGGTACTCATATCATAATGAAGGATTTCTATGTCCATTGATATTTACTATATTATTTATCGTTTGAAAAGAGCCAAATAAACATGCAGTCCATCCAGAATCTTATAACTACTGCTCGTCTCAGGCGCCGATGTGCGGTTGTTAAACGTTTGAGCATTTCTTGGTAATGATAAATAGTACCTATAATAATAAAAACGAAGGGGGATAAAAGAAAAGTAACTGTTTCGTGCTCAATTTTTTTTTAATGTTCGGATCTCATATGCTGATAATTTTGTGAAATCTAGTGCTAGATTTTATTTAACACAGAAATAAAAATCCAAAAAATGCTTAAACTAATTGACTGAGAATATCTAATTTAAATAGAAAAAATTGTACAACAAAGCAGGGATGGAATTCTTTCCGAAGAAGTGAATCATTTTTTATAAATGGGAGTAATTTGTTACCATAAAGCAGAGCTGATTGCAGCATGGACAAACTGGGCTTTTTCTATGGGACGTTAGCTTTACGGGCCCACAAATTTGGTATGAAATTTCCATAAAGCTGATATTTTAAATTTGTTTTGATCTTATACTTATTTTAATATATATTTTGTACTTTTAGAACATGATTAGGTTAAAGAAAAGGATATATTTATCCAAATATGTGTTTGATGGCATCGAGCAGTCTTAATTTTTTTTTTGTAGCAGTATATGAAGGTGGTGGTGGTGGTAGTGGGGGGGGGGGAATAAATACTAGGTCTTTGGACTGGAATTAATTTGAAGTTCTCACTAAAAGTAATAAACATTTTTGATGCTGTAGGGCATATATGAAATCGCATAAATACATATTTAGGTGAATATATTTACATATATTATCCTATTCTAAAACTACAAAATACTAATTACGATCATAATAAAGTCAAAACTGATATAAAATATCAGCTTTATAAAAATTTTGTACTCAATTTGGGGTACCGTTCATCCGTTGGGGTCATCCGTTTTAAATTTTAATCTATAAATGTATCTCTGCTATAAAGATAAATTAAATATTAGTAAAAAATATTGTTTATTTTGGACCTTTTATGTATTACTTTTTTAAAAAGGGAAGATAGAAGTATTATATCAAAATTTGAATAAAAATACAAATTTTATGCTATTGATATTTCTATATTATGAAGTAATTAAAATGCACAGTAGAAATGCTTTTTTAAATGTTTATAATCACGTTTAACTGATTTTTTTTAACATAAAATATCTAATTTTCGATTGCAATTAAAAGTAAAGAAGAAAAAGATTTACAATTAAGGTTATTAAATACCTATAATAAACTTATAATAGTTGTATGAAAACTCTAAAAAGTGAAAAAGTTTCATGTTTCAAAGCAGTCTTTTCTAAAAATTAAACTAAATGTCATGTAAGTCATTTTACGAACCTGAGATTTAGTCATTCATATAAAATTAAAACAAAATATTATCCATCAATTTTCTGTTACATAATAAAACCACTTGTTCATATATTGCTAATATTTCTGGTTATCGATTATTTGTGTATATCGAGCTTCTTTTTTTCAGTCTGTAAATTTCGTAAATTAAACCTTGGTTCGTACTCATGAACATATGTATTTTTTCTTGTTTATAATTCAGTCCATTTATTAATTATAATGCAAGTTCATTAATTGTAATGCATAATATATAATTTAAGATGACTGAGACATCAAAAACTAAAAAAATCAATTTTTCAATTCTTGCCTTAAAAAAAAAAAAAAAAAAAAAAAAAAAAAAAAAAATCTGTCATTTTAAGCATAAATATTATTTATATTTTTCATCTCATGCAAATATTTAAATACCATTTAAAGAGTCTACAAAACGTTATTTTTGGAAATGAAATATTTTGATGGGTTTCTCGATGTTTTTTTACCGACTAATTCTTGAATATCTGAACAAAATAAATATATGTTAGGAATATTTAAATTCTAATTGATGAAACTGTTTTCTTTCTTTTTTTTCCTACCATGTTTCAGTACACTTTTTAAAAACTCTATTGCTTGTACCTTGCATAATATCTTAAAATAATACAAAAATTAAGAAAATAATAATTTTCTGTTTAATGACCTTGTTTTGTTTTATTATGAGAGCTTTGTTTTTTCAATTTAATCGATTTTATGTGAAAATTACCCATTTCTGCTAAGTAAAGTTTACAGTAAGAAAAATTTATCTGTGTGGTTACCTAATTTCATGGACTCTGTAGTTTTACTATTTATTTATACAAAATTTATTATACTCGTATGCATGTTTCAAATCACTAAATATTTAATAGGATATTTATTGTATAATTTCAAGCCGCAATGAATAATAAAAATAGCATACAACTTGAATTTGTTTTCATTTAACCATCATCTTTCATCCACTTTAATTTTAAATGTGGTTTTTGATTGGTAGAATATTGGTATTTATTTATTTTTGAAAATAAAATAATTGAAAGCAAAGTAATTCAATCTATGTGTTTAAACTACATATATATGTGTATATATTATATATATGTTTCTAGATTTTGCTTACATATATTTATTAATGTCTTGCTTTAGAATATATAGAAAATAGATAATTGATATTCTTGTAAATTTCAAAGTAAAATAAATAATGAAAACTGTTCACTAAGTTACATTTAATACTTGGATTTTTTTTTTCATTAACCAACCATTTTTCTTTAATGTGACTTTAATTATTTGCACATTTTGACTGACACAGTGATATTATTTCATAAATATTGTTTTTGTGTTACCTTTATTATTATTGTTTCGAGTGATCGAAATTGAATAAAAAGCACTTAATTAGCGTCTTTAAACTATAAGTTCTTATTTTTCCCCCATATGCTGTGATAATAAGTTGGAATATAAAGAAAAGAATTAATATGTTTTAAATAACGCATGTGCTCTCCACGGCTGACCTAAGCCCCGCATCGTATTTGGCTTGTAGTCTTAAGGCGGCTTTGGATAGTTTCGTAAAAATAAAGCCCGGACAAGTAGAATACACTCTACGATACTTTGTAAGATTCATTTCTATATCTGCATTTGTTAACCACTGGACAGGCACATGGGCGTTTTTCTATTACGAAAACAAAACAAACAAGGAAGAAAAAAATCCATGCGTCCAGCATAGATTATGAAACACTTTCCAACACATTCAGAATCATGTCACAAAACGGCACTGATTTAAAAAATAAATTAAAATAGTATGTCTCATTCAACCCTATGGAAACGCATAACACTCTTGAAAACCCAATTTCAGCTGTTCCTATCTGCAATCGGAAAAAGATCCCAATTCTTTGAGCAGCCCTGTCTATAGATTCGCATGTATTCACTACATGCTTGCCAAAATTTTCTTCAATTAAGAAATGCATCAGTTGAAATTTCCCCTTCAGACATTTTCGCTAAAAAGGAGAATGGCACGCGAATTCTTTTGTGCAGCCCTGTAGAGGAGGTATAGAATTTATATACAACTAGAATAATACAAAAAAAAAAAAAAAAAACAGTTAAATTTAAAAGCGCATGCGAAATTGAAAATTCACTTCCACTCATTATTCCTTAAAGGCAGCACTGTAATCGATTTCTTTTGTGTGTCCCTGTAAAGGAACAACAAATGTTATGAAAGCCCTATTCTATCGTCATCCTCTTCTAGTGAAATATTCAGTGATTTATATCCGTTCCAATGCATCTGAAATAGCCTAATGTCATTAAAATACTCTGCAAACGATTTCCCCCCCTATACCATAATGGAATGGAATAATTTTGAGTGCGTGCCCCTGTCAAAGATCTATTAACCCTACATACTTCCTATACAATACCAAACATGCTTTGGTGACCCTAAAAATAACCTTTATCCATTGCATGAAAATCTATTTACGGAAGTTAGAGCGTGGACAGACAAACCGAATGCAATAAGCACTAACTTTGTTAGAAAGTGTTAAAAATAATAATAATCGAAAATGCTTCAAAACTAAGCCGAGAACCTTCCAAAATAGTAATTTGGGAGGGGAGGGGGGCACCTAACGTTTTCGTAAACAGTCGCAAATATATTCGTTAGCTTAATTTGCTCTCATTCTTCTGTGTCACCAGAAAGTTTCCGAAAGGGCGGTGATCGTAAAAAGCTTTTATCTCAATGGGAAAAACATCGACTTAACATAGAAACAGACGCATTTGTACAAAAAGGTTTTCCTTATCTTTTCGAAAAAGTATGTTATTAAGAAATAAAAGTTTAATTTCGTTTCCTGTGGACGACGCAAATGAGCAGAAAAAAAGTTAAACCTTCTCCATTCAATTAACAAATACGCAACATTAAAGAACTGGGCCAGAAAAGAAGTTAAATATCAGGATTATTATCACCAAAAGGACGGAAAACCATCTCTTAAATGAGGTGAACATAGATAAAGGGGAAAAAAAGGCCTCGATTAAAAAATAAAAATAATCTTCATTTTCAGAAAAGTCTTCGGAGAAATGGGAAAAAAGTTTATTCCCACCGGTGGGAATTAAAAGAAAAGGGGAGGGGGGAGAGAACAGACACCTTTTCTTAGTGTCTCGACGGATTTTCTAAAAAGTATGTCCTTTAAAAGAAATCATTAAACTAAATGCGAATTCCGAATGGATCTTTAATGTTCCGTCGTTTAATAGCAGTAACAATAGAAGAAATAAAGAAAGTAAAATCCAATAAAAGTGATTGTCAGTTTTTTTAAGGCTGAAAGTTAATTTTTGTGCAAATATCAAGTTCTCCTAAGCAAAGGTCATTCTTATTATTTCCTTTTCAAGGAAATTGAATGAACGTGGAAGGCAATACCGCATAAAAGGCAATCTAGTAAACAGTGTATTTTTACTTTTAAGTAAAATGCACAATGCAGGCATACCACTACTTTTAAACTTCTCACTGCCGTGAACTGATATATCTGTTCACTAAGTTGTATGTTTCACTGCAATAGAAAATAGATTATTTAAATTAACATAGTTTTACACATATATTGCTGTTTTAAAACATAGATTAATGATTAATACACTCAATGATTATATTCTACACGTAATCAACTTTTATACCTGATATTGGGAAAATCATCTTTTTTTTTTTTTTTTTTTTTTAACCATTTGGAAAAATGGTTATTGTCTTCGTCAGGGTAGGAAATCAAAAACATATCTGAAGCTTTTTATTGGTTTAATCCGCATTTTATTCCTTTTCTGATTGGACTATACAGTCATCTGTATTTTCCCATTACTTTCAACAGAGATGGATACTTCTGTTGCCACTATGACAAAAAAGTAATAAAAACTACAAAAAAAATGAATAACTCAGAAACAAATTGAGATACAGCTTTCAAACAAATTGCATTTAAAAGTACATTTTTTTCTTTCTATACGACGGTGTAAAAAGTAATAGTGTGGGATGCTTAGAAGTTTAAGAATGAAATTTCATTTAAAATGGGTCAATGGAGATGCCTTTTCCCCAACAGCCAATGAAATGCTTGGATAATACGCAAGTTTCAGGTGGATAAATACGTTTGCAGTTTTTACGTGTAATAACAGTATTAATGTTTTAATTCATGGCGTACGTAATGTAGGATCCACTCCGTGCGATTTTTTATGTCTTAAATTTTAGTCTTTGAAAAAATCATTTTCCAAATGGTCGTTGTAATTTGTTAAATTGCTTTTTTTTTTTTTTTTAAATTACAGAGAGAAAATTACAATTTTACCCTTTGGATCGGTGGTCAAGGGATTAAGCTACATACTTTTGAAGTTCGTACTTGTACGTCTCAGATGAAAAAATAGGGTTGTTAACTATTTGAAAAAAAAAAAATCAAAAAGATTCGTTTACGCTGGCGAATTTTTATCCCTTTCATCAACGGTTACACTGGGCTCAATTTGAACTGGTTTATAAAAATACCTATTTAAAGCTAAGATCTTCTTCTCCCAACAGTGTAATCGGTTTTCGAAAATACGAATATTAATTCTTTATCCTCTTTTTTTCTACCCCTAAGGGTTCCATTCATTCCATTCAAATGATCCATTCATTTTAAAAAAATCTTTTTTTTTTGGGGGGGGGGCTTAATTTTAAAGTTTAGACTTTTAAGAATATATCCTCCAGAGAAAATTTAAAAAATCCAATAATTTACCGAGTTATATCTATTTTAGAGACACAGATAATAGACGATGGACAATCGGACGGACGATCTGTCCGTCCGTTCGCCTATAACAGAGCCAAAACGACCCGACCGAATCGTTTGAAATTTTAAATATGGAATGGTTGCAAAAATGTGTCGTGTCACTTCAAATTTTATGAAAATCGGATGTAGAGTTGAATGACAGGGACAGTCAAAAGTGTTCCTTTACATTACCGGCCAACGGGAAAAAATGATTTCAAGTGCATTTTAATGATGTCACAGCCTTTCGAAGGTAATGAAATGGATAGACACTTAGGAAGTGCACTAAAATAGACATTCAGTACACTATGCGGTGCAAAAAATATTTATAAAACTAGATGAGACGAAATGCTCTAGAATTTCTAGTCTCTTGTTTTCTAGGTGACGAAACGGTCATGAATCGTTTCTGTAGCGAGAAAGGATTGCTTGATTTTTGGAAAGGTTTTATAAACTAGTATTATAGTCACTAAAACGAACCTCTTGAGTTCGCATCTATTTGCAGAGGTTTTTAAATAAGTTTGGCCACGAGACTATAGGAAAACGCCCTCTAGTAGGAGACTCTAGAACTCTCTAGCAAAGGGAACTAGAATTTATAAGGCTAACAGGATACAATTTATTCTTAAGCCACAATTTAGATTCTAGATGCCAGAACCCTATTTTTTCTCAGTGTAATTTTAAGTTAAGGGGGCTGGTCAACACCGTCTCGATATATAGACATGCCTTCCGACGGTCATAAAAAGTAGACCGTGACGTCACAGATGCAGTTCCAAGTTTTTCTCCTCTCACCCCCAAATCCTGTGAGAATTACCGAATCCCGGGCTTGTTTGAATGTTTTCCGTTGAGCGTGCCCTGTAAAAAACAAAACGGGCTAAAATACGGAAATACTACTGGCAATCTAGACGACAGTACTATTTCCGTATTTTAACGAAACTTTTCCCCGGTAAATTGCAGAAAAAATTCCTTTTTTTTTTTAATTTAACGGAAATGTTTCTGTAATTTACCGGGAAATTTTCCGTTAAAATACGGAAATAGTACTAGCATTTAGATTGCCAATAGTATTTCCGTATTTTAGTCCGTTTTTTACTTACCCATCATGCAAGTCTTGCAATCGTTTTAAAAATAGAAATTTTTTTGACGGATTGACACATTTCAGACACTGGAGATTCCTAAAACATAATTTTAGAAAAAAAAAAATCGTCCGTCCGTTTGTATGTGTGTGTGTCTGTAAACGCTCTATCTCCCGAACAAATTGAGATAGAGACTTGAAATTCGATATGTACTTAGGAAGTAATAACGGGAAGAAGCCTATTGAATATCAGTAACCTCAATTAACCGGAACTATATTTTTCGGACTCTCGAAATATTCGTTCTGATAAAAGGTATACAAAAATTTTCGAAAGTGTTCGAAGGAGTGACAATAAAAAAACACAATAAAAAAGACAATAAAAAAGACAATAAAAAAACATAAATATTGCATCATGAATGAACTTGATCGGATAAGGAGATGCCGAGATATTTTTAATTCTATTTTTCACACTTCGATTTTTCATGACCCTGTCTTTCATTCAAATTTCAATTCAAAGATATATTTTAATTGGAAATGAGACGCTTCATCCGACGCAGTAAACTGTTAGTTAATAGGATTATAATTTTTCGAGTTATAAGGATGTTTCTTTTACGCAATTGGGTACGACTCGATGATCCCGCCTACCCAAAAACTATCGCCAAACTATAAGATTAAATGCAATAATGGATTATCGTAAATGTCAAGTCCCTCCATACCTATAAGGGGTTTACCATAGGGGGGAACCCTGTTCTGTCACCCAATACCGCCAAGTTTGTCGACAACTTGGCGCTATATCGCCAAATTTGGCGACTCAAATGAGTCGCCAAAAGGGACGCCAAGTTAGCGGTATCTCTAATATTTCGCCAAATTCCCATAGACTTCCTAGCGTTTACTTGCTTACAGAAAATCAACATATTGAGATATTTTAATGCAACAAAAAGTAACATTAGCTTAAGGTGTTATATTAATTATATTTAAGGAAGTCCAAATAAATTAAATTATGAATAAAAGCAACATGGTACAATGCTTAGCAAATATCACATGTTTTGCTTTCATATTTTATATTATCTATATCCCTGATGGGTAAGTATTACGGTGGCCCCCAACGACAGTGTGACGCTATTGGGAATAGATATACAATACCTTTCATAGTTTGTTTTTAAACTATTTTATTGCTTACTATAAATAAAGACTTTTTTTATTCATAAAGAGGATCACCTGTAAGGATTAGATACAGCTTCATGTAATAAAATTATGCCAGCTGGGATGGTTATAGAGCTGCATGTAAATAATTGAAGTCCAGTTCTATAGCCAGACTAGCTGCTCTTCATACTGCATTCTTTTGGTTATACAAAGAGCAAAGCGAAGTAGTAAGTAATTAAAGATTTAATATTTTTTTCAATTTTTCTTACCCATTAAAAAGTCTAATATGTGTTGATATGTGTGATGATTGTCTTTTTGAAGAAACATGTTCATTTTGTTTTTAAATAACTCTTTATACTTGAATTCTATTTGATTTTACTGAAAGAATAAAATTTTGTAATTGAAAATTAATTTTATAAATAGAATAAGAGTTTTTTAAAAAGCTTTAATTATTAACCCCTTAGGGACGGGAGCCTTTTACGAAATTCTTAATCTTTTTTCACCGTTTTTTAAAAACAGAAATTTGTGTCTTCTTGAATCGAGAAAATACGCTGATTAAATAAGGCAAATTTTACAGTAAAATTTTACTGGTGAGGAAAAACAAGGATTCTGAGCGCTTCATGCGGCACGAATACGTGTCGCTCGTCCCCAAGGGGTTAATATTAACTTCGAATTATGTGGATAAAATGTCAAATATACCTATGATAATAAAACCAAAATACAATTTGTTTTAAATAAAACTATGATAGCTTTTTATATGCTGTAATATTAAAAAATAAATAAACTAGTATGTTGTAGCCATCACAAAACTTTCTTCTATCTGATACATGTCAATACTTCAAAATTCACCATCTCAGTGCCAAATTAAACGGCAATCTGTGTTCATCATGAGAATTCTAAAAATATGAAATTCTGCGCATTAGATCTCGAGGTATGACTGTCGTCGCTGAAATCGTGTCAATCCAGCAAAATGCAGCATAGCAGCGCCACATATTGGATTATTTACACCAGAACATAATTATCACCAACTTATGTCAACGTCTAACTGAATATGAAGTTTGAGGAAAATTCGTGCATTAGTTCTTGAGATAGAGGTAAAGCGCAAATCATGACAAATGCGGCATAGAAGCGCCACCTGTTGAGCGATTTGCAACAACACATAATCAGCAGCAATATTAATCATGTTATACTTAAATCTGAAGCTGGATGAAAATTCGTGCATTAGTTCTTCTTCTTGAGATAGAGCTATTGAGGAAATAGTTCAAATTGCAGCACAGCAGCGCCACCTATTGGGCAATTTACACCAACACGTAGTCAACATAATTTCATATGAAGGACTAACTAAATCCGAAGTTTGATGAAAATGTGTGCATTAGTTCTTGAGATAGAGCTACTGCGAAAATAGTGTAAATCCTGCAAAATGCAGCATAGCAGCATCACCTGTCGGGCGATTTACACCAAAACGTAAACAGCATCCATTCATATCAAGGGCTAACGGAACCTGAAGTTTTATAAAAATCCGCGCATTAGTTCTTGAGATAGAGCTTTTGCGGAAATCCTGCAAAATGCTACATAGCAGTGCCACCTGCAGGTTGATTTACACCAAAAACTAATCAGCACCAATCTATATCAGGGATGCTTTCATTAAATTCCGTGCAAGATTGATTCTTGAGATAAAGCGATCTTGAGATCAAGATTCTTGAGATAGAGCGCCCACAGAATTTGTGTCACATACAGACAGACATACAGACAGACTCACAAACAGACATTTTGTAAAAACATGTTTTTTGGAATCTCTGACCTATAAAACATGTAAATTCTTCCAAAACTGGAATTCGAAAATTTTCATTAAACCAATACTTTCTTCTTGTAAAGATAGAAAAAAAGTAATAAAAGTTCGAAAAAAGTTTGCTTTAAAAACTATTCCTCATTAATCTTAAAAATGAAAATTTTAAATTTTCATTATCATTTTTATTTTTTTTCATATATATCCTGAAAATTTCAAATAGTATATCCCCAAAAATAAGTTCGTTAACGTATTATTATCAGGTATATGAGCATTGCACAGAGTATGACGGTATCTACTGGTGTGACCATTTAAATCGACTTCTTTGAGTTATTTTTATAGCATTTTAGATTGATAGGGATTTGTTATTTTAATATTTATAAAACTTTACTGAAATACACTATACACACCTACAAAAGGGTTCGAAAATTAACAGATGCACAGATTTTTTTATGAGTTTATATACAGGGTGATTCATAAAGTTTGAAAATATAGGCTATTTCCTTCAATATTGCCTCTAGACACATACTTACAATCGCAAAGTTTCATAAAAACTAGTTGGATGTGCCAACCCCAAAACTTTCTTCTATCTCATATATTTTAATATTTCAAAAGGTGGTTACAAATGTCAATATTTCAGTTTTATTAGTTTAATGCTATATCAACTTTGACTTTCATCTTAAATTTCTGATTCAGTCGATATGAGTCGGAGTCAAAACGACGTCATCTAGATCATGATATTTATTAAAATCAATAGTTTTCCGTTATTCTGTTGCATTTCAGCTGTTCGCAAATAGCCGGTATATCAGGATGGGAAGTTCTCGTCACTTCACAAGCCACCAGTGTATAATAAAACTATCAAAAATGAAGAAAATTACACAAAAATCGCTATTACTGCGCCCTCTACCGGCGACATTTTTCCAAATTCAGGGAGGACCTTCTTGCCGTAGCCAAAAACATGCACAAAAAAATTGGGTTCACTTCTATGCATAACTTCATACACTTTTCGATGGTACACTTTTGAAAATGGCACAAAAATCGCTATTACAGCGCCCCCTTCCGGCGGAATTTTTCCAAATTCACAGAGGACTTTCTTGCCATGGCCAAAAAGATACATAAAAAATATGGTTCACTTCTATGCATAACTTCATACACTTTTCGATGGTACACTATTCAAAATCGCACAAAAATCACTATTACAGCGCCCCATTCGCCGGAGTTTTTCAAAATATAGGAAGGGCCTACTTGTCATAGCCAAAAACTTAAAAAAAAAGAAATTGGTTCAATTCTATGCATAATTTCATACACTTTTTAATGGTACAATGGCGACAGACACACGGAAAGACAGACATTTTCTATAAACATGTTTTGGGGGATCACTGACCCTCGTCGAAAAATCCGTTGAAAACCGTAAGTCGAAAAAAATTTCGATTATAATGCTTGCTTCTATTGAAGATAGAAGAAAGTAAAAAGGTGCAAAATTGGATGAGATAAGTTGCAACTCCATGGGAGGTCTATTTGAGAAATACGAAAACTAAATTTTTATACGGCCCCCGCAGTGTAAAATTTTCCTTATCCATTATTAAATTCAACACAAAAAGTTCCATCTTCATATCTAAAAAACTCACAGAGATAGGCCCGTTTAAATAATTCGTGAGTTTTTATTACACACATAAATTGGAATGTGTGTAATTCAAGAAACAATGTTACTTTAAGAGTTCCAGGTAACATGCAAAAAATATATGTATTGAGTTAAAATTTTGATTTTTTTTTCTTTTGCTTAAAGTTTTAAAAACAATTTTAAATAATAATTATTTTTTTAAGTGGGGTAATTTAAATCGTTATAACTGAAAACATTACTTATCGAATTTCACAATGTTTACATTTAAGGGTACCGTGGACCTTTATTTGAGCTAAAATCGACATTTCTTTTTGTGTGTATTGTTGTTCTCCGATTTGTGCTGCGTCATTCGTGGAAAACCGCATGCAGTTGCGATTATTTTACGCAAAGTGTCAAGTATTTTAATAATGTTTACAAACAATTTTTTGGCCTTTTAATAGACTTTAAATCTGCTTTTCTCAATACTGATGTTTCAACTTTTTTTTTTTTTAATGCTCCTTGCTACTTAATTTTTGATCCAAATTCATGAAACTTATAAACAAAATATCTTGATATTGCTTAAAAAGAAACTGTGTACACATTTTAAAATTCAACTTCATTAAAACAATTAAATATGGTTTTTATCTTATTATAAGGCAGGATGAAAATCGATATGGAATTCAGAAAAACATTTCTAAAACATTAACTACTTAAGGGATTAAAAATCAATACACAGATTTGTGTGTAACAGAAATTTAAGTGATTAAAATACAAAATCGAGGAAATATCTCAAAAATTAAGACGCAAGGAGCATTTTAAATTTTTTAATTTTTTAAAAGATCTTAAAATTATAATAGTATTGGAAATTTCTTTTAAGGTCTTCTATATACTGATGGTGAAATGTATATTTGCACAAAATTTCAAAACTCTATTATGAAAATTAAAAGAAATTTTTTTAAACGTCCGCCATTCCTCATTTTAAATAAAAAATCATATAACTCATTTAAAAAAACTCATATTTTCAAAAGTGAGTTTTGTTTTCAAATTTGTCGAAATAAAATTAATGTAAAATAATGAAAAAAGACATGCGCTTGCACAAACTTGCGCCTTTTTTCTTTAACAATTCTTGACTTAAGTGTCCTTCAGTTCATTTAAAACAAGGCTTTTTCTAATATGGCGATTAAGAGTTTTTTCATAATTTAAGCCCTCACAACTTCAAGTTTTATAGCGTCCCGATGAGACCGTAAAAATGTCTGTATTCTGGGACCGGGCGGGACCTAATGTATTTTTTTCATGCCGAAAAGGGACTGCCTTCCTTCTTCCTAGGTCTACCTGGGCGAAATTTTCGGTCCCAGTCCCGATCCAACCCGAATTAAAATTATTTCTGACTGAACTGATCAGTGCAAAAGTCAGTAAAAATTGGCTCAGCCCAAAAATTTTTACAAAAAATGCATATGTTTTTGAATCGCTATTATTTTACAACTAAACTTTAAAATTCATTTTTTTAAAGGATAGTAGATTTAAAGGCAAAAAAAATAAAAAAAACAGTAAAAAACAGTGAAAAGAACCTGCCTCTGCCGGAATCCTGTCTTCAACGGAAAAAATATACTGATCCATGAAAAAAGAATATAATAATACCTGAGGAAAGAATCGACTACATCTACACCTTTTTCTATAACGCATTTTTTCTTTCCTATGTCATTCCTTCTTACATGATTTTCCTGTATAGCATTTTTTAAATTCTTCAATACGTGGAATATTGATTAACGATATTAAATGATAAGTGAAACATTTACATACGAATAGAGATTCATTAAAGAAATAAATATCATAGCCTTTGGCGCTTCTTTAAAAATGAACATTATAAAAATGAAAAAAAGCAATACAGTCGGACCTCTATTTAACGAAGTAGCTAAATCCCGAAAAAAAGTTCGTTATATGGAAAATTCGTTAAATAGAGAGTAGCCTTTTAAAATACTTTAAACTATATAAAACGTAATTTAAATCTATAAACACTAAATATAATTTTAAAACAAACTTTTTTTATAAATTATATATATTTGTTTTACTTATTTTACCCATTAAATAGAAAACTGCAAGGAAATTAAGAATGAAACAAAACATTGTCTGGAAATACATTGTATTTTCAGTTAAAATAATAATTTTACATTAAAATCACAATTTTTTATTATGGCTGATAAGCTGTCTGGAGGAATAGCAAATTTTAAAGCAGTATTCTTTTTCTTCACTCCTTTATCCATCTCATCAAGAATATATTTTTTTCTTTGATGCTCGACCACTTTCGCTTTGAAATGTTTTAGCTACAAGAACCGAAATTCTCAACACGATTAATCATGATCAACAATCTAGAAAACGGGAAATTATAATTTAAGGACATGAGACAGCTCCATTGAGGGTTAAAAGGGAATATTGAAAGTTTGCACTTCTTGGATGGAAACCAAAGAATCACAGCAATTTTACTGCTCTCGGTGAGTCAGGTGCCTGGTAAGACCTGTTCATGGTCATTGATCATCATAAATGTGTTCAGAGAAAGAATAAGTTTGAAATGTCCAGTAATGTTTTAAGAAATAGAGAGGAGAAAAAATTAGATTCCAACGAAAAGTTCGTTAAATAGAGAATGCACTTCGCTATTTGGAGGTTATTTTACGAAGAAATTTGTAAAATGATCTTGGTTCCAAGTAAAAGTTCGCAAAATGGAGAAATTCGCAAAATAGAGATTCGTTAAATAGAGGTCCGACTGTAATAAGTATTTTTTGGTTTGAACTCCTCCATACGAAAAACTTTTCAACCATATCGAAGTAAAAAACTATGTTTTGTAGAAATTCAGTCAGGCCAGGCCAAGCTCAAGCTAGCCAATACCATCGACTTATATATGCTCTTTTATTCACCTAGCCAAAATCATCGGCTTATACTTCCACTAGCAATCGCCTAGCCAATACCATCGGCTTCTTCTTGCACTTCCATCGGCTTCTTCTTGCACTTCCATTCACTTAACTAATACCATTGGCTTAATCTTTCGCTTCCATTCACCTAGCCAAAACCATCGGCTAATTCTTTGCTCTTCAATTCGCCTAGCCAATACCATCCGGTTATTCGCTCTTCCATTCACCTAACCAACGTCATCGGCTTATTCTTTGCTCTTCCATTCACCAAGCCAATACCATCAGGTTATTCGCTCATCCATTCAACAAGCCGATACTAACGGTTTATACTTCCTTTACTATTCATCTAGCCAATACCATCGACGTATATTTGATCTTCCATTCACCTAGCCAAAATCATCGGTTTACACATCCACTAGCATTCGCCTAGCCAATACCATCGGCTTCTTCTTGCACTTCCATTCACTTAACTAATACCATTGGCTTAATCTTCCGCTTCCATTCACCTAACTAATACCATCGGCTTATTCTTTGCTCTTCAATTTGCCTAGAAAATACCATCAGGTTATTCGATCTTCCATTCAACTAGCTAACACTAAATGTTTATACTTCCTATTCTATTCAGCTAACCAATACCATCGACTTATACTTCCTCTTCAATTCACCTAAACAATATCATCGTCTTCTTCGTTCTTTAATTGGTTTACCCAAATACCATCGACTTATACTTGCATTCTCTCTTACATTCACCTACCCAGCATCGGCTTATAGTTCCTAAACCATTCGCCTAAGAAATACCATCGACTTATACTTGTTCTTTCATTCATCTAGCCAATACCATCGGATTAGTCTTTGCTCTTAAATTCGCCTTGCCAATACCATCGGGTTATTCACTCGTCCCTTCCCATAGCCAATACCATCGGCTAATTCTTTGCTCTAGAATTCGCTTAGCCAATACCATCGGGATATTCGCTCTTCCATTCGCATAACCAAACCTATTTGCTTATGCTTTGCTCTTCCATTCACCTAGCCAATACCATCGGATTATTCGCTCGTCCATTCACCTAGCCAATACCACCGGCTAATTCTTTGCTCTTCAATTCGCCTAGCCAATACCATCCGGTTATTCGCTCTTCCATTCACCTAACCAATGCCATCGGCTTATTCTTTGCTCTTCCATCACCTAGCCAATACCATCGGGTTATTCGCTCGTCCATTCAACAAGCCGATACTAAACCTTTATACTTCCTTTTCTATTCATCTAGCCAATACCATCGACGTATATTTGATCTTTCATTCACCTAGACAAAATCATCGGCTTATACATCCACTAGCATTCGCCTAGCCAAAACCATCCACTTATTCTTGCGCTTCCATTCACTTAACCAATACCATCGGCTTATTCTTTGCTATTCCATTCACCAAGCCATTACCATCGGGTTATTCTTGCGCTTTCATTTACCTAACCAGTATCATCGGCTTATTCGATCTTCCATTCTCCTAGCTAATAACATCGGATTCTACGTCCTCTTTCATTCGCCTAGCCACTACTATTGGCTTATTCTTGCATTTCCTTTCACCTAACCAATACCATCGGCTTATTCTTGCTCTTCCCTTCGCCTAGCCAAAACCATCGGGTTATTCGGTCTTCCATTCACCTAGCCAATGTCATCGGCATATTTTTGTTTTTAAATTAACCTAGCCAATACCTTCTTCTTATACTGCGATTCCATTCACCTAGTCTATACCATCGGTTTATTCATGCTCTTCCATTCACCTATTCAATCTATCGGGTTATTCGTTCTTCCATTCACCTACCCAAACCATCGGATTATACTTCCTCTTCATTCACCTAGCCAATACTATTGACTTATAATTTCTCTTCCATTCACCTAGCCAATACCATAGGCTTATATTTCCTCTTCCATTAGCTAGCCAATACCATCGACTTATACTTGCTCTTCTATAAACCTGACCAATGCCAACGTCTTATTCGTTCTTTCATTCACCTAGCCAATACAATCAGCATATATTTCCTCTTCCATTTGCCTAGCTAATACCATCGCATTATACATCCATTCGCCTAGCCAATGCCATGGGGATTTTCTTGCGCTTTCAATTACCCAGCCAATGCCATCGTCTTATTAGTTCTTTCATTCACCTAGCCAATGCCATCGACATATACTTGCTCTATCATTCATCTAGCCAATATCATCTGTTTATACTTTCTTTCCATTCACCTAGCCAATACCCTCGGCTTATTCTTGCTGTTCCATTCGCTTAGCCAACACCATCGACTTATATTTGCTTTGACAATCACCTAGCCAATGCCATCGTCTTATTCGTTCTTTCATTCACCTAGACAGTACCATCGGCCTATTCACTCTTTCATTCACCTAGCCAATACAATCGGTTTATAATTCCGTTTCTATTCAGCTAGTCAATACCAACGACTTACGCTTGCTCTTCCGTTCACCTAACAAATTCCGTTGTATTATTCCTTCTTTCATTCACTTAGTCAATACCATCGGCTTATTCGCTCTTCTATTCACCTAGCTAATACAATCGGGTTATTCCTTGCTCTTCAATTCGCATAGCCAATACCATCGGGTTATTCGGTCTTATATTCAACAAGCCAATACTAACGGTTTATACTTACTTTTCTATTCACCTAGCCAATGCCATCGCTTTATTCGTTCATCAAGCCAATACCATCGGCTTATTTGCTCTTCCATTCACCTAGCCAATACCATCAAGTTAATCTTGCCCTTCTATTCACATAGCCAATACCATCGGCTTATTCTTTGCTCTTTAATTCGCCTAGCCAATACCACCGTGTTATTCGCTCTTCCATTCAATTAGCTAATACTAACCGTTAATACTTCTTTTTTCATTCAACTAGCCAATGCCATAGACTTATATTTGCTCTCCCATTCACCTATGTAAAATCATCGACTTACACTTTTACAACCTTTCGCCTAGCCAATACCATCGGCTTAATTTTGCGCTTCCATTTACCTAACCAATACCATCGGCTTATTATTTGCTCTTTAATTCGCCTAGCTAATACCAACGAGTTATTTGCTCTTCCATTTAACTAGCTAATACTAACGGTTTATACTTTCTTTACTATTCACCTTGCCAATACCATCGACTTATACTTCCTCTTTCATTTGCCTAGCTAATACCATCGCATTATACTTCCAGTCGCCTAACCAATGCCATCGGGTTATTCTTGCGCTTTCATTTACCTAACCAGTATCATCGGCTTATTCGATCTTCCATTCTCCTAGTTAATACCATCGGATTGTACTTCCTCTTTCATTCCCCTAGCCAATTGACTGTACCATCGGCCTATTCACTCTTCCATTCACCTAGCCAATACAATCGGTTTATAATTCCGTTTCTATTCAGTTAGTCAATACCAATGACTTACGCTTGCTCTTCCATTCACCTAACAAATTCCGTCGTATTATTCCTTCTTTCATTCACTTAGTCAATACCATCGGCTTATTCGCTTTTCTATTCACCTAGCTAATACAATCGGGTTATTCCTTGCTCTTCAATTCGCATAGCCAATACCATCAGGTTATTCGCTCTCATATTCAACAAGCCAATACTAACGGTTTATACGTACTTTTCTATTCACCTAGCCAATGCCATCGCTTTATTCGTTCATCAAGCCAATACCATCGGCTTATTTGCTCTTCCATTCACCTAGCCAATACCATCAAGTTAATCTTGCGCTTCTATTCACATTAGCCAATACCATCGGCTTATTCTTTGCTCTTTAATTCGCCTAGCCAATACCACCGTGTTATTCGCTCTTCCATTCAATTAGCTAATACTAACCGTTAATACTTCCTTTTTCATTCACCTAGCCAATGCCATAGACTTATATTTGCTCTCCCATTCACCTATGTAAAATCATCGACTTACACTTTTACAACCATTCGCCTAGCCAATACCATCGGCTTAATTTTGCGCTTCCATTTACCTAACCAATACCATCGGCTTATTATTTGCTCTTTAATTCGCCTAGCTAATACCAACGAGTTATTTGCTCTTCCATTTAACTAGCTAATACTAACGGTTTATACTTTCTTTACTATTCACCTTGCCAATACCATCGACTTATACATTAGGGTGGGTCGAAAAAACCGAAATATTTATAATCGAAACGTAATAGCGCTGAAAAGTTGCCCTTTGTAAAAAAGATAAAATACGTAAAATATTACACCGATTGGTTAATATCTTTTACCGCCGCAAGGGGTCCAAATTTAAAAAAAATCGCAAAAAACATACTTTTAGCAATTTTTTTTTTAAATTATCCAAATATGCTTATTCAATTTCTAACAGAACGCAATAGCCACGCCAAGATATTAGTAATGTAACATTAACATTTCATTTTTGTGACATCGTTGCTTTTACCGCCACAACAGGGCCAAAATTTCTAAAAAATGTTAAAAATTAAAGTTTTTAATTTTTTCAATCTTCTTACCTTTTGTAATGTTTTCAGATTTTTTACATTTCTAATAGGCTGGGAAAGGCATTTTATGTTGTTAATTTCATGCACATTGTTAACCATGATCACTGTAATTCTATTTAAAAAAAAAAATTGCTTAATGATAGAAACACCTGCAGCTGCCTGCACGTAAAATTAATTTCCCGCTGCTAGAGGGCCACGTTTCACTTTGTTCGTTTTTTTTTTTTTTTTTTTTTTTTTTTTTTTGACTAAAATGACCCTAAAGATAGAAATGTCTGCCATGGTAAAGAGCTGGCAAGGTTTCATCTTTGAGAAGTCAAGGAGGAACATATCTCTTTGTACTAGAACCAGGTCTGAATTATTTTCGTCATTTGACCCCATCGTCTGGCAAGGCGACTTCTGTATGCAATGACATTATAGATTTTTTGAAAAAAAATGAAATCCCGACTGGAATAATAATTGCAGTTGAATTTTGCGGAACTGTCTTCAAAACAGGATGCAAAGGTGGTGTTATAGTAGGATTAGTTGAGAACAACTTTTAAAAACCACTTTATTGGCTTCCTTGACATCACTTCAATGAGCTTCCACTGAGACATCTTTTCAAACATCTTGATGACAAAAAACAGGTTCTCTATCATATCGTGGCCCAATTGGTTGATCTCTTGCGATTTGCGAATTATTACCAATTGCAAAATTTAAGCCAATTTAATCTGATCACCTAGCTGTTGATAAAGATGATTTGTCAACTGACCAGAAGTATATGTCTGAAATATTGCAAGCTCTTTCAACACGCGTGTATATAATTGACCTTTTCTGCTGAGTCCCTGGACAAATATTTCACGCAAGGTGGATCATTACTGCTATTCGAATTTTGAGACTCTACGTTGGAACAAAGAAACCCTCTTCTTAACTTGTCATACTCTTTGAGTACATCCTGAAAATGTACTGCATCAGTTGGTTCACAATTAAAATGAATCACTCATGTTTTCCAGAATCTCTGCACTATAGTTAGTAACTTACGTTACTTGACAGATAATCTACGAAAGATTATAGTTCCTGTATTTTCACGAAATGACTATTTCGCAAATCATACAAATAGCCTCTTTGGAATGATAGCATATGAAGAGGAGAACATCAGGGCCCCAGCCATGAAGAAAATTGCAAAAGCACGAAGTTCTGTGGACTAGAATAGTGCCATCCGTCACTTCATCATAGCACACTTCAACACTGAAGCTTAAAATTGTATGGCTTTCGTCTACTGACAAAACTGAAAACTAACGGAACCACCTGTTATGGTTTATTTATCGACTAAAAACGCTGGTGAGTTTAAAATGTTCGATTAAAGATACCAGCTATTATAACTTTCCTTATCCCACTCAATCACTAGAAAGATGCGTGAAATTATTCATTGAAGCACTGATAAAGTTTGTTTACTAGAACAGAGGGAGTGTCACATCTGATCAGTTTCGGCCTCTCTAGAAATAATGGCTTCATTTGAAAACAAGTTATATTATAAAATTCATTTACATTAAATTCTTCTTCATTTTAAGTTTATTTAACCCGTTTCGATTAAACATCTCTATATTTTACTTAATAAAATACTAAAACATTTTGCTCATTTTATATAATTTTTGTGGCATGAATTGGCTGTTATGAAGTAAAACATCAGTAGATGAAGCGATCGTCAAGAAAAATGAATGATTAACTTTATTTTCAAGTCTATTACAAATAGTTATAAAAAATTATGATATATTAATAGATATAAAGTAAAATTATTTATTTCTAGACATATTATAGAAATTATAAAAATTTAGAAAAAAATGAAAAATTGAAATTTTTGAAATTTTTACAAAAAATATGTTTTTTTTGCGGCAAATAAAGATATGATTTCATCATAATGAACATTTACCGGGACATTTCTCATATCTTCATGTAGCTATTGCGTTCTATTAAAAATTGTATTGGTATGTTTGGATAATTTAAAAAAAACATGATAAAAAAAACACGTTTTTTGCGATTTTTTGAAACTTTGGCCCCCTTGCGGCGGTAAAAGATATTAACCGATCAATGTAATATTTTAGAAATTTATTCTGTATTACAAAAGGCAACTTTTCCGCGCTATTACATTTCGATTATAAAAATTTCGGTTTTTTCGACCCACCCTATTATACATCCATCCGCCTAGCCAATGCCATCGGGTTTTTCTTGCGCTTTCATTCACCTAGCCAATGCCATCATCTTATACGTTCTTTCATTCACCTAGACAATACCATCGACTTATACTTGCTCTTTCATTCACCTAGCCCATCGGCATATGAGGCATTCTGACAATCTTTTGACTTTCGATCCACCTAGCCTAGACCATCAGGTTATTCGCTCTTCCATTCATCTATCCAATACCATCGGATTATTCTTGCTCTTCCATTCGCCTTGCCAATACCATTGACTTATACATGCTCTTTCATTATCCAAGCCAAGACCATCGGGTTATTCGCTCTTCCATTCATTTAACCAATATAATCGTTTTATACTTCCCTTTCTATTCACCCTGCCAATACCATCGGGTTATGCATGATCTTCCATTCACCTCACTAATACCATCGGTTTATACTGCCTTTTCTATTCACTTAGCCAATACCATCGACTTATACTTGCTCTTCCATCCACTGAATCAATGCCATCGTTTTATTCGTTCTTTCATTCACTTAGCCATTACCATCGAGTTATACTTGCTCTTTCATTCATCTAGCTAATACCATCGGCTTATACTTCCTCTTCCATTCACTTATCCAATTCAATCGACTTATACACGCTCTTTCATTCACCTAGCCACAACCATCGAATTATTCGCTCGTCCATTCACCTAGTCAATACCATCTGCTTATTATTTGCTCTTCAATTCGCCTAGTCAATACCATCGAGTTATTCGCTCTTCCGTTCAACTAGTCTATACTAATGAATTATTCTTCCTTTTCTATTCACCTAGCCAATACCATTGAGTTATATTTGCTCTTCCATGCACCTAACCAATGCCATTGTCTTATTCGTTCTTTCAATCACCTAGCCAATACCATCGACTTACACTCGCTCTTTCATTTATCTAGCCCATACCATCGGCATATGGGGCATCCTCACAATCTTTTGATTTTCGGGAATAAAATTCTGGTGAAATTTAACTTGCTAAATTAACATTTTAATCTGATAGACGAAAACCTTAGTGTTTCAAAATGAAGAAAAAATAATTAGCAGCGAAATTTTTTTATATTTAACTGAGGTTTAATTTAAACTTGCGAGTTTAATTTTCTTTACCATGTTACCACTATAACTTTTTATTTTCTTCTAAATTTTTACTTATAATGAATTTGTATAGTACCCGCAGGACATTCAAATACGAAATAATAAAAATGTAGTACTTTGAATACAGAATTTTCGTATAATATTGTCTCAAAGAGGTGTTAAAGAAGGGACTTTAAGGTTAAAAAAGGGGACAATATAGGAAAAAAGGGACGGTAAGGATGGAACGATAAGGAAAATTACCACTTATTTTTAGGCAAATCATGTTAAGACTAAGTGATAGCCACAATGTTCATAGATTTTTAGAACCAGTTGTTTACATTGGATTAAATTAATTTTTTTTTATAATTTACCTCGAAAAATGCAGGAATAAACCTTGGAGCGGTACGACTACCCATAAAGCCACGATCTTGAAATTGATATTTAAATGCTGATTGAAATTCTGCAGGAAATTTCCTCTCAAAGAATTATAACCATTCTTGCTCTAGCATACTTCTGCATGCATGAGAAAAAACTTGAAAAAAATTCTGTGGCTGCATCTGAAGTGATTTTCTGTATAAGTAGAGCAAGAGGGACGGTTAGGGTGAAAAACCTAGGGATAGAGTTAAAAAAAATAATTTCAACAGTAAAAATGTATGCAGGTTAATTTTTTACTACATATTTACATAAATCAACTGTCTCAGTTTTGGAAAAAATTACACCGAATTACTTTTATTGAAACATTTTTATATAGATAGCTCCAAATTTAAAAACCAGCATCAGGGACATGAGACGGTATAGGAGTTTTCCTGGTATTTGGACTCCCAATATCGTCGAAAACTTATTTATCTCGTTAATATTGTTATGCAATCTTGCAATGAGATATTCCCCAGTATAAATAAAAAACAAAAAATGCATTAAAATAAAAATTATTTTTCAGGGGCATAAAAGTCAAAAGACTGTCAGAATGCCCCATATATCTCCTCTTCCATTTGCCTAGCCAATACCAATGCATTATACTTCCACTCGCCTAGCCAATGCCCTCTCTCAGAGACTGCACTAAAACTCAAAAGCATTTGCTGGGTTTCCCTGGGTGGCCATCCTCATCCTCCTCGCCTAGCCAATGCCATCCATCGGGTTTTTCTTGCGCTTTCATTCACCTAGCCAATTACATCGTCTTATTCGTCCTTTCATTCACCTAGCCAATACCATCAACTTATACTTGCTCTTTCATTCACCTAGCCAATATCGTCGGTTTATACTTCCTTTTTCATTCACCTAGCCAAGACCATCGGGTTATTCGCTCTTCGATTCCCGTAACCAATACCGTTGGATTTTTCTTGCTCTTTCATTCGCCTAGCCAATACCATCGGGTTATTTCCACTTCCATTCAAGTAGCCAATACTAACGATTTATACTTCCTTTTCTATTCACCTATCCAGTACCATCGATTTATATTTGCTCTTCCATTCACCTAGCCAAAATCACTGGCTTATACTTCCACTACCATTCACCTATCCAATACCATCAGCTTATTCTTGCGCTTCCATATACTTAACGAATACCATCGACGTACTTTTTGCTCTTCCATTCATCTAGCCAATACCATCGGCTTTATCTTGTGCTTCCATTCACCTAACATATACCATCGGCCTATTCTTTGCTCTGCATTTTGCCTAGCCTACACCATCAGGTAAATCACTCTTCCATTCACCTAGCCAATACCATCGACTTATACTTGCTGTTCCATTCACGAAACCTACGCCATCGTCTTACTCGTTCTTTCATTCACTTAGCCAATACTATCGACTTATACTTGTCTTTCATTCAACTAGCCAATAGCATCGGCTAATACTTCCTCTTCCATTCACCTAGCCAATACCATTGACTTATAATTTCTCCTTCATTCTCCTCGCCAAGACCATTCACATTTCACATTTATTCACACTTCCTAACAAGCAGCCAATACATTCGGTTTACACTTCATTTTCTATTCACCTAGCGAATACCATCGACTTATACTTGCTCTTCCATTCGCCTAGCCAATGTCATTGTCTTATTCTTCTTTCATTCACCTAGCCAATAACATCGGCTTATCCGCTCTTCCACTCACCTAGCCAATACCATCGGCTTAAACTTGCGATTCCATTCACCTAACCAATACCATCCGCTTATTCTTTGCTCTGCAATTCGCCTAGTCAATACCATCGAGTTATTTGCTCTTCCATTAAACTAGCCAATATTAACGGTTTATGCTTCCATTTCTATAAACCTAGCCAATGCCCATCGACTCATATTTGCTCTTCCATTTACCTATCTAAAATCATCGGATTACACTTCCAATACTATTCGCCTAGCCAATACCATCGGCTACTTCATTGCGCTTCCAATCACTTAACCAAAATCGTCGGCTTATTCTTTGCTCTTCCAGTCACCTAGCCAATACCAGCGGCTTAATATTGCGCTTCCATGGACCTAACAAACACCATAGGCATATTATTTGCTCTTCATTTTGCCTAGCCTATACCATCGAGTTATTCGCTCTTCCATTCAACTAGACAATACTACCGGTATATAGTTCCTCTTCCAATCACCTAGCCAATAGCATCGGCTTATACTTGCTCTTTCATTCTCCTAGCCAATATCATGGGCTTATATTTCCTCTAACATTCGCCTAGCCAATACCATTGACTTATAGTTGCTCTTATATTCATGTAACCAATGCCGTAGCTTATTCGTTTTTTCATTCACTTAGCTAATACCATCGACTTAAACTTGCTCTTTCATTCGCCAAGCCAATATCATCGACTTATAGATGATCTTCCATTCACATAGCCAATACCATCGGTTCAATACCTACCTTTTCTATTCACCTAGCCAATACCATAGACTTATATTTGCTCTTCCATTCACGTAGCCAAGACCATCGGTTTATTCGCTCTTCCATTCACCTAACCAATAGCAACGTCTTATTCCTACTTTTATTCACCTAGCCAATGCCGTCGACTTATACTTGCTAATCCATTCACAAAGCCAATACCATCGGGTTATTCTTGCGCTTTCATTTACCTAACTAGTATCATCTGCTTATTCGATCTTCCATTCTCCTAGATAATACCATCGGATTGTACTTCCTCTTTCATTCGCCAAGCCACTACTATTGGCTTATTCTTGCACTTCCTTTCACCTAACCAATACCATCGGCTTATTCTTGCTCTTCCATTCGCCTAGCCAAAACCATCGGGTTATTCGGTCTTCCATTCACCTAGCCAATGTCATCGGCATATTTTTGTTTTTAAATTCACCTAGATAATACCTTCTTCTTATACTCCGATTCCATTTACCTAGTCTATACCATCGGTATTTCATGCTCTTCCATTCACCTATTCAATACTATCGGGTTATTCGTTCTTCCATTCACCTAGCCAAACCATCGGATTATACTTCCTCTTCATTCACCTAGCCAATACTATCGACTTATACTTGCTCTTTCATTCACCTATCCAATACCATCGGCATATATCTCCTCTTCCATTTGCCTAGCCAATACCACCGCATTATACATCCATCCGCCTAGCCAATGCCATCGGGATTTTCTTGCGCTTTCAATTACCCAGCCAATGCCATCGTCTTATTAGTTCTTTCATTCACCTAGCCAATGCCATTCACATATACTTGCTCTATCATTCATCTAGCCAATATCATCTGTTTATACTTCCTTTCCATTCACCTAGCCAATACCTTCGGCTTATTCTTGCTGTTCCATTCCTTCGCTTAGCCAACACCATCGACTTATATTTGCTTTGACAATCACCTAGCCAATGACATCGTCTTATTCGTTCTTTCATTCACCTAGACAGTACCATCGGCCTATTCACTCTTCCATTCACCTAGCCAATACAATCGGTTTATAATTCCGTTTCTATTCAGCAAGTCAATACTAACGACTTACGCTTGCTCTTCCTTTCACCTAACAAATTCCGTCGTATTATTCCTTCTTTCATTCACTTAGTCAATACCATCGGCTTATTCGCTCTTCTATTCACCTAGTTAATACAATCGGGTTATTCCTTGCTCTTCAATTCGCTTAGCCAATATCATCGGGTTATTCGCTCTTATATTCAACAAGCCAATACTAACGGTTTATACTTACTTTTCTATTCACCTAGCCAATGCCATCGCTTTATTCGTTCATCAAGCCAATACCATCGGCTTATTTGCTCTTCCATTCACCTAGCCAATACCATCAAGTTAATCTTGCGCTTCTATTCACATAGCCAATACCATCGGCTTATTCTTTGCTCTTTAATTCGCCTAGCCAATACCACCGTGTTATTCGCTCTTCCATTCAATTAGCTAATACTAACCGTTAATACTTCCTTTTTCATTCACCTAGCCAATGCCATAGACTTATATTTGCTCTCCCATTCACCTATGAAAAATCATCGACTTACACTTTTACATCCATTCGCCTAGCCAGTACCATCGGCTTAATTTTGTGCTTCCATTTACCTATCTAATACCATCGGCTTATTATTTGCTCTTTAATTCGCCTAGCTAATACCAACGATTTATATGCTCTTCCATTTAACTAGCTAATACTAACGGTTTACACTTTCTTTAATATTCACCTTGCCAATACCATCGACTTATACTTCCTCTTTCATTTGCCTAGCTAATACCATCGCATTATACTTCCATTCGCCTAGCCAATGCCATCGGGTTATTCTTGCGCTTTCATTTACCTAACCAGTATCATCGGCTTATTCGATCTTCCATTCTCCTAGTTAATACCATCGGATTGTACTTCCTCTTTCCTTCCCCTAGCCAATTGACTGTTGGCTTATTCTTGCACTTCTTTCCACCTAACCAATACCATCGGCTTATTCTTGCTCTTCCATTTGCCTAGCCAAAACCATTGGTTTATACCGTCTTCTATTCTCCTAGCCAATGACATTGACATATTCTTGCTCTTAAATTCACCTAGGCAATACCTTCGTCTTACACTGCTATTCCATTCACCTAGTCCATACCATCGGGTTATTCGTTCTGCCTTTCACCTAGCCACTACCATCGAATTATACTTCATCTCCCTTTCGTCTAGCCAATACTATCGACATATAGTTCTCTTCCATTCACGTAGCCAGTACCATAGGCTTATATTTCCCCTTCCATTAGCCATCCAATACCATCGACTTATGTTTGCTCTTCCGTGCACCTAACCAATGCCAACGTCTTATTCGTTGTTCTTCGCTTTTTCACCTAGCCAATACCATCGACTTATACTTGCTCTTTCATTCACCTATCCAATAGCATCGGCATATATCTCCTCTTCCATTTGCCTAGCCAATACCATCGCATTATACATCCATCCGCCTAGCCAATGCCATCGGGATTTTCTTGCGCTTTCAATTACCCAGCCAATGCCATCGTCTTATTAGTTCTTTCATTCACCTAGCCAATGCCATCGACATATACTTGCTCTATCATTCATCTAGCCAATATCATCTGTTTATACTTCCTTTCCATTCACCTAGCCAATACCTTCGGATTATTCTTGCTGTTCCATTCGCTTAGCCAACACCATCGACTTATATTTTCTTTGAAAGTCACCTAGCCAATGCCATCGTCTTATTCGTTCTTTCATTCACCTAGACAGTAACATCGGCCTATTCACTCTTCCATTCACCTAGCCAATAATATCGGTTTATAATTCCGTTTCTATTCAGCTAGTGAATACCAACGACTTACGCTTGCTCTTCCATTCACCTAACAAATTCCGTCGTATTATTCCTTCTTTCATTCACTTAGTCAATACCATCGGCTTATTCGCTCTTCTATTCACCTAGCTAATACAATCGGGTTATTCCTTGCTCTTCAATTCGCATAGCCAATAACATCGGGTTATTCGCTCTCATATTCAACAAGCCAATACTAACCGTTTATACTTACTTTTCTATTCACCTAGCCAATGCAATCGCTTTATTCGTTCATCAAGCCAATACCATCGGCTTATTTGCTCTTCCATTCACCTAGCCAATACCATCAAGTTAATCTTGCGCTTCTATTCACATAGCCAATACCATCGGCTTATTCATTGCTCTTTAATTCGCCTAGCCAATACCACCGTGTTATTCGCTCTTCCATTCAATTAGCTAATACTAACCGTTAATACTTCCTTTTTCATTCACCTAGCCAATGCCATAGACTTATATTTGGTCTCCCATTCCCCTATGTAAAATCATCGACTTATACTTTTACAACCATTCGCCTAGCCAATACCATTGGCTTAATTTTGCACTTCCATTTACCTAAACAATACCATCCGCTTATTATTTGCTCTTTAATTCGCCTAGCTAATACCAACGAGTTATTTGCTCTTCCATTTAACTAGCCAATACTAACGGTTTATACTTTCTTTACTATTCACCTTGCCAATACCATCGACTTATACTTCCTCTTTCATTTGCCTAGCTAATACCATCGCATTATACTTCCATTCGCCTAGCCAATGCCATCGGGTTATTCTTGCGCTTTCATTTACCTAACCAGTATCATCGGCTTATTCGATCTTCCATTCTCCTAGTTAAAACCATCGGATTGTACTTCCTCTTTCATTCCCCTAGCCAATTGACTGTTGGCTTATTCTTGCACTTCCTTCCACCTAACCAATACCATCGGCTTATTCTTGCTCTTGAATTTGCCTAGCCAAAACCATTGGTTTATACCGTCTTCTATTCTCCTAGCCAATGACATTGACATATTCTTGCTCTGAAATTCACCTAGGCAATACCTTCGACTTACACTGCTATTCCATTCACCTAGTCAATACCATCGGGTTATTCGTTCTGCCTTTCACCTAGCCACTACCATCGAATTATATTTCCTCTCCCTTTCGCCTAGCCAATACTATCGACATATAGTTCTATTCCATTCACCTATCCAGTACCATAGGCTTATATTTCCCCTTACATTAGCCATCCAATACCATCGACTTATGTTTGCTCTTCCGTGCACCTAACCAATGCCAACGTCTTATTCGTTGTTCTTCGCTTTTTCACCTAGCCAATACCATCGCATTATACATACATCCGCCTAGCCAATGCCATGGGGATTTTCTTGCGCTTTCAATTACCCAGCCAATGCCATCGTCCTATTAGTTCTTTCATTCACCTAGCGAATGCAATCGACATATACTTGCTCTATCATTCATCTAGCCAATATCATCTGCTTATACTTCCTTTCCATTCACCTAGCCAATACCTTCGGCTTATTCTTGCTGTTCCATTCGCTTAGCCAACACCATCGACTTATATTTGCTTTGACAATCACCTAGCCAATGCCATCGTCTTATTCCTTCTTTCATTCACCTAGACAGTACCATCGGCCTATTCACTCTTCCATTCACCTAGCCAATACAATCGGTTTATCATTCCGTCGTATTATTCCTTCTTTCATTCACTTAGTCAATACCATCGGCTTATTCGCTCTTCTATTCACCTAGCTAATACAATCGAGTTATTCCTTGCTCTTCAATTCGAATAGCCAATAACATCGGGTTATTCGCTCTCATATTCAACAAGCCAATACTAACGGTTTATACTTACTTTTCTATTCACCTAGCCAATGCCATCGCTTTGTTCGTTCATCAAGCCAATACCATCGGCTTATTTGCTCTTCCATTCACCTAGCCAATACCATCAAGTTAATCTTGCGCTTCCATTCACTTAGTCAATACCATCGGCTTATTCTTTGCTCTTTAATTCGCCTAGCCAATACCACCGTGTTATTCGCTCTTCCATTCAATTAGCTAATACTAATCGTTAATACTTCCTTTTTCATTCACCTAGCCAATGCCATAGACTTATATTTGCTCTCCCATTCACCTATGTAAAATCATCGACTTACACTTTTACTACCATTCGCCTAACCAATACTGTTTATACTTCCTTTCCATTCACCTAGCCAATACCTTCGGCTTATTACCGCTGTTCCATTCGCTTAGCCAACACCATCGACTTATATTTGCTTTGACAATCACTTAGCCAATGCCATCGTCTTATTCGTTCTTTCATTCACCTAGACAGTTCCATCGGCCTATTCACTCTTCCATTCACCTAGCCAATACAATCGGTTTATAATTCCGTTTCTATTCAGCTAGTCAATACCAACGACTTACGCTTGCTCTTCCATTCACCTAACAAATTTCGTCGTATTATTCCTTCTTTCATTCACTTAGTCAAGACCATCGGCTTATTCGCTCTTCTATTCACCTAGCTAATACAATCGGGTTATTCCTTGCTCTTCAATTCGCATAGCCAATACCATCTGGTTATTCGCTCTCATATTCTACAAGCCAATACTAACGGTTTATACTTACTTTTCTATTCACCTAGCCAATGCCATCGCTTTATTCGTTCATCAAGCCAATACCATCGGCTTATTTGCTCTTCCATTCACCTAGCCAATACCATCAAGTTAATCTTGCGCTTCTATTCGCATAGCCAATACCATCGGATTATTCTTTGCTCTTTAATTCGCCTAGCCAATACCACCGTGCTATTCGCTCTTCCATTCAATTAGCTAATACTAACCGTTAATACTTCCTTTTTCATTCACCTAGCCAATGCCATAGACTTATATTTGGTCTCCCATTCACCTATGTAAAATCATCGACTTACACTTTTACATACATTCGCCTAGCCAATACCATCGGCTTAATTTTGCGCTTCCATTTACCTAACCAATACCATCGGCTTATTATTTGCTCTTTAATTCGCCTAGCTAATACCAACGAGTTACATGCTCTTCCATTTAACTAGCTAATACTAACGGTTTACACTTTCTTTAATATTCACCTTGCCAATACCATCGACTTATACTTCCTCTTTCATTTGCCTAGCTAATACCATCGCATTATACTTCCATTCGCCTAGCCAATACTATCGACTTATAGTTCTCTTCCATTCACCTAGCCAGTACCATAAGCTTATATTTCCCCTTCCATTAGACATCCAATACCATCGACTTATGTTTGCTCTTCCGTGCACCTAACCAATGCCAACGTCTTATTCGTTGTTCTTCGCTTTTTCTCCTAGCCAATACCATCGACTTATACTTTCTCTCTCATTCACCTATCCAATACCATCGGCATATATCTCCTCTTCCATTTGCCTAGCCAATACCATCGCATTATACATCCATCCGCCTAGCCAATGCCATCGGTATTTTCTTGCGCTTTCAATTACCCATCCAATGCCATCGTCTTATTAGTTCTTTCATTCACCTAGCCAATGCCATTCACATATACTTGCTCTATCATTCATCTAGCCAATATCATCTGTTTATACTTCCATTCCATTCACCTAGCCAATACCTTCGGCTTATTCTTGCTGTTCCATTCATTCGCTTAGCCAACCCCATCGACTTATATTTGCTTTAACAATCACCTAGCCAATGCCATCGTCTTATTCGTTCTTTCATTCACCTAGACAGTACCATCGGCCTATTCACTCTTCCATTCACCTAGCCAATACAATCGGTTTATAATTCCGTTTCTATTCAGCTAGTCAATACCAACGACTTACGCTTGCTCTTCCTTTCACCTAACAAATTCCGTCGTATTATTCCTTCTTTCATTCACTTAGTCAATACCATCGGCTTATTCGCTCTTCTATTCACCTAGCTAATACAATCGGGTTATTCCTTGCTCTTCAATTCGCATAGCCAATACCATCGGGTTATTCGCTCTTATATTCAACAAGCCAATACTAACGGTTTATACTTACTTTTCTATTCACCTAGCCAATGCCATCGCTTTATTCGTTCATCAAGCCAATACCATCGCTTATTTGCTCTTCCATTCACCCAGCCAATACCATCAAGTTAATCTTGCGCTTCTATTCACATAGCCAATACCATCGGCTTATTCTTTGCTCTTTAATTCGCCTAGCCAATACCACCGTGTTATTCGCTCTTCCATTCAATTAGCTAATACTAACCGTTAATACTTCCTTTTTCATTCACCTAGCCAATGCCATAGACTTATATTTGCTCTCCCATTCACCTATGAAAAATCATCGACTTACACTTTTACATCCATTCGCCTAGCCAGTACCATCGGCTTAATTTTGCGCTTCCATTTACCTAACCAATACCATCGGCCTATTATTTGCTCTTTAATTCGCCTAGCTAATACCAACGAGTTATTTGCTCTTCCATTTAACTAGCCAATACTAACGGTTTCTACTTTCTTTACTATTCACCTTGCCAATACCATCGACTTATACTTCCTCTTTCATTTGCCTAGCTAATACCATCGCATTATACTTCCATTCGCCTAGCCAATGCCATCGGGTTATTCTTGCGCTTTCATTTACCTAACCAGTATCATCGGCTTATTCGATCTTCCATTCTCCTAGTTAAAACCATCGGATTGTACTTCCTCTTTCATTCCCCTAGCCAATTGACTGTTGGCTTATTCTTGCACTTCCTTCCACCTAACCAATACCATCGGCTTATTCTTGCTCTTGAATTTGCCTAGCCAAAACCATTGGTTTATACCGTCTTCTATTCTCCTAGCCAATGACATTGACATATTCTTGCTCTGAAATTCACCTAGGCAATACCTTCGACTTACACTGCTATTCCATTCACCTAGTCAATACCATCGGGTTATTCGTTCTGCCTTTCACCTAGCCACTACCATCGAATTATATTTCCTCTCCCTTTCGCCTAGCCAATACTATCGACATATAGTTCTATTCCATTCACCTATCCAGTACCATAGGCTTATATTTCCCCTTACATTAGCCATCCAATACCATCGACTTATGTTTGCTCTTCCGTGCACCTAACCAATGCCAACGTCTTATTCGTTGTTCTTCGCTTTTTCACCTAGCCAATACCATCGCATTATACATCCATCCGCCTAGCCAATGCCATCGGGATTTTCTTGCGCTTTCAATTACCCAGATAATGCCATCGTCTTATTAGTTCTTTCATTCACCTAGCGAATGCAATCGACATATACTTGCTCTATCATTCATCTAGCCAATATCATCTGTTTATACTTCCTTTCCATTCACCTAGCCAATACCTTCGGCTTATTCTTGCTGTTCCATTCGCTTAGCCAACACCATCGACTTATATTTGCTTTGACAATTACCTAGCCAATGCCATCTTTTTATTCCTTCTTTCATTCACCTAGACAGTACCATCGGCCTATTCACTCTTCCATTCACCTAGCCAATACAATCGGTTTATCATTCCGTCGTATTATTCCTACTTTCATTCACTTAGTCAATACCATCGGCTTATTCGCTCTTCTATTCACCTAGCTAATACAATCGGGTTATCCCTTGCTCTTCAATTCGCATAGCCAATACCATCGGGTTATTCGCTCTTATATTCAACAAGCCAATACTAACGGTTTATACTTACTTTTCTATTCACCTAGCCAATGCCATCGCTTTATGCGTTCATCAAGCCAATACCATCGGCTTATTTGCTCTTCCATTCACCTAGCGAAATAACATCAAGTTAATCTTGCGCTTCTATTCACATAGCCAATAACATCGGCTTATTCTTTGCTCTTTAATTCGCCTAGACAATACCACCGTGTTATTCGCTCTTCCTTTCAATTAGCTAATACTAACCGTTCATACTTCCTTTTTCATTCACCTAGCCAATGCCATAGACTTATATTTGCTCTCCCATTCACCTATGTAAAATCATCGAATTACACTTTTACAACCATTCGCCTAGACAATACCATCGGCTTAATTTTGCGCTTCCATTTACCTAACCAATACCATCGGCTTATTATTTGCTCTTTAATTCGCCTAGCTAATACCAACGTGTTATTTGCCCTTCCATTTAGCCACTACCATCGAATTATACTTCCTCTCCCATTCGCCTAGCCAATACTATCGACTTATAGTTCTCTTCCATTCACCTAGCCAGTACCATAGGCTTATATTTCCCCTTCCATTAGCCATCCAATACCATCGACTTATGTTTGCTCTTCCGTGCACCTAACCAATGCCAACGTCTTATTCGTTGTTCTTCGCTTTTTCACCTAGCCAATACCATCGACTTATACTTTCTCTCTCATTCTCCTATCCAATACCATCGGCATATATCTCCTCTTCCATTTGCCTAGCCAATACCATCGCATTATACATCCATCCGCCTAGCCAATGCCATCGGGATTTTCTTGCGCTTTCAATTACCCAGCCAATGCCATCGTCTTATTAGTTCTTTCATTCACCTAGCCAATGCCATCGACATATACTTGCTCTATCATTCATCTAGCCAATATCATCTGTTTATACTTCCTTTCCATTCACCTAGCCAATACCTTCGGCTTATTCTTGCTGTTCCATTCGCTTAGCCAACACCATCAACTTATATTTGCTTTGACAATCACCTAGCCAATGCCATCGTCTTATTCGTTCTTTCATTCACCTAGACTGTACTATCGGCCAATTCACTCTTCCATTCACCTAGCCTATACAATCGGTTTATAATTCCGTTTCTATTCAGCTAGTGAATACCAACGACTAATGCTTGCTCTTCCATTCACCTAACAAATTCCGTCGTATTATTCCTTCTATCATTCACTTAGTTAATACCATCGGCTTATTCGCTCTTCTATTCACCTAGCTTATACAATCGGGTTATTCCTTGCTCTTCAATTCCCATAGCCAATAACATCGGGTTATTCGCTTTCGTATTCAACAAGCCAATACTAACGGTTTATACTTACTTTTCTATTCACCTAGCCAATGCCATCGTTTTATTCGTTCATCAAGCCAATACCATCGGCTTATTTGCTCTTCCATTCACCTAGCCAATACCATCAAGTTAATCTTGCGCTTCTATTCACATAGCCAATACCATCGGCTTATTCTTTGATCTTTAATTCGCCTGGCCAATACCACCGTGTTATTCGCTCTTCCATTCAATTAGCTAATACTAACCGTTAATACTTCCTTTTTCATTCACCTAGCCAACGCCATAGACTTATATTTGCTCTCCCATTCACCTATGTAAAATCATCGACTTACACTTTTACAACCTTTCTCCTAGCCAATACCATCGGCTTAATTTTGCGCTTCCATTTACCTAACCAATACCATCCGCTTATTATTTGCTCTTTAATTCGCCTAGCTAATACCAACGGGTTATTTGCTCTTCCATTTAACTAGCTAATACTAACGGTTTATACTTTCTTTACTATTCACCTTGCCAATACCATCGACTTATACTTCCTCTTTCATTTGCCTAGCTAATACCATCGCATTATACTTCCATTCGCCTAGCCAATGCCATCGGGTTATTCTTGCGCTTTCATTTACCTAACCAGTATCATCGGCTTATTCGATCTTCCATTCTCCTAGTTAACACCATCGGATTGTACTTCCTCTTTCATTCCCCTAGCCAATTGACTGTTGGCTTATTCTTGCATTTCCTTCCACCTAACCAATACCATCGGATTATTCTTTCTCTTCCATTTGCCTAGCCAAATCCATTGGTTTATACCGTCTTCTATTCTCCTAGCCAATGACATTGACATATTCTTGCTCTTAAATTCACCTAGGCAATACCTTCGGCTTACACTGCTATTCCATTCACCTAGTCAATACCATCGGGTTATTCATTCTGCCTTTCACCTAGCCACTACCATCGAATTATACTTCCTTTCCCATTCGCCTATCCAATACTATCGACTTATAGTTCTCTTCCATTCACCTAGCCAGTACCATAGGCTTATATTTCCCCTTCCATTAGCCATCCAATGCCATCGACTTATGTTTGCTCTTCCGTGCACTTAACCAATGCCAAAGTCTTATTCGTTGTTCTTCGCTTTTTCACCTAGCCAATACCATCGACTTATACTTTCTCTCTCATTCTCCTATCCAATACCATCGGCATATATCTCCTCTTCCATTTGCCTAGCCAATACCATCGCATTATACATCCATCCGCCTAGCCAATGCCATCGGGATTTTCTTGCGCTTTCAATTACCCAGCCAATGCCATCGTCTTATTAGTTCTTTCATTCACCTAGCCAATGCCATCGACATATACTTGCTCTATCATTCATCTAGCCAATATCATCTGTTTATACTTCCTTTCCATTCACCTAGCCAATACCTTCGGCTTATTCATGCTGTTCCATTCGCTTAGCCAACACCATCGACTTATATTTGCTTTGACAATCACCTAGCCAATGCCATCGTCTTATTCGTTCTTTCATTCACCTAGACAGTACCATCGGCCTATTCACTCTTCCATTCACCTAGCCAATACAATCGGTTTATAATTCCGTTTCTATTCAGCTAGTCAATACCAACGACTTACGCTTGCTCTTCCATTCACCTAACAAATTCCGTCGTATTATTCCTTCTTTCATTCACTTAGTCAATACCATCGGCTTATTCGCTCTTCTATTCACCTAGCTAATACAATCGGGTTATTCCTTGCTCTTCAATTCGCATAGCCAATAACATCGGGTTATTCGCTTTCATATTCAACAAGCCAATACTAACGGTTAATACTTACTTTTCTATTCACCTAGCCAATGCCATCGCTTTATTCGTTCATCAAGCCAATACCATCGGCTTATTTGCTCTTCCATTCACCTAGCCAATACCATCAAGTTAATCTTGCGCTTCTATTCACATAGCCAATACCATCGGCTTATTCTTTGCTCTTTAATTCGCCTTGCCAATACCACCGTGTTATTCGCTCTTCCATTCAATTAGCTAATACTAACCGTTAATACTTCCTTTTTCATTCACCTAGCCAATTCCATAGACTTATATTTGCTCTCCCATTCACCTATGTAAAATCATTGATTTACACTTTTACAACCATTCGCCTAGCCAATACCATCGGCTTAATTTTGCGCTTCCATTTACCTAAGCAATACCATCCGCTTATTATTTGCTCTTTTATTCGCCTAGCTAATACCAACGATTTATTTACTCTTCCATTTAACTAGCTAATACTAACGGTTTATACTTTCTTTACTATTCACCATGCCAATACCATCGACTCATACTTCCTCTTTCATTTGCCTAGCTAATACCATCGCATTATACTACCATTCGCCTAGTCAATGCCATCGGGTTATTCTTGCGCTTTCATTTACATAACCAGTATCATCGGCTTAGTCGATCTTCCATTCTCCTAGTTAATACCATCGGATTGTACTTCCTCTTTCATTCCCCTAGCCAATTGACCGTTGGCGTATTCTTGCACTTCCTTCCACATAACCAATACCATCGGCTTATTCTTGCTCTTCCATTTGCCTAGCCAAAACCATTGGTTTATACCGTCTTCTATCCTCCTAGCCAATGACATTGACATATTCTTGCTCTTAAATTCACCTAGGCAATACCTTCGGCTTACACTGCTATTCCATTCACCTAGTCAATACCATCGGGTTATTCGTTCTGCCTTTCACCCAGCCACTACCATCGAATTATACTTCCTCTCCCATTCGCCTATCCAATACTATCGACTTATAGTTCTCTTGCATTCACCTAGCCAGTACCATAGGCTTATATTTCCCCTTACATTAGCCATCCAATACCATCGACTTATGTTTGCTCTTCCGTGCACCTAAAAAATGCCAACATCTTATTCGTTGTTCTTCGCTTTTTCACCTAGCCAATACCATCGATTTATACTTGCTCTTTCATTCACCTATCCAATACCATCGGCATATATCTCCTCTTCCATTTGCCTAGCCAATACCATCGCATTATACATCCATCCGTCTAGCCAATGCCATCGGGATTTTCTTGCGCTTTCAATTACCCAGCCAATGCCATCGTCTTATTAGTTCTTTCATTCACCTAGCCAATGCCATCGACATATACTTGCTCTATCATTCATCTAGCCAATATCATCTGTTTATACTTCCTTTCCATTAACCTAGCCAATACCTGCGGCTTATTCTTGCTGTTCCATTCGCTTAGCCAACACCATCGACTTATATTTGCTTTGACAATCACCTAGACAATGCCATCGTCTTATTCGTTCTTTCATTCACCAAGACAGTACCATCGGCCTATTCACTCTTCCATTCACCTAGCCAATACAATCGGTGTATAATTCCGTTTCTATTCAGCTAGTCAATACCAACGACTTACGCTTGCTCTTCCATTCACCTAACAAATTCCGTCGTATTATTCCTTCTTTCATTCACTTAGTCAATACCATCGGCTTATTCGCTCTTCTATTCACCTAGCTAATACAATCGGGTTATTCCTTGCTCTTCAATTCGCATAGCCAATACCATCGGGTTATTCGCTCTTATATTCAACAAGCCAATACCAACGGTTTATACTTACTTTTCTATTCACCTAGCCAATGCCATCGCTTTATTCGTTCATCAAGCCAATACCATCGGCTTATTTACTCTTCCATTCACCTAGCCAATACCATCAAGTTAATCTTGCGCTTCTATTCACATAGCCAATACCATCGGCTTATTCTTTGCTCTTTAATTCGCCTAGCCAATACCACCGTGTTATTCGCTCTTCCATTCAATTAGCTAATACTAACCGTTAATACTTCCTTTTTGATTCACCTAGCCAATGCCATAGACTTATATTTCCTCTCCCATTCACCTATGTAAAATCATCGACTTACACTTTTACAACCATTTGTCTAGCCAATACTATCGACTTATAGTTCTCTTCATTTCACCTAGCCAGTACCATAGGCTTATATTTCCCCCTCCATTAGCCATCCAATACCATCGACTTATGTTTGCTCTTCCGTGCACCTAACCAATGCCAACAACTTATTCGTTGTTCTTCGCTTTTTCACCTAGCCAGTACCATCGACTTATACTTGCTCTTTCATTAACCTATCCAATACCATCGGCATATATCACCTCTTCCATTTGCCTAGCCAATACCATCGCATTATACATCCATCCGCCTAGCCAATGCCATCGGGATTTTCTTGCGCTTTCAATTACCCAGCCAATGCCATCGTCTTATTAGTTCTTTCATTCACCTAGCCAATGCCATCCACATATACTTGCTCTATCATTCATCTAGCCAATATCATCTGTTTATACTTCCTTTCCATTCACCTAGCCAATACCTTCGGCTAATTCTTGCTGTTCCATTCGCTTAGCCAACACCATCGACTTATATTTGCTTTGACAATCATCTAGCCAATGCCATCGTCTTATTCGTTCTTTCATTCAATTAGACAGTTCCATCGGCCTATTCACTCTTCCATTCACCTAGCCGATACAATCGGTTTAATTTTGCGCTTCCATTTACCTAACCAATACCATCGGCTTATTATTTGCTCTTTAATTCCCCTAGCTAATACCAACAAGTTATTTGCTCTTCCATTTAACTAGCTAATACTAACGGTTTATACTTTCTTTACTATTCACCTTGCCAAAACCATCGACTTATACTTCCTGTTTCATTTGCCTAGCTAATACCATCGCATTATACTTCCATTCGCCTAGCCAATGCCATCGGGTTATTCTTGCGCTTTCATTTACCTAACCAGTATCATCGGCTTATTCGATCATCCATTCTCCTTGTTCATAACATCGGATTGTACTTCCTCTTTCATTCCCCTAGCCAATTGACTGTTGGCTTATTCTTGCACTTCATTCCACCTAACCAATACCATCGGCTTATTCTTGCCCCTCCATTTGCCTAGCCAAAACCATTGGTTTATACTGTCTTCTATTCTCCTAGCCAATGACATTGACATATTCTTGCTCTTAAATTCACCTAGGCAATACCTTCGCTTACACTGCTATTCCATTCACCTAGTCAATTACATCGGGTTATTCGTTCTGCCTTTCACCTAGCCACTACCATCGAATTATACTTCCTCTCCCTTTGGCCTAGCCAATACTATCGACTTATAGTTCTCTTGCATTCACCTAGCCAGTACCATAGGCTTATATTACCCCTTACATTAGCCATCCAATACCATCGACTTATATTTGCTTTTCCGTGCACCTAACCAATGCCAACATCTTATTCGTTGTTCTTCGCTTTTTCACCTAGCCAATACCATCGACTTATACTTGCTCCTTCATTCACCTATCCAATACCATCGGCATATATCTCCTCTTCCATTTGCCTAGCCAATACCATCGCATTATACATCCATCCGCCTAGCCAATGCCATCGGGATTTTCTTGCGCTTTCAATTACCCAGCCAATGCCATCGTCTTATTTGTTCTTTCTTTCACCTAGCCAATGCCATCGACATATACTTGCTCTATCATTCATCTAGCCAATATCATCTGTTTATACTTCCTTTCCATTCACCTAGCCAATACCTTCAGCTTATTCTTGCTGTTCCATTCGCTTAGCCAACACCATCGACTTATATTTTCTTTGACAATCACCTAGCCAATGCCATCGTCTTATTCGTTCTTTCATTCACATAGACAGTTCCACCGGCCTATTCACTCTTCCATTCACCTAGCCAATACAATCGGTTTATAATTCCGTTTCTATTCAGCTAGACAATAGCAACAACTTACGCTTGCTCTTCCATTCACCTAACAAATTCCGTCGTATTATTCCTTCTTTCATTCACTTAGTCAATACCATCGGCTTATTCGCTCTTCTAGTCACCTAGCTAATACAATCGGGTTATTCCTTGCTCTTCAATTCGCATAGCCAATAACATCGGGTTATTCGCTTTCATATTCAACAAGCCAATACTAACGGTTAATACATACTTTTCTATTCACCTAGCCAATGCCATCGCTTTATTCGTTCATCAAGCCAATACCATCGGCTTATTTGCTCTTCCATTCACCTAGCCAATACCATCAAGTTAATCTTGCGCTTCTATTCACATAGCCAATACCATCGGCTTATTCTGTGCTCTTTAATTCGCCTAGCCAATACCACCGTGTTATTCGCTCTTCCATTCAATTAGCTAATACTAACCGTTAATACTTCCTTTTTCATTCACCTAGCCAATTCCATAGACTTATATTTGCTCTCCCATTCACCTATGTAAAATCATTGATTTACACTTTTACAACCATTCGCCTAGCCAATACCATCGGCTTAATTTTGCGCTTCCATTTACCTAACCAATACCATCCGCTTATTATTTGCTCTTTTATTCGCCTAGCTAATACCAACGATTTATTTACTCTTCCATTTAACTAGCTAATACTAACGGTTTATACTTTCTTTACTATTCACCATGCCAATACCATCGACTCATACTTCCTCTTTCATTTGCCTAGCTAATACCATCGCATTATACTTCCATTCGCCTAGTCAATGCCATCGGGTTATTCTTGCGCTTTCATTTACATAACCAGTATCATCGGCTTAGTCGATCTTCCATTCTCCTAGTTAATACCATCGGATTGTACTTCCTCTTTCATTCCCCTAGCCAATTGACCGTTGGCGTATTCTTGCACTTCCTTCCACATAACCAATACCATCGGCTTATTCTTGCTCTTCCATTTGCCTAGCCAAAACCATTGGTTTATACCGTCTTCTATCCTCCTAGCCAATGACATTGACATATTCTTGCTCTTAAATTCACCTAGGCAATACCTTCGGCTTACACTGCTATTCCATTCACCTAGTCAATACCATCGGGTTATTCGTTCTGCCTTTCACCCAGCCACTACCATCGAATTATACTTCCTCTCCCATTCGCCTATCCAATACTATCGACTTATAGTTCTCTTGCATTCACCTAGCCAGTACCATAGGCTTATATTTCCCCTTACATTAGCCATCCAATACCATCGACTTATGTTTGCTCTTCCGTGCACCTAAAAAATGCCAACATCTTATTCGTTGTTCTTCGCTTTTTCACCTAGCCAATACCATCGATTTATACTTGCTCTTTCATTCACCTATCCAATACCATCGGCATATATCTCCTCTTCCATTTGCCTAGCCAATACCATCGCATTATACATCCATCCGTCTAGCCAATGCCATCGGGATTTTCTTGCGCTTTCAATTACCCAGCCAATGCCATCGTCTTATTAGTTCTTTCATTCACCTAGCCAATGCCATCGACATATACTTGCTCTATCATTCATCTAGCCAATATCATCTGTTTATACTTCGTTTCCATTAACCTAGCCAATACCTGCGGCTTATTCTTGCTGTTCCATTCGCTTAGCCAACACCATCGACTTATATTTGCTTTGACAATCACCTAGCCAATGCCATCGTCTTATTCGTTCTTTCATTCACCAAGACAGTACCATCGGCCTATTCACTCTTCCATTCACCTAGCCAATACAATCGGTGTATAATTCCGTTTCTATTCAGCTAGTCAATACCAACGACTTACGCTTGCTCTTCCATTCACCTAACAAATTCCGTCGTATTATTCCTTCTTTCATTCACTTAGTCAATACCATCGGCTTATTCGCTCTTCTATTCACCTAGCTAATACAATCGGGTTATTCCTTGCTCTTCAATTCGCATAGCCAATACCATCGGGTTATTCGCTCTTATATTCAACAAGCCAATACCAACGGTTTATACTTACTTTTCTATTCACCTAGCCAATGCCATCGCTTTATTCGTTCATCAAGCCAATACCATCGGCTTATTTACTCTTCCATTCACCTAGCCAATACCATCAAGTTAATCTTGCGCTTCTATTCACATAGCCAATACCATCGGCTTATTCTTTGCTCTTTAATTCGCCTAGCCAATACCACCGTGTTATTCGCTCTTCCATTCAATTAGCTAATACTAACCGTTAATACTTCCTTTTTGATTCACCTAGCCAATGCCATAGACTTATATTTCCTCTCCCATTCACCTATGTAAAATCATCGACTTACACTTTTACAACCATTTGTCTAGCCAATACTATCGACTTATAGTTCTCTTCATTTCACCTAGCCAGTACCATAGGCTTATATTTCCCCCTCCATTAGCCATCCAATACCATCGACTTATGTTTGCTCTTCCGTGCACCTAACCAATGCCAACAACTTATTCGTTGTTCTTCGCTTTTTCACCTAGCCAGTACCATCGACTTATACTTGCTCTTTCATTAACCTATCCAATACCATCGGCATATATCACCTCTTCCATTTGCCTAGCCAATACCATCGCATTATACATCCATCCGCCTAGCCAATGCCATCGGGATTTTCTTGCGCTTTCAATTACCCAGCCAATGCCATCGTCTTATTAGTTCTTTCATTCACCTAGCCAATGCCATCCACATATACTTGCTCTATCATTCATCTAGCCAATATCATCTGTTTATACTTCCTTTCCATTCACCTAGCCAATACCTTCGGCTAATTCTTGCTGTTCCATTCGCTTAGCCAACACCATCGACTTATATTTGCTTTGACAATCACCTAGCCAATGCCATCGTCTTATTCGTTCTTTCATTCAATTAGACAGTTCCATCGGCCTATTCACTCTTCCATTCACCTAGCCGATACAATCGGTTTAATTTTGCGCTTCCATTTACCTAACCAATACCATCGGCTTATTATTTGCTCTTTAATTCCCCTAGCTAATACCAACAAGTTATTTGCTCTTCCATTTAACTAGCTAATACTAACGGTTTATACTTTCTTTACTATTCACCTTGCCAAAACCATCGACTTATACTTCCTGTTTCATTTGCCTAGCTAATACCATCGCATTATACTTCCATTCGCCTAGCCAATGCCATCGGGTTATTCTTGCGCTTTCATTTACCTAACCAGTATCATCGGCTTATTCGATCATCCATTCTCCTTGTTCATAACATCGGATTGTACTTCCTCTTTCATTCCCCTAGCCAATTGACTGTTGGCTTATTCTTGCACTTCATTCCACCTAACCAATACCATCGGCTTATTCTTGCCCCTCCATTTGCCTAGCCAAAACCATTGGTTTATACTGTCTTCTATTCTCCTAGCCAATGACATTGACATATTCTTGCTCTTAAATTCACCTAGGCAATACCTTCGCTTACACTGCTATTCCATTCACCTAGTCATTTACATCGGGTTATTCGTTCTGCCTTTCACCTAGCCACTACCATCGAATTATACTTCCTCTCCCATTGGCCTAGCCAATACTATCGACTTATAGTTCTCTTGCATTCACCTAGCCAGTACCATAGGCTTATATTACCCCTTACATTAGCCATCCAATACCATCGACTTATATTTGCTTTTCCGTGCACCTAACCAATGCCAACATCTTATTCGTTGTTCTTCGCTTTTTCACCTAGCCAATACCATCGACTTATACTTGCTCTTTCATTCACCTATCCAATACCATCGGCATATATCTCCTCTTCCATTTGCCTAGCCAATACCATCGCATTATACATCCATCCGCCTAGCCAATGCCATCGGGATTTTCTTGCGCTTTCAATTACCCAGCCAATGCCATCGTCTTATTTGTTCTTTCTTTCACCTAGCCAATGCCATCGACATATACTTGCTCTATCATTCATCTAGCCAATATCATCTGTTTATACTTCCTTTCCATTCACCTAGCCAATACCTTCAGCTTATTCTTGCTGTTCCATTCGCTTAGCCAACACCATCGACTTATATTTTCTTTGACAATCACCTAGCCAATGCCATCGTCTTATTCGTTCTTTCATTCACATAGACAGTTCCACCGGCCTATTCACTCTTCCATTCACCTAGCCAATACAATCGGTTTATAATTCCGTTTCTATTCAGCTAGACAATAGCAACAACTTACGCTTGCTCTTCCATTCACCTAACAAATTCCGTCGTATTATTCCTTCTTTCATTCACTTAGTCAATACCATCGGCTTATTCGCTCTTCTAGTCACCTAGCTAATACAATCGGGTTATTCCTTGCTCTTCAATTCGCATAGCCAATAACATCGGGTTATTCGCTTTCATATTCAACAAGCCAATACTAACGGTTAATACTTACTTTTCTATTCACCTAGCCAATGCCATCGCTTTATTCGTTCATCAAGCCAATACCATCGGCTTATTTGCTCTTCCATTCACCTAGCCAATACCATCAAGTTAATCTTGCGCTTCTATTCACATAGCCAATACCATCGGCTTATTCTGTGCTCTTTAATTCGCCTAGCCAATACCACCGTGTTATTCGCTCTTCCATTCAATTAGCTAATACTAACCGTTAATACTTCCTTTTTCATTCACCTAGCCAATGCCATACACTTATATTTGCTCTCCCATTCACCTATGTAAAATCATTGATTTACACTTTTACAACCATTCGCCTAGCCAATACCATCGGCTTATTCTTGCTCTTCCATTTGCCTAGCCAAAACCATTGGTTTATACCGTCTTCTATTCTCCTAGCCAATGACATTGACATATTCTTGCTCTTAAATTCACCTAGGCAATACCTTCGGCTTACACTGCTATTCCATTCACCTAATCAATACCATCGGGTTATTCGTTCTGCCTTTCACCCAGCCACTACCATCGAATTATACTTCCTCTCCCATTCGCCTAGCCAATACTATCGACTTATAGTTCTCTTCCATTCACCTAGCCAGAACCATAGGCTTATATTTCCCCTTACATTAGCCATCCAATACCATCGACTTATGTTTGCTCTTCCGTGCACCTAACCAATGCCAACGTCTTATTCGATGTTCTTCGCTTTTTCACCTAGCCAATACCATCGACTTATACTTGCTCTTTCATTCACCTATCCAATACCATCGGCATATATCTCTTCTTCCATTTGCCTAGCCAATACCATCGCATTATGCATCCATCCGCCTAGCCAATGCCATCGGGATTTTCTTGCGCTTTCAATTACCCAGCCAATGCCATCGTCTTATTAGTTCTTTCATTCACCTAGCCAATGCCATCGACATATACTTGCTCTATCATTCGTCTAGCCAATATCATCTGTTTATATTTCCTTTCCATTAACCTAGCCAATACCTCCGGCCTATTCTTGCTGTTCCATTCGCTTAGCCAACACCATTGACTTATATTGTCTTTGACAATCACCTAGCCAATGCCATCGTCTTATTCGTTCTTTCATTCACCTAGACAGTACCATCGGACTATTCACTCTTCCATTCACCTAGCCAATACAATCGGTTTATAATTCCGTTTCTATTCAGCTAGTTAATACCAACGACTTACGCTTTCTCTTCCATTCACCTAACAAATTCCGTCGTATTATTCCTTCTTTCATTCACTTAGTCAATACCATTGGCTTATTCGCTCTTCTATTCACCTAGCTAATACAATCGGGTTTTTCCTTGCTCTTCAATTCGCATAGCCAATACCATCGGGTTATTCGCTCTTATATTCAACAAGCCAATACTAACTGTTTATACTTAGCTTTCCATTTCACCTATCCAATGCCATCGCTTTATTCGTTCATCAAGCCAATACCATCGGCTTATTTGCTCTTCCATTCACATAGCCAATACCATCGGTTTATTCTTTGCTCTTTAATTCGCCTAGCCAATACCACCGTGTTATTCGCTCTTCCATTCAATTAGCTAATACTAACCGTTAATACTTCCTTTTTCATTCACCTAGCCAATGCCACAGACTTATATTTGCTCTCCCATTCACCTATGTAAAATCATCGACTTACACTTTTAGAACCATTCGCTTAGCCAATACCATCGGCTTAATTTGCGCTTCCATTTACCTAACCAATACCATCGGCTTATTATTTGCTCTTTAATTCGCCTAGCTAATACCAACGAGTTATTTGCTCTTTCATTTAACTAGCTAATACTAACGGTTTGTACTTTCTTTACTATTCACCTTGCCAATACCATCGACTTATACTTCTTCTTTCATTTGCCTAGCTAATACCATCGCATTATACTTCCACTCGCCTAGCCAATGCCATCGGGTTATTCTTGCGCTTTCATTTACCTAACCAGTATCATCAGCTTATTCGATCTTCCATTCTCCTAGTTAATACCATCGGATTGTACTTCCTCTTTCATTCCCCTAGCCAATTGACTGTTGGCTTAATCTTGCACTTCCTTCCACATAACCAATACCATCGGCTTATTCTTGCTCTTCCATTTGCCTAGCCAAAATCATTGGTTTATACCGTCTTCTATCCTCCTAGCCAATGACATTGACATATTCTTGCTCTTAAATTCACCTAGGCAATACCTTCGGCTTACACTGCTATTCCATTCACCAGTCAATACCATCGGGTTATTCGTTCTGCCTTTCACATAGCCACTACCATCGAATTATACTTCCTCTCCCATTCGCCTTGCCAATACTATCGACTTATAGTTCTCTTCCATTCACCTAGCCAGTACCATAGGCTTATATTTCCCCCTCCATTAGCCATCCAATACCATCGACTTATGTTTGCTCTTCCGTGCACCTAACCAATGCCAACAACTTATTCGTTGTTCTTCGCTTTTTCACCTAGCCAGTACCATCGACTTATACTTGCTCTTTCATTAACCTATCCAATACCATCGGCATATATCTACTCTTCCATTTGCCTAGCCAATACCATCGCATTATACATCCATCCGCCTAGCCAATGCCATCGGGATTTTCTTGCGCTTTCAATTACCCAGCCAATGCCATCGTCTTATTAGTTCTTTCATTCACCTAGCCAATGCCATCCACATATACTTGCTCTATCATTCATCTAGCCAATATCACCTGTTTATACTTCCTTTCCATTCACCTAGCCAATACCTTCGGCTAATTCTTGCTGTTCCATTCGCTTAGCCAACACCATCGACTTATATTTGCTTTGACAATCACCTAGCCAATGCCATCGTCTTATTCGTTCTTTCATTCAATTAGACAGTTCCATCGGCCTATTCACTCTTCCATTCACCTAGCCGATACAATCGGTTTAATTTTGCGCTTCCATTTACCTAACCAATACCATCGGCTTATTATTTGCTCTTTAATTCCCCTAGCTAATACCAACAAGTTATTTGCTCTTCCATTTAACTAGCTAATACTAACGGTTTATACTTTCTTTACTATTCACCTTGCCAAAACCATCGACTTATACTTCCTGTTTCATTTGCCTAGCTAATACCATCGCATTATACTTCCATTCGCCTAGCCAATGCCATCGGGTTATTCTTGCGCTTTCATTTACCTAACCAGTATCATCGGCTTATTCGATCATCCATTCTCCTTGTTCATAACATCGGATTGTACTTCCTCTTTCATTCCCCTAGCCAATTGACTGTTGGCTTATTCTTGCACTTAATTCCACCTAACCAATACCATCGGCTTATTCTTGCCCCTCCATTTGCCTAGCCAAAACCATTGGTTTATACTGTCTTCTATTCTCCTAGCCAATGACATTGACATATTCTTGCTCTTAAATTCACCTAGGCAATACCTTCGCTTACACTGCTATTCCATTCACCTAGTCAATTACATCGGGTTATTCGTTCTGCCTTTCACCTAGCCACTACCATCGAATTATACTTCCTCTCCCATTCGCCTAGCCAATACTATCGACTTATAGTTCTCTTGCATTCACCTATCCAGTACCATAGGCTTATATTACCCCTTACATTAGCCATCCAATACCATCGACTTATATTTGCTTTTCCGTGCACCTAACCAATGCCAACATCTTATTTGTTGTTCTTCGCTTTTTCACCTAGCCAATACCATCGACTTATACTTGCTCTTTCATTCACCTATCCAATACCATCGGCATATATCTCCTCTTCCATTTGCCTAGCCAATACCATCGCATTATACATCCATCCGCCTAGCCAATGCCATCGGGATTTTCTTGCGCTTTCAATTACCCAGCCAATGCCATCGTCTTATTATTTCTTTCTTTCACCTAGCCAATGCCATCGACATATACTTGCTCTATCATTCATCTAGCCAATATCATCTGTTTATACTTCCTTTCCATTCACCTAGCCAATACCTTCAGCTTATTCTTGCTGTTCCATTCGCTTAGCCAACACCATCGACTTATATTTTCTTTGACAATCACCTAGCCAATGCCATCGTCTTATTCGTTCTTTCATTCACATAGACAGTTCCACCGGCCTATTCACTCTTCCATTCACCTAGCCAATACAATCGGTTTATAATTCCGTTTCTATTCAGCTAGACAATAGCAACAACTTGCGCTTGCTCTTCCATTCACCTAACAAATTCCGTCGTATTATTCCTTCTTTCATTCACTTAGTCAATACCATCGGCTTATTCGCTCTTCTAGTCACCTAGCTAATACAATCGGGTTATTCCTTGCTCTTCAATTCGCATAGCCAATAACATCGGGTTATTCGCTTTCATATTCAACAAGCCAATACTAACGGTTAATACTTACTTTTCTATTCACCTAGCCAATGCCATCGCTTTATTCGTTCATCAAGCCAATACCATCGGCTTATTTGCTCTTCCATTCACCTAGCCAATACCATCAAGTTAATCTTGCGCTTCTATTCACATAGCCAATACCATCGGCTTATTCTGTGCTCTTTAATTCGCCTAGCCAATACCACCGTGTTATTCGCTCTTCCATTCAATTAGCTAATACTAACCGTTAATACTTCCTTTTTCATTCACCTAGCCAATGCCATACACTTATATTTGCTCTCCCATTCACCTATGTAAAATCATTGATTTACACTTTTACAACCATTCGCCTAGCCAATACCATCGGCTTATTCTTGCTCTTCCATTTGCCTAGCCAAAACCATTGGTTTATACCGTCTTCTATTCTCCTAGCCAATGACATTGACATATTCTTGCTCTTAAATTCACCTAGGCAATACCTTCGGCTTACACTGCTATTCCATTCACCTAATCAATACCATCGGGTTATTCGTTCTGCCTTTCACCCAGCCACTACCATCGAATTATACTTCCTCTCCCATTCGCCTAGCCAATACTATCGACTTATAGTTCTCTTCCATTCACATAGCCAGAACCATAGGCTTATATTTCCCCTTACATTAGCCATCCAATACCATCGACTTATGTTTGCTCTTCCGTGCACCTAACCAATGCCAACGTCTTATTCGATGTTCTTCGCTTTTTCACCTAGCCAATACCATCGACTTATACTTGCTCTTTCATTCACCTATCCAATACCATCGGCATATATCTCTTCTTCCATTTGCCTAGCCAATACCATCGCATTATGCATCCATCCGCCTAGCCAATGCCATCGGGATTTTCTTGCGCTTTCAATTACCCAGCCAATGCCATCGTCTTATTAGTTCTTTCATTCACCTAGCCAATGCCATCGACATATACTTGCTCTATCATTCATCTAGCCAATATCATCTGTTTATACTTCCTTTCCATTCACCTAGCCAATACCTTCAGCTTATTCTTGCTGTTCCATTCGCTTAGCCAACACCATCGACTTATATTTTCTTTGACAATCACCTAGCCAATGCCATCGTCTTATTCGTTCTTTCATTCACATAGACAGTTCCACCGGACTATTCACGCTTCCATTCACCTAGCCAATACAATCGGTTTATAATTCCGTTTCTATTCAGCTAGTTAATACCAACGACTTACGCTTTCTCTTCCATTCACCTAACAAATTCCGTCGTATTATTCCTTCTTTCATTCACTTAGTCAATACCATTGGCTTATTCGCTCTTCTATTCACCTAGCTAATACAATCGGGTTTTTCCTTGCTCTTCAATTCGCATAGCCAATACCATCGGGTTATTCGCTCTTATATTCAACAAGCCAATCCTAACTGTTTATACTTAGCTTTCCATTTCACCTAGCCAATGCCATCGCTTTATTCGTTCATCAAGCCAATACCATCGGCTAATTTGCTCTTCCATTCACATAGCCACTACCATCGGTTTATTCTTTGCTCTTTAATTCGCCTAGCCAATACCACCGTGTTATTCGCTCTTCCATTCAATTAGCTAATACTAACCATTAATACTTCCTTTTTCATTCACCTAGCCAATGCCACAGACTTATATTTGCTCTCCCATTCACCTATGTAAAATCATCGACTTACACTTTTACAACCATTCGCTTAGCCAATACCATCGGCTTAATTTGCGCTTCCATTTACCTAACCAATACCATCGGCTTATTATTTGCTCTTTAATTCGCCTAGCTAATACCAAAGAGTTATTTGCTCTTTCATTTAACTAGCTAATACTAACGGTTTGTACTTTCTTTACTATTCACCTTGCCAATACCATCGACTTATACTTCTTCTTTCATTTGCCTAGCTAATACCATCGCATTATACTTCCACTCGCCTAGCCAATGCCATCGGGTTATTCTTGCGCTTTCATTTACCTAACCAGTATCATCAGCTTATTCGATCTTCCATTCTCCTAGATAATACCATCGGATTGTACTTCCTCTTTCATTCCCCTAGCCAATTGACTGTTGGCTTAATCTTGCACTTCCTTCCACATAACCAATACCATCGGCTTATTCTTGCTCTTCCATTTGCCTAGCCAAAATCATTGGTTTATACCGTCTTCTATCCTCCTAGCCAATGACATTGACATATTCTTGCTCTTAAATTCACCTAGGCAATACCTTCGGCTTACACTGCTATTCCATTCACCAGTCAATACCATCGGGTTATTCGTTCTGCCTTTCACATAGCCACTACCATCGAATTATACTTCCTCTCCCATTCGCCTTGCCAATACTATCGACTTATAGTTCTCTTCCATTCACCTAGCCAGTACCATAGGCTTATATTTCCCCTTCCATTAGCCATCCAATACCATCGACTTATGTTTGCTCTTCCGTGCACCTAACCAATGCCAACGTCTTATTCGTTGTTCTTCGCTTTTTCACCTAGCCAATACCATCGACTTATACTTGCTCTTTCATTCACCTATCCAATACCATCGGCATATATCTCCTCTTCCATTTCCCTAACCAATACCATCGCATTATACATCCATCCGCCTAGCCAATGCCATCGGGATTTTCTTGCGCTTTCAATTACCCAGCCAATGCCATCGTCTTATTAGTTCTTTCTTTCACCTAGCCAATGCCATCGACATATACTTGCTCTATCATTCATCTAGCCAATATCATCTGTTTATACTTCCTTTCCATTCACATAGCCAATACCTTCAGCTTATTCTTGCTGTTCCATTCGCTTAGCCAACACCATCGACTTATATTTTCTTTGACAATCACCTAGCCAATGCCATCGTCTTATTCGTTCTTTCATTCACATAGACAGTTCCATCGGCCTATTCACTCTTCCATTCACCTAGCCAATACAATCGGTTTATAATTCCGTTTCTATTCAGCTAGACAATACCAACAACTTACGCTTGCTCTTCCATTCACCTAACAAATTCCGTCGTATTATTCCTTCTTTCATTCACTTAGTCAATACCATCGGTTTATTCGCTCTTCTATTCACCTAGCTAATACAATCGGGTTATTCCTTGCTCTTCAATTCGCATAGCCAATAACATCGGGTTATTCGCTTTCATATTCAACAAGCCAATACTAACGGTTTATACTTACTTTTCTATTCACCTAGCCAATGCCATCGCTTTATTCGTTCATCAAGCCAATACCATCGGCTTATTTGCTCTTCCATTCACCTAGACAATACCATCAAGTTAATCTTGCGCTTCTATTCACATAGCCAATACCATTGGCTTATTCTTTGCTCTTTAATTCGCCTAGCCAATACCACCGTGTTATTCGCTCTTCCATTCAATTAGCTAATACTAACCGTTAATACTTCCTTTTTCATTCACCTAGCCAATGCCATAGACTTATATTTGCTCTCCCATTCACCTATGTAAAATCATCGACTTACACTTTTACAACCATTCGCCTAGCCAATACCATCGGCTTAATTTTGCGCTTCCATTTACCTAACCAATACCATCCGCTTATTATTTGCTCTTTAATTCGCCTAGCTAATACCAACGAGTTATTTACTCTTCCATTTAACTAGCTAATACTAACGGTTTATACTTTCTTTACTATTCACCATGCCAATACCATCGACTTATACTTCCTCTTTCATTTGCCTAGCTAATACCATCGCATTAAACTTCCATTCGCCTAGCCAATGCCATCGGGTTATTCTTGCGCTTTCATTTACATAACCAGTATCATCGGCTTAGTCGATCTTCCATTCTCCTAGTTAATACCATCGGATTGTACTTCCTCTTTCATTCCCCTAGCCAATTGACCGTTGGCTTATTCTTGCACTTCCTTCCACATAACCAAAACCATCGGCTTATTCTTGCACTTCCATTTGCCTAGCCAAAACCATTGGTTTATACCGTCTTCTATCCTCCTAGCCAATGACATTGACATATTTTTGCTCTTAAATTCACCTAGGCAATACCTTCGGCTTACACTGCTATTCCATTCACCTAGTCAATACCATCGGGTTATTCGTTCTGCCTTTCACCCAGCCACTACCATCGAATTATACTTCCTCTCCCATTCGCCTATCCAATACTATCGACTTATAGTTCTCTTGCATTCACCTAGCCAGTACCATAGGCTTATATTTCCCCTTACATTTGCCATCCAATACCATCGACTTATGTTTGCTCTTCCGTGCACCTAAAAAATGCCAACAACTTATTCGTTGTTCTTCGCTTTTTCACCTAGCCAGTACCATCGACTTATACTTGCTCTTTCATTAACCTATCCAATACCATCGGCATATATCTCCTCTTCCATTTGCCTAGCCAATACCATCGCATTATACATCCATCCGCCTAGCCAATGCCATCGGGATTTTCTTGCGCTTTCAATTACCCAGCCAATGCCATCGTCTTATTAGTTCTTTCATTCACCTAGCCAATGCCATCCACATATACTTGCTCTATCATTCATCTAGCCAATATCATCTGTTTATACTTCTTTTCCATTCACCTAGCCAATACCTTCGGCTAATTCTTGCTGTTCCATTCGCTTAGCCAACACCATCGACTTATATTTGCTTTGACAATCACCTAGCCAATGCCATCGTTTTATTCGTTCTTTCATTCACCTAGACAGTTCCATCGGCCTATTCACTCTTCCATTAACCTAGCCAATACAATCGGTTTATAATTCCGTTTCTATTCAGCTAGAAAATACCAACGACTTAAGCTTGCTCTTCCATTCACCTAACAAATTCCGTCGTATTATTCCTTTTTTCATTCACTTAGTCAGTACCATCGGCTTATTCGCTCTTCTATTCACCCAGCTAATACAATCGGGTTATTCCTTGCTCTTCAATTCGCACAGCCAATACCATCGGGTTATTCGCTCTTATATTCAACAAGACAATACTAACGGTTTATACTTACTTTTCTATTTGTCTAGCCAATGGCATCGCTTTATTCGTTCATCAAGCCAATACCATCGGCTTATTTTCTCTTCCATTCACCTAGCCAATACCATCAAGTTAATCTTGCGCTTCTATTCACATAGCCAATACCATCGGCTTATTCTTTGCTCTTTAATTCGCCTAGCCAATACCACCGTGTTATTCGCTCTTCCATTCAATTAGCTAATACTAACCGTTAATACTTCCTTTTTCATTCACCTAGCCAATGCCATAGACTTATATTTGCTCTCCCATTCACCTATGTAAAATCATCGACTTACACTTTTACAACCATTCGCCTAGCAAATACCATCGGCTTAATTTTGCGCTTCCATTTACCTAACCAATACCATCGGCTTATTATTTGCTCTTTAATTCGCCTAGCTAATACCAACGTGTTATTTGCTCTTCCATTTAACTAGCTAATACTAACGGTTTATACTTTCTTTACTATTCACCTTGCCAATACCATCGACTTATACTTCCTCTTTCATTTTCCTAGCTAATACCATCGCATTATACTTCCATTCGCCTAGCCAATGCCATCGGGTTATTCTTGCGCTTTCATTTACCTAACCAGTATCATCGGCTTATTCGATCTTCCATTCTCCTAGTTAATACCATCGGAGTGTACTTCCTCTTTCATTCCCCTAGCCAATTGACTGTTGGCTTATTCTTGCACTTCCTTCCACCTAACCAATACCATCGGCTTATTCTTGCGCTTCCAATTGCCTAGCCAAAACCATTGGTTTATACCGTCTTCTATCCTCCTAGCCAATGACATTGACATATTCTTGCTCTTAAATTCACCTAGGCAATACCTTCCGCTTACACTGCTATTCCATTCACCTAGTCAATACCATCGGGTTATTCGTTCTGCCTTTCACCTAGCCACTACCATCGAATTATACTTCCTCTCCCATTCGCCTAGCCAATACTATCGACTTATAGTTCTCTTCCATTCACCTAGCCAGTACCATAGGCTTATATTTCCCCTTCCATTAGCCATTCAATACCATCGACTTATGTTTGCTCTTCCGTGCACCTAACCAATGCCAACGTCTTATTCGTTGTTCTTCGCTTTTTCACCTAGCCAATACCATCGACTTATACTTGCTCTTTCATTCACCTATCCAATACCATCGGCATATATCTCCTCTTCCATTTGCCTAGCCAATACCATCGCATTATACATCCATCCGCCTAGCCAATGCCATCGGGATTTTCTTGCGCTTTCAATTACCCAGCCAATGCCATCGTCTTATTAGTTCTTTCATTCACCTAGCCAATGCCATCGACATATACTTGTTCTATCATTCGTCTAGCCAATATCATCTGTTTATATTTCCTTTCCATTAACCTAGCCAATACCTTCGGCCTATTCTTGCTGTTCCATTCGATTAGCCACCACCATTGACTTATATTGTCTTTGACAATCACCTAGCCAATGCCATCGTCTTATTCGTTCTTTCATTCACCTAGACAGTACCATCGGACTATTCACTCTTCCATTCACCTAGCCAATACAATCGGTTTATAATTCCGTTTCTATTCAGCTAGTTAATTCCAACGACTTACGCTTTCTCTTCCATTCACCTAACAAATTCCTTCGTATTATTCCTTCTTTCATTCACTTAGTCAATACCATTGGCTTATTCGCTCTTCTATTCACCTAGCTAATACAATCGGGTTTTTCCTTGCTCTTCAATTCGCATAGCCAATACCATCGGTTTATTCGCTCTTATATTCAACAAGCCAATACTAACTGTTTATACTTACCTTTCCATTTCACCTAGCCAATGCCATCGCTTTATTCGTTCATCAAGCCAATACCATCGGCTTATTTGCTCTTCCATTCACATAGCCAATACCATCGGCTTATTCTTTGCTCTTTAATTCGCCTAGCCAATACCACCGTGTTATTCGCTCTTCCATTCAATTAGCTAATACTAACCGTTAATACTTCCTTTTTCATTCACCTAGCCAATGCCATAGACTTATATTTGCTCTCCCATTCACCTATGTAAAATCATCGACTTACACTTTTACAACCATTCGCTTAGCCAATACCATCGCCTTAATTTTGCGCTTCCATTTACCTAACCAATACCATCGGCTTATTATTTGCTCTTTAATTCACCTAGCTAATACCAACGAGTTATTTGCTCTTTCATTTAACTAGCTAATACAAACGGTTTGTACTTTCTTTACTATTCACCTTAACAATACCATCGACTTATACTTCTTCTTTCATTTGCCTAGCTAATACCATCGCATTATACTTCCACTCGCCTAGCCAATGCCATCGGGTTGTTCTTGCGCTTTCATTTACCTAACCAGTATCATCGGCTTATTCGATCTTCCATTCTCCTAGTTAATACCATCGGATTGTACTTCCTCTTTCATTCCCCTAGCCAATTGACTGTTGGCTTAATCTTGCACTTCCTTCCACATAACCAATACCATCGGCTTATTCTTGCACTTCCATTTGCCTAGCCAAAACCATTGGTTTATACCGTCTTCTATCCTCCTAGCCAAAGGCATTGACATATTCTTGCTCTTAAATTCACCTAGGCAATACCTTCGGCTTACACTGCTATTCCATTCACCAGTCAATACCATCGGGTTATTCGTTCTGCCTTTCACATAGCCACTACCATCGAATTATACTTCCTCTCCCAATCGCCTAGCCAAAACTATCGACTTATAGTTCTCTTCCATTCACCTAGCCAGTACCATAGGGTTATATTTCCCCCTCCATTAGCCATCCAATACCATCGACTTATGTTTGCTCTTCCGTGCACCTAACCAATGCCTACAACTTATTCGTTGTTCTTCGCTTTTTCACCTAGCCAGTACCATCGACTTATACTTGCTCTTTCATTAACCTATCCAATACCATCGGCATATATCTCCTCTTCCATTTGCCTAGCCAATACCATCGCATTATACATCCATCCGCCTAGCCAATGCCACCGGGATTTTCTTGCGCTTTCAATTACCCAGCCAATGCCATCGTCTTATTAGTTCTTTCATTCACCTAGCCAATGCCATCCACATATACTTGCTCTATCATTCATCTAGCCAATATCATCTGTTTATACTTCCTTTCCATTCACCTAGCCAATACCTTCGGCTAATTCTTGCTGTTCCATTCGCTTAGCCAACACCATCGACTTATATTTGCTTTGACAATCACCTAGCCAATGCCATCGTTTTATTCGTTCTTTCATTCACCTAGACAGTTCCATCGGCCTATTCACTCTTCCATTAACCTAGCCAATACATTCGGTTTATAATTCCGTTTCTATTCAGCTAGAAAATACCAACGACTTACGCTTGCTCTTCCATTCACCTAACAAATTCCGTCGTATTATTCCTTCTTTCATTCACTTAGTCAGTACCATCGGCTTATTCGCTCTTCTATTCACCTAGCTAATACAATCGGGTTATTCCTTGCTCTTCAATTCGCACAGCCAATACCATCGGGTTATTCGCTCTTATATTCAACAAGACAATACTAACGGTTTATACTTACTTTTCTATTTGTCTAGCCAATGGCATCGCTTTATTCGTTCATCAAGCCAATACCATCGGCTTATTTTCTCTTCCATTCACCTAGCCAATACCATCAAGTTAATCTTGCGCTTCTATTCACATAGCCAATACCATCGGCTTATTCTTTGCTCTTTAATTCGCCTAGCCAATACCACCGTGTTATTCGCTCTTCCATTCAATTAGCTAATACTAACCGTTAATACTTCCTTTTTCATTCACCTAGCCAATGCCATAGACTTATATTTGCTCTCCCATTCACCTATGTAAAATCATCGACTTACACTTTTACAACCATTCGCCTAGCAAATACCATCGGCTTAATTTTGCGCTTCCATTTACCTAACCAATACCATCGGCTTATTATTTGCTCTTTAATTCGCCTAGCTAATACCAACGTGTTATTTGCTCTTCCATTTAACTAGCTAATACTAACGGTTTATACTTTCTTTACTATTCACCTTGCCAATACCATCGACTTATACTTCCTCTTTCATTTGCCTAGCTAATACCATCGCATTATACTTCCATTCGCCTAGCCAATGCCATCGGGTTATTCTTGCGCTTTCATTTACCTAACCAGTATCATCGGCTTATTCGATCTTCCATTCTCCTAGTTAATACCATCGGAGTGTACTTCCTCTTTCATTCCCCTAGCCAATTGACTGTTGGCTTATTCTTGCACTTCCTTCCACCTAACCAATACCATCGGCTTATTCTTGCGCTTCCAATTGCCTAGCCAAAACCATTGGTTTATACCGTCTTCTACTCTCCTAGCCAATGACATTGACATATTCTTGCTCTTAAATTCACCTAGGCAATACCTTCCGCTTACACTGCTATTCCATTCACCTAGTCAATACCATCGGGTTATTCGTTCTGCCTTTCACCTAGCCACTACCATCGAATTATACTTCCTCTCCCATTCGCCTAGCTAATACTATCGACTTATAGTTCTCTTCCATTCACCTAGCCAGTACCATAGGCTTATATTTCCCCTTACATTAGCCATCCAATACCATCGATTTACGTTTGCTCTTCCGTGCACCTAACCAATGGCAACGTCTTATTCGTTGTTCTTCGCTTTTTCACCTAGCCAATACCATCGACTTATACTTGCTCTTTCATTCAATTATCCAATACCATCGGCATATATCACCTCTTCCATTTGCCTAGCCAATAATATCGCATTATACATCCATCCGCCTAGCCAATGCCATCGGGTTTTTCTTGCGCTTTCATTCACCTAGCCTATGCCATCATCTTATAGGTTCTTTCATTCACCTAGACAATGCCATCGACTTATACTTGCTCTTTCAGTCACCTAGCCCATCGGCATATGAGGCATTCTCACAATCTTTTGACTTTCGATCCACCTAGCCTAGACCATCAGGTTATTCGCTCTTCCATTCATCTATCCAATACCATCGGATTATTCTTGCTCTTCCATTTTCCTTGCCAATACCATTGACTTATGCTCTTTCATTATCCAAGCCAAGACCATCGGGTTATTCGCTCTTCCATTCATTTAACCAATATAATCGTTTTATACTTCCCTTTCTATTCACCCTGCCAATACCATCGGGTTATGCATGATCTTCCATTCACCTAGCCAATACCATCGTTTTATACTGCCTTTTCTATTCAATTAGCCAATACCATCGACTTATACTTGCTCTTCCATGCACTGAATCAATGCCATCGTTTTATTCGTTCTTTCATTCACTTAGCCATTACCATCGACTTATACTTGCTCTTTCATTCATCTAGCTAATAGCAACGGCTTATACTTCCTCTTCCATTCACTTATCCAATACAATCGACTTACTTCGCTCTTTCATTCACCTAGCCAAAACCATCGAATTATTCGCTCGTCCATTCACCTAGTCAATACCATCTGCTTATTATTTGCTCTTCAATTCGCCTAGTCAATACTATCGAGTTTTTCGCTCTTCCGTTCAACTAGTCTATACTAATGAATTATACTTCCTTTTCTATTCACCTAGCCAATACCATTGAGTTATATTTGCTCTTCCATGCACCTAACCAATGCCATTGTCTTATTCGTTCTTTCAATCACCTAGCCAATACCATCGACTTATACTCGCTCTTTCATTTATCTAGCCCATACCATCGGCATATGGGGCATCCTCACAATCTTTTGATTTTCGGGAATAAAATTCTGGTGAAATTTAACTTGCTAAATTAACATTTTAATCTGATAGACGAAGACCTTAGTGACTCAAAATGAAGAAAAAATAATTAGCAGCGAAATTTTTTTATATTTAACTGAGGTTTAATTTAAACTTGCGAGTTTAATTTTCTTTACCATGTTACCACTATAACTTTTTATTTTTTTCTAAATTTTTACTTATAATGAATTTGCATAGTACCCGCAAGACATTCAAATACGAAATAATAAAAATGTAGTACTTTGAATACAGAATTTTCGTATAATATTGTCTCAAAGAGGTGTTAAAGAAGGGACTTTAAGGTTAAAAAAGGGGACAATATAGGAAAAAAGGGACGGCAAGGATGGAACGATAAGGAAAATTACCACTTATTTTTAGGCAAATCATGTTAAGACAAAGTGATAGCCACAATGTTCATAGATTTTTAGAACCAGTTGTTTACATTGGATTAAATTAAATTTTTTTATAATTTACCTCGAAAAATGCAGGAATAAACCTTGGAGCGCTAAGAGTACCCATAAAGCCACGATCTTGAAATTGATATTTAAATGCTGATTGAAATTCTGCAGGAAATTTCCTCTCAAAGAATTATAACCATTCTTGCTCTAGCATACTTCTGCATGCATGAGAAAAAACTTGAAAAAATTCTGTGGCTGCATCTGAAGTGATTTTCTGTATAAGTAGAGCAAGAGGGACGGTTAGGGTGAAAAACCTAGGGATAGAGTTAAAAAAATAATTTCAACAGTAAAAATGTGTGCAGATTAATTTTTTACTACATATTTACATAAATCAACTGTCTCAGTTTCGGAAAAAATTACACCGAATTACTTTTATTGAAACATTTTTATACAGATAGCTCCAAATTTAAAAACCAGCATCAGGGACATGAGACGGTATAGGAGTTTTCCTGATATTTGGACTCCCAATATCATCGAAAACTTATTTATCTCGTTAATATTGTTATGCAATCTTGCAATGAGATGTTCCCCAGTATAAATAAAAAACAAAAAATGCATTAAAATAAAAATTATTTTTCAGGGGCATAAACGTCAAAAGACTGTCAGAATGCCCCATATATCTCCTCTTCCATTTGCCTAGCCAATACCAATGCATTATACTTCCATTCGCCTAGCCAATGCCCTCTCCCAGAGACTGCACTAAAACTCAAAAGCATTTGCTGGGTTTCCCTGAGTGGCCATCCTCATCCTCCTCGCCTAGCCAATGCCATCCATTGGGTTTTTCTTGCGCTTTCATTCACCTAGCCAAATCCATCGTCTTATTCGTCCTTTCATTCACCTAGCCAATACCATCAACTTATACTTGCTCTTTCATTCATCTAGCCAATATCGTCGGTTTATACTTCCTTTTTCATTCACCTAGCCAAGACCATCGGGTTATTCGCTCTTCGATTCACGTAACCAATACCGTCGGATTTTTCTTGATCTTTCATTCGCCTAGCCAATACCATCGGGTTATTTCCACTTCCATTAGAGTAGCCAATACTAACGTTTCAGACTTCCTTTTCTATTCACCTATCCAGTACCATCGATTTATATTTGCTCTTCCATTCACCTAGCCAAAATCACTGGCTTATACTTCCACTACCATTCACCTAGCCAATACCATCGGCTTATTCTTGCGCTTCCATATACTTAACGAATACCATCGACGTACTTTTTGCTCATCCATTCACCTAGCCAATACCATCGGCTTTATCTTGCGCTTCCATTCACCTAACATATACCATCGGCCTATTCTTTGCTCTGCAATTTGCCTAGCCTACACCATCAGGTTATTCACTCTTCCATTCACCTAGCCAATACCATCGACTTATACTTGCTGTTCCATTCACCAAACCTACGCTATCGTCTTACTCGTTCTTTCATTCACTTAGCCAATACTATCGACTTATACTTGTCTTTCATTCAACTAGCCAATAACATCGGCTAATACTTCCTCTTCCATTCACCTAGCCAATACCATTGACTTATAATTTCTCCTTCATTCTCCTCGCCAAGACAATCGGGTTATTCACACTTCCTAACAAGCAGCCAATACATTCGGTTTACACTTCATTTTCTATTCACCTAGCCAATACCATCGACTTATACTTGCTCTTCATTCGCCTAGCCAATGTCATTGTCTTATTCTTCTTTCATTCACCTAGCCAATACCATCGGCTTATCCGATCTTCCAATCGCCTAGCCAATATCATCGGCTTAATCTTGCGCTTCCATTCACCTAACCAATACCATCCGCTTATTCTTTGCTCTTCAATTCGCCTAGTCAATATCATCGAGTTATTTGCTCTTCCATTAAACTAGCCAATATTAACGGTTTATGCTTCCTTTTCTATAAACCTAGCCAATGCCATCGACTCATATTTGTTCTTCCATTTACCTGTCTAAATTCATCGGATTACACTTCCACTACTATTCGCCTAGCCAATACCATCGGCTTCTTCATTGCGCTTCCAATCACTTAACCAAAATCATCGGCTTATTCTTTGCTCTTCCAGTCACCTAGCCAATACCAGCGGATTAATCTTGTGCTTCCATGGACCTAACAAACACCATAGGCTTATTATTTGCTCTTCATTTTGCCTAGCCTATACCATCGAATTATTCGCTCTTCCATTCAACTAGCCAATACTACCGGTATATACTTCCTCTTCCACTCACCTAGACAATAGCATCGGCTTATACTTGCTCTTTCATTCTCCTAGCCAATATCATGGGGTTATATTTCCTCTAACATTCGCCTAGCCAATACCATTGACTTATAGTTGCTCTTATATTCATGTAACCAATGCCATAGCTTATTCGTTCTTTCATTCACTTAGCTAATACCATCAACTTAAACTTGCTCTTTCATTCGCCAAGCCAATATCATCGACTTATAGATGATCTTCCATTCACATAGCCAATACCATCGGTTCAATACCTACCTTTTCTATTCACCTAGCCTATACCATAGACTTATATTTGCTCTTCCATTCACGTAGCCAAGACCATCGGTTTATTCGCTTTTCCATTCACCTAAGCAACGTATTATTCCTACTTTTATTCACCTAGCCAATGCCATCGACTTATACTTGCTATTACATTCATCTACCCAATATCATCGGTTTATACTTTGTTTCATATTCACCTAGCCAATACCATCGACTTATACTTGCTTTTTCATTCACTTAGCCAATACTTAGTTTATACTTCCTCTTCCATTTGCCTAGCCAATACCGTAGCATTACACTTTCATTCACCTAGCCAATGGCATTGAGTTATTCTTGCACTTTCATTCAGTTAACCAGTAACATCGGCTTATTTGATCTTCCATTCACCTATCTAATAGCATCAAATTGTACTTCCTCTTTCATTCGCCTAGCCAATACTATCGGCTTATTCTTGCACGTACATTCACTTAACAAATACCATCGGCTTATTCTTGCTCTTCCAATCGCCTAGCCAAAACCATCTGGTTATTGACCCTTCCATTCACCTAACCAATGTCATTGGCATATTCTTGCCCTTAAATTGCCCTAGCCAATAGCTTCGGCTTATACTGCTATTCCATTTACCTGGTCAATACTATCGGGTTATTCGCATTTCCATTCGCCTAGCCAATACTATTTTGCATTATCCAAGCCGATACCATGAACGTATACGTGCTCTTTCATTCACCTAGCCAAGACCATCAGCATATTCATGCTCTTCCGTTCGCCTAACAAACACCGTCGGGTTATTCGCTCTGCCATTCGCCTAGCCAATACCATCGGTTACTCGCTCTTTCATTTTACTAGCCAATACTAACGGTTTATACTTCCTTTTCTATTCACCTAGACAATACCATCGACTTATACTTGCTCTTCCATTCGCCTAATCAATGCCATCGTCTTATTCGTTCTTTCATTCACTTAGCCAATACCATCGACTTATACTTGGTCTTTCATTCAACTAGCCAATAGCATCGCCTTATACTTCTTCTTCCATTCACCTACCCAATGCCATCGACTTATACTATCTCTTTGATTCACCTAACCAAGACCATCGGGTTATTCGCTCTTCCATTCACCTGGCCAATGTCATCGACATATTCTTGCTCTTAATTTCACCTAGACATTACCTTCGGCTTATGCTGCTATTCCATTCACTTAGCCAATACTATCGGGTTATTCGCTCTTCCATTTACCTAGCCAATACCATCGGATTATACTTTTTCTTCCATTCGCCTAGCCAATACCATTGACTTATACTTTCTCCTTCTTTCTCCTAGCCAAGACCATCGGGTTATTCACACTTCCTAACAACTAGCCAATACATTCGGTTTATACTTCCTTTTCTATTCACCTAGCCAATACCATCGACTTATAGTTGGTCTTCCATTCACCTAGCCAATACCATCAGCTTACATTTACTTTACTATTATCCAAGCCAATACCTTCGACTTATACATACTCTTTCATTCACCTTGCCAATACGATCGGTTTATACTGCCTTTTCTATTCACTTTGCCAATACCATCGACTTACACCTACTCTTCCATGCACCTAACCAATGCCATCGTCTTATTCGTTCTTTCATTCACCTTGCCAATACCATCGACTTATACTTCCTTTTTCATTTGCCTAGCCAATACCATCGCATTATACTTCCATTCGCCTAGCCAATGCCATCGGGTTATTCGTGCGCTTTCATTCAATTAACCGGTATCATCGGTTTATTCGATCTTCCATTCACGTTGCTAATACCATCGGATTGTACTTCCGCTTTCATTCGCATAGCCAATACTGTCGGTTTATTCTTGCACTTTCATTCACCTAACAAATATCACTGGCTTATTCTTGTTATTCCATTCGCCTAGCCAAAACCATCTTGTTATTGGTTCTTCCATTCATTTAGCTAGTGTCATCGGCATATTCTATCTGTTAGATTCACCTAGAGAATACCTTAGGCTTATACTGCTATTTCATTCACCTAATCAATACCATCGGGTTATTCATGCGCTTCCATTCACCTATCCAATACTATTGGATTATACTTCTTCTTCCATTCGCCTGGCCAAAACTGTCGACTTATAGTTGCTCTTTCATTCACCTAGCCAATGCCATAGGCTTATGTTTCCTCTTCCATTAGCCAAGTCAATAAAATCGACTTATATGTGCTCTTTCTTTCACCTAGCCATGACCATCGGCTTATTCTTGCTCTTCCAATCTCCTAGCGAAAACCGCTGGGTTATTCGTTCTGCAATTCACCTAGCCAATACCATTAGGTTACTCACTCTTTCATTTAACTAGCCAATACTAACGCTTTATTCTTCCTGTTCTATTCACCCAGCCTAAAGCATCGACTTATACTTGCTCTTTCATTCGCATAACCAATGCTATCGTCTTATACTTCCTCTTCCATTCGCCTAACCAACACCATCGACTTATACTTGCTCTTCATTCAACTAGCCAATAGCATCGGCTTATAATTCCTCTTCCATTCGCCTAGCCAATACCATCGACTTTACCTGCTCTTTTATTCACCTAGCCAAGACCATGGGGTTATTCTCTCTCCCTATCGCCTAGCCAATACATTTGGTTTATACTTCCTTCTCTATTCACCTAACCAATACCATCGTCTTATTCGTTCCTTCATTCACCTAGCCAATACCATCGGTTTATTCGCTCTTCCAGTCACATAGCCAATATCATCGGCTTAATCTTGCGCTTCCATTCACCTAACTAATACCATCCGCTTATTCTTTGCTCTTCAATAAATTAAGGTAAAATCGTTTCCCGTATATGTTAGCTAATAGCCTTTTTATAAAAACAAAGAAATAAGGTAAGATTCATAGGATTTAATGTATTATTTTTTATGATCTGTTACGTCTGGAACCAACTTCAATTTTCTCATAGATACAAACGTTATTTTTTTAGAGTATATCTATCTTGTAGAAACAGAACTGGACGCATATGAATAGCAAAAAAAGAAAAAGAATGCACACATGAAACGCACCGGGGTGGGCCGCGACCAACGACATGACTTCGAACGTTCATGACTTTTAAACGACACACGGAGTGGATCCTCTTTACAGACGATTTGCACAAAACGATTGGTTCGCCGCTTTATTCCAATCACCGTGTAAAGATGATTCGCTCAGTGAGACGTTTTAAACGTCATGAACTGGCCTTATATGTCGTTGGTCGAGGGTGGGCGCAATGTGTTTTTGCTCCATTTTGGCGAGAATACCCTCTTTTCGGTATCCTCTAGACCTAGCTTTCGAAAATGTTTTATTTATTACTAGCTGACTCCCCTCACCCCCCCCCCACCCCCGGCGTTGCTCGGGCCCGTTATAATAACTTTAAACAAATCTAAAATTTATATTATTTCATATCTTCTCAAAATCTTTCAAATGAACTTCTTTTCCGGGATGCCAATGCCTTCAGCACTGTCTTGTGTGCTCCCAACAAACCTCTTTAACAATCTCAGACCTCGGTTGCACCTGCCTAAGGCAGCATATATGGGGCATTCTCACAATCTTTTGACTTTCATGTCCCTGAATAATAATTTTTATTTTAATACACTTTTTTGTGTTTTTTTTATTTCATATACTTAGGAACAGCCCATTGCATGATTGTACAACAATATTAATGAGGACGATATTTTGGGGTCCAAACACCTGGGAAACTCCTATACCGTCCCGTGCCCCTGATACTGATTTTTAAGTTTGGAGCTGTCTGGATAAAATTGTTTCAATAAAAATAATTCAATGTAATTTTTTTTCTGAAACTGGAACTATTGTTTTATATAAATAAGTAGCTAAAAATTAGCCTGCACACATTTTTAGGTTTGCTATTATTTTTTAAGCTCTGTCCCTAGGTTTTAGATTTTTTACCATCCCTCTTCTAAAATCATACAGAAAGTCACGTCAGATGCAGCCACAGAATTTTTTTCAAGCTTTTTCTCATGCAGAAGTATGCTATAGAAATAATGTCTAAAATTCTTTGTCAGGAAATTTACTGTAGAATTTAAATCAGCATTTAAATATCAATTTCAATCATCGTGGCTTTATGGGTAGTCTCACCGTCCCCAAGGTTTAGTCCTGCACTTTTCGAGGTAAATTTTTTTTTTTAAATTTAATCCAATGTAAATAACTGTTTCTAAAAATCAATGAACATTTTGGCTACCACTTAGTCTTAACATGATCTGCCTAAAATAAATGGTAATTTTCCTTGCTGTTCCATCCTTACCGTCCCTTTTTTCCCCATTTCGTCCGTTTTTTCCAATACCATCCCCCCTTTTTTTACATTACCGTCCCTTCTTTAACACCCCTTTAAGACAATGTTATACCAAAATTTTGTACTAAAAATACTACATTGTCATTATTTCTTATACTATGCAAATTCATTATAAGTAAAAATTTAGAAGAAAATAAAAAGTTTTAGTGGTAAAAGGGTAAGGAAAATTAAACTCGCAAGTTTAACTTAAACCTCAGTTAAATAAAAATTTTTTCTCTGCTGACCATTTCTTCTTTATTTCAAATCATTAAGGCATTCGTCTATCAGATTAAAATGTTATTTTAGCAAGTTTAATTTCGCCAGATTTTTTCCCCCAAAAGTCAAAAGATTGCGAGAATGCCCCATTTCGCCCTCAAGCACCTTAGACAATCAAAAATCAAGTTGAATGAGCCAAATTTACATACTAATCCGGCCCTTAGAACCCGATGAAAGAATGCGTCTCTAAGTGGTGGGAGGTGCCTCGCCCTTGTAAATTTAATGAATTACATTTAACATTAACGCGATGTTTAATTTACGCATGAAATCCCTCCTATTAAAGTTACACCACTTTCATTGAACAGCAACGCGATTTTTAATTTACGGCTGTAGTGCGAGTAAACGTAAGCTGATGTCGAAAAAGAAGATTAATATTCGAAAAAGTTGGTAGCTGGGATATAAAGAAAATTTTTAGTAGTTTATAAAGTAGCCGGAGGACCCTAAAATTGTGTTAAAGAAAATTGCAAGAGATCGGATTATTCTTAAAGAAGCTGCACCAAGGTCACAAATGGGCAATAAATATTCAAAGTGGCCCCTGACCGGGCCCTAAGGGGCCAGGGTCTTAACTAGGACGTAGAAACGTGGGAATAACTGAATGGAAAGGGTGCCATAAACAAATGTTGGATAAAAAGGGATAAATTGCTCAACAATTTAGGTCACAATAACTTCAAGAGGCCCTGTACAGGGTACCAGGTTAGCAGGGTCTTAATTAAAGTATAGTTCGGTATAAAAATATTTTCTGTAGTTTTTAATGTAGGAGGACGCTAGAACTATGTTACAGAAAATTGCCAGAAAATCGGATGTTTTTTAAAGAAGCTGCACCAAGGGCCCCAAGTAGGCGATTAATATTTAAAATTGGCGGTAACTGAAATCCGAGAATTTTTTTTTTTTTTTTTTTTTTACGTAGTAGCTGGAGGACCTAAGGCGTTGTTAGAAAAAAAGCTAGAAAGTCGGACCATTTTTAAGGGAGCTATAATAGGAGGCCCAAAAGGGGCTAACTGTAATAAAATTTTGAAGAAATGCTCAAGAAAGGAGAGAAAAGATTAAAAAAGGACCTAGGGCCGCAATAAAAATATGAAGGTATTCGCCCAAGGAGAAGAGTCCAAGACAAGACTTTAAAGATACGCATTGAGAGGATGATACAATTAGTGGTTGAAAAATGCATACCGCACCAAAAGCCCACGGAGCCCTGCACCGAGCTCTAGGGGGCCATAGGCGGGGAAGGTCTTAACTGGGATGTAGAAGAACAACTAAATGGAAAGGGCTTTAAAAAGGAATATTGGATTAAAAGTTTGAAATTGTTAACAGGCGATTAATTTTCAAAATTGGCGGTAGCTGAAGTCCAAGAATTTTTTGTCGTTTATGTAGTAAGTGACCTAAGAAGTTGTTAGAAAAAAATTAAAGCTAGCGAATCTGACCATTTGTAAGTGAGCTATAATAGGGGCCCCAAAAGGGGCCGACTGGACAACTGGTCGTTGATAGAAGGGCCCTAAGATGAAGAAATGTTAAAAGGTCGCTTTACTTAGCGCTTTAGATCTTCAATTAGTCAAAATTAAGCATCTTTAGAACAAAATTTTAACGAAATGCGCAAAAAATGGAGGGAAATGCTTAAAAGGGCCCTAGGGCCCTAATAAAAATATGAAAATATTGGCCCGATGAGAGGAGTCCAAAACTCAAATTTAAAGTTATGCATTGAGAGGGGGACAATTAGGGACACAATTAAGGAGTGAAAAATGCATGCCTCACCAGAAGTTCAAGGGGTCCCGGACCGAAACATAGGGGGTCCTAGGTGGCCAGGGTCTTAACTGGAATGTAGAAACGGGGCAATAACTAAATGAAAAAAGGGCCTCATAAACGAAGGTCGGATTAAAAGAAAGGAAATTTGTTAACAAATTATTTGAACAAAATCTTCAAGGGGTCCTGTATCGGGCCCGAAAGGGGCAGGGTCTTAACTTGACAGTAGAAATGTGAGAATAACTAAATGGAGAATGGTTCCCAAAAACAAAGAAAATCGGATAAAAAGGAGAAAGTTATTAACAATTTAAGGCATAAACTAATGTTTCCCGTTCCTGATCCGAATGGATCCATGCGGTCCTTCGAAGAAGGTCGCGTAGCGACCCTCCGTCCTCCAAGGCACCAAACGACGCCCAGTCGTCACGACAACAAACCCGCCAGTCGGAACAGCTGCGTGCGGGACACGCTTGGCCAAAACGCATTCTAGAACTTCGCAAAGACTTTCCTGCAGCCTGATTTTCTTCGCCCCATGGACTGTTATGACGAGTTCGATACTCAAGAAAACGTCTGAACCGGGGACGACGCCGCACAAGCGGCTCATCTCGACAAACCGCCAAGTGGCCAGTCGAAGTCAGCCAGCGCAAAGAGGCCTGCCACTGACAACGACATCGTCAAGCCGGCTACCCATCACCACAACGGAATCGTTTAGACCTGACTTCGAAAGGACAGGCCCTTTACCTATTGGTATCCTGCAACTGTCGCGAGCAAACAACGAGGGATGAGATGGTTCCCTCGAGCACTCAAGATGGTCAGTCTTGAGCAACTTGCTTAGCGGATCAGATGGGCTGCTGTTCTTAATCTACCACCATCGACATCTACACAACAGCCCCCAAACCTACGCCTTCCGAGAACATTACGCCTTAAAGGGGTCACAAGCCCCTTTAGGTGCGGAGTTAGTCCACACCCTGTCCAAAGTCCCGGAGAACACCCCGGAGAAACTTCTCAGGTCCAAAGCCGGGACCTAGAACCCCAACACGATCCACGACTGAGCAAAGTATGTACAAATCAAGAATTGTTCCCAACAAAGAAGAGATGCAAGACCCGCCGCGCCCAGCGCGTGCTCAAAACATCAAACAGGCTTTACGCCCCGAGACAGTCGACATGCTGCCTCAGATGACGAAAATCGTCACCCAGCCCAGGGGGCTACAGAAACTGAACGGGCGGAATTCGCTTCTATCAAACCACCCAGCCACAGACCGCGCCAAGACCCCAGGCCCAATACATCGTGTAGTATTCAACTCTGCACGCACCACCATGCCAGAGCACATCAAACAGGAGAAAGAAAAAGAAGCTGCTCATCTGGCCGGCGGATGCAGTAAATCCCGCCTGCGCAAAGACATGCTAGACTAGCCTTGCCTCCGAGACTAGGGCGACAACGCTACCACTCCCGAGCAAATAAACCCACAGCCTGACTCTCCGTCATCTCCCCTACTAAAAGGGTCGGGTGGAGACCACTAGGAGGAGGCCTCGCCGTGCATACTTCAGCCTAGGACGTATCCTAGTTCACCTGGGACCGCTAATGAGGCATATGCACGACTTGAACTGAGAGAGGCTCTGTATTCTGCATCTCAATCTCAAGCAGCTAAACTGTAGCCACTCCCAAGACACACAATTGAAGGTATAAAATCTTAAAGGGGTCCCGGGTCTTAAAATATTAAAAACTGAACCTCAGGTGTATCAGGAAATACCTTGGACTATCCTCACCTAAATTTTCATACTTCTACGTCCGGTAGATTTCGCTGCCATCGCACACAGACAGACAGACACACAAACGTACGCAGACAGAGCGAAACTTTGATTTAGGGATTTTATAGATGAAACTGTTTGTTTTATATAAAAAACACAAGTTTATTATAAAACACATACCATTTCTTTTATATAAACACAGGAAATTATTTTATTATAAAACAAACAATGTTTTATTTAAAGTAAAACACACGCAATCTGTTCTACTAGATAGTCATGCGAAAGAAAACCTCGCAAAAAATGGTGCGCTGCCCATACATAAAATCAACGTTTTGGCGACAAAAAGATACCCAGTTGCGTCTCAAACATCTGTACCTAAACGATAGTACACGCCTCTTAACATGACAACTTATATTTTATAAAAATTCTCGACACCCCTCCCTCACCCCACTTTTTTTTACCTTTAGCTAAGACATAATCTAATATTCGGTACATCTCATGCTCTGTAGAGTACGTAAAATATTTATGAGACATTTGTGTCCCCCCTGTCTCTTTTACACAGCCTCGAACGTTTTGTTGTAGTACAATAAAGCTCTAAAGTTTCAAATATAGAATAACATTTAGTTATTTTTGTCATAAAGACAATTTGTCTCGATGATTCTAATCCACTTTAACAAAAATGCGTTCAATCCATTCACAGTCATTCGCAGGGGGTGGGAAAATATATCATTTTACTCGCCACTGACGAGTGACTTTTTAGGTAGTCTTTGAAAATTGCAAACTATCGAGGTATGCCGGAAACTTTTTTCATTTAGTAGTTAGCTATATTTTTCAACTTTCCTAATACTGCGATGTAAATAGGGTATGAAGTTCTACTTTATATTAAACTTTCATCTCTTGTTTATATTTCTTAATTTTATAGGAAAAAATATATGAAAATGCATTATAGTAATAGTAACCAACTATTTTTGAGTTGCATAATTTTGTCATAAAATTTTTCAACTGCACGTTGCATTTTACTGCTGGTGAAATAAATCCTTGGCTAGTAAGATTTTCTAGAATCCCCCCCCCCCCCCTGATTCAGTTCCGCTGGACTCTTGAAACTGCGCACTGTGTGTCTCGTGAGTGGAGGTTCCATTCCTCAGTGAGCCTGACACAGATCCAAAAGAGTCGATACTTCTATGCCATTTATAAGAATGAAAATAAAGACATATTCATAAGACAAAGTTGAATCCCCGGTTTTATTTAATATCTTACATGAGACACCCTTTCCTTGTCTTTTTATTATTTTATTATTATTTTATTTACGAGGAACGACGAAATATGTTTCGAGGCTTTGTTGAACACCAACACCAAGGAAATTAAAAAAAAAAGAGAGAGAACATCTGCTCCCATGACATTAAAATGAATTCCTATTAGAATTCATCGAAAATAAGTTTTAAAAAAAATAAGCTTTTTTCGACGAGCTATAAAATAGAGCGCACTCCATCGGTTTTTGGCAAACAAGATCCAAATAAATAACGAAAAATACAATTTGTTCTCCTCTGTCAAACTGAGTTGTTGCTGGCTGTTCTTATGCATGCCCCCCCCACCCCACCCCACCTTCCACACACATACGCACACTGTTTTTCTTTTATTTTCGATTTTCGAAATGAACTCTTCGCCCCCGCTGAGTTTGGAACGAGAGCGATACTCAGGAAATGAAATTTGCCGAAACTGTTACATTTAAATTGAAATTTGGATTCAGGAATACAAATGGAAGTCGCGAAGATTTTATATCCTTTCCGAGAGAGTGTCTGTCGGTAGAAAGAATAAAATGAATCCTTTTTTTTAAATTATCGATATCCAGTTATAACTTTTTCGCATTTTATTTTTTCCTTCGACGCATTTCCTTTTAAAAAGAACTCTTGAAGTGCTATACTTCCGTGACGGAGCGAGGGCTGGAGGGAACCTCGCAACATGAGTGCGAAAGGCGTATCGAGTGATGAGTCTATTCAACGATTCCGAGGTGTCCACTATTCAGAGGTTTTCCTATATTTGAATATTAAAGATTATATATTTGTTATTTCTTCTATGGAAATATAAAAATGGTATTAGAGATACGATTGCAGAAATTTTTTCATAATGGCATTAAAACATGATTTACTTTTATTTCATCGCGGGTTCGGGTCGGGTTGAAATACCTCGGGTTGCGGGTTTTCAAAAATTATTTTTGCTGGTTCGTGTCGAATTCTACTTTGAGCTCTTATCATAGACACTGCATCTATGACATTGAAGTCAGAATGAGCATTAAAGGTAAAGACACTGCGAGCAGGAATTAGGATACTCATTACGAACTCGTTTTAATTTTTAAGACCATTTTCAAGTTAATTTGTTGCTCTTCACCTACTTTTCCAACCATGATCTATACACATAACAATTATTCCACCTTACCAGAACCGAAGTAGAGCTCAATTACAAAGTATGCAACACCATTTTTCGTATGTAATATGTAGACCTTGGAAAAAATAATTCATAGGATCGGCCTCAGGAGAAAAAAGGCTCTAAAATAGACATAACAAGTAGGGGAAAATCATGCGTTAGGCATAGATTATGAAACACTTTCCAACATTTCCTGAATGCTTTAACAAAATTTCGTTATTTAGGGAAATAAAATATATAAGAGAACTAAGTAAACATTTTAGAAAACACATAAAACATTTGAAAAAAAAAAGATTTCAGCAGTTACCATCCAGAGCAAATAGGTATTCCGATTCTTTTGCATAGCCCTGTATTTGATCTGTAGGTTGATATATATACTATATAATGGGAAATTTAGTTTAGCAAGAAAACACATAACAGGTTAAATTTCTCTTTCAATGATTTATACTATTAGATGGAAACATACTTGTATACTTTTGTAAAACCCTGTAGTTAACCTAGTACCCTTATGACACGCCACTATTTAGCTAAAGTTTAATTCAAAGTAAAACACTCTTAAAACTACTGGATAACATTTCCAGAAATTATCATTTATAGACGGCCCTGTATCCAATTCTTCGCGTGACCCTGTATATCATTTTATATATGTTCTACAAACATTTCTTAGTAAAATAAATGCAGTTCAGCGAAAAAATGCCTAACTCATTTAAAAATCACCTTTAAGCAATTTGCAATCATACCCAGTAACCATTACGAATTCTTTCGTGTAGCCCTGTATATGCATTAAAGCATTTTTACACACCATACACCATACACATCATATACACACCATAAATAGAGTGAAACATAAAAGCACATAACATAATTAAAAATGCATTTCCAGCAATCATCGCTACTGTACAGTACTTTGGACTTCGGATACAATATAGTATCTGAAATCTCATGTGTGTCCCTGTAAATGCTATGCACTTCGTATTATCCATGAAATAAGATATAATAAACCTCAGCGACGTATATCAATTTCATTATGCATGAAATAATTTAACATAATTAAAATACGTCGGAAAAAATATCCTCCACCCCTATAGCATTATGTAAAGGAATTCTTTTGTGTGGCCCTGTAAATAAATAATAACTACTTTTTGCGCCTTATATTCTACGGAAAATGCATATTATAGTGCACTTGATAAATACATATCAATTTTATTATCTTTGAAAACGTGTAACATCATTAAAAATCATTTTAAACGATTTTTTCCCATAGGCCGTAATGTAATGGAAACTTTTGACTGTCCCAGTCAATGAACTAAATATGCTACAAACTTAATTTAAAATAGAGTGAGAGCTATGGTAGAGGTCACTAACATCTAAAATTTCAGAACGATCCGAGTATATTTACGGGAGTTAGAGCACGTACAGACGGACAGACAAACCGAAGTCATAAACACTTTTCAACTTTGTTGGAAAGTGTTAAAAACTAAAATGTTAGGCAATCACGTGAAATATTCTTATTTTCAAGTTCTGACACCTATTTTACTGCCCAAAATGAGCTGCAATACTACTTTTTCCCTAGTGCTAAAAATGTGAACTATTTTTTCCTTAAAATTTTATTCCCGTGTTCAAAAAGCATGTATGCGAAAGAGTGCGTATGCATGCATTTATCTTTGTACATTTTAGGTAGATTTCGTAAAAAATACTACCTATTGCAGTCGTTACCATGGTGGGACTTTTGAAAAATTCCTTCATAACTTTTCATTATAGAACCCCAGGAGCCCAAAACCACCTCCACCTAAAAAGTTTATATATATATATATGTATGTATGTATGTACTAAATTTTGTCCGCACGATAAAAGTCGCAATGATGCACGGATCGTCTTCAAACTCGCCAACAACTTTGAGATGCCTAATATCTCTGCGGGGATTGAAAATGGGCAAAATCGACCCAAGGGAACGGAAATGAGGAGGGTTTAAAATTTTGAATACCGTCTTAACATGATTCTGATAAAACCAGCTCTTACACAACAATGACAGGAAAAATTAAATACTTTTCGTTATAGCAGTTGCCAACAATTAAAAAAAAGCAATAAAATTCTCACCACAACAATTGCTTTTCTATTGCAATCTTTCGCGTGAAATATTAAATTAAATAAACAGTTTAACGAATTGAAAAGAAATTGAATGTTACGTCATAAGTTTTCTAGAGTTTCAGCATGAAAACTCAAAATGAAATAAATAGTTTGACGAATTAAAAACAAAACAAAATATTGCGTCATATTGGAAATAAAATGGACCTCAGCAGGTGAATATGTAACGTCATGCGAGTTTCAAGAAACGTATTAAAACATGATAAAAACCCGACTATGAAAATATTAACTTATTTTAACACTTTGAGGCTCTCTGAATTTGCTTTAGCTATTTTTTAAACCTATCTCACATACATGCGTGTGTGTATTCGTGTATATTAGAACTTTCACAAAATGTTTAGCTCCCTAGAAATAATTTTTAGTGAAGGAACTGGGCTTATCTCTGACCTTGATTTAAGTTTTGTTGGTGACTTTAGCCCTTAACTTCGAAATCTACCTCTGCCTGTAGGCCCGAGCCGACAGGGATTTTTTTTTTACAATTGTGCTCCAAGCACCTATACCTTTAATGACAGCCAGCCCTGTATACGTATAAAGGGCGAGGAGTATCCAGGGTCCCCCAAATGTCACAGTCGGTACCTTAAGAAGTGGATGTCCATTATAAAATCAAATATATATAAATGGAAATTTATCTGTTTGTCTGTAATTCTATAAAAATCCACAGTTTGAAGCCAGAATTGTGAAATTTTTCGTACATGTGTATTAAAACACGACCGAGGCAACTAAAGTAATCCGGAATTCGGAATAACGTATAGTTAATTTTTAATTAATAAAAAACCACCCATTTAACAGAAATTTCCTATCAAACTTACACATTTTTCGTTATGGCAGTTGCCAACAATTAAAAATCCACAATAAAATTCTTACCACAACAATTACTTTTTTATTGCAAGATTTCCACGTGAAGAAGGAAATAAATAGTTTGACGAATGTAAAAAAAAAAAAGGGGAATATTACGTCATAACATTTCTATTGCATATTTCCACCTTAAAAATAAAAAAGAAGTCAGCAGGTGAATATATAACGTCCTATGAGTCCGATTATGGATTTATTGGCATATTTTATCATTTTGATTTTCTCTGAATTTGTTTTCGCCATTTTTAAATCTATTCCATACATGTACGTGCGTGTATGCGTATATATTGAAATTTACATAAAGGTTTAGGTCCCTAGACTCTTTCTAATGAAGAACTGAAATAAAGATGGCTTTACTGTTTTTCTTATAGTTTATTAACCATTTGGAAAGGGTTGTTGTTTCGGTCGAGGATGGGGCCAAATGATGCTCGCATTTCATTTTTTTTAACGAAATTCAACGATGTTCTTTACTCTTAGAAGAATTTTTATTTGAATAGGTAATAGAAAGGCATAAAATCGTTAAAAGTTGTTTGAACAGATAATCGAAAGGCATAAAATCGTTAAAAAACGAAAAAGTTACAAAATGGGCAGGCGCAAATCATCAGATATGGAAAAATCCAGAGACAAAGAGCGACACCGCAATGAAAATCGTCTTGCAAAGCAAAAATCAAGGTCTTCAACTGATTATGTAGGCCATGAAAATTGAGGTCTTGAACTGTTTATGTAGCCTATGAAGACCGATTACAGAGTAAAAGACGAACGCGAAAAAGGAAACAATCTAATATTGAATCGATTGATAGTCAAAGGCCATGTATCGAGGGGCTCCCATCCACTAGCCACGGCGTTTTACAATCGGTCGATTCTAACTTGGAAAAATTGAGCTCAACGTAGGTAATGTGTCGCAATCTGTGGATGATTCGGTGGAACTGCTTTCGATTTGTAAACTGTTTTTCTTCTCGAAACGGGACTTGGAGAGTTTATCGATGAAGGTTTGGGTCGTCTGAAGTTTGATCTTTGTGATCTGTTGTTGAAGAGGATGCGACGGAATTACGTGCACGAAATTTAGATTTTTCGGTTAAATTTTGTTACGAAGGTGATTTGTTGCGATCTGTGGATGATTCGGTGGAACTGCTTTCGATTTTTAAACTCTTATCTTTCTCGTCTTCCCTTTTCAAAATGCCCCAAAATTAAAACTAAGTAATTAAGTCAAAAAAAATTCCAAATGGTCGTTGTAATCTACTAAATTATAATTTTGTTATACTGCACATATAATTTTGAAATTGATTTTTCATAACAAACATTCTTAACTTTAACTAGTTTCAAATAAAATCGAGAGACTCATTTCTCTACCTATGGACGTGTCTTCGCTTTAATAACAATTAAAAAAACGCGGAAATATCGAAATTACGAAAATGAATGCTCTGCTCGTCTTATTTTTGGCGAAATAAAATTTTTTCGTGGAAGAAATATAAACTTAGAAATAGATCAACCTTTTCTATTTCTTTCACGAAAATTGTCAGAGTCAATGGAGAAGAAACGGGTGACGGGAAACTGAAGACAAAAAAGTCCTTCCGGCCAGTGCCGCGAGGAAGAGGTAGCTTTCATATTCCTTATTTTAAAAAAGCCAACTTATATCATGCAAACACACGAAGCTCAATTTAGTGGAAATCTGAATATAGGAGATTCAATACTAATTTTTATCAATATAATGAATGAGAATTTCGCGAAATTAGTCAGCTTTATCCAAGCTGCTTTTCTTTAAAGTAACTTATATTTGGCTGCCAAATTCGGCAATTTCTTAAAGTGCCTGTCATTTTAAGACAACATGGTGGATGAGGCTAAGCAGTGAACTTGGTCGAGACCTTAGTAATTGCTGTGCACATGCTCACTCACATCGGAATCGGTTAATATATAGGAGTGCTGTCGCATGCAAAAAATCAGATTTTTCAAAATGTCACCCACAATAGAAATTGAAACTGCTATATCTGAGCCATTTTTTAAGGTAAAGACAAGCAAAAAATGCTCCTGAATCCTTATATCAAGATCAAATACTTAAGAAAGAAACCTTTTTCAATTTCTAATTTTTTTGCACCTCACTTTAAATATATATATATATTTTAATTTAATGGCCGCCATTTTGAAACAAGATGGCTGATGAATCTGGCCAGCGAACTTGGTCGAGGTGTTGATGTATACTATCCACATGCCTTCTTACATCGTAATAGGCGAATACGTGTGTTATCGCGTGACAAATACAAGATCGTTTCAAAATGTTAGCCATGCTAGAAATTCAAAGTGCTATAAATCAACCATTTTTTAAGATATCAACAAAAGAACAAATTTTCAGAAACAAAAACTGCTCCGGAATCTTTGTATCAAGGCCAAACACATAAAAAAAATCTTTTTCATTTTCCAATTTTTTTATACCTCATTTTGAATTTTAAATTTAATTTTTTTTAAATGGCAACCCTTTTGAAACAAGATGGCGAATGAAGCTGGCCAACGAACTCGGCCGAGACATTGGTTAGACCAAGTTACATCCAGACCAAGTTACATCCAAATAGGTTCATAAATACGCCTGTTATCGCGTGACAAAATCAGGTCGTTTTAAAATGTCAGCCACAAGAGAAATTCAAAATGCTATTACTCAGCCATTTTTTTTTTAGATATAGACGAAAGAAAAACTGTTCCGGAATCTTTGTATTAAGGTCAAACACATACGAAAAAAATCTTTTTCATTTTCCAATTTTTTGGTATCTCATTTAATTTTTTTTATTTTTTTAAATGGCCGCCATTTTGAAACAAGATGGCGGATGAAGCTGGCCAACGAACTCGGTCGAGATATTTGTATGTACTATGCACACACCAAGGTACATCCAAATCGGTTCATAAATACGCCTGTTATTACGTGACAAAAATCGGGACGTTTCAAAATGTAAGCCACGTTAGAAATTCAAAATGCTATAACTCAGCCATTTCTTAAGATATAGACAAAACAAAAACTGCTCCCGAATCTTTGTATCAAGGTCAAACACATAAGAAGAAAATGTTTTATCAATTTTCAATTTTTGGTACCACATTTCAAATTTAAATTTTTCTTAAAAATTTAAATGGCCGCCATTTTTAAACAAGATGGCGGGTGAAGCTGGCCAACGAACCCGGTCGAGACATTAGTATGTACTATGTATAAACGAAGTTACATCCAAATCGGTTCATAAATACGCCTTTTATCGCGTGACAAAATTCAGGACGTTTCAAAATGTCAGCCACGCTAGAAATTCAAAATGCTATAACTCAGCCATTTTTTAAGATATAGACGAAACAAAAACTGCTCCGAAATCTTTGTATAAAGGTCAAATACATAAAAAAAAAATATTTTTCCATTTTCAATATTTTGGTACCACATTTCAAATTTTAAATTTTTAAAAAAATTTTAAATGGCCGCCCTTTTGAAACAAAATGGCGGATGAAGCTGGCCAACGAACTCAGTCGAGACATTGGTATGTACTATGTACACACCGAATTACATCGATATCGGTTCATAATTACGTGAGGTACAGTGTGACATAGGTCAGATATATATATACATATATATGTCAACTTTTGAACGGAGGGTGGTTTCGAGGTCTGGGGGTCATGATCGATGAAAATATACCAAAATTTTTTGAAATCGCTTTCCTCCGAACGGCTGCAATAGGTAGCTTTTTTGTAAAGAAAGCTACCTAAAACATTCTGCCTCGCTGGATTTCAAACGAGGCGTCCCAATACTATTTTTCTCCCTACTCTCTTTTATTTCGTTTCACATTTTCCCGTGACTTTGGGTTTTAAGAATGGGAAAATATTTAAAAGGAAAGTCGGATTTACTCATTTTTTTTTTTCTTTAGGGGAAAAATGTTTGTCGAAAAAACAGATGGACGAAAGTGTGTCAAAGCTCTGTCACATTTTTTGACTGTCTATTTTCTCTCACTCTCTCCTTCTTTTTATGGAACTTGGGTCTCAATTTCTCTAAGTAAACAGTGAAATAGAAGTAATTTAAAGAACTCACTTCCTTTCATAGGGAGGCACAGGACCTCTGACTTTGTCGAGACAATCAAAAACATCTCCCTTTACAAAGCACCTAAACGCAAACAATATGCAATTAAGATCTCCCCCCCCCCTTCCTGCTTAAAGTATATATCCTTAACTACATTATCCAGAAAAATAAATGTTATATGTACAAAAATAATATTTAAATTTTAAATTTAAAATTCATCTCACTCATGCGTGATTAAGTGCTGAGCGCATAATAAAGCTCTAAATTATGCATATAGAAAACAATTTTTGAACACAATAGAATCTTAACATATCTACTTCTAACTTAAAACCAAAATATACGCTAAAAGTTTTGTTTAAAATTTAATTTTAGAAAAAAATTTAAAAAAAAGTTCAAAACTCTCAAAAAAATTTCAAGTTTTTCAAATGCAAAAAAATAAATAACCAAAATATGTGAATTTTTTTTTTTTGGTTTTAGCCTGTAGACTATAAAGAAACGCATTTTTGGTTAATTTTATTTAAGCTGTAGCTTACATAGTTTAAAAGTAACAGTGCGCGCAAACTCCAAATTTAGTAATCTAAGAAAACGCTTTTTAAAGTTTCAATATCTACGGACCTTCCATTATACTCAACGTCTATAAATGATTATAACTCCAGAAATAATGAAGATTTTTGAATGCGGTTTTTTGCATATTGTGGAGAAATTTTAAAACATTCAGAATAAAGCAAAAACCAAAAACCGATTTTTTGAAAGTTTAAAGGTCCTGTTCCCCCCTTAATTTAATGGACAATTCATTCACTGATATTCATCGCCCAACATTTTCGAAATTCGAAGACGTGAAAAAATTCTCGTACAAAATCGAGTTACTAATAACTCGTAAAACACAAGAAAAACTAGTATGTTGTGGCCATCACAAAACTTTCTTCTATCTCATACATGTCAATACTTCCAGAAAAATGCATTATAGCAGCGCCAACGGTTACATGATTTACATCAAAACGTAGTCAGTGCCAACTCATATCACTGGACTCACTGAATCTGAAGTTTGGTGAAAATCCACGCATTAGTTCTTGAGATAGAGCCCTTGCGGAAATCGTGAAAAATTCAGCCTAGCAGTGCCACCTGTAGGGCAATTTACACCAAATCGTAGTAAACACCTAGTCATATCAAGGACTCACTGCATCTGAAGTTTCATAAAATCCGTGCATTAGTTTTTGAGATAGAGCCATTCCGGAAATCGTAAAAAATGCAGCGGCGTACCAGCGCCACCTGTTGAGCAATTTGCACCAGAAACTAATCAGCACCCATTTATATCAAGGACTCACTGAATCTAAAGTTTTATTAAATTCCGTTCATTGGTTCTTGAGATACAGCGCCCACAAAATTTGTGTTACACACAGATACACAGATTCACAGACATTTTGTAAAAGCATGTTTTTCGGGATCTCCGACCTCTAAAACGTGTCCATCTGGCGAAAATCGGAATTTGAAAAAATTCACGAATCCAATACTTTCTTCTTGTAAAGATAGACGAAAGTAAAATTAAAACAAAAATCGGTACTTTTCGGTTAGCCAGGCGCCAGTGTTATATATACATATTTATATACATACATATATGTAAATATATATATATATATATTTACATATACACATATTGTATATATATGCACACATATATATATGTAAATATATATGTATATTTACATATATGTATGTTTTAAATACGTATATATAACACTGGCGCCCGGTTAACCGAAAAGTAACCAAAAATCTACAAACATTAATTTCTAAAATAATCCACTCTTATTATCTCTAAAACGAGTCTCGAGCTGTCGTCAACAGCATAAAATATTCCTTTTTTGAGTCAGCGGATCCATATAGCTTTTGACGGGCACCCTTTTAAACTTTTCAGTCTCATCTGCATTGTGTAGAAGTGAGAAGTGAGTTTCGCACAGTTTTGGTAACGGGTGCATTCTTTTTAAATGAGCCAAAGAACTGATGGCGGATAAGTGTGTCTCCTGTATAGAGAACCTTGCCATAGTGAGATATCAGCCAAGGGTAGCATTGTGCTTAAAGTTTTTATCAAATGTTAATGTTTCTAATTTGGCCACATCTGACAAGTTATTATAAATTTTGTGCCATTTCTGAACACGTTTTCTTGCGTCTGATCTGTGATGCGCTCTGATAGATTAAAATCCACGAAAGGGGACCTTTACTAAATGGTTATTTCTCTCTTATTTCCACTCCTCTCCAGTCCTTTTTAGGGAGTGGAACATTCCACTCTTTAAGAAGTGCATTTTTATAAAATTCACTCCAAAATGAGTGAAAATGCCTGTCACTCTTTCAGAGGGAACTTTTCAGACTTCCCAAATTTAGAGTGTAATACGCTGTTAAATATATAAAATACAAAAATTGTATATCTAAAACGTAGTACGTTCAAGGACAATCGATTTTTTTTTTTCGTTTGTAATATTCTGGAATCTGGATTATGAGCACATTTTAAAACTGCCTACTTAAAAAATAGGTATGTCCCTTGGATTCACTATTTACTATATACATCAAATGCAAATGTGAATTTCGTTCCGACTGCTAATATAACTTGCGTTCTACGGAACAGATTTGAATGAGACTTGCCTTAAATTGTAAGTTTAAAATGACTTCACTAGATCACATTCCTGATATTATATAATATAAATTCTATTATAGAATTATGGGGTAAGTTCCATAATTGGGTGAAGTTGATTATGAAAAAATAGCCTATTCTACTGAATGGATTACAAATGAACTTCCACTGTTATATAATTTTTAAGGAGAAATTTTAGTATATAAGTTATTGTTTTACGTTGTTTAGTTATAGAATTATGGGGGGAAATTATATAATCAAGTGCACGCATTTAATAATATTAACTTTTAAAAATGTTCTACGGAACGGATTTTGATGAGAATTGCATTGTTAGTGAGATAATTTTCAAAGATACGTTTTAGTATATAACATATCCGTCTACATTGCTTAGTTATGGGAGGATAAAAGAAAGATCTATCATCAGGTGAGCTCGATTATGAAAAATGAGCCTTTTTAAAAAGTTCTCCAGGGTGAAATGTTATCCGACTTTCATAACTCATTTTTCTGGAATGGTTGTAGTACGTTACCTATCGTTCCATCGTTTTTTATCAAATCCTACAATAAAAGATTATCTAAAAGAGTTCTTGCCTATTTGAAAATATAATTGTGCAATGACGTTCGTAACTTTTTCAGTAATCCGGAACGATGTTTCAGGTAAAGCTTCCTGTTACTTTAAAACACAAGGTCTATTTCATTGGATACAAGGTTCGTTTGAAGAAACCAACCTGCGCTCCGGGCGAAGCCTGCTAGTTCCTTCATATTATCTCTTCTGAGCCAAAACAGCTTCTTTAACTCTTTCACATGCTGATATAACTTCAACTGCTCTAGTTGAAGTAATTACGACAATGTGTCATTAAGGCTCCTGTCCCTGCCGGCGAAAACACTCACGAGCTAATGCTAATCCTATGGGGAGGGATTTATCTAATATCTCGTTTGCTTTTCGATATTTTTAAATAATTTTTTTCCATTGGACAGCCAAGGTCCGTCTCTACATCGCACTTTTTTAACTTTTTCGATTTCGGTCGCAGATATTTTTTATAAAGTTACTTTCGCTTTCAAAATCGGTTCTGAAAATGAAAGTGTCATTTAAAAAAATATCTCCAACCAAAATCGAAAAAGTAAAAAAGGTGCGATGTAGAGACGGATCTCGCCTATCCAATGCAAAAAAAAAAAAAAATATATTCAAAAATGTCGAAATCCAAACGAGAAATTAGATATATCCCTCCCCATAGGATTAGCCTTAGCTCGTGAGTGCCTTCGCCGGGAGGGACAGGAGCCTTAATATGATGCCTCGAGACTGCACCTTCAGCATCACTGATCCGGATCTTCCAGTTTTTGTATATCTTCCGACATGAACACCCCTGTCATACTCGTCTTGCTGTGTAGATTTTTCGACATTAGAAGAAAAAATATATTTGCGTTACATAGCGTTTCTCCCACTAATCTCTTCAAATTCATTTCATCAAAAGTAAATGGCACAGACTTCTCCTCACCCGTCCCCCTTTTTCTTCCAATTGATTTTTAGAACAACATGGATACCTCCCCCCCCCCCACATCACCTTTAATACCATCACCCGTAATAAGAATGCATTTTGACGAAATAATCTTATATAAATTTTTAAATGAGACTATTTATGTGCATTTTTCTTTAAATAATGCATCGACAAAATATACTGAGCGCTTTTAAAATAGAGGTTTATTTTTGTTTACTTTTATTTTTAATCTCATTATTCATCCAAAAATCAATGCAAGTTGAATGCTTTGGTGTCGGTTTTTAAGAGGGTCATTCTCTCATTAAGTGGGGGGGGGGGGGGGAAATCAAGCTGGAGAATTTGATAAATGAAGTCCAAAAATGTTTCGGGTTCGTTCTTAGCCTTATTTTTAACAGCGCGCAAAGATACATTTTTTATGGCCTCGATTTATCAAAAAGACATTTCCCAGTAAGATTCGATATTTAAAAAAAGTGATAATTATAATAAATGAGATTGGAGGAATGTGGCCCTTCATTCTTGGAAGGATGAGCGGGGGATGATGTCGATAAAAACGGTATGGTACCAGGGAAACTTTTCTGGGATTCTCAACTTTTTTTCCGATTTCATTGAAGGTCAATTCTTTTGAATTTTTGTAAATTTTAAACTTAAAATGGCTAATTATTAATGAAAATGTCATAAAATATAAATACAGTAAACGAGAAAATTTTCCGCCGTAGGTAATTTTCCGCCTTATGCAAATCAGATATATCTATATATAAACAGCGTGATTGTCGCATATTTTTCCCGTTTGTAGTATTTTGTAATATTTAGTAAAAATGCGTTATAGACAAGTTCCCTTCTTAGCAAGTGTAAATGTATTATATATTTTTTTCTTACGTAGTAGTATATTAATTTTGAATGGATCAACACGTTTTTCAGTTTAAAACAGGGTTCCATCCTAGGCTGGTTCCTTTTCACAAGTTTTACTACATTTTAATTTATCTATATTTTTAATAAGCGTAAAAATCTACTATTCTTTAAAAAGAATAAATTTTAATGTTTAAATGTAGAATAATGGCGCTATAAAAATGTAGGCATTTTTGGCAAAATATTTTGGGCTAGTCCTCATTTAATAGACCTTTGAATGGACCAGGCCACGGTGAAACAATGATTTTTATATAGGCTGGGTCAAAACCAAGACTGAAAATTTTGGGCCGGGAAGACTAGGCATAAAACCAGTCCCGGTTCTGTACAGAAAAAATAAGTTAGGCCCGGCCCGAGTGCCGTGAATGAAAATCGGACCAAGCCGGCCCGTGCAGATCTCAACTACTACTATCATTTTTTGCAATACAAGGTATGAATTGTCGACCGTACTGGAGATTTTTCTAGTGCATTAACATGTTAACTAGCATGCATTTTGGAACAGCACCTTACGAATACCAGAGTATCTTATTCCTTGAAAGAGTCATCGGTTTTCGTTACACAATTTACATAAAAAAATCTGGAATTAAATTTGTTGTGATAACTTCCATCCTTTTCAGTTTATTTCTATTTTTATCTGTGTTTTGACAAAAATAAAAATATTTAAGACTATACAGATTATTTTAAATAGTATTCGAAGTTTTTAGACCTATTCTTAGTATCATGTGTATAAGAACAAATTTCGCTACGTGCTATATATTTTATATTTTTCCTACCAATATTCTTAAACAGTAATGTTAGTAATATATTTTTTTTACATGTTGAATAGAAATCTATTACGAAGGTTCGTGTTTGGAAAAGATGTTTACAAATGTATGGAAAATAGAGGTTGCTGCGATCCCCGTAGAAATTATTTTTCAAATATAAACTAGGGGGCTGCACCCCCTACAAGCTACGCTCGCCAACCTCCGTTCAGACACCGAAAACTCTAAAAGGATCGGCTAATTGGATCGGCTTTAAATTTTTTCGGAAGAACGAATTATAATTAAAAAAACAGTGGCGATCTCCCTGTTACTTGGTTATTTTCGTCTTCGATTAAATCAGATCAGCGAAGCATGTGAAAATAAGCTAATATAAAATGAACTAAGTAAACAGAGCCTTTGTCTCCCGGTATTTTTTAACAACGCTATAAGAAAGCTTTTAAAAATAAGCCATTTTAAATGTGTCATTTTAAATATGGCGTCATTTTCACCAAAGTTTTCTTTCTCTATTTAATAGTCACGTGAAAATACTTTTGTTGATAGAAAGGAAATATTATTTGCGATGTCTTAGAATTCTAATCATTAGTTTAAAAATATTAGTTAAAATATTAAAGTTAGTCTCAAAATATGAAATAAATGTCTGGGGCAAATATATTTCTTAATTTAAACTGCTTGGCAATTTTAAATATGAAGTAATTTCCTCCATTTACGATTTTTAATGGATATTAATGAATTTATTATTTTACAATTTTCTTTCTGTTTTAAAATTCACGTGTAAATATAGTTTTTATGACGTCATTATCATATTTTCCTGCTTTTAATACGTAAACATTTAATTCTCATTTGAAAGTTTTTTTCTGTTTAGAATAGACACGTGTCAATAAATTTTTAATTGGAAGGAAATATTCCTTGCGCTGATTTTAAATTTGGCAACAATTTAAAATAATACCCCTTTCTAAAAGTTGGGTATCTCTCGAAATGCTGAAATTTGAATTTGAAAATAAAATAAAACCTCAAAAATGAGTCAAATTAAAAAAATGAATGCAGTCTGCATACCGGGAACTTCTAATGTATAAAATGATCTAAAAATGATTAAATTCCTATATGTATAGCTTTTGCTCCTATAAAACTTTTTTAATGGAACGATTTTGACTAACTTTAACATTAAATATCTCTTAAAATAATACTTCGATTTGAAAACTGTCTACATCAGTGTGTTTATCAAACATTTCTCTATATTATCATCTATTTTCATATTTTTGTATAAGATATTTTTGTTAATATTAACGAAGAAAGACCTCCATTCACGAAAAAATCAAAACCAGCGGCGGTGACAGCGTTAGTTACTTTTTTCTTACAATAAAGAGATTTTTTTTTCAAAGGTAGATAACACTTTTTTTTACTCTAGAGTTTTCTTCCAATTAATGTGAGCAAAATCGTAAATTCTCCGCCCCCCCCCCCCCCTCATGCGCCCTTTCTCCTGCTATTCGTAATAAGAATATATTTCGATAAAAAAAACCAATACAACTTTTCGAACGAGACTATCTTTGAGTCATTTTTTTAATACGTTAGAACGGCATTGATCAAACGTACCCAATGATTTAAAGAAAGTTTTATTTTATTTCATTTTATTTTTAATCTCATCCAAAAAATGAATGAATTCAGAATTTTGTGAAGTCGCTTTTTCGAGAAACTTTTTTTTTCTTTCCCTTTTTTAATAATAATAATAATAATAATAATAAATCCAGATGAGAAGAATTTGATAAACGAGATCCAAAAAGAAAAATGTTTTGAGTGCGTTCATTACTTTTCCGAAGCGGGGTTTAAACGACGCTCTTTTTAATTGACCGCAAAGGACATTTTATGTTCTTCCGATTTATAATGCAAAAGACATTCCTCATTCAGGTTTAACTTTTTTTTTAAAAGTAATAAATGAGATTCGATGATGGCAGTGACATTTAAAATGGCTGCCTCGATAAAATAGGAAAGAAAATTTTTTGCCCTTAATCCTATCACATAAATCGTAACTTTAGAGAGTTTTCTTTTTTTTTTCATCTGAAATCGAAATTTAAAAAAGTGCAGAATTTTAAAAGGTCACAGGAAATGTCACACCTTTTGTGTGATTTTCAATGTCTTTTGAAAATGAATGGAAGGTATCCGAATACTTTAATAAGTGGGTAAGTGTGATCCCAGATCGCACAGAGGGTTTCGTTTAATGTTCCTTTCAAAACACTTTACCCTTTTGCAAAATCTGTTAGTTCCACATTTCGCAACCAGGGGGAGCACTCTATTCTAAACGAACCTCTATGCGAAAGAAAATCCGTTATACAAGCTATCCGTAGATATATGAGTCGAGGGGATCGGACACAAGCATCCGAGATAGGAAGGTGCCCCCTGGCGGTAAAAAGTGGGACTCAAATATGTAAGGCTATTTTCCACAATATTAAAGGGGCCATACTGTCAAAGGGGTGTCGGCGAAAGTTAGAAAAATGCCCCCCCGGGTAGAAAGAGTGGAGGTTGGAGAATTTGCTTAAAATATATTATTTAAGTCTTACATTTATGTAAGACTTTTTGAAATTTTTATGATTTTTCGTATGATCGGAAGTGTTCAGCTATAAGAATTCAAAATTTCAAGTCTTTAACTTAATTAGGTGCTCAGTTAGAAAAAAAAAGATTGAAATACACAAGCTAGAGCCCAGACGGGTTTGCTTTAACACTTTTTAACAATAAGACATAACATAACACTTTTAAACATAGATATTAAACATAACACTTTTTTTAAATTTTATGATTTGTCGTTTGATATTAACAGCTTTAAATTTCAAAAAGTCTTATAGTTACCCCTCCGATCTCTAACTTGTGTACTTTAAGCAATTTTTCTAACCTCCACTCTTTTCACGCGGGAGGTACTTTTCTAACTTTTGACACCCCTTTGACCCTTTTTTCATATTATGCACCAACCATAAGTATCCAAAAATTCATGTCTCCAACATATATAGTATCTGAGAACGGGCTATGTGACAGACAGAGGAGTGAGACGAATAGGGTTTCGTCAGATGAACGAAACCCTAAAAACGTCATTTTCGATCCACGAAAATAGATTTTCAAAATAAACTTTGTGATTGGTTCCCCAAAATTGTCACTTTATTTCTGTGCCATTCCATTCTGTGGGATTTCTTTTGCACCTATTACAGCTGTTTTAACAGTGCTGTTGTATCCTCAAATTAAAATAACCATGCTAATTGAAAATCTAGGGTTTTTTTGTTATTTTTAATGTATAGTTTATATTTTAACAACTTATAAGTTAATATGTATAGGTATTCTTGTAAGTGTCAAGTGCATGAGAATTTGTGCGTTTTTCCGCTTCTATTTTTATCTTTTCTCTCTTTACAAGTAGTCCAGGGGAAATGTACATTTTATCTTGCAAAAGGTCGGGTAGAAGATTTTTTTTTCTGAATTGTTCATAATGATGCCAACATGGAAAAACCAAGTTTCTAACAAAATTTCTTAAAGCTAAATTTTCTGTGGTCAAAAAACAACAAAATTTTGACACTATTTTTGATTTTTTAAAAATATCCCCGTTACCGTAGCATATTATTTGTCAATTACAATATTAAGGAAAACTAAATTCTCTACAACTTTCATATTTACAACTTACTTATACACTCAATTGCAAGTGCAGTACGCCATTTCAAATATAATACAATTTTTTCAATTTTCTTAAAAGCCGTGAAAAACATAGTTTTGCTGCGATTATCCAAATGTTCCCGCGGATTTAATCGTGTATGTCGACTTCAAAAAATTGGTAACAGTAAATTATTTATTATTTGCACACTCACGTCTTTATTTTCATCTCAGCAGATATTTTACATTCAATAAATTTATATAATTTAAAAAATAGGGCAGAGTGTAGATGAATGAAACAATTTTTAAATTTAGACAGTAACGTTAAGTATATACAATATTAACTTCAAAGCATTGTTTAAAAGAATACTTCAATATTTAGTAACTTATTGGCACGTTTCAATTAAGAAAGAATTCTTGTTTAATTTTAATAATTTTAGTAATTTTATTATTTTAATAACTTTTATAATACATACAAATTTTTCCAGGTATCAATGGGATAGGTATGAAAATTTGCGAAAAACATATTTTATTCCGCATGGTATATTTTATTTACCAATTATTGATAACATATGTTTTAATGTTTGAAAGATAGCACTTATTGGATTGTAGTTCCATGTAAACTGTAGTTCCATAGGGACTAAAAAAATAAATATCTTTTATGTAAGAAATACTTTTACCTTATAAAATAGCTACAATAAAAATGACAACAGATTATTTCACTAACTAATGTTATGCATTTATCTCTTGTAAAATTTATAAATTCTGTTTATAAAATATTTGAATTCACTAGTTTCATAAAAATATTCAAAAGATTAGTTTAAAAAAATAATGTCAATTTTTTTCCCACTTTTAACAATAAATATTACAAGATATTATATCATTTGACAATGCAAAAATATATAAAACTTTAAGATTATCTATTAATTGCTTTAAAGCTCAAACAGAAAAACTTACTTTGGTTGTCGAAAAATATGCTTTGTGGAATATTCTTCTCTTCTGAAATATGTACTGTTTTGAAAGTATATCTGTTTAATGATCTCAGTGATACCATTTATATTAAATGAAATACCAATTTATTTATGATTGTAGGCCATATAAACATTTTTGTTTTCGCATGGATCCCATGTCTCATTCAACTCCACTTTCCGTATAGAATAAAGTAAGGTACGCAATAGGACTGCATAAGCTAAATGAAAAAATGTACTTTAATAATAATAATTTCTACAGGCTATTTAACAATATTTTTTTCTCTTTGATGGCACTGTTATGGGATTATTAGCATTCCGTTTCAAAGGAATATCCTTAATAAAACAGATATCTGGATCATCTAGAGGTATAAAGCCTAATACTACTTCTCATTTATCAGCATTTTCCTGCACTTCTTCCAGTTTCTTCGCGTGATGTGTAGTCTCACGCAAAAACATTTGCACGCTAATGTTAAAGCTATGTGAGCATTCTTTTCAGAATTCTTGCTTGAATTTCAATATTTTTTTTTCATATGATACTTGTGGTCGATATCTAACGTTGTGCATTTTTAATTTTTAGAATTTGGTTGCATTTTCTTAATGAAGATACTTTAAATTTCAGAACGGGTTCCAAACAGTTTTCCAAACATAAAAGTGTCCGAACATTCAAAAAAAAAAAAAAAAAAAAAAAAAAAAAAAAAAAAAAAAAAGCAACCAAACCCGAAAAAGTACAAAAGCACAACATTAGATACTGATCTCAGGTATCCCACGAAAAAAAAAAAAAATAAAAATAAAAGTAATAAAATGCAAACGAGATATTTGTCAAGAACGCTTCCATAGGTTTAATATTACCTTGGGAATGTCTTCGTGTGACTAATTTAGTCACATAATTCATATAACTGTGACTGTAAACGCCTCAATACTACAACTACCGTAAAATCTTTGAAAATGAAATCTGTATATACGGAATCCGGTCTTTAAAGAAAAAATTATATATTTTCAAGAGAAAGAATATGGAACAGTTATACCTGCTAAAATGGAAACATGTTTAAAGCGAAATATATTTCGGTTTCTTTCGGTTCGCTTTTCAAGGTTTTAATGAATCAATATTTCACACAGCTGTTTACACACTTAAAATTTTCAAATTCCGGCTATTAGGTGGTATAAGCTTGGTATTAAAATTCTCGTGGTAAATTTTCTTTTTAAGGGGGATGGGGCGCCAAAATCCATGTTTGCCACGGGTGCAAAAAAGGCTAGTTTTGACCCTGAAACGAATAATTTACTGCTATTAATATATAGAAGTTGACAAACACGATTAAAACCGTGGGAAATATTTGAATAATCAGGGCAGAACTACGTTTTTCACGGTTTTTAAGAAAATTGAAAAAATTGTCCTATTTTTGAAATAGCGTACTGCGCTTGCTAATGAGTGTATAAAAAAGTTGTAAGTATGAAAGTTGTAGAGAATTTTATCCTCTTTAATATTGTAACTGACAAATAATATGCCACGGCAACGGGTCTCGAGATATTTCAAAAAAGTCAAAAAAGGTCCCAAAATTTTGTTGATTTTTGGCCACAGAAAATTTAGCTTTAAGAAATTTTGTTAGAAAACTTGGTTTTTCCATGTTGGCATCATTATAAACAATTCCGAAAAAAAATCTTCTACTCGACCTTTTTCAAGGTAACCTCCTTTTTTCGGTACATTTCCCTTGGACTAAAGAAGAAGGTACTGGATTCGTGATCACTTTCGACTTCCATTTTTCGACGGATTTATATGTTTCAGAAAGTCCTGGACACGATTGGTCTGTTTTTAAAGATATCTGTGCACAGGGGCGTAGCTTGAAAATTTTATTGGGGGGGGGGGAGGACCTGACTTTGGCGCCCTTTCATAATTTTCACCCCCCCCCCCGCAGCATCGTCTCTATCCATGCTAAGGTTCCTACAATTCATATAATAGTAGCCCTAATCTGTGCTATCACCATGTCTTTTATGTATAATTCATGTTCTGTGATACTTTACACAACAATTATCTTGATTAATATTTTCACCTTTCAAAACACATTTTGCACTGTCGATTGATGTGTGTAGATATATCAGTGTATCACAATATATATCTACATATATATTGTGTGGGGATGTAAAGACTCCAAGCGGTAAGATTGTTCATAATTGATTACATTTTGTATCTGTATTATTAGTTAAATATTCAAAAATCCGGAAGAAAAGAGCTCAGAAACTATAGGTTCACAGGCGATTTTTACTTTTTTCTATCTTCAACAGAAGAAAGTATTGTAATCTAAATTTTTTTTATGTCTGGTTTTCGGCGGATTTACACGTTTTAGGGGTCAGAAATCCCCAAAAACATGTTTATACAAAATGTCTGTCTGTCCGTGTGTCCCCATTGTACCATCGAAAAGCATGAAGTTATGCATAGAATTGAGCAAGTTTTGTGTGTATATTTTTGGCTATGGCAAGTAGGCCCTTCTTCAATATGGAAATATTCTGATGGAAGGGGGCGCTGAAATAGCGATTTTTGTGCCATATTCATTGTACCATCGAAAAGTGCATAAAGTTATGCATAGAATTGAACCTAATTTATTATGTAATGTATTAGCTATGGCAAGCAGGTCCTCCCTGAATTTGATAAAATTCTGCTTGTATGGGGTACTGCAATAACGATTTTTGTCCATTTTCCTTATTGCACCATCCAAAAGTGTATAATCTATAGAATTGAACCAAATTTTTTGTCTTCCCTGATTTTAAAACAGATCCTCCCTGAATTTAAAAATATTCTGCCAAAAAGGGATTCTGTGATAGCGATTGTTGTATAATTTTCCTGTTTTTTTTTTTTTTCGTAGTTCTATTGTCCATCGGCGGCTCGTGCAGCGACGGGAACTCGCGTCTTGCTAAGCCGGCTATTCGCAAACAGCTGATGTAGAAAAGAAAAACGAAAAACTTTTGCTTTCAATAAATTTCATGATCGAGATTAACTCGTTTTTACTCCGATTAATTGAATGAAGTACAAATTTAAGATGAATATCTAAGTTGGTATAGTATTGAACTAATGATATGGAAGTATTAACATATGTAGCTGCTTTTTGAAATTTAAGTTGTATGAGATAGAAGAAAGTTTCGGGATTGGCACATCCAACTGGTTTGGTAGTATATTTAGACATTCCTCATTAACTCAAAGCAGTATTGTAAATAATCTATTACAAGGGTATAGTTGCTACGATGTACCATAAATTTTGAAAAGTTTGCCGTCCACCATTTTTGGCAGACATTAATCCATTTGAATACATTTATGCAAAAAAGACAAAAACGTTTCAACAAAGTTAAAATGTGCTAAATGAGTTTTGTTCTAAAAAAGTTTTGTTCTAAGAAGGATTTTTTAGATTTTTTTCCCCCTCTCGAAAATGAAAAATGTTTGATGCAACACAGTTAGAATGTTGATTTCGTGTCTACACGCATCAAACTTTCAGATTTTCATATTCAAATACAAACAAACCGATGAACCGAGAAAGCTTTCTTTTCTTTTTAAATATGTGAAACACACACGGAATTGTAGCTTGATTGTTACCTGGTGATCACTTCTCTCACCATCACGTCTCGGAAGCCTGTTTAAAATATCAGTTTTGATTTTTACAGAAAAATTCCAGTGCTGTTTGATTCTTAGAGAGCTGGTTAAAAATACGTGAAATTTTACATGCGAACAGATGATGATGATTTTACGAATGTGTCAAAAGTAATATTTTGGAAGGAATTTGAGCTTTAACTAAAGTAAACAACTGCTCTTACATTCTGCTCAATCATCAACAATTTAAAACAAATCTTTCATAAATTAAGTTACATAATCTGCTTCCTTCGTAAATGTTTTTATTGTTTTCAATTTTGTAAAAAGGCACCTAGTTTATTTCTTCCGTTTATTTACTCTTGAGGCATTCGTGCCTGAGACACCAGTTTATATATATATATATATATATATATATATATATATATATACATTCACTTCAAGAAACACATATCCCCAATCTTCCAAATGACCGGAATGCACTGTTGTCACATTTTGCACAAGAGGGGAATTCAAAGAATTCAAACTTTAAGAGGAGGAAATTTTTATTCAGAGGATTCTTTCAGGAGAATTGCTATATGACAACCTTAAAGGTCTGCATCTGCACGGCCAGAGATCGGTACAGGACGAAATAAAGTCAAACTTTCAAACGGGCTGCACAGATAAAAAAAAAAAAAAATTAAGAGGACCTCGATGTACCAAGTTTTAAAGAAAATATGTATGCAGAAATATGTATGCAGAAATATGTATGCAGCATTCTTTAAAAGAAATTCTTAATTATATGTTAAGAAAAATTGTATTTTTGTAGAAATTTAGCCATTCTGGGTTTTTCATTTTTTAAAGGCCCAGGTTTAGGCTTTTAGTTTTAAAACCAACCAAGATAGTTTTGTTTTATATTGGGGGATGTCCGGCCTTAGAAATTTCGGCCCGTGTAGTCCTCCAGGCAACCTCCAGCCTCTCTGAGCTATTCTAACCTCTTCTAGTCATTTCAACTTTTTTCCACTTTCTTTCTACTACAAGAGTGACCAACAACTACTGAGATAAGGATAAAATGAACTACTAAGGAACGAATTACACTTACTTTCTCGCAATTGACTACAATTCCTGTTTTCAGAATTATCTCTTCCGCATACATAAATTGCTTTTGTTAGGGAATAGAGGTAGTAACAATTCTAAAATTAAATTTCTTATACAAATATGGTATATTAAAAGTAACTTACTTTATAATTTAACATTTAAAGTAAAGTGCTTGTACAAATAATTGTAAGTACAATTTAAATCATTTCTTTATGGGTGCCTCACGGCGCCATTGAACCTTGTGTGGCGCCCTTCTACTTGACCATAATTGTGAACCGTTTTAATCCCCTCCAGTCACTTCCACGTCTTTTCACTTTATTTTTACTACCAACGGTGACAAACAACTACACTGATATAAGAAGGAAATAATTATACTTATAAGAATCGATTTACACTTACTGTCCCGCAATTCATTACAATTACTGTTTTCAGAATTTTCTCTTCTGCATGCATAAATAGTTTTTGTTGGGAATAGAGATAGTGATTTAAACCCTTTCTTTTGAGGGTGCCTGGAAGCGCCCTTAAACCTATGGCACCCTACTACTTGAATATATTGGAAAACTGTGCTCATCCCCTAGTCACTTTCAGTTGTTTCCACACTTTCTTTCTACTGCTAAGGGTGACCAATCTAGGTGAGAAGGAAATAATTGTATTTCTAAGGATCCTATTCTAGCACCTTGGGGCCCAGGGTCAAGTAAGCAGAGTTGGGCACTGTAGGCCCTGATCCTTCATGGATTGTACAGCCACAGGTTTAGTTTTATTTTAAGGATAAAATGGCATTTACTATTCAGCAGTTGATTACAATTCCTGTTTTCTCAATTTTTTCTTCCGCATATATATAAATTGTTTTTATTAGGAAATAGATGTAGTAATCTAAATTCCTTTTTTGTGGGTGCCTGACGGCGCCCTTAAACCTTCTGTGGCACCCCACTAAACTAAACTAATCTCTGTGGCTATACAATCCATGAAGGATCTGGGCCAACACTGCCCATCCCTGTTTTCTTGACCCTGAGTCCCGAGGTGCTATGCAGTATACGTCCAAATCAGGTGGTCAGTCAAACGCGGGACCCTTGGTGTTTAATTCCCAAGCAATCTTGGTACTCATTTCATCAACCCCGAAGAGATGAAAGGCTGAGTGGACCCTGTCCAGTCGGGAGTCGAACTCTTGACCTGCAGCGCGGCTGACAGATGCTCTGGCCACTATGCCACTGGGCTTCGTGGCGCCCTACTATTGAACATATTTGCAAACTTTTCTAATCCCCCGAGGTACGTCTTTCCACTTTCTTTCTACTGCCAAGGGTGACCAACAACTACTGAGATAAGAAGGAAATAATTGTACTTCTATCCTGCAATTGATTACAATTCCTGCTTTCATTTTTTTTCAATCCAGATGTAAAAATTTTCTTCGGGATAGGGAGAGGGGGATGTAGAGGAAGTAACAGGTCTAAAATTGAATGCCTTATACAAGTTTTGTATGCAAAAAGTAACTCACTTTGTAATTTAAAATAAAATTATTTTATAATTACTTTTTACTACTGATAAACCTTTTTTTACGGGCGCCTGACGGCGCCCATAAACCTTCTGTGGCGCCCTTATACTTGAATATATTGGGGGGAGGCTCCCCCCTCCCCCCCTAAAGCTACGTCCCTGTCTGTGCATGAGTCTATGCGTCTGTCAGTGACACACATTTGGTGTGCGCTCTAACTGACGAATGACTGCTTAAAATTGGAATGTAACATGAAGTTTTATCCTTATGTGAACGGCTGCTTTTTAGTTTTGGAGCAAAATCCCCAAGGGGGAAGAAGGGACACAAATCAATGATTTGACTGATGAGTTGCAGTCTTCTGATTTGCTCTCAATAAGCGATGATTCTGTCACCCAGTAAAATAGTTAAATAGAGGAATACATTGTGTAAAAAACTTATTTGCTAAATCGATGTCATTTCTTGCCTCATTAAATCATTCAATTGTTTTGATTTATACGGCAGAAAATTTTCTGTCGACCACAGTATACCAGCTATACTTGTTTTTAATTCAATCATTAAAATAGTGAACACCGTGCAGCGCTTTTATATTCGTTATTTAAAGTGTGTAATCCTATTCTATAGTATGAAGCACATAAGAAATCATTTTTTAAGATGAAACTTTTTTTTTTCCCAAAGGTAGTGCAAACCTCTTTATATTCCTTTTATTCTAGATTTTACTACCCATTCATTTTATCAAAAACGTGGATGCTTCCTTCACACGCGCAATACGCGTCATAATCCAAATGTATCTTGAAGAAATAACCTGATATACATTTTTGAACTAGAACATCTTCGTTTAGTTTATTTTTAACTAGATAAAACGCTCGGCGTTGCCCGTAATTTGAAGAATGTTTTTTCTGAAAAATCAATTTCAAAATTTAACATATAACATAAAACAAACAACAACAACAAAAGAAAAACAGTCGAAGTGTTGTACTCATGAACTAAATGAAAACCCAATATAAAAATGTATAAATTTATATAACAGACGCAAAAGAATACAAGCTATAAATGAATTTATTTCCATTCATCATTGGAGCATTAATATTAAAATACGCCAATATTTCCATAATTGGGTTTTTATCTTGCTTCAGTACTTTTTTCACACTCATATGGCATTATACTATTTTCACCACGTCGTTTATATTTCAAATACTACATAATATTCCTATATTTTAAAATTTGTCAAACTATTTATTTCATTTTCATTTTTCACGTGGAAAAATAGAAAAGTTATAACGTAATATTCATTTTTTTACTTTCTTCTATCTTCAATAGAAGAAAGTATTGTAATCGAAATTTTTTTCGACTTCCAGTTTTCGACGGATTGACACGTTTTAGGGGTCAGAGATCCCAAAAAACATGTTTTTACAAAATGTCTGTCTGTCCGTCTGTCCGTTTGTCTATCGCCACTGTACCATCCAAAAGTGTATGAAGTTATGCATAGAATTGAACCAAATTTTTATTTTAAGTTTTTGGACATGGCAAGTAAGTGCTCTATGAATTTGGAAAAAAAATCGCCGGTAGGGGGCTCTGTGACAGTGATTTTTGCGCGATTTTGAATATTGTACCATCGAAAAGTGTATGAAGTTATGCATAGAATTGAGCCAAATTTTTTGTGTTTGTTTCTGGTCATGGCACGAAGGTCCTCCCTGAATTTGGAAAAATTCCGCCGGAAGGGGGCGTTGTAATTGGATCTCTGCGCCATTTTCATTATTGTACCATCGAAAAGTGTACGAATTTATGCATAGAATTGAACCAAATTTTTTGTGTACGTTTCTGTCTAGGACAAACAAGCCCTCCTGAATTTGAAAAAAAAAATCTGCCGGAAGGAGGGCGCTGTAATAGCGATGTTTGAGCCAGTTTCTTTATTGTACAATCGAAAAGTGTATAAAATTATGCATACAATTGAACCGAATTTTTGTGCATGTTTTTGGCTTTGCCCAACAGGTCCTCCTTGGATTTGGAAATATCGCGCGGCCTCTTTGATAGCAATTTTTGTATACTTTTCTTTATTTTTCGTAGTTCTACTGTCCATCGGCGGCTCGTGCAAAGGCGGAAACTTGCTTCCTGCTATGCCAGCTATTCGCAAACATCTGATAACAACAGAATAAGGAAAAACTATTAATGTTAACAAATATCATGATATAGTTTAACTCGTTTTTAGTTCGTTTAATTGACTGAAGCATAAATTTAAGATGAGAATCAAAGTTGGTATAGTATTGAACCAATAATATTGAAGTATTAACATGTGTAACTAGTTTTTGAAATATTAAGATGTATAAGATAGAAGAAAGTTTTGGGATTGGCACATCCAACTAGTTTTTTAATTCGTCAAACTATTGATTTAATTTTACATCTTGCAACAGAAAAGTAATTGTTGTGATAAGAATTTTATTGTGGATTTTTAATGGCTGGCAACTGCTATAACGAAAAATGTTTAAATTTGATAGGAAATTACTATTAAATGGATGGTTTTTTATTCATTAAAAATAAACTATAAATTATTTCGATTCCGGATTACTTTAGTTGCCTTGGCCGTGTTTTAATACACATGTATGTAGCATTTCACGATTCTGGCTTCCAAACTGTGGATTTCTATAGCATTACAGACAAATTTTCATTTTTATATATTAGACAGCGTGGTCATTAGGAACAGAAAGCTTTTAAAATGCAGGTTTTGTTGTTTTATATTGTTTTTAATCACATGACTCATCCAAAAATCAATAAATGTTTCGGTGTCACTTTTCAGAAGAAAAAAAATATCCAAAGCAGAAGACTTTGATCAATGAGTTCCAAAAATGAAAATGTTTCCGGGCGTGTTCTTATTTTAAGGCGTAAAGAGAGATTTTTTCAATCGAGCGTAAGGAATGTTTTTTATGGATCCGATTTATCACCTAAAAGACTTTTCACAGTAAGGTTCCATTTTTAAAAAAATGATAATAAATGAGATTCAATGAACGTTGTAACTCATTTTGGAATTATTAGCGCGTGATAAAATTGGAAGGAAGGAAGGCGGAAGGGAATTCTCCTCTGATTCATAACTGCCAATAATTCATAACTTTCCAATTTTAGAATATTAAGGGGTCTCAGGACTCAAAGCGTCAAAATTTTCGAAATTTTAATTTTTTTAGACGTTAAACTCTTATTTTTTCTGAACATTTTGATATTATTGTTTCCTTGAAATTCGCATTAGAATAAAAGTTATGGCTCTTAGAATAAGCTTGACCCGCTCAGTAGCCGAAGTGGCTTTTTCGAAACTTTGAAGTCATTTTTCGCCAAATGACGTTTTTGAGCATAACGCGCACGATATTTCAAAAACTTCTGAATATTTTTTCTTAAAATTTTCAAAACATAAGTTTCGTGTTAGTGTGTATAAACTGAACCTAAAATTTTCTTTTTATTGTTGAAAGAAATATTTTTTTAGTTGAAATTTTCAAAATTTTGTATTAGATAAATACAACTTTGGATTAAAAATATAAAAATACTTTAAATACGAATTTATTTAGTTTCTGTAATCTGAAGTAGGCACCAAAATTTTCCTTCTAGTTGGAATATTTGTTTTCTAACTGTCCGCGTAAGCTGTTATCAGTGAATTAAATTAAAAAAATAAAAAAACCCGGCTGCGTCAAAAGCAAACTAATTAATTATTTCTCATCAGTGCGAAACCATTTTTTATATTAATTACCAATTTTTTTTTTATTTACTTGTATGGATGACTTTTAAGTTGTGTTTAATGGTTAGTTCCTATCTAAAACACTGTTTTGATGTGACCTATAAATTTCTACGACGGTTAGAGTTACAGTCAAGCTAGAGATCCTACCTACACAACTTCCAGGTTGTGTAATAGTTAAACGGAGCTTCTGACTATAAAACAGTCAATGAAACATCTTCTTCATTTTGAAAGACCTATCCAATGATAGGTCACTCGATAAGATGCGTAAAAAATGTTTTCGTATCTACTGCCTGTTTGTATTTTACGGCCGCCATTTAGAATTTGTAAAAACAAAACCTAGCCTATAACCATCGGACGGTCAAGAAGAATCGATACAGACCTCATTCATTAAAATCCATCCAGCCATTGGGATGTTCCAAGGGTATAAAGGAAACCACATACCCAGATATGCGTGAAACACATAACCCTTCTTGGCAGTCGGGTAAAACAAAAGTATGGTAGGAACAGTCATCTCTATCTGAGAGTCAGTTTATTATATCTGTCCGAATGAATTATTCTTACACTCAATGGCGCAACAGAGCTAGGATATTCACCTGGAAATTGGTTTTGATTCATTATCACTCATGACATGAATGCTCACATTTACATTTTCGCGTGTTGGTACCAAAACGGTTCGTGACTGAATTTTTTACGAAATCAGCCTAAAACAAACAGCCTTCACTGTCGCAGACCTGTGTTAGGGGAAGGCTTTATTTTTTTCACGCATGTTAACGAAATGAAAGTGAGCTGAGCGACCTTTTTCCAAAAAATCAATGCGCATCCTTTGTTTTGCTATCTTTTGAAAGAGATTGTGATGGTAGTATCCAAGTTATCGAAAATAAAGTTGCTTTCGTAATTCATTCCATAAAAATCTATTATGAAATATTGCTGTTCAAAGGGTGGAAAACAAAAGTAAGCACCCCTTACTAACTCTGCAAAAAATTATCGCACAAGAAAGTGACTGGTACCACACGATTGGTAATAAAGTCTACTTTTAAATGATGTTTATAAAATTTGCTTAGGGAGCTATCTACCTATTAAAACGAATCATAACTTTGTTTTTTTTTAATAGCAGGATACACGTCTGACAGCATCAATGAACTCTACACCATTCCATGAGCCTAAAAAAAAAATTTATGCAATTTGTACCATAAGTTTCCTCCGCCAAAGTCCTTTATTTTAAAACGAGCGTATTTTAGAGCTGTATACAAATCGAAGTTCCGTACTGGATTGTTGACCAAGAGAGCCCCCTTCTTGATCAAGGCATCTTAAGCGCCACTCAAGCAGTCATTGAAGACTGCTAAATGACAGGATAGCATAAGACATTTCAAAATATCTTGTCACTTCAATCACAGACGGCCCCTTAAACCATCCTTTTGCCATTTTTAAGCATCATTTGAAAACTAATTGGAGGGAAAATGTGAAATTTTGGATTTTCATAAAGCAGGACATAATAAATCTAAATCCATCCAAAGAATGGTAGGTTGCCATTCATCTTTTTTTCGAATATTAATTTCCTAATTCATATCATAAAATTATAAAAACTGCAAATTGAACGTATTCATGTTTGGGTATTTTTGTAATATTGCTGCACGAAAAATGAGCCCATTGGGAGTATCATTTCAGGAGATATTAATGAAAATATGGAAATGTCGTTTAACATTAGAAGCACTCAATTTTGAACGTTTATCATTCAAAAGACATGAAATTGGGTGTCTAGGCATAGTTTGAATCGAAGATTTGAAATATCTTGCTAAAATTGGGTATTGCCGTTGAAAAAAATGAAGGTTGAATTTGTTTTAATAGGTAGATGGCCCCTTAAGCAAATTTTATATGCACCATTTTAAAGTAGACCTCATTTCCAATTGTTCGGTACCAGTCACTTTCCTGTACGATCATTTGTCGAGGAGTTAGTAGGGTGTGTATGCTTCTCCTTTTCCACGACTGTTCACCATCCTATTGGTAACACCTGAAACAAATCGGAAATTGTACATCAAACGTGGCTAATGATGCGCGTTCGTACTATAACTACTTTTATAAATTTTTACATGTTGGTGCACTCTTAGGCGAAAATGCATGAATACAAAATTTATTATGATTATACATACTGAAATCAGACTCCCTTTTAAAGTGGACGTCCTCACCATGGCAATCTAGAATCATGACCTATCATTGGATATTATTGAATTAGGAACGTCGGATAGGATTTATTAATACATGAAAATTTTTCCAAAGAGAAACATTCGCCTTTCATACAATAGTTCAAATGAAAATCGAATTTCAAATTAATTGCTTAAGAGCCGCAAAGGCCGACCTAGTGAAAAATATTCCACGTCGGGACTCGAACCCGGGCCATCCGTATAGCGCATTGACGTTCTACCGACTCAACCACATGGAACGACACCCAGCCTGGAACTTCTCACTATTACAAGTTGGCAAGGCTACAAACGCAGCACAAGATGGAATATATTTCCGGGAGCCACAGGCATGGGGCAAATACAAAACTCAAGAAAATCCAGCATCGATTGAAACTATGTTAATACTGGAAATTTTTACAGAGAGAAACATACACTATTTCAAATGAAAATAATCAAATTTCAAATTAATTGCTTAATAGGCGCAAAGGCCAATCTAGCGAAGTAGATAGTGAGACGTTCCCGGCTGGGTATCGTTTCATGTGGTTGAGTCGGTAGAACGTCAGTGCGCTACACTGATGGCCCGGGTTCGAGCCCCGGTATGGAATCTTTTTCCCTAGGTTGGCCTTTGCGCCTATTAAGCAATTACTTTGAAATTTAATTTTCATTTGAAATAGAATAGGATTTAATAGAATAATCACCACGGCAACCTAGAATCATGACCTGTCATGGGATAGGATTGAATAGAATGAAGAAAACTTTCAAGAAGATTTTTTTATGTTTGGATTCAATTTTCCTAAAATTGGAAAGTATTCGAAATTCTGCAACGATTCTATAGAGTCAATTTCAAACCATTCGGTTGTAACGTTGTTGTATTCAGAAAGACAGACAGAGACTTTAGCTGCTACGTAACAAAAAAAGGGCTGTCGTTACAAAATCTCTTTTATGTAACGGACGTGATAAAATAAACGCGAGAGAATCCATCCAACAGTTCCTTTTCATTTTGTAAAAAATTTCTTTGAACTAAGATGAGGCCATATTCTGAGGCGTTTGAATCCTGATGGACGACTGAAAGTGAACCTCGCAGTCATTAAAATAGACGGAAGGAAATGAATAACTCTTCCCTTTGGATGGTTCTCGGTTTTGGAATTTAAATAGATGCTTCCCACTAATGTCCGACGAAGTTCAAAAGACGGAAAAATAATAAAACACTTATTCGGTAATTACCTGCAACGGAAAACTGGGATTTTCCTCAAAAACTCTGTAATCTAGGGTCATCGCTCTAGTTTTCCGGCAAGGTTTAAAGTAACTTCCTCTCATTTTTTCATCATTTTAGTTTCAGTAGTTTCGGAAATAGGGGGGGGGGGGGGGATATTTTTTTTCATTTCATTTTCGAGGCTATCTCCAAAAATAGAATGCCGAAAATGAAAAGAAATGTATTCATGAGTTCGGCATTACGAAAACGTCCACACGATATACAAAGAAAAGATTTTTTTTCAAGTAACTGAAATATATATTTACCAAAATACACTGCTCAAAAAAATTAGGGGAGCAAGCAAAAAAGTGAAGAGAACAGTGCTACACAGCCATGTACGGGCATGAAATGAATAGTGCACGTGTATCAATGCGCAATACAGAAAAAAAGACTCAAAACAATTTGTAAGGGAGCTTTTATTCTTTGAAAAGATGAAAAGAACTTGAAAAGATGGTTTAGGGCAACAATTTGATTTCATGTGAATGATTAAAAAAAAGTATTCTTTAGAAATGATGCATGATAGGGCACTGATTTTCCACAAGACGAACTGTATGAGGTCTGGCATTATCATGCATGGAAAAAAAGAAATCACTAATTTCTGCAACATAAAATACGACATAAGGTCTCAGTATCTCGTCTGTATAACTTCGGACCGTCAAAGTGCCATTCCAAATGATATGCAGGTTCGTACGTCAGCCTATGCTGATTCCAGCCCATAGCATCAAACCACCTCACCTGTAATGTGATCTTTCACGAACGAATGTGAGATTATTTTGAGTGCCTCTTTCTCTCTATGCCAAAACACATCAGATGTCACATCCAAACTGAATCGGGACTCTTCTATAAACAGAATTTGATTCCAACAACGTTGCCTCCAAACTCAATGTTCAGTTGCCCACGTTCTTTGGGCAACGTTCTTTGCACAGTTGCTTGACGTCAACGTAATACAGACCATTGGCTTACGAGCACAGAGACCACCCTGATGAAACCTACTTCGGACTGTTTGGCTGGACACCCTTCGTCCTGTGGCCAAGAACACCTGTGTTTGCAGCAGAGTAGCATTGCCCGTTCTGTCTCGAGGAGCTGTTAACAGGATATATCGATCATCAGTTTCTGTGGTAGCACATAGCCGACATTGCCCTTGTCGATGTCTACCATTCCATGTGTCTTAGAATCGATTCCACAGCGTTGCATTAACACTTCTTGCGACCCCAACACCATCTGCTACATGTCGCTGTATTTCCACAGATTCAACTGTCCCGATAACACGCCAAGCCACGGAATTCGTTAAATCACATTGTTGTGACATTTCCAAGTCACCATTTCTCAAAACACAAGCTAAGCAATTGTTTTTTACAACTGAGACAGTGAAACAGACATTCCTGCAAAATCCCGATTTATACACTTATCTCCTTTTTCTACTTTTTGACGTCATAAACTTTAATTTACATGTTAAGTTTTTTTATCTGTTTTCTACTATGCGTTAAATTATGGATGTTTTTTCTTTTACGTTACTTATCGGTGTAAATATTTGCGTAATTTTGTTAAAACCATGTGCTCCACTAATTGTTTTGAGCAGTGTATATTTGTGAATGGCTAACAGTCTATAAATAGGTGGGTCAATAGCCTTTATTATTTCAACCAATTTGAACTTTCCATGTTCCGTAGTTTAAGAGTAAAATGGCTGTGACAGACGGTCAGACAGACACAAAAGTGATCTTATAACGGTTTCGTTTTTACTTTTTATGTACAAGACCCTAAAAAGGTACAAAATGGAAGTGTATTCTTCCTATCGCTGTTAGTTTCTGCGGATTTGTTGGGAGATGCAGTCACAAAATTGAATTCGAAAAAAAAAAAAAAAAAAAAAATAATGTTCATAGTGTGTGTATTAAACGTGACAAGTGGGTTACTGTAGGAGGATATTTAAACTAAAATTACAGATTATTTCCAAAAAAGCATTTTTGGGGCCATTGTAGTATGCTTATATCGAAATAGATTTGAATTTATTTTGATAAGAGATTTTAAAAAATAAAATAATCTACAACATCAAAACTGGTTTTTACAAACAAAAATGATAAAAAAAAGTGGATTTCTAAAGTATGTCTCGTAAGGGCAGTTTAAACTTGCATAAGTATTTTGTTCAATGAAATTTTATCCAAATTTTGCAACAAATATTTCGTGGTTGATAAATAGCTCAGTGCTGATATTAGTGTAGGATACAATCTCTTGTACATCGAGACGCTTATAATTAAAGACTATATGTGCTAAACCAGGGGTCGGCAAGTAGTTTTAAATGGGGTCCGAATACTTTTGAAAAAGTTTTATCGAGATCCGAACCCCCCCCCCCCCCCCCCACATAAGTAATATAAGTACTTATAACTTTAAAATTTTTATTTTATGTACACATACATATATATAAATAAAAAATAGAAAAGTCAGGTATTCGTTCTGAAAAATTACTATATACACACGTATACGTTTTGAAAATTTTTACAGGTGCAGAATGAAAAAAAAACTAATCGGATGTGCCAATCCCAAAACTTTCTTCTATCTCATACATGTTAATACTACAAAATTCATTATCAGCGGGCCAAAATTAAACGGCAATCTATGCCATTCATGAGGATTCTAAAAATATGAAATTCCGTGCATTAGTTATTGAGATATGGCTATCTCTGAAATTGTGTAAATCCAGCAAAATTCGGCCTAGTAACGCCACCTATTGGGTGCTTTACACCAAAACCTATGTTACATCAAAACCACCAAGCAACCACTTATGTCAAAGTCTAACTGAATCTGAAGTTTGGGGGAAATCAGTGCATTAGTTTTTGAGATAGAGTTATTGCGAAAATCATGAAAATTCCAGCATAGCAGCGCCTCCTATTGTACGATTAACACCAAAACCTAATTAGCAACAACTTGTGTTTACATCTGACTAAATCTGAAGTTAGATTAAAATTCGTGCATTAGTTTTTGAGACAGAGTTATTGCGGGAATCGTGCAAAATGCAGCACAGCAGCGCCACCTGTTGAGTGATTTACACCAACACATAATCAGCATTAAGTCATATCAAGGACTAACTTAATCTGAAATTTCATGAAAATCCGTGCATTAGTTCCTGAGATAGAGCCATTGCGGAAATCGTAAAAAATGCAACACAGCAGCGCCACCTGTTGAGCGATTTGCACCAAAAACTAATCAGCATCAATTTGTATCAGGGACTAACTGGATATAAATTTTTATTAAATCCCATGCATTAGTTCTTGAGATAGAGCGACCACAAAATTTGTGTCACACACAGACAGACATACAGACATTTTGTAAAAACATGTTTTTCGGGTTCTCTGATCCATAAAACGTGTAAATCCGTCGAAAACCGGAATTCGAAAGTTTTTATGAATCCAATACTTTCTTCTTGTAAAGATAGAAGAAAGTAAAAAGCAGGCATTTGTTGAAAAATGAATGCGAAAAATTACACTTGCGGTCTTGAGCCAATTTTTTATAATTTGGTTCACATGGAGAACGGCTAATGCCAAGAGTGTCTTCAAGGTGTACGTCCGTTAATCTCGAACAATATTTACAAAAAATTCATTTCGGAGAAAGTTATTTCCCATACATATGTGGAGACAAACATAGTAGCCAGGTTACAAGGAAATTTTTGCATTTTTCACAAACGCAACCGGTCATTTCACTTCCTGCCACCCCCGCGCCTGTGCTCCAATGCAGTATTTTGCGTTTCACATCATACCAACCTTGCATCCCCATTAAAAAATCAAATTAATCGCACTTGTAAAATATAAGAAACATTCATAAGGCTATCGCTCAAACGTATCTATTATATGTACAAATATTAATAAATTTATTTATTAAAATTGAAAATTTTGGCGGTCCAGGCTTTGACCTTCCGCGGTCCGGATGTGGTTCGAGGTCCACCTGTTGCCGACCGTGGTGCTAAACTCTTGAAATACCACAATTTTTGGAAACTGCAAACATAAATGGGCTGGGAAAAGGTGCAGGGGGGCTTAGTTCGGCTGAAGATATGGACATTTTTTTTTTTTTTTTTAAGAAATCCAACAATAAGCAATTGAAGAGTATAATTGCATTGAATCGTGTTTAATATAACAGATTTTAAACATTACGTTTTCTGAACGCTTGTGATACTTTATGAACCTTTACTAAGAAATTGACACATGGTTTAAAATGATTAATTTGCGGATTACCAAATGTTAGATAAGGTGCAACATGAGAGTTAAAATGTTTTGCAAAATAAACATGCAGACCCCTGAACTGTACTAGGAAATCAATAGGGGAGACACAGGACGAACCTGTTCGCACGATTTCTCTTCTATAATTAATGGGTCTCAGGACTCTTAAAATTGGAAAAAATGAAATAAAAAAACCATTTTCAAAATTTAATATTTTAAAATATATTTTATTCTAAGACACAATTTTAATTGGGATGAAAGATGTAAGGATGTTCTTTCATTTCATGTATTTAAAAAAAGTGCAAGATGCAGAATTAGCATTTACAGAGGGCTCCAAACTGTTGGACATTGTACGAGCAGAAAATCGGCATAACATATCACGCGCATGATAGCAAAATAATTTTTGCAACTAGAATGAAAATTTTGGTGCCTACTTGTACTTTAAATTATAATAATGACTCTGAACCTAAATAAATTTGTATTGAAAGCCTTTTTATATTTTTAATACAAAGTCGTATTGAGCTAATGCAAAATTTAGAAAATTTCAACAGTATAAAAAACTAAAAAATATTTTTTTTAAGCAATAAAATGGAAATTTTAGATTCCGTTTGTACAGACTCACATGAAACATATGTTTTGAAAATTTCATGGAAAAATATCCAGAAGTGTTTGAGATATCGCGCGTGTTAGACCCAAAAATGTCATTTAGAGAAAAATGACTTCAAAGTTTTGGAAACGCCGCGCCGCTTCAGCTATTGTGCAGGTATCATTCTAAAAGCCATAACTTCTGTTCCAATAGGAATTTCAAGGAAACAATGATATCAAAATGTTCAGAAAAGATAGGAGGGCGATTCTCAAAAGGTGGGCACTGGACACACGTCTTAACTTTAAGCCTCTCAAACATAACTGTAATTATCATTGACTTTATTTATTTATTTATTTATTTTACACTGAGTTTTTAATTCTATTCAGAGACAGAAAAGGACATAATTTATTGTAAAAGCTTTGTATAAATATCTTAAAATTTTATTATTTTATGCTAAAGAGGCCAATTTTGGGCATTCGTAACGTTAACTTCTCCAATGTACCACCAAGAAAAAGAGTTTTAACTTTTTTCCAGGTGGTTCTAATGGTAAACAACGAAAGCATAAAGGAAATGGATGATTTTTTGATAATTTCGTTAAGAGATGGCAGGCTGATTTATTGCTTTTTTGAAGATAGAAGGACTTTTCTATAAAGAATTTTTCTGTATTTTGTTATGTCCGAAAGTTACGTACGTAACAAAGCATTTGATTTTATTATTATTATTACTGGATAACAAAAAGTTAATTGTACATATATGTGGGAATGAAATATAAGACTCAATGGTTAAATGAACGTGATATCTCAAGCGAGACTCGTAAAAGGTGAACTCAAAATTGCAGAGCGAGATGTGGTTGTTCTATAGATATTCAGCAATGGAATCGGTTGGTGTTTTTTTAAAAGCAAGGCTCAGGGAAGCTCTTGCGAGTTGTACGATGTTATTTTGAATGTTAAGCTGTATGTTTGGTGATATATTAAATCTTTTTATACCTATTCACAGTTTGGAGAATATTAGTTTTGATTAAGTAATACATTATTCCCATTAAAACCCACACATATATATATATGTATACAAACACATTTACTACATTCTTAGTCTTAAGAATTTTTTAAATACTAAGAGCAACGTCCAAAATCTCTAACGTACGTGCGAAAAAATGTCCAAAATTTGTAACGTACACAACTGCTAATTAAATGCTTTAATCATTAATTTTCCAGAATAGTTGCTGTCTTTTATTGTTTGCGTATAATTTTGTAGATATACTATTAAAAATATTTATATATTATATTTATAGACAAAATACTATACTATTAATAAAAAATTGGCCTTAAATTTGAAAATTTTAAAAATTACATATAGTTAACGTTTAATGATCCCACCTTTTGAGAATCTCCCAGGAGTTTGATATCTAAAAAAATTTAAATTTCGGAAATTTTAAAGCTTTAAGAGTCCTGAGACCACTTAATAGTTGAATTTATAAAATAAATAGTTATGATTTTTTGTCATAACTTGGATAAGGATATCGTAAGCTTTTTCAATAGATATCAAAGGAGTCATGTACCTTTATTATAAGTAATTGTTTTTAAATAATGACCATCGACTTTTTCTTTTTATTATTCCTTTTTAAAGTTATTTAATTTTGAGTCATTCTTTTGACACTCAATCTTTAATTTATTTAATTTTTTTGGACTGAACTAGGGGGCTCTGCCCCTACGAGCTACGCTCGCCAACTCCCGTTCAGACACCACAAACTCTGAAAGCACGCTAATTGATCTGCTTTAAAAAATTGCGGAAGGCTGAATTATAATTTAAAAAAAAAAAAAAACACTGGCGATCTGCCTGTTAACGGGATATTTTCGTCTTTGATTAAATCAGATCAGCGAAACATTTAAAAATATGTTTATATGAAATTAATTAAGTAGGCCTGGTCTTTGTCTCCAGGTATTTTTTAACAACGCATAAGAAAGTTCTTTTATATAAGACATTTTAAATGAATCGTTTTAAATCTGACGTAATTATCACCGTAGTTTTCGTTTTCTTTTTAATATTCACGTGAAAATACTTTCGTTGTTAGAAAGGAAATATTATTTGCGCTGTCTTAGACTTCACCCCAATAGTTTAAAAGATTATCTCAAAATTTATACTAATAAAAGAACAAATCGCTCTCCGCGTGTGTGTCTGTCAGCGATGGCTAGCGAAATCTACCGCACGTAGAAGTCTGAAAATTCATGTGAGGTTAGTCCAAGACAAGTCCCGATGCACCTGAAGAGCAGATTTTTAATTTTTTAAGGGCCGGAACTCCTCGGCCCCTTTAAGTTTTTATTCACTAAATTATTAATAACTTGCCTCCATTTTATTCAATCTTTTTCGTTTTAGAGGACCTTTCCCCATTTAGTTATTCTCGCCTTTCTATTTCCCAGTTATGACCCTGGACCATTGGGGCCCGTTACAGGGCCCCTTGAAGTTTTTGTGCAAATAAATTGTTAATAAATGGCTTTGTTTTAATCCGATCTTCATTTTTGGGATCCTTTTTCCATTTAGTTATTCTCACGTTTCTACATTCCATATACGACACTGGGGCCCTTCCAATGAGATTTCCAACTAATAAATTATTACAGTGGTTTGAAACAAACAAGAGTTGTACTGCTACGTTTTTTCTTTTTTCGTTTATAACACTCCAGTGTTCTTTACTCTCATCAAGTCTCTGAGAACACTTTTTATCCCTTCCTAAAAACTGCAATACTTTTCCTTTTCGCTCTTGATTTATATCCTTTTTCTTCTACTTACGCAGCTTATTTTTTCACTTTCATTTTATGTTTGTTACCTTCTGCGATGGATTATGGTGAATACTTGTAAATAAAAAGAAAGAAAAAATAAAATAAAAAACAAGAAGTCTAAAACATAAATAAAAATCGGGATTGCTAAAAAGAATTAATTTCCTTTTTCCTACAGAGTGAATACGTCGCGTTCAATACTTTTTTTATTGCTTTTATTAACGCATGTTAAAAAAATAAAATAATAAAAATTTATATAGAATTAAAAAAATATATTTATTTATTTAATTTTTTTAAATAAAATATTTTTCTTTATTTATATTTCTATCTAAAGTTCTTTCTATTTTCTGCGATGAGATTATCTATCGACTTGCCTATCACAACAACGATACTTATACAAAAACAAAGTAGTTTATTCTTTTTTTTATGAGCGTTCGTAATTGTACATATACGTAACACCTATACTCGTCGTCTGTTCCGTCCATCTGTCTGTCCGCCTATTCCAGCACAAACCCTATCCAACCGATGGTTTCATACACTATATGGCCAAAGGTGACCGGTCACTTGCAATTTTAGACGGTTTGTTAAATATCTGGAAAAATATATCAGGAATTAACCTGAAACTGCAGGTGTGTATACAGTATAGTATAGGCTAGGTATTTCCGCGAAGATTTTTTTTCTAGAAACCCCATAGGGGACCGTCAACAAATTCAAAAAGAACGAATATCTTTTGGATAACCCTGTCAAAACTAATGTAGCAAAAGCGTTCAAACTCGTGATATTTAATAAGTGGCTTATTTCAATATACTGCTTTCATTTCTATAAGGATAGCATGTATACTCGTAGAGAAATTAAGGTTTATTAAAAAACAGTCCCAAATTTTGCCAAGTTTTTTGCTTATAATTTGCAGAGTTCTTAATATATAAAAAAAGTTCTTTTCAGAAAATATTACAAACAAGTTCATATGAGATCAAAAAGATGAGGGGTTGTATCAAATATTTGTTGATTAGTGCCAAGATAGCGTACACAATATTGCACGTACTACTGTATTTGAATACAACCCCTCATCTTTTTGTTTCCTTTTGGGAACAACGGATTTCGAGTTTATTCTATCGACGATCATTTTCAGAATTTTCAAGTTATGATTTTGAGACTTCCACAAAAGTTGCTCTATATTTTTAGCTAATACATTATACACATTATATTTTGATTGCATTCGCGCATTGCGCAGTTAAATATTTTTTAGTAAACCTGCTCATTTTTCATCCAATTTTTATTGTTTTTTAATTCTGATTACAGAGTATTGTGTACACTGTTGTGTGTCATATTTTCTGAAAAGAACTTTTCTTTTATATTAAGAACTCTGCAAATTATAATCAAAACATTTGGCGAATTGTTGGACTTTTTTATAAAAACCTTAATTTCTCTACGAATATACATGCTAGCCTCATAAAAAAAGACACAGTGTATTACAATAAGCCACTTATAATTAATCTCGAGTTATAACGCTTTTGCTCGATTAGTTTTTACAGGGTTATCCAAGATATATTCGTTCTTTTTCTATTTGTTGACGGTCCCCTATGGGGTTTCGGGAAAAAAATCTTCGAGGAAATATATGACTTATACTCTACTGTTTTACGCACCTGCAGTTTCAGGTTAATTCCTCATGTATTTTTCTAGATATTTATCAAAATGTCTAAAATGACACTTTTGGCCCTCTAGTGTATATTTAATATATAGAATCGTTGCAGAATGGTGTCGAGTCATTTCAAATCGAATCCAAACTTAAACAACAATCCCCTAATCCCCAATGGGATTTTTATAAAGGTCTCAGTTTCCGAATTAGAGATGAGATATTCTCTTCAAAATAGGGGTGAGAAATCTGAAAAATGTACTCTGTGTCGGATCGTATTCAGAACCGGGTCGAATCACCTTATTCCTGTCATTTGGCAGTAAACCTCACTTACTTAAAACCGCATTGCGTCAACCTTTTTTAAAAAAGCCCCAAGGACCGTACAACAAGGCATTATCGTCAAGATACATGTTAATCATGTAAGTTGTGGTAACTCCCGTAATCGGGTTTGCAGCTAACTGCATATTTTAAAGGCTTAACGTCAATTTAATTTTACAGATGTATTAAAAAAGTTTACTTCAATCAAAAGCAACTAAATCAAGAAAATTATTCTAGAAGTGGATACCTACCATTTCTAAAATTGTGAGTAGAATATTTTTATATAAGTAAGCAGATGTTGCTTAATATTTTCTACTATGAATCCATATAAAATCCATAGAGTCGAGTTACAAGAAAGTGGGTTATTTTAGATAAAAAATGCTTACTGAAAACAATAAAACATTCATAAAACAATAAAAATAGAATAAAATTGAATAATGCAAAAGTATAAATATGTCAATATTTTTCTGAAAGTAATGTATAGTATGTATAAGGCACTCGTGTGTAATTAAGCAAATCTTAAAACAATGTTTGCATATGTTAACTAAATAAGTACATAAACTTGGAATTATATCTGGGAAGTGTTTATCTAACAAAGATAAGCTAAAAACTAAGCTAAAAACTAAGCTAAAACACACGAAAGATAGTATTCAGGTTCAACTGATTAAACAATGGGAACAACTTTGGTCTGTGGTAAGCATGTTGCCCACAAAATGAAGAGTTCAGATCTATGTTCGCGGATTCGAAACCCATGTGGTCTGGGGAGATAACTGCGTAAGTTTTTCAGGATTTTTTCTTACACAAAATCAAGAATTCCGTTCAGTTTCCCTTCAAAAGTCCTCCCTGGAGGTATTCCTCGTATACCTATAAAGTAAAATAGGTGTGATTAAATAATTATTCGTTAAATAGAAATGCTAGCTAATTTGGGAATATATATATATATATATATATATATATATATCTTGAAAGATGTGTGAAATTAAGTCTAAATAATGTATAAAATCAATCTGCTGGAGAAAAATGATTCTATGCATGTTAAAAATTAACTGTTCATTTAGAAAATTCCTGTTTCTATACCTAAAAAATAATTAATCTTAGCTAAAAAGAAAAGCTATAAAGAACAAAAAAATCTTAAAAGATGGGTGGAATTTAATCTAAACGCGATAAAAATCAACTAGATTATTATAAAAAGTACCCTATGCATGTGAAAAATGGAGTATTCGTGTTTAGTTAATAACTATTTCTGTAACGGAATTCAAGAAAATATCTCTAAATTTCAGTGGAATAACGTACAAAAACCTTGAAAACTTGTAGGCCGAGGAATTTTTAACTCGGGGTCGAACCGCAATTATGGAAATGTCATTAATCATTATTCAAATATTAAGCTATATCCTATGCCATAAAGAGAATGCCAACATAAAAAACTCGAGATCAAGCTATCCTATCTTCTATAATAATAAGGAAATAAATTGGTGTGTGAGTGTGTCGACGGTGTTCTGAAAAGACCGCTGCACGTAGAGCTACAAAATCTGGGGAAAAGGTACGTCTATTTATGAAGTTTTGCAACTCGAAGTCCGATTTTCGATTTTTGGATTAGATTTTTTTTAATTTAATTTTTATGAGATTTTTAGCGTTTTTTTTTTTTGAGTTTCGAGGTGATTTTTCCACATTAGTGAAAATAATGCGGTTTCTTTCTTTTAACCCAATATAGTAAATTTTGTTCTCTTTCAAAAAAGCTTATTCGGAATTCGTACAGGTATTTTTGAATTTTTAGCGAATTCTTTATGCGATTAGTGAACAGCATTTATTGCATCTCCATACCTATAAGTGGGTTACCATAGGGGGGACACAGTTCTGCCGCCAAATACCGCCGAGTTTGTCACCAACTCGGTGATATATCACCGAATTTGGCAACCAAAATGAGTCGCCAAAGGTGACGCCAACTTGGCGATATCTCTAATATTTCGCCAAATTCCCATAGACTTTCATAAACCAATAGGGATTACTTGTTTACAGAAAATCAACAAATTGAGATATTTTAATACAACAAAGACTAATATTAGCTTAAGGGATTCTATTAATTATATTTAAGGGAGTCCAAGTAAATTAAATGATGAATAAAAGTAACATGATACAATGCTTAGTTTGCTTTCCCAAACATAAATTTTAAGAGAGCCTGCAGGTTAAACGAATTAGATTTGAAACTTTTATCCAATCAAACTAAATTCTGACTTTCGTGATTTTTGAACTTTTTGTGATTTTTAATTCGATTTTTAGGTTTCTTCGCGATCTGCTGCAATTTTTTGACATTCCATTTTGACCTATAATACTAAAGTCATTTCTGTCCTCATTTCAATAAAGTTTATTCGGATTTCGTATAGCAATTTTCGAATTTTTCGAGAATTTTGTATGTGATTTTTAGTGCATTTTAACGATTTCTTACCATTTTTCCACATTAGTGAAAGAAATTAACTTTCAATCCTCGAACACAATATGTAATTTTTTTCTCTTTTCGAAATTTATACAGTGATTTAAAAAATTTTCGCGATATCTTACTGTGATTTTCAGAGCTTTTTCGCAATTCATGCTGTTTTTTGGCGTACCCGGTCAACGCCGGGCAAGTTAGCTAGTATAAAAATAAAGTAAAAACCCGCCATATCTACATTTGAAAAATGGGCATAGTACTCGCAGAAAAATGAATTTTAATTTTCTAATATTTTGCTAGATAGCAATATCAACACTAAAAATTCGAATCAAATTTAATTGCTTAAAACAAGGGGGAAACAAGGGTAAATAAGAACACAAGGGTAAATAAGAAAAATCATTGATAGATCAATAAAATGCTATATATTATTTTATCTATGCATTTACAAAACGCTGATGAATGATGTATCATTCAAAATGTTTTTAAACCGGCTTATGACATAGTACATGAAAATTTCGTTAATACATGTTTTGGGTTAAAAATTGTAGTTAAAAATTAAATCAGCATTGTTTTCATACATGAAATGAAAGGATTTTCTCAAATCATTTTTACCACAAAAATAAAATATCGAAATATATCATGTTCAAGCAATGATTATAAAAAAATAATATAAAATAAACAGTACAAAAAGATAAAATGTAAGATTTCCGCACGGATTTTTTTTTTTTTTTTTTTTTTTTTTTTTTTTACATGTATGATTAAAAGGTTAATTTGACACCGAAATTTTTAAAAGAATAGATATAATCGATCGACCGATGCAGTTGTATTTCACGTGTTGCTGAAAAAAATGTATATACTTTGTCGTATTACATTATATAGTATTTTATGTGTATTCAATTTATTTTTCATTGTCCCATGTTTTTTTCCGAAGCGATAATATCATCCTTTAATGAAGTTAAAAAAAAAAAAAAAAAAAAAAAAAAAAAAAAAAAAATCGCTCGTGGCTTTCGCTATCTTGAATGCACTTTGATGGGATAAATGAGGTGATAGTCTAGCTGTTTGAGGATATTTTTAAGCTTGATTTTTCTTTAAAAGTTAAAAGCGGCATCTAAAAAAATATTAGTTATTTAAAAAAATATATTATACTAAAGCGCGAAATCCTCGTACGGGTCGCATATATATAGCAGTGGATTGAAAACGGTTAATGATGATGATGATGATATATATTATTTCGGATGTCAACTTTCCTTTTTCTGTGCACATACATAATGCACAACGATGGATGAGGTATCATATGACAAGCATTGAAACAGTTATTGATTTATTTTTTTTTTTTTTTTTTTTTTTTTTTTACATAGTTTAAAAATTCGCCAAAACACGTTGCTTGATTTAAAAAAAGAAAAAAAAAAGAAAAAAAAAGAAAAACTGCTATTAATTAAAAATTAATGAAAAAAATATCTGCAAAAAATTTCAAAGATCTCTGCAAGCGCCTAGCACAGCTCCACTGTTTTAATGATAACTCCCTAAAATTCCATCAAATGGCGCTAGTGACGAAAAAGGATGTTGAATTGACACTTACTCTATCTAATATTAACATATATTCGAGAGTTATCCTTACAGAAAATGTTGGTTTAAAAAAAATTAAATAAAAAATAAATCTTCCAATCTAAAAATTGTCTAAATTCGCTTTATTACGGTCACCTAAGTGTTAAATCGCGTCTTATAGTTTGAGACTTTCTACAAAATAATTATTTTTTCATCAAAAATCATTAAAATTTCAACAAATGCATCCTTTTCTTTGCCAGGGGAGCTAAGGGTGAAATTTCTAACTAGATAATTTAGGTAGGATAAGGCAGAGGATGCACGGAGATTGCCTGCTGTGGGTAGAAGAGGGTACACGAGAGGTTTGGGCACAGTGCACAAGAAGGCTGGCCTAGTACCGTCATTTCTCTACTACTCATCGCGAGGGATATTACGTGGAAACAGAAATTACTTTAACTAGAAAACAGGAATTATGCTTTTTCAGAATTTAGTGTCGCCCCCGATAAATATATATATATGTGTGGAATTGACCTTTAGTAAAAAAGACTTCTTATTGATGACTCAGTGGTGTAGAAACAACGCGATTTAATATCTAGAGTAAGCTATGACTTATATTTTCAGGACACATACAAATTATTTACAAGTTTTAAGGGGATAAAAGGGGCTTTTTGCTGCAATCTACCGGCCTTCGATACTTCAGCGCGCTATCGGAGTCTGAGTGGACGTCTTCCCAGGTCAGCCCGCAAAAGAACTCTCAAGTTAATTTTAATCTTCCCTTCTCAGGCTAGAGATGCCAAAATCACTAAGCCATCAGGTTTATTGTCTTTTGAAATTGCAAGCTTTGTCAGTTCTCATGAGAATTAGCTGCATTCTTGTGCTGTGGTCAGGATGTGGTCAGGATGTTTTTCGAAGCGCAAGCCACATCCACACTCGGGCATCTTGACATGTGTGCGCCCCTATACACGTAAGACCAAAAGCAGCAAGAAAAGGGCAAACTAAAACTTATCTAAAAAAAACGACCCTTTAACAAAACTTTTCCGAAATTTTTAAAGTAAAAGAAAAAAAAATATCTTAAAAAAAAAATTTAGAAGCCAAAAGGTACTAAAAGGTATTAGCCAAAGAACTAACAAAACAAAACAAAATTAAATTTAGACTTTTCCATTATAATGCATCAGTAGCTGCACTGACACTACATGAAGAGAAAAAAAAAAGGGCTTCGAAGAGAAAAAAAAAATGAAAGTTAAAAAACTTCGTGTGTGCCATGCGTAACATGTACCGTCTTTTTGTCTTTAAGAAGATCTGCCTTAGAACTTCTCGTCTTTAAAATAGTTTTCCCTCAGATTTATTCGTCTTAAAAAATCTAAGCATAAGAAAAAAAAATCGTCTTGAGTAGTGCAGCCGACAGTTACAATATAGCTTGTGGGGAAAAAAAAATTAAAAGCAGGTGTTGGGGAAGGGGGGAGGGTACATACTAATATTTTAAACAATTATTTGAATCAAACATTTCAAAATATGTCAAAAATGACCAAATATATAAAAATACAGATGCATAATAACAAGACTTATTCATATCATTGAAGTTTAAGAATTAAACAGAAAGATGTTAAAATAAATATTTTCTTGAAGTAGTGTGTAAAAAAAAAAGAAAAAATATATCTTCGAAAATCCGTACATATTTCACAAACGTATGGAATAATAAAAACAAAAAACACTATTCCATCTGAATTTCATTACTGTAGGTTGTTTATTTTTTTAAGAAAGGTCTCTATGTTTTTAATTGGCAGTAGAATTCTGTAATACAGTCAGTTGTTTATTAAAAGATAAGTTCTTGACACACCGCAAAAGAGAAGAAAAAAACTGTGTCTAATCGCGATTCACACTTGAGAAAGTAAATTTAAAAAAAAAGATAAATATGGTTCGTCTATTGAGTTCACTGCAAACGCTAAAAGGATGAAGAAAAAAAAAAGAAGGATTCAATTCTTTTTACGTTGATAACGATCAGTCACTGATGAGAAAATACAGTCTTGGGATTAGTATGAATCATGGAATCCAGATAAATAAAAATAAAAATATACATACAGGAGATGCAATTTTGAGAGTGTATCCAAAAATAAGGAAATGATACTTGGACCTTTCGTGAGATAAAAAAAAAAATATGCACACAGATATCGGAGAAGCACATTTGGAGTAATTAGCTGTTTGACATCAAACCAGAAAATTAACACTTAATTACGACGAAACAAAAAACAAGCACAATTTCGCAACGCGAACTCTTATTTTACACAACAGGAGAGCACACATAAAAAGAAAACACTTGAAGAAACACTTTTCTTCTTTTTTTTCTTTTTTAGAAGCTATGTTTTGCGTTTATGATGGAGCCTATTTTTCCACTTTCGGTGGCGTGTTTTTACTTTACTAGTATTTGGAAAAGCTGGCACTAGTGAAATGTAAAAATATGCCGTTATACACACTAGGAAATATGCTTCAGGAAAATGGGCGACAGTGCTACATCCGTAATACAGTTACGCGATTCTATTGAGGTAAATAGCATGATGAGTAAAAAGCACAGTACCGGCGCTAGAAAATTGTGAGTAGCGAAATTCTTATGTACAGGTGTGTAGTCATGAGGGCATTTAGAAGACTGTGAGATCTGAGAAGGCACGTACTCACTATGTACTGGGATACTCGAAACTGTGTTCTTTAAGGCAACATTCTCTTGTCTGTGGTCTAAGTCTACGTTGCTTACACCATCACAAACGGTGATATAATTGATCAATACTTCAGCTGGAGGTGGTTTTTGGAGTGAGATGCCGTTCTGATCACATGTGAGTGTTCCCTGGGAAATTATATCTCTGCCGATGATGAGAGGAATGATCATGCGAGAAAATTTTATGACATAAGCTGTGTTGTGGTTTACGCATTGTCATCTATATAGACGGTTGTGCTGAACGACCCGATTGGTGTGACATTGCCTGCAATAACATACTGCGATTTTTAAGCTTGCTTCGTTTAGGGTGGGAGAACCGAGTAAGCGGTACAAGCTAAATCTGCAATTTTCACTAATTTCGTCATGTTTTGACGCGGTTTATCTAATTCCACCACGTGAATTGCAGGGGGGAGGTGCCTGAGTTTGAAACTTTACGGCGGGTGGTCTGAGTGCATTCGTAATTCTTGTGTTCAAATTGGTTGCACGCGAAACATTTAATTCCTTCGTTTTTATGTACACAATTTTTCGCAAGGTGTCCGGATTGCCCGCAAGAAAAACAGATCATTTTCGACACTTTTTCGGTGTGTAGGGGTTTACTACTAACATTTGTAGGCCGTGACTGTGACTGGCGATGGTGGGGACTTTGATCGCAAATTTGCTGATAAATTTGAAGTTTACTTTTTTAATTCAGTGAGAGTGCGACAGCCAAAAATGATAGCTTTATAATTAGGTGTATCTCTAATACCGGTGATAACATAATGCATGAGTGATGCGTCGCCTATTTTCGCTAGTTGGGGAATTTCTTTCATTACTAGAAAATATTCACTCATTTTTTCGTTAGGCTTACAAGTATACGTGAAGGTAGCATTTCATGTATTAGGGCGGAAGAGGAAATATGCACGAATTCTTGTATTAAAGCTTGTTTTAATGTTGCGTAGGATGTGAATTCTGGCTCACTGCGGACGAAAAATAAACCGGTACTTTTGAGAGCTCTTTCGACGAAAAGAAATTTTTGTAACTCATTAAGTTGAAATGTTGGTGGTCAAACCTTCAAATCTTTCTAACCATTGTTGAATATTTTCTACTGGCTTGCCAGAAAAAGGTGTAATTAAATTTTCGAAATCGGTAAAGGAAATCGATTGACGTGGCGAAGAATGGGGAGAAATTGCAGCAGTGTGTTGCAAAGTAGTAACAGAAAAATTTGATAATGAATTGGATTGCAAAGTATTGCGAGAATCATTGTCTTCGGGAATTTCAGGTTCTGAAACAGATTGTGGTGAAATGGAGGACTGAAATTTTGCCAGATTTGACAGTGTTTCAATAATACGTCGGGAGATGTCCGCTTCGTTACCAGCAATGTCTAGGCTTAATAAATTTACCATGGAAATGAGTTGGGCTAAGGGAAAGTTTTTAGCTGTTTCCGTTATTTTGTCGTCAAATTCTGTATCCCCAATTTTAAATTTAAAACTCTCAAACTTCCTTAAATTTTTCCTATTATTTCTATTTTTATCAGAACCGAATACCAGGGTATGTAAGAGTTTAATTCGTTCGGCGCGTGCCGAATTAATCTGGGCCAAAACTGGACTCGTGCAAAAACATGTCTAATTAAAGATAATTAAAGGCTTACTTCTATTGTGGTATCCTTTAAAAAAAGTGACTAGCGCTGAAGAAATCGAAGAAATCCATTTGAGAGGAGAATAACAAACACTTCTGCTCGCACTTAGAAAGAAACAGCTAGCCCGATAACAGAAATGTGGGTCAGTATTACTCGTGACGTCTTCTTCCCTTTCTCTCTTCTCTATCGCTGAAAACTTAGGATAGAAACTTGCAAAGAACTTAAATATTTCAAAAGCAGGACTTCCGTGGTGTTTAGGGCTTGAAAAATGGATTGCTTTGCACCGGCCGAGGGCCCCATGTAGAACTGATCTTTAGTAATAAAGACTTCTCATTGATGACTCGATGGTGTAGAAATAACACGATTTAATATCTAGAATAAACTATGACTTTTATTTACAGGACACATACAAATTATTTACTGGTTTTAAAGGGATAAAAGGGGCTTTTTGCTGCAATCTACCGGCCTTCCATACTTCGGCACGCTACCGGAGTCTGACTGGACGGCTTCACAAGTCAGCCCGCAAAAGAACTAAGTTAATTTTAGCCTTCGTTCTCAAGCTGGAGATTCAAAATCACTATATCATCAAGTTTATTGTCTTTTAGAAATTGCAAGCTTTGTCAGTTCTCATGAAAATTAGCTGCACCCTCTTACTGCGGTCAGGATGTTTTGGAAAGCGCAAGCGACATCCACATAAATGTATATAAATATATATAGTTCAGTTTTACGATTCCAAACACACGCTTTTATTTTATAAAAAATGACGTCATCTTCATCCGCTAAAGAATTCCTCATTTACGATCCAGTCTTAAACAACATCTACGGTAAAATAGGCATAGGACACGACTATAGCTGAATAATACACAAATCCAAAAGAAGAGATTTCGTCATTCAAGAAACTGGAAAAAAAAAATCGGATCTCATGATTCATAGGCCTTCATTTGTTTGTAATATTAATATAGATACTTGAAATTAAATTTAGTTTATAATAGCTCCCTGTTTTATCAGAAATCATTCATTTCTATTTTTTCAAAATAGCACGTATTTGATTTTTTTTTCTTTCAGTTATGGGAAAATAGCAACAAAAAGATATAATTGCTATTTTTCAGCTATTTTCCCTTTACTTTCTACAGAAATGGAGTCATTGAGTTGCCAAAATTAAACAAATGGTGCTAAAAACTGCAAAAAAATTAATATTTCAAAAATAAATGGAGATGCCGTTTTCAAACAAATTATATTTAAAAGTATATTTTTTCCAATACGATGGTATAAAAGTTGAAAATGGGCGATGCTTAGAAGTTAAAAAAATTGCAGTAGAGATTATCCGTACAATGATACATCTGCTTTGTTTTATGGCTGGCTTATATAACGTGACGTTATATTTTGGAGACGACACATTAATAGGTTGGAGAAAGGAATAGCATACCGGGGATAAAAAACGGAATAAATAGGAAAAGTAGACATAATTGCTTTATGATTTACATACTCTTCCTCTTCAGGGCAGAGGTCACCTACACCAGCTCGATATTGCTTGATTTTAACACAATACTTAAAAAAAAATTGGGAGTGTAAATATTCCTTCAAATTAAACTTTTTTTTAGAATAAATTGTACAAATGTTTGTTTACGTATTCCTTTAAATAATTCTAATGATACATAATTAGAATTTAGTTTAATAAGGACATGTTAATTAAAAATTTTCAATGCATACATGCGTTGCGCACAGGATTATAAAAAATATATTCGATATATCCACTTAATATTACATATATCTATTCTTACAATATCGTACTTTAAATTCAACATAAATTAATAATGAAGTTTACAGATAAAAATGTATTTTTCAGGCCATTAAACCATAAAAAGCAAATTCTATGATAAAATTTCAATAAAAATTGAAAAATAAATAAATATATTACAAGTACTTACATAAAAATAGGTAGAGGTTATAAATATATAAAAGGTACAATATAATCTATAATTTTAAGTTTCTACGTTGCTTAGTTTCGGAAATATCATGCGCGCAACGTCAAAAATATTGATTTTAGTAAAATGACTTTAAAGTTAAAATTTACCTTGATTTGGATAGGTATCATTCTACATATTTTATCATAAAACCGGTTTTAACTGGAGAATCGACATTTTTTTTAAAAGTTCGGTAACATGTTATTCTTTCATAATAGACAACAAAAAAACAAAACGTTTCAAATGTTTTAACTATTTATGTACTTAATTATGAATTCATGAAAATTTTATCTTCTAAAGCATTTTTCGTGAATTGTTGAAACCACATTAGAAGATTTACATAATCGTTTATTAAATGCAAATGTAAATAAGTGCGAGTAATAAGCCAACAAAAATTCAATATCAGATGTAAAGAACATATAGCGGACATAAAAGATAATAGAGGTAAAACTGCTTAATTCAGGCTAAATCAAATAGAGAACATTAGCATAATCTACGGGTCTAATTTTTCTTTACAATAATTTATAAGAGAGTCAGTCCATTGAAATTTATTTAAGAGGTTCAGGAGTTTTTAACGATACATTATCTTTTCGTATCCCGAATTTATGGGTTGAAAGCTTGGACAACTTACGGCGTCGCGACAGAGAGGGAACATGAGCCATCGCGAAAATGTAGGGCGCGTTATTTGATTACTTGTTTATATTCTATGATTTTTTTCAATTTTTCATATGCATGTGTAATTTTCTGTTATACATTCTGATGACGACTCAGTAAAAGAGTTGAAACATGTCAATATAGATTTTTAATTTACTTTTAACGTGTTTTTATAACGTCTTTAAGCAAATAATTATTTTAATATTGTGACATTTATTAAATTTTAGAAGAATTTTAGAAGGATTGAAGGATTTAGAAGGATTCATTAAATTTGAATGGATAGGGATTTTATGCACTATTGATAACCCCACTCAAATCTTTTATTTTAAATATCTTTCTTAGTATTTTCTAGAATTAGTAAATGTACAACTATAATGTTCTTACAATAGAAATATAGAAATATTTCCGAATTGAAAAATCCCTCCCCCCAAACGCCAAGCAAACTGAAAAGATGCAAAGACAAAAGAAGTCATCCATTTAAAAATATTTTTGTTTGGTGTAACCCATTGATTTTGGAACAAGATAAAGTCATATATCTGTAACTCATTCTAAACTGTATGACAACGAATCGATGTATTCAATGAATTTTATAACAAGTTGTTTTAATGCTACTTATAAGTATCGTCAGTAGATAGAGGGTTAAGGTGATCCTCTCCCTTAAGAGAAAAAAACAGAGAGAGTGTAAAGAATGGATGAATGGTTCCCAAATCTAAAGAAAAATGGCTTCCAGCTTGTTCAGATCACATAGACTCTTGTTTATGTTAGCCTCGACAGCAGATCTTACTCATGTAGCAGCTGCCCGAACACAACCTACTTTTTCTCTACAATCCATTACGACACTCTGCCAGAGAGATATGAATGGATCGTTAAGGGGATTCTTCACGCACTTGAAAAGACACGCTCCGTAATGTTAATCCTATGGGCAGGTTATTTTCGAATTTCTTGTTTCAATTTGAGTATTTTTAAACGATTTTTTTTAATAGGATAGATGAGCTCAATCTTTAATAGGTCTCTTTTTTACTTTTTCGATTTTGGTTGCAGATTTTTTTAAAGGTACTTTCAGTTTCGAAACCGTCTTCGAAACAATCTTTAATATCATTCTTTTTTACTTTTTCAATTTTGATTACAGATTATTTTTTTTTTTTTTTTTTTTTTTTTTTTTAAGGTATTATCAGTTATGAAACTGAAAATACCTTTAAAAAAAAAACTTGCAATCAATATCGAAAAAGTAAAAAAGAATGATATTAAAGATTGAGCTTAGCTATCCTGAAGCCCTATATTCCTAATCCCTACATGCAAAAGAAATCGTTTAAAAATATTCTAATTGAAACGAGAAATTCGAAAATAACCTGCCCATAGGATTAACATTACGGAGCGCGTATTTTCATGTGCGTGAAGAATACCCTTAAGCATCAACCGGAGGGAAATGAATGAAAGTCAGAATTTCGCCCATGTGCGGAAACATGTGAAAAAGTTTAGAAAAATAACTAGCGATATTGGGATCATAAGAGGATAGATTGTAGGAACGTTTAAAGTACTCCAGTGAACCTAAAAACGAAGAAGAAAGAAAAATACCTGTTTTTGTTTCTCAGAATTATAAGATCTCTATCAAACAAAGTTGCTTTCCCTAAAAAAATTGAAAACGTCTCTGCAAAAGCTATACACCTGCGAAGACTCATCCTATAACGTAAAGCAGCTTTGTGTATCTTCACAAGATATTCAAACTTTGTAGGTCAACTTTCATGATGGTTAAGATCATGGATAGACAGAAACATACAGACATACGTGCAAAAGAATCCTTATTGAACTTATATCAGGAGATCCTCAAAACGAGACGTTCAGAAGTTATGCGACCCTATGTACAAGTACATAGAACACCTTAAAATAAATTTCTAATCTTATTACAATTTTAAGATTTTTAAAAATGTTCCATGCGTCTTATTTTATGAGATATTTCCTCCTTTTTACATTTTAATCACTTAAAGCTCTGTTACAAACAAATATGCGTATTGATTTTTAATCCCTTCAATAATTATTTTTAGAGATTTTTTTCTGAATTCCATTTCGATTTTCATCAAACTTTTGCCTTTTTATAAGTATAAAATCAAATTTAATTATGTTAATGAAGTCTAATTTCGAATCCATTACACAGTTTCTTTGTAAGCAATATCAGGATCAGCACTATTTGCATCCTTACTAATTTCATGAATTTTGATCAAAAATTAAGACGCATGGAGTATTTCAAAAATCTAAAAACGTTGTAAAATCAGTTTTGAGAAAAACAGATTTAAAGTATATAATAAAGGGCCAAAAAATTGTTTCTGTACAAAATTAAAGCACTTGCCACTTTGTGAAAAATCATCGCATTTGCATAAGGTTTTTCACACATGAATCAGTACAGATAAGAATGAATAATATAAACACTAAAAGAAATTTCGATTTTGGGGTGGATTTTTCATCAAATGTCATTAAGGTCCATGGCCCCCTTAATGCCTCTGAATAATAACTGAATTTAAATTATTATCTGTGCCATTAGATTGTTCCAAGAATAATCTCGTTCGTTGAAAAATAGTTTTAAAATGTCCTAGAAAATTGAATTTCACTCAAGAACGAGATGGATATGAAATTGAAAAAAAAGTATCTTATTACTTACTTGGGAAAAAAAGTAAATAAAAATGGACGTTTCTTCGGCCAAACTCGAAAAAAATCGCTTCCAGCTGTTCACAGCAACACAGAGAAAGAATGCTCTTATTTATTATATACTAGCTAATTTGCCCGGCGTTGCCCGGGTACGTAAAAAAACAGCACGAATTGCGAAAAACCTCTGAAAATCACAATAAGATATCGCGAAAAAATTTTAAATCGCTGCACAAATTTTGAAAAGACAATATATATATATATATATTGTGTTCGAAGATTGAAAGTTGATTCAACTCCTATCAACGTCTTTCACTAATGTGGAAAAATGGTAGAAAATCGCTAAAATACACTAAAAATCACATACAAAATACCCGAAAAATTCGACGAAATCCGAATAAACTTTATTGAAATGAAGGTAGAAATTACTTTACTATTATAGGTCAAAAATGGAATGTCAAAAAATTGCAGCAGATCGCGAAGAAACGTAAATATCGAATTAAAAATCCCTTGATGACGTAACGAACACGCGTAAAGTGTTTAATGTCAAGTAAATTTGACATTTACGATCACACATTATTGGCGTTTAATCTTATAGTTTGGCGATTTTTTTTTTTTTTTTTGTCTACGGGATAATCAGGTAGAGCCACAAATTATTTCTGTTCGTATTTAAAAGTAGACAAATAGCTCTTCTTTATATAAATAAATAAAATAAATATTGAAAAAAAATGCTTATATGTATATGAAAAGTAAATAGTTTGCCAGTAAATATAGTAAAATTCACTTCACTCGCCAAGGCCATTTTCTCTAACTCACCAAAGTCCATATATTAAAAATATACCAAATACTCTTCAATCCGTTGCCTGATACTAAGTAATCACAATAATGTAAATAACTATTAGGCATAGATACGTACCGAGTTTGGCGCGATTTTTTTTCACGCCAATTTGGTAAAAACATCGTTTTCGAATATCAGTTACACATATATATTTAAATTATTTTCTATTATTTTAAAAGGAAATAGCAATAAATAATAAAAAGTTTAATTAATATCTATAAAACAAAACAGTTTATATAACTGTAAAAAGGAAAATAAAAGTAAATAAACAATTTATTAATAAATAAACAACAATAGCCGAGTTGCCACGTCAGGCAAAATAACGCCATTTTGGAGCTCATTATGTACCATGGAGCGTATATGACATCTGTGCCAACAAAACTTTCAATAATATAGTAAATATGTCATTTGGTGGTGACTTGATTATCGAAGATTATAAAATATATGTGTATATGGCACATTTTTACACTAAAATTTAAATACTTAACTACATAGTTATAATTTTAACTTCTTTTTATATAATTTACATTTGAATATAAAGATTTACTCCAAAATGTTCTCCTATACTTAAAAAAAATCATTGCGACCTTCGCCTGGCTTATTTCACGCTTCTGCCTTTGTGGCTTAAAATTGCATTGTTTGGCGACCAAGGTAATAATTAAATAGCATGTAACTTACAAATAAAGCCTTTCTCCTGTAAGACATACGATGGGAAAATTACATAAAAAAGACAATTATATTGAATAAAAAAAGGACTAAAAGACTGTTACTTAAATTTTATTTCTTCAAGTTTTTTCCGGCAGATTTTTATTAAACTGGCGAAGCGAAAAATCGCCAAATAATGTATCAATTGCTTCATTCATACTAATTTATTTTTTAAGTTTTACAAACATTCCTTTCATGTTTAAATTAAATATTTTCATTTTATAAAATTTATCTCGCATTAAAAAGGTTTTTGATTCTTTTTTTTTAATTATTATTAAACAAAAAACAGTTATTTTCCTTTTAATTTGCGAGTTGTTTACATTATTTTATAACGGATATAGCCATTTCAATTCATTTATCAACTATAATTTTCACCAAAATGACCACTGGCAACACTTTCGTCGAAAATATCAATAAAATACAATAATCTAAGCATTGCATCATGTTACTTTTATTCACAATTTAATTTACTTGGATTCCCTGAAATATAATTAATATAATCCCTAAAGTTAATATTAGTTTTTGTTGCATTAAAATATTTCAATTTGTTGATTTTCTGTAAACAAGTAAACCATGTTGGTTTACAATGGAAGTCTATGGGAATTTGGCGAAATATTAGAGATATCGCCACGTTGGCGTCACTTTTGGTGACTCATTTTGGTCGCCAAATTTGGCGATATACCGCCAAGTTGGCGACAAACTTGGCTGCATTTGGCGACAGAACTATGTCCCTCTACGGCAACCTCCTTATAGGTATGGAAATGCAATAAATGCTGTTCAATAATTGCATAAAAAATTCGCTAAAAATTCAAAAATCGCTGCACGAATTCCGAATAAACTTTTTTGAAACGAGAACAAAATTTACTATATTGGGTTAAAATAAAAAAAAAACATATTCTTCTCACTTATATGGAAAAATCGCCTCGAAACATAAAAAAACGCTAAAAAGCGCTTAAAAAATTAAATAAAAAAAATCTAATCAAAAAATCGAAAATCGGGCTTCGAGGTGCAAAACCTCATATATAGACGTACGTTTTCCCCAAATTTTGCAGCTCTACGTACAGTGGTCTCTTCAGAACACCGTCAACACACTCACTCACACACAAACTTCTTTCTTTATTATTATAGATATATAGTATATATGGTATACACATACATAATATGGAAGAAAACAAAACTTTCTGTGGAAACGAGATCCATTCGAAAGTTGACAGTAAGGATTTCATAACTTATTTCCAAGAAACAAAAGAGACGACAGCTAAATAGACATTTCTTTGACCGAACTTGAGAAAAATGGCTTCAGCTGTTCATAAAAACACAGAGAAAGAATGCTCTTATTTATGATATAAATATATATATATATACTGTATACACATACAAAATATTGCAGAAAACACAACTTTCTGGGAAAATGAAATCAATACGAAAATCTGACAATAAGGATTTCATGACTTATTTCCGAGAAACAGAAAAAAAAGTGCCCAGTTAAACTGATGGCATTGAGCTCATAGGCTATTCACACTAACTGCATATTATATTCTTATTTCAAAGAATAATGCCCCTCGAAAAATAAATGAAGGGGTATTAGCCCCCGTTTCCCCCTTTATACTTAACCAATGAACCTCCAAATCTAATCAGGGAAGCACCTTAACATAATAAACCGGTATACCAAATTTGAAGCGAATCAAATAATTTTGCATTAAAAAACCATATCGCTAAATTAAGGGGAGGGGGGTCTAACCCCCTTTCCCATCTTCATATTTAACTAAGGAACCTCCAAATATAATCAGGAAAGCTCCTTATCAGAATGAACATAGAAAAAAAATAAAGTAATTTTATTAATTCTGCATGGAAATTCATTTATCTAAATTAAGGGGAGGGGACTTGCCCTCCTTTCTCCCTTTTATACGTAACCAATGAACCTCCAAATCGGATGAAGGAAGCGCCATATCGGAATAAACCGGTACATCAAGTTTGAAGCAAATCGAATAATTCTGCATGAAAAACCCATTTATCTAAATTAAGGGGGGGGGGGATAGCCCCCTCTCACCCTTTATACTCAACTAATGAACCTCCAAATCTAATCAAGGTAGCTACTTAATATAATAAACCGGCATACCAAATTTGGATCAAATCGAATAATTCTCCATCAAAAACCCATTTATCTAAATTAAGAGGGGAGGACTAGTCCTCCTTCCCCCTTTATACTTAACTGATGAACCTCCAAATCTAATCAGGGAAACTCCTTAGCATAAAAAACCGGTATACCAAATGTGGAGCGAATTGAATAATTCTGCATGAAAAACCCATTCATCTAAATTAAGGGGGGGGGGGGGGAGTAGCCCCTCTTTACCGCTTTATGCTTAACAAATGAACCTCAAAAATTAATCAGGGAAGCGCCTTTTCAGAATGAACCTACAAAATGTTTTTTAAGAGAATTGAATGTTTCTGTCAAGAGTTATCGCGTTACGTACATACATACGTACGTACTACATACATACCGGATGTCCTAATAAAAAAGAAAAGTGCCCAGCTAAACTGGTGGCATTGAGCTCACAGGCTATTCACACTAATTGTATATTATAATCTTATTTAAAAGAATAATGCCCCTCAAAAAACTAAGTGAAGAGGAATTAGCCCCCATTTCCCCCTTTATACTTAACCAGTGAACTTCCAAATCTAATCAGGGAAACTCCTTATCATAATAAACCGGTATACCAAATTTGGAGCAAATCGAATAATTCTGCATCAAAAACCCATTTATATAAATTAAGGGGGGTGGATTAGCCCCCCTTCCCCCTTTATCCTTAACCAATGAACCCCCAAAACTAATCAGGGAAGTTCCTTAACATAATAAACCGGTATACCAACGTCGGAGCAAATCGAATCATTCTGCATGAAAAACGCATTTATCTAAATGAAGAGGGGCGGGCTAACCTCCCTTTTCCCCCTTTATCCTTAACCAGTGAACCCCCAAAACTAATCAGGGTAGTTCCTAAACATAATAAACCGGTATACCAAATTCGAGCAAATCGAATCATTCTGCATAAAAAACCCATTTATCTGAATTAAGGAGGGTGGACTAACCCCGTTTTTCCCCTTTATCCTTAACCAATGAACTCCCAAAACTAATGAGGGAAGTTCCTTAACATAATAAACCGGTATACCAAATTCGGAGCAAATCGAATGATTCTTCATGAAAAACACATTTATCTGAATTAAGGGGGTGAACTAACCCCCCTTTTCCCCCTTTATCCTTAACCAATGAACCCCCAAAACTAATCTGGGAAGTTCCTTAACATAATAAACCGGTATACCAAATTCGGAGCAAATCGAATCATTCTGCATGAAAAAACAATTTATCTGAATTAAAAGGGGTGGACTAACCCCCCTTTTCCCCCTTTATCCTTAACCAATGAACCCCCAAAACTAATGAGGGTAGTTCATTAACATAATAAACCGGTATACCAAATTCGGAGCAAATCGAATGATTCTGAATGAAAAACCCATTTATCTGAATTAAGGGGTTGGACTAACCCCGTTTTCCCCCTTTATCCTTAACCAATGAACTCCCAAAACTAATCAGGGAAGCGCCTTATCACAATGAACCTAGAAATTTTTTTTGAAGCAAATCGGATGTTTCTATCAAGAGTTATCGCGTTACGTACATACATACATACATACGTACATACATACAGAACGGGCGGGCACATTAGCTCTCAGGCTTTGATAGCCTGTGAGCTAAAAAAGACTGACTCATTTTAAAATTCAATAACTTGCAAACGGTGACAGATATTTTAAAAAAATTCTTGCAGCAGGGTTATGCATAAGGTCAAAAGTTTTTTTACCGTGATTTTGGCTTTTAGTTCGAATTACAAACAATAGATGGCGCTGTAAGCAATAGTCACTAAATACAGGCTCGATTTTTGGTCCTTTCTCTTGTTCCATGCGGAAAAAGGAGATGGAAAGGTATTATCCGGGCCACGAAGTACCAAAAATCGAGCCTGAGTTTAACGCCTATTGATCGCAGCGCCATCTATTGTTTGTAATTCGAACTAAAATTGAAAATCACTGTAAAAAAACTTTTGACCTTATGCATAACCCTCCTGCAGGAATTTTTTAAATATCTGTCACCGTTTACAAGTTATTAACCATTTGGAAAAATGGTTATTGTTCTCGTCAGGGTAGGAAATCAAAAGCATATCTGAACGTTTTCATTGGTTTAATCCGCAATTTATTCGTTATCTGATTGGTATATACAGTAATCTGTATTTCCCTTTGGTTTCAACAACGATGGACAACAGAGTGTTGCTACTATGACAAAAAAGTAATAAAAACTACAAAATAAATTAATAAATCAGAATCAAATTGAGATACAGCTTTCAAACAAATTGCATTTAAAAGTACATTTTTTTCTCTATCCGACGGTATAAAAATAATAGTGTCGGATGTTTAGAAGTTTAAGAATGAAATTTTATTTAAAATGGGTCGTGAGATTTTTTGGAAATCTGATGATAGAAAAGCCTTTTCCCGAACAGCCAATGAATTGCTTGGCTATTACGTAAGTTTCATAGAAAATCTGATCAGGCGATTTTTCTTGCTTGCAATTTTTACGTGTAATAACACTATTAATCTTTAATTCATGGCGTACGTAATGTATGACCAGCTCCGTAGAAGTTTAAAAATTTACAGTACCGAAAATTGTAAAATCTAAATTTCTTTTAAAATTTGTTCATGATGGGTCCAGGAATATTATCGTTTAATCCATGGCGTATGTAATGTAGGATCAACTCCGTGCGATTTTTTATGTCTTAAATTTTAGTCTTTGAAAAAATCATTTTCCAAATGGTCGTTGTAATTTACTAAATTGCTTTTTTGAATTTTAAAATCAGTCAGTCCTTTTTAGGACACCCGGTACATACATACAGAACCGGCGGCACTTTAGCTCTCAAGGCTTTGATAGTCTGTGAGTCTGTGTGACCGAACTTGAGAAAAATAACTTTTAGCTTATGACGGAGGCAACAGAGAATAAATGCTCTTATGAAGGGTGTAGCTATAGCGCCTAGAATATATAGTGTGGAAATCGGCTATCCCTGTAATACTTAAAAAAGCGCTAAAATACTGTATCCCTTAAATGTGCAATGATACTGCTGCAATATACAGATCGCAGCGACATTTGCAGGATATTTTCTACAACTGCAAGAAATTGCTGGTCTATACAATGTAATACTAGTAATACGAAAATCCTGCAAATGTCGCTGCGATCGACACTTGAAATTTTAGTAGTATCGTCGCACATTTAAGGGATACAAATTTTTAGCACTGTTTGGATAGCATATTTCCACACTTGGTATTCTAGGCGCTGTAGTGTAGCCATGCCAGCAGATTTTACTCATGTTCCGGCTGTTCTGGACAGCGCCTCTCGTCCCCCCCCCCCCCCACCCCGCATTACCACATATTCCTCTGTCGAAGAGATTATCTATGAGACCTATCTCACCGGCGTGAGATTCATTAAGGTCGAATTTTCACAAACAAACTTTTGTACTAAAAATAGGAAACGTGTCACACACAAGGTGGAGAAAGTAAAAGACTTCATTAAGTAGAACCAGTTGGATGTGCCAATCCCGAAACTTTCTTCTATCTCATACATCTTAATATTTCAAAATGTTGTTACAGATGTCAATATTTCATTTTTTATTAGTTCATTACTAGATGAACTTTGACTTTCATTTTAAATTTCTGCTTCAATCGGAGTCAAGCCGAATTCATCTCGATCGTGAAATTTATTAAGATCAATAGTTATCCGTTATTCTGTTGTATATCAGCTGTTCGTGAATAGTCGACTTATCAGGATAGGAAGTTCGCATCGATTCACGAGCCGCCGGTGTACAATAGAACTACGGAAAATTAAGAAAATGACACAAAAATCACTATTATAGTGCCCTCTTCGGCGAAATGTTTCCACATTCAGGGAGGACTTTCTTGCCATAGCCAAAAATCTCTCTATTCTAAAAAAAAGTAACTACCGCTGTCACCGCCGCCGCCGCCGCCGGTTTTGAATTTTTTGTGACAGGAGGTTTTTCTTCGTTAATATTAAGAAAAATATTGCGTACAAAAATATGAAAATCGGTGGTATTATAGAGAAATGTTTGATAAACACGCTGATGTAGACAGTTTTCAAATCAAAGAATTATTTTAAGAGATATTTAATGCTAAAGTTGGACAAAATCGTTCCATTAAAAAAGTTTTATAGCAGCAAAAACTATGCATGGGAATGTAATCATTTTTAGATCATTTTATGCGTTAGAATTTGCCGGTGCGCAGATTGCATTAATTTTTTTAATTTGACTCATTTTTGGAGGTTTTATTTCTATTTTAAATTCAAATTTTCAGCATTTTGAGAGATATTTTTTACATTATTTTAGAAAATGGTATTAATTTATACTGTTGCCAAATGTATAAGCAGTGCAAACAATAATGTTTGCTTCAAATTAAAAATTTATTTACACGTGACTATTATAATAAGAAAAAATCATTTGGAATTAGAATTAAATAATTATGTACAAAAAGCAGGAACTTATTAAAAATTACGTCATAAAAAGTATACACGTGAATTTTAAGAGAGAAAGGAAATTGTAAAATAATGAATTCATTAACATGTGTTAGAAGTCTTAAATAGGAAAAATTACGCCATATTTATGTCACATTACAGTTATTACATAAAATGAACACAAAATATTGCAAAACGGTTTAAATTTAGAAATTGCGCTAGACATTTATCTGATATTTTGAGAGAATCTTTTCAACTATTTTTGTTAGGAAAGCGCAAACAATATTTCATTTCTAACAAAAGTATTTTCACGTGAATATTTAAAAGAGAAAGAATAGCTTGGTCAAAATTACGTCAGATTAAAAACGATTAATTTAAAATGTCTCATTTAAAAGAACTTTCTTTTCGTTTTGTTAAAAAATACCAGGAGACAAAGACTGTTTACTTAATTCCTTTTATATTAGCTTATTATGAAATGTTGTTACACGTGTCTACGTCATCAAGTTATTTTTATTTCGACGTTTTATTTGTATTTTTATTAATGTTGTACTAATTTATTTGTTCTTTCATAATTAAAATAAAAATTATATCAATTTGTATAATTTGGCGAGTGGTTTGGCGATTTATATAATTTGGCGAAATTGGTCGACGGGATAATCAAGTAGTACCGCAGCGGATTTCGCGTTAAAATTCCCCAATCAAAGAGAAATGAATAAAAAAGCGTTTATAGGGAGATCGCCACTGTTTTTTAAATTATAATTCAATATTTCGAAATCTTTTTTAAAGCCGATCAAATTAGCGTGCATTTAGAGTCTGCGGAATCTGGACGGGGGTTGGCGAGCGTAGCTCGTAGGGGGCCGAGCCCCCTAGTACATAAAAAAATTTGGTCCAATTCTATGCATAACTTCACACTCTTTTTGATGGTACAATAGCGACAGATACACGGACAGTCAGACATTTTCTATAAACATGTTTTTGGGGATCTCTGACCCCTAAAACGTGTCAATCCGTCGAAAAAATTTCGATTACAATACTTTTTTCTATTGAGGATAGAAGAAAGTAAAAATGAAGAGGGATGAAAAAGACCTGTTTTTATTTCTCGCAGCTAAATGATTTTTCCAAATGATTTTGAACGTGTCACTGTAAAAAAAAATCACAAAGTAGTATGGCGCATTCTCAGAATACACTTCAATTTTATGGCAACTGAAGTCAACTTTTACCAAACAACAACGATAAAACAAGAAAGAAAAATCATGCGTCAAGCACAGATGAAGAAACACTTTCCAACACATTCTGAATAATGTAACAAGACTTCTCCGTCTAATAAGTTGAAATAGGACGAACCCTTTGGAAAACGTATAACACATTCGAAAACCCAATTTCAGCCATTCCCATGTACAGTCGGAAAAGTATTCGAATTCTTGGAGCAGCCCTGCATGGGATATGCAATTTGTATCGATAAACTAATTGAATGTAAAAATGGAGTTCAGTTGAAAATCTCCCTTCAGCCATTTCCTCACGTAAGGAGAAGGGTACGTGAATTCTTGTGCACAGCCCTGTGTACGAGGTATAGAATGTATATGTCGTAGGCTAATTCAGAAATCCGGCTCTTTCTCCAATTAGCCCGGCTCTTTGCAAAGAGCCGGATTTCTCAATTAGCCTACGACATATACACAACGAGTAAGATGCAAAAAATAAGTTCCATTTAAAAGCGCATACCGAAATTGAAACCGCACTTCCACCCATTGTGACTCAAAGATAGTACTGTAACCAATTTATTTCGTTTGCCCCTGTTAATGAACGATAAATGCCATAAATGCCTTGTTCTACACTGTAGTGATTTATATCCATTTCAATATATTTGAAATAGCGTCCTGTCGTTAAAATACACTGCAAACGATTTTTTTTCCATGGACTCTAATGTAACGGAAATCTTATGCAAATCTGCCAATGAACTATCAATGCAACATACTTCCTATTCAAAAAAGAATATGCCATGGTAAACATCATTAACCTTTACATGAAAATCCGAATCGATGGACTCGAGTGGACAAACAGACGTCCTGACAAACCGAATTCATAAACACTTTTCAACTATGTTGGAAATGAACATGACGATGACCATGTTAATAATGACCACTTTAATTATTCCCCACAAATGCTCTATTGAATTCAAATCCGGCGAATTATCCAGCCAAGGAAGTACGTACATTGGATGTTGGCTAAGCCAGTTCTGGGTGGACACTGACCCGTGTGAAGGTGCTAAATCCTGTTGGAAAATAACATCGTCACCACACAGATCTTCCGACGATGGTTTCATGAAATCCTCAAGTATTTCTAGATATATATCAGAATTAATTTTTTCGTTAACGATACATCGCCTTACAGGACCCTCTGCAGTCATGCAAGCCCATGCCATTATACTGGCTGTGAATTTCTGTGATCATTTTATGCAGTCCTTGTCATATACTTGATGCTTCATTCGCCCTACACGAACACCTTGATCACCCTATGTTACGCAAAACACACTCTCATCACTAAACAATATCTTTTTCCAATCATCCAGACCCCATAAAAGCCTTTTTGCACCACTTCACTCCCTATATTTTCTGTTTAATAGTCATGAGGGGCTTTATCGTTGGTACGCGAGATTGAAATCCAAGTTTATGGAGACGTCTTAGTGTTGTAGATTGACTCACATCAACACCGTGTTCTTTCCACTTTCGATGCAAATATCTTACACACTGTTTTTTAGTAATACCTTTTAGCTTTCTATCAACACTCTGAGTAGTTTTTGGCTTTCGGCCACTATTCAGATGCTTGTTTTCAAAATGCTCGTCGTTAAAATACTGCTTTATTGCTGTACTAACGCTTGTTTCAGAACATTTTAAGTATCTGGCGATATATTGCTAATGGCGACCTTCATTATGCAAATCGATAATACTATGTAAACATGTAAACTCCGTTATGTCGGATGAACAACCCATGTTTCACACAAAATGAAAAACTATGATGATGCAAAGCGTTTTTATAACTTAAGAAAAGGTCTCCCACAAGCTAGTTTGATGCTTAATTTATGCAACCTTCTGAGCCAATCAGCAAAATACATTCTAATTTTTCATTCAGGAAAATACATTCTAATTAGTATTCTAATTTTTTGAACCACCTATTTAAGTATTCTAACATTTTAAATAATGAAAATAATTTTACAAAAATACAATAATCACTCAAAATTTATCTTTTACAGTTTTAATATTCTTTAATATCATGCAAATTTATTAAAACATCAACCATTGTCATTTTTCAACTGTACTACACTGAAATAAAGCTAAATTCAATTCCAAATGCAAATGAAATGAATTATTCCAATTTTTTGACTTGGAGTGGTACAAAGGCGCGCGTAGTGTGTGCACAATAACCACGAGACAGTTTTATAACATAACCGTACTTAAATAAATAGATAGATAAAGGGATAAAGATATTTTTTGAAATTAAGAAAATTAAAAATTGCAATTCTTAATATAGGTACAGTTGTAATAAATTACATTGTGGGAAAGAAATGCCACGTTTATTGGCGAAGCAATAAAATGTGTTACACAAGCATCGTCTACCTTTGTTTTCTTTAACCATCTCAGAGCGAAGCAATGTACAGAAAAGTTTAAAGATATCAGGATGTTAATGTGAATCAGTCAGTTTTATGAACGTGCAAACTCGGTTAGATTCAATTTGACCGCTTTCTCCGAATAAGCTATTAGCGTGAAATTAGGCGGGAAGTAGAAACTTCTGATATTTAATAATTGATTGTAGGGTGCATTTTTAAATTCATTTATTTTTCATCTGATCTTTTGAATGAAATACTTTCTAGCATCTACCTCGTTGAGTGGATGTATTACCTCTGCACTCCACGAAAACAGTGTTTATACTGTTTTGAGCGTATATAATATCTCGGGTGTATATTATAACATTTGCGGACCCTACTGTAATAATCTATTTCCGTTTCAGCTCACAATGCATCTTTTTTCCCGGAGATGTGAATTACATACAATGTTTAATGTATACACGAAAGCGTAAACTAACCTGACATTTCGAAAATATATTTTTTATCTATAAATTTTACCTGTCATAAATAAAGAAAGTGATTTTTTGTTCCTGTTCTTCTTATACATCATCGAGTAACTTTAAAGTTCGCCCCCCCCCCCTTACGCGGCCCATTTTTTTCACATAAAAATTCATTTGCGGCACTGCAAAACTGCGAATATAAATTTCTTGCGGTAAGCCGTCTCAAGCCCCAGTAACCTCTCTTCGAAAGGGGTACGTATCGTCACGGAGGGTCTAGAAAATACATAAGTAAAATTTGCCCCGTATCTATAATACGTAACATAAATAATTATTTTCTCTTTTATGGGTGCGAAACAAACACTGAAAGTCATTTTTCTCGACTTTTGCCCAAGCAGCCTCCCTTTATCTCTGTCACTCTTTATTACCTCCTGAAATGACGAGGAAAACACAAACAAGACCTTTTTTATTAGATTATTCTTTAAAATTTTATTTACCAAATATATTTTTCAAATATTATTTACCGATTTTTTTCCAACCTATTGCGAGCGAATGGGTAGTGATGAGCTTTCGGTGTCTACCATCCAATAGGTGCCGTGCTTTTAATGATGTAAGGTGCAATAATTACTCTCAGGTTCTGATGGGCAGATACTATTTCGAATTACAGTTATATGATATAATCTTTTCACTTATACATTGTATTCTTGTTACTTTCTATGTACTGGAAGTCTTAAGGTTACATTTATTTCTCATCTTGAAGTTTGTGTCAATGAATAGCAGTTCCCCTCCCTATTCAAATGCATACATGAGAGAGAAGGCAGACAAAAAAGTTCCAATGACTGTCTAGCTAAAGAATGATGGACGTCACGGGAATGTGACAGATGAAGTTCAATGAAGGCGAGTGAACCCTGGTGTCAGAGGGGAAACCTCGTACTGGCTGTCTTGGGAGAGGAGGGAGATAGCTGAGAAAAATCGGTTCATGCGTGGACCTAGAAGTGTCTAGTCACTTTTCCGCCGAGTAGAGTTCTCGGACAGAGCGTGTATTAAGTTGTGTGAGGTTCTTGGAGGATAGAGCCGATATAATGGGAGATCCGATAAATCTATTTTAACAAACGTAATGTGAGCTGGATATAGAATATTTTAATAAGCGGACCCATACGCAAAAGTATTATTCTGTATGTAACTTCATGTCGGATCGGATCATCTCTATCTGAGTTCTTCATAGTAAATGTTGTTTTGTTATTTTTAAATAATGTGTAAATAGATTGTTAGTTAAGTTTAATTAAATGAGTTTGTATTCTTTTCGATAAGCCTCTCAAAGAGTTCTCGATATCACGTAATTAAAAAAAAAAATACTTCAAGTATTAAGCTGCCACTATTCATGCTTACATGCTTCGTATTTTCTGTACAAAAGTTTATGAACGAAATTTGGACCCTAAATCACTCGTGGGAAGAAAGGAGCAGCGGAGAGGGTCTAATGATCGATTAACCTCCGTCGTCAGAGAAACGTATCGTAAGGGTAGAATTGAGAAAAATGAGGCTCTGTCCAGGCAGTAGCATGATTTGTAAAAAGTGTGGAGGCTTAAATAATAGCCCATTCTTTTGCTGCAGTGACCAGCTGGATGTCATTTTTCTGGAATTTTGCCGATGAAACGTCCATTTATACGCAGTGTTTCTTATTTCTGCATCCTTGTGAGATTAAGTGCATATCATGCCACCAAACCTTCGCTTTTTGCTGTTTCTCCTCTTTTCTAGATTCCATTCAATATTCTTGGTCAAGATGATTGAGTAGCTTGTTAATAAAAATTCTCTTTGTAGAATTGTTTTGCCAGGGAATATAGGATTAAAAATAATTAAATACCTATCAAAATGTGAAGGGAAACAACTTGACAATTCTATTAAAAAATGGTTCGAATGTCGTTGTTCTATCTATTAATTGTTGTTTATTAAGTAATTAATTAAATATAGAAAACTTCATAAATAGACATATTTTATTGCTTATGAGCGTTTACCACATATTTCAGGTGATAATCACAATGAACAAATTAAAAAAATAATCACATGGTTTGCCTTATTCGTGACATAAACAGCCGTAGTGCGCACGGGTGTACGCTGTCGAAGGAAATGTGGCCTCCAACCACATGTTTGTTTCATTAGCAGTTCGTATGGAAAGATCGACCCGCGAAGCCGACGAGTTTTTCCATAGTGAAAACTACCCCACTGGTAAAAAAAAAGTAAATAGCTCTTGTCAAAAAGTAAAATACTGTAAGTAATAAGTTCTCACTGTTATCGCTTATGTGTTTCCTATTTTCTGTACAATAGTTTATCAGCGAAACTTGAATCCTAAAATAACTCGTGGGAAAAAGGAATGGCGGAGAGGAGTTGATGTCTAATGATTTGCGTCAGGGGAACGTATCTTAATAGAGGTTTAAGAAAAAGGAGTCTGTGTCTAGGCAGCCGCAACATTTGTAAAATCTGTCGAGGTCGTCTTGAATAAGAGCCTCTTCTTTTGTTGTCGTCACCAGCTGGAAGCCATTTTTCTGAAGTTTTGCCGAAGAAACGTCCATTTATTCGCAGCGTTTCTCTTTTTTCCATTCTCGCAAGATTATGAGCAGAGCATGTGAAGATATCAAAATGATACTTTCTGCTTATCCTATTTCTAGACTGTCTTGTTTTTTTCACACTTTCCAACGTAGTTGAAAAGTGTTTATGAATTCGGTTTATCTAACTCGCGTCATAGAGCCCGATGGCCATGAAATGGATATATATGGATATATGCTATTGGGGTTCACTTCGGCATGTTCGGTATTGAAAATGAAGTGTGTTGCATTTTTGGTTCATTTACAAGGTCACTCAAAAGAATTCCGTTACAGGACGGTCTAGGGGGGAAAAATCCTTTGCCGTGTATTTTAACGATATTACGGTGTTTTAAACCTACTCAAATGGATATACATCACTAAGGTGTGCTACAAGGTTCTTACTATAGAATAGGGTGTGCATAGAATTTGTCGTTCAAGTATACACCCAAAGAATACAGCTACAGAAGAAAATGAAAAATAATTAAACTTTTGAAGCCTACGAACCATAATGGCTGGAAGTGTATTTTCAGTTGTGGTATGCGTTTATAAATTTAATTATTTTTTAAATGTTACTGGGAAAATATAAATTCGGTAGACACCTACTGGGCTGCACAGAAGTTGTTGAACAACGTCCGTTTATTAGCGAAAATTTCTGAATGAGAATTTTCAACTGTGCTATGCGTTTAAATGAAGCAACTTTCGGCATACTATGCAGTATACATATATATCAATTGATCATAAACAGGGCTGCACAAAAAATTACATACTTTCCCGACTCTTCATGGTCATAGCAGAAATTGGGTTTTCAAATACGTTATGCACTTTCCAAATTGTTCATTCACACGTCCTTAGCAAACCTTAAAGTTTCGTTATAGTATTTTGAATATGTTGGACAGTGTTTCATAATCTATGCCGTACACATGATTTTTCCTTCTTGTTTATTTCAGAAGGCAATTGCGTAACTTTCTAATGGGAATAGTCTCTGCATATGTGCTTGTCCAGTAAATATACATTCAAAAAATAAATAAATAGTACACTGTTAAAAATTTGCAACATTCTGGCAGGTCATTTGACCGTTTTTTCAAGCAAACGGTTACACAACCGTGAATTTAACATTATTCTGGCAATATTATTGGCCATTTTATGGTCAGAATATAGTTAAATTATGGTTATGTAACCGTTTTTTCAAAAAACGGTCGAATGACCTGCCAGAATGCTGCAAAATTTTTAACAGTGTACCCGTCATAATTTAACGGTAATACTGTAATTCTCCAGTTTCCTCAATTCACTTTGGTTCGCGAATAGACTCGGACGGCCCTGTAATTGATATAGGTTAATAATGTTTACCATGGCTTTGTCGGTATTGAAAAGGAAGATGTGTAGCATTTATACTTCATTGACAGGGGCACGCAAACGAATTCCGTTTCATTAGAGTCTATGAGTGGAAATCATTTGCGGTGTGTTTCACTATTTTAAACTTAATGAAATTTATATTCATTATTGAGGCTAGATCAAAGATGATTACTATAGAATATATTAAGTGCAGCATTTACAGTACGTATACAGGGGAACTCAAACGCACTCCGTTATAGTATGGTATGGGGAGAAAATTTGTTTGCAGGGTATTTTAATAATGTGACTATGTTACAAGCATAATGAATTTCTGTACAACATGGGATGCAAAGCATTTTTCTTTCATCTACAGATCACTCAAAAGAGTTCATTTATGTCTTTGGAGAAAAACTATTCTCACGTAATTATACTGGGTGATTTTTTTTTTTAAGTTGTGAAAGTAAAACCCTATAACAAAAGAACCACTGATCCAAATGACCTGAAATTTCACCAGTATACTCCCAAAGCAATGGTAATTTTTTAGGCGTGGTTAAAAAAAACCTTAAAATCGCACCGACAGATGGCGCTGTATATGCCGTAATGACAGGAGACGAGATTGCGCACGGCACACGCTCATTGGCGATAAAACATGAAGTACGCGCACTTCGTGTTCATTATTCTGATCTCAATCCCTGCGATTTCTGGCTCTGGGGGTACCTAAAGAATACTGTGTATTGTGGTGGTGTTACGAACTTAGCTGACCTGAAGGCACGCATTGTGCACCAGATCCACAGCATCCAGAAGAATACTTTTTGCTTTGTTGTGAAACATGCGGTTTCATGTTTCCAACTCGTAGCTGGAAACGGTGGACAGCACATTGAAAATATCGTGCGTTAGTTGCGCAGTTCCGTACGAATGCTTCCCTCCATATTTTTATTTCGTTCTGTTTCTGCGACGGTGTTCGCAATGCCTTTTCACAATTGCTGCATTCTGTATGTTTTTGATATGCGTAATAAAGTTTTCTATTTCTCAAAGTACCGTCCATTGTTTTCCTCCCAGCTGGTCCACTGACGATATTCTTTGTTTCTGTTAACTTACAGCGCCATCTGTCGGTGCGATTTTATGTTTTTTTTTTTTTTTAACCACATCTAAAAAATTCCCATTGCTTTGGGAGCATACTGGTGAAATTTCAGTCATTTGGATCAGTGGTTCTCTTGTTATAGGGTTTTACTTTCACAACTTAAAAAAAAATCTCCCTGTATTTCACTGTTTCAAACAGGGTGAAATGGATGAGATTTATTACAAAATGCCTGCAATAGAACAGGATGTATCGTTCATTGCCAGAGAAACATAACAGATTTCGGATACAATGCTGTATCCGAAGTACCGTCTATTACAGAAGATTGCTGAAAGTACGTTCTCAGCTAGGGAATTTCGGTGCTGTGTATAAATTAATTTGACCCACCCTATATAGGACTAAACAAAAGGATTCGTAAATAATGCTAAGAATGAGCGTGAATTCTTTAAAAGTGTTTCATAATTTGAAATATGCATTTTCAAGCTCAACTCCATTTAGTATTCTAAGAGATGTTCGCAGAATATAAATAAAATCATATACAAGGCAATGAAAAGTACTGGATACAAGGCCGCCTACAGATTTTTTTTTTGGAAGTATTATGTCAGAAGTTTTAAGCATCCTTTTTGCTTGAATTAAATTTTAACGTAATATTGGACGTGTATAAAAATCTATAGGTAGTAGACAGGACTGTACAAATAAATTAAAATACGTTTCCGTATTCCTATTGATGGAAATTGCTGAAGGTGAATGTTTAACTGTGTTATGTGTTTTCTTACTATACTAAATGTTAGCGCATTATGTAGAATATATACAAATACACAAATCCTATACAGAGCTGGACAAAATAATTAAAGGTCTATTCCGGTTTTTGACAGTAATTCCTGAAATCTGGTTTTGAATTAGGCTATGTGTTTTTTAACATGTTTTCTTGGGGATCTTATTTACATCTTTAAACGAAGAATATTCGGTAGAAAAATCAGGAAGTGTTGGAAAGTGTTTCCTAATCTATGGTTGTTGCATGATTTTTCTTTCTTTTTCACTAAAGAATCTTTTAAAAAATACGATAACGGTCGTTATCAGACAAGGCAACATTCTCTTCTCACCCAAGACGTAAGCCATTGATGGGAAAACGACATAAAAGTTGAAATCACTCTCGTGCTTCGTGCTTTTACTTGTAAAACTGAGTACGAGTCAGAAAGTTTCCCGTTATTGTTTGGTGAAAGGAAAAAATATGTTTTAAAGAACACTTTCACGGCTGTGACAAAAACGGTTGTGAGCGATCTTTGAGATCGCTCAATCGAAAGATAAATAAAAGGCTCGAAACTCCATGCAGAGGACTATTATCCTTCCATTTCACCGGTTTAGAAGTCTCCAGCAATAGTACTAGGACTCCAAATGAAACAAATTAACGATAGTATCTGCAATTAAACGGAAAATGACAAGTTAAACTGCGAATATTGAAAAAAAAAACTCTGATCTTTCAGTCCGACAATAGCAGTTTAGACTTCATTCCCGCTCTGGTCAATGCATTCTGACACATCGTTCTGAGTGGCAGGGAATCCTCCGTGGTCGGATCAATGGCTAAACTCCTTCCGGAAGAGAAAGAAAAGTTTGGAAGAGAATGAATGAAAAATGAAAGGGAGTCAGCAGCGGAAGGAAAATGGGAAGCGGTGTGAAGCTCATCCATCTTTTTTCGGTCCCACAAGACTCGCAAAACAACGTATCCAATTTAGCACAGAAACTGCTATAGAAGTTCTTGTCTCTCGACGGACGTACGCTTTATTTTCAGTTTTGTTTGTTTTTCTGATCGGCGATATTCTTACGTTTTTAATCTATTGATGTTTGGGGTTTTGGATAATGTAAGTGAAATTTCTATAGACGGAGAACTGGAGAGAAAGTTTACGTTATTCGTTAAGTATTCGATGAAAACTGTAACACTTAAAAAGTCCATTTCTTGAAACAAGATAACTTAGGATATGGCGGAGGATGCCGTTAGGTTGGCTGCTGTAAGGGGAAGGTGCACGGGGTTTCATGTCGGCTACCCCGTAGTATCATTTCCCTACTAGCTAATTCCAAACCTATCGCTTATTCCACGGAAGCGTGCAGAATTAGAAAACTGCACCTAGACCAGCATGCAAGCTAATAAAGCTGACTCATACACATGCACTTATCTTTTAAAGTTTTCTGTTCATCCTGCATTGCTTTGCGCTAAAATGAGCGCCGTTTAAAAAAACAAAACTATGCGACGATTGTGTGACGAACATCAAAGTTTCTGAAAACAATGTAGCGCACATCCTACAATGTAATTTAATACAACAGCACCTATGCTGTAAGTATGCAGCACTTATGCTTGTAATTTAAAATCTTCTCAGTTAAAAAATAATCTTTATCTCTTTTATTTTTATCAAAGTAGACTAATCTTATAAAACTGTTTTGCTACAATTATTGGTCTAAGGCGCTTATGTGCATCGCACGCGCTACGCGCCTGCTTGCATGGCTATACTATACATATATCCATGTGCAACTTTTAAACAGCTCATTTTGGGTTTGATCTCCTATAAGTTTCACCTGGATCCAAAAAGATGTCTGCCTGCCTTTCCTTCTGATACACAATACCATGTTTTGTTTTAAGAACAGTAATCGTATCGAGAACACTACTTTATAGAGACATGTTCAAAATTGTTTTGAAAAGTAATTTAGCTGTGAGAAATAAAAATAGGTCTTTTCCGTTCCTCTTCATTTTATATTTAATGGTGTTACGCGTTTCCTATTTTCTATACAAAAATTTATTTGTACAATTCCTCGCTGTGCGATAACCTCTCTTCGACAGGGGAAGACCGACGGGCTCTGTCCAGGACAGCAGGAGCATTAGTAAAATCTGCTGCTGTATCTCAAAATAATAAATATCAGCAATCATTCCGTATAGCGTACGTGACAAGTTTGAAACCATTTTTAACGAGTTCGGTGGAAGAACTGTTCATCTGTCACATTTTTTTCTCTGGCCAATAAGGCGTGAAACCCTTAATTTCAGATCTTTGGATTTATCTCTTTTCTACAGAAATTTTTACAACAGATAAATATTATAAATATGAGCATTCATTCTCTATGAATTTTTGATAATTTTTAATTCATAACTCGATGGAAGCCATTTATTTTTCGAATTTAACCTAAGAAACGTCCATGTATCCTTCGTCTTTTTTTTCTTTCACGCAAGTCATAAAATCCAATCATGTTTTCCAATTTTTGTATTTATCTCGTTCCACTAGAGATGATCATTTTAACTTCCGTTTATTATTAAGATACATTCAAACAAAAACTGTCATCCAAACATCGAACTGATGTTGATTAGTTGCACATTAATGTGGAAACTACGGAAAATAAACTGGTTGCTATAGTTTATGACAAAAGAAATAACATCCAATTTTAAACTGTAAAGATTTTACATTTTAGTTGTAATATTCATATTCCATTTTTAGAATTATACGTGTTGAAAGAATAAATTCAGATACATTGGATTATTTTTTCGTATGCATAATCCAGCTTTGCGCCAGAGTTACGCAGGGTACTTTTTGAAAAACTTGCTAAAGTGGTCTGTGTTTGGTATTGTTCCTACATAAGTGAATCAGGATTTTTTTTAAATATGTGTCTGTCTGTCTGTATGCCCAACATGAATTTTGATAAATCGTCTCAAATTATGAATAGGTTGTGAAGATACACAAAGCTACTTTACGCTTTAGGATTAGTCTTCATATCATGTATCAAGCAGGACGGTCGTTCTGCAAGCCAAGCTGAAAAAAAAAATGCTAACCTCGCCAATCAAACAAATGCCAAGAATAAAACGCAAGACACCGTAACTGCTTATTATACTGAAGACAGCTTCTCCATGTTAAATCGACCAAACATGCCAGCGTAAAATTTCCCATATCAAAAGAACCAATCATCGCAGAAAAATAAAACCAAAACCATTAGGACCTAATGGAAAAGATCTTCAATTTGAGATCAAATGCATCCTCATAAATTAATTATAAACAGAGATATAGATTTTTTAAAATAACGTCGAGATACTGAAAATGACAAATTATTTTCTTCGTCACACCTTATGCTTCAATTGAGGTAGAGACTTAAATAATGGACATAAAACAGTAAGGATTGCATTTTTGGGCAGATATTTACTCAATCTACGTGCTTTTATAAAATTCAGCTTTAAAAACACAAATTTTCTATTCTTAATTAGCGAAAAACTGTTAATTAATTCTAAAGTTTATAAATTATGCCAAACAGCGATAAACCCGCCAAACCAATTTAGAAGTCTTATACTATTCTTTTATATTATTCTTTTGCATTGATTTCATCGAAGAAAACTATGGCTGAGATCCAGATAGATTTTTCGCTGTTAGCGAAATGAGTTTGACCAATCAGAAGCCAGAATGTTTGAGAATTTTTGCTGTTTCTGGATCCCGGCCTATGACATAAAAGTTTTGAGTCATTTTCTTAGTGCCATGGATGAAGTGCAATGTTTACAGAAATCTAGGCCGGGATACAGATAGATTTTTCGCTGTTAGCGAAACGAGATTCACGAATCAATAGCCTGCATTGCTGCAAACAGCGAAAAGTTCGCAAAAGTGCAAGCTTCTGATTGATGAATCTCGTTTCGCTAACAGCGAAAAATCTATCTAGATTGCGGGCATTGCGGCCAATTATGTTGAACACAATTTTGCATTTCCACATCCAGGAAGGGTATTGATGTCATAACAACAGTGCACATTCGAAACTATTTAAGGCATTGATTCTGAACTCCCTTGCTATACATTTCAATATTAAAGAAGTTGTTGTTTCAATAGTTTCAGTACTTTTCTCTATTGCTCACTCTAAAACACAGATATCGAAATTTAACCAACAGCACTCAGAAACTATAGCGCCTAGAATATATAGTGTTGAAATCGGCTAACCCTGTAATACTTAAAAAAGCGCTAAAATATTGTATCCCTTAAATGTGCAATGATGCTGCTGAAATATGCAGATCGCAGCGACATCTGCAGGATATTCTCTACAACTGCAAGAAATTGCCAGTCTATACAATGTAATAATAGTAATACGAAAATCCCGCAGATGTCGCTGCGATCGACACTTGACATTTTAGCAGTATCGTCGCATATTTAAGGGATACAAATTTTTAGAACTGTTTGGATAGCATATTTCAATACTAGGTATTCTAGGCGCTGTATCAGAAACAACACCATAACAGAGAGCCTTTATACATAAGAGTGGTGATATATGCACAGGAGGCATGCTCATTTCAAGTTTTTGTCGAAAGTACGGCAATCCGCTTTCTTGAATAGAGGATATTCAATCTAAGTTATGATCACATGGTCAAAGCAAGAACGTCTAGCTTAAAGAAGGGAAGGTTCCGTCTACGTAATGTAAATCCCCGCTAGCCAATGAAACAGTTCATGAGGGAAAGCAGTAGTACACTGTTAAAAATATCGTGAAAAATTACCTCTGTTTTTAAAGGCTATCTGTATTATGACCAATGAGAACGCTTCATAGGCGTTTATATAGCGTTGTCATTGGCCAGAAAATAGAGAACCTTTAAGAACAGAGGTAATTTTTCACGATATTTTTAACAGTGTAGTTTCCTGATTCTCTTCTTATCAGTTAGAAATTCTTTGGGTAAATGGAGGATATTCCAAATATGGGTTCGAGGCTGAAAAAAGTCACGTGATACCGGTAATTTACCCAAGGAACTTCTAACTGATAAGAAGGGAAGATGCTACTGCTTTGCCTGATGAACTGTTTCATTAGCTACCGGGGATTTACATTACACGTCTACGGAGCCTCCCCTTCTTTACGCTAGATGTTTTTACCTTGATCACGTGATCAAAACGCAGATGGAATATCCTCCATTACCGGTACCACGTGACTTTTTCAGCCTCGAACCCATATTTGGAATATCCTCCATTGGAAGATACGCGCATGGACGATCTCTATTAGACTAGGGAAATAATTCAACATGCATTAGCCTGACGGTAATGGCATGCCCACAAAGAACTTTAACGATTTGTTTTTATCAGTTTTACCAATAAACATTTATTGGCCGTATGTCGCTACTTGGTTATAGAGACACACTTGATCCGAATTAGATCCCGGCCTTAATTTATCAAAATACGGAGTTTGCTTTCTGTACTATTCCTGAGCTCAGATATAGCGGTTAGAAATATAGGCCGGGATCCAGGTACATTTTTGCAAACAGTGAAATGTTAGCAAAAATTCTGGCTTCTGATTGGTCAATCTCGTTACGATAACAGAGAAAAATCTACCTAGATCACGGTCATAGTGTGGAAACAGGCTATTCCAGTAATGCTTTAAAAAGTGCTAAAAATTTAATCCCATAATTATTGAAAAATACTGAATGACAAATGTCGATAGGAGCAACATTTTCTAGATCTTCTCTGAGCAAAACGTTTTCTTTTGAAATAGTTACGTTGGAATTACCATATGTCGCTGTAATCGACATTCGTCGTTCAGCCTCGTTCAACATTTATGGGATACAATTTCTTAGCACCTTTTTAATAAGCCGATTTTTAAACTATATCTTCTAGAAACTATAGCTCCGTTATAGCGTCTAGATTATATGTTGTAGAAATCGACTATCCCAGCAATACTTAAAAAAGCGCGGAAGTATTGAATCCCTTAAATGTACAACGATGTCGAATTCCAAACAGTCATTTCCATCGACATCTGCAGGATATTTTTTAAAGAAGAAAGAGACATGTGTAATGCACCGCTACAGCGTCTAGAATACATAATGTGGAAATTTGCTATCCAAGAACCACTAAGAAGTGTATCCCTTAAATGCGCACTGACGCTGAAATTCAGGGCAGATCGCAGAGACCAGAGATCGCAGCGACATCTGCGATATATTTTCAAATTTCAAAGTAAACATGGTATTATTACAGCGGGTTTGACGCCAAGCACACAGGTCAGATGTATGTTAATAAAACGTAAAAAAAGTGTTACAGCGTCTAGACCAAATTGTCTTGGAGTTTTGGGAAATATCCAGCAGCTGTGATCGACTGATTGGATTTCCACACTATATATTCTAGACGCTGTAGCACCGCGGTAGCCTGTCTTTTTCGTTTGCCTCGAAGTAGATATAGATGACGTCATTTGAAGCTGTTCCTAAAGTGTGGCCAGCTCATCACGTCACACGGAGTTGATTATCTGCACGCGGCAATGGACACAAAATAATTGGCGCACCGCTTTGTACTAATCATCGTGTAAAGATGATCCAACTCCATGTGACTTTTAAACGTCATGAACTGGCCTATTATGTCATTGGTCACGCTAACACACTCCCCCTTGCGTCTGCCATATATAGCGGCATCTTGCACTAGAGACTGCTAAATGGGCTGCTATCGGTCAAAATCAAGAGAGAAAAGGGCAGAAGGGGGGGGGGGAGAACTCGTTTTTTTATGTAGTTTTTCACACGGGAAGATTGACATGTCTGCTCCTCTCCTTTCATATCTTCACGATGGTGAAATAAACCAACGCCCCCTAGATATTTGAGAAAGTCTTGACACGCGTCACGAAAACATCACACAAAGCAGGCAAAGCAAAGGAACAAAATCATTCATTGGCTCGTGGATATCAACGAGCCAATGAATAATTTCTCTTCTTTGTTTTGCCTGCTTTGTGTGATATTTTCCTGACGCGTGTCAAGACTTTCTCGAATATTTAAAGGGCGTTGAATAGGTCGGGATCAAGATAGATTTTCCGCTATTAGCGAGATGAGATTGATCAATCAGAAGCCTGGATTTTTGAAAATTTTTTTTATGTTTGCAGTAAACACCGAAAAGCCTGCAAGGATGGAGGCTACTGATTGGTTAATCTAATTTTACTAACAGAGAAAAATTTATCTGGATCCCGGACATTAACTTTGGTTGGTTGAGACGATTTTGAATAAAATCAAATCAGAAAGGCAATGTTTTTTAACTTTTCTGGTTAGTTTAATCGAAATCTTCCACGTCTATTACTGAAAACTGAGTTACTGTACTTTGGACAAAAACTTGAATATGAGTACACGACTTGTGCATATGTCACCACACTTACATATAAATGTACTCTGTTATGAGCATAATTATAAGCGCAGCTGGTTAAATTTGAGTATCTGGGTATTAGAGAGAGCAATTGTGGCCCACCGTGGCTGAGTGGATAAGACACCACGCCGCTAATCGCTTGAGAGCGTAGGTGGGGGCGGGTTCAAATCCCGCCGTGATCCCCACGTGATTTGATATATATGTGTTCAATAAAACAAACAAACAAACAAGCAATAGTGAAAGTACAGTTGCCATAGAAACAACGACTTCTTTAATTCGTATAGAAAATGAATGAATAGTTGTAAATGACTTAAATTTAAAATGTAGGCAAATGCTCTGAAAATATCAATGGCTCCCATCTAATATTTTACAAAAGTAATTTAATATATTCACATGATGTATAAGTTGATGCAACTCTTAGCTAATGAAAATTCTGCAACAAGACTTATGTAGGTAGATCTTTTCAATGATTAATTCAGAATTCTAAGAGCAAAACGAAGTTCTTAAGCGCTCTTCCTCCCCCCTCAAAAAAAAAGAAATACGATAGAAAGATATAAGTATTTGGATAACTTCGGTATTTCTGTGATCTTTGGTCAGTTTAGAAAAGGTGTCTGGGTATTAAAAAAACATAAAACAAATTTGACGAACGATAAGACTATAGATTTCAAGCAATTTTTAACTGGAAAAAATTTAATTCTAATGTTTATGCGGCTTTAATGATAGACTATTAAAGATAATCAATTTACGGGAATTTTTATATGAAATTATATTCTCACATTTATGCAAATAGGTAAGGACAAACAGACTTGAGTAAAATTATATATTTATTCTTTTTTCTCTATAACACGGTCTAAATGAAGATGTACAGTTTATATCTTTAAATTTTTAGATTTTTTTTATCAAAAATGTTTCCTCATCATGTCTAGAATTGCTAGATTTACTTCTTTAGACAGATCTTCGATTCTTTAGATGCCTGCGGGTCTTCATTCTCGGATTATCCGTAGGTATTTGTAAAGGTAAATTTATTTTGCAAAACCGTCAGCAAAAAAAAAAATTGAACAAACAATTAACTGACAGACTAACTATAAATATATATTTTATTCTGACTCTATTTGATTTTTACTAAATTTTCATCCTTCATAGAAAATTTTAAGGAGATATAAATTGAGAAAGACTGATACTTTGAAAGAAGAAATTGACTTTCTTTACTTTTAAATTATTAATTACTCTAAAAAATGAATGATAGGTAAACAAAATGTATACTATTGTGTTTGTTCCCTGCTGATAAAGGCTATACAAGGACTAATTTTAGCGAGTAGAATTATTTCAATTATATATAATCTGTTTAAAAAAAGGACTGATATCTACTAAAAAACAACTTTTCAAAAGTAAAAAAAAAAGCCAAGCAGAAAAAAAAAGAAAAAAGGGGAAAGTTGTGGCTAAAAAATAGTGTGATATCAAATTTCCAAGCTTATATTACGGTACTTATTTAACATTTTTTATTAAAAATTTACCATACGTAAGTCGAGTACCTAAGTATGCGTTGATAGAAAGCCTTTTCTCCTTTACTAAATACATCATAACGTGTTTCTGAAAAGTAATTTTTTTTAATTATGCATGATGGGCTTGGCGGCCATCTTTCCATATTTTACACAAATTTCTAAGCAGACAAGCTCGTAATATGCTTGCATTATTAAGAATTTTGAACTTCTAGTTTTGGCTACAGACCGATAAATTAAGATTATCTTTTATTTTGAAAAAAAAAACAAATTGATTTTTACTGCTTTAACTAATTAATTAACCCCCTCCGAAAAAAAAAAGAATCATAAGATGAAACCTGAAATTACTTCAACTTTATTTTAAGACACAAATTTCTAGGCACTCATTTCCATAAATTAAAAGCATAAAATGTTTGCTTTAGCAACAATTTCGAATTTCCGATCTTAACAATGTACTTGTGTGCTTAGAAATTTGTGTAAAATATGGAAAGATGGCCGCCAAGCCCATCATGCATAATTTAAAAAAAAATTAATTTTCAGAAACACGTTATGATGTATTTAGTAAAGGAGAAAAGGCTTTCTATCAACGCATACTTAGGTACTCGACTTACGTATGGTAAATTTTTAATAAAAAATGTTAAATAAGTACCATAATATAAGCTTGGAAATTTGATATCACACTATTTTTTAGCCACAACTTTCCCCTTTTTTCTTTTCTGTTTTTTTTTTGCTTGGCTTTTTTTTTACTTTTGAAAAGTTGTTTTTTAGTAGATATCTTTTTACAGAAACAATTTCAAACTTTTTAGGAGAAGCAATTTTGTTGGAAAAAGAGACCTTCTGCTTCCGTAAATTAAAAACCGGTATTTTTCATTCTTCTCATTTTTATGCTCAATGGAGTACTTGTAATGTTCTCACCCTTTATTACTTTATGATCCCCGCCCTTATCACTACTTATTTATTCAAAGTACTTCACACTTTCCCGTACGAAGAAGGTATGGGCGAAACACTGACTGCCATTAATTTCTCTCCGGGTGATGTCCAACGATCCATTAACACCTCTTTGGCAGAGAAAAGTGTCGTAATGGATGGTAGGAAAAAAGTAGTCTGTGTTTGCGGCAGTAGCTACAAGAGCAAAATCTGCTGTCGAGGCTAACCTAAGTAAGAGCCTATAGTGTGACCCGAACAAGCTGGAAGCCATTTTTCTGGAGTTGTTTCAAAGAAACACATCCATCGATCTCACTCACTGTCTTCATTTTTTTTCCAGAGACGAGGAGAGCCTGTAAACCAATTATTTCTACTTTTCCTATTTATTTCGTTTCACAGTGAGTTCTGTTTCTGCTCCTTTATATTCTTTAGAAATAGAAACTTTTGACTTTAATAAATGCTTAGTGTGTGATTTTTTAATCGCTTGAAGTAAAAGTTACATTTTAGCGTCCAATGAGTTATGATGATGTATTGCCTCAGCACTTCCCAAAAACGCTAAATTATACTCTATAAATAGAAGCGTAAAAAATAGAGCGTTAAAAGCACCAAAAATTTTAAATATTAAGCATACCGTTTTCGGTAGCATATAGCATATCTTTCTCAGTGCTAAGGATGTCGGAAATTTTCTCACATATATAGAAGAGATGGGGATTCAAGTTAAAGGTTTATTGACCAATAGGAAAACAGAGAATTGCAGGTAACAGCCAATAGGAAAATAGATGTGAAATAGAACCGAAGTAGTGAGGGGGAAAAATTAAGAGACAGAAGTTTTTATGTAATATTTCCAACAATCTGATAATAGGGGAATATCGAATTCACAATTAACAATATTTTTTAAATTTTTATAAATATGAAATGCTTCAGGGAAGTTAAGTTCGTGTATAGAAGTAGGTTTAGAGATTATTTTAACCGAATTGAAGTCAAAAGTATGATTCACCTCCCAGCAATGCTTTGCCGTAGAGGATTTATTGATTTCTTGTTTTTTAATATATTGTTGATGTTCTTTGATACGAAATAATAAGCACACACTGGCAATTAATACGGTAGATACCCCATGAATTGGATAATTCAATAGGGTCTTTGAGTTTGGAGTGGGTGAGTTTATTGATAGGGGCAAAAATTATTTTGGAGTCATATTGTCTAAGAATTTTAGCAATGAGAAAGCTTGATTTAAGAAAGAAGGGTAACACAATGTTAATATTGGAAAGAGTAGAAGACAGAAGAGAGTTTGAGGAACGAGGATGCTGAAGTTTAAATAGAGCAGTATCAAATATAGAAGGGTTGTGACCCCTGTCAATCGCAATGGCTTTAATGTATTGAATTTCACTATTAAATGACTGAGAACCAGAGCAAACATGTAAGGCACGATAAATTCTGAATCATTTTAGCAAAGGTGATGGAATTTTTTACAGTGTATAAATTTTCGGACAGGAGAGGGGAAAATATAGTTGTTAGATATTTCGCTAGGCGGTAAGAGGCCGTGCCAATATTTGAAAATTCCATCACCTTTGCTAAAATGATTCAGAATTTATCCCCGACTAATTTTACCATGGTCTCTTTTGACGTCAAATCACTTTTCACGAATGTCCCGATAAGTGGTGCCCTCTCTTGCCTTAAACAGTGACTTCGTGAATTTCATTATTGCTATTTCGAAATCCAAGGACTTATATCCCTTACTCGCATATGTCTATCTCAAACTACATTTTCATTCCAAGGAAATTTTTACAAACAATCTGACGGTTTAGCCATGGGCTCCCCCTGTCACCCATCCTCGCAGACATCTATATGCATTATTTTGAATGCTCCCTTTTCAATGCAATCTTTTCCTTTCTGGATTCGCTATGTTGATGACACATACACCTTAATTGACACCTCTCTTCACAATATTAATAATATTCTTAATAGTATGAACTCGATTGATAGCAATATTCAATTCACTTATGAAACTGAAAATAATAGTTCTCTCTCATTTTTTGACATCCTTGTCACTCGCACTGTAACCGGTTTCACTACATCCATCTACTGCAAAAGCTTCGCTGTTTCTTTGCCACCCCATGCTCGCTCTTGTCATACCCCAAGCCAAAACATGGCCGCCTTTTATACCTTTATAAATCGTGCCATACATGTTTGCTCTGATTCTCAGTCATTTAATAGTGAAATTCAATACATTAAATACAAGCCATACATACAAGCCATTGCGATTGACAGAGGTTACAACCCTTCTATAATTTATACTGCTCTATTTAAACTTCAGCATCCTCGTTCCTCAAACTCTCCTCAGTCTACTCTTTCCAATATTAGCCTTGTGTTACTCTTCTTTCCTAAATCAAGCTTTCCCACTGCTAAAATTCTTAGACAATATGACTTCAAAATAATTTTTGCCCCTACTAATAAACTCGCCCTCTCCAAACTCAAAGACCCTATTGAATTATCCAATTCATGAGGTATCTACCGTATTAATTGCCAGTGTGGCCTCTCTTATATTGGACAAACCAAACGCTTCTTAAAATTTCGTATCAAAGAACATCAACAATATATTAAAAAACAAGAAATCAATAAATCCTCTATTGCAAAACATTGCTGGGAGATGAATCATACTTTTGACTTCAATTCGGTTAAAATAATCTCTAAACCTACACGAACTTAACTTCCTTGAAGCATTTCATATTTATAAAAATTTTAAAAATATTGTTAATTTTCAATTCGCTACTTCTCCATTATCAGATTGTTAGAAATATTACATAAAAACTTCTGTCTCTTAATTTTCATTTTCCCTCACTACTTCGGTTCTATTTCCCATCTATTTTCCTACTGGCTGTTACCTGAACCCTCTGTTTTCCTATTGGTCAATAAACCTTTAACTTGAATCCCCATCTCTCCTATATATGTGAGCAAATTTCCGCAATCCTTAGCACTGAGGAAGATATGCTATAGGCTACTGAAACCGATATGCTTAAAATTTAAATTTTTTGTTGCTTTTAACGTTGCATTTTTTACGCTTCTATTATATTGCGCACCAAGCTCCTTCTTTATAATTATTTATAATTATTTATACCGTATAAAATGTTTCGTGTCTGTTACGTCCTATATACAGTCCATTTTATAACATTTTCATATCTTGATGAAATCAAAAATCTTCGTTTCTATCTCACAATGTGCCTTGTTCCCAAGATGTAAAAATTTTAATGCATAAGGAAACAAAACTACCGTGACATTTGATTTTTATTTATTTATTTTTTATCTAAGAATTTTACTTCTCACAAATAAAGACAGAGGCTTTGGGTCCCTTTTCCTTTTTATACATAACAAAGTAACTTACAAGTTCCCATTCGTCATGCTGACATGTTTCCTATTTTTCGTATAAAAGTTTATTTGCAGCACTCCAAACATAAATCTCTCTCGGGAAACTATCTCAAGATCCATTAACCTGCCTGTCTGTTGTAATAGAAGTACGTGTAATAATAGAAGGTCCAGGAACAACATGAGTAAAATCTGCTCCGTATCCCTATACGTATCATAAATAATCATTTTCTTCTGGATACATCCGTGACACGTTGGAAGTCATTTTTCTCGAATTTTGGCCCAGAAACATCCATTTATCTCTCGCATTGTCTCTCTCTCGCTCTACTTTTTTTTCTCCTGAAATGAGGAGGATGAATCCAATACAAATGAGGCATTTTTAATAGATTAGTTTTACTTGTTCGAAATGAAACTTGTTTCTAACAGAATTCTGTTTTAAAAGTAAAAAAATTTCTTCGTCCCTATAACAGGAATTGGAATTTTGTTACAGTTCTTAAGGTTCCGACTTCGGATGTTTTATGGTATAAAATTTTGTGTTCATTAAGTAAAAACCTGTTAAGATGGAATCGCAAGGGACAGCTTAGAAATTTTGTTTTACACAGACATTCGTCTTAACAGGTTGAATGGTACGGTATTGCTAACAGTTAGACAATTGATAACAGTTAGAAAATGAAATTGCATGTCTAAGTCGGGATTCCGTTATAGAAAAGTTCCATTTTCATTACTGTCATTTTATGTCTTGATGTAGCAGTTTTTTTTTGTCCGATATTTTCTTTTAAGCTGCAACTAGCACCACTGCTCCGGAAATGCTCATTAATTGCGCATGAATTACTACATATTGGTTGTTACATATCTTAATAAACTTTATGTTGCCTGGGACCGTGATGAACGACCCTTAAGGCTGTTCTCAAATCCAAAATTGCAACTTCCTGACATAAGTTTTAATTTATTTTTGTTCGAAAATGCATGAAACTAGCTAGTGTTGTTGTTCAGAAACTAGGTCATCGAGCTGTTTTTTTCATTTTTTTGCAAACGCAATAGGTCTGTCTGAAAATAGTGTCAAAGTGGACGTTTTGAACCGAATTTCCGCGCGAAAATAGAAAAATAACTCAAGAGCGGGCGAAAAACGGGTTTGTCACGTGATCGAAATCGCTTATAACTCAATGGGTAATTGATTGATCAAAAAATGGAAAAAACAGTTCAAATTCCAAATCGCTTCCATGGCCAGGCTTTCCAATTTTATATCTTTCCGTTAAAAAATTAATTTGTAAATGTGTCAGAATGTTTTGCGCTTGTTGAGTAGAGCAGTTCAGAACAGCCTTAAATAAACCTTAAATTTATATGATTTCATATCTTTAAATCCATTTTATCTGAATTTATATTTTTAAATGAAAAGATATTGAATTGAAAGTATGTGCCATTTGGTATTTTACTTTGTGCGTCATTTGATTTTTGGAGTCTATGCATAGCGAAAGCGAGCGAAACCGCAAACATTCAGGTTTTTACTGATTTTGTCGAAATTTTTATACATTTTATCTTGTAAAAAATATTTCTACCCGTCTGAACGTTTCAAAATTTTTGTAGGTGATATAACTCGGGAGGAGACCATTGAGAGGCTCTAAAAGGATTCTGTTAAAATACGGACATTTAGTTACTTTTCGCGTAGGAAAAATATCGTTTCCGTGAAATGCGAAGTAATTTCAGTTCGCAGGTGTATTTGAAATGGTTAAAAATAATATTTTTTAAAACCGTTTACACACTATCGATTAAAAAAAAAAGATTTTAGCTCTAACAACCTATTTTTGGTTCGTCGATACCTCTAAAATTATGCCCTGGAGGGGCGTTGCCTTCGGATTATTCTTCGTATCGTATATGTGGGGCATTCTCACAATATTTTGACTTTTGGGAAATCAAAATCTGGTGAAATTAAACTTGCTAAAATAACATTTTAATCTGATAGGCGAATGCCTTAATGATCCAAAATAAAGAAGAAAGGGTCAGCAGCGAAAATTTTTTTAATTAACTGAGGTTTAAGTTAAACTTGCGAGTTTCATTTTTCTTACCATTTTTCTTACCATTTTACCACTATAACTTCCTTTTTTCTTCTAAATTTTTACTTATAATGAATTTGCATACTACCCATAGGACATTCAAGTAAGAAATAATAACAATGTAGTATTTTTAGTACACAATTTTTGTGTAATATTGTCCTAAAGGGGTGTTAAAGAAGGGACGGAAGGAAAAAAAAGGGGGGGTGGTCTGGTATAGGAAAGAAGGGACGGTAATGGAAAAAAAAAGGATGGCAAGGATGGGACTGTAAGGAAAATTACCACTATTTTTAGGCAAATCATGTTAAGATTTAGCCACAATGTTCATTGATTTTTAGAAACACTTATTTACATTGGATTAAATTAAAAAAAATTAATTTACCTCGAAAAGTGCAGGAATAAACCTTGGGGACGATAAGACTACCCATAAAGTCACGATGCTTGAAATTGATATTTAAATTCTGCAGTCAATTTCCTGTCCAAGAATTTTAGACGTTCTTTCTCTAGCATACTTCTGCGTGAGAAAAAACTTGAAAAAAATTGTATGGCTTCATCTGAAGTGATTTTCTGTATAAGTTTAGCAAGAGGATGGTAAGGAATCTAAAACCCAAGGACAGAGTTCAAAAAATAATATCAACCGTAAAAATGTGTGCAGGTTCATTTTTTGCTACCTATTCATATTAAAAAAAAATCGTCCCAGTTTCGGAAAAAAATGACATCGAATTACTTTTATTGAAACAATTTTATCCAGACAGCTCCAAACTTAAAAATCAGCGTCAGGGACATGGGACGGTATAGGAGTTTTCCTGTATTTGGACCCCCAACATCGTCCAAAACTTATTTATCTCGTTAATATTGTTATGCAATCATGAAATGGGATGTTTCCCAGTATATGAAATAAAAAAAAACACAAGAATATGTACTAAAATAAAAATTATTATTCAGGGACTTAAAAAGTCAAAAGATTGTGAGAATGCCCCATATCTTTTTACAGAAACAATTTCAAACATTTTAGGAAAAGCAATTTTGTTGGACAAAGAGACCTTCTACTTCCGAGAATTAAAAACAGATATTTTTCATTCTTATGTTCAATGGAGTACTTGAAATGTTCTCACCCTTGATTACTTTATGATCACTACTTACTTACTTACCAGAATCACTACTTATTTATTTAAAGTACTTGACACGTTTCAGTACAAAAGGGTATGTGCGATACTCTGACTGTGATTCATCTCTCTCCGGGAGATGTCCAACAATCCATTAACACTTCATTGGCAGAGAAAAGTGACGTAAAGGAGTAGAGAAAAAAGTAGGCTGTGTTCGTGGCAGTAGCTGAAAGAGTAAAATCTGCTGTCGAGGCTAACCTAAGTAAGAGCCTATAATGCGACCTGAACAAGCTGAAGCTGGAAGCCATTTTTCTTGAGTTGTTTCAAAGAAGCACATCCATCGATCTCACTCACTGTCTTTGTTTTGTTTTTTCCAGAGACGAGGAGCCTGTAATCCAATTATTTCTACTTTTCCTATTTATTTCGCTTTATGTTCTTTGGAATTAGAAACTTGTGACTTTAATAAATGCTTCTTGTGTGAATTTTTAAAATCAATCATTTTTCATCTAATCGCTTGAAGTACAAATTGCTTTTCAGCGTCCAATGAGTTATGATGATGCATTGCCTCAGCACTTCCCAAAAACGTTAATTTATACTCTATAAAATTTCTCGAGTCTGTTGTTTCCTATATAGAGTCTATTTTATAATATTTTCATATCTTGATGAAATAAAAAATGTTCGTTTCACCTCACCATGTGCCTTGTTCCCAAAATGTACAAATTTTAATGTAAACACGAGGTAGCAAAACTACCGTGACATTTGATTCTTTTTTTTTTCTTCAAATCTAAGAATTTTTAGAAATAAAGACAGAGGCTTTGGGTCCCTTTTCCTTTTTATACATAACAGAGTAACTTATAAGTTCCCATTCGTCATGCTGACATGTTTCCTATTTTTCGTATAAAAGTTTATTTGCAGCACTCCAAACATAAATCTCTCTCGGGAAACTATCTCAAGATCCATTAACCTGCCTGTCTGACGTAATAGACGTACGTTTCATAACAGAGGTTCCAGGAACAACATGAGTCAAATCTGCTCCGTATCCCTATACGTATCATAAATAATCATTTTCTTCTGGATACATCCGTGATAAGTTGGAAGTCATTTTCCTCGAATTTTGTCCAAGAAAGATCTATTTATCTCTCGCATTGTCTCTCTCTCTATTTTTTTTCCTCCTGAAATTAGGAGGATGAATCCAATACGACTTTTTTTTTAATTTCAATGCGTATAAAAGCACAAATAAATGTACAAAAAATACTTTCAAGGGCATAAATATAATAAAGATATTTAAAATACATTAAAAATATCTTAAAATACATTAGGAAACCCAGAACGTTTTCTGACTGCCATCAGTGAGATTTAAATATTGTTATTTTTTTCTTTGCGCTTATTCGAGAATGGTCCAAAAGAAAACATTGTCATTTAATGGTTGTATGCCAGGAACTCCTAATGATAAATTCATTTTTAATCACTGAAAAACAGATTTGCAATGAAGTGAAATCAAAAACTCAAAAGCATAATTTTTTAAGGATAACTCGAAAACTACTAGGCAGAATGAGCTGCAATTTTGGATTTGCATATTTGAAGCTTCTAGAAATATATTTCTGTTATAAAAAAAAATTCATAGGTTAAAACTTATTTTTTTTTCCAAAATGGCAGCTCATTTTGCCAAGTAGTAGTACCACCGGTGCAGCAGCGTTCGAAGAGAAAACTGAGCCATGTAATTAAATTATTCAAATTTTCAACAAAGCGAGCTTTCATCTATTATGCAGCAAATCTCTCCATACTCCATGGATATCGTATGATTATGCATCGTTACAAACTGTATCTTTATTGGCGATTATTTCAATTGATTTGGTTTTTTAATGGCTACCTGGTAATTATAAGTACGAAAGATAATTTTCGCTGATTTTGTTGAAAATTTGAATAATTTTATCTGGCATCTCATCTGACATACAACCTTTAAATAAGAATGTTTTCTTCTTACAACTTTCGATTAAGAGCAAAGAAACTAATAACAACATTTAAATCTTGCTGATGACGGCCTTGTAATGGCTGAAAACGTTTTGGGCTTTTCTAATTTATTTTAAAGTATTTTTAATTTGTATTGTAAATATCTTTATATTATATGTATGCACCTGAAAGTCATTTTTGTACAATTGTTTGTGCTTTTATATGCATTTTAATTGCATGCATGTGCAGTGCAATTTAACTAATTATTTGCAGATGCAATTTAACTCAAGGTGAATATAGCGCTAGATTTTTAACTTTCATTTATTGAGACTTTTTCAATTCCTACTATTTGTTCACTATATTTATATATTTATTTATCTATTTATTTATATATCTTGTTCAAATTTTCAATCGTTAATAAAATATTTATTATTCATCCTATCAAGCTGAAATAATTTTTTTTAAACGTGTGCTGGATGACAATGGATGTTAATGCAGTTTTTCAAATATCAATTCATTCATTAAATTTTAATTCATTAATTTTAGTTTTACAGGGGAGACAAAATGGCGGCCATTGGTTATTGAAAAGCATTTAATGCATCTTTATATCTATAAGGTGGGGGACCTTGTTATGTCGCCCAGTTTGTCGCCAACTTGGCGACAGATCACCAAATTTGGAGACCAAAATGAGTCTTCAAATGTGACGCCAACTTGGCGGTATCTCTCCTATTTCGCTCAATTCCCATAGAGTTCCATTGTAAACCTACTTGCTTATAGAAAATCAACAAATTGAAATATTTTAATGCAAAAAAAGAAAAAAAAACTGCTTAAGGGACTCTATTAAATTTTTCTTGGATGACCTAAGTAGGAATTGACTTTAAAAACAAAATTTTTATATTACTTGTTTAATAGGTTATTTTTTAAATAGTACTTACCAAATTTATACCAATGTTTATTTCTGTAGATTTATGCCGATTTAAGTAAAAGACAAATAGTCGCTATTTTTCTTTCTTTTCATTTAAACCTTAGAGAAACAAGGCGATAAACCCGGGCTTCCCACGTTACAGAAGTTAGGGGAAAACCTATATTATTTCTTATGTTTACATCCTGTTTTCTCTTCACATACTACAGGCACAGCGATGAATGAGGTATTTTCCGAAAGGTTAATAAAGCGGCTTTTGATATAGTACACTTACATTGCGTTAAAACACGTTTTTTTGATAAAAATAATTACAGTTTATCAAAAATTAATGAAAAAAGTATCAGCCAATCACCTCAAAGATTGCGGCGAAAAAGACATTGCCAGAGTCTACCATTTCTTTTTTCTTTAAATTGATAACTGTAACTGATGTTTTACATTTACTGTATTTTTTAGAATGTCCACTAAAAATCACATTTATATGAAAAAGAGCAATAATGAATTCCAATGAAGTTTTGAAATGTACACTGTAAAAAAACACTGTAGATTTGCCAGAACAAACTCGATCACAGTGAATGCGCTATATCTTTCTTTGGTTTCCTGATTATATTAACATGGAAAATACAGTAGTTGCGTAAAATTAACAGCACAATGTGCTGGCAATGTGAACGCAAAAACAGGACAGCACAAACTGCTGGCGTCCAAATTGCCAGCACATTGTGCTGTTAATTTTACGCAACTACTGTATTTTCCATGTTAATATAGTCAGGAAACCAAAGATAGATACAGCACGTTCACTGTGATCGAGTTTGTGCGCGAGATGAACAGTACTTTGTACTGTAAAAATGTCGTATTTTTTTTGTTTTTTTTTACAGTGTATTAAAAGCGATATTTTTATAATCTCCAAAAATCGCTGTTTACAATATGCCTTTTAGGTTAAGATTATTTCAGTGGATGAAGCACGAAATTCGATTACGTGTCTTAAATTTATGTTTTATTGATATTTTATAGTTTTATTTATAGATGGATGACTGTTTTAATTTAGTTATAGAATATAAGCTGGAATCAAATGATTTATATTAATTTAAATACAAACGGATTTATCTCGCCTGCGCGCGATGGAAATATATTTGAAAAAAAAATCATGTTTGATTATTCATTTAAAAACAATAAAAACTAAGGCAATTGTGATACGGTTTTCAAATAAATTGCAATGTAATTTTCAAACGTATTGCTTTTGGAAGTACTTTTCCCTATTCGTCTGTGTAAAAGTTGAAAAAGTGCGACAGTTAAAAATTTTAAATATTGCAATAAAAGTTAAATTTAATCTTCTGTTGTTGCCACTATCAAAATTATGTCAGCGTTATGCACAGATACGTTTATCTTTTCTATTATAGATGACTGTTCTTCCTCGCTCCCTCGTTAATTTTTAAGGGCTCTCAAGGCTCTTAAAGGTTCAAAATGTTTGAATATTCTATTTTTTAGATGTTAAACTCCTGTCGTTTCTGAATCGTTCATTTGATACAAATATTTCCTTGAAATTCCCATTACAAGAGGAGTTATGGTTTATAGAATGATACCCGCTCAATAGCTGAAGCAGCATTTCCGAAATCAAGTCTTTTTTTTCTCCAAAAGACGTATTTAGGCATCATGCGCAGGATATCTCAAAAACTTCTGAATATTTTTTCATGAAATTTTCAAAATATAGGTTTCATGTTAGTCTGTATAAACGGAACCTAAACGTAATTTTTGTTGTTCAAAAAAATTCTTTTAGGTCATTTCTGCGTCATTTAATATTTACACAACTTGATTCTAGCTGTTCTGAGGTTTGAACCCGGGCCTTCCAGAGAGCAGAGGAACACCTTACTGACTGGGTTATAGGAGCTGTTGTAATTGAGTACAAAATATGTCTTTTATGATTCAGCAGGGGAAAATCTATTGTGTTTTTCAAAGATTTCGCTTCAAATATATTCGTTAGAACATTCGTAAACGGTTTATTTTAATTCATTACATAATACTTATTTTTGTTGTTAGTCAATTTTAATTTTTTAACTAGTGTAAGTAATTACAAAACAAAAATGAATCTAATTCATTTTTTACAACAGTAATGTTTTAGAGAATTTTTCGAAATTGTCGCATACTATTTATTTTTTAATGGTCTAATATTTTTTAAAAGAATTTTTTAGTAAGAAATAAGAGAAAAATAAACAGAACAAATCTAGTTTATTATTTAAAAGTGATTTTTCACGTTTTCATTATTTTATTCATTTTGTGTAATATGTTTCTAAAAGATTAATATATTTTTTATGACCCCCTTTTTTTATGACGCATTTACTAATGAAATAATAATAATAATAATAATAATAGCATTGTAATGATAATAACAACTTTGAAATAATACTATGCAATTTACTTTTAATATTGCTAAGTTTCTGATATAGGGTGAATGGAACAACTGCAAAGTTATTGTCGATAAAAATCCCCACTAACTCCGAGGAGATGATTTTTCCCTTTCTAAATTATTCTAAGTTATAAAAAAAATTAAACAAAATTTTCTTCTTTAAAATGTCTAATAACATTGGAAAAGAATTTTAAAATCGTGTATTTTGGATGATAAGTTTTAACAAAGATAAAAATATCTTTAAATAAAGACATGGAAATCCCTACAGGGAATTAGATACAGGATAAGGAAAATGTCTGTAAAATGTGATCAAGAAACTCAATCGAATGCATTTAATCGAGAACTAGTGTAAATGTACAGAGAGTCTCGCTTTTTTTTCTGTGTTTTTACAGAAATTTTTAACAGTGAGATTGCTTTAGTTGCCTCGGGCGTGTTTTAATACAGATGTACATGTACATAACATTTCACAATTCTGGCTCCTAAACTGTGGATTTGTATGGCATTACAGACAGACAGACAAATTTTCATTTTATATATTAGATAGAAAAATTTAATATATTAGATTAATATAGAAAAATTTAATATATTAGATTAAAACTTTCAAACTTCTTCACCCCCTCCTATTAAAAAAATCTGGTAGTCTTAGGCGCGTTCGTATTGTGCCTTGGCGATAATTAGTTATTGGTGAACCGATATCGTGCTGCCTGTTTTATTTTGCGTGTAAAAGTTTACTGGCGAAAATTGTACTATAAATCTCTCGCCGCCCGATGGGGCTGGATGGCTAGAAATCTTAACCTCTCTTCGATAGTGGAACCCGTCGTAATGAATGGCCGAGGAGCTGTGACCAGGGAAACAAATGCGTCAGTAAAATCTGCTGTGAGTTGCTATATCATAAATAAGAGCATTTATTCTCTATCTGTGACAAGCCGGGGGTCATTTTTCTCCAGTTTGGCCATAAAAACTGTCCATTTATCCATCCCAGTTTTGGGTTTCTCGTAAGATTAATAAGAGAAAGAGTCATAAAACAGATTCTTTATATTTTTACTTTCTTTACAAGAAGAAAGTATTGGATTCGTGAAAATTTTCGAATTCCGGTTTTCGATGGATGGACACGTTTTAAGGGTCAGAGATTCGATAAACATGTTTTTACAAAATGTCTGTCTATCTGTATGTGACGGGTACTCTATCTCAAGAACGAATGCACGGAATTTAATAAAAATTTATATCCCTGATATCAACGAGTGCTGATTAGTTTTTGGTGTAAATCGCTCAACAGGTGGCGCTACTACGCAACATTTTTCGCGATTTCCACAATAGCTCAATATCCAGAACTAATGCACGAATTTTCATCCAAGTTCAAATTCAAATATAGTTTGAAATGAATGGGTGCTCAATGGATGTAATTTCTTGTACTATTTAAATGATTTAATGGACGTGATTTATAGAAAAGAAAGTTTTGTGATGGCCACAACATACTAGTTCCTATTTATCTTCCTTCTCCAGTATTAAGTTCTGTTTCCCGCTCAATAGTGTCAACTGATAAAGAGGGAAAAAAAGAACTTGTATAGTGACTCAGGAAGGGTCTAAATTTTTAATAGAGAAAGAGTACTAACGAAAGAACGCTAAACAAAATGGATAAAGCAGCTTGCCAACATCACGTAAAATGGTTCAACTCAACTCGATCCAGTCAAATGAACAGAGTTTCAACTAGTCAATGAAATCAAATAGATGGCACAAGAAATATTCGTACTTTCTGTAGAAAAGTTTATTTGCGAAATTTGGACTCAAAGTCACTCGTGGGATAAAGAAGTGGCGGGGAGGGGTTGATGTCCAATGATCCATTAACCTCTATCGACCGAAGAACTTATCGTAATGAAGGTTCGAGGAAAGTGAATGTCCAAGCAACAGCAACATTTGCAAAATCTGTCAAGGCCATCCTAAGCAAATGCCTGTTCTTTTGCTGCTGTGACCAACTGGAAGCTTTTTTTCTCGAGCATCGCCTGAAACATGTCCATTTTTTCGCACAGCTTCTATTTCTGTCCATTCTCGTAACATTAAAAGAACCCCATCCATTTATCAAATCGATTCTTTCTGATTATCCCATTTCCAGATTATATTCTTCTATTTTGTTTCCGGAGATGATTGAGTAACTTGCTAATGGAAATAGTCTCAGTGTCAATGTTTGTACAATGAAGATATCAAAATACTAATATAATATAATAATAATAAAATAATAATTTAATAAAAATACTAATATAATACACTGATCAAAACAATTAAAGGATATTTGAAGTTTTATATAAAATAAAGATATAAACGAAATTTTTTTTGCCAAAAATAGAAGAAGAGAATCACAAATGCAAATTTTTCTGGTTTTCAAACTGTGGAGTATGCAAATTTTGAGTTCGACGTCAAAAACGTCGCTTCAGCGGCAGCGAATGAAATTTGACTTTCAACTGGATAAAAGAGAATGAAGACAAGGATGATCGGCATTCAGTGATTGCTTTGTTTCGATGAGTACGATGTCTCAGCGAAGTCATTTGACAGATTCAGAAGCTTTGAGAAATGTTGGTAGGTTAGAAGGGGGCCAAACTCAAGCCGAAGTAGCGCAAGCCATTGCAGTGTCACAAAGTGTCATTTCCAGGATCTGGAACCGTTTTTTGGAGAGTGGATGTGCAGGCCGAAGACCAGGGCAAGGTCGTAGACGGGCAACAACGCCCAATGAAGATCGGTATTTAGCGTTAACAGCTCGGAGACACCGAACCATGAACGCTACTCTTCTCCAACAACACATTCGCTCGGCTACAGGCATCACGATTTCAACTCAGACTGTCCGAAACCGGCTCCATGCTGTAGGTCTGTATGCTCGCCGACCGATGGTATGTGTTAGATTAACATCAAGGCATCGTCGCGACCGCAGGGAGTGGGCAACCGAGCATGTCAACTGGAGGAGAAATGAATGGAGCAATATTCTGTTTTCTGACGAGTCCCGTTTTTCTGTGCATCCGGATAATAGGCGTATTTTCATCTGGAGGGACCGTGGCAGTAGGAATAATCCTGCGTTCGTGCACGAAAGTGTCAGATTTGGCGGTGGAGGAGTGTTGGTGTATGGTGGCATCTCCATTGACGGGCGCACTGACCTCTACATCATTCGAGATGGAGCTCTGACTGGTCGCCGATATAGGGATGAGATCCTCAGACCTATTGTAGTCCCTTACGCTGCAGCAATCGGAAATAACTTCATTTTAATGGACGATAACTGCAGGCCACATCGTGCAAACCTGGTGGAGGATTTCCTTTTCGAGGAAGGAATCGTTCGAATGGAATGGCCAGCGTGTTCTCCAGACATGAATCCAATCGAGCACGTTTGGGACGCTCTAGGAAGACGAGTTTCTGGCCGCCAACAACCCCCACAAACTCTCCAAGAACTGGAAAGAGCTCTTCTGGAAGAGTGGGGCAGAATACCCCAACTCGTCATTAATAGCCTCATTGAGTCCATGCCTCAAAGGTGTTCAACGTTGCTGGACGCCCGTGAAAACCATACCCCCTACTGAAAATGATTTTCTTTGAAGAAAACACCTTTTCTTATTCGTTTTTTCCCATATGCACAAATTGTGTTTTTTTCCTTTAGTACACAAATGCGCAATAAAATGCATTTTTTTCTGCCAAACATGTGTAATTTATTCTCATATAACCTACTATGTCTGTCGACCATGTATCAATCAGCTAAACAGTTTACCAGATACAAAATCCACCTAAAACTGCAATATCCTTTAATTGTTTTGAGCAGTGTATAACAAAAAACAAATAGATACAGTGCGTCTCAAAAGTATATGTACAGGCGATATTTTGAAATTGTTCAAACAAGTAAAAATTTAATTTAAAAAATAAAAAAAAATCCGACTGCGTAAAAAGCGATCTAATTATTTCTCATCAATGTAAAACTATTTTTTATATTACTTACCTATTTTGTTTTATTTACTTGTATTGATGACTTTTAAGTTGTGTTTAATGGTTAGTTATAAACACTGTTTCAATGAGGCCTATAGATGTCTAGGAAGGTTAGAATTGCAGTCAAGCTAGCGATCCTACCTACACAACTTCCAGGTTGGGTAATATTTAAACGGAGCTTCTGACTGTAAAATAGTCAATGAAACATCGTCTACATTTTGAAAGACCTATCCAATAATAGGCCTTTCAACAGAGTGCGTAAAAAATTAATTTCGACTCTACACCATTTTGAATTTATAAAAAACAAAACCTAGCCTATATAACCATCGGACGGTTAAGACGAATCGATATAGACCTCATTCGTTAAAATCCATCCAGCCATTGGGACGTTTCGAGGGTATAAAGAGATCCACATACCCAGATACGCATCGAACACATTGACAGTTTTGGCAATCGGGTAAAAATGAAGCAACAATCACGAAAAAAATGATTAGCATATGAAATCATAGCATAAATTTATTACAATACAGAAATATCGTGCTAATATCGCAAATTGCTTGTAAAAAAATAAAATTTAAAATAAGCTGTCTCAAAAATCTATGGATAATGAAAAAAACTCTTTCATTACCACCGTATCAAAAAAATTTGCATATTCTGTGTCCTGTACATGTAACACAACTTTTTCGAAATTATTGCTTATTCTTCAATTCTCAAACAGTTGGAAAATGCCTCCCAACGTTCAATTCTCTGAAGCTGATATAACTCAAATTTGGCATTTAAAGGTTCAAAATGTTAACGTAAACGCTGATAAACGTTTTGAAAAAGTAACAGTTAAAGAAACCATTTCTGATTGTTTAAAATTTTTCGAAAGCAACTAAATCCATTTCTGTGGCACACATTCATTGAAACTTGTACAAGGGATTATTTTCGTAATGCCAAAAAAATAACCATTTCTCAAAGAATAGTTATGCCAGTGGATTTTCTGGCAATTGTTTTATTTTCATGCCAAGACGAAATTTTGGTATGAAATACTACATTGCTGGTCAAATCCACAAGCGACTGAATTTTCAGCTTTTCATTTAGTATGATCCCAATAAAGTAAAATCTTATGTTATTATTTTAGACAATGTAACTCATAATCATTTTTTTTTTTTTTTTTTTTTTTTTTTGTAAATGCTTTTGTATGTAAAATTTCAACATTGCATCTTTAAGGGAATTTGTATTTTCCTATAATGTACCTATTTTACTTTTTTATATGATGGTTGTGCTTTCCAATTTAAACAAAAATATAACTCTGCAAATATGCTGCAATGAATCAGACTCCATTCTCAATTAACTTAATTGGCCATATTTTTTTTTTCAAATACTCCTGGTATAAATGCTGTAGATTTATTTTGTGTTGTTGTATAATGATATATATGGAATGAAGTGTGTGTGCTAAAAAAGCAATTCTAAGATATACTGCTTATTTTGTCAAAAGAAATAAAACGATAAAGTTTCATTACTTTGCGGGGAATTACCAACAGCGAAGGGCATTCAACAAATACAATTTATTGAAACCATGAAAAATGACACTATCTACTACAAACGTTACACTAACATGATTCGTACAAAGAATTTATGTTTAATTAAGTAAATCATGATACAGGAGAAGTTGCAAGTAATATTATTGATAATGCAGACAATGACTTATTCTGTTAAGTAGCAGAAACTGAGAGGTTGCTATGTGGTTATAGTGTTTGTTAATTTTAGAATTTTTTACATTATTTTATGTTATTTTAAAATTAAACCGTCATTAAAAGTAGTTCTGTATGGAAAATAATTTTTTTAAACTTATTTTAATTATTTTGTTTAGTATTTAAACTGAATTTTTGCTAAAATCACATTATGGACAAAATGTCACAAGAGTAACACTTAGCATTTTGCAAAATCAAATGTAACTAATTCATGTGTTATCAGATGAGTTCAATGATTAATGCTTTTTAAAAAGATATAATTATTCTGCTATATTCTGTAAATTTTATTTCTATAGTCTCATATAATTCACAGAACACAATTTTTGAAAATTGCATTTTTTTTTTTTTTTTTTTTTTTTTTTTATGTGGTCACAAGAGTAACAAAATTTTCATTTATTATCTAGCCAAGTAAAATGCTTTTTGTTACAAATTGTATATGGTTTATGAAAGTAGAGTACATGTATTTCTAAGAAGTTGCATCAAATTTATCTTAAATGTATTTTGTAATAAAAGAATTGCAAATATGTGTGGAATTTTGCTCTGGTGGTCACAAGAGTAACACTGGACGTTCCCATATCGCGAAAAAAATTTAAATCGCTGCAGAAATTTCGAAAACAGAAAAAAAATTATATTGCGTTCGAAGATTGAAAGTTGATTCCTTTCACTAATGTGGAAAATTGGTAGGTAATCGCTAAAATACACTAAAAATCGCATAAAAAATATCCCGAAAAATTCGAAAATTGCTATACGAAATCCGAATAAATTTTATTGAAATGAGGGCAGAAATGACTTTAGTATTATTGGTCAAAAATGGAATGTCAAAAAAATTGCAGCAGATCGCAAAGAAACGTAGAAATCGAATTAAAAATCACAAAAAGTTCAAAAATCACGAAAGTCAAAATTTACTATAATTGGATAAAATTTTCAAATCTAATTCCTTTGACTTGTGGGCTTTCTTAAAATTTATGTTTGGGAAAGCATGCTAAGAATTGTATCATGTTACTTTTATTCATCATTTAATTTACTTGGGTTCCCTTAAATATAATTAATGTAACCCCTTAAATTAATAATAGTTTTTGTTGCATTAAAATATCTCAGTTTGTTGATTTTCTGTAAGCAAGTAATCCCTATTAGTTTACAATGGAAGTCTACGGGAATTTGGCGAAATATTAGAGATATCGCCAAGTTGGCGACAAACTTGGCGGAATTTGGCAACATACCTGTGTCTCCCCTACGGTAATCCCCCTTATAGGTATGGATATGCATTTAATGCTGTTCAATAATCTCATAAAAAATTCGCTAAAAATTCAAAAATCGCAGTACGAATTTAGAACAAACTTTTTGCAAAGAAAACAAAATTTACTATATTGGGTTAAAAGAAAGAAACCGTATTATTTTCACCAATATGGAAAAATCGCCTTGAAACATAAAAAAGGTGCTAAAAATCGCATAAAAAACTAATCAAAAAATCGAAAATCGGGCTTCGTGATGCAAAACTTCATATATAGACGTACCTTTTCCCCATATTTTGTAGCACTACGTTGAGCGGTCTCTTCGGAACATTGTCGACACAAACTTCTTTCCTTATTATTATAGAAGATTTAATTTATTTGAAATTCCCTTTAATATAATTAATATAATCCCTTAAGTTAATATTAGTTTTTGTTGCAGTAAAATATCTCAATTTGTTGATTTTCTGTAAGCAAGTAATCCCTATTGGTTTACAATGGAAGTCTATTATAATTTGGCGAAATAATAGGGATATCGCCAAGTTGGCGTCACCTTTAGTGACTCATTTTGGTCTCCAAATTTGACGATATACCGCCAAGTTGGCGACAAACTTGGCGGTATTTGGCGACAGAACTGTGTCCTCTCTGTGGTAACCCCCTTATAGGTATGAAGATGCATTAAATGCATCTGATTATGCTTGCTTATTAATGCATCTGAATGCATCTTATGTATTAAATGAATAATCGAATAAAAAATTCGCTAAAAATTCAAAAATTGCTTTACGATTTCCGAATAAACTTTTTTAAAATAGAACAAAATTTACTACATTGGGTTAAAAGAAAGGAACCGTATTCTTTTCACTAATGCGGAAAAATCGCTAAAAATCGCATAAAAATTTAAATTAAAAAAATGTAATCAAAAAATCGAAAATCCGGCTTTGAGGTGCAAAACTTCATATATAGGCGTACCCTTTTCCCAAATTTTGTAGCTCTTCGTGCAGCGGTCTCTTCAGAACACCGTCGACACACACACTCACACACAAACTTCTTTCCTTATTAGGTGCGTTCGTAATTATATAAATACGTAGCACCTATAGTCGTCGTTCAGTCCGTCTGTCCGTCCATCCGTCTTCATATAACAGAACAAAAACTACCCAACCGAATGATCTGAAATTTTAAATATAGGATTGTTTCAACATTTTGTCGAGCCATTTCAAATTTTAAGAAAATCGGATATATAGTTTAATTACAGGGACATTCAAAAGTTTTTCTTTACATTGCGGCTATGAGAAAAATTATTGCAAGCGCATTTTAATGATGTTACAGTCTTCCGAATGGTCTGAAATTTTAATATATAATTGTTGCAAAATTTTGTGGAGCCATTTCAGATTTTATGAAAATTGGATGTATAGTTTAATTACAGGGATAGTCAAAATTTTTCCGTTACATTAGGAACAATGCGAAAAAAAATTATTTCATGTGCATTTTAATGATGTTACAGACTATGCACTTATGAAGTGCAAAAAAATATACATTTAGTACAACATGGGATGCAAAAAATATTTATAAAACTAGTTATAGTACGAACGCATCTTATTTGCCACGTTTGACGAGCAATTTCCTACTTGTTATTATAGATATAGCTAAATTAAAATCTAGTAAAACGTGTGAAAAAGAACCTGCCTATCACGATATAATATAAGATAAGATTCTTTCTTTATTATTATAGATAATCTTATACCAAAAGACAAAAAATCAAACAATCTTTTTGTGAAAATAATTTATGTTTTCAACATTTTTTTTTTCTGTTGCAAAATTATCAGAATTTTAATTTATTCAATATTTCAAGATTATTTATGTTTAATTATAATTTTTTTAATTTATTTCTGAAAAGCAATATTTAAATCTTTTATTGAAAGGTCTAATTTTCCTCTTTCTTTTTTTATGTAAATGATTCATATTTTTAATTTGTCTTCATTTATAATTAATTTATAGAACTAACAAAATATTGTTCCCATTAAGTAGGAGAATATCTATTATTATAAGATTAGTCTTTTATTTTGATAATTCTTAAAAATTTTTGTGTATTCATTTAATCACTTTCTTCAAATATTTTTACTTGCTTTTGATAAAGTTGAACATAAATTATCTTAAAATATCTGTCTATATAGTGCTACGGTTAATACCATTAATTCTATAGGCAATTTTTTAACATCCGAAGCTAAAATATTAAATTTTAAATTAAATAAGGAATTTTAATAATATTATGCATTATTTAAAGTTCACTTTAATTATTAAAATAAAAAAAATGCTCAATACATTTGCCTAACTGACTAAAAACCTGTTATTAGTATTTATTCAAAAATTTATATAAGTGAAATCTGTAGAAGTTAATCCATATAAATTGGCAATAAACTCAAAATAAATTTTATGTACATATTAAACTAATAAATTTTATTTACATTTGACAAATTTTTAAAAATGTTTGTAAAACTAAAATTTGTAAATTAAAATACCAACAATTTAAAAATGAAGTGTTTAGTCAAATTGAAAAGTATAAAATAATAATGAAATATCCATTATTTAATGACGCTTAATTTTATTTTAAAGAAATCACACTAAATTTCATATGTGACTAATATTAGTATTTATTCTAAAACTTAAACAATATATATATATATATATATATATATGCCAAATGAAATGTCGTTGACTTAATCTTCAAATCATTGTTAAAAGTACAATAAAATATTTTCATAGCCAGACTAAACTTTAAACTACAGACGTGTGAAAATTATTAGAATAATTGTGAAATTTACAATAAAATTTTGTTATATTAAAGAAATAATACATTATTAAAAAAATATCGATACATTTAATATTTAGTGTACATTCCCTTGTTTTTTATTAAAGATTTGATACGTCTTGGCATACTTTGTATGAGATTTTGGCAATTAATTTGTATTTCGTTGTTATGGTGACAAATTTGGATGAGTATTTCTATTGGACCATTCTTATTTGTGATGTTGCATTTCTTAAATTTTTTCTTTACAATAGTCCAAAGATTCACTATGGGGTTCATATTTGGACTGTTTCGAGGCCAGAGAAGTGTTTTTATAGTTTGTTCATCAAAATATGTGGTCACAGATTGGCACGGAGCTCCATCATGCATGAATATGAAATCTCCATTTGGAAACCAGTCTTTTAATTGTGGAATTAGTCTGTTCAAGCACTTTTGTATACTGATACTGGCCCATCATGCCTTCTACAATGTATAAACGTCCAGTACCTTGAGCAGACATCATGCTCCAAACTATTACTTTAGTAGGATGTTTACCCGTTTATGCTATGCAATTAAGGGGAAATGCTTCACTGGTACTTCTCCTGACATATTGTTAACTGCTTTCTTCTGATATCATAAATATTGATTCACCAGAAAAACATACCTAAAAGATAAAAAATACTTTGAGGTATGTAATTTGTAGAGAAATATTCTTATAATGAAATTTTTAATCAAATTTATAAACAGTTATGCATCTTTCAGTAGTATGCTGTCAGTATGCAGTATTTCAGTCAGTATGCAAAAAAGATGATTTCAGGAAAAGAAATGAACAACTTGAATTCAACGGATTAATTAAAGGAAAATTAATATTTCTCACCTTGCTCCAGTTATTTCCGAATTGTTCTAGCACTATTTTTGCCCAAGCAAGTCTCTTCTTTGCCATAGCAGATGTGATTTTAGCCTTTTTTCGAGGACGACGAGCACTGAGTTGAGCTGAGATGAGCTTTCTACAGATAGAAGAATCATATACATTTACTCCATACGCTTGTAAAGAGATTTTTAGTTCATGACTAGTTGCTCTTCTGTTAGCTTTAGCAATCTGAATCAATTCCCTTTCTGTTCTTGCAGTAAATTTACTTTTCCTTCCGCATTTACCTACTCAAGAATTATCATATTCACATATGGAGTTCAAAGATCATTTTAATCTACACACTGGTTTGCGAAATTTTTACTTTTTTAGTGATTTCGTGCTATGTATAGTGATTTTCGTGGATAAAACACTTTACCACAGCTAGTTTTCAAGGAAAATATCACTTGCTTTACCCATAATCACGCAATAATCCTTTGACGAACGAAAAAGTTACCAATTCGTATAAACTGATCAAAACAGCGAAAAGATTTGTTTTAAGAATATCATAATACTGACATTAACTCAAGAAAAGAAAGAAAATACTAGTACAGCAAGCAGATTATTTTAAAATTTTATTTTAAATTCGTTTGTTAATCAAACAAATTCTTTATACAATGCAAACAATTTGGTTACATTGCATCAAATATATTTCATTTTAAAAAGTGGCAATATTTAACGAAAAATTATATCCTCAAAACTATTCTAAATGAGTGAAAAATTGACTGGATCAACAAAACAAATTACATTTCATGAAACATTGCAAGTATATATATTAATAAAGAAAAACTGAAAAAAAAAAATCACAATTATTCTAATAATTTTCACACGTCTGTACATTAAATATTTTACGATTTTACTACTATTATTATTTATATTTAAAATTTTTGTTAAACTTTTAACTATATAATTTAAAATATAGTAAAATAAATGAATTACAATAGTAAAATAAAGGAATATATAATAGTAAAATAAATGAATTATAATAGTAAAATAAAATACTTGCAATAATAAAGTTATATAGCTTTATTATAGTATCAAAATTTAATTTAATTGTTAAAAAAGAATATAATGCATTTTAGATTTATCTATCAAACTAAAAAACTATTTTTAGAATGTATTCTATAAAATGATAAAAAGTAAAAATTTGCCGTAAAATATGTCACTTAAAAGAACACAAATGCATCCCAGATTGGAAGCAATAATTAAGTTTTTAAAAAATATAATAATTAAAATACAGCTATTACACATCACTCTCGCGCCCAAACACGTGGTAAGTTATAGCTTACGTTCAGTATTGTATATCAGAAGCAGGAAAGGTATTAGAAGTAATATAAATAAGTAAATGCATACACAAAGTTCAGATTTAATCAAAATGAAACACTTACCCTATTTTAAATTGTTGAATAATCCTTTCTATTTTAAATGTATAAACTGTCGAAAACAGCGCTTACAAACAACGTGCAGAGCCATTGCCACCTAAAGTCACTGAGTGTTTCCTACCTAGGACTTTGAATTTTATAGACTCGATTAGTTTCTTCGCTTAGATTTATTTCTTCGATAGATATTGCATCGTGTTTTTTAATCTCATAATCCTATGTGTGTTTATATTATTCGGTTCCTGTTATATTATTTGGTTCCTGTCGGTTCCGCTTTATATTATTTGGTGTGTGTTTATATTAATCGGTTCCTATAAATTGAACGAACCTTATATATTTACATGCTTTCTTTTATCTTACAATTATGTTTGCATGTGGCAGTTAAAGCTTGTGACTCATTTTTCACCCGCTTCCAGTTGACACAGGGATTTGAAATTGGGAATATATATATGTATTCCTGAGGCACATATATATATGAGCATAGATATATATAGAGGTATATATATGAATTGGACATTAAATTTTTTTAATTCGAACCCTAAGGAGGGCAACTGGGGGTAAATTTAGTTAATGGTTACTCAATTTGGTTTCCTATAATTTGGTTTTCTATGGACAAATCCGTATCAGTTGCAACAATGAGTATTTGTTGAAAAGTACTAACGACACGATTATCACAATAGCGCCAAATTTTGGCCAACTTGGCGGTAGCTGGTTAATTTAGCGAAATTCCCATTGAAATCCATTCATCTTCTATAATCGAGTTCATTGCAATTTAATTTAAACTCCACGCATTTAAGGTTTTTTTTTCAAGACGTTCCTACATTTAAGTGCATTTAAAAAATTTATTTTTTTGTACCTTTTTGTCAAATTTAATGAAAGTAAATTTATTATTATTATATTCTTTTTACATGTATATAATTTTTTCGTATTTTAATGGAGAATTTCTCTTACTTTCATACCTATAAATAAAGGTAATCGTTTATTTTAATTACAAAATTTGTTACGTATTTCTGAAATTGTGCTTTTCTTTCTCATACATAAGGAAACGTGAAACAAATCATTTAAATATTTCATCCTCAAACTTCAGATCGGTTTGTTAGTTTTTATTAAATTGTAAATATCAAAATTTTCATGAAAATTGCCAATAAATTTTTCATATAATTGTTTCTGCAGTGGTTATAATGTAGTGCTGAGAGTGGTTTAAGGGGATGGGGTGTAACTCCAGTTAAATAAAGACCCAGATTGTGGGGGGGGGGGGGGAAATCAGCAACTCTTTTGAAGCAGAAATCCCGTTAGATTAGACTCAGTTTAATCCACTAGTGTTAGTGTTGCGTTGACGCAACGGTCCAAATAATTGCTAATGCTTAAATTAATTACTTTGCCACCACTATTTTAGAACTAAAAAAATTGCCTTATTTATTGGCAGAAATTGTGCTAATAAAGCGAACATTACCTTTCTGAATTTGTGGTGGCAAAGAACTTTCAACAAGAAATTTGAATCATTAAAATATACATAAAGCACAAAAAATTGTTCAAAATTACTTTAGGTGCATATATATAATATAAAGATATTTTAAATACAAATTTAAAATATCCCAAAATACATCAGAAAAAAACTAGAATGTTTTCAATCATTACAAGGCCGTCATCAGTAGGACTTAAATGTTGTTATTATTTCCTTTGCGCTTATTCGAGACTTGTGCAGAAGAAAACATTGAAATTTAAAGGTTGTACATCAGATGAGATGGCCCGATAAAGTTATTCCAATTTTCAACAAAACGAGCTTTCATCTATTATGCAGCCAATATCTCCATACTCCATGGATATCATAGGACAGTGCATCGTTACAAACTGTATCTTTATTAGGTATTATTTCAATAGATTCTTCTTCCTGGTCATGACTGGTACGAAAGGTAGTTTTTGATTTATTAAAATCTACTTTTATAGACTGAGTTTGAGCTCATCTTGATAATGCAGTATGGGGTCTTTATTGATGCACCTAAAGTAATTTCGTACACTTTTTTTATCTTTATGTATATTTCAATTATTTAACTCAAGGTGAGTGTAGCACTAGAATTTTAATTTAAGAAAATTGAAAATGCCTACTTTATACGTTTGGCGGTTAAAGGGATTCAACAACCAATAAGATCCAAGTAACCTGACCCAGGAATAAGAAACGGATTCTTCCTTCCTTCTAACCGGCTGGACACTGTTGCTCGGTAACGATGGTCTGCATTTTTAAAGGTAAACTCACCCGGATTCTTTTTTGAGTAGCCAACACTTGTTGATTCCTCTTCATAGAGAAACGTGACTCTGATATCTCATTTTTTCATTCGCTCACACACACCGGGAAACATCAATTTTTTTTCTGCTTTCAATGCAATAGAAGAGACCGATTTTTATTTTCAGGAAGATTTCATTCGAAGTTTTCCTAACGTTTCTGTAACTGAACTTTTTAAAAGATTTCAGGACTTTAAAATGGTAGCTTTATTTTATTTTATTTTAGTCCCGCGAATGATCATTTTCTTGAAATGTATTGAACGTTTTAATTTTTAAACTCCGAGAACATTTCTTCTACCTTATCTATATTCCCCCATTTTTACTTTCTTCTATCTTTACAAGAAGAAAGTATTGGATTCGTGAAAATTTTCGACTTCCGGTTTTCGACGGAGTGACACGTTTTAGATGCCAGAGATCCCTAAAAACATGTTTTTACAAAATTTCTGTCTGTGACACAAATTTTGTGGGCGCTCTATCGCCGGAATTTAATAAAACTTTAGATTCAGTGAGTCCCTGATAGAAATAGATGCTTATTACTTTTTGGGGTAAATTGCCCAGCAAATGGCCCTGCTATACTGCATTATTAATGATTTCCACAATAGATCTATCTCGAGAACTATAGTACGGATTTTCAGATAACTTCAGATTTAGTTAGGTGGATTGACACGACTTTTTGGTGCAAATCGCTCAATAGTGGGCGCTGGTATGCCGCATTATTCACGATTATCGCAACAGCTGTATCTCAAGAACTAATGCCCGAATTTTTATGAAACATCAGATTCTGTTAGTCCTTGATATAAATGAGTGCTGTTTAGATTTTGGTGTAAATCGCTCAACAGATGGCGCTACTGTGCTGCATTTTTCACGATTTCTGCAATAGTTCTATCTCAAAAACTAATGCACGGATTTGCATCTAACTTCAAATTCAATTAGCAGTTGACAAAAGCTGTTGCCGATTAGATTTTGGTGTCAATCATCTCACCGGTTGTCTATCCTAAATATTAACAAAATCATCTAACAGGTGGTGCGGATATGCTGCTTTTTTTCAAGAAGTACTGACATGTATGAGATAGAAGGAAGTTTTGGGATTGCCACATCCGACTAAGTTAAAAATAAATTTATTCTCTTTTTGATCGGCTTATGCGGAGTACTTGTTGATTCCTCTGCGCAGCAAACATGAATGTTGCAATTGCCTCTGCCAATCAAACGCATGAATCTTATATTAGGATTTTTCCAATCTACAACACAAAGGATTATTTGGGTGATAGATTGGAAAAATCCTAATATGGGATTCATATATTTAGAAGACTAAATTACTGTTTAATCCCGATAGATTCTTAACTTAGTCTTTTCCTACAAAAAGAAAAAAAAAGGGTCTTCTTTTTTTATATATCCAAGTAACACCTAAAACGATGAGATAATATTACTAGTTATGAAAGCCTATGAAGTTCCAACTCTTGCATACGTCAACGAATATTAATATAAAAGTTGTTGCAACCCCCAAACTTTTTTACTATATTTTGCATGTTACGATGTCGATGCTACCACGTCTCCACCATGCGTCTCCATCGGTAGGAATGTCCATCAAACAAGATAATCTATGAATGATTCAAGAAACCTAATACTGTATTATATCAGCATTACGTCCGATACCGGGTAATATCCGTGAGGGAAACAGTAAAAATTTATTGGTACGTCAGTAAAAGAGTTTGCTCAACACTCTACCTCTACTTATAACACGAAGAAAGGTTTTTCTTTTTCATTTAACTGCAAATTCAGAATACATATCATCCGACAACTATCGAAGGAAACAATTTCTATTGGAACTAGTCGGATGTAGCAATCCCAAAACTTTCTTCTAATGCATACATGTTAACACTTCCTGAAAAATGCAGCCTACCAACGCCACCACGATTTACACAAAATCTAATCATCAACACACACACAATATACAACAGATATGTCAACTTCTAACTGAATCTGAAGTTTGATGAAAATCCGTGCATTACTTTTTGAGATAGAGCTATTGCGGAAACAGTAAAAAATTCTATATAGCACCGCCACCTACTGGGCGATTTACGTCAAAACTTAATTAAGAACAATTTATACCAGCACTAACTGAATCTGAAGTTGGATGAAAATTCGTGCATTAGTTCTTCAGATACAGCTATTGCCAAAATCGGGAAAAAAGCAGCATAGCAGGACCACCTGTTGGGCAAATTAAACAGCACTAATTAATGTCACGGACTAACAGAATCTGAAGTTGGATGAAAATCCGTGCATTCGCTCTTGAGATAGAGCTATTGCGGAAATCGGGAAAAACAGCACAGCAGCGCCACCTGTTGGACGATTTACATCAAAAAGTAATCAGCACCCGTTTATATCAAGTATAACAGAATCTAAAGTTTTGTGAAATTCCGTGCATTAGTTCTTGAGATAGCGCGCCCACAAAATTTTTGTCACATACAGACTCACAGAGTGACAGACTGAGTAACAGAGTGATAGACAGACTCACAGAGAGACATTTTCTAAAAACAGTTAAATAGTATTCAGGACCTTCTACGCATCAATCCGTCGAAAACCGGAGGACGAAATTTTTCACGAATCCATTACTTTCTTCTTGTAAAGATAGAAGACAGTAAAAACAAAGTTTATTACGAAGACTCCAAGGTGAACCCCTCTCTCCCCTTCCTTCCCCTCTAGTGGGTGAAAAATTTTCTTGAATATTCTAAGCAAGACCTAATTGAATACTGGTATAAAAAATGACTCAAATTGACTATTAGGGATCAACGTTGGAAAACATTCTAATATTTGCTTTATACCTTTGAAAGACTAAATTATTAATTAAGCCTGATCTGTTTCTTACTTGCTCCTCAATACAAAAGAGTAAAAAAAAAGAAAACCTTTTTCTCCTCTTGTTTGAGGTAAAACCTCGTTCATCCAATCTGTGTTTTCGCGAGAAAATTCTTTAATAAGCATCGTAAAAATGCGTTCACGAATCCCGGTATTCACTTTAAACAAAGATATGCACCATGTTGTCACACCGATAAAAGAGAAACTGCGTCTGAATTCTTGAGGAAATTAAAAATGCTCGGTTGGTTAAAAAAAAAGGGAAAACAGTTTTTTTTCTCTGAACATGCCAATATCTAAGAATAAAGAATATATTCAATTATGTACAAGGTGTTTGAAATGGCCGATGGGAGTTTAGGGGTTTTGTTACAGGAAAATACACATGAGAATTTGAAGGTACAGCAGAACCCCGCTAATCCGAACTACAGTCGAACTCGCTTATAGCGAGCGCGAAGGAACCGTGATATTTGCTCGTTATAACCGCGTGCTTGTAAAAAAATGGATTCGAAAAAAATTACAAAAATTCCTGCATACTAACTTTATTATACATTGCTATACATATATTTTTTCTGTACAGCACAAAAGAAGTTGGTTAATTTGTGTTGAACTGTCTTATTGTCTCTTAATTATGTTATGCTCACCAGTGGCCGAGAGGTTCTACTCTCGAAGCTGGTAGACGGGATCGTACTGGGTTCGATCCCGATCGCGCCCGTCGGCCTAATTGTTCGGAGTTTTCGTGGTTTTCTTCGAACCTTGGTTTTCCAAGCGTAAATAAGGGTTAGGTTCCCTTAGAAAGATCCCCACGGAGGGCATTCCCCCGGGGCCTATATCCCTCGTGCTGATAATTAGCCGTCATAGACACAACCAAACAACCTTAATTATGTTATTGCTCTTCGCAGAAGACTCGTGGCCCGAAAAACATCGTCATTTGCATCCCTGGCTTCGAAAAAGGTATTTCTGCGCACTCAATTTCGGTTGACTTCGGAATGTTAAAAGAATTTTTCCAAGAAAAGATTATCTGAGTTGGAGTGGTGGGAGTCAATAGAAATTTTATGAATCGCAAAAATATTACTCGCTATAACCGGAGTTTGCTCGTTAAAAGCGAGTTATGTTCCCATAGACTTAACATTGTACCAACCAAGTATTTATGATTTCCTCGTTAAATCCGGGTTCTCGTAAATCAGGGCTCGTTATGAGCGAGTTCGACTGTAACTGGGACCGGTGCTAGTTGGCATTACAAAAAATTTGGATTATCCGAAATCCTGATAAAACTAGAAAAGGAAAAGATGCGTGCTATAAGAAATGTAAGTTATAAATACTCAGTAGTATAATAAACATCCTGTAATCCCGCATTTTATGCTCTGCATAGCATGCTGGATAATCCGGCTATTCCGACATGACTTTCGGAAAAAAAAATAACATTCCTGTTTAATCACTCCCGGTGTTTATAATAATCCAATGGAACTTCAGAATGAGGAATTATGTAACATGCAATCCATTACAAATGGTTCAGAATCGCGAATCTATAAACAGCTCAATCACCCAATCGACGAGGGGTGAAGAAAAAAAAACATTTCTGTAGATAATTTGCGAAATCAAGCTGTTGAAAGGAAAAATAAATTTTTATCATCTGAATGAAATACTTTTTGCATTTTAGATAAAAAATTTATAGTGACTGGCAAACAAACAAATGTTCGAGATTTTTTGAAGATGGCTTTTGCGAGTAGGCCTACAGTGCACGTTTTCGTTTTATATTCGTGTACAAATGGTCTACTTTTACATTATTAAGTATCTTTTTATTCTGTTTTCTTTTTTTAAATTTTTTTTTATCTATTCAAGTATAATTTTCGAAAATAAAATCGGTTCGGATTAACCGGAATTTCGGATTAGCAAGGTTCTACTGTATTAAATTGGGAGTGTGGAGACTTTTGGAAACGGGTGAAAATGAACTCAATTTTAGGTTTTTCAGGGTTTATTATAATGAGCAATAGAAGAAAAATTTCCCAAATAAAGCAAATTTGCGACACTAAACTTTATTACAAAGTTAATCATATAATATGAAATGTCGGACATTACGGAGTCGAATTTTTAAAAATTTGATAACTTGACTTAAAAGTTTCGCGGCACACATGAGATCATTTCACGGCGCAGTACTGGAACACACTGCCGCGGCACACACGTTGAGAACCACTGATTTAAAGGGTCGTATGTCCTTTTAATTTCTGTCCTACGTAGCACAGTGTCTTAACACAGAGCTGGTCAATGCCTAAAACAAAAGCTATGCACAACTTTCCATAATTATTACATAAACGACCTCAAAACAGGCCTTTAGGGCGTCACGTAAAGGCATTCCAATTTGTTTTTGCTGATACCATCGTGATGTTGAAAATATTGAAACTTAATGAACTTTGTTATTCAAGACTAACACGTTGAATAAGCTGTTTCCCATTTACTTACATGTCTTTATGATATAAAAAACTGTTGGAACCAAAGAGAAAAGTAAAGCTCGATCTAAAAAAGTTACAGTAAAAAATTGGCAAATAGTTTCAGTCTGAAAAAGTAAGTAGTGCGTAGAAAAGTAATGCAACCACATTATCTGTAAAACTCATGAAATGACCCAAATTTTTGTTGATAGCTGAAAATGTGGACTGAGCTTTACTGGCGCCTTAAAATCAATCAGAGGAATACATTTCATTTTTAACACATTCTGAATTCCAAACATTCATAACCAGTTAAAAATTTGGATTCATAAGAATAGGTTAGAGAATGATTATGTAATGAGCGAGAACCTCAGAGGTCAGTTCAGTACGAAGTATGAACCAAATTCTATTCCAGAGGTCATTGATAAGCCTGGAAGCTCAAAGCCCAAAGTAACCCCAAAACCCTAAACATTTACGATTCAACCCTATGTTAACTACTTGTCTGGCTTAAGTCCATTGACATAATATTCCCTTTTCACAGTAATTACATGAAATAAAATTTATTACGCTAGATGTGCTATGTCAGAAATGTTTAACAACAATTCCTCAACAATTTGACTATATTAATGTTATACTTAAAATGTTTATTCATGGTTTACATTCTTTTAGCTTGTGTAGTTTAGCTTGACTTGATGCGATCATGTCCACAATTCTGGGTCTGACAGAAATTTTTTGTACATAACTACACATTCGGTTTACTATACCCGGAACTCATTTTGTGTGGATAATATGATTCTGAATATAAGGTATCAGTAAAGCTCAGTCCACATTTTCAGCTATCAACAAAAATTTGGGTAATTTCATGAGTTTTACAGATAATCTGGTTGCATTACTTTTCTACGGACTACTTACTTTTTTAGACTGAAACTATTTGCCAATTTTTTACTGTAACTTTTTTAGATCGAGTTTTACTTTTCTCTTTGGTTCCAACAGTTTTTTATATCATTCCACACCTTTTTCAGATCCTTTCAGGAACTTAATCAACCAACTTCAACTAACCAAACAACCGCCCCAACTAACCAACCAATGACCTCAATCAAAAACTAGCAGAAAGATTAGTTCACCAGTGTATATCAAGAGCTCTAATGACCCCATACTTATTGCTAACCCCCATATTGGGATATTGACATATATTTTACTCAGAACTTGCCGCCAGACTAGTCCTTAGACTAAGGTTTATACAGTGTGATCTCTTGCATTTTTCTGCAACGTACCTATGCTTCTCTGGTTTAAGGGACTTTGCAGCATCCTATGTCAACCTCTCAAACACACAAAAAGCTTGGCTAAGAAACAGTCATGAGAAATGAATTAAACGTGCGAAAAGACTATAAAAAGTAAAAATTTCTGTTTTTGGGACTTAATGGTAATTTACAATAAAAAAAGTCTAAAAACGACTGAAGGCAGAAAAATGATCAAAAGTGATTGAAAATATTATACAATACACCTGTAAATAATACCAGAAATATTACTAATATTGGATATTCATAATAATATTTCGTAGGTCAAACTAAAATACCGCGATAACGACTAACCTATTTACATCTAACTGTAACCATTGATCAAAAAATCAGGAAAATTAGAAAGTGGGTGTCCTTTGTACAATATGCATTAATTAAGGAGATAAATTACGTAATCGAGGCTGCAGACAATTGGCGTATTTGGTACGGATAAATTACATAACTGATTCTACAGACAATTGGCGCATCTTACCGGGCGTCGTTTAGCGCATAATTAACTTAACTGTAAGCACACGCACCTATTTTTGCAACGTTACAACACGCGTGGGGGTAAATCTCACCTCATTTTGTCTCCCATTATATTTTTGGCTAAATGCGGTTTAAAGCAAGTCTACTACTCTATATTGTAAAATGCATCAGTACTATTTCTTCTTAGGAAAAAATCTAGCGTTTCATATTTATTTTCCGATTTTGCAACAGTTTCTGTAAAAATTGAGGTTTATATATATAATATATATATATATATATATAGAGAGAGAGAGAGAACGTTGCATATGAAACGATTTGTATCGGTTATCTCTGAATCTGGATCGAAAATTGTGGTTCCATTTTGAATCTCGTTTTCATCTACGTTGGAATCGACTATTATTGTTTCGTTTTGATTTTTATTAGACTGAATCTCAATCTTTCTAGCACTTTTCCGCTATTATTTTATCAAAATTTCCAAATACTGAACTTGTTCCCATGTATGCAAACTCCTTGAAGTACGGTTCAGAATATATACTGTGGAATCCTTGCACACATACATCTTCAACATAAATTTTGTCCTTATCATTAATGCTGGCTAATATTGCTGAACATATTTTTTTTTATCTTTGTAATATTTGATTTCAGCTCAAAAAAAAAAAAAAAAATCATTTGCTAAGCGCCTTGTTACTATTGTTTCTGTTAGAAACTTTTTGATAATGGTACTGTGATTTATTTTCCTCAGAAACCTCTAAATTTGATAGTGTCTTTTTATCCATATTTGGCAATAACTTTTTTTACAAGATTTTGCTCTGAGACCCGACGACCCGTTTTTAAAAACGCAAGAATTTTTTTGTAATAATATTGGTGGTCTATCACTAAATTTGTACAATACCTTTGACGCCTTATTGCGTTTTCCATTTGCCTTTTATTACCTGTACGTTTGCAGCTATAGTGCAGCATAACGATATACCGCCAGTAACATTTAGATTTAAAATGGGAATAGTCCAACAATTTTTTTCATTGGCAGAGCTTATCAGAAGCTAAAAACTTTTCCTAGTTTTTTTCCTGCTATTTTTTCTTCTCCCATTTTTTTCTTTGAAACACTGTGTTTCTCTGTCTTCTGTTTACTCCAGTCTTTATAATACACAGAACGAGCTTATCTATTTTCTTTTTGACACTTCCTAAACTTCCATTTTTTTAACTCTTTCTTTAGAAGGCATCTTATAAGTTAGGTATTTTTAACCTTTTAGTTAATAATTACGATAATTATTTCATAATACTATTTTTTTAACCATTTGGGAAAATGGTATTTTTCTCTGTCAGGGTAGGGAATCAAAAACATATCTGAAGCGTTTTATTGGTTGAATTCGCATTTTATTCGTTTTCTGATTGGTCTATACAGTAATCTGTATTTTTCTTTTACTTTCAACAGCGATGGATACTTCTGTTGCCACTATGACAAAAAAGTAATAAAAATTAATAACTCAGTTACAAATTCAGATACAGCTTTCAAACAAATTGCGTTTAAAAGTACATTTTTTTTTCTCTATAAGACGGGGTAGTAAGTAATATTATGGGATGTTTAGAAGTTTAAGAATGAAATTTCATTTAAAATTGGTCGTCAGATTTCTTGGAAATCTGACGATGGAAAAGCATTTTCCCGAATAGTCAATGAAATGCTTGGATAATACGTAAGTTTCAGGTGGATAATACGTAAGTTTCAGGAAATCTGACGAGTCGCAGGCGATTTTTGTCGCTTGCAAATTTTACATGTGATAACACTATTAATGTTTAATTCATGGCGTACGTAATGTATGATTAACTCCGTGCGATTTTTTATGTCTTAAATATTAGTCTTTGAAAAAATCATTTTCCAAATGGTTGTTGTAACTTATTAAATTGCTTTTTTTTTTGTTGTTGTTGTTTATTGAACAACAAACATTCATAATACTATTTCTTTATACACAACAAAAAAATATTTATTTAGAAAATAGCATTATCTCGAACGTCAACATTGAATATATAACATTTTTTTAAAATATCATTTATCAACTTCATCGTAAAATATGCCACGCTTATCGTTATTGTTTTAATAGAAAATAAAATGAATACATGGAGTAACGAAACATTTTTTTTTATTTTCCGAGTGTTCATCTTTAAATAAAACTAGTTGGCGTTGCATTTATATTGCACGAGATCTTACTCTTTATTTTTTTATTTTGGAATTGTAATTTAGTTTTATTATACATTTCGACAAATCTATAACATAAATTTGATTGAATACTGAATTTCAAGTAATAAACAATATTATAATGTAGGTTAAAAGTTTATCAAATTAAAATGCACAATTCCAAAGTTCATTTATAAAAAAACATTGCGTTCTTTTAAGATCTGACTTTTTATTTAGAAACTGCTGATAACACATGAAATCATTTTGACGAAATTGGATAAAGATGACGTCATTTGGCAAATCTAGAAGAAACATTTCAGATTTGTGAATTAAAATAAAGTACCTGGTACACCGAGCATCACTCGGTGGTTTTTTTTATTCTGCGATCATATTGCATTGAAAAAAAAAATGTTGTTTATTTATTATTTAAGCGTATTTAGTTCTACATGAAAATGCCATTTCTACTTTCTAAAAATAATAACACATACTAAATATTCCTTTTTTGAGCTTTTTATTTATTTACAAATCTGTATCCGTTTCTTATAGTACTTTCTAGTAAACCATTTTGTTACGTATTTCTGCAGTCTTTTAAATACTAAATTGATTGGTTGTTGGTGTACTCAATACTTCTTTCCATGCAACATTATGAGTGTGATGAGGATTCTCTGTAGGTAGAAGTACCTTTAAGTTGTTTTGCCTCTTAACCCTGGAAAAAGCAACGTAGAGCATTCCATGCATAAAAACAGGTGTCTCTAAGTCTACGCCAACAAATTCGAAGGTCTGAGCTTGAGCTTTATGTATAGTTATTGCAAATGCTGGCCTCACAGGAAATTGATGCCTTTGCATCGTGCATCCAAGTTGACCTCTGCTTGAATCGAGAGTTATTCGCGGAATATGTACTTCGATACCTGACTATTTTCCTGTGATTATTTTTGATTATGTTATTGCAAAGATCTTTAATAATTAGCCTTGTTCCATTTCAGAGGCCTTCTGAAACATCTAAATTGCGCAATAGTATGATTATTGCGTTATTTTTAAAATTTAACTCATGAGGTGGCAAATCAGCTATTTCGACGGAATTGAGAAATTCCGTCGTAATCTGGACTGCTCCTTCAGATTGATCTTTGACGGAATCGTAGCTGTGGTAGATTTTATACTCTCCAGGAAGCTTTTCAATAATTTTGGCGTTAATCTTGCTGACATCTTTATTTAATGGCGCAAGGATAGCTTGATCCTTCATTTCTTCATAACTTCCTTTCTTTAAGCTGTTTCCAAAGACTTTATCAATGAGATGACCATTTGAAAGTATATCTACGGGTAGTTCGATTTCACCCATCGCGTTCTCAGGTAGCTCCCCATTTCCAAGTTTCACGAGATATTTGGCAAGTTCTCTTTGTTCCGGATCAACGCGCATGTTATCTGTTAATGAAATTGAATTGAAGTGGTGCCACAGCTCACTTTTTTTATTGATAAATACAATATTTCACTTTTGTTTGCTCGTAGTGGGACGGGTAGACATTAACGGAAGTCCACTCCTAGGACCATAATCTTTCCACCAAATGGCAAAATTGGATTTCCAATAGAGCGCAGCAATTGCTCTATGTTGTGAAGTTTTGACAGCATAGGAGCTTCATCCATCAAAAATACATCAACTTTGCTGAGTTCGACTGTTTTAGCGGATCTAGGTTTGATGTTGGAAATTGAATCCGATGTCAATGGAACTTTAAGTCCAAAAGTCTTGTACTTCCTTCAGGTAGCAGAATAGAAGCAATCTTAGTGAATGCCATGCATTTCACTTTATGCTTTTGTCCTGAAAGGAAGTTTTGCATACAAAAGTCTTTCCAGTGCCTCCTTTCCAGGTCCATCAATAAAGAAACATTTTGATCGAGGGGTTGAATCGGTTATTGAATGTAAGGTGGTATCAACAATTTCAATTTGTCTCCCTTTAAGAAGTTGATACATATGTTCTCCAATAGAAATAGACTCATTGGTGTTCATAGTTTCTTCATTTAGCACGTTCTCGTATCCATCAATATCGTCCATACCAAGTTTATGAACCCAGTATAGGAAATTCCTACCTTAAGTAGCTTCTGTATTTAACTTGAATGCGATAATTCGATAAGCACGCTTAAGCGCTTTTCGACAGAATTAATCATCCGTCCTGTTTCTTGGATGAAGTCTTCAGGAGATTTCATTCTCAGAGTCTTCAAAGTCTTCAGGATTTTCCGGAGATCCAAAAATGTGAATCTGTGTAAACAGCGTTCTCATGACTTTAGGCATCTTCGACATAGCAGATTCTCGCAGACTTTCAATCCATTGTTTGTCATCGTAAGTTAGCCCACGATCTAAACAAACTTGTTTTTACGATGCATATGTAATGCCATCAACCGTTAGTATATCTTCGAAGTTTGTTGCATTCTTAACATGGTACACCAACAGTCGTAAGTGGTAGAGTTTACGCTGGGAGATAAAATTTACGTTATGTATTCGACCAATAACGCGTAAACGGCGACTTCTCTGAATCCATTCTCAGGATTTTCCCTCCCATTTGAAGTATTCATGAATTTGCCAATAGTAGCGATATATAACTTCTTGAGAATTTCCGTTCAGAAGATTATTTTCTTCTGTTTCTTTTAGGCCTCGATTATTCCGGAAATATGCTTCTAATGTTGAACCTTTCTGACCCAGACCTGCAAAATCTTCTTGTTCTAGATCAATGTCTGCAATTCGAAATTGACCTGGCAAATGGATATCTAAGCTTTGAACAGAATGTTATTTTCTTTTGAATCTCGTTGCCAAGTAATCGCTAACATGTTTCTAGGGGAGTGATACATCGACCTTTAATATAGGTGTCTACTTCATTGTACATAAGTTTTCTTTGGTTTTCAACGATCTTTATTGTTGCACAATCATGTCCTTTGTAGATATATTTCTAGAGATATTTTACAGCACGAATATTTCCTACATATTCAACGTTTATATGACACTTGTATCTCTTCAACAGATATGCATTGTATGGAGCTAGGTGACGGTTATCTCTTGTTACTTTGGAACCATTTATATCTATTCGATAAACAGCATGCTCGTGCGAAAATTATAAACTATGCTGATATAACTGTGGATTATATCTACGTCGATAACTTGGTTTTTCATCGTCCGTTAAAAAAGTGATTTGTTAAACATTTCAGTATAGTTGAAGCGACATTTCATGCACCCATTTTTATTATCCACAGAATAGACAAATGTTCCTTTTGGTGGATACGTGCTGTACGGGAATAGTGGGTGGTTCTATCCGTTTATCAATATTACGCAAATTGACAATTTTTTCCACGTTGATGTACCACCATTTCGTAATCTGGAAAGCTTTGATCGACGTTGAGTATAAGCTCGGCGCATACATCATTGGTCATAGGGACATTGAATCTTCTGTAATCAGCATTTTCTTGCATTGGAAATAGAAGTTTGACATATGGAGCTTTTATTCCCTCTGCTTTAGCATGTCGATTCACTTCTTCTTCAACTTCTCGCATCATCATAAATGATTGTGCAAACATATTTTGAAACCGAATAATATGCTCTAAAAGTTCCATTAAATTTCGTCTTATTCTATGGTTGAGAGGATATTCGACTCTTTCATTAACAGCATCTTCTGAACTTAAAAAGTACATCTGACCGTATTGCGGCCGTTCGAATTCGCCTTCACTGTTTTGTGTTGGATGAGCTGCCATATTCATCTTATGATAAACTTGTCCGCCGGCGACAAAGCTGTAAATACCGTGGCTGTTAATTGTTCGATCATCATGTGCCTTAAATGAAGCCAAAACAAAGCATGAATTTAAGTTGCGAATTTTTTTGTGGAAATTTTCAACAAATCGATGGTATTTTAAAAAGAGACGCACCAATTGATTTGGAAAAATGGGGAAGTCAAGCTTAATTCGTCCATGTAAGCAGCAGTCGCCAAATGAGTCCGGGTTAATTTGATTAGACACGCGTTCTTCCGGAAAATGAATTGCTTTGCAATGAATACATTCAGTGTTAAAAGAACCCAATTTTTGGTATGTTGCTTTTTTGTTAACTGCGCACTTCTATGTTCGCATTCGTTTCTTTACTAAAATTTGCAGGCGTCTTATGTTACGGCGTCTTTGTTCTTCTAAATCTTGATCTTGTCGCTTATTTATTTCATTTGCTATGTGCTGAATGGAATAATGCTGAATTTCACGTATGGGTTGGATGCGGCTTTCGTTTGTTTTGCCAACGCTTTTCCGTCTTTTTAACGTACACAAATGATCTAATTCTTGGGATCCAGATTCATTAAGACAATACATCATATCTGCGATTTTTTTGTCGGCTTCTTTCTTTAGCAGCACGCATTGGTCTAGACGTTGAAATATCATTTTCAATTTCAGTATTTCTAATCGGACTCGGCATTCTTTCGTTAAAGTTGAACTCTCGTTTTTTTTTTTTTAGGCCGTCCTGCAGACGTAATGAATTTGCAGTTATACTAACTAAATTTAAAGAAAAAGTAATACTTTAGTTTCAACTTCACAGTATTAGAAATATTTTTCTTTTTTCAGTAGAATATCAATAAGTCATAGAGTTAACGTTTGTACTTACGGCTCCTAGTCTTAGCACGGTCAGAAACTAAAAGTCAGAGAAAATGATGTCATAGATGGACAAAAGTTGAGATATTTCATTTTTAAAGAGAAAAAATACTTGTTTTCTTTTAAATATAGTGTCATTTATTTAGTGGAGGGAAGAAATATAAAATTTAAATTTTTTATTCCGAAGCATTTATTCGAGTACGTAAATAATATATTTTAAAGTGAAAAAAAGGAAAAGAAAAGAAAACTTTGCATGTAGCCGGAAATTTGGATAGTCATATATGAAAATAAACTATTTTTATATGCATACGATTATCAAGCATATCCTGAGTACTATACTCCATGTTTTATAAATTAAATGATTATTAACAAGATATGTTGTCTAAGTAAATGTTTGGTGACAAAAATACATAAAAAAATGATCTTCCTTTTAAAATTGTTGCTAATTTTTCGCCAGGGTATATCGCCATGGCAACAAACTCTACAGATGTTTGTAACAATATGGCAGTTGTTTTAAACTTAGCAAAAGTATAAGCACAGTTATTTATTAAGAAATATTATTAATGTTTAAGAAAATATTTAAATTCACGAAATATAATCGTAATCAATAATTATAATCAATCAATTTCTTTTATTCTAGCCAGTTAAAACAAATTTTACAGTATTTTTGATCTACATAAGCCGTTATCTAGTGCTCGATTAAGCGTAGAAGGCAATCTTTTAGTGCCAGTTTCGAGATTACCTTTCATTGTGTTGGCGAGGATTCCGATTACGGAAGATTAAATATAAAAAAATTGCTTAAAATTACATTTTTTTCTCCCTAAGCCGAGACTTAGTTGGAAGGTTTTCTCATATTAGAATAAAGTATATTTCATAAAAATCGTCAGAATTGTTTTCGATTAATACCACCTTTTTAAGCAATGAGCTTATTTTAAACACAGAAAACGATTTTTCTCGAATTAACGACTTAGCTCAATCGATTTCTTGAGCTCGAATTAGAATAGACGTCAAATTTTATGGAAATCGTTAGAGCCGTTTTCGATATATAGCAACATTTTCAGTGCTGAGTTTGTTTTAATAGATAGAAAAGAATTTTCTCGAATACGAAACCTAGCTAGATGTGTTTCTCGTGCTCGAATTAGTATAGAAAACATGTTTCATGTAAAATGCATGAGAATTTTTCGATTTACAGCGAGTAGAAGTTTCGACTAAGATCTTGTTTTACCCTGTAAAAACAAATTTTCTTAAATTCGGGACCTAGCTAGATCTTTTTCTCGTGCTCGTTTTAGTATATGCGTCAAGTTTTTTGAAAATCGTTAGAGCTGTTTTCGATATATAGCAAAATTTTCAGTGCTGATTATGTTTTAATCAATCAAAGCGAATTTTCTCAAATTCGAAACCTAGCTAGATGTGTTTCTCGTGCTCAAATTAGTATAGAAAACACGTTTAGTGTAAATTGCATGAAAATTTTTCGATTTATAGCAAGCAAAAGTTTCAGCTAAGATCTTGTTTTACCCTGTAAAAACGAATTTTCTTGAATTCAGGACTTAGCTAGATCTTTTGTGTACTTTTTTTAGAGGTGTGTACTTTTTTTGCGCATGTTACAAAATTTATATTAAGTACATAAAAATTAATAATTTCATGATTATTTTTGATAATTTTTTTAAAAATATATATTATTTTTTTGTTTTCAAACATCAAAAAGTTTAAAAGTTCCACGGTGTTCCGCAACGAAAGATAATGGAAACAATAGCCTGATCTATTATCTAATGAATCATGAAAAACCAGCTGCCACGAACTGCCATTCTGAATTTCATGCTGGTTTTTGCAACCACAAGTAAAAATATCACCTTTTTAGTCGCTTCAAATGCTATGACATTTATTACTTTTAACAGTAATTTGGCTGGCAAACATGTTTGAAATTTTTATATTATTCAGTTTTGTGATAGATTATTATGTATTATATTACAAATAAGTATTATAATCATTAGCATAAAGGGATTTGATAAGTAAGATTAGTAACAAAAAAAAAATGGAAAGAATTCTTAATCATCGATACAATATAATTACATTTTCTTATCGTTATAGCTAATAATTTTGTGTATTCTATCGTAATTAGAAGAATTATCTTGTCGATTGCAATCTTTGCTAGATCACACTGTTGAACGTATTTTATTAATGCAGAAAGAAATTATTAAGAATCTGACTTCCAAGAACATAAGCAATCGGAATTTGATTTTCAAGTGGAGATGTGATGATACATCTGGTCAAAGTACTTTTAAACAAACAATTAGCGTTGATGATGGTAGAAATTATGTTCAAATAGCTTTTATCAGTTCTCTAGTGCCACTAAAACTTAAGTGTTGTGAATAATTCAGAAATCGTTATCTGGTAAAATACGAGATCTTCATCTCCTTGATTTTTTAGGTCCATCAGAATCCATTTTTTGCACCAAAATGCGAAAGCTACTGTCAGTGAAATGGATTATATTACAGATAAGAATAAACTTATTCCTTTTAAAACAATCATTGATGGAAAATAAGTAGGCGTTAATTACAAACTAGCTTTAACGATGATTGATTGCAAGTTTTTACTGTCAGTAATTTGTCAACGTTGATACCTATATCAGGCAACTTCAAAACAGTTTAATAATCTTTATGACATTTTCTAACTAAAAGTGAATGAAAGTCATTTACAATTCGGGATGTCTACGTATACGTCACATCCCTGTATAAGATCTTTTGAGTGTACATTGCATTTGACATACAAACCGGATATAAAGGAATGGCAAGTGTGCACTCCTGAAGAGATGAAAAAAATTAAAATTGCAAAACAAAATTTACAAAAAAGATTTCGTTTAGAATTAGGATAAAGCTCGGATTTGGAAGCACAAATGATTACAATACAGCTCGTAGATTTTTTGAAAACGCAACTATTTCTGCTTCCATAAGGAGCGTAGACGAAGATTTGATCAAACGATTCCACATCATAATACAAGTAATTTCTTAACATTCATTTGACCAATTTCGTAGATTATTGCTCACAAACAGCTTGTAAATTCGTCGAATTGTATTCCTAGTTCTATATGCCAACTTCAGTGCACGAACTACTTATTCATAGAGCAGAAATAATAGCTTCCTCATTATTGATTGCTGGGCAAATGTCGGGAGACACTCAAGAATCATGCAACAAATTAATCAAAAGGTATCAAGAAGATTTCTCCCTAAAATGCAGTATGACGTAAACAGTGGAAGATTTTTTGAGGCTTTTAATGTTGTCAGATCCCTTCATTTCAAGCTTAGATAAATTTCCATTGAAGAAACTAATATCCTTGCCCCTAGAGGCACAGAAACTTCTGTAAAATATTTCGACACCTCCCCTTCTGAAGAGTCTACTTAGTATACTACAGATGATTCAAAAGATGAATTTTAGAATATCATTTCGTTTTATTTTAATAATATATAGACATTAAACCTTGTTTATTCTATTTTTCATTAATGTACTTAATTATATTTAATAAATAAATATTCATCGTTTAATTTCGATTAAAAACATCTTAGTTCCTTGAAAACACCTTGTAACGTTTAGCCTCGAAACTTTTTAATTTCGAAACTCGAAATATTTTATTTAAATGTAATTGTTTTTATTTTTAATTTGTCAGTTTTTAAAATTTAATTTTTGAATCTTACTTAGCATCCTCAAAAGTACCTGTATACGAAATTTTATAGAAATTGAATATCTTTAAAAGCATTTAAATATTATGTCCGCCATATTGGATCCGCCATTTTGTTTTTTGGAATTTTAATTTTAGAATCAAGATCAGCATCCTGAAAAACACCTGTGTACAAAATTTCGTGGCATTTAAATAACATTTTGCCCCACTGTGGGACTCTAGGTGCTACGTATTTATAGAATGACACCTAAAAAGGTATTCCTAAAAGTTTTCTTCATTCTATTAAATCCTATTTTAAGTCATGAATTCAAGGCAATCCCGTGATTCCAGGGTAATGACGTCTTATTGAAGAGGCAGTCCTATTATTTTTTCCGTATCGCTGAATTTAATATATATAGAATCGTCATACATTTTGTATTCATGCCTTTTGCATAGCAGTGCAAACGCTAGGGCACCCAGATCTAACTATTTATAAAACTACTTATATTGTACGAACGCACCTCACTTGGCCACGCTTCACATACAATTCCAGACTTCTTTTTATTCGATCGCTCAAATAGATAATATGTCCTATAAAGGTGCTACGAATTCACCCTGATAACAATTATCAGTTAACAAAATTCAGGGTGTGGCTTGGGGGACATTAGCGGAAAAACTTGGAAAACCTATCTAGTTTTGGAAATACTAATCTCTTCAGAATTAGATAAAACTCATCATAAATCACGATAATTGTTTTTCAAAAACACTTAATGCCTGCCATAAATAAGACTGATTACTTTTTCACCCATCCTGTTAGAAAAATAGAAAATTACTTCCTTGTTCATCTATTGATGTGTCAATCAAAACTGTATAAACATTTACATTAAAAAGCTGCAATTTTGACAGCACAAAAAACTATATTAATAATTTAGAGACTTTAAATTACAATAAGTGTTTTATTAATATATATAATCTAGAATTTTTTTATGTCATTAATCATGTATCAATGACGTTATTTGTATTATTATTCTTCAGTGTGTGTAAAAAAAATTTAACCTAGATAGGAGCAAAAATGTACGCTCCAGTTTTGTATTTTAAGAAATATAAATATTGTAGTTTAAAACAGAAGTGTTACAATGTTCCTGAAATATATATATATATAACAAAAAGGATACACAATCTTTTAATAAAATATCACAAGTTTTTACAGGCTAAACAACTTAGGATATTTCAGTTTTATCATGGATTGAACCAACCTTTTTATTGGATATGAAGAAAGTTCCGTGTTACCGTGGACGATCATGAATAAGAAGGTAAGCAGATTTACCTTATCTTTATTATATGATTTAATGTGATTATTATTACATCACATCAGTCTCATTTTTAATTATCCAACATCTAGAACACCAATTTACAAAAGACTTTCAGAACAGACAGGAGCTTCTTTGTTTTAGAATTCAGATTGGATAAAAATTTAACCTTCGGAAATGCGTTAATATTTCTTAAGGCTGCTGCTTTCGTCCGTTCTAGTCTTTCCCATTCTTTCTATTTTCCTACTATCGGTACTATATTTAAATGAAAAAAAAAGTTACTATCCACTTTCCCATTTATATTTCATTAAATTTTTTCTTGTTTCTATAGCAGTTTTTCACATCTTCCGTTAACCAATTTTAAATATTTTCCTTTCCATTATCACATTTTACTGTAGCTTTGCAGAATAAATTTACATTATTTAAGAAATTTAACAATTAACTCTTCATTATGTAAAGTGTATAACAAAAAGATTAACAGAAACACTTATGGGAGCTTTCACCAACTGGTCAATCCTCCACACATAGCCACTTTTTTAATTATAGTACATAGTTATATTTAGCCTAACTTACTGTACAAACGTTATGGCTGGAATGAAAGCTCGGTATTTCTGCATTACTTAAAAGCCACTTACTTAAACTTCTATGATACATTTTATCTCAGTAAAATCTTACGAAATGTTTATAAAAAATACACTTTTTAATCTAAAAACGCTTTACAATTGATTTATTCACACCTGTTTCAATTATCTGCGTGAAACAAAGGCAGCCCCAGAGCATCAAAATCAGCGCCCCCCCCCCCTGAAGTTTTCCTGCTTTTTAATGGTCTAGAACAGTTGTTTCCAACCTCATTTGGCCACTCCCCACCTAAACATCTCTAAAATCGTGATTCTCCTTGAATCCTTAATTTCTTATTCGTTAAAACGTAAAATGTTATTTTTTGTATATTTAGTAATTAACTAATAATAATTATCATAACTCTTAATTGACAAGGCATATTTTAGATAGGCATATTGTAAATAGATAAACATTTAATAAGCATTTCACAACACTTACAGACGTCGGTCTCATGACAACACAAGCTAAAGAACAATGCTCTGATATTTATTTCTGTGGAAGGAACTTTGGTGCTGCCATCTACATTTTATAAATGGAAATATAAGTACAAACATGACATTATTCAAAAGGAGAAATACTTAAAAGGACATTAATGGCTTTGCAAAAAACATCCCGTACATTTTTACTTTCTTCTATCTTCACAAGAAGAAAGTATTAGATTCGCCAAAAATTTCGGTTTTCGACGGATTGACACGTTTTAGGGGCCAGCGATTCCGAAAAACATATTTTTACAAAATATCTGTATGTATGTGACACAAATTTTGTGGGCGCTCTATCTTAAGAACTAAAGCACGGAATTCTATAAAAATTGATATTCAGTGAGTCCCTGATACAAATGGGTGCTGATTACCTTTTGGTGTAAATCGCTCAACAGGTGGCGCTGCTAGGCAGCATTTTTCACGATTTCCGCAATAGCTCCATCTTCAGAACTAATGTACACAGATTTTCATCAAACTTCAGATACAGTTATTCCTTGACATGAATGGACGTTGTATATATTTTGGTTTAAATCACTCAACAGGTAGCACTGCTATGTGGCACTGTTTGCGATTTCCGCAATAGCTCTATCTCATGAACTAATCCTTGGATTTTCAACAAACTTGAGATTCCGGTATACCTTGATATGAATGAGTGCTGTTTATGTTTTGGTGCAAATCGCTCAACAGGTGGCGCTTCTATGCTGCATTTTTCAGAATTTCCACTATAACTCCATCTCAATAACTAATGAACAGATTTTCGTCAAACTTTAGATTCAGGTATACCTCGATATCAATGAGTGCAGTTTATGTTTTTGTGTAAATCGCTCAACAGGTCGCGCTGCTATGCTATATTTTTCAGAATTTCCGCTACAGCTCTATCTCAGGAACTAATGCACAAATTTTCATCCAACTTCAAATTCATATATACTTTGATATGAATGGGTGCAATTTCTTGTATTATTTAAATGATTTAATTCATGTGATTTATAAAGAAAAAAGTTTTGTGATGGCCACAATATACTAGTTTTTTGTTGTTGTTGTTTACCAGGAACCATTTTTTCAAATAATATTTTTAACTTTATTCCATCGTTGAAAATCAATGATTAAATAAGGTAAAAATGACTGTATGAAAATAGTGGTTTTCGATTTTATGCACCCTAAAAGGCATACGTGCCGCTCATCGCAAAATGGTTAAGAGCGAACTCAAGGCTTCACTCAAGCGAAAACGCCCTCTCATTAATCCATTTTAAAATATCTCCTTCGGATTTCAATATTTATAAAACATTTTTTTTTCCATTTGATAGCTGAGGTCGACCGCTACAATGACCATGTTTATTTTTTCAATTTTGTTTGTAGGTGTTTTTACTATACAGGTTTCACTTTCGAAACCGGTTTCGAAAGTAAAAATTTCCTCCTGAAAAAAACCCCGCAAACATAATCGAAAAAGTCAAGATCGGCGATTGTAGAGATCGACCTCAGCTATCCAATGCAAAAATCTTTTATAAATTTAGAAATCTAAATGAGATATTTTAAAAGAACGTCCCACAGGATTAACATTAGCGAGCGGCGTTTTCGGATTAGTCAAATAGTCTTTTAACCGGTAAGCACATGCATCGGGTATTTTTGACCCGACGCTCCACCGAAAAAAAGATACAAAATTAAAGGTAAGTTTTTTTTTTTTTTTTTTTTTTTTTTTAACCATTCTGAAAAATGGTTATTGTCCTTGGTCAGGGTAGGAAATCAGAAACATATCTGAAGCGTTTTATTAGCTGAATCAGACATTTTATTCGTTTTCTGATGGGTCTATGCAGTCATCTGTATTTTCCCTTTACTTTCAACAAAGATGGATACTTCTGTTGTCACTATGACAAAAAAGTAATCAAAACTACAAAAAAAAAAAATAATAATAACTCAGAAACAAATTGAGATACAGCTTTCAAACAAATTGCATTTAAAAGTGCATTTTTTTCTCTATACGACGGTGTAAAAAGTAATAGTGTGGGATGTTTAGAAGTTTAAGAGTGAAATTTCATTTAAAATGGGTCCAGGAATATGAATGTTTACTCCATGGCGTACGTAATGTATGACCAGCTCCGCAGAAGTTTAAAAATTGACAGTACTGAAAAATGTAATCCATGGCGTACGTATTGTAGAATCCACTCCGTGCGATTTTTTATGTCTTCAATTTTAGTCTTTGAAAAAAAGCATTTTCCAAATGGTCGTTGTAATTTGTTAAATTGCATTTTTTTTTCTTTTGGGTGGGTGGGGGGGGGGGGGTTGCTTTGAAATTTGACTTTTAAAACAAATAATATATCCTGTCACTTAAAAAACGATTCAAATAATACTTTTGACTTTATTTTTTATTTATAATGACCCTATTTTACCGAGAAGTTAGCGAAAAAGTTAGGGTCCTATGTTGACCCGTTGCGTATGGTTATGTCATAAAAATGGCTGCGTGTGCTGAAGGGTTAACCATGACAAGTCACTTCAGCTCTTTTTTTAGCTCATTAAACAGTAATAAACCTATTTGTCACCCAAATATGTTTTTAGGCATAGCCTTATCTAAATGAACTGTGCCGCTCTTTCAAAAGTGTTATAAGATCTGTAGTTTTATTTTCACAAAATTTCTGCCCATTTGTCATTCAATTGGATAGCATCTGATTAAGAAAAGGTTTGAGAACACGAGATTTCTCTGACACATTACAGAAAAGGCATTTCTGCTTTATCCTATTTATCCATGCTTATTATTCGTTTTCCTTGTTCTCTGTAAAGCAAGTTTACCATTCCCCATGATTGCCAGTTCACCCATCGCGTATACAGGGTGTCCACTTATAACCTGACCGACCTTTATTTTCGCAACCGTTGGTCCTAGATGCATACTTCCAATTACAACTAGTATGTTGTGGCCATCACAAAACTTTCTTCTGCGTAAATTACATAAACAGCACTAGTTGATATCAAGGTATACCTGAATCTGAAGTTTGATGAAAATTCGTGCATTAGTTCTTGAGATAGAGCTATAGTGGAAATTCTGAAAAATGAAGCCTAGCAGTGCCACCTATTGAGCGATTTGCACCAAAACCTAAACAGCACTCATTCACATCAAGGTATACCTGAATCTGAAATTTGTTGAAAATCCAAGCATTAGTTCTTTAGATATAACTATTGCGAAAATCGCAAAAAAATGCAGCATAGTAACGCCCACTTTCAAGCGATTTACACCAAAACTTACCCGATTTACGTCAATTCATGTCAAGGACTCACTGAATCTGAAGTTGGATGAAAATCCGTGCATTAGTTCTGGAGATTGAAATATTTCGAAAATCGTGAAAAATGCTGCATAGCAGCGCCATCTGCTGAGCGATTGACATCAAAAAGTAATCAGCATCCAATTATATCAGGGACTCACTGAATATAAAGTTTTGTTAAATTCCGCGCATTAGTTCTTGAGATAGAGCGCCCACTAAATTTGTGTCACATACATACAGACAGACATACTCACAGACAGACATTTCGTAAAAACATGTTTTTCGGAATCTCTGGCCCCTAAAACGTGTCGATCCGTCGAAAACTGGCAGTAGAACATTTTCACGAATCGAATACTTTCTTCTTGTAAAGATAAAAGAAAGTAAAAAGTGGTTTAAATAAGGTAAAGAGCTTTTTTAAAGCGATTTGGGTCAAGAAAAACATGTCTTAAAAAATTACGAAATTTAAATTTTTATACCGTTGGTCCCCCGGTACTATAAGTGATATTTAGTAAAAATTTACTGTGACACTAACAAGTAAGACAAAAAAAAGTCCAATTCATCTAACATTAAAATTGACTTAGTTATGAAACTTTGAAATGCATAACTTATACCATTTTTTTGCGTCTCAAAACAGATGATTTCTGCCATGCTTTCAGGGATCGTATATAAAGTACTTAAACTTATTTCAAGGTATCTGCGCTTTGAAAGACATCATACAACTATTACGATTGAGTTAACTTTCATTAGTTAAGTTTCAGATTCGTTAAAATAATTGTATTTTAACATATGTTTTAGTTTGTAAGGATTAGAGGTAAGAATATATATTATTATATATATACTATTACCTCAATATATTAATATATACGATGTAATGTGAAGTAATAATATATATAGTATAATTATATATATTGTAATGTATATCTAATGTATACATTGTGTCCATTAATATATACATTGTATTTATTAATGAGGTAAGTATATTATATTATTATAATAGTATCAGTAAGGATTTGATATTTAGTAAAAATTTTGACCACTTTTGTAATTGGAAGTATGCATCTAGGACTAACGGTTGCGGAAAAAAAAAGGTCTGTCAGGTTATACGTGGACAGCCTGTGTACTAGTGTATGAGGACCTCCCTAGCCATAAGAAATGGACTACTAGCCCATTTTTATCCTCCGATATCCATTTGGGGATTGGCTCATTTTATGCGATTGGCAGTCGTTTCTTTAGAAACTGAAAATATCTTTTTTTCATTTTTTATACGCAAGAGACAGTTACTTTTAGATCATTCTTTGGGTCATTTCATGTATCTTCCTGGGGGCCCGGGGTTTTAAACATGTTTGATTAGAAAAATCAATTCTAAAATAAACCCTTTAGTGCGCAGCTTTGCCTATATGCAAACAACAGTGTTTTGAATTGAATATATTTTTTTATTCGTGTATACCTAATTTATACCAGAAAATTATAATAGCAATGTTTGCTTTTATTAGTAACACACATTCCGTATTTAAATAACGCGAAATGAACCCTTGAAACTTTCTGGTGCAAAGTCAGATGCTCTGAACGACGTCATTTCTAGAACATATTCTATCATGGGATTTAAAAGGTTAAAGGTTAAGTTTTATAAAATAAATAATTACATAAGATAAAATATTTGGAGACACACTTATTAAAATATTGACTCATTTGCAATATTTTAGCGTAAAACAACCGCACGACAGTTGTTTTTACTTGTATTGCAGATGTGCAACAGAATAAAAGATGGATGTATTATATGGAAAATGTATCTCTGAATTTTTTCATTATTTTTCTTGTGTCATAAACTTTTTAGAGAATCCTATGTAATTTTTTCGAAACAAAATAAAAAATTGCGCAGTTAAGGACTGACTATCGCGCAAAATAGGCTTTTTAAATATATTAAAAGCCTTGATAAATTTTGCTTTTATACCAGTATTTAAGAAAAATGTTTCCTAAGCCTAAATATATATATAGTCTTGTTTCTTGAAAAAAAAAAATTGAAACAGAAACGTAAATTCCTGAAAAGCCCTTCGTGATATCACTTTCGCTTGTAAAAGCCTTGCATTAACCCTATATATTCGTCTTAAATAAGGAGTCATACAACTAAAAGGAAATGGAGCATCTAGTATTTGTCGAGAATTCAATAAAAACCGCGCACTCGTGACATCCTAATTCATATTTATATTGTAACGGAATAATAAGGCTACTATCATGTGTGACTGGTGCTATAGCCAGTATACACCGTCAGGACACATTGCCGTTGGGGCACCTTTTTACGCGTGAAAGTTCCGCTATGTTGAAATTGAAAAACGGCATAATCATTACATTTGAAACTTTATCAAGAAAAACACATATCTTTTACCTTTCTAACGCAGTTTGTCTACCAATTTTCTGACGAATACTTTCCGAGCCATTCATTTTTTCAGTCACTTCAAATGTTTCATTTTCCGAGATGAATCTGTGGCAACGATAAGCGAAAAAGCCAGTCGTCAGCAACGCGTAGCTTTTTATGAAAGAGGATTGCACAGAGAAAGACTTCCGGTTTTCGACGGATGGACACGTTTTAGGGGTCAGAGATCCCGAAAAACACGTTTTTACAAAATGTCAGTGCATGTGACACCCATTTTGTGGCCGCTGATTAGGTTTTAGAGTTAATCACCCAATAGGTGGCGCTGCTGTGCTGCATTTTGCAGGATTTGCACGATTTTAGGGATAGTCCTATCTCAAGAACTCATTCACGGAATTTCCTATCTTCATTAATCTCATGATGGGCGTAAATTGCCCTTTATTTTTGGCACTGTATGACAAAGAAGAAAGTTTTGGGATTGGCACATTCGACTCGTTTTTCTATGGTATTATTATATAGAGTCCTAAACATTTTATTTTTATGCAAATAAAAATAAATTGCACAGCAAATTAGAACACACACACACACACACACACAAATAATAATTTTAGGTGTATATGCGAATCTCTAATATCTGTATGCAAAATTTCAGATCTTTCTTCTAAATATAGTTTCAGTTATGATTTAAACAAATAAGAAAAAAATCATGCGTCAAACATAGATTATGAAACACTTTCCAACACATTCCGAATAATGTAACATAACGGCATCATTTAGTAAGTTAAAATGTTATGTCTGTTTCAACCCTATGGAAACGCATAACACATTTCAAAACCTAATTTCAGCTGTTCCCCTATACAATCGGAAAATGATCCGAATTTTTTCAGCAGCCCTGTATAGGATATAGAGATTTGTAGATATGAACTACATGCATGTCAATATTTAGTTCACTTAGGAAATACATTATACCTCAGCTGAAAATTTCCCTTCAGAAACTTCCTCTCAAGAGGAGAAGGGTACGTGAATACTTTTGTGCAGCCCTGTATGGGAGGTATAGAATTTATATCTATCGAGTAAGATGCAAAAAATGAATTCAATTTAAAAGCGCCTACCGAATTTTAAACCGTACACTCTAGCCATGACGACTCAAAGACAGTACTGTACTGTAACCGATTTCTTGTGTGTGTTCCTGTCAATGACTAAAAAAGACTGGGGGGTTCCGCGTCAGGCTGAGCACCGGACAGAGACCTAAGCTTCTCATTCGAGCACATTAGTGTCTGTGGTCGAGAAAACAAAGCGGGGCGGCGTTGGCTATGATCCTAGTTCATACAATTACAAAATGGTCAGTGTTAGTAACATTAAAAAGCCGTGGGCTATTCCTTGTCTATCCTCGCTTTCAGTTCCAGAATGATTGCAAAACCCATCTTCTTGACATCATTGTACAATGACAATTTAAAAGAATACGAAGGGTGACTTTTGCAGATTTCTGCCTGTGTTTGGGTATCTATATCGCTTTTTTAAACAAATTTTAAGCGACATGAAAATAAAGGAAACTTTGTCCTGAGGGAGTGTTTAGGATTAATACTTTTTCTACGGAAGAAGCGATTTGTAAATGAGAAAATGAATCTTGAAACAGTTTTAACAATGTTAACTATTTTCTACTGAGTTGGGCTCGGGCTTTAAAAACACATCATTTTTCGAGTTCGAATTCTCGGATTCGAGCTGTGAAGAAAGAGTCCGAACTCATCTCTACTGCCAACCCTACGGATTTCTGAATACCACTATTTTCCAATACAAACATTTTTGCTTTAGTGAATGCAGAAATTCTGCGACTTAAATAGGACAACGATTACTACAGGGGTGATTATGACTAAAAAATAAATTTCTGAAATTCACTGCAAATTTTCTGAAAGTTTTCAGCACAGCAGGGAGATCTCCTCCCGGCGCTAATTATGAATTTTTTCCGCGGCCCTTTGACAAAATTCGCGTTTTTTCCGCGGCCCTTTGACAAAATTCGCGTTTTTTCCGCGATCCTTTCTTGAAATCTGAGGTTTTTTTTTTTTTTTTTTTTTTTTTTTTTTTTTTTTTTTTTGACGAAATTCGCAATATTTTTTATATCGGAAATTTCGGATTTTCTAAAATTTTCGGAAAATTCGGAAAGGAATCACCCCTGGGTTACTATCTGGAAATAATGGTATTCAAAAATCCATACGTTCTGTAGGGCCTAAATTGTATTTTGCTCTCAAAATTCGATTTCAGAATTAAAAAAAATAAAGTTTTATCCCACTTCAACATAGAGACGGCACTTACACTTACCATTATTCATAACGTTCAATGAAAACACAATTTCCAATCAATCCGTGAAATTCTTCCGCGAATCAATCCGTCACTTTTTTCACCATTAAAATATAAGTAGAGGAGGTGGGGGGGGGGGGGGGGGTGAGTGGGACATTTTTACAAAAATGTTTATTTTTAATACTTTTTTTAAAGTTATTATCAATATTATATATCACATTTCATACATTAGGTATTTGACTACATCTATGCACCATATTTAGTCTAGATTATTGTTATACAGTAAAATATTATAAAATTTAAAAAACGTTACTCTCTGTCCCAATCATCCCTATAGCAGGGATGAGTGGGACACTAATAGGGATGGATGGGACACCAATATTTTTCTCCCTGTATTCAATGTTACCTAGTTAAAATTTAGAATTATAAACGTATATGTATTTATATTTCTAACTAGGGGGCTCTGCTCCTGCAAGCTACGCTCGCCAACCGCAGACACCTCAGACACTGCAGAATCTAAAAACACGCTAATCTGATCGGTTTTAAAAATATTATAGAAGATTGAATTATACTGCAAAAAAAGCTGTACAGATCTCCTTGTAAACGGGTTTCCATTCAATTTCCTTTGATTTAAAAAATTTAAAGCCGAATCAGTTGCTGTTAAGACATCCAATGGCTGTTTTCGTGTTTGATTAAAGAGGATCAGTTAAACATTTGAAAATAAGCTAAAAAAATGAATTAAGTGTACAGAGTCTTTGTCTTCTGATATTTTAAAACAATTTCTATAACAATAGCCTAAGTCATATGACTATCATCAACAGTTCCGAGCGAACCACTTCGCTTTTTATATTCCTGGTGCCATTTTGGTACTTTAATGTAGCCAAGTACCAGTGATAAGTCGCCAGATATTATTATATCGCCATCATTTCATCTATATTATAATAGTCCAAGTCATGTAACTGCCATAAAAAAATATTCTCTGATCCCTTCGCTTTTCATATGAAAGTTTGGCTCAGATATCATATACGGCCCCATATTGGCGCGATTTTTTTCCGACGCTAATTTGGGGAAAACATCAACAGCATAAACAACAACACTCGGCTTACCAAATCAAGCAAAATAACGATACTGTGGTGCCAGTTAAGTACCCGCTGCGTATATGACATTGCGTCAGAAAAAAAGCGCGCCAATATGGGTCCGTATATGACATCTGTGCCGAAAGTTTTCCCTTTTGATTAAAAAGTCAAATTTCTTTTTCGAATAAAACTATATAAAAGTTTAAATGGTCGCAAAGAATTCTTGGTACTGTTACGCTAGCCGGGTGCAAATCTCGCCAATAGCTATTTTTCAACTCGCCAGTTAGCATTTATTTTTTATTTTTCGAGTGGTAAATTCAAACATTGCTTTGAAGTTGAAATTAAATGTCATGGTTTATTGAATTATTTAATATTTGGCCAGATGTCATATATGCATAGGGTTTGGCGTGATTTTTTTACGAAAATTTGCCGAAAACCTCGTTTTCGAATACCAGTTACATATGTATTTTTGGTACTACTTAGTTATTCCGTCGACCAAAAATCTATCACCAAACTATGATATTAAATGCCAATAATGGTTGACCGTAAATGTCACATTTATTCGACTTTAAGCAAGTTACACGTCTTTACGTCATCAAGTGATTTTTATTTCGACGTTGTATTTGTATATTTATTAATGTTATACTATTTTCTTTGTTCTTTCGTTATTTAAAAAAAAAAAATTATGGCAATTTGTATAATTTGGCGAATGGTTTGGCGATTTATATAATTTGGCGAAATGGGTCGACGGAATAACTAAGTAGTACCGTATTTTTTAATTATTTTCTATTATTTTTTAACCCTCCGTCTACCAGACGGGTCCATTGGACCCGACAGGTACATACAAAATATTCATTCAAACCAGAAATTTCTTTAAAATAAACTAAGTATATAAACCAGACAAAAATAAGGTAAATAAAAAAGTTAAATAGTTTTAAATAAAAATTCTGGTGTAGAACGTTTTATTAAAACTTGAATAAAATTCCCGGTAGATCTAGGGTTAAGGAAAATAACCAAAAAAATAATTAACTGTAGAACAAAACAATTTATGTAATTTTAAAAAAGAAAATAAAGTAAATAAACATTTATTATTAAATAAACAATAATTGCCGGGTTACCCTGTCAACCAAAATAATGCCATTTTGGCGCCAAAAAAAAAAAATAAATAAAGAAGTGAAAGCCATTTATTTCAAATGTTTCAGTTTGTATTAAATAAAATGATAATGAAATTCAAATTGAATTATGAATAAAAGTGCATGATACATTTCTTAGCATACATTTAAGGGAGGCCAAACTTCTCGCCAAATTAGTTTAAAATAGTAAACTTTTCTAAAATCTGAAAAAAAAAAAAATCTGTTATGATTAAAATTTGAGTTGCCATCATTAGAGAAAAGTACATAAAATTAGAAAAAAATTAATATTTCCAAAACTAATTCGAATTTTAAAATTCTAATACCAGTTTTGAAATCTGCGGATCAATATTAATTTTTGGTGTTAATTTCATCGCAAAGTATTCCGTATTTCAGGAGAAATCGCCGTGAAACATAATCAGTTGTTTAATCAGTCGATTCATACTTCCGTTTCATAAATTCGTTTCAATAAGATTTCATATATATAGGGTAGATATATGATCTTATAATATGGCTATTATATCTCAGCGTTGCTAATCTCTTCTTTTACAAGTAGTTTTAACTTGTAATGCAAACTTCGACTTTCTATATGTTCCCTTTTCCCACTTACGAGACATTTTAGATATGAAATGAAAGTGAAAAATGTCTTTGAAATACAGCATAGCCAATATTTTTCATTCACAACTTATTAATAAATATTAATTCAATGTATCTCAAATATTATGCACAAATGAAATTATGTTAGGGGAGGTGCGAGTGGGGGAATTTATTTATGTACAAGTTTTAAATTCAATATAATTTACCCCATCTGATCCATAAACATATACAATTTTTAACAATTTTATCTATTTTGATAATGTTTCAATAGCAATTGTTTGATAAACTATTTAACATTTATTACAATACAATAATTAAGATTCAATATAATTTTTAACAATAAACAACCTACATAATACGAGTACAGATTAATATTAATAATTAACATACATAATTAATTTATAAACCTATATAATATTCTTTAGTTAGTAAATAAATGTTTTAACATCTCTAGGGATGAAAGCCCATTCATCCCTATGATACATAGATTCAATTGTCCGCTATTTTGCCTCAGAAATTATTTTGTCACATTGGATAATTACCAATATTGAACCTTCAAATAAATAACTACAACATATCTTATTTGTTTATATTGCATAAAATATTTGACAACTTCAAATTTTAAAAAAAGTTACTTTTAACCAGAGTTTCAAAAAATGCAACTTTGCAAAAAAATGAAAAAAGGCCAGGTTTTGCTTTTGGTTTTAAAGTACACTATGGTAGGGCCATATATGAGAATAGAAATCAGCCAGGCCTCGAAATGTACCGGAGCAAACCGGAACGATGTTCCGGTTCGTGAAATTGTCATAATTATTGTTCCGGTTCGTAAAAGTATATGGAAAATATTGTTCCGGTTCGTAAAAGTATATGGAAAATATTGTTCCGGTTCGTGGAATTATTGAAAAATATTATTACAGTTTCATACATATAGCTTACTCTGTGTAACTTTTTTTTTCTATAATATAACTATATAACTATTTTTCTATTTTCTATTTTTTTTTCTAATTATTCAATAATCTTGAATGCATTTTTTTAAATTGGTTTTTCTATGGTTAAATATAAAATTTACTATAGAGTAAAGTCCAGATTATCCGAGTTAATATGCACCAAGCTCACCTCGGATAAGCAAAAAACTCGTATGAACCGGATTTACACAAATCGTCACCAACTAAGGAGATGGAATATAAATTTTCACATATTTCTTAATTTTTATGGTACTAGTAACATTTCTTTGAAAAAAATTCGTTACTTTTAAGAAATACGGGAATTGAAATTGTTTATTTGAAAAGCCCTTAGGAGTTTTTTGTTTGTTGAATGTCAAATTTGCTGCAGTTTTTTTTTTTTTTTTTTTTTTTTTTTCTACTGCATAGCTACACATTTCCAAGATTTTTTTCGTACCTCTAAAACTTACCAGTAAATTTTGCCTAATTCAATCGTCGAAATCTAAGAATTGTCAACGGTTAAATATGGCAAAAATTTGTATTCAATTTTAGAGTTACCAAAACCGTACAAATTGGCAGCTATATGATTCTGTTAGTGTCATGAAAATTGCAGGTGTAGCCTCTTCTTTCTGCTCAAAGTACAGTCGGACCTCTATTTAACGAACCTCTATTTTGCGAATTTCTCTATTTTGCGAACTTTTTACTCGGAAGCAAGAACATTTTGTAAATTTCTTCGTAAAATAACCTCCAAATAGCGAAGTGTATTCTCTATTTAACGAACTTTCCTTGGGATCTAATTTTTTTTTCTCCATATTTCTTAAAATATTACTGGAGTTCAAACTTATTCTTTCTTTTAACATATTTTATGGTGATAAATGACCATGAACAGATCTTACCAGGCACCTAACTCACCGAGAGCAGGAAAATCGTTGTGATTCTTTGCTTTCCATCCAAGAAGAGTAAACTTTCAATATTCACTTTTAACCCTTAATGGAGCTGCCCCGTGTTCTTAAACTATAGTTTCCCGTTTTCTAGATTGTTGATCATTTCATTGTTGTGTTGGTAATTTCGGTACTTGTAGCTCGAAAATGTCAAAGCGAAAGTGCTTGAGCATAAAAGAAAAAAAAATATTCTTGATGAGGTGGATAAGGGCATGAAGAAAAAGAATACTGCTTTAAAATTTGGTATTCTCCCAAACAGCTTATCAGCCATAATAAAAAATCGTGATTTTAATGTAAAATTATTTTTTTAACTGAAAATACAATGTATTTCCAGGCAATGTTTTGTTTCGTTCTTATTTCCCTTGCAGATTTCTTTTTGATAAGGTAAAATAAGTTAAACAAATAGATATAAATTATTAAAATGTGTGACTAATTACTTTTTTAATTATATTTAGTGTTTATGGACTTAAAATGTGTTTTACGTAGTTTAAAGTATTTTAAAGGGAGACTCTCTATTTAACGAATTTTCCATATAACGAACTTTTTTTCGGAATTTAGCAACTTCGTTAAATAGAGGTCCGACTGTATTAAATATAGTTTTTTCAATCGAACTTATACCTGTGGAATGGATCATTTTCTTCTGATGGACTGATAGCTTCCATTATTATGAAACAGCCATTATAAATGAAGTGTTAGGTGAAGACGAAAGAGCAGCCGTAAAAAGTTAGAACTGTGATTTTCTGGTCAAAATAAGGAAAAAATAGCCTTTTTTTAATGCCATTTTTTTGTCCTATTCTGAACAAAAAATCAGAGTTCTAACTTTTTACGACAGCTGTTTCATCCTCGACTAACACTTCATTTATAATGTGGCTGTTTCATAATAATGAGGGAAGCTACCAGTCCATCAGAAGAAAATAACTCAGTTAAAGCGGAAGCTCGGTTAAGCGGGACTCGGATAATCGGGACTTTACTGTACTTTCAAAAAAAAAAAATTGTTGACAATAATTTTAAGATAGCGTGTTCCGGTTCGTGGATTTTTCCATTTCGAGCGCTGAATCAGCTAAAAGAAACGTTCATTGCATGAAATATTGAGAATGTCCCATCCATCTCCCAGCTCCCCTATGCTTATTCCTCCATTATTATTTTAAATGAATCGAAAGAACAAATAAAGGCAACAATAAGAAAACTAGTATGTTGTGGCCATCACAAAACTTTCTTCTCTATATATCACATCCATTAAATCATTTAAATAGTACAAGAAATTACATCCATTTACCACCCATTCCTATCAAAGTACATCTGAATTTGAAGTTTATTGAAAATCCATGCATTAGTTCTTGAGATAGAGGTATTGCGGAAATTCTGATAAATGCAGCCTAGCAGCGCCACCTGTTGAGCGATTGGCACCAAAACGTAAACAGCACTCACTCCTATCAAGGTATACCTGAATATGAAGTTGGTTGAAAATCCATGCATTAGTTTTTGAGATGGAGCTATTGCGGAAATCGCATAAAATGCAGCCTAGCAGCGCCACCTGTTGAGCGATTTACACCAAAATGTATAAAAACCCATTCTTGTCAAGGACTCACTGAATCAAAAATTGGATGAAATTCCCTGCATGAGTTCTGGAGATGGAGCTATTGCGGAAATCGTGAAAAATGATGCATAGCAGCGGCACCTGTTGAGTAATTTACACCAAAAACGAATCAGCACCCATTTATATCAGGGAATAATTGAATATAAATTTTTATTCAATTCCGTGCCTTAGTTCTTGAGATAGAGCGCCCACAAAATGTGTGTCACATACAGACAGACAGACTCACAGACAAACATTTTGTAAAAACATGTTTTTCGGGTTCTCTGACCACTAAAAAGTGTCAATCCATCGGAAGCGTAAATTCGAAACTTTTCACGAATCCAATACTTTCTTCCTGTAAAGATAAAAGAAAGTAAAAATACATACGGATAAGTGTAGTCACCAGGATTTGTTTCACGGAAGTTGAGAAGGGGGGGGGGGGGAGGCGAAGAGCAGGGATGACTTTACGTACTCAAAACCAGTGGTGTAGTCGTAAAAAAAACAGAGGGTATATGTTCTAAGCAGAGGGCATACCCTAGTGTATATATAACAGAAACAGAGGATATACGGTGGTTTCTTAAAAAAATCCAGAGAGTATACGGCGTATACCATCCACTACATCCCTGCTCAAAACAAAAAAACAAAAAAAAAAAAACAAACAAAAAAAAAAACGATTTCAGGGTATTGCCCTTTACCACCCGTCGCCCTTCCTTCTCTCACGTTATCACTGTATTTAACATCCACCTAAATTACCCTTCAATCTCCAAATGACTAAAAAATGTAATCAAAAGCAGGGCCTGTTTACGGAATAGGCCCGTGAAGCCGGTGCTTACCCACTGAAATACAAAAGGGCCCCCAATTTTACTTTTCAAAACTAATTTTTAGAAAAAAGAAACTCAATCACTGTAAAAAATACATTTTTTTTTTCTTACTATGTGGCAATTTGTAAATCACAAAAAATATTTTGAAGTTCACATATTCTCAACTATAGTTCCATATTTGTCATTTACAAAATAAATTGGTTATTTACAATTAAACATATAATAAAATACTTTTATATAGGTAATTTTAGTTTAATATTAAAAATGTTATTTACTCTAAACTTTGATGGTAAAATTTCAAATTATTTAAGCATACGAACAAGAGATTTAGTAAATAAAAAAGCAATTTGTAGAGTAATAGGGGGCCCCCTGTGTGACGTTGGGCTTCCCTTATTCCTAAGTGTTAAGCGTGACCTGATCAAAAGTGGTACCTTTGACATAATCAATGTGCAATCCACTTCTTACGTTAAAACGTCATCCAATAATCTACAATAATGCAACTTCGAATGCTTTATCAACGGAGAAAGAAAGAAAACTCACGCCAAACCTCACGCTGAAGGAATGGACGATTTTACAGAGTCGTAGCGCCATCTCTCGGCCAAACAAATAGACATGTAAATGGCAGGCTAGTTTCCCATCCAGTTATATTAATCCTTGAAGATTAATAACTCTTGTTGAGTTGAAGAAGTCGAGCCTCGAGGGGGAGGGAATAATGCTATTTATTCCGCTTAATATATGAGAACCTAATAATTTTCGAATGTTAGAGTCAAATGACAATAAAGCGAAAACAATTCTATTTTAATAATTTTTTTTTTTTTTTTTTTTTTTTTTTTTTTTTGCAAAACATATGAAAGCACATTTCACTTAAGGGTGTATTCGAAAAAATATTTTTCCATCTTCAACAGCTCGAAATTTTCCGAGACATTTTTAGAGCCATTTTTAAATGTAAAAACATTAAACTTGCTGAGGTGATTTTGGAAGAGATGAGGCCGTGTGATGTCATTTTTCGTTCAATTCATTAGAATTTGATTTTTTAACAATTATTTTTTCAGTATGATCATATTTTTCATTCCCAGATCTCCCGCTTTGGAAAATTCGGTTCAAAACGCCCAGTTTGACAGCTTTTTTTTGCAATATTTTTTGCATTTATCAAAAAATCGACAAGCACCGCACATTATGCAGTTTCTAAATAAGAGAATTTCCCAGTTTGATGCGTTTGAGAGCAAAAATGAATTTAAAAATAAATCAGAAAATAAGCAGTTTAGATTGGAATACACCCTTAAGGATCATATCCCGGCGAAGGCACTATCCTATAGGGAGGGATTTTTCTAATATCTCGTTTGCATTTCGACATTTTTAAATACTTTTTTTTTTTTTTTTTTTTTTTTTTTTGCATTGGATAGCCGAGATCCGTCTCTATATCGCGCCATTTTTACTTTTTCGCGTTTGGTTGCAGATATTTTTTAGAATGACACTTTCATTTTCAGAACCGGTTTTGAAAGTGAAAGTAACTTTATAAAAAATATCTGAGACCCAAATCGAAAAGTAAATAAGGTGCGATGTAGAGACGGAGCTTGGCTATTCAATAAAAAAAAAAAATTAAAAATGTTGAAATGCAAACGAGATATTAGATAAATCCCTCCCCATAGGATTAGCATCGGCTCGTGAGTGTCTTCGACGGCAGGGACAGGAGCCTTAAGAGGCTACTTCACCTACTCTTCCATAGGATTAACTGTTTATAACTGTTAACTGTCATTATATCAATTTATATAATGACAAAAGAAATCCGCGGAGGAAACATTGACTCGCAAACATATCCGCCTTCTTACCGTCTCTCATAAACAACTCCTCGAGGAAATAATAAAGCAAGACGCGTACATTTACATTTCACAACCTCATCATCGCGCGTCTCGTAGAACTCTGCGGAAAAACTTATCGACGAGAAAATCTCTGACAGTAGCTAATCGCGGAAATTAGGAACTGTCGTCTAGTGCTGCTACCTAGCGGAGTAATCTTTAATGTAAGACATTTGTTACAAAACTGATTATTTAAAAAAATTTCAATGACAAGTAAACGGCGACGGTATTATGGATAATGTACTACGTGTAATGTGTATTGTAACGACGCTTTAAGGTATTTCCACGCCAATAAAAGAAATCAGTTTCTCTCTTTCTGTGCGTGTGCGATGGCTAGGAAAATCGACCGCACATAGAGGTCTGATAATGGATGAAGGTAGTCGAAGGAAGATACTAATGCACTTAGATTTTTCTAGTTTATACTACTCTAGATGTAACTTAGATTTTTCATTTTATGTTAATTAACTGATATATTAATTAAAAGCCACAGGGAACACTCATTAAAAGGCATTGTTTTTCTCGAAATGTCGCTCGGTACCTGTTAAGATTTGAAGATTAGAAACGGTTCTTATTCTTTCGCGGCACCCATCGGCAATATGTAAAAACAAATTATACAACCTATTGCAGGCTACTTTAAGCGCTCTAACGGCGCAATCCGTTTCGGGAAATATTGATATTAACCCCTCAAATACAAAAAAAATACAATTACAAAACCAAATTAAAGATCACACTTTCAACTTAAGGCTGTTCTTAACTGCTCTGCTCAACATGCGCAAAACGTTTTGACACATTTACAAATTCATTTTTTAACGTAAAGATACAAAATTGGAAAGCCTAGCCATGGAAGCGATTTGGAATTGGACTGATTTTTCCATTTTTTGATCCATCCATTACCTATTGAGTTAGAAGCGTTTTTGATCACGTGACAGACACGTTTTTCGCTCTCTCTTGAGTGGATATTCCACTTCCGCGCCGAAATTCGGTTCAAAACGCCCACTTTGACACTATTTTCTGAAAGATCTATTGCGTTTGCAAAAAAAAAAAAAAAAAAAAAAAAAAAAACGGGAAAAACAGCTTGATTACATAGTTTCTGGACAACGACACCAGCAAGTTTCATGCATTTTCCAACAGAAATAAGCTAAAATTTATGTCAGAATGTTGCCCTTTTGGATTTCAGAAAGACCTTAAAAAAAGATGACTTCAGTTTAAAGAAATATCACTATTAAAAAAAACCCTACAGCAGAAGTTCTAAACATTTTATTAGCCACGCCCCACCGAAGCATCCCTAAAACGGCGATGGGTCGAGGGGATAATCAAGTAGTACCGAATTCCGTAAAAGAAACATCCTTATAACTCCAAAAATGATAATCCTATTAACTAACAGTTTACTGCGTCGGATGAAGCGTCTCATTTCCAATTAAAATATTTCTTTGAATTGAAATTTGAATGAAATACAGGGTCATGAAAAATCGAAGAGTGTGGAAAATAGAATAACAAATATTTCGGCAACTCATTTTCCGATCGACTTCATTCTTGATGCAAAATTTATGTTTTTTTTTATTGTCTTTTATATCCACTCCTTAAAATAAACAATTTCGAAAATTTTTATATAGGGGAGACCGGGGCAAGATGACGAATGTTTAATTTTTCCGTTTTCCACTAGGTGGCGGCATCAACTGGACACTACAGGCTCTCCTATCGGCCGTTCGTTAAACAATAGTATAGAGACGCTGAAATCGTCATTTTTGTGTTAGTTGTGAAGTTTTGATTGCTTACCGCTGCCACGTTATAACTTTTTTGCATGTGTAAATAAGCTCTGCTACAGGTACAGATAAGATATATCGTTTCTCTTTAATATTTGTGAGTAACTTAGTTTAATTACTACCTATTGCTATGAATACATGTCAATTAATCGCCTTCCCTCATAGCAATGAAAACCAATATTTTTGAACAAGCAGTCCGGGGCAAGATGAGGAGCTCGTCATCCCCAGATCCTGGTAGTAGAAAACCAACTTATAAACCCTCCATAACTTACGACAAATGCTTATTCCGATGCACCAAAGAAGCCTGTTAGTGTTTTTGATTTCAAACCATTGCCTAAAGCAACACATTGGGAGAAAAAAAAGAAAAAGCAGAACACTGAGCTCAAGCATTCTTACAAGCACACCCATCAAAGAAATGTTAGAACAAAGGGAAAAGCAGAAGGAAGAACAGCAACGTTTAAAAAAACAGAGAAAAGAAGCTCGTGAAGCTAAAAAGGGAGTAAAAAAACTCAAACTAAGTTCCTGTAGGCTGTTGCATCAACTTCAAAGGATGGTGTTTTCAGAGAAAATTAAATGGTAATATATTTAATACTACAAAGGAAGACTCTAACAGTTCATGTAAAATTAATTTTATTATGCTTAAAAATAAATTCATAAAGAACAAAAATTGTTAACATAGTCATCCTGCCCCGGTTTCCCCTACCATCAGAACGAACATTTCGAGAGTCCGAAAAAAAATAGTTCCGTATCATCGAGGTTACTGACATTCAATAGGCTTCTTCCCATTATTACGTACTAAGTACACACCCAATTTCAAGTCTCTATGACAATTTGTTCGGGAGATAGAATTGACGGGAACGTTTACAGACACATACACACAGACCGACGGGCGGCATTTTTTTTTTTTTTCTAAAAATATGTTTTTCATAATCTCCAATGCCTGAAACGTGTAAATACCTCAAAAAAAAAAAAAAAAAATCGATTACAAGATTTACCCTATACTACGTATGATGTGTACGTACAAGAAGTCATTAATCTGAATCTAATGACATCTTTGTTGAGGTGTGAACGATTCGCGAATATAAGTGCGTGTCATAATTTCTTTCCCACATGTTTAATTTTAAACGGTAGCACAAAACCAAAAACATCCTCCAATAATCGGCAAAACTCTCATTCAATTTAAACCGGAATAGAAGTTGCGGAACAAACTTATGCTTCCATTTTTGTCGACAAACCTTGTTTCATTGACTCTGAGAAAAGTGTTTCCGACCTTTTTCTTCCTCCTAAAAGCGAACTCCTGTTTGTCAGCGCCGTTTCATAGGCACTCAATCAATATTGGCAGAGTCTCATAGTATATATATTTATATAATAAGGTGAGGTAGAAAATATTGACTCACCGCCACCTCCGTCGATCGTTTTACAGGGAGCGCCCTTTCGTTGAAAACTGTATACTCAGTCAAAACGAAATCGCGAACTTAACATTGCGACGAGCTTTATCAGAACGCTGTTTTCTTTTCTTTTCTTTTGTTTATTTCTAGGTTTATTTCATGATCATAAGCCTTTACATTGGAAATAAAATTACAATGACATTTAAATGTAACGTATCGACGTAAGTGCCAACCAAATTTATGTTTGAAATGTACATGTGTTGTTAAATGTTTTATTGCCAAAAATGTTTTCCAAGCAACATTAAGTTGGTAGGTATTTTAAATGACCTTCATTGCATGCTTCAAAACTGTCGACTCAACAAGGCTGTATCAAGCTTTTGTAGAAATTTTATTTTTACCCCCAGTTCCATTCGAAAAAATTGGAATAAATTGTAAAGATTGCTTACAAAATGCATTTTTTCTTCCAAATATACCAATAGAATCAAACAATTAAAAAAAAACTAGCGTATAATTTTGATTTTTGAATCTTGGCTACAGGTGATTTTCGAATTTTGATATTTAACGTTTGTTTACAGTTATCCTGACAAAAATTTCGAAGAGGAAACCCTTAGGGTTCCCCCATCTTTTACGTCCATGCGCGGTGATTCAAAATGGATTGTTCAAATTCGAATGATAAGGAGTGATAGTGCACCCAGTATACAACAAACAACTTTCGTACAAGTCGTCATTTACTCGAAAGTACAAAACGCCTCACTTGAAACTGAACTTACTTTAAAAATAGTGAAGATATTTTCAAAACTTGCAACCTTACTTTGCGTGGAAAGGTCACCCTTCCAATGGGACACTCCTTATTGCTTCATGCCATGGACAGTACGCATATATACGGTTTCACATACCGAAATACTGTCCGTACCTTCACTTTTCACGATGTCACACAAAACAAAGTACCTCTGTGTAAAATGTCTTTATTTTTTGTTAAAAGCATGAGAGAATGTTATATTCTTACTAAAGCAAGGCACTCTGATTTTTTTTTGTAGAATGGACTATACAACAATTGTTTTTGGAATATGTTTGGTACCACACTTTAAAGTTTGAATGATCTTTTCTGAAACACCATACGCCGTTCATTCATACACCATTTTGACACGATCCTATCCCATTATGGGAATATACTTTTCAATTGAAAAATATTTGGAAATGTAGTGTTATTCAGGCCTTTTTTTAAAAATCTGGCAAAAATGAATACAAACAACTATTTAAAACAATGAATTAAATCTCTATTCGGATAATGAAATCCTTCTATATATATAAAAAAGTAACAATTTGGAAATGGACCAATGAAAATCTGCGTAGATACCGAGAAACGCATCTGATTGGTCAGAGCTTTCTGAATCTATAAAGGGGTTACGAAGGGGGGCGGCTCTGTCGCCAACTAGACAATATATCGCCAAATTTGGCGACCAAAATAAGTCGCCAAATGTGACGCCAGCTTGGCGCTATTTCCAATATTTCGCCAAATTTTCATAGACTCCCATTGAAATCCAATAAGGTTTACTTGCTTACAGAAAATCAACAAATTGAGATATTTCAATGCAACAAAAACTAATATGAGCTATGAATAGAGTTTAATTGAACCATTTATATTATTTCTAAGCACAAACACTAACTATTTACAATATTTGTAACACTATATTATAAATAATTTTATATTTAATAATTATTATAATTATTAAACTCTGTAAGCTCTAATGATTATATGCTTGAAGATAAGGAAATAAATTTGTCAAGAGTTGGAGAGGAGCGCGTTTTTAACAAGTGGAATCTAAAAATTGAATTCATAGAAAATAAGGGATCGCGAAGCGAACCAGAATTGAAACGGGAAACAGTTACGTCTGGAGTTGACTAGAAAATAGGGATTGCTTCGCGATATCGAATGGAATTGCGAAGCGATTACGCAGGGGGTTGGTGAGCATAGCGAGCAGGGGGGGAGGAGCCCCCCTAGTTTAGAATAAAAAATAATTTAAAAAAAAAATAAAAAATTAGAGATTTAAAAACTGATTGCACTTTGCACACCACAATCTAGGCAAGTAAAAGAGGGTTAAATGGCTCTGCATAGTTCTAGATCGCTATAAAATCTATGTCACTGAACTACCTTAACCCAGTTAAACATCATAGAGCGCTTAAAATAATGCTTCGATTTTAAAACTGCTTGCTTCAACGCATTTATCGTACAATTATCTATTGAACTACAATTTTTTCTGTTTCTATACGGAATGATTTTTTCCGGGATAAGCCAAAGAAGTGAAACGCTCACAATCCATTCATAACGACAAGAGCAACAGAGTTAGTTACTTTTTTTTAATAGAGAGACTTCAACTAAAGTTTCGCACTTAAATTTTACTTATCTTTTTAGGAACTTGTAAAGAACCATCAGATTTTTTTCTAACTTAGGGGATACCGGGGCTAGTTGACCGGGGTAAGTAGGCGCAGTCCTCATAAATCGCCTGTTTGTGGATAGATTGTGCAACCAGTCAAAAAGTACCTTTCTTTTTGTTTTTTGAAATCCTCATTGTGGTTTTGCAGCGTTATCTACGTGCAGTGGACATTCGTTACGATTTGTCTGTTTTTTGCACTCATAAGTCATTTTTTGTTGCTTCATTCTTTTTCTAATTTCTAATACTTATCTTAATAATTGCGATTTAACGTGTGCAATTTTCCTTAGTGTACGAGTAACAGTATCTATCCCATATGTGATTTGCTTGGATTATTTATGCTTAGATGATTACGTGTCCCTTTTGTGAAGAAATTTATTATGGGGCTAGTAGGCACATTGAACACGAGGCAAGTTGGCTCGGTGTCTGGTGCGTGCTGGTAGCTTGAAAAACATCAAACACCGAGAAAAGTGGTTGCAATGCAAGATTTTGCGCACACGAGGCTTGCTAAAACGGAGACACTCGATTTTTTATTTGTGACAACTGTGACGCTGATGATGATATCGAGTAGGCTAGAAGTTACTCAATGTTAATGTTGTATTCATTATTTTTATATCATAATTTAGAATTTACATTGTACGACGATAACGCCTTTGTTTAAACTTACTGGTAATAATGAAATTTATTTATATATTGCGTGTCTTATTTCAGTTTCATTTAAATTTTTATAAAGCGTGTGCCAACTTACCCCATAGGTATAGGCAACTTGTCCCGTGACGGGGTAGGTTGGCGAAAAATTTTCCTATTACTTTAGGCTTCCGCTAAATATAAACTACAAAAGTCTACAAACTCAAAACTCCGAGTATTTATAGCCCAATGTCTGTTCTTTAAAAGTACAGTTAAAGTTTCATAAAAAACTGAAACAAAAAATGAATAAAAATCAATAACTAAAAACTGCGCCAACTAGCCCCGGTCTCCCCTATATTCTGATTATGCGTTTTAAGATGGCATTCCTTGTAAGTAGGATCTCACAAATAGCTGCCTTTTTAGGTGCGTTCGTAATGATATAAATACGTAACACGTATAGTCGTCGTCGGTCCGCCTATAACATCGGCAAAAACGACCCAATCGAAAGGTTTGAAATTTAATATACAGTATAACTTTTACAATCCGGCATCATCGGGACCGACACTATGCCGGATTTTTGAAGGAATATCAAAAGTAGTAACTAGAAATATCAAAAGTAATACTATATTCTCAATAGTGCCTTTAGCCATCATTTAATTCATTATTAAGTGATAATTATGCAAGAAAAAGAGAAAATTAAATTTTAAAAAACTTACTTTAACCTTTAACTGATGTGACTAAAATTTGTCGCACAACTGATGTGATCCGGTCTCTCAAACCCCTCGAATAAAATGAATAAAAAAAAATAACTCAAATGGTTGAATTTACTTAAATTTTGTCCTAACAATATCGTTGTACTTCTCTTAGGAGCATGTGAATTAAATTGCACGAAAAAAGTATTTTATTCATATTATTTAACTTCAGTACAGAAAAGTAAAAAGCTGTAAAAGTGTTTACAGCTGGGAGTCGCGGGGTCTGGGAGACCGCGTGACATCAGTTAAAGGTTAATTGACATTTTATATGTTACAGAAAAAAAATCTAATAAAGAATGAAAATATTTCTTCTCGTGTAATTTCGGAAACATCGATGTAAATTGTGTTTGCTTCAATTTTTTGGGTGTTCTTTAACAAGTTTTTTTAGTTGTTGTTGTTGTTGATGTATTTTATAGAAAAGAAGAATGTCTATACAGAGGTACAGACTTGGTTCGCTAAAGCATATATTAATTCTCTAGTCAAATTCATGCATTTTTCTAGTGACACCTTTTCTTCCGCCGCGCCGGTTGTTCATCCTCGTCTTCTGAGCTGCTACTAACATTATCGCGGTTCTATTACGCACAGCGCCAGCTATCTAGCTGCCCGTTACATTGTTCGTTGTTGATGCACTTTCGTCATTGCTTATCCACATCCATTTTTCCGACACTTAATGCATTCTCAGATTTTGCGTGTTCAATCAGGTCATAAATTGCGGCCTTTTCACAGGAAATGTGGGAGCCTGAAAATTCTGCCTCATCATTGATGTCGCCGTTGCCGAAAATTCGTTCCGGCCATATAGTGTGCCATGCATTCGCCAAAGTTGTTCACGTTGCTGAGCAACGGTGCAGCCCCCAGAAAATTTGTTCAGAAAATAAGCGCCTCTGGCAAATAAAAAAAAAGTCAAATATTCTATTTTTGCATTTTTACTTTCAATCTTGAAATTTTCAATTCATAAGGAATTGCTATTTTTCTTTTCTCTTAACCTGAAAGTGCAAAAGAAAAATCAAGAGAAAAGATGGTTTTGATGCCGGATTTTTCAAGTTGCCGGATTTTTGAAGTCATACTGTATATAGAATCGTTGCAGAATTGTGTCGAGCCCTTTCAAATTTTATGAAAATCGAATCAAAACTTAAACAGCTATTAGTAAAAGTTTTCTTCATCCTATTAAATCCTATCGTACGTAATTAATTCAGTGCTGTCCCGTGATAGATTCTAGGTTCCCATGGGGATGACGTCCTCTTGAAGAGTGAGTCCTGAATGGAATCTATAGATAACCGTAATAAATTTTGTATTCGTACTATTGCGTGGTGGCATTTTACTAAAAAATTACACGTGATCAAAAACAGGGTGTACATTGCGAAAAGTTATCAGCAAGAACTCCAGCATTCTCATCCCGATGAAATTAAGTTGAGTAATAAACAGGAGGCATAAAGTTGAAAAATTACCCATGGAAACAATAAAATTTATTGTGAAGAGATATATAACTCAAGGCGGTCCCCTTACACGAGCAATTTCTTCGACTTTACATTTCGAAGGTTAGTAGAGAAATTTTCACCTCATATAACGTATTGAGCCATTCCAATACACCATCTAAAAACCGTTAGCTTTTCTACAAATAAAATTCAAACATCCAATGACGTCAATCTGGCAATAGGTACGGATGAAAAAATGTTTTATAATGATTGTATGAAATAAACAATTCGGTAATTTATTTACTTGTTCTTATTTCTATTAAATAGTGACAGCTGTTTAATTTCTATCATAAACATTTTGCAAAGATTAACGAAATGCAAAAGGCAAGTACCTTAGCTAAAGATTTATTTTTGACGGGAAATAATATTATTATATGAAAGAGAGCTTTTTAGATGAGATAAAAAAGTTATATTAGCCAATAAATGAATAGCTTTTAAGATTTATGAGAGCACAAATAATTTAACGAAAAGCAAATTGGGAACAAACTTGATCCTGAGTATATTAATTATCAATATATGATTTTCCATCATACGTACACTTTTGCACAAGAGTAAAATGTAACTCATACGAACAGCACCGAAAAACTGGCGATAAATCACAATTAAAACAATAAAAATTTCTATAAATCACCATAAAATCAACACAATACACAGGACGCGTTTCGAACTGGAAAATATAACAGCTCGTCAACAGACAATGTATTTTACTTTTAAAAATTGTGATAAACTTGTCAATGATCTCTCATCATCTCGTTTTCTCGCTTCAGCTTGGAAATTACTTTTGTAATCCTTTTTACTCTTTTCTTGTTTCTTTTAATTTTTTATGGTTAAGAACAAAAAAATTATTTCTGTTGCTTTTCTTTCTCTCTTTTGTTATTTATTTATTTATTTATTTCGGAATTTACTTCTTTATTTTATTCTAATTTTCTTTATTTCTCTTATTTCCTTTTTTTTTCTTTCATTGTGGCAACACTTTCCTATTCTGCATGTGCTCCTCTGTGATTGGTGTTTATCTTACAGGTAGCGCCACCTTTCGCACTCTTTGTAAGCTCTTTGTAAGTTCATTTGTGACCTTGTCCCCTAACGGACGCCTGTTTACATTGGCTGATGACGGATGCTCGAAACGCGTCCTGCATATTGCTTTGATTTTAAAGTTATTTATATAAAGTTTTATTATTTTAATTATGTAACTCATTCTTTGAGGAATAATAACACTTGCAGATTCATAATATATAGTATTTTTATTTTTTCGTAAATCATTCTTTATTACACAACCTGTCAATTTTTTTACCTTTTTCGCCTATTTTTTAAAGTACACACTTAAACACATTTTTTAAAGTATCTATCATTCTTTTTAAATGATTTGTCATTTTTATGAAATTGAATTCAAAAGTGTCGTTTTAAAAATAAAATTAAAAAAGCTTTATACGACTTTTTAAATAAATCCTATTTCATAATTTTCACATAAGAGAAATTTTATCCGTGGAAAAGTTATGTGCAGACCAAATCATTGAATGAAAGAATTTTGTGAATAAAATCGAATAAAGAATTTCCTACTTCCTAAAAAAATAAATCAGCGCTTCAAAAAAGGAGGATTAATCCATCTAAAATAAAATCCGTTTTGGAGGAATAGCGTTGCTCAAAAGCATCGATGAGAAATAAATTCGCAGAAGATTAAATATTCTTTTTTTTTATCTTAACTTTAACTGTATCGCATCATGATTTACGGTTGCCTCAAGATGCTGTTTCTTTCGCTGTCACTTCTGGAAATTCAGTCTCAGAATGCCCAATTGGACTGCATTTTCGTGATAGATCCCCTGACTTTATCGCAAAATGAAAAACGCTACTTTGTACCAGATTTACTGATGCTTAGTATATAGCACGATTGGTATTAAAAATGAAATGTGTAGCATTTGTAGATTATTTCCATGGGCGATCAGAAGTCTTCCGCTGTATTACGGTCAATGCGAAAAAATCGTTTCAAGTTCATTTTAATGATGTTAGACTCTTTTAAACAGAATAAAAGGAATAGGCATTGCAGCAAGTGCACTCCATCATGCATTAGTTTGCGCTGTCTTCGCCTGACGGGACAGGAGCCTTAATCAAAGTATCTACATATAGTAACATGTAGATACTTTGTACATACGACATATAATAATAATAATATCTACATATCTAGTAATCTACATATGCATATGTTAAACACTACACATTATTTCCTATTTTCATGATTTCTGGACCCATGACTATAGCTAGATGTAAACAAGTGTATCGCGTGATTTTCCTATGACCTACTAGAGTAGGTAAGTAATATTCAGTATTGGCAATATTTTTGAAACTATTTTAGAGAGTCCTGAGCCGAATTAGGCGTCAAATAATACCGAGAAATTGTTTCTATACCATTAAATGTTTACCACACACACAGAGACATAAAAGATCCACGTTACTACAATCTATTTAGCCCGTAACCACTTTTTGCGGTCTCACAGACCGCTGCATTTTTCCATTTTCACAAAGTTTCAGTTTAACTCTAGATACCGGTTAAATTTTGTTTTATTTGGAGTCCTTTTACTTTCACTAGAGACTTTTGAATAGTTGGATTTTAAATGTAATAGTCCTGTACGTGAAGTTTAATACAGAGAGAGTATTTTGAGAGTTAATGTAGCATTTTATTCAGCTTTAGATTAAGCGGTCTGACAGACCACTCACGGTAGTTATGCCACACTCTTTGTCACTCCGGTTACGGGTTCATTTTGCGTTGAATTGCATTCGCATAAATCAGTTTGCAGTGAACCCAATGACGGAAGACGTCCTGTCCTATAGTCACACTGGCATCCGAAATTGTTTCCATTCTCTATCACTTAATTTAAACATAATGTTTTTAAAGGGCCAATCTTTCATAATTGGGTTCACCTGATTACAGAATTTCCACCCATAGATCTATAACTAAGAAACATAGAAAGATACAAAAACCATTCATGAAAGAGGATCAAACGAACAGTAAAAGTCACCTCAAACTGCGATGACTAAAACCTAATAACCATTTCCTAATCGGGTTCACCAGATTAGAGAACTGACGTAGAATGATGAGTTATATTACTATCACAATATCATAAAAATTACCCAACTAACAGTGCAATTCCCGTCAAAATCCGCCCAGTAGAGCTTGAAACATAAATGGTCGGAGTGAAATATTAATAATTAATGATTAATGATTTAATGATGAATGAATAAATGATTTTAGTGAATAAAGAAAGTTACGAATAAAATCAAATAAGGGAATCCCTTCCTCGCAAAAACGCCTCGAAATAAGCAGTTTTTATTATTATTATTATTATTACTATTAACACACGCTAACAAAGTTGAAAACTGTTTATGACTTCGGGTTGTCTGTCCGTCTATCCGCGCTCTAACTCTCGTTAGGCTCGGATTGCCCTGAAATTTTTGGATATTATTGACGTTTACCCTAGCACGTTCCCTATTTCAAATGAACTTTGTAGAATGTTTAGTTCATTTACAGGGACAGTGGAAATTTTCCGTTACATTACGGTCAATGGGAAAAAATCGTTTTAAATGATTTTTAATGATGTTACATGCTTTAAAACATAATAAAATTGATATGCATTTATAAAGTACACAAAAATATGCATTCTGTAGAATATGCGGTGCAAAGAATAGTTATTATTCATTGACAGGGCCTTACAAAAGAATTTCATTTCATAATGATATAGAGGTGGAGGGAACTGTTTGCTGCGTATTTTAATTACGTTAAACTATTTCAAATATAATAAAATTGATATACGTTGCTAAAGTTTACTATAACTTATTTCATATATATTACGAAGTGCGTAGCATTTACACACAAAAGATTTCAGATACTACATTGTATCAGAAGTACTGTACAGTAGCGATGATTGCTGGAAATGCATTTTTAATTATGATATGTGCTTTTATGCTTCACTCTATTTATGCATACTGTAGGGTGTGTATAAATTCAATAATTCATATACAGGACTACACAAAAAAAATCGTAAGGGTTACTGGGTAGGAGCGCAAATTGCTTAAAGGAGGTTTTAAAATGAGTTATGCATTCTTACGCTGAACTGCATTTAGTTTGCTAAGAAATGTTTGTAGGATATAGATAAAATTATATACAGGGTCACCCAAAGAACTGGATACATGGTCGTCTTTAAATGATAAATTATGGAAAAGTGATTTCAATAGTTTTAAGAGTGTTTTGGTTTTAATTAAATTTTAGCTAAATAATGACGTGTAATAAAGATTCTAGGTAAACTACAGGGTTGTGCAAAAGTATTCAAGTATGTTTACGTCTATTAGTATAAATTGCTGTAAGAGAAATTTCAACCTGTTATGCGTTTTCTCGCTAAACTTAATTTTCAAATTATATAGTATATATATCAATCTACAGATGCAAATACAGGGCTGCCGAAAAGAATTGGGATACATATTTCGCTATGAACGGTAACTGCTGAAATTTTCAAATGTTTTATGCGTTTTCTAAAATGTTTATTTAGTTATCTTATTTCCCTAAACAACGAACTTTCTAAAAGCATTCAAGAAGTGGTGGAAAGCGTTTCATAATCTCCGCTTAACGCATGATTTTTCTTTCTTGTTATTATTTATGAGACCGGTTGATCCATCCAAAAAAATAAATAAATAAATAAATAAAATAAAAAATCCGTTTTTTGAGGTATAGCGTTGTTAAAAATCATGGGCCAGAAATGAATTCGTAGAAGATAATCATTTCCTAAAGGCAAAGAACCTGTCAATGAAATCTTTTTCTATTTACTTTTTACGTTGGACTCAACAGGAAATACATTTTTCGACTGAAAATTCCAACTTTTTAAACGAAATCTCGGTGGCTTCGGTCGGAAATGGGCTCGGGGCGAGATTTTAACGAACTCATAACGAGATGAAAACGGCTGATCCATGGATGCCTCTTTTAGCTAGAAAGCATCTTCGTATTTCTTCCCCCCTGTCCATTTGAATGGGTAACGGCGGAAAAGGCGAAATTTGAAAGTTGGGTTCATCTAAAATGAGCTCTAAATAGGAAGAGGAATGCCTCTGTTGCATACTCACGATCTCAACTTAGGGACAGGGCCTTAGGACAGGTGTATAAAAACGTAAGCACCAATTTATTATTATTTTTTTTTTTTTATCTAAAGAATTGAACATTTTTTTTTCTAAATGAATTGACTATCTAGTTAATCTAGAATTTAAGAGGGAACCAGTCCTTAGTGCACAAAAAATATTTTTTACTTTCTTCAGTCAAAGAAAGTATCGTAATTGACATTTTTTTCGACTTCTGGTTTTCAACGGATTGACACATTTCAGGGGTCGGAGATCCCGATACAAAATGTCAAATGTTTATACAAAATGTCTGTCTGTCCGTGCGCCTGTCTGTCACCATTGTACCATGAAAAAGTGCATTAAGTTATGCATAGGAATTGAACCAATTTTTTGTGTATGTTTTTGCCTATGCTATGGCAAGCAGGTCCTCTACTGAATTTGGAGGAATTCTGCGCTGTCGATTTTTAGGTCATTTTGTTTATTTTACCCTCGAGAAGTATATGAAGTTAAGCATAGAATTACAGTGAAACCTTCCTGTGCGACCACCTCCCTGAACGATCATTTATTCATGGAACGAAATTTATTTAGGCTCAATACTAATTTTACTTCCATTCAGACACCATCCCAGTTGAGCTCCCTCCACGAGCGACCCATTTCTTGGACGAAAATGAAACCAATCTCGTTTTTTCCGGAAGAAGTTTTTATCAGGAAAATAATTCCGAAGAGAGCATTATTCATCCAACTTCTTAACTAAGTTTATGTATTTTTTTTATTCCGATAACTTTTAAGTGTTTAAACTCCTTTGCGTCTTTTTAGGTAGTGAACTTAACTAGGATGACAAATTGAGAATGACGGTCCATAAACTCCCCTACCCTTTTCTGGCAGAAAAGTAAAAAAAAAAAAGATAGATTAATGAAATCGTCATTATTTCTTCCCGTCCAAAGATAAAAAAAAAAAAAAAAAACATCTATTGACTGAACATCGAAAGGACTTGAAAATAAAAGTTAAAACCGTAAAACCAAAAAGTATTTATTGTCCATCAATCCATATATTCATTTTTTAAACTCTGCAGTCATTAATTTATGTCATTAACTTTTGCTTTGATACTTAAATTTTTATGTTTTTTCCTAATGTGAAAAGTGAATTTTAGTTACATTAAGACACATACACCTTTTTCAACCATTAAAATCTAGATTTAAACAGGACCTCCATTAAGAGACCCCCTCTCGGAGCGACCCGTTTTTATTGGAACGGAATGGGGTCGCTTTAGGGAGGTTTTACTATAAATGAAATTTTTTGAGTAAGTTTTTAGTTATGGCCAGCAGGTCCTCCTAGAATTTCGAAATATTCTTATTAAAGGGGGAGCTGTAATAGCGATTTTTTATGTAATTTTCTCAGAAGGTGCCAAAGAGGCATCCACAGAATTTTTAATTTTCTATAATTTTCAATCTTGCTTTCTAATAGACTCTAGTGACCTCCAATTAACTGTCACGTCGTTTTCACAAAAATTGATAGCCAATGTCTGTTTCAAAACCCATTTCTGAAAGATTATCTACCTTAATGGGAAAGTGAGGCTCCATTTTTCGGTGCCTAAATGAAACTACTAAGTCATTTCATACATTTAAGAATAAAAACGACTTAGTCAATGTGTCGGGAAATGCTGAATTTTGAGCCTGTGAGTTGAGAAACCTTGAGACCCTACACAAGTCATGCGAAGGAGCTGGAACACTAAAGTTAATCCTATGGAATCGTTTTTCTATCAAATGTATCGCTTGCAAATTGATATTTTTATTTATTTATTTTTTGCATAGGATAGCTGACGTCGATCTCTTAACCAGGGTACTTTTAACTTTTTCGATTTTGGTTCAAGTTTTTTTTAAATGAGGTTATTTTTATTTTTGGAACCGAAAGTAATTTTATCAGACGATACGTCATTACTTTCTTCTATCTTCAGTAGAAGAAAGCATTGTAATCGAAATTTTTTTCACCTTCCGGTTTTCGACGGATTGTCATGTTTTAGGGGTCAGAGATGCTAAAAAACATGTTTATGGAAAATGTCTGTCTATCTGTGTGTCTGTAGCCATTGTACCATCAAAAAGTGTATGAAGTTATGCATAGAATTGAACCCAATGTTTTGTGTATATTTTTGGCCATGGCAAGAAGGTCCGCCTTGAATGCGGAAAAATGCCACCGGAAGGGGGCGCTGTCATAGCGATGTTTGTGTGATTTTCCTAATTTTTCGTAGTTCTATTGTACACCAGTGGCTCGTGAATGGACGGGCACGTCCCATCCTGATAAGCCGACTATTCGTGATTTTAATCAAAATCATGATGGAGATGAACTCGTTTTTACTCCGATTACTTGACTGAATATAAAGTTATGCATCGAATTGAACCAATTTCTTTTTTTAAAGTTTTTGGCTATGGCAAGTAGGCCCTTCCTTTATTTGGAAAAAATCCGCCGAATGGGGCGCTGTAATAGTGATTTTTGTGCGATTTTGAATAGTGTACCATCGAAAAGTGTTTGAAGTTATGCATAGAAGTGAACCCTATTTTTTATGTATCTTTTTGGCCATGGCAAGAAAGTCCTCTGTGAATTTGGAAAAATTCCGCCGGAAGGGGGCGCTGTAATAGCGATTTTTGTGCCATTTTCAATATTGTACCATCGAAAACTGTATGAAGTTATGCATAGAAGTGAACCCAATTTTTTGTGCATGTTTTCGGCTACGGCAAGAAGGTCCTCCCTGAATTTGGAAAATTTTCGCCTGTAGGGGACGCAGTAATAGCGATTTTTGTGTAATTTTCTTCATTTTTGATAGTTTTATTATACACTGGTGGCTTGTGAAGTGACGAGAACTTCCCATCCTGATATACCGGCTATTTGCGAACAGCTGAAATGCAACAGAATGACGGAAAACTATTGATTTTAATAAATATCATGATCTAGATGACGTCGTTTTGACTCCGACTCATATCGACTGAATCAGAAATTTAAGATGAAAGTCAAAGTTGATATAGCATTAAACTAATAAAACTGAAATATTGACATTTGTAACCACCTTTTGAAATATTAAAATATATGAGATAGAAGAAAGTTTTGGGGTTGGCACATCCAACTAGTTTTTATGAAACTTTCCGATTGGAAGTATGTGTCTAGAGGCAATATTGAAGGAAATAGCCTATATTTTCAAACTTTATGAATCACCCTGTATATAAACTCATAAAAAAATCTGTGCATCTGTTAATTTTCGAACCCTTTTGTAGGCGTGTATAGTGTATTTCAGTAAAGTTTTATAAATATTAAAATAACAAAACCCTATCAATCTAAAATGCTATAAAAATAACTCAAAGAAGTCGATTTAAATAATCACACCAGTAGATACCGTCATACTCTGTGCAATGCTCATATACCTGATAATAATACGTTAACGAACTTATTTTTTGGGATATACTATTTGAAATTTTCCGGATATATATGACCCTTTCATTCCTACTCTACCTAACGGGGCATCCGACCCGGTGCCCAGTACGTCTACATACCTGTACCAAATTCGGATGAAAAATATGTATTATATCCTAAAATGGAGGACGAATCGACACAAGGCCTATCAAGGGTGACTGGTCGAATCTTGTAAGAGAGATGATATCGTGAGATGGATAACTATAAATCTAAAATCGATTCCTTTTCTCGGATAGAAGCGGGGATAATGACGTGGCCAATTGAGCAGAATCCATCAGGGCGATAAAATGAAAGCTGCATTTCCCGGTGGGGGTGAAAAGGAGGGAAAGAGAATGGGGTGATCGGACTAGCACATTTTGAGATATTGAATTTTAGCAATAACAAAAAATACTATGTTGTATTTAAGGTCAGATTCCCATACTTTCCGACCGTTTGAGCATCATCATGTTCAAATAGAAATATTTTCCAAGTTTTTTTGAGGAATTAAAATACAGCCTTAAACGTTTCAATATCTGATTAGTAAGTAAACCCCTCCGAAATTAAAGAATATCATTGCACTAAAATGGACCTAATTCTATTTGAGAATGAATCAGGAGTATATGAAATACCATTTAATAGAGCAGGCGAATCAAAGAATTAACATATTGGCATGACTAACAGAAAATTTAAGTACAGAAAAAAGGAGTCTATAAGCTCATGAAGTTGGGCTATGCTTCGAGGGATCGTACTCAAACAGCCTAATGTACTAGAAGATTTATTTCACACGTACATGCATTGCAGCCTAAGGCAGTTACTTCGGGCAAGTTTTAAGATAAGTTTTAGATTAGATAATCTAATAGCATTTAAAAATATAAAAAGAGGTATCATTTTGTAAAGAATTGCTGCTCTTTCTTTTCATCATTTAACACCGTTTAACACGTCACTCACCGGTGACTGATCTTTCCCTTTAAAAGCGTCATTCACCGATGACTCACGTCTAAAATGTGATATAAAACTAAAAAAAATAGACATTGTTTTAAGTAATTACTGAAAATTTATTTAAAATTTACCCTAAAACACTCTAAATTTTTCAGCGCTTCAGTGTCAGTTATCGTGGCACTCGACGTGTTAACAAAACTTCTGTTCCTATCATAATTTTAAAATATTTATTTGCTTAAAAGACGTTATAAAAACACATTAAACGTAAATTAAAAACTTTATTTACATGTTTCAACTCATTTTCTGAGTCGTCATCAGAATGTATAATACAAATGCATAGTGAAAAATGGAAAAAATCATCGAAAATAAACAAGTAATCCTGTAATGCGCCCTCTATTTTCGGGATGGCTCGTGTTCCCTCTAAGTCGCGATGCCGTAATTTATCCAACCATTCAACCCATAAATTCGGGATACGAAAAGATAATGTATCGTTACAAACTCCTGAACCCCTTAAATAAATTTCAATGGACTCTCTTATGAATAATTGTAAATAAAAATTAGACCTGTAGATGATTTTACTCTCGTTAAAAAGTATGTTAATGTTCTCTATTTGATTTAGCCGGGATAAAGCAGTATTACCTCTATTGTATTTTATGTCCGCTATAGGTTCTTTGCCTCTGATACTGAATTTTCGTTGGGTTATACCTATATAATGATTTTTGATTCATCCCTCCCTAAAAAATGGAATTCTTCAATTCAAAACTTCTGTTATTTTTAAACTTATATTTTTAGTAAAAGTTGTATATATTAATGTGTTTCATTTGGCTACAGCACCCGTTTAAACAAAAATTCAAAGTGACTCCTTTTAATTTATGAAACCATAAAATTTATTACTCAAATATCTGTTGTAAAAACAAGTTCGATAATGTCTTCACTCTTTCTGTGACTTCATATTGCGTATATGTTCTGAAATGCAGAGTGTTTGTACATTAAAAGGTCAAACGTTTCCTGATGCATCCAGTCATTAGAGTTTTGGGAACGCGAAGATGTTTTTATTGGATTCAAGTCGTACATTTGAAGACGTATATATCAAGTTGTATATTTCTTAACCAAGATTAACTCACAGTTATATTATTAAAGTAAAACGCCCATATTTCAAAACGTACTTGCACCTTAGTAAACCATAGGATCATTGACTACTTAGACCAGAGGTTCCAAATTTTTAGACCGGCGTACCACTAAATCGAAGTTCATATTTCCGCGTACCACCAAGTAACAAGCGTCATGCTAATGCAACGTAATGCTTTGCAAATTACATTGGCTATGAATGGATTCATGAAAGATGCCCAACCATTTAAGGAATTTATGACAGCATTTTCAACTGAACAGCAACAGTTTTCTGAAGGATTTATGCCTGTGCAATTTTTGAATATTTGAACACGGAATTCAAATAGTGTAACTGTTCAGGTAAATCCAATTTTATCCCTTTTGAATGTTTTGATACTTTTTCGAATACAGGCATAATTGTACCAGGGGTTCAAGCATAACATAACTTCACTCATTTCAATAGCTAACAAGTTACAAGGGAAGTTACAAGTTCAAATGTGAAAATTGAAAAAAAGCAGCGGTCTGTGAGAAAGAAACATGAAACATTTGGGAAATAATTAAAAAGTACACTCCATTCATGCTTCATAATTCACATAAACGACGATCAAGAAACCCAAACTAGTTTTAACTTTGAGCGCATCAAAACATGTTTCAGGACATTGAAATCAAACGTCGTTGCGGTACTCAGTTTTAGGTAAGTTTGTGACTCTTTTAATGATGATAGGAATAAACAAGTTGGAAATTGCACGTCAAATGTGGCAAATGAGGTGCGTTCGTACTATAACTAGTTTTATAATTATTTTTTGCACCCCATATTGTACTGAATGTATAATTTTTTTGCACTTCGTAAAGTGCATAGTCTGATACATCATTAAAATGCACTTCCAATAATTTTTTCGGAACACTTTTGACTGTCCCTGTAATTAAACTATACATCCGATTTTCCTAAAATTTGAAATAGCTCAACAAAATTTTGCAACAATTATATCTTTAAAATTTCAGACCATTCGGAAGGCTCTAATATCATTAAAATGCACTTGCAATAATTTTTCCCATTGGCCGTAATGTAAAGAAAACTTTTGACTGTCCCTGTAATTAAACTATACATCCGATTTTCCTAAAATTTCAAATGGCTCGATAAAATTTTGCAACAATTATATCTTTAAAATTTCAGATCATTCGGAAGGCTCTAATATCATTAAAATGCACTTGCAATATTTTTTTCCCATTGGCCGTAATGTAAAGAAAAACTTTTGACTGTCCCTGTAATTAAACTATACATCCGATTTTCATAAAATTTGAAATGGCTCGACAAAATTTTGCAACAATCATATATTTGAAATTTCAGACCATTCGGTTGGGTAGTTTTTGCTCTGTTACATGCGGACAGACGGACGGACAGAAGGACGGACAGACGGACGGACTGAACGACGACTATAGGTGCTACGTATTTATATAATTACGAACGCACCTAAAAAGATGCTATTTTGTAGTTTATGTCTCATTCTGGTTCAAGTCTCCCAGACTACTACTATACTTTGGCTATTATTTTCAAACGTGACCTAGTCAAAATGAGGAATTAGATAGAGTAGTTGGGGGTAAAGATACGCATGGGGCAAAGATACGCACTGGCTGATTTAATATGAAGAAACATATCTACAATCATGACCTCTAGGTGGTAGTTAGGTCTCAAGTTTAGTAGTTGTGTGTTCAAACCTTGTGAAAAAAGTAGCACTCCGTGCCAAGAAAATGAGATAAGTTTAAATTTTCGCATTTCGATCTAATATTTTTAAATTTTCACTTTATTGTTTAGTTGACAATACTTCGAATTTTTACAAATCCAAAAATTCAATGGAGAACGGAAGCTCTATAGCTTCTAAATGCCGTATAGTTTACCTCGATCGAATTTGTTTAAACTTGTAGGTAGCCGGTTAAGTAAAATACTGTAGAATGGGGTAAAAGTACGCATCCGTCTTGGGGCAAAGATATGCCCAAGTTTAAGATGTGGGGCTTTGCCCTATAGCCTTAGCTAGATGCAAAGCTTTCCACAGTTACGTTGTGGAAAGTTTTATTTTTTATATTGTGTAAAATATAATAGCTACTGAACTAATATAAGCTAGTTAACTACCTTTTCCTTTTCTAGTTAAGTTTTTTTCAATATAGAGCGTAGGTATCTACCTACCTATTTTTAAAAATCAATATTCTTATTCATAAAACGATTTTGTTTTAAGTCTTAGCCCTTAACTCTTTTAACGGTCTCACAGATCGCTGCTATATTCAGTTTTCATAGCTTAACTTGTAATTTTCAATTTAACTATTGATGTTAATTTAATTTTGATTCATTTGGAAACTTAGTAGTATCGCTATAGACTTCTAAATGAGGATAATTTTTATTATAATAAGCCATTACATACAGTTTAGCGCAAAAACAGTATTTTATGAGCCAGTCAACCCTTTTATTCATCCTACGATCAAGGAATCTTTGGGACCGCTCACAGTATTTACGCAACAATTTTTTTCATAGTACTTAGAGATTAACTGCTATTTGAGATCTCGCAGACCGCTGGTTTTTTTTTTTTTTTTTTTTTTTTTTTTTTTCGTGATTTAACTTACAATTTTCAATTTAACTATAAATACTAGAGAAATTTACTAATGTTTTTGCATAACTCATTCGTTTTATTGGAAATGGGGCAAAAACCTACAGTAATTGGGAAAAAATACGCATTGCGTATCTTTGCCTCACTTTTACCCCAACCGATGAGGCAAAGATACGCAGAGCAATGTTTTTTAAAATTTTCAATTTCTCGCAGAATCATAATTTGACAGAATGTCGGTTGATGGTGGCACTTGCCTAAGGTTCTAATCCAATATTTTAATCACTCAATACATAAGTTTAGACTAATGTGCGCGTTAAAAATCAAAATCTGTGGAAAGTGCGTATCTTTACCCCCACCTACTCTATTTGTTGACTATTTTGATCCACGACGATCTACTGCAGCATCTTATTCTGTCATCAGATCCAGTGATATTGCAAAACTATCGGAAGGATGTTAGTAAACAACGCGCTTTCAATACTGTTTACATGTACTAAGACATGAAATACACATTATACTCCTGCTCAGGTCCTATACGACCCGAACCCAATCAAAATATTTTCATGGATCCGAGACACGGCATGAAAAGAAAATGGGTCCATAATTTAACCTTTAATTCCTGTGACAGAAATTGTCACAGGAATTAAAGGTACAGCAACTACTGTGAAGCGGTCCTCTATCAAAAAATTAATAGAAGGTGTTATCAACTCATAGGATGGTTTTTCTGCACCAAACGTTTTGCACTGGACTATTCTAATTCAAAAGTCTCTGGCGATACTACTAGAGTTCCAAACGAAACAAAATTTTAGTTACAAGTTAAACTATGAAAATTGAAAAAAAAAAAAAAGCAGCGTTTTGTGAGACCGCTAACATTAGTTTAACCCTTTGCGGCACAGACAATTTTTATTGTAAAATGATGAAATGATTGACTGACACCGGAATTTAGAAACGACTTTTTTTAGATACTAAAAACATGTTACTTTACATGTTCATTGTAAAAGTAAAATTTTACTAAAATATTCTTGGTACCGTTCGTAAGTTTGGAATTAAAATTAGGTATCCCGAACTGGGCACACTGTGCCTGAAAGGGTTAAGGGGTAATGCAATTATAAAAAGATTTTCTACAATCCTATTTCTAATACAAATTTTATATATTTATAAATAAAAATTAACATACGTAGGCTTATTCAAAGTCAAATATAAACTTTTTCATCTGAAGTCATGTTAAAACAGGTTAACCCGAACTGCAAAGAAAAAAAGTTGCTCCAACCCAACCCAACTCGACCCGAGATACAGTTCAGGTCGGGTTCGAATAAAATCGGGTTACCAGAACCGAAGCAGGACTCCCATTCGGACCACTCCATGGTCCAAAAGTCAGCGATACGAGAATTATGAACGAAGACCTCGCTTCTTTCTCTCAATACGTTCATTAAAGAATGGAATTTGCTTTTGAAATGGTGACGCAGTTCTTCGTTACCTTTTAATGGTACCCGACGTCAGAGAACTCCCATTAAGTAAAATTTAATTGCGTTATAAAAGCATTTCTAAACTTTAGCGAACGGAAAATGAAATCGCAGAAATTTTGTTAGATCGGAATGAGAAACAAATGCATTTAAAAAGCCCCTTTGTGTTTCATATTCTACAAACCTCTTTGTGAACAACTATAGAACTCATTATTATAAATCAGCGAGAAAATTCGAATGTTTGTGCTTATTTTACCCAAACTGAAGCTATGATAATGTCGTGTTACTCCATGTTCTTTCCTATTTTGTTACATTTTGGAGAAGAAAATAAAAGATTTACCGTGAACATGAAATGGAGCTTTAGGATATTTACAAATGAACGACTGCGCCCCACACGCCCTTTAAGGGGCCTCAAGACTCTTAAAATTGGAAAAAAAAAAGAAAAAAATACCATTTTCAACATTTGATATCTTAAAATGTATTTGATTTTAAGACCCAATTTTATATTGGGATGAAAGATATAAGTATGTTCTTTCATTTCATGTATTTAAAAAATTGCAACATGCAGATTTAAAATTTACAGGAGGCTCCAAACGGTTAGAAATTTGACGAGCGGAAAATCGGCATAACAGATTACACGCACGAAATAAATTTTACAACCAGAATGAAAATTTTGTGGCCTACTTATACTTTTCAGATTGTAATAATTACCCTCAACCGAAATAAATTTATATTTAAAGTATTTTTATATTTTTAATACAAAGTTGTATTGAGCTAATACGAAATTTAGAAAATTTTAACAGTATAATAACCTAAAAAATATTTATTTGAACAATAAAAAAGAAGTATTAGGTTTAGTTTATACGGACTAACGTGAAATATATGTTTTGAAAATCTCATGTAAAAAAAATCCAGAAGCTTTTAAGATATCGTGCGCGTTATGCCAAAAAACGGCATTTGGAGAAAAATGACTTCAAAGTTTCAGAAACGCCGCAGCGGTTATTGAGCGGATATAATTCTAAAAGACATAACTCCAGTTCTAATGGGAATTTCAAGGAAACATTTGTATCAAAATATTCAGAAAAGATGGGTGTTTAACATCTAAAAAAGTTAAAAATTGGAAAATTTTAAACCTTTAAGAGTCCTGTGACTACTTAACCCCTTTGCGATGGGAGCTATTTGCATAATTTTTAATCTTTTACCACCGGTTTTTCAAAACAGAAAACTTTCTGTAATTGAATCGCGAAAATGCTCTGATTAAATAAGGTAAACTTTGCAATAAAAAGTAACTGTGAGAATAATGAAGGATTCTGAGCACCTTAAGTGGCACGTATGCCGGTTGCTCGTCCTCAAAGGGTTAAGGCTGTTCTGAAATCCAAACTTCTACTTTCTGACATGACTCCGTTCTTGTTTGTAAACAGGTTGGCAGATGCTCCCATTCACAAACATTAAAATCGAATATTTTTAATTGTTTTTTTTTTTTCGACAAATCATGCAGAAAACGATGTCAAACCAAATTTACAGACAGCCCGATAAAGCGTTCGTCATGAGAAAACCCCCTCGCCTATCACTCAAGATGCAGTTCATGGATCGAAAAATGAAAAATAATTTCACTCCAAATATCTTCAATAGTAATGTTTTGCAAGTGGGATGCTTTTACGCTTAAAAATAAGTCAGTTTATGTATTAAAAAGCTTTTTTTTTTTTAAACATTTGGAAAAATGGTTATTGTCCTCGTCAGGGTAGGAAATCAAAAACATATCTGAAGCTTTTTATGGGTTGAATCCGCATTTTATTCGTTTTCTGATGGGTATATACAGTCATCTGTATTTTCCCTTTACTTTCAACAGAGATTGATACTTCTGTCGCCACTATGACAAAAAAGTAATAAAAACTAGAAATAAAAATTAATAACTCAGAAACACATTGAGATACAGCTTTCAAACAAATTGCATTTAAAAGTACATTTTTTTCTCGATACGACGGTGTAAAAAGTAATAGTGTGGGATGTTTAGAAGTTTAAGAATGAAATTTCATTTAAAATGGGTCCAGGAATATGAATGTTTAATCCATGGCGTACGTAATGTATGACCAGCTCCGTAGAAGTTTAAAAATTGACAGTACCGGAAAATGTAATCCATGGCGTACGTAATGTAGGATTAAGTCCGTGCTATTTTTTATGTCTTAAATTTTAGTCTTTGAAAAAATCATTTTCCAAATGGTCGTTGTAATTTGTTAAATTGCATTTTCTTTTTATTTATTTATTTATTTATTTTTGAGGGGGGTATTTTTTCAGGACACGCTTAATAGGCTCAGAAAATGTGGAATTAGAATTTAAATTAATGGACGCAGTCCTTGCGTTTGCTTTATTAATAAAACCCATTACAATTGAACTCCCATTCATTAAAAATGGATTGCGTTAGAATAGCATTTCTAAACTGTTAATGGGTTTGTAAAAACTTATTTCAGATTGAAGTGAGAGGCGAATGTATTTTAAAAAGCCCTTTTTGAGTTAATAGAGTGTAATATTCCACAAGCTTCTTTATACGTGATCCTGGAAGTCATTATTAATCACTCATGAAATACGAATATTTATCCTGGATTCTTTCGATTGGAAATTTAATAATAAACTTTTGAGAGAATATCGTGAACTTAAAATAAATTATTATTTTAAGCAATGTTTTAAGTTTTATGTTTTTCACAAGTTAATGACGCCGCCGGAAGGCGGCGCTGTAATAGCGTTTTTTGTGCCATTTTCAATATTGTACCATCGAAAAGTGTGTGAAATTATGAATACAACTCAACCAAATTCCTTGTGTATGTTTTGGCTATGATCCTCTCTGAATTTGAAAAAAATCCCCGGAAAGAGGCGCTATAATTGAGATGCCTGTACCATTTTCATTATTGTACCATCGAAAACTATATAAAGTTGTGCATAGAATTTAACCAAATTTCTTTGTATATGTTTTTGGCAATGGCCAATAGTTTCTCCTTTAATTTGAAAATATTTCGCCGGAAAGGGTCGCTGTGATAGCAATTTTTGTATTATTTTCTCGATTTTTTTGTAGATAGCTCGGAGACTACTGACCAGGCCCCTACCTACCGGGGTTAACCCAGCTGAACGGGTTTGTAATTGCTTGGAATGCAGGGCGATGCATTGTGAGTACATACGCCAGATCGCCGCACGCGGCGGACCACACCAGCAAGCACCCGGGCCGACTATACTAAGCCAAGTTGATGAGTCTAGGTTGTTTATTGCACTTTGCAAAACTATGATTGTTGCCGCGCACGCCATGTACTTGCCATGCCAGTAGGAAAAGGGCTGGATTATTTTTGATGCCTAAAAGGTGGTAAACTTCTTAGCTGTAGAAGGGGGCAATTTTGAGGGAAATTAAAAATTGTAATGCTCGAAAAGCTAAGATTTACCGCTGAAGGGATAATTTTGGGCCGAAATGCAAGACAAACGAATCGCTGCAGAGGGAGACGGGAATAAACCCGGCATCATTGCCTCGATCGTCATCCTATCTGCAGTGCCTACTGCTCGTTTGTGTTTACTTTGTTTTGCCGGTTCCTTAACGTTATATCCTGTTGATCGGCACCTGCACATTGCTACTCAAGTTGATCTCGTAATTTAGAACCTTGATCAGATGACAAGACCTTCACCTGGCAAGGCATCTCCAGAGGTATAATTCACAGGTAACTTGGAGGACTTTTCACCCAGGACGGATTTTACATGCACCAGGCGCCATTAGTGTACATGACGGAATTTTAGCCGGCAGTTAGCCTGGGTCCTGTGACCAACGGCTACGAGTATAATGTTCTATCAGCTTGGCCACCGCTGCCCGATCTAAATAGGATTACATGGAATTTTTGAAGTCTAATTGTTGATGCATACTTGTCAAATTAAAATGATTATTTTTTTGTATGGGGGTGGGGGATAGAGAAAACAAAAAATGGGGCTCCGCAGATAAACAAATTGCACCATGTGTTAATTTTTGGGGGCCGAATTGTTAGGCAAACTTTGCAAGGGACATGAGACTACGCCTTACTACCATACCCCATCGGGGAAAAACTGGCTCGGTGGGCTGTCCCATTGGAGCGGGTCCGATAGCTCGTGCAGACAGAGTCCTATTGCACCTAAGCGAACTGAAGAAAAAAAACGGAGGGGGGGGGGAGAATGCTCCCCCAAGTAGTCGGCCTGGCCGGCCACCCGGGGGGGCCTGGGGGGAAGCTGGAAGAGAATGGTTTGTTAGCCATGACATATTTATTAATACAATTACTTACTACATTAAATGAACTAAACTGTAATACTTATTAATCTTACTACTTAATAATCAACTTACTTAATCTTAATACTTAATCAACTAGAAATATTAATACTATGACGTCATTCTAACTACTCTTACCAACTTAACTTGGTAAACCATGGGACTTAATATATTTGACCTTGATACTTTTATTATACGTTGGCTTTTTTACTTTAAACTGCTAGTTGATTTTACCCATTGAGGAGAACTACGCTTAACTGTGATGTGCATCGTGGCACCCAGGAAAGGGGAAAAAAAAATCTCAAATGAGTAGCGCGTCTTGAATTTAAGTGGATGGGGCCGCGATGCAGAGAAGCTGGAGAAACTAAATGCTAAAATTACAACTTTTAACTATTAACTCAAGATTTATAACTAAGCTATAACTTATCACCCTTTTAGCTGTTAATGTTCTCCCCATTATCTAGCCTAGTCCCTATTATAATTTAACTTAATAACTATTATTTATTAACTGATATTAATTAACTTATACTTAGCCTCTTGCGGTCTTCTGTCTTCTTCTTCACGACTGGCTGGCTCCATTGATAGCTCGTGCAGCGACGGGAATTTGCGTCCTGCTAAGCCGGCTCTTCGCAAATAGCTGATAACAACAGAATAAAGAAAAACTATAGATTTTGATAAATCTAGATTAACTCGTTTGTACTCCGATTAATTGACTGATGCAGAAATTTAATACGAAATTCATAAAGTGATTTTTGAATTTTTCTGAACTAATTTTTATGCGATTTTAAAACTTTTTTCATTTTCATCGGCGATTTGTTTGACATTCCTAAAGTGAATTCGGTATCAATCTTTTTGCCTAAAATAGAAATTATGTACTCAGCAAATTTTGAATTTTAGCAATGTTTAATGTTTTACTGCGTTCTGCAGTGATTTTGTTACAAATTGGAAGAATTCCAAATCGATTCATATAGCAACGTTAAGGACAATGCTACAAATTTGAATTTCATTTTGGTCGAAATAAATAGTCACTATAATTTAAGGTCCTCTTGATTCGAGATCGGATCTAGCGTAACCCATATGGATGTACGCTGCCTAAGGCATTGCAAGCTTCAAACGCTAGTTCGTTTAGTTGTAATTTTGTTTATAAGGATCCGAAGAGTGAAGCGGTTGGACTCCGCTATTTTAAAATCTAACATAACTTGCCTCTAGGTATTTGCTTCTATTTAATTGGCAAAAAAAACCAAATTTTAAATAAATTAATAAGAAGTTAAATTATACTAATTTTGATGCTTTAAATATATTAATAATTTTGAGCCTACAAATCTCTCACGAAAACATTTTCTGTTGGAATATTTACGTATATATCACGTTTCATGGCAATTTTTTTACTTTTTTCTGAAAAGGAAAGAGTTTTGCGGAAAATATTGCTATGATTAAATTCAAATTGGAAGGATTCCAAATCGATCCATAATCAAAATAAATTGTCACTAAAATTTAAGGTCCGCTTGATTCGAGATCGGCAATTGAGCCATTCACTCCTGTATTTTATTTATAGTACTTACCTGTCACAGGGGAACCGCCCCAAGCATAAAACTCTCCCAATAAGTGGAGGTGTGAGTTCATGAAATTTAATACTATGATTTCTGTTGGAGCATTTCTGAAAAATATATGAATACTATTTAGTATATACAGAAGCACGCTCAACGAAGCTTTACAGATTATCTGTTGTTCTGATGTTGGAATGCTCTTTCTTGTGTTGGTTGCACTGAAATTTAAAGCAGTATTTCTATTAAACCACCAGTTATGCAAGATTTTCTTATTATATTCGATTTTCTATAGCACGTTCAAGTTGACTCTAAACGATTTCTGTTGTTCTGATCTGGTGTAGATCCATTGAAATTGAAGCAATACTCTGCTAAAACAACAATTCTGCAAGATCCTCTATAAAAGTTATATAGGATATTCTATATAGTACATTCTGCAGGACTGTATAGAATTTCAGTAGAAAATTTCTGAATTAATAGAAAAGCAGGTCATAATTCTACATGATTCTGAGGATTTTTAGTAGAATTTTAAAGAAAAAATTTATGTACAATACTCTGGTTACTTTCCTATAAAGATTCTTTAGAAAATTCTATAAATGCTCTATATGGTTTTCAATTGATTTTTCTATGCATTGTCCTCTGTAGTGTTCTGCATGATATTTAAAAAAATAAATAAACAGATATTCACTAACAGACCAGGCATTAATTTATCTGGAATATAATGGATAGAAAACACAGAAACGAGACTCATGACGTGGGAATACAAATTAAGCAATTGTACCTCTTAAAAAAAAAAAAAAAAAAAAAAAAAAATGTTTCATCTGTTTTCTTTGCAAAAACAGACACAAATAAAATTTAAGATAATAACATAATTATATTTATTACATACAATTAGCAAATATGCATATAATGAATTCATTCAAATTAATTTTTCTTTTCAAGTAGTCGAAAATTGTCTCTTATTTTTCCCCATAAATAAAAATGTTTCAAAGTAAAATCTTTTGAATCAAATAATATGTTCACAACATCTAAAGCTTTTGAAATCAACGCATTAAGACCTTAGGATCAAACAATTTGCAATATCTATTATATATAGATATATCTATAAATCTCAATATTCTGAAGCTACGTTTGAAATCACATAAAATATAATAACTGAATATAATTAATGCATTAATGCCTAAAAAAAAATAATAACTAAACTAATAGCCAAAAAATATAATGAATAATCAGTGATTTTTTTGCTTGAATTAAAAATATTTAAATTTAGATGCTATTTCATTTTAATTTCGGTCAAAAAAAAATCTCAATAGTTCAGAATTAGCTTGATTCCGGATCAGAGCTGTCGTAACCAGCATGGGTGTACAGTGCTCAGCAAAAGTTTAGACAATGATCTATTATGCTACTGTGCTGAGAAGTATGTAACGAATTGTTGTAATTCAACTGTCATATATTACTGGGGACTTATCCTTCATACACAAACAATAAATTTTAATTTATACACTTTACATAATATATAATGACAAAAAAACGAATTTAACATTGTTGCAAAAGTATAGACAATCTGTCTGTTAACAGAAAAATATCCATAAATTAAAATCGAACTGCACCTCCATTGTCTGCTATTAAGGGTGTATTTCGATCCAAACTGCTTATTTTCTGATTCATTTTAAAATTCATTTTTGCTCTCAAACGCATCAAACTGGGAAATTCTCTTATTTAGAAACTACCTAATGTGCCGTGCTTCTCGATTTTTTGATAAATGCAGAAAATACTGTATTAAACGCTGTCAAAGTTGACGTTTTGAACGAAATTTTCCGAAGCGGGCGATCTGGGAATGAAAAAAATGGTCCTACTGAGAAAATAATTGTTTAAAAATCAAATTCTAATTAATTGAGCTGAAAATGAAATCACACGGCATGTTAAACATGTCTTCAAAAATCATCCCCAGCAAGTTTCATGTTTTTACTTTTAAAAATGAGTCTGAAAATGTCTCAGAAAATTTCGAGCTGTTGAGGGTGGAAAAACATTTTTTCGAATACACCCTTAATGCAAAAATGTGACTTTCCATCGAAGAAACTAAATCCTGCATCACTTGGGGGTCTATTTCGTGCCAAACACGTTCAACATCTGATCGAAGTTCATTTTCAGAGGAGTATTGTTAAAAAAATTGCATAAACCGTATGAGATATGATGCCACAAAAGTTTTCGATTGGGTTCAAATCAAGGCTACACGTGGGCCAGTCGAAAACAGTAATATTTTGAGAGTTAAACCAATTTTTTGATTTGTATGTAACATGAATAGACGCATTATCTTGCTCAAATACATACTTTGGAAGAGATAAAAGTTCACCAAATGGCTGTAAATTGTTTTCCAATGTATGTATGTAGTCTTACGCAGCTTGGCGACCACTGAAAAACTCCAGAGATACTTGAGAATTAAAACAAAGTGAGGCCCAAGTCACCAACCTTTTCGAGGGCAAAGGACACATAATTTTAATTCCAAAAATGGCAAGAATATTTAATTAGAATTTTCCTTTTATAATATACGTGAAAATAAGCAATTTCATATTTTCTAATAACTTCGTTTATAAATTCTGGTATCAGTCCATTATTTCATCCGTTTATAAAAAGAATTACTCCGCGACAGGAAAGGGTTCAAATTGTTCTGAGATTTCAAGGCTGGTGGTTTTATCATTTTCATGTAAACTAATGTACATCTTTCTTTAATGCATCTACGAAATTATCCGTTGGCACAGAAAGCTCTAACTCACTTTTAATGCGATTAGCAGTCATCATTTGTCTAGATGCCAGTTTATGGATCCTTCTATAATCTCGTTTTCTGGCCACACGAGTCCTTCAAGATCTATGTTTTGCTATGAAAGAGTCACCCTTAGACAGTACTTAATAGACAGACTTCTTTGGCCGACTGGAAGTAGCTGAAATTTCCGCAACAGTCTTCCCTTTCGATTTCGGCTTCCGTGCTTTAATTATTTCATCTGAATGAAAATTTCTTGCTCGCGCATCTTCACTAACCGATGCTATCGCGAGGTGCACTTAAATACTTCATGCATGTGACATCTTAAGTTTGAAATATGCGGTTTTCGGTGAACAATATCCAAAAAATCACAAAAGTGTCTAAACTTTTGCAATATGCAAATTTTACTTTTTTCAGTTAAATGAAATAATATCCTACATTAAAACCGTTATTTCTGTCCTAAAACGTTTAAAATATATTTAAAAATAAGTACAGTCATTTGTATAACCCAAGTGTTCGTATTTTTTATTTAAAGGTTAAAAATCACCAGTGTCTAAACTTTTGCTGAGCAGTGTATGCTACCTGAAGCAGTGAAATACCCACACCCTGGCTACTTTAATTATAATCTTTATAGGGAAAAACAGACTAGTGAAGCGGGCGAAGCTTCGCTCATTCAAAATAACCGTGGCAGTAACACATTTGCCTCTATTAAATTAGTAAAAAAAAAAAAAAAAAAAATTAAAAAAAAATTAATAAGGAGAAAATTTTCAGACTACAAATCTACTTTTTTCTGGCTACTGCCATTTACTTTATATATATATTTTCCTCCTTTATTTCATTAATACTTACCCCACACTCACCTAATGTCCTGGGCAATCAGGATACTGTCCCGAGCATGAACTTATCCCATCCCTTGGGGGAGATATTTTCGGTATGATTGCACTGAAATTTAAGACTTTGTGTTGGATCATAAACTGTGAAAGATCAATGAATAATATGTAGGATTTTCTAATGCCCGAGCTACAGAATTTATGTTGCTCTAAGCTGTTGTCGTTAAACTGAAATTTTAGGCTGTGTTTCTGTTGAACCAGAAGTTGTGCAAGATGCTCTATAAAAATTATGTTGCATAATCTATAATTTGAAAGTTGTACAAGACTCTGTAGAATTTCAGTAGAGAATTTAATGGATAAACGGGTCAAAAGTCAGCATAATTCTGTGAATTTTTTTAGAATCTTATAGGAAATCCCTTTGTATACCTTTTTATAAATGTTCTCTAGGATATATATATATATATACTAGGGGGCTCTGCCCCCTGCAAGCTACGCTCGCCAACCCCCGTTCAGACACTGTAGAATCTAAAAGCACGCTAATCTGATCGATTTTAAAAAGATTAGAGAAGATTGAATTATACTGAAAAAACCTGTAGCGATCTCCCTGTAAACGGATTTCCATTCAATTCCCTTTGATTGCAAAAATTTAAGGTAGAATCAGTTGCTGTTAAGACATCCAATGGTTGTTTTCGTGTTTGGTTAAAGAAGACCAGTTAAACATTTGAAAAGAAGCTAAAATAAAATTAAGTAACCAGAGTCTTTGTCTCTCGGTATTTTTTAAAAGCGTTATAGAACGATTGACATAATACAATTACTAAAATTTACTACTTTAACCCCTTCAAGGGCGGTGGTTCATTTTTGGACCACTTAATTTTAATTCTTAAATGCCACATTAGCATTAGAATATTGGGATGAAAATTTCCCTTTTATTAAGTAAGTGAACAAAAGCATTTTTGTATTTCGAAATTTGTTTGTAAATTCTGGTGCCATTCACTGATTTCAAGATTTTACGAATAGAAGTGGCTTGTCCGTGAAAGGATTAAACGCATATTAATGTATTTATTATTTTAAAGTTTCCTTTCCCTTTTAATATTCACGTGTTAATACAATTTTCAGGACATAATTTTCAATATTTTCCTGCCTTTAACACGTACTCATTTAATAGGGGCCTGATAGTTATAGAGTTAGTTAACTAACTATTAAAGTAGTAGTAGTAGATAAAGGACAGTTCTACGGCCACAGGCTGAATTCCGCAATGAGCAATTGGGAGCAATGCTCAATTAACCAGGTCCTCCTTCCTTCTTATCGCGGCAATCATTGTTCATGTTACTGTTCTGTCTAACATTTTGTTAGAAAACCGTATATGAATGTCTAATTATCTACAAAAACGGTTTCGTTTATAAAAACTTGTTTACTTTATCTCATTTTATTGTTTTCTCCGATATTTTGTTAGAAAGATGCGTGTATACAAATTTGTTTTTGAATAAGTATATATATATATATATATATATCACTTTATTGAAAACAATTGTTAGCAGATATACACATGTTAGTAAGTATAGGTATCAGTAAGCTATGTACACATGTTAGTAAGTATAGGTATATACATGTAGATAAAATGTATATAAGTGTTTATAAATTTATAGATATAAAAGTTTAAATATCGCTAAACATATATGTCTAAATCTATCCAAATGAATATATATACGTATATATATAGTATATAAGTATATGTTTCTAAATATAAGTATCTAAGTATTAATATGTTTATATGCATGTATAAGTTTACATATGCGTGTTTATATAAAAAATTATTGGTTTAAAAAATTACAAAATCTAATTAAAAAAAGTAAAAAAAAATATGTATATATACATATATAAATTAAAAAAAATAGTTTTAGCAAAATTAAAAAAGTAAAAAAAAAAAAAAAAAAAAAAAAAAAAAAAAAGTTTTAACAAATTTAAAAAGTTTAAAAAATATATAAATTAAAAAAAAGTAGAAGAAAAAAAAAAGTTTTACAAAAGAAAATGTTTTAAGAAAATTAAAAAAAAAAGTTTCAAGAAAATTTTATAAGTAAAAGAAAAAAAAATTATAAAAAATATAAGTTATAAAAAAGTTTTAGCAAAAAAAAAAAAAAAAAAAATACAAGTTATAAAAAAGTTTTAGCAAAAAAAAAAAAAAAAAAAAAAAATGTTTTACAAAAATACAAATTCTAGAAAAAGTTTAACAAAATTTAAAAAAAAGTAGAAAAAAGTTTTACAAAACAAAAGTTTAAAAAAGTATATTTAAAAAATTATTTGTAAATGAGCATAGATATTTATGCATATATTATATGTAAGTGTGTGGGTACGGAATAAAATAAATACACATATTTAACATTATATTAGAAAGGTTTATGTATATGTTTTAAATAAGTACTCATATAAAAAGAAACAATTTTTTATTAAAAACAAAACAATTTACATGAAAAGTATATTTAACTCTATACTCTATAACTATTATTTAACTATTTAACTATTTAACTATTTAACTATAATTACTCATTGTCTCTATTCATAGCATATAATTTCCCATATGCCTACATTTCAATATATATCAGTTTATGTGAGTCAGTTTTATGTTTTTTTATTTAATTCTTTTTTCTTCTTCTACCAGCTGTATGATGTGAATCTTAATTTAAAATTTGCTGTACATTTTCCTTTAATAATCTTAAACAGGTCCTAAGACTTTTTTTTTATGTCGATACTAATAGTACCTACCACGAAGAATACCAAAAATTCATCTAGGCTCTTCCAAAGATTCATCTACAGATTTATAATCAAATAATGTTCTTTTGAGGAAAGTACTTACTACGAGTCTTGCATACAGACGCAACGACAGATCTTTGGAAAGTTGAATAGCATCAATCAAGACTTTTACCCTGTGTGGCCGTTTACAAATCTTTTGGAATATAGAAAGCTCTGTAACAACATTCATGGTATCACTCTAAAGTTCTTACTCATATAATTTACTTGAAAGAGTACGGATACTAGAAAGCTAATAGAACAGAATTTTATAATTTATCCCTTGCCTCACTCTTTGCTTCAGTATCATCAATGAACTGCATCTGAAACTCTTAAAGTTCATTACAAATTTCAGCAGGAGGGGCGTAGCTACAAATATTTTTTCGGAGGGGGGGGGGGGATTAAAAAATTTCTCAACTTATAATTCAAACATTTCCCAACTTGAAACAAATTGCTCTATTTCCCAACTAAAATGATATGTTCAATGTGTGTTTATTGATAATAATACTTATACGAAAAAAAAAAAAAAAAAATTCTTTCCAAAGTAAAATGCTGAAACTAAAAACATAAAAATAATAATTATTGGTTCATTTAATGAAAGTTTTTGCCTTCCATTGTGTAGGAGTCATAATCGTACTTCATATGAAAATAGCCTCACAATATTTTGAGATTTTCGAGAAAGGAACAAATTTTTGGAGGAAATAGATTAGAGACACTGTTGATGTACAACAGTTGGGAAATTCAGGTCTGGTAGATGTATGATATTTTCGTAGCAAGAAAAACACAATGACAAATTGAGTCTGTATTTCTTTTGAAAGGTTAACTATTTTACTGTAACAGAACTCAGAAAGATAGTCAGCCAGAGAATAAAAAATTCTTTTTAAAAAAAAATAGAAAAAGTGTTTCAAAAATCTAGAATTTCCCAACTCTAGGCGCAAATTTCCCAAGTTCACATACATTGGAGGGGGAGGTCTCCCCCCATTGTAACATGTGTTTCATGTATTACAAAAGTAGTATTGGCAACGGTTTGGAAATGAACGGAAGCGAGTTCAGTTGTGTTGCTATTCGATGATGCTTACCAGCTTACAACGTGCAAGCATGTGGTCTTTTAGATTAGTAAAGATAAGTTACTATTATGAAGTCTAAATCTTATTTATAATTATCAAATAACATGGCGTAGTCGTCATTATTTCTGACTTTCACAGTTAATTATATGTGCACATTGTTTAGAAGCATCTGATTGAAGATGGAGTTTTGTCGTCCACCACAAGATCTAAGTTTTGATGGAAATGTAGAAGAAAATTGGTGTCGTTTCAAACAATTGTTTGAAATCTGGTTGAAAGCGTCAGGCAATAATTCAAAAGATCCGGATGTTAAGCTTGCTTTATTTTTAAGTGCTGCAGGTGAGGAAGCAGTAGAAGTTTACAATACTCTGCCGTTAACCGGCGAAGAACAGCAGAAATATGAAGCTGTAATTAAGCAATTTGAAATTTATACGACGCCCCCCCCCAAAAAAACATTGTAGTCGAGAGATTTATTTTCAACAATAGGAAGCAGCAAGAAACAAAACCCTTTGATGCTTTTGTGACGGATTTAAAGAAATTGTTAAAATCGTGCGAGTTCGGAGACCAGTCTGAGTCTGTTGTTAGAGATCGAATTGTTCTAGGAGTGGCTGATGTAAATCTCTAAGAAAGGATGCTTCGAGAGACTGATCTAAGTTTATCGAAAGTCATTGAGATAGGAAAAGCAGTGGAATTAAGTAAGCAAAGAACCCAAACTGTGCAGGGTCAAAGTGTCGATAGCTTACGCGGAGGTACTTCGAAACCAAGTTGGAGACCAAGAAAATTTCCAAAAGATGATCTTAGAGGGGACTCCGAATATCCTAGTAGTGAATATATATTCTGCAAGGAGTGCAATCGAAAACATTGTAGGAATCAGTGCCCAGCGTATGGAAAAAAATGCTTTAAATGCAATCGATTTAATCATTTTGCCAACGCCTGTAAATTCAAGCCTGTTCAGGAAGTGAAACTTAATAACGAGGCCAGTGACTCAGAAGATTTTTTCGTGGACTCTGTGTCAAGGGTTAGATCAATCCATTCGGCAACCACTCTAAGAGAATGGACAAAAACTGTGCTGACCAATGGAATATCTGTGACATTCAAAGTGGACACTGGAGCAGAAGTAAACATACTTAACCCTTAAGTGTTTAAGTGCCTTAAGTGTACAACCCTTAAGTGTTTTTAAAAAAGTATCCTCAGTGAGTGAGTTAAAAAAGTGTAACATTATTTTGGAAGCCTTTGGAGGTTCCAAACTTAAACCTCTTGGGTGCGCATCATTATCTTGCATTGCCGATGGTGTAGATCATATAATAGAATTTCTGGTTTTGTCAAACAATGTACGACCATTGTTAGGTCTGGACACATGTGTCAAATTTAAGTTAGTTCACTTTCTGAATAATGTAGAAATGACAAATAAAGGTAAGTTAGATTCTTATATCAATGTATTAATTCCTAAAGAGCAGTTTATTCAAAATTATTTAGAGGTATTTGAAGGTGTAGGAAAATTTAATGGAACTTGTACAATAACTTTAAAAGATCAGGGAAACCTTGTTGTCAGACCACCACGTAGGGTACCTTTAAGCTTAAGATCTAAACTTGAAATAAAATTAAAAGATCTAGAAAGTCAAGGTATCATCGCGAAAGTAGATAAGCCTACAAGTTGGGTTAGTAACCTTGTAATATTGAAAAAGCTAATGGTACTACATTAAGAATTTGCCTTGATCCTCAGGATCTTAATAAAGCAATTAAACGGGAGCACGTATTAATTCCTACAATTGAAGAAATTTTACCCAAATTATGTAATAAATCAGTGTATTCTGGCCTAGATCTTAAGGATGGATTCTTTCAAATTGTTTTAGATGAAAGGAGCAGTGATTTGTGTACATTTAGGTGTTACTTATAACACCCTTTGGGTGTTATAAGTTTGTTAGGTTGCCAATGGGAATATCGTGTGCCCCTGAAATTTTTCAAAAACGTAACCAGGAAAATTTTGGAGATATACCGGGTGTATTAGTTTATTTTGATGATCTCCTCATTGCAGCTAGTTCAGTGGAAGAACATGATGAAATTTTGTCCAAAGTGATTGACCGGGCTAAAGCTCTTAACATTAAGTTTAATAAAGACAAATTTCAATATAGGGTTACCGAGGTTAAGTATTTGGGTCATTTGTTTAATACTTCAGGTATGCGGCCTCATCCTGACCGTGTTAACACGGTCACTCAGCTATTGCTGAGTTAAAAGAACCAAGAAATAAACTTGAATTGCAGCGTGTATTAGGGATGCTCAATTATCTGAGAAGGTTTGTACCAAAATTTCCTGATATAACTGCTCCATTAAGAGAGCTTTTGAAACAAAATGTTGAGTGGCTATGGTTAGAGTTGCACACTAAAGCATTTATAGACTTAAAAAACTTGATTTCCAATGCGCTTGTATTAGGAATATTTGATAGTAATAAACCAATAACTATTCAAGCTGATATTTCAAAAGATGGATTAGGATGTTGTTTGTTACAAAATGGTCAACCTATAGCATTTTCCTCTCGTAGTTTAACAAATGCTGAAAAAAACTATGCTCAAATTGAGAAAGAATTTTTAAGCATATTGTTTGCTGCAAACAAGTTTCATTATTATATTTATGGCAGAGAGGTTGAGGTCCTTACAGATCATAAACCATTGGTCTCTATTATGAAAAAAAAATATATGCAATGTATTATCAAACAGATTACAAAGAATAAAAATTAAGCTTTTAAAGTATCACTTAAACCTTAGATATCTGCCTGGTAAATTTATGTACATAGCTGATTTGTTATCACGTTCATTTTTGGATATACAAGTAGATGGGGAGAGCATTGAAACGAATGAATTTGTTCACACATTGACAAAACAATTACAGATGTCTGAGTGAATTTTGGGAGGCTACCTCAAGGGATCAGGGGTTAAAATTGGTGAAGAGCTATTGGCAAATGGGTTGGCCTGCTGGTTCTGATCAGGCTCCTAGGGAAGCCAGATCTTATTTCAAACTTAAAAATGATTTGACCGTTGAAAATGGCTTGGTATTTTTAGGTAGTAGAGTTGTAGTGCCAACATCTTTAAGAAAAAGTATGTTATTGTTATTGCATGAAGCACACTGTGGGATTGAGAAATCAAAAGCTAGAGCTAGGCAAGTAATGTTTTGGCCTGGAATTAATGATGATATTGAAAAAATGATTTCTACGTGTTTAGTTTATGATGGGTACAGACATCAAAATGTTAAAGAACCATTAATTAATCATACGATTCCCAGTTTGCCCTATGAGAAAATTGGTGTTGATATTTGTGAGTATGGGAGAAAGAACTATCTGGTGGTAGGGTGTTATTTAACAAAATGAATAGATATTGTTCCAATAAATAAAAAAAGTGCTTTAGAAGTAATTCACAAGTTAGAATCCATTTTCTCAATACATGGCATACCCAAAACTATGATTTGTGATAATACAGAAATATGTTCAATATAAAACATTTTGAAACAAAACAGAAAATGTTTTATTCGCTGAATAGTCAAGGAGCAACCCAGAATATTTCACAACCGAAACTTTCACACTATTACTATAGCCTCCCTACGTTTATAAGAAGAATATGTAGTAAAAAAAGTTTTGTACTAGCTAAGTCAAGCAATAATACGTCTAAAAAGGCTAGACTTTGCATTTGACAGAGGAATGCATAAGAAATCATCACGGCTGGTACTATAGCACTATAACGAACAACATCCGCGTACTGGACTTACAGAAGTGTGTTCCAACAAGTTCCTAGGAGTGTAAATATATTTTATGCTAGAAAATAAATTTCTCCTTTATCATATGAGTAAATATTCAAACTTTTATTACTAGAATACCTATGTAATAATGTATAAAACAATGTATGCAGTTTTTAAATTATTATATTAATGATGAATGTAGTAGAACAAATATAATATGCATTTCAAATTGACACTTTTCATGACAGAGTAGATTTTTAAATATCGGTACACGTGAAAAACCTACTGAAATATTATTACTGGAAATGGTATATTATAAATATGTTAATAGAATAAATATGAAAAATATATAAAGCACTGAAACTATCCATATGCCACAATTTCTTAAAACTTTTCCCGTTGCAAATTACTTTATACAACAATACAAGTAGAGTTACTAGAATAAGAATAAAATGAATATAAAGGAAAATGGAATCTCCCTAATATTAGAAATGGTGCATCATGAATCTGAATATATATAAAGTATTTTAACTATTCGTATGCAAGAAAATACTTCTTTAAATCACTTTCCATTGTAAAGAGATTTATGCAAAAATTTATAAACAAGTAGAGTTAATAGAATAACCAGGAATGAGTAAAAGGAGCATGGAATCACTATAAATCCTATATTGACTTTGTGTAACAAAATGAAAATTATCAAATTTCTTCAGGTTTGTTTCTTTCCACTGCAGAGTTTTTTTTTTTTTTGGTTTTTTTTTTGTTTTTTTTCACACAAAATTTAGTAAAATGCCACAAACCACACTAGAAATAGGTTATTACGGATGGGAAATAATAAACAGTATTGTAATTATTCAGCAATTATTTTAGAGAGCAATTACTTAAATCACTTTTCATTGCAAAATAGTTTATCTAAGAAAAATTAAAACTAAAACAACACTAAATGGTATCTCTCTAAATTTATCAATATCATGTAGAAGACTAAAAATTTTAAAATCACTTGAATATTTTTTATCTTTTCTATTGCAAAACAGATTTTCTTGTATAAAATTAATAATTAAATATAAAATTAATAATTAATAATAATTTTGCATTACTGTACTAATGTACTGCAAACTGTCAATGCTAGAAATGGAATATCATGATTAAGGGGAAAATATAAAATATTGCAGATTCTTTTATGTAAAGGAATAATTTATTTAAAACATAAAACAACATGACTTATTAAATAAAACAAAACATTCTAGACTAGAATCATAATACAGTAAACTCTGACTAAGGCGGAATCGATCGGGACTGCGAAAATTTTCCGTAGTAAACAATATTCCGCCTTAGAGAAATGTTACTCTATGTTTATGGATTCGCAGGGACTTTAAAATCCTTTAGAGTTAGACAGATTTCCATCTTACACAGAGTCCGCCTTACAGAGAGTTTACTGTATAATGACAAAAAATTCATATATTAATATTACACAGTGCACAATGAATTAATGAAGTTATGAATTACTGTAAATATTACGCAATACACAATTAAAAATATTGCACAGTAAACAAATAATTAAATACTTTAAAATTGACTATTTTTCCATAGAGGCACTTTTATCGCATTTATAACAAACTAGCAGGCTATGCCCGCTGCGCTGGTCAATTTTTCCAAATGAACATCGGTGAATTTGAATTTGCATTTTAAACAATATGGATCTTCAGCTGGACCATACTCATTGCTGAAAACGATGCGAACGCCATTGTGATATAATATTACCTTAAGCGTTGGACAAAACTTAGCTATTAAGAAGTAATTCTTTTAATTGATTACTAACAATGCACTTTTGGTAGGGTAATGAGACCGTTATGACAACAGGAATTAATAGCTCTATAACTAATCAACATATAATGAAATGTTATATACTAACACCATTCCTGAAACGTCATGTAACAGTACCATTTGTATCAAAATACGTTCTGTAGACTTTTTTAAAAGGCTAAACTTTCATAATCAGGTTCACTTAATTTTTTAACTTTTTTTTTTTTTTGCTCTATGACTAAGTAGCGTTGAACAATATGTATACACTAAAACCTTTCCAAAATTATTACCTAACCACTTGGGCACAGATGGCATGCATGCCCCATATCGGCGCGATTTTTTTCTGATGCCAATGTCAGGAACATTGCAATACGCAACAATACTTAACTGGCGCCAAAGTGTCGATATTTTGCTTGATATGGTAACCCGGAAGTTGTTGTGAATGCTGTTTATGTTTTCGCCAAATTGGTGTCGGTAAAAAATCGCGCCAATATGGGGCGTATATGACATCTGTACCACCATTTGTAGTATAACCTATCAAAGTATTATAAACAATCGGAATGAAATTCAAATTTCCGTTTTAAATATATAGTAGATGATGATGATTCGATTTTGTGTAATAGCAAGCAATCGTGAAATTTTCGCTTCAAACATAAACGATGCTTTCAACATTATAGCTAATACACCAATATGTGAAGTATCCGATTACGGAGGGTTAACTTGGATTCCTATGAGCCCAAAGAAAAGTGAATATGTGGCTTTTGTGATACTTTTATGTTAGCCGGGCGCAGGTAATAAATCAACAAAGATTGTTTTCATACCATATTCTTATATTTATTATTTTCATTTAAGATACAAACCTTTCACTCATTTAATTTAAAATGCATGCCTTAAACTAATTACATTTAAAAAACTGAAAAGATAAACAATAACAGGAAATAATTCCATAATTAAAAACAAAGAATTATTTTTAATTTACATGCGCAAAATGTAACTACTGCTACTGGCAATTTTAAAAATGCTATTGGCGTGATCTGCGCACGGCTGTTATAAATACTAGGGGATCGTACCCAGGCTTCCAGAATATAAGTGAAAACATTTTTTTTTTATTGAAAACTAATAATTTTTTTATATGCAATAAATTTTTTAGATTGATCACTTACATTAAAAAAACATTTTTCATATGAAAAATACGAATTATACAATCAAATAAATTTTTGAAATTTATCAAAAGCGATATTTCCTTATTAGCCGCATGCTAAGAGTTATTTGCAAAGATTTTGCTACTTATTGCATCCTTTTATATTCTGATAATTTCAGAGCTTATACATGTCTGGTAAATTTGTGTTTTATTTATATTATTTTCTTTATTTATACACAGGGAAGTTTTTTTTAATGGATATTAGCCGTAAGAAAATGATGAACTATTTATTTTGTTTTAAGGGCAAACGGATTAATCTTTCGTAATCGAGCTCCGCGCGATAGAGATAGATTAAAAAAATATTTCATGCTTTAAAATTGTTTTTTAAATCATAGACAATCAGTAAACTGAGATGAACTTTGCAAACAAATTCCATTTGAAAAAAAAAAAAAAATCCTATTTGGTGATCTAAAAATTTAAATTGTACGATTACAAATATGTTAGATTTGTGTTTTTTCAATATTATTCTTTTATTTGTTTATAAAAGAAGTATTCATTTCGTTAATTTGTCTTTTACAAATATGTTAGAGTGGTGGTTTTTTTCAATATTATTCTTTTATTTGTTTATAAAGGAAGTATTAATTTCGTTATGCAAAAATAGTCAGAAACAAATGCTGAAAAATGTTTGTTGCTTTATGTGCAAAATGTTTATTATTATTATGTATTGAAACCGGCACGTGATAAGATAAACTTTTAAAAAAAATCATGCTTAAAAATTATTTTAGAAAATATAATAGTCAATGAATACAGTTTTAAAACAAATTGCATTTGAAAGTAATTTTTTTTCCCTATGCGACGAAAATTGAAAATGTACGATGGTCAGAAGATTAAAAAATTGCAGTAGCGAAAATTTCAAGACTGAAATTTGATCGTGAAGTGTTGCCATTCGCAAAATGGCGTCAGCGTTACGCACAGATACGTTTGTTCTTTATAATATAGATATTTAATCAGTAAAATATAATAAAGATCAGTTATTAGGATGTGGTTATCAATTGAGGCTCTTATGCTTGGTATTCTGCAATGAAAAACAGCCATTTTCACCTTCTCAAAATTTGCATACGCACTTCTCATATCCATATTCATTATTTTTTAAAAATTTGTATTTTGTTTGATCATTTAAAAATCATTTTAACTCAAAACTTGAAGTCACGATTGTCAGCAACATCTTTTATGTGAAAAGACGCACTCTTTACTTGAGATTCTATTCTCAATTCCGGAGAGTAAAAATTTCCGCAATTTATGTTTTTTAGACGCATTTGTGTTAAAATGCATAGTTTTATCTAAGAAAATGATTGTTTTCTTTTAAATCTGACTTCATTTTCACTTAAATAAGCATTTTGCCTGGTGTCTGAAATTTAGTATCAGTACACATGCAAAAGGAAAAACAATATGGAAAATTTATGAGGAAAAATGCGTGTTTTCAAAAGCAGTAGTATGTCATTTTCCGTTATTATGCCCTAATATAATATTCTGCTCCTAGTGGGATTTTGCGCAACTAAACCATATACAACAATTTTTATCAGAAAACAGCATGAATAAAGTTAAAAATATCTCATTATTTCTCTCTTGTCCTCAAGAATGAAAGCTATCTAATTTTCATCATTTCGAAGAAATTTCATAAAATGCTTTTAAAATTAAAATATAAAAGTAGGGATATTTAAAAAAAAAAAAAACAAAAAAAAAAAACAGATAGCGCGATCATATCTACAAAGGAAGAGCTTTCAGTTAAAAAAAAAAAAAAATAGTAAAATTGGTTCAGCAGAAAGATCAGGGCAGATGACTAAAAAACACACTTGTGTTTTAGATATAGAGATTATATAAAATTGGGAAAAATTAAATTAAGCAAATTATGTTATTTTGATGAAATTATAGTAGAATGTCCTAAAGAATAGCATTAAAATTTTATTATTCGAGAGAATTTTCGACAAAAACTTCTGGAACACGATATTATTTTAAACAACTAATTATTTATTTGTTTGTCTAACTCGGCGAAGCAAATCCATCCAGGCCAGAATCATCAATTTCTGTAATATAAATCGCTTTTATTTGCATGTCACCTCTCTTTTATAAAGACACTCTAAATTTTTGTAAAATATTGCGTTTTATCAGTCTGTGATTTCGATTACATTATTTTCAAAAGTGAAGCATTTTCACCTGTGAAGAATTTCAAAGCAGCTGGGCTGTGAAAATGACGCACTTCTACAAAACATAATTTAGGTTTAAGAATTAAAATACAGCTTTTTTTATAAAATGACGTCATTTGCTCCGCTAAAGCAATCCACTTTTACAACCCAGTCTTAAACTTCGTCTATAGAAAAGTGTGCATATGCATCATTATCACGGAATAACAGACAATATTCTTGACATTGCCCATATTTTAATTTCAACTATTTTTTCAGGTTTTATGACAAAATGGCAACAAAAAAGATACAGTATCTCCTATTTTTGACTATTTTCCGTTTACTTTCAATGACTTTCAATAGAAATGAGGTACTTTTGTTGCCACGATAAGAAAAATGGTATTAAAAACTACAAAAAAAATTAATATCTCAGAAATAAATTGAGATATAGCTTTCAAGCTAATTGCATTTAAAAGAGCATTTTTTTCCTTATGCGACAGTGTAAAAATTTAAAATGTGCGATGTTTAGAAGTTTAAAAATTTCAGTAGAGAAAGTTCCAAAACCAAAATTTTATTTCAAATTTCAAAGTGTTGCCATTCGCAAAATGACGTATGCGTTACGCACAGATATGTTTGACCTTTATAATATAGATACCCATTTTTTCTTCTTATCGAGGAGCAAATTATAAATCGTCAAATATTATTCCAATTCCAATTTCTTTCATTGAAAATAATTTTTAAGTCGTTACAAACATTGCTTTCATATTTAAATATTTTTGACATAATTTTTATTTTAAATAACGAAAGAACAAATAAATTATTATAACATTAATAAAAATACAAATAAAACGTCGAAATAAAAATCACTTTGGGACGTAAACATGTGTAACTTGCTTAAAGTCAGGTGAATTTGAAATTTACGGTCAACCGTTATTGGCATTTAATCTTATAGTTTGGCGATAGATTTTTAGTCCACGGAATATCTAAGTAATACCTTTTCGTTCTATAACGCTAATTTCTTAGTAAAATTGTTCCTTTTATTTTACATAAAATCACCAATTTTTTTTTTTTTTGGGGGGGGGGGGTACTACTTAGTTATTCCGTCGACCAAAAATCTATCGCCAAATTATAACATTAAATGCCAATAACGGTTGACCGTAGGCCTGGGCCTTAAATCGATTTAACTCTTAAATCGATTTAAAGCTTACATCGGAAATCCGATTTAACCATTGGTCTTAAATCGATTTAAGCTAAAATCGGAAATCGCGATTTAGCTAATGTCAAATCGCGATTTAGCCATTATCTTAAATCGCGATTTAGCCATTGTCTTAAATTGCGATTTAGCCATTTTCTTTAAATCGATTTAAAACAAAATACTGATTCAGAGCTCACATCGGAAAATCGATTTATCTACTTTGATGTATCTACCACTTACATGCCAAGCTGGTGTTAAATCGATTTAGGAGGAACCGATTTAAGCAAACATCGCAAGTCTCAATGCTTTCCGATTTAAGACAAATAAGGCAAGCTGGTGTTAAATCGATTTAGGACGATCCGATTTAAGCAAACATCGCAATCCCGATTTAAGAAAAAGACGATTTAATGAAAACAAGGCGAGCTGGTGTTAAATCGATTTAGCAAGATCCAATTTAAGAAATAAGGCAATTTAAGAAAACGATGATTTAAGTAAGAATTGATATTTATTTATTTATTTTGTAAACAAGATTCAGAGTTTACGAGATTGGAATGTGTATTTTTCAGAAATTAAGAACTTATATAGTGGAAAGTTGAAAGGAAAAAGTGATGTTTAAATCTTAAAATCCAAATTCATCGAATTTCAATTTATATGCTAATGCAATCTTTTGATGATAAATTAAGTTTTTACATATTTGAGTAATATTGCAATATGTATTTTTTATTTTCCAATATTCTGTAATTAATTAAAATGTTTTAAAGTAGAATCCTGCATTGTTTCAAAAGATTGTTTTCCTGAAATTCATTCAGCATTTATATGATTAAAAATAATAATAATAAAGTTTTATATTTAAAATCCAAACTCATCGACTTGCAGTTTATACTTTTATGCATTCTTATGATGAAAAATTCATTTTTTACATGTTTTAGTAATATTTTAACATTTATTTTTTATTTTCTATTATTTTGTAATTAATGAAATTATTTTAAAGGTATAGTCATGCATTGTTTTGTGTATCACTATTTGGCCGTGATCCACATTAAATATTTTTCTTTTACTAATAATATTTTTTTCCTGAAATTTATTATTTATGGTTGGAAAAAAAAGAATAAAGTTTCATATTTAAAATCCAAATTCATCGAATTTCAGTTTTTATTTTTATGCATTCTTTTAATGAAACATTCATTTTTCACATGTTTGGTGCATCAGATTTGACATCCGATTTCAATGCCAGTCTCATGGATTGAGTATCTTGCTGAAATTGATTCACTATTTATATCCAAATTCATCCATTTTTAGTTTATATTTTTATGCATTATTTTCATGAAAAATTAATTTTCATATGTTTAGGTATTATGGGAATATTTTAGTTTTAATTTATTATTATTTTGTAATTAATTAAAAATACTTTAATAAAGTTCTGTAATGAGTCAAGTAACTTCATTTTTACAGCAGAATGAGGGAGGGCTGGAGGAGGCATTCATTAGATTTTTCTGCAGATCTGCGATTTTTTGCTTTTTTGACATTTTGTTATCATTAAAAAGATATATATTTTAAGATTATATTTTATTACTAATCTTAAAGGATGGCAACAACCACGAAAAAAATCAGCAATTTCAGTGATGTGCTCCAAAAGTCACACTTTCAATCTTTCTCCATCCGCTATATAAATGTCAGCATTTATGTTAAACAAATCTTATTTTAATCTAAAAGTTAAAAAGATATAAAATTGCACCTTATTTCTCATATCTCCCCCACCCCCCTTTTTTTTTTACTACTTTTCTCATCAGGCTAAATGAATAGTTAAATTCATCATTGAAGTCTTTTAATATGCTTCTGTTTTACCTCAGTAACTTTTTAAATCTGTGTCTGTAAAAAAAAAAAAGAACTGTATGTAGGCTGTTAGCAATGAAGTGCTATTTGAGTGGGCTAGGGGAAGCACCCCCCCCCCCCCTTAAGGAATTTAGATTGTAGCATGCATAACAAGTCAGACAAAAAAAAAATCATTTTCTTTTATATTACTTCTTATAGAATGAGTTTATAAAATGTATTACAATAGGTCACTAATTTTTAAAATGGAAAAAAAAAACTAGTGCTTTAGAATTCACCCCAAAAACGAAGAAGATCAGATACAAAAGTGGCATGTTATTCACAATTTAGTGCAGTAAAACTTCAAAGGTCCTGTACCGGGCCCCTTGCATGGGTGCCAGGGCCTTAACTGAAATGTAGAAATGGGCAGAAACTGAAAGTAGAATTCACCCCAAAAACGAAGAAAATCGGATAGAAAAGAGGCATGTTATTAACAATTTAGTGCACTAAAACTTCAAGGGGACCTGTACTGGGCTCCTTGACAGGGTGCCAGGGTCTTAACTGAAATGTAGAAATGGGGAACAAACTGAAAGGAGAATTCCCGCCAAAAACGACGAAGATCGGACAGAAAAGAGGCATGTTATTAAAAATTTAGTGCACTAAAACTTCAAGGAGCTCTGTACTGGGCCCCTTGCAAAGGTTCCAGGGTCTTAACTGAAATGCAGAAGCGGGGCAGAAACTGAAAGAAGAAGTCACACCAAAAACGAAGAAGATCGGATAGAAAAGATGCATGTTATTAACAATTTAGTGCACTAAAACTTCAAGGGGCCCTGTACCGGGCCCCTTGCAAGGGTGCCAGGGTCTTAACTGAAATGTAGAAATGGATCAGAAATTCAAATGGAGAATTCACCCCAAAAACGAAGAAGATCGGATAGAAAAAAGGCATGTTATTAACAATTTAGTGCATTGAAACTTCAAGGGGCCCTGTACCGGGCCCCTTGCAATGGTGCCAGGGTCTTAAGTGAAATGTAAAAATGGGGCAGAAACTGAAAGGATAATTCACCCCAAAAAGGAAGAAGATCGGATAGAAAAGAGGCATGTTACTAACGTTTTAGTGCATAAAAACTGAAAGGGGCCCAGGGGCCCCGGCCCTTAAAAAATTAAAAATCCGAGCCTCAGGTGTATCAGGACCTGTCTTGGACTAATCACATCTGAATTTTCAGACTTCTACGTGCAGTAGTTTTCGTTAGCCATCGCACACAGACAGACAGACACACAGAGCGATTTATTCTTTTATTTGTACGAGTTGGAACCCGTCGAAATTCGACGAACTAAAATGTTAGAAAGAAACTGTTAGATCGAATTTATAATAAACCTCCAAAATAATTACAATAAAAAATTCATCTGACATTGGTTGTCTCACTCTTAAAACAAATAATATTTTTAACCTAAATTTACCAAAATATTATTTCCACAAACTTCAACTGCTTAAATTATTGAAAAATTAAACTCTATTAGAATGTAATCAAGATGAGTAATTATGATAAATTTATCGATTGAGACCTTTATGTTTGATTTTATGGGATGAAAAATCAGTAAAAAGGATTTCGCTTTGTCACATCATAAAATTTTCCCCAATCTAAATTGTACGTTATTTTCACATTCCCATAATTTACATACGCACCGTTCAAATTCACAATTTGAAAGTATTTTACGCGCAATAGATTATTAATGAATGCATTTCCAAACTTAAAGTCACGTTTGTCCGATACAACTTTTCATGTGAACATTCGCACAAACTTTAAGTTCTAATCTCAATACCAACGAAAAAAAAATTCGCATTTGCCTCTAGTTGTCATAGTATTGGCTAATTAGTATTGGTCAAATATTTAGTTTTATCAAAATAAATGATCATTTTGTTTTAAACATGACATAATTCTGCCTAGCGTCTCAAACTCAGTATCAGCTAATGTAAAAATATTGAAATGTAACTGACTTATGAAGAAGAATGAGTGTTTTTTTTTTTTTTATGTCTGACGTCATTTTCTGTTCAAAAATTATAAAAAAGTTACTTTTATTTGTATTGTGAAAATGGCATCAATAAGGATATAATCAATAAAAATAATAAACCATGACTATTTTCCCTTTACTTTCAATATAAATGGAGTACTTCAGTTGCCACAATTACAAAATTTGTATTAAAAACTACAAAAAAATTAATATCTGAAAAATAAATTGAGATACAGCTTTCAAACAAATTGTATTTAAAAGAGCATTTTTTTCCTTATACGACAGTGTTAAAATTTAAAATGCGCGATGTTTAGAAGTTTAAAAATTTGCCGTAGATATAATTGCAAAACCGAAATTTTAATTCAAATTTCAAAGTGTTGCCATTCGCAAAATGACGTATGCGTTACGCACAGATATGTTTGTCCTTTATAATATAGATAGATTGTAATGTAATGTAAGGGTTACAGAAAAAATTTGAATGAAAAAGGGTTTTTTTCTATTCAGCTTAATTTTGTTATTTCGTCCATAGAAATTCTATGTATTGATTCTAAAACAATAACAGTAACCTCTACTTTCTTATTAGGAGTCTGTATGCCTGTCTTAATTTCAACTCACCCTCCTTTTTTATAATCCTGTAGATCCAATTATCCACCATTTTCTAAAAATATTTCAAAAATAAATTGTTCTTTTAGGACTTTTTTCTCTACACCGCAATTTCTTGAATTTGTTGCTGTTTACTGATTTTTGAAATGTCTTTCAAAAAGTAAATTTAAATATTACGTATTTAATCGCAGAATGTTTAAATGGTAACTTTCGACAATGTAAAGATTATTTAACCCTTTATGTCCCAAATTATGAATTCATGATAATTTCATCTTCTAAAGCATTTTTTCGTGTGTTTTTGAAACTACATTAGAAGATTTACACAATCATTAAATAAATTTTAGGAGGATTTTGACAATTAAAATTAAAATTAAATTTGAATTTATAGGAATTTTGTGCAATATTTATAACTCCACTGAAATCTTTTATTTAAAATATTTTTTGTAGTATTTTCTAGAAATAGGAATTGTACAAATATAATGTTCTTACAATACAAATATAGAAATATTTCCGAACTGAATATTTTCCTCCCCCCCCCCCCCCCCCCAATCTTTCAATGTCATGAAAGCTAAAAAGATGCAAAGGTAGAAGAAATCATCCTTTAAGAAATATTTTTGTTTTGTGCAACCAATAATGCTTTTGGAACAAGATAAAGTAGAGTATCTCTAACTCATTCTAACCTGTATTACTACTTATCGATGTATTCAATGAATTTTATAACAAGTTATTTTAAGGATATTTTAAAGTACCACCTGGGCATAAAAGGTTAAACTCCTTGGATTCTTGAGGAGAGTCACATTTCTAAACAGCTATCTATGCCTTATTTAATCGCAGGATGTTAAAAGTTAATTTACGACAATGTAAAGATTATTTAATTTCTGCATACAGTGATTCCTTAGAAATATAAGGAGTGTACGTGATCTGTATACTAGTCAATAAAAATACGCTGTAAACTTATTTTACATACTGATTAAAAATAATATGCCTAAATTCTTAAGGAATGTGAAATGTTTAAGATTTTTTTTTATATATTTTTAGATTTAAAAGTGGAATTTAATGGATCGTGTAAGGTCTCTAAATTAAGATTGCTTTTCCATTGTTGAATTTCCTTCATTTTTAACCCCCTGACCGCCGAGCAAAAGGTCAAAATTGTTATGTTGTATTCTAGGCAATTTTACAAAAAATCTAAAAAAGAGTTTATTTTCCCAACATGACATAAAAATTTAATTACATATAGGAATATAAGTCTTGGGAGTAATAATCATAACAAAATGTTTTAGAACTGCGTATTTTATTTGTAGAATTACATTAATTTAAATAATGCTTCTATTACTATGAAGGCTGCAGCTTAATGAACGGATATATCAGTTCGCGGCGGTGAGAAGGTTAACAGATAAAACAAAGATTCTGCATTATGAACCGGAAATCTGGGAGTACAGTACACTCTCAGAAAAAACTGTAAATTTATGAGCGTTTGCTCTTCAATTTTCACGGGCAGCAGCCTTATTTGATACAAAACGGTCTGATGCACTAAAAAAAATACTGTACGGCCTTATGCATTTTCCTCCGTCAGGGTGTAACCATTCATTTTAGTCGTGTTTCGAAAAATAATGTCATCTAACCGCGAACGTAACATATTTTTTTTTTACCCGCCAAAAAAGCGATTCTGTGATGATTATCTAACGTGCTACAGGGTGCGGAACAGTAAGTAAAGTGTTATTGTGTTTTGAAGTGCATTATATCTTTGTCCCGAAAAATTACGGGATGCGCAAAATGATGGGAAAGGATTTTTTTTACGGGTATGACTGGAATCTCTGCTGATGGCCTCTGCGTCTGCCCGTAATTTTACAGGGATATTTGTAGCAGTGCAGCAAGCCAATAAAATACGTTCGTAGATTTTGTTTCTTAACATCTACAAACAAAAGGCATCTTTAAAGGCAACCTTGGTCATTTCACATCTGTAACAGACAGTTTAGGGCAGGGTAGGCGAACCTATGGCACGCGTGCCAAGAGTGGCACGTGACATAAAATTTTCGGCACGTATTGATTGATGTTTAAAATAAAAATGCAGCGAAATTACACAAAATGCACGAATTTGTATTAGCTGAGCATTGCCTCCTTTACATTGATTGGAAATTGAATTAATTGAAATGCAACTTCTTTAATCCCAATCTAGTTCAAGATGCGTTCAAATATTTATCAAATCACAAGAAAATTTGAAGACTAACGAAAACGAAAGATTATAAGGCATCATAAATCAAAAATGCTGCTGGGTAAAGCTGCACTAAAGCAACTCAAAATTTAATTTTAGACAGGTTTAAAGATACTGATGTTAGACTTTTAGGTAGCTTTCTTTACAAAAAAGCTACCTATTGCAGCCGTTCGGAGGAAAGCGATTTCAAAAAATTTTGGTATATTTTCATCGATCATGACCCCCAGACCCCGAAACCACCCTCCGTTCAAAATTGATATATATATATATATATATATATATATATATATATATATATCTGACCTATGTCACACTGTAACTCCCGTAATTATGAACCGATTTCGATGTAATTCGGTGTGTACATAGTACATACCAATGTCTCGACCGAGTTCGTTGGCCAGCTTCATCCGCCGTTTTGTTTCAAAATGGCGGCCATTTAAAATTTAAAAAAAAATTTAAAACTTGAAATGTGGTACCAAAAAATTAAAAATGGAAAAATATTTTTTCTTATGTATTTGACCTTTATACAAAGATTCCGGAGCAGTTTTTGTTTCGTCTATATCTTAAAAAATGGCTGAGTTATAGCATTTTGAATTTCTAGCGTGACAGACATTTTGAAACGTCCTGAATTTTGTCACGCGATAACAGGCGTATTTATGAACCTATTTGGATGTAACTTGGTCTGTACATAGTACATACCAATGTCTCGACCGAGTTCGTTGGCCAGCTTCATTCGCCATCTTGTTTCAAAAGGGTTGCCATTTAAAAAAAATTAAATTTAAAATTCAAAATGAGGTATTAAAAAATTGGAAAATGAAAAAGATTTTTTTTATGTGTTTGGCCTTGATACAAAGATTCCGGGGCAGTTTTTGTTTCTGAAAATTTGTTCTTTTGTTGATATCTTAAAAAAATGGTTGATTTATAGCACTTTGAATTTCTAGCATGGCTAACATTTTGAAACGATCTTGTATTTGTCACGCGATAACACACGTATTCGCCTATTTCGATGTAAGAAGGCATGTGGATAGTATACATCAACACCTCGACCAAGTTCGCTGGCCAGATTCATGAGCCATCTTGTTTCAAAATGGCGGCCATTAAATTAAAAAATATATATATATTTAAAGTGAGGTGCAAAAAAATTAGAAATTGAAAAAGGTTTCTTTCTTAAGTATTTGATCTTGATATAAGGATTCAGGAGCATTTTTTGTTTGTCTTTACCTTAAAAAATGGCTCAGATATAGCAGTTTCAATTTCTATTGTGGGTGACATTTTGAAAAATCTGATTTTTTGCATGCGACAGCACTCCTATATATTAACCGATTCCGATGTGAGTGAGCATGTGCACAGCAATTACTAAGGTCTCGACCAAGTTCACTGCTTAGCCTCATCCACCATGTTGTCTTAAAATGACAGGCACTTTAACAAATAGCCGAATTTGGCAGCCAAATATAAGTTACTTTAAAGAAAAGCAGCTTGGATAAAGCTGACTAATTTCGCGAAATTCTCATTCATTATATTGATAAAAATTAGTATTGAATCTCCTATATTCGGTTTCCACTAAATTGAGCTTCGTGTGTTTGCATGATATAAGTTGGCTTTTTTTAAATAAGGATTATGAAAGCTACCTCTTCCTCCCGGCACTGGCCGGAAGGACTTTTTTTTAGGTAGCTTTCATTAGAAAAAGCTACCTATTGCAGCCGTTCGGAGGAAAGCGATTTCAAAAAATTTTGGTATATTTTCATCGATCATGACACCCAGACCCCGAAACCACCCTCCGTTCAAAAGTTGATATATTATATATATATATATATATATCTGACCTTTGTCATACTGTAACTCTCGAATCTATGAACCGATTTGGTTGTAATTCGGTATGTACATAGTACATACCAATGTCTCGACCGAGTTCGTTGGCCAGCTTCATCCGCCATTTTGTTTCAAAATGGCGGCCATTTAAAATTTTCTTAAAATTTTTAAATTTGAAATGGGGTACCAAAGAATTGAAAATGGAAAAATATTTTTTTCTTATGTATTTGACCTTTATACAAAGATTTCGGAGCAGTTTTTGTTTCGTCTATATCTTAAAAAATGACTGAGTTATAGCATTTTGAATTTCTAGCGTGGCTGACATTTTGAAACGTCCTGAATTTTGTCACGCGATAAAAGGCGTATTTATGAACCGATTTGGATGTAACTTCGTTTGTACATAGTATATACCAATGTCTCGACCGAGTTCGTTGGCCAGCTTCATCCGCCATCTTGTTTAAAAATGGCAGCCGTTTAATTTTTTAAGAAAAATTTAAATTTGAAATGTGGTACCAAAAAATTGAAAATTGAAAAAATATTTTTTTTTATGTATTTGACCTTGATACAAAGATTCGGGAGCAGTTTTTGTTTCGTTTATATCTCAAAAAATGGCTGAGTTATAGCATTTTGAATTTCTAGCGTGGCTGACATTTTGAAACGTCCTGATATTTGTCACGTGATAACAGGCGTATTTATGAACCGATTTGGATGTACTTTAGTGTGTACATAGTACATACAAATATCTCAAACGAGTTCGTTGGCCAGCTTCATCCGCCATCTTGTTTCAAAATGGCGGTCATTTAAAAAAAATGTAAAAAAAATTAAAATTTAAAATAAGATACCAAAATATTAGAAAATGAAAAAAAAATTTTTTTGTATGTGTTTGACCTTAATACAAAGATCTCGGAACAGTTTTTGTTTCGTCTATATCTAAAAAAATGGCTGAGTTATAGCGTTTTGAATTTCTATTGTGGCTGACATTTTAAAACGACCTGATATTTGTCACGCGATAACAAGCGTATTTATGAACCGATTTGGATGTTACTTGGTCTGTACATAGTACATACCAATGTCTCGATCGAGTTCGTTGGCCAGCTTTATTCGCCATCTTGTTTCAAAAGGGTTGCCATTAAAAAAAATTAAATTTAAAATTTAAAATGAGGTATTAAAAAATTGGAAAATGAAAAAGATTTTTTTATGTGTTTGGCCTTGATACAAAGATTCCGGAGCAGATTTTGTTTCTGAAAATTTGTTCGTTTGTTTATATCTTAAAAAATGGTTGAATTATAGCACTTTGAATTTCTAGTATGGCTAACATTTTGAAACGATCTTGTATTTGTCACGCGATAACACACGTATTCGCCTATTTCCATGTGAGAAAGCATGTGGATAATATACATCAACATCTCAGCCAAATATAAGTTACTTTAAATAAAAGCAGCTTGGATAAAGCTGACTAATTTCGTGAAATTCTCATTCATAATGATTTAGTATTGATAAAAGTTAGTATTGAATCTCCTATATTCGGTTTCCACTAAATTGAGCTTCGTGTGTTTGAATAATATAAGTTGGCTTTTTTAAAATAAGGTATTTGAAAGCTACCTCTTCCTCCCGGCACTGGCCGGAAGGACTTTTTTTAAGTTTTTTTTTTACCTGTGTCTCCGAATCGTTATTTAAAAAAATAAATAATATGAAAAACTTAAGTACAAACCACTTGTCAATTCATTCCAGTTCAAGTTGTATTATTTTAAAAGTAACTAAGAATTAGATTGATATTAATTAATCGGCATTCAAAATGTGACAACAAAAATTTCATTTTTTTTCACTTTTTAAAATATAACTCCTATATTTTAACCTCAATAGCTAAATTTTAAGTAACTTTGATTCATTACTGTTTATTGTCTATTATTTGAGAAGGGGAGGGTGGGGGTGGGGGGCTGTTGTTGGCACGTTATGGTTACAAAAAATATTTTTTGGAAACATTTGGCACGCTGATGTGAAAAGGTTCGCCAACACTGGCTTAGGGGTATCCTTTGAAACAATAAAGTGCATGGAAAAGTGACATCTGCAAGAATTGCAGTCACTCTTTAACTAATTAACTTTTAATTATAAAATTGAAAACACATATTAGGAAAGATTTATCTTATCAGTTAAAGTTGTTAGAAAAGGTATACTGCATTGCGCGCATAATTTTTCCCATTTGAATGGCTGAAACAAGCCAATATTTTTTTAATGAGTACAGATATAAAGTGTTTTCAAAATGACCTACAATAAAAAAAATAAAACTAGTAGATTGCGAGAATTTTTTTTTTTTAAAGTAATTCGAAATGTCGAGATATTTTTTATACAAAAGTAGTCGTGAATTCTAAACGTCTTACTTGAGAAACATAATAATAGGTCATTTTGTGCTTCTGTACGTTTAATACATCCACCAAAAATTTCGTGAAATTCCAGGTAACCGTTTTTTAGAAATCGTGCGCGCAATGATCAAAATCGCTGTTTTGAGAAAATTGGCTTTAAAGATTGAATCATCTGTTGATCCTATAGCAAAAGCTCAAAGTGTTTTAGACATAACTTCTCTTCTAATGCGAATTTTTGTATGGTGTTCTCTTTTAAATGTTCCTAAAGAATCATATTTAATTATAAGCTATTAAAAAAAAAAAAAAAATCGATTTTTGGACGCTTCAAAGGTTACCTGACCCCTTATTGAAGAAACAAACTAAGTGTGAGAAAAAGCAGCTAATCTAATTAATGAGAAAATTTGCCTCAAAGTTAGCTCCTTGGATTCTTGAAGAGTTTCACATTTCTAAACAGCTATCTATGCCTTATTTAATTGCAGAATGTTAAATGTTAATTTACGACAATGTTAAAATTATTTAATTTATGCATATATTGACTCTTTAGAATATAAGGAGTGTACGTGATCTGTATACTGTTAAATTCAAATACGCTGTACAAATTATTTATAATATACTCACTGATTAAAAATATTATGTCTAAATTCGAAAGCAACGTGAAATTTTTAAATTTTTTTTTTTTAATATTCTTAGCTTTAAAAGTGAAATTTAATGGATCATGTAATGTATTCGTCTCTATATTAAGATTGATTTTCCACTGGTGAATTCTCTACATTATTAACAGATAAAACAAAGACTCAGATTAGAGGTATTATGAACCGGAAGTCTGAGAGTACTGTAGCAAGCCAATAAAATACGTTCGTAGTTTTGTTTCTTAACATCTAGAAACAAAAGGCATCTTCAAAGGCAACCTTGGTCTTTTCATATCTGTAACAGTTAGCTTGATGAAAAAACAAACTAAGTGTGAAATTTCAAAACTAACTTTTCCCCTCGCTCACGATCGCCGTTAAGATCACGTGGTCAATAAAGAATTGAAAGAGGGTTGGGCGAGAAACGAGAGAAAAAAAAAGCAGCTAATGTAATTAATGAGGAAATTTACCTCAAAGTTACAAATTTTATATGAAATATAAAATAACAAGAATTTAAAAAATGGTACTGAAAAATTGAACTTCTGGGGTACAGAGTGTGTAGTTTTAAACATACAAAATGAATAAACTGGCCTTTCTAGACTTATGTGCACATATATGGATAGTGATTCCTTTAATTAGCTTTTTACCCGACTGAAAAGAAGGCCTGTGTGTTTCACGCGCATCTGTTTATGTGGATTTCTTTATACTCTCGAAACATCAGAAAGTCTGGATGGAGTTTAATGAATGAGGTCTCTATCGATTCGTCTGAACCGTCCGATGATTATAGGCTAGGTTTTGTTTTTATAAATTCAAAATGGCGGCCGTAAAATACAAAATGGTGGTAGAGACGAAAAAATTTACGCACCCTATTGAGTGGCCTCTCATTGGATAGGTCTTACAAAATGAAGACGATGTTTCATTGACTATTTTATAGTCAGAAGCTCCGTTTAAATAATGTGTAAGTAGATCTCCAGCTTTACTGCAACTCTAACCATCATAGACATCTATAGGCCTTATCAAAACAGTGTTTATAGATAGGAACTAACAATTAAGCGCAACTTGAAAGTCACCAATATAAGTAAATAAAAAAAATAGGTATGTAATATAAAAAAAATAGTTTCACATTGATGAGAAATAATTAATTAGTTCGCTTTTTATCCAGTCCGTTTTTTTTATTTAATTAAAATTATTACCTTTATTTATTAGATTATTTATTTGTCAACAGTACTGTAAATTTAAATAAGGTAGATATTCTCATTCTGTGAAATCCATTATGAATAAGTAAGAACAAAATATGCTAGTGTAAAGAATGAAAATGAATCACTTTTGCTGTCAGAAATTTAACGTTTGATGGATGTTTAGGGACACGAGGTATTTTAGTGGGAAAATATGAAAATATCGGTTGACCTAAACTGATAAATGAAAATTCTTTGCTAATTTGAACGTGCCTGTATTATATTCAGATGTCTGCTGCAAGCAATAATTTGCAGGTCTAAGTGAAACCGAAACTGATCCAGTAAATATTTGACTCTGAAACCAGGTTGAGTCAGGGTATTTAAACATTTAAAATTGTTTCATTTTCTTTCTTAACAACATTTTCCGTGATTAATAATGCTTCGTTCTTTATTTTCTAGTATATTTTTCTAATAAATGATTAGTAATAGTGGCATTTGCATCAAGTTAGATTACTTTTCTAAGTAACCCATTTCTTCCAATAATCGTATTATTTTCACTTAATGTTTTTGTAATGAAAATCATGTAAGGCTAAAGGAACTTTATTTCATCCTAGTCTAGTTTTAAATACATTCTTTTTTCGTATTTCTTATTCTAAGCAATACATTTATTTGTATGAATTTAAGAATTTTTTTACTGTGTGCTTACGCTAACATATGCAATACACATTGATAGGGATTACCCATGCAAAGTTAGACTTTTATTTACATCACAAAAGAAAAATATTGACTACCAGAAAAAGTATTAAATCTGTTGTGGTATGCCGGGAATCGATCGTTAAATCTATTGTGATATACTATGAATTAATCAAGTATTAAATATGTTGTAGTATACCGGAAATTAATCAATAAAACAAAGTTTTTGGGACAATCATCGACAGATTTGGACAAACTTAAGAGCGACACGCTATTAATTCACCTCAGTCTTTTACGCACAGAAAAGATTCAATAAACTAAATTGAATTAAATCGAATTCAGATTTTCTTTTTTTTTATTAAATAGTCGGCAACAGTCTATAATTTTTTTTACCTATTAACAATAGTATTTGAAGATACAATTTTTAATTTCTCAGCCAAAACATCATGGCTACACACATGTCTTTTTTAATCAATGCATTTAAAAGGGTAGGATCAATCTTTTTGAAAGGTGCAATTCATATTTCTCTAAAGTTATAACACAGATGATACAGAATTTAATAAAAAGAATGATGGTCAGTTAAAATTGGGCCATTTCGTCGGAGAAAGTCTTCCACATTATTATGAGATTTAACTTCTATTTTGACATTTTTTTTTTCCTAAACCGCCAGAAAAGCATATTTCAAAAACTTACGAGGTACATAAAAAAATCATAGAAATTAACTGCTAATCTTACATTTGAACAATATAAAATGTTTAAATAATTTTGTATATTTTGATTTCTCATATAAGTTTCAAATGAATTATTATTAACACTTTTTTGTTCAAACAAATTTTATACTTTTAACAAAGGGGCAGTCAATTCTGTAACATTATTTAAAACAGTTAAATGTATTTAAATATAGCTTATATATTATATATATATCTTAATATAAATATGATAACAGCTATTTTTCATAACATTAATTCACGAACGATCTGTTTTTACTGAAGCTGCTGTTTTTATGAGTAAATTTTAAAATATCAGTTACAGGAATTAAATGACAGATTTTTAACAAAAAAATTACATTTGAAGAGTCCAACAAAAGATACGTAACGATATTTCTTTTAGTTTTTTAGATACATCTGAATTTGAAATTTGTTTAGTTATCAAATGATTTCGAAATTTTTTCATTTATTCTTTTACGCATTTGTTTAACCTATAAATAATTATGGAAAGTACTCCTACATACATAAATACATGGCATCTAATTTACAAAAAAAAAAAAAAAAAAAAAAAAGAAAAAAAATACACTATATATATATATATATTTTTTTTTTTTTTTTTTTTTTTGCTTGAAACAATCATATTTTATATAGTAGGTGCATATTCTGAGATGGTTTTCAAAATTAGAAATTTGTAAAGATAGAAAAATATTCCTTAATCGTCGAGCTGACAAAATTTAAGAAACATGCTACAATTGAATTTTAAGTCATTTTAGAAATAAAAAAAGGATCATAGAATGCATTTTCATAACATTATTAAAACCCTTACGTCCATGACCGGGTACCCGGGTACCTTTATGGTCTTTTCCTTCCGATTTCAGGATGTTAATATCAAAAGAAACTAAAATGAATTTAAGCCTAGTTTCCCCAACTCCCCATCTCCAAAGGCGTTGCTGTTACGTTCTATGAAATAGGGGTGTTTTAAATAGAGTTTAGGGCGCGGGCATGTTAAAATCGCAGCAGGTACCCGGGTACCCTGGTCATTGGAGCCAATGGCACATTTTGGTTATTGACATAAGGGTTTTTTAAAAAATACTCTATTTGGAATTAAATCTTAAAGTAATTTACATGTAAAATTTTAATCTTATTAAATGATTCAAAAATAGATAAATAAATAAAATAAGACAATTTCTAACATTTCAGATCTTAAAAGTAGTGGTTGTATACCCTATTAAATCTTTATAAAATTATTTCCCTAAACGTGGGATATGACAACAGATAAATTTTGAAAACGGAATACATTTTGAAATTACATTTCAATAGTCACTGAAAATTGATTTTATTTATAAAAATTTTAAATTAAATCATTGTTTTAACTACCCTTTTTAGGTGCGTTCGTAATTATATAAATACGTAGCACCTATAGTCGTCGTTCAGTCCGTCTGTCTGTCCGTCTGTCCGTCCGTCTGTCTGTCCGTCCGCATATAACAGAGCAAAAACTACCCAACCGAATGATCTGAAATTTTTAATATATAATTGCTGCAAAATTTTGTCGAGCCATTTCCAATTTTATGAAAATCGGATGCATAGTTTAATTACAAGGACAGTCAAAAGTTTTTCTTTACATTACGGCCAATGGGAAAAATTATTGCAAGTGAATTTTAATAGTGTTACAGACTTCGGAATGGTCTGAAATTTTTAATATATAATTGCTGCAAAATTTTGTCGAGCCATTTCAATTTTTATGAAAATCGAATGTATAGTTTAATTACAGGGATCGTCAAAAGTTTTCCGTTACATTACGGGGAATGGGGAAAAAATTATTGTAAGTGCATTTTAATGATGTTACAGACTATGCACTTATGAAGCGCAAAAAAATATACATTCAGTACAATATGGGGTGCAAAAAATAATTATAAAACTAGTTATAGTACGAACGCACCTCATTTGCCACGTTTGACGAGCAATTTCCAACTTGTTTAATTTATACTCTATGATATGTATTATTATTTTTTGACAATACAATACATTGATTTTAAGTTGCTCAATAAATGTAATTATTAAAAAAAAACAAAAAAAAAAACTAAGTTAATTTTTGGAAATCTTCATATTTCTCTTTATCTCTCGCTTTCTTTTCTTTCTTTCCTTTTCTTGTATTTTTTAAGTATATTCAGAAAAGTAATTCATTTTAAAATTGAAAATATGAAATCGTCTTTTTCTTCTTTATAGATTTCCATAATCTTCTTTATTCTTGAGACCATTAAAATGGATGAAATTGGCTTCTCATAATACGAGCAGATACAGAAGAAAAAGGGTAAAAGATCTCTGGACTCGTGTTGAATGACCGTTCCTACGCAAGCTGACCCTCTTCCCCCTTCTGCTGTCAGAGACGTCACTAGAGGGTTGCTCAGCTTTAAAAAAAAAAGAGTTCAGAGATCAACTCAAAATGGCATGAAAGCTGTTGTGAAACGTGCTAGACTTTTCCGGATTCAGTCTAATTCTAAGGGTGATAAATATGAATCGGTAGAGTACATCTCACAGAAGTAATTTCCTCTTTCTCTTTTTCTTCAGAACAGTACACATCTCTTTTCAAAGTTAATTTCTTAATAAATCATGACTTTATTTTCTCACTGGTAGCCGATTAATCCTATTTTCAATCCAAGACAAGAACTTGTGATTCTTTCTTAATTTCTTTTTACGTTCTTCTATCTTTACAAGAAGAAAGTATCGTATTCATGAAAAATTTCGAATTCCGGTTTTCGACGAATTTGCACGTTTTAGGGGTCAGAGAACCCTAAAATCATGTTTTAAAAAATGTCTGTCTGTGTGGGACACACATTTTGTGGGAGCTCTATGTCACGAACTAATGAGCGGAATTTAATAAAAATTTATATTCAGTGAGTACCTGATATAAATGGGTGCTGATTAGTTTTGGGTGTCAATCGCTCAACAAAGGCCGCTGCTAGGCAGAATTTTTCACGATTTCCCCAATAGTCCAAACTCCAGAACGAATGCACGGACTTTCATCCAACTTCAGATTCAGTGAGTCCTTGACATAAATGGACGTTTTATACATTTTTCTGTAAATCGCTCAACAGGTGGCGCTGCTGTGCTGCATTTTGCAGGATTTACACGATTTCCGCAATAGCTCTATCTCAAGAACTAATGCACGGATTTTCATCCAACTTCAGATTGAGTTAGTAGTTGATAGGACTTGGTTGCTGATTAGGTTTTGGTATGACTCGCCCAATAGGTGGCGCTGCTGTTCTGGAATTTTCACGATTTTTGCAATAGCTCTATCTCAAAAACGAATGCACGGATTTTCCCCAAACTTTAGATTCAGTTTTAGATGTTGACAAAAGTTGCTGCTTGGTGGTTTTGGTGTAAAGCACTCAATAGGTGGAGCTGCTAGGCTGCATTTTGCTGGATTGACACGATAGCAGCGGTAGCCCTATCTCAAGAACTAATGCACGGAGTTCCATATCTTCAGAATCCTCATGATGGGCATAGATTGCCATTTAATTTTGGCTGTATAATAGCGAATTTTACACTATTAACATGCATGAGATGAAAGTTTTGGGATTGGTACAACCGACTAGTTTGTTTTTTACTTTGATAAATGAGCCTTATAGTTCAAGACTCTAAATATTTGAAGGTGGTGTTTTGTTGCTCTGTTTTATTGGATAGTCCCAGAATAATCAGAAATGAGTCTATATTTAGTATAAAATAGCATAGACATCAACCATTTTGCTGTTGAACCAATGCACTTTTCTTCTATAGTTCGTTGCGTATCGGATGGTAAAATTTCCGATATTTTGTGAAGAGGACCCGATTCAAGACCCCTATTCAAATATGAAAACTTCTGCGGTGTTTCTTCCAAAGCATTCAAGTAGCATAAAATTAATAATGCATAACCTTATTTTCCTTCTCGTAGCCGATTCATTTCATTCTTCCGATTATACTAGCATATACAAGAGCACCAGATTAAAGTCCGAAATTCAGTTCTGGATACTTCTGTGGTGCGAATTCCAAAACATGCGTAAAATTCTTTATTTGCTATTTCTCACATTCAATATGCATTCACATTCTTCTTTTTCATGACAGTCTGACGAGTAATAACTGTGTGCTTTAATTTTTTTTTTCTTTGATACACGAGTTCAAGGCTCTAAATAATTGACGGTGGTGACTTTTTAAATAGTAGTCGCATACTCTTTTTTCTTTTTTTTTTTTCATTTCAATATCTCATGCCATAACTATGTGTTTTTCTTGTTGCGTGGCTATATGCAAATGTTCTGTCAGTGGTTTTGAACTTTATGAACAAAACTGCCATTCAACTTATATTCCATTTCCTTAAAAGGAGAACAGTGTCACAATGTGAATAAATATTTCTCTCTGTTTTCTGCTGCAATACAAAAATAAAAGAAAAACACAATGGCTCAATCAGTTACAAACGTTCTTCGGGAAAGCAAGTATAATTTGTGTCATGCAGTCTTACTTCTCGATGTTTTTTATTTCTTTTTTAACTGTTGTTTCTAATCTTTAACAAGCTTTTTAATATCAACACAAAAGGATTGACAGCTGATGTACATGATGCTAAGTTTTCACTGTTTTTTCCTCCTTTTTTTTAGTTTTTTTCTTAAATATATATTATGTTAAATAAAAGAACAAGCTTTGAGAAAGAGAGAGATTTCCAGAAATATTTATTAAGTTAAATCTTTAAAAATAGCTGTTAAGAAAACGAGTTTTCTAAAAATTAAAATATATTCAATTAGTCAAAGTATGTTTAAAGTTACCTTTGTAAAACAACATGTCCTTAATGCAACTATATATGCGCAGAGCGGCAGCAACTCTTTTTTTTTTGGGGGGGGGGGGCTTCTTTAGCAATTTTTTTCACATTTTTTATTGCCAATCGCCCGTCTACTGTGAATAACGGGTGACACTGATCGACTGCTTGTCAATCTTCGTGCCACAAGCATGAATTGTACTACTCTATCTATAGATTAAAGAAACATTTTTAAACATATCAAGTATTAAGTAGCGTACACACAGTAAACGTTATATCCTCAGCCTATTTCGCACCAATGGATGCAGTTTTTCAACCTTTAATTTTAAAGACTTTTTAGATTTTTTTTTTCTCATTTTAATGTTTTTAGTAACAAAAATTTCACACAGCTTTAATCTTTTTTTCAGAAAAAACAACAATTGGCCTGATGCCATTTAGAAAGGTTTACTATATAACAACAAAAAAAAAAAAGTTAAATTTTAAAACAAATCATGTTTTGTTTCACAAAAGAAAGAAAGGAAGATGATAAAAATAATAGGTACTTCTTAGTTATCCCGTCGACCCAATTACTGTCGCCAAATTGTCAGATTAATTGCCAATAATGATTGCCATTAATTAATTAATTGTAAGATTAAATGCCAATAATGGCCAATAAAACCATTCAGTCGGCGTTTTATTTGTATTTTTATTAATGTTTTACTAATTTATTTGTTCTTTCGTTATTTAAAATAAAAAATTATGTCAATGTGTATAATTTGGCGAGTGGTTTGGCGATTTATATAATTTGGCGAAATGGGTCTACAGGATAACTAAGAAGTACCAAATAATGTTTCTAACACATTTTTCGTCACTACGTATTATCCGAGACAGGTCATATTCAATGCACCAACAATAGCGCCGAAAATATTAATAACTGTATTACATATTATAATAAGTAATATTTTATTTATTTATTTTTTATTTTTTTTTTAACTACATAGTTAATATTATATAGTTGCCATATTAAAGGCAGCGGCAGAAGTATTTAAATCAGGGCTTAATTTCTAACAAAAAAAGTACAGGAACCCTAATATTCTGCGGTACTGGTACTAACAACCGTACCGTTCCCCAATGTCACTTCAATCTGCATATTTATATTTCATACACTATTTACAAAATTTAAAGAATTTTTTTTTCTTAAGCAAAACAAATATTTTAACTATATCTATCCGCATATACTTAGCTGTCAACTATTGCACTTTTTAGTTATCACTTCTTTCCGAATCTTTGCCTAATTTTAATGCTGATAATTAATTGCAGAATTCTGACGTTAAATGTGGTAAGGAATACGATTCAAAAATAGTGTTAACACACACACACAAAAAAAAGATAGTTCGCAGCTATGCATTTTTATGAAAAAATGAATGACGTTTACAGAAATTAATATTTATATGTTGAAGAATGGAACAACGTTTTTCAATATCCTATAAAAGGTGCCTATCTTAAACTATAATCGATTCTATCCGCATTCTTTTGCGGTGAGTCCCCGAAAATGAGATTAAATATTGGATAAAAATTGAGATAAAAATATTGAGATAAAAATTTTACATCTTTATCGGAAAGATTCGATTATTTTATAGAAAAGGGGGAAACACTGCTCGATTGCTTTTTAGCTAAGCCCAAAAACTGATATAAAAATGAAACCCGTTTCATCTCCATCTCCTGCGTGTGCGACACATATTAAGTGTTTTGATAAAAAAGAATGCAAAATATTGGAGATGGGAAGGAATGAAAATGTAATATAGGCTTCGTTTTTTCGGAAACGTTATTGAACTGGGCTCCAGAGCCCTGTATTTATGAGTTCCGGTGAATTCCGACCCATATTTAAATATTTACTATAAACAGAGAAGTATCGGAGCTGAGCTCCGGTGGCCTCTGGTGCAAACTAAGCTCTGATTTAAATACGTATAACTATATAGTATGATTTTGCATACGTATAGGCACAATAAATTATAGTGAATGAGACAATATATTTATATTACACAATAATTTATAATGTAGTCATTCTGGAGGGTATAACAAACATTTAGAAATAAAAATACCATCATTAATATCATTTATTGTTAAAAACCGCCAATTGGATGTTATGTATTTATTAAATATCTAATAAATTAGTGCTTCGTATTAATTTAGTTTTATTTTATATTTTTATCCTTTTCAAGAATGTTACGTATTTATTAAAGGTACATTAAGAGGATCTGAGACACAAAAATATTCAAATTTTCTAAAAAACATTTATTGCATTAAAAATTTCTCTATTTTATTCTGCTTAAAATTACCTTTAAATCATGTTTTTATCTTAATTAGAGCAGGAAATATTATTTTTGTCCTTTTGGTTTGTTTTCAAAATCTAGCTTTCAAATAGTGTTACAAGATTGGGAACTTTTAATTCTGATTGTTTGACTGTCACCATTTTTTTTTAAAATAGTATAATTCGCCTTATTTTTTAGAATTTTTAATATATTTCTAAATAGGCGGAAAAAATTCTATTTCAAAAAAGTGGCAACAATCTGGAGACAAAAAAGTCCCCAATCTGGCAACACTGCTTTCAAATAATGATTGCCATGGAAACGACTTCTTGTGAAAATGTGTTTTTCTTCGTGATGGCTTTTTTCACTATTTCTCGTATTTAAATTGCCATAAGTCAAGAACCATTAAAGATAAATGGTTAAAACTTGGAACATATCCTTATCAATTGTTCTACTTTAATTTTGATTCAGAAAATTAAAAAAAAAAATTTACTTTTAAAAATATTATTTTTTTAATTAATATTTTTAAAAGTGCTGAATCAAAATTAAAACTTATATACTTCTCTTTATTTAAATGAAAAAAAAATGAAATTTTACACATAAGATTACGAGTTATAACGATTTTCAATTACCCCATTTTTTAATAAATTTTAAATTTTATTATTTTTGTTAAATTACGAAGTAAGTTGCGTTATTCAATATTTTTCCATTGTCATTCATACATGCAGCTCAGATTTGTCAAAATTTTACGAAGAATTTCGCATTTTATACTTCTGCATCGCAATTAAAGTAGGTAGACATTAAGATGAATGAGTACCATTTGTATTCATTAAGTTCAAATGCAATAAATCTCTCTCTCTCTCTCTCTCTCTTTTTTTTTTTTTTTTTTTTTTTTTTTTTTAGATTTTTTTAATTTAATTAATTTTATTGTCAAAAGTGAAAAGATTTTTTTTTATTTAAATATTTGACTGCAGAAATTTAATTAATTCTATTCAATTTTATTCATGATTAGTCTTATATATATATATATATATATATCATTGCTGAGTATTTGGAAATTTATTTACACAATTCCATTTTAAGGTTAATTTTACAATAATACTACCTACACGATAATTTGTAATAATAATAATAATAATAATAATAATAATAAAGGTTTGGTAAGTTTTTGAAATTTATATTTCTGTTTGTTATCTCATTAGTCTGTAAGAGCAACTTTTTGGGGCTACTACATTGATTTTATATGTTCTAAGCAGGATTCGTACACTTGAAGGACCTTCAAGTACGTTTCACCAGAATTTTTGTAAAGTAACGTATGTCTTATTTAATGAAAAATAATTCTATCTTCAGATATATCGACTAGTACTTTAAGAAATTTCTGGTACTAAAACTTCATAAATCTCTTTATCCGTACAAACCCTGTCTAAGGATTGAGTAAAAAATTTAAATTTCAATCTGTTATACGTTAAAGAAAAATAAGTTTAAATCTCATTTTAACAAACAGTCAATGTAGGCAAAGATATTTAGGCAGTGTCGTAGATTTCTTTGAAATGGAATACCGCCATAATTCAAAATACAAGGTAATTTTGTTTATCTTAGTGGTGGAAGACTTTCTCAGAAGGGGTCCAAAAATTGCATTGTTTGTAATAAAAAATTTCTATAAATAGCTTAAAATAATAATTTTTTTTTAAAGTAAAATTTCATTTATTTTTATTTATTTTTTATTTTATTTTATTTATTTATTTTTTTTTTGGTAAAGGTTTTTACTTTTTAAGAAAATATAGAAAAATAAATTTTCTTCTATAAAGAAAAAAAATTAAATTATTTTTTAAATCAATATGAAATAAATATATATGAGTTTTGGCTATTCTCACATTCCTACAAATTTAAATGCAGAGATTTAAAGAACATCGTTTTAATTACTTTCCAGAGATATTTCAATGCCCCCCGATCACAATTCAATTCCCTCTATTCTTAAGGACTACTGTAAAAAATCAGAAATATTTACTCTTTCGTAGCAAGAATTTTTCTGGAATTTAATCTAAATTTAAAGACCCATGAATTAAAAGAAAATTCCGCATCTTAAATAAAAAAATAAGTAAAATAAAAATCGCGGGATAGTTTACAAGATTAAGGAAAACGCTCCTACTATAGAACGACTCTTCTTCTTTTCACGTAGATTTTGAAAACGTTATAAAGAAGATTTTACAGTGTAGAAGAATTTTCTTTAATGAAAATATACTTTCCAGATTGAAAAAGGTGACTTTTCTATCACTGGGTAAGCGAGGTTCCCGCTCTTAGTTTTTTGAGCAACACAAGAACTTTATTTTGAGAAAAAATAGTATGCCATTCTCAGTCAGTGTATTTTTTTTATAATTATTATTAAGAAGAAAAAAAAACACATTAAGCTTTTGTTAATTCTTCAATTTTTAAGTTTGAGCCAACTCTTAATGTTTTTTCTAAATAATTTTAAATTTTCAGAACCTGATCTAGACTATTTCATGTGCAAGGCACAAAATTCATTGCTGTCTGCAATATCTTTCTTATACATCTGTCTCGACTTTCGTACACAGGAAAAAAACTCAGATTGTCCCAATTAGAGGTCTGCACGGGCCGAAATTTCCAGGCCCGGCCCGACTCATAGAAAAAATTTTCGTCCCGGCCCGTAGAATAAATAATATTGCCCCTGCCCGGCCCAGTAGAAAAGTTAAAAGTTTGGCCCGAGCCCGTCCCGGCCCGTAGAAAAAAATTATTGGCCCGGCCCGGTAGAAAAGTTAAAAGTTCGGCCCGAGTAAATTGCTACAAAACACGATTTACGTCTATTTGGTTAAAAATTTGACTCTTACGAGGAGTTCTGATCAAAAATGATTTATCTTAACTTTTCTTTTCATGTTTCTAAAATTCATTTTTATAAGTGCCGCAGGCTGCGATATTTATTTTTTTTAATGAATCGCTATTTATTCTATGTTTCAGTTATCATTAATATTGTTAATCGATATTCCATGCATTGAATAGTTAAAAATCTGAAAAATGTTATACAGTAAAATCTTCCAAGACTCAATTACATAGAAAAGAAAAAAAAAGCGTTATAGACAAGTTCTTTTCTTAGCAAATGTAAATGTATTATATATTCTTTTCTTGCGTATTAGTATATTAATTTTGCATGGATCAACACGTTTTTCAGCTTAAAATAGGATTCCGTCATAGGCAGGTTCCTTTTCACACGTTTTACTACATTTTAATTTAGCTATATTTTAATTAGCGTAAAAATTTTTCTATTCTTTAAAAAGAATAAATGTTTAATTGTAGAATAATGGCGATTCAGAAATGTATGCATATTTTGCAAAAATCTTTGGGTCAGGCTTAATTTTACTGGCCTTTGAACGAACAGGTCACGCCGAGACAATTATTTTCATACGGGCTGGCTCAAAACTAGGACTGAAAATTCTGGGTCTTGAAGACTAGAAAAGAAACCAATCCCGGCTCTGTGCAGAAAAATTAAGTTAAGTCCGGCCCGGCCCGGCCCGTAAAGAGTACTCACTAGGCCCAGCCTGGCCCGAGCCTTCAGAAAACAGGCCCGGGGCCCGGCTCGAGTGCCGCAAATGAAAATAGGCCCGATCCCGGTCCGCGGGCTTGGGCTTCGGTCGGCCCGTGCAAATCTCTAGTCCCAATAACATTTTTTATATGCATTAAAAGATAGATTTTGGAAAATATCTTTTTTAGTTAACTAAACAATACCACAAACTTTTGATGTGTATTTACACATGTTCTACATCATAAAAGTACAGCAAATAATAGACCACTTTTAACACTTTCCAAGTAAATTGAAAAGTTTTTATAAATTTGGTTTGCCTATCTGTCTCTCCGCGCTTTTACTCGGCTAAATATATTCTCCGATTTCGATGCAATTTATATATGTAAAAGAGGTTTATTGGAGCATGTTTGGTATTAAAAATGAAGTGTATAGAATTTTTAGTTTTCTTATAGGAACACTCGAAAGAAACCGGTTACATTATGGTCTGTGGTGAAAATCCTTTGCAGTTCATTTTAATAATGCTCTAGTATTTCAAAAATATTGAAAGTCACATCTATCACAGAGGTGAACTACAAGAGGCTTACTACAATAGAAAATAGAATGGGGGGTGTGTCTTTGTTCATTTACAGGGGCACACAAATCCAATTCTGTTACAGTACTGTCTACTAATAATATTTGCTGGAAGTTCGTTAAATAGTGGTACATGTTTTTAAATTAAACTAATTTTTTGCATATTATTGGGTGAACATATATTATATAGATCATATACAGGACAGCAAAAAAATATTGAGCACATTGTTGAAGAAGTATTTGGAACTGTGCTATGCGTTTCTTATCTGACATAAATTTTAGCATAGTATGTTGTATATTCGAAGGTCATATACAGGGCTGCATGAAAGAATTTGGTTATTTTTCTGCCTACTGATTATAATTTCAGAAATCGGGTATTCAAATGTGATTTTCTTTGGAAATAAGTATGTAATAATAAGAAAGTTTCAATAAAATCTATTATAATGTTACAAAATGATACGCGGGTCTCTGATACCAGTCGGCCTTGATTCAGGTTTTCTGAAATCTAGCTAAAAGTTAGTTAGAGTTTGCTACAAACATTTAGATCTGTAAAATTTGGGATGAGTCATGAAATCTAACTATAATAATTAAAAAAAAAAAAATCTGAAAATAAATGTACTTTAAAAATTATAACATAATTTAATTCTAATTCAGAAAATTGAATAAGTATTTTCTAAAAATAGAGAATTAAAAAATGGCTCTTTTAATATTCTGCTCATAGAGCGATTTTTAATTATTTATTAGAACTTACTTACCATGATTATTTGTTTGACCCAAAATTGACCCACTAATCAAATTTTCTCGAACACGTGACCCATCCCAATGATCCTTTCGTGCCCGAAAATGGTTAGATACAAACTTTAGTCAAAATCGATTGAGCCGTTCTTTAGATATAATTAGCTTGACCCTGACCCATTATGACCCAAAATGATCCACTTATCGAATTTTCTTAAACATGAGACCCATCCCAATGGTCTTTTCGTGCCCGAAAATGGTTAGATACAAAATTTAGTCAAAATCGATTGAGCCGTTCTTGATATATAATTAGCTAGATCCTGACCCATTATGACCCAAAATGCCCCACTAATCGAATTTTCTCGAACATGAGACCCATCCCAATGTTCTTTTCGTGCCCGAAAACAGTAGGGTAAAAAATTTTGTCAAAATCGTTCGAGCCGTTATCTAGATAAACTTAGCTTGATCCACGGTGACCCAAAAATGACCCACTAATCGAATTTTTTTTACCATGTGACTTAGCCCAATAGTCTTTTCGTAATCAAAAACTGTTGAATCTAGAGTTTAGTGAAAATCGTTTGAGCCGTTTTTTAGATAAAAATAGCTTGACCCACAGTGACCCCAAAATGACCCCCTAATCGAATTTTCTCGAACATGTGACCCATCCCAATGGTCTTTTCGTGCCCGAAAATGGTTAGGTACAAAATTTAGTCAAAATCGACTGAGCCGTTCTTTAGATATAATTAGACCCTGACCCATTATGACCCAAAATGACCCACTTATCGAATTTTCCCGAACACGAGACCCATCCCAATGGTCTTTTCGTGCCCGAAAACGGCAGGGTGCAAAATTTGATCAAAATCGTTAGAGCCGTTTTCAAGATAAAATTTACATACACACACACATACACACACACACACACACAATTTTTGCTCGCATTATAGTATAAGATATAGTAATTAGTAGTATTAGTACTATAGTATATATTTTTTAAACCTTTTTATTTTTAACTTATCATTTATTTAGTTACTCATTCTTTTGCATTTTCTTCTACTCTATTTTTATTCAATTTGATTCATAATTCTTCTTCTATTCTGTGTTCTTCTGATTCAGTCATGCTCTTGTGTGATTGGCTGATGCCTTCTACTTTCCTATTGGCTGTTCCTTCAATCTGTCCCTCTTCCTTACACTTTTACCCTCAGTGTTGCTCCGGCTGGTACACATAAAAAACTTTTATATGAACTTGTACTTAAATAAAATGAATGATAAAGCATACTATCGACGTTTCGAACTGCTTCTGCAGTCGTCTTCAAGATAAATAGGATGTTGAAAGGCTAGAGACAAAAGCTCCTTGTCGAGTCTTGATCCATCATATGAATGGAAAACTGCAGTGAGTACATCAGAAAAATTTAAAAATGAAATAAGGTGGTGAGATGAATGAAAAGTTCCTATGAAGACCGTGGAGCGTCACCAGCTATGAAGGGGAATGAACATTCAAACAAGGTCATGGCAAAAGGGGGAAAATGAAATATTGCAAACAGGTAAACAATTGACTTTTTTTATATAATATTAAGCCATATTTGCAATATTTCATTTCCCCATTTCAACATTCTATTTATATCCTGAAGACGGCTTTATCATTCATTTTATTTAAGTACAAGTTCATATAAAAGTTCTTGTTTACGTGCACCATTGAGCAAGTGTATGTGTTTTAAACCTATACATCTCATTTATTATATTTTAGGTTGCAATTGTCCTACTAATGTCAGTACGTTATAGTGTCTATTATTTCAACTAAATGTGTCAATTTGCCTTACTAGACTCTTGTGCATGGGAACTTGTTACTTTAAATTATTTTCTTATCAACAATAGCTTTTGCAAAAATATCAACATTTTAATATCAAAAATAATTTTATAACTATTGGCGATATAGGATTGCTATATATAAATAGCTTTTGAATAGAATATCAAGGAAGCTGCAATGGGACTAACTTCTTTTCATGTGGGATTATAAATATTCTCAACAATACAACTTGACAGACTCGAGGGTTTAATGAATCGATATACAATATATTATATGAAATAAAAAGCACAAGGCAAGGAGCGTGAAAAAAAGCGCAAGACATGAGGCAACTGCTCGTGTGGAAAAAGATTGGAAAATAAAGAATACCAAGCGAGATGTTTTAGAGTTCCATAGTTCGGCCATGGCTTTGAGAAGTCTTGGTGATTTCTTATATTTATATTTACCATTGTTCAAATTACGTACTAAATTATTAACGTTATTGAATTTTCATGACCTATATTTGTTCGTCTAAGTAATAAATGTTGCTCAAAAACTAATAGGTGAATTCATTTATAGCAATAAGCTAAGTGAATATTTAAGTAGGTAAAATAATAAATCCTACATACATAGTCTTATTTTAAATTATTTATACCCGTTGCTTAATATTTAACCCATCTTCTTAGTCTAATGCGTATCGGCATGCATGCCTGCAACATATCCGAAAGTCATTATTACTTATACAGGGAGTTTTAAAATACGACTTTATTGATTGCTTATTATTAAATTAATTTGTTTATGAGAGGTGTGCTTATTGCAGATGTAAAAGAGTATCAATCAATTTATTTTTATGTTCTAAATTTTGTAATTATTTTTTACGTGCTTAAAATGATGTATTATAATATCTCAGTAAATAATTTTCATAGCGGTGTCACATAGGGTTCATTTCGGACTGTACGACCGTGGCAGTACATCGCGAAACGCCAGTTGCCTATGGATCCTGATTATGAAAGACTATATAGAAGGCTGTCCAGCCACCGAAAATTTCTTTAAACTAGTCGGATTTGCCAATCCCAAAACTTTATTCTTTCTCATATGTGGTAATATAGTAAAGCGCCGATTATCCGAACTCCAATTAACCGAACAGCCAATTTCTCTCAAAAAATACATTTTAACCGAACTTCAAATTATCCGAACAGCTTATTTCTCTCTTTTTTTTTTTTTTTTTTTTTTAATGAACTACCAATTATCCAAACACCCTATTAGACCAGGATATCAGATTTTAAATGATGCTGAGATTGTGGATGATATTCAAGACAAAAAAGAAATTGAAAACGAATGCTCTGAAAGCGATCAAGGTCCATCACATAACGAAGCCTTTGAATGTTTGAAAACAGCTATGAAATGGCTCGAACGGCAGAAGAATGCTGTTCCTATTCAACTAACGTATTTAAGAAGAGTTCGAGATAGGGCAGCATTGAAAAGAATGTCTTCTTTGAAGCAAGCAACAATCGAAAGTTTTTTTGCTTAAATTATAATCTCTGGAGTTCAGAAAATGATAATAAAAAGTAAACAAAAAAAAATAAATAAATAAAGACAAAAATCAATTTTTAAACATGCCAACATTAACTAGTGCTGTCAATCTAAAGCGTGGATAAAGTGTCAAGATTTCAGTATAGTCAGGAAATCCGTCAAATTGTTTGTCCATTTATCCGAACTTTTGCTTATCCGAACTAGGGTCGGTCCCGACTTGTTCGGATAATCGGCGCCCTACTGTATTTCAAAAAGTTGTTACGCATGAATACTTCAGTGTTATTACGTCACTAACTTTAATTTCACTCTTAAATTTCTGTTTCATTTTACTTCATTTTTACATGCTTTCTTTTAACTTACAATTCTGTTTGTGTGTGGCAGCGAAATCTTGTGACTCAAAACTCACCCTCTTCCTGTATTCTTGAGGGCAATACACGAATTGGACATTGATTTCTTTAAAATTCGATCGCTAAGGGATGCAACAATGGTTGATTTCCTATGGAGAAATCAGCTTCCACAATGAGTCATTGTTGAAAAATACTAATGACAGGGCGTCAACTTTTGACAAACTTGACGAAATATTGCCAAATTGGACGAAATCATGGAAAATAGGGCGACAAAAACAAGTTGTTATATAGGACGTTAACTTGGCAATAGCTGGCAGTTTTGGGGGGAAATTCCCATTTAAACCCATTAATCTTCAAAATCGAGCTCAACGCAATTTAGTTTAATAAAAGCATGCCTATCAAAAAAAAAAAAAAAAAAAAAAAAAAAAAATTACATTTATTCTGAAATTAAATGGAATCTATATGGAATCTTTTTAATATTATAATTTGTATTTTCACTTAAAATTTAAACATCCAGTGAGTAACATGCTGTTGTAAGTTGAAAACCTAACCTTTCTAAAGGACCTAGGAAAACCCATGTTCTTTCTAAAGAATATGAAGAAAATTCTCCAAGTAATAAATATGTCAAAGATAAATTAACGAAAGTGCTCAATTACCGAATTTGTGGAATATGTCTAATTTAAGAAATTTCGGTATAATTTTTTAATTCTTTTCATTTTGACTGCATGTTTTTTTCCGTTTTATATAAAACAATAATGCATAAAATTAATAATGCATAATTATTATAGCTTCACTTTTCTCGAAATTATCCCTCTGAATGTTATAATAATATCCGATATAAACCACAAAATAATCCAATCCTTTTGGTAAATAGTGTCCCTTTTTGTGTCCTTTAGCTGTTAGCAGCCATCCTGTTTTTTCACAGCGATCCACGATCCATTAACAATTCATCAGCCAGAGATGGATTAGTTACCTGCCGGGCCTCTAGGCTTGACTTTTTAAGCCCCCCTTCCCCTTCTCAAAGCAATATATACAATGCAATTCGGAAAATATTTTTTAATTTTTTGCATACATTTGCTTTAAAAATCAATTTTCAGTAAATTTTTAAATTAATATGCATACATTTATGGGGAATCTCTTTGTAAGAAAACTTTTTTTTTTTTTTCCTAGCAACAAATTTTATTAGAGTAAATTTTCCATTGCATCTTAACTGAAACTTTGTTTTAATATTACAAATTATTGTATTGGAGAGAAAGGGGGTGGTAGAGAGATTAAAGAAAAATCTCTTGTCTTTCTAATTCCAAAACTACTGATGTCGGCCCTATATTAATCCAACGAAAAGTGGAAGCCGAAAATTTTCACAAATCTAGTATTTTCTTTTTTAAAAATACAGAAGCAATTAAAAAGACAGTAATGTTTAAAATAAAATTTACATCTTCAAGATTAAATAAGTGAGCAAAGCAAGGAATATTGCAGATTATTATTCCTCTTTTGCATAATATATTTATTCACTCGATATAGACAGAGCTGCCAAGTCTCCAGCTTTTTGGATACCAGTATTTTAATACAGAAAATGTTGTTGCATTTAATTGGAACGTTTGGGCGATTTAAAAGAAAAACATTTTCTCTAAGATAATAGTGGTATGCAGAAAGCCGGAGACTTGGCTACTCTGTATATATATATTTTAAAAATGAATAAAATTCCACATCTGCAAATATTTCTTCTTTGGATAAACAACGAGTAATATAAAAATTTTGTTTTTGAAGTCAATTCCTACTTAGGTCATCAAAGAAAAATTTAATAGAATCCCTAAAGCTAATATTAGTTTTTGTTGCATTAAAATATCTCAATTTGTTGATTTTCTATAAGCAAGTAAGTTTACAATGGAAGTCATGGAAGTCTATGGGAATTTGGCGAAATATTAGAGATATCGCCAAGTTGGTGACAAACTTGGCGGTATTGGGCGACAGAACAGGGTCTCTCCTAGGGTAACCCCCCTTAACCTCTTAAGACCCAAGGTGCACATTTGTGTACCCGTGGTTTAAACATTATATTTCACTTATTATTTGAAATCATTTTATTGAGACCAGAGGTTGTCATTTGAGTACATTAGCGCTTTCTAGTTTCCGCAAGAGATTGCGCTAGCAGTCTTAATTCATATGATTTTGCAGGAAATAAACGAGCAATTGCCACAAATACAAGACTTCGAAAAAGTAAGTATATTTTTATAATTAGAAAATTAATATTTATTCTCAATAATTTTTAAGATTGCTTATAAACACTTCAGTAATGCATAAATCATTTAAATTTATTAACTAGATCATAATATCTATTTAAATTAGATGTAATTTGAAAGGTGCACGTGTGTGCACCTCCGGCTTCAATTCCGTGTTTTTAGAATGAAGTCATCTCACTAAAAATTTTGTGTTAAATGATTTCTAATTGGTGCAGTGCTAGAGTTGTTGAATGATTCAAAAATTATACGTAATAATAAATAAGAATCCATTACGAAAAGGCAACACACGGGTGATTTACACGGACCGTTTTTTTAGTAGTGTAAAATGTGCCGAATTTTTATTGAGGAACAATATCTACCAAACTGGAATGATCACGAACTTGGAGCAGCAGGTAAAAAAATTACGAATGATCGAGATCCGCAACGTGGAGAATGGGATGAGAGAGTAAGGGAAGGGAAGGATATGTGCATAGTAAATTGGAAAGATAACAAATGTGTCACTTTATTTTCAACTTGCATAGGTAGTAATTCCGAGAGCAGTTGTGTTAGGTGGTCTAAAGATCAAAACTGTAAAATTAGTGTAATACAACCTGCAATTGTGAACACATACAATACGTATATGGATGGTACAGATTTAAGCGTGCGTTAGGTTTTTAACTTACTACCGTTGTGCTATTCGCACGAAAAAGTGGCCAAAAAGAGTTTTTGTACATTTTATAGATTTGGTTATTTCCAGTTGTTGGATAATGTACATTAGAAATTGTAAAGCAGGTGAAGTTCCTCGAAAAGACAGATTGTCTCTCTTACAGTATCGTTTAGAGATTGCACAAGTACTGATGAAATATTAGGGCAAAGTAAGTGAAGCAGCACCACCAGGGAGACCACGCAAAATTTATTCATCTGAAAGTGATTCTAAAGACGATTCCGAAAATAAACCACGGCAGCCAATTTCCGATATTAGATACGACTAGTTCAACACATGATAACTTTGCTTCCAAAATGTAGGTATGAAGGCTGCAAATCAAGAACAACAGTTATTTGTACAAAGTGCAATATGTATCTCTGATTTAAAAAAAAATAATTGTTTCGAAAAATACCATGTAAAATAAGCATATATATATATATATATCAATTGTCCACCAAATTCCCTGTTTAAACAAATAAAAAAAAAGTTTTTTTTTTTTTTTTTTTTTTTTTTTTTTTTTTTTTTTTTTGTAGTATGAACCCGAGGTGCACATATGTGTACCTGCTAGTAAATAGAAACTAATATAAATTATTTTTTTTTTTTTTACAAAATTATGTTTCTGTACGTACAAATAGATCGAACAAACTGTCAAAATTTTTTTATGATGGCTTAAAATGTATCAGGTCTGAAGAGATTATAAATATGAAGATGCATTAAATACTGTTCAATAACCAATAGCCGCCATTTTGTTCCCCCACTATAAAACTAAAATTAATTAAAATTTAATTAATGATTTAATATTTGAAAGTTCATTGCAAACTTTCATTGTAAACATCGTACTTTCATTTGTAAACATTTGAAAGTACAAGTTTAAAAAAAAAATATTTCAACTTGATAGGATGAATAATAAGTATTTTATTAACCATTGAAAATTTGAACATAAATAAATATAGGGAGAGTGTGAACTAATATTAGGAATTGAAAAAAAGGAAATTTTTTATTCATTTTCCACCCCAGTTACTTTCACTCTTAGGCTAATGTCAGACGGACGTCTTTTTGCACGCTTTTTTACTTACGTATTATCCCTTCACAATGCTAGCGGCATTGTGTAGAAATAATATGTAAGTAAAAAAGCGTGCAAAAAGATGCCCGTCTGACATTGGCTTTAGGACGAATAGTCCAGTGGTTAGGGAATTGAATTCGGAATTAATTAGGAGAAAGCTGGAAATTGTTTTAATTCCCTCTGTTTAGGTCTAGATTGAATATGCTATGTTTTCCCCCTCGTACTAGGTGAGCGTTAGAAAATATGTATAGATTTATAGTAAAAAAACACGTTTTTTTTGCATACCATAACATTATCTCAAAACAGCTAACTCTGTCAAAAACATTATCGATACATATGCTGTTGAACTTAAAATTCTGAGTAAAATGAGTACCTACACTTAATACTTTTGTTGAACATTAAGGTCACAATTCTACTTTAAAGTTTTAGACCCGTGCTCAGGGGGTTGAACACAGAATTAATGTGGTGAAAACTGAAAATTTTTTTAATCCCTTCTGTTTAGGTCTAAAATGAACGTACTATGTTTTCTTCCTCGTACTTGGGTAAATGTTAGAAAATATGTACATATTTATTTTCGAAAAACACGTTTTTTTTTTTTTTTTAATTACCCTAACAATATCTCTTAACAGCTACTCTATAAAAAAATATTGATAACGCAAATGATGTAGAGTTTAAAATTCTGAATAAAATGAGTAACATCATTAATATTTTTGTTCAACATTAAGGTCGTTATTCTATTTCAAAATTTTGCCTTAATCGCGAATCAAGAGCTTGAAGCCAGGAGAGATCAAGTTAACTTAACAATATCTCAAAACAGCTAACTCTATCAAAAACATTGTCAGCGCAAACGTTGTAGAGCCTAGAATTCTGAATAAAATGAGTACCTACATTTAATATTTTCGTTTAATATTAAGACCGCAATTTTAAGATGTGTGGTACTCATTTTATTCAGAATGTTAAGCTCTACAACATTTGTATTGACAATGTTTTTGACAGAGTTAGCTGTTTTGAGATATTGTTATAGTATTTTTTTAAAAAAACGCATTTTTTGGCTATAAATCTGTACATATTTTCTAACGCTCACCTACTACGAGGGGGAAAACTTAGAATATTCATTCTCGACCTAAACTAAATGGATTAAAATAATTTCCAGCTTTCCCCTAATTAATTCCGAATTCGGCCCTTTTTTCAACCCCTACCACTGGGCTAGAAAAGGCTGTTAACTGCTCTGCTCAACAAGCGCAAAATGTTTTGACATATTTACAAATTCATTTTTTAACGGAAAGCTATAAAATTGGAAAACCTGACCATGGAAGCGTTTGGAATGGAACTGTTTTTTCCATTTTTGGATCCGTCCATTACTTATTGAGTTATAAGCCATTTTGATCACGTGACAAACCCGTTTTGCCCGCTCTTGAGCGCTCTTTCTCGCTTCGCCCGGAAATTCGGTTCAAAACGCCCACTTTGACACTCTTTTCTGAAAGATCTATTGCGTTTGCAAAAAAAATGGAAAAAACAGCTCGATGACATAGTTTCTGAACAACAACGCCAGCTAGTTTCATGCATTTTTCGAACATAAATAAATTAAAACTTATGTCAGAATGTTGCCCTTTTGGATTTGAGAACTCCCATAAGTTGTTGCCCAAATGGCCTCCTCTTTTTCGAAACATTTGAAGGTTTAGGTTGGGCGAAGCGTTCCCATCACATTTTTTGTCGTGTTTGGATCGGGTGCAAAGAGACCAGTGCTGGACTCTAAACTTCTGCTATTAGAGAGTTGGCAGATGTCCAGATGTTTCAGGCAAATTTGCAATGAGGGTACACATTTAGATAAAGGCACATTTGTTTTCTTTTGGAGCAAATAAAGAGCGAGGCAATTCATTTCTCAAAAGCTAATTTCGGTAAGCATCTACTAAACTTCTCCTGCTGTGTCGAATGTGTATTTTCTAAGAGGAATTTAAAATAGGCTGTAAAATTCAGATCTGCATTTTTGGTGATAATTCGAAATTATTGGTTCATTTCAACATGCAGTTATCCTGTGCTAAATTTTACAGATACATTAAACAGGAAAAGCGTTAAGAAAATACGATTCATTACGGGTTTTTTTGAGAAATATTCGTTTAATGACCACTCGGTAGCTTTTTCAACTTTCTTTTCTTCCTTTCTTTCTTCTTCTTTTTTTTTTTTTTTCCTTGCTAGTTTATTTAACTTAACTTGTTTTTTTATGCATGGAATTTTTTCAATCAATTTTTAACCCATTTCATGATAGGCTAGAATTATATAAATTACTAGGAGGCTCAGTCCTCTGCGAGCTACGCCCGCCAACCACGCTTCAGGTTTCGCAGCCTCTGAAAACATACTAATGAACTGGAAACATACCCTGTTTAAAAAATATTACCAGGTTACGGAAGACTGAATGATATTATCAATAGTAGTATCGTGGCTATTTTCTGTAATCGCGTTGCCATGCTTTTCAGTTTGAATGGGCACTTTTCAGTTACCCTGGCCTCATCCATCGCTGTTGTAATAAATGACATCAGTTTTCGGGATTGATAAGCAAGATCAGTTACACATTTGAAAGTCAGCTTGTATAAAATGGTTAGGTTAAAAATGACGCCATCTTCCAGAGTTTTATAACGACGCTATGGTGTTAAAAAATTTGAATAGCTTTCAGATCCACGTAAGCATTGTGTTTCGAAATTTTATGGTTAAATTAATGTCGTGATCGAGTTATAGGTATATCGAGATCAGGTATAGCTTATTCATGAATTCTTTTCTCTATGTTAATACACTACCATGCATATTTTCAGGCTATTTTTACAATGTACATTGTTTGTATTAATTAATAGGAATATCCGAATTTTCTAATATGTATTTATTTAATTGTAATTCGTACAAAATAAATCGAAAGTATTTTGCGCATACATTTACTTGTACTTATGCTTCATCAAGTGATGTAATATATAAACAAATTTGCTTACTTTTATACCATGTGATTAAATCTCCGGAATGAAAATCGTTTTAAAAGTACCGTTTTAATACATGACGCAATTTTCCCTATTAAATACATTTCTCATGTAATAATTTATTTGTTTGATTTTTTTTTTCTCTTTTAAGATCCACGGGTACATATGTTATTTAACTTAAAAGTATTTGTAATATTATTTGAGCTTTTTAAATATAATCTTATATTTACCACTAAAAGTTTTTCACGTGTAATAATTTAATTATTTACGCCTTTTAAATGTCACGATATCTAACGTTTGGGCCTTTTACATATGACGCAGTTATCAACTTTAAATGTGTTTCGCGAGCGATAATTTTATTTTTAAGTTTTCATACTTTTATAATACTTATCGATAAAGATTTTCACGTAACTTTCCTTATTTTCTGCTTTTAACAAATGATCATTTAGTTACTATTCTATTATTCTAAAATTTGCTTTCGGTTAAAAAGATTATCGATGTCCTTTTCCCCCCTTAAAAATTGAAAAAAAAACCTTTTTTTTTTTTTTTTTTTTTTTTTTGCTTCTATGGAATTTGAAAGTGACAGACAACTTTTGGTTTCTAAAATTAGCTGATTCCCGAGGATCGAAATGGGAAAAAATGTTTTTATTTATGTATTTTTCCTGAAAAACGTAATTTAATCACAATGTTGTCTTCACTATCGATTGAAATAAAAGATAATTTCAATTTCAATTCGAAAATGACGAAAAAGAAGATATCTAAGAATCCCTGTGTTTTTTCCCTTTTTCCACAAAAATGGAGTAATCTACTTGCCATCATTATACAAATGCCATTAAAATTAGAAGAAAAAAAATGATTGCCCAAAAACTAATTCAACTTTTAAGATTCTAATGCAGTAACCTCTGTCTAAGGCGGAATCGATCGGGACCGAGAAAAGTTTCCGTTGTAGACAATATTCCGCCTTAGACAAATTTAACTCTATGTCTATGGATTCGTGGGGACTTGAAAATCTTTCCGAGTTAGACAGATTTTCGTCTTACACAGAGTCCGCCTTACAGAGAGTTTACGTACCATTTTTTAAACCTGTGGATCAATACGGATAATTGGCGTTAATTTCACCGCCAAATGTTCCACACTTTAGGAGAAATAGCTGTAGAACATAATCAGTCATTTAATCAGCGTTTTCATAAAGTCGTTTCGTAAATTCGTTTGATTAGGATTATATATATATAAATTACATTAAAAGGTGTGTTTCCGATGACCAATTTAATGTTTTTGTAAATTTCACTTTAAATATTATTCAAGGGTACATTATATGCATTATGGCATGCATTTATCACAAAGAAAAAAAATGAAGTTTTACGCGTTTAGAAATCTTCGAAATGCCTCCTGCGCGTTCCATATCAATGAAAATACCCAATATTTTTTTTATATATATAAAAGTTTGGTTTAGATATATAAATAAAACTGTGCATCGAATTTTATATATTTGAATATAAAGGTTAAAAAAAATTAAAAAATTTCAAACATTTCAAAATGAACAACAATAGTGCCATAGAATGTTCTGGAGCTCATGTTGGACATTTGTTATTGGAAGAACAAATAAATGAATGGAGCGTACTTTTGTCCTGTTCATTGTGTTTCGGGTCGTCAGCGCTGTCTGCATGTGATTTTTTAACTAAATATTTTTTTGCTGCTAAAAAAAATCAGACTACCTTGTGAGCCCTTTCATGCAAACCGTCCTTCATCATAATTTCTTCCTTTTTTATGAGTTTTTAAAGTTTTAACGAACTTTTGGATCAGCCGGTACTTTACTTAACATGTCGGGAATTTTAGCAGGAAACATGCAACGTTACATTCCCGACATGGTGATTTAAAAAACCTGTATACCTTGATAGGATGGCATAGTTTAAAATAATCAGAAAAAGATTATTCAATATTTAGTATCTCTCTAAACTAATTTATTTTCTAAGCAACTCAAATATGCTAAATCATTTTTTTCTTTTCTTTTTCGTTCTTCGTTTATAGTGATATAATTAAAATGCTATGCTTAAATTGAGTTGAAAATAATTCATATTACATATGAGACCAAGATCTTCAAGAAGCGTGAGTTAAAATAAAATTTCGTCAAAAACCAATTTTAAAGCACTAATTTTTATAACTTAAGACCCTCATATGCGGCGTTTTTGTGACTGTTTCTTCTCACTACAATAGACATTGTACATTTTTAAAAAAGCCATAATTATAGCCATAATATTTTTATTATAGTGTTTTCAGTATAGTGAAAAAAATGAAGCAATTCGAGAAATTTCGATAAATAAACACAGGTGTGAACCCCCCTCCCCCAATCGGGTTACAAATTTACTAGACAATTTTAGCAGTCAAAATTTTCCTAGTTGTTGAAAATATTGATTTACCCCATTGCCATTTGTTCTTTAGGCAATTGATCAAAATTGGAACTTTCATTAATAACAGGCAGTGTTACAATACTTCAAATAATGCAATGGTAGCAGCACTTTGCACTGACCTTATCCCACCCCACAAAAGTGTAGAAAATGACATCATATTGGAAACATTTCTGTTTCATGTTCTCTTCAGTAAATATTGTTGTACTGGATATATTTCCAATTTTTGAACAATCATGGATTACACATGAATATTTACTTACATCACTTAATATTTTATAAATGCTGGCAAAATATTACCGTGCTGATATTGGCTCCAATATCTATCCAATTTTGATTTAGTAAAAATGAAAACATTTGATAATTTATCACAAAATTTATCACGATCCATAAAACTAAACTGTATTTGGAAACTTAGAATGGAGATATTAATTTTAAGAAAATATTTCTTAAAATTTATAACAATTCATAAAATTTGTATTTAGAACAGAGATAATATTTTTTCATTTTAAGTTAATATGATCTCCGTTACACAATGTCTAGAATTTTACAATTGGAAAGTCATTTCCTAAAGAAATAGGGAAAGCACATAAAAATCTTTTAGATATATAACTTAATTTAGTTGTTTAAAACAGTAGCTGTATGATTTTTTAAATGTTGAGAGATTCAACACATTTCAAGATTTACATAATAAAAATGTTTTTCTTAGAATACTATTTTAAACATTTTAGGTTTTGATTTATCATAATTCAAAGAGCATGTATTTTATAACAGATACTTATGTATTCATTTTGAATTAATATGATCTCAGCAATACAATGTATAAAATTAAAAAGTAAATAAATAATTAATAAAAAATGTGTAGTAAAGCACATTCAAAATTTTAGATATAAACATCTACAATTAAGTTACAATAATTACACACATGATTTGTAAAATACTTAAAGATTTACACATTAAAAGCCTTTTTTCTTGGGATTACATAATATTACATCTACGTTTTCATTACATTTCTTTACACTTTCTGCTCCTGTGGAAAAGGCAAATGCAAACTTACTATCGACTTATCACGTTTTGTCGCAAGGAATCCGCTTACCCAACTTTTGACTTTGCATGAAAAGAACTGTGGAATAATGTGTGGCCAATTGCTTTGTCGTATCCTTTGGCACAAATAGTGTCCCAGACACAAATAGACACAACATTTCGTCTGCAACAGTTGCGAACATTTTTTAACATTTATTACAATTTATAAAATAACATTTTGCACAAAATATCATGTTAAAATACATCCTACTTTAAATATTTATTTCGAAGTTGTATGCTTCGAAATAAATATCTCTATCTTAACCCTTCACTGCATCACGTGCCACATATGGCACATACCTCAAAAAACCGAAATTCTTATTATGTGCCGTGAATTTGGCCAATGTGATCTCTATTCCCTGATCAAGAAAGTTCATGTCAGATGGCTGCATTTGACAAAAAAAATTACAATTTGTTCTTCGGGAACCCCCCCCCCCCCCCAAAAAAAAAAAAGAAAAGAAAAGAATTCAATCAAGGTATTAATATTAAAATTTACTTTCATTATTTTTACTGAATACTTAAAAATTTTAATGTAAAAAAAGTTGCAGAGTATTAAGCAGATAAAATTAATTAATGTAAGCTCATTTAGTTGTAAAATATAGCAATACAATATTTTAAAACCCTAATTGTGTACATAGGGTACACGCCATAAAATATCAAATTTTAGCTGAAAATTTGAAATTTATTTTTTTTTTTACTATTTTCCCCATTATTAGATATATTAGATATATAGATATTAGATATATAGATTTCAAATATTTTTTTCATAAAAATAGAAAAAATCGTGCAGTGAAGGGTTTTTAGATTTAAAAACAAAAGGTATAATTCATATATTCTTTAAAAACATGTAACTTTTTTTTCATTTTTTTTTTCATTTCTATTTTTTTTCATTTCTTTTTTTTTTTCATTTCTTTTTTTTTTCATTTCTTTTTTTTTTTTATTTCTTTTTTTTTTTTTCATTTTTTTTTTCATTTTTCTTTTTTTTTTAATTTCTTTTTTTTTTTCATTTTTCTTTTTCTTTTTTTCATTTTTTTTTCATATTTCTTTTTTTTCTTCTTTTTTTTTTCTTTTTTTTTACTTTTTTTTTACTTTTTATTATTTTTTATTTTTTATTTCTTTTTTATTTTTTTTTTTTTTACTTTTTATTTATTTTTCTTTTTTTTTTTAACAATATCTTTTTACAATTTTTTTTACAAAAGTTCTCTTTTACAATTTTTTTTTAAATCAGAATTTTGTTTGTTTTTTTACAAGGTTTTTAAACAGCACGGGAAGTACATAACTTCTCTTATAACATTTTTTAGAATAATTTTAGTCATGAAACATGAATTAGTAAATAGGAAAAAGTAAAGGACTTTTCATAAAACTGTTTAAAACATAAAAATATTCATAAAACTGAAATACAGACAAACAAGATTCTTAATCAAAATACTGAGAGATAGGTTAAACATTTTGTGGAAGCAAATAAAGCAAGATTCTTAATCAAAATACTGAGAGATAGGTTAAACATTTTATGGAAGCAAATACACTAGAAAAAAAAAAAAGGATTTTAAATCTCGACAATCTCCAAGTCTATGAAAATGCAGAAATACTAAATATTTTTTTTTGCTTTTCCTACTTGCTGAGCTGACACGAAAATGCAACAGAACTCTTATAGGGCTGTAGAAATATATCTTATTTTTATTTAGAATGAAGGTATTAAGTAGTCAATTTGCATCCATTACAAATAATCAAGGCCATCGCTAAGACTTTTCACTGATGGGAGAGAGGATCTTAAATTGCCAAGTGAAATTTCAGTATTTGCCAACTTGTTCTACAATTTTGCCAAGTTGTCACAATTAGAAAATGTAATATAGTTCTTAAAAAATTAACAATATTCCCCATTAGATTTGTAACTTTCTTCAAGTCTATCAGAAATAGAAAGTGTATTATAGTTTTGATTAAAGTTTTAAACAAATCTGCCAATTAAGTTTATAAATTTGCCAAGTGCAACAGAATTCGAGAATGTTTGGCGGGGAGCCTCTCCCTCCTCCCCCCTTAGCGAGGGCCCTGCAAATAATCTAGATATAATTCATGAATAGAATTTCAGAAAATATTCTTTCTAATTTTTTGAACGCTAACAATCAATATGTAGATGTAGTGGAGGAATCTTTTAAAAACCCATTTAAGAGTTATATATCATATAAAGTTAAGATAAATATGCTAAGTTTGTTGAGATTGAAATTTGATTTTTTTTTCTTTATATTTTATGAAATATCTTTGTTTAGAATGAATATATTAAACCTCGACGATTTTTTTTTCTTTTTGTAATACAAGTTCTAGGTCTAATATAATTCTCTAATTCTAAAAACATACAGTCAAAAATCGTTCTGTTTATGAAATTTTAAGAGCTATAATATCTTATAATGTTACGTACGATAAATATTTGATGAGATTGAAATTTGATTTTTTTTTTCTTTATATTTTATCTTCTTTTAACTCAACCTAATAACTTTAAAAATTCTTCAGCAAATAATTAAATTCAAAAAGATTTTATCAAATATCTTTATTAGAATAGATATATTAAAAAGGGTTTTTTAAATACAAGTTGTAGGTTTACGTAGAGAGCAATAATTTGACAGTGGGCATTTTTACACAAGAAACTGGGCGAATTTGCTAAAAATGCAGTCGTCCACATCGCTGGACTGGGCACAGTCGGTGTTGAAATAAGCGGTGGCAACAACTGGTTATCAAAATAGGGGCCGAAAGAACTAACTACATTGTGTAGTACACGTGTCCAAATTAGCGGCTACACAATGAGCTATACATGGTACAACAAATTTAGAAGTCTTTTGCCGGACTTATCTCAAAAATTTATAAGCAGGCAAAGATTCAATCTCCAGGAGATCCTGCAGCACCCTATCAATCCCACCACCACCACAACTGAACAACGATAGGAGAAATCCACTCCAGTACACAGCTCTGTTTCAACGGCCGAGTATCGAACACCAGCCCTCCGGCTACGAGCTCGACACTAACCGTTCGGCCACTGCGGGACGATAAAGAAACACGCCAAGGGTGGTGGGAGTAATGCATCGGCACTAAATCTGCCCAGCACTTTATTGGCGTATCGATTGTCACTGTCAATGTTGTACATACCTCTCCCACCACCACCACCACAACTAAGCAACGATAGAAGAAATCCACTCCAGTACACAGCTCTGTTTCAACGGCCGAGTATCGACCACCAGCCCTCCGGCTACGAGCTCGACACTAACCGTTCGGCCATTGCAGGCCGATACAGAAACACATCAAAGGTGGTGGGAGTAATACATCGGCACTAAATCTGCCAAGCACTTCATCGTCAGCACTTTATGCATTTACTGTGAACATTCTCAAATAGGGTTGCAACATGCCGCCCAATCTCTTAAAACCGATCGACTGCCACACTATCAAATTACATCTTATCTGCCCTGCCCTAACAGCACAGGCAGCCAATATGGCATTACTATATTGGTGACCTAAAGGCGTCATCGTAAGTGATCACTGTGAAACCCTAATCACCTCCTCAGAAATTTAAAGGTGACATAGATACGACTCATTTTCGCCGCAATGATCGCATTTGGATCATGGTTAAAGTGACCAAACGTCCACGAAATTAGAAGACGTTCTCAAATTTGGAGACTGCATTTTCTGCAGTTTTGATTTAAAACACTTATTACATTTTAAAACGTTGATAATTTTGCGAAAAAAAAAAACATACAAACATACAAACATATAGCATTGAATACATCAAAGTTTTTTAGAATATATCACAATAAATCAAGGTATTATACAGAATATCACATTATTATATAGTATGTAACAGCAGGAGTCGATGCAGGTTTTTATTCTTGGGGCCCATTTTGTGAAAGGTAAAAGTTACTTTTGTGAATTTTATAATATTTGTGAAAAATAACATTTTGTAACAAAGTTGAAATCCAGTTACTGAAATTCGAACCAAGAATTTATTAACAAAAACTTCTTTAAATCCCCTTGCTAAAGTTTTTGTTTTTCGTGACCTGGTTTTATTTACAATTTACACATTTCAAACCAGTTTTTACGAAAAATAATTTTACGAAGGGGCTATTTTATTAAAAGGAATTTTGTGAAAGGGCCCATTTTATTGAATTTATTTTTGTGAAGGGGTCCATTTTATTGAATTTATTTTTGTGAATGGGGCCTATTTTATTAAATAGATTTTTGTGAAAGGGCCCTAAACAGGCCCCAAATTTTGCCTGGATCGACCCCTGAACAGTTATACTACAGTTTTGTCACTGAATTCTTCAAACAACTATATTTTAACTGAATAAATTGATATTTAAAATGGCATATAATATACAAACATTCAGATTATTTAAAAAAAAAAAAAAAAAAAAAAAAAAAAAAAAAAACAGCAATCCAGCTAAAAATATTGTAACGTTTTCTTTTTTGCTGCTTTAAAGAATGTTTAGACATCCAAGGATGTCCCGCATTTGTAACTAATTTCATGTTATATAATATTGGAGTGATCTATACTTTAATAGAAGATTTCAAATATTAGTTAATTAAAACTAAATTAAATTGCATGTTATATATACATTTCTTCGGCACTTTAAAGTATTTTTTATAGGCTAATCTTCAGCTGGATTTACATGTATAATTTGAATGAATATATATGTATATATATATAAAATCAATTTTATTGATCACACAATAATATATAAGATTTTAAACTTCCTCAAACTATTAAGTAAATGTTAAACACTTTATTGTAAATTAAGGTCAAAGAAACAATATTTTAATATTTGATAAAACTTTATATAATTTCATTTATTTTCAGATAGTAAAACATGATTAAAAATAAGTTAACTTTAAGCTTGTTTCATGGATCATGAGAACTCATTTTATAATTATTTTCAACTGGCTTGTAACAAATCAAAATTTTGGTAAATATTAAGGAGAAATTAGAGTACTTATATTTTACCAGAATTTAGGAAATATAAAATGATTAAATAGTGGAAAATTATTGTTTATCCATTGGGGATATATCCAGTGAAACAATCTAACAGGGAAAATTTGAATTAAATCGGAAATGTTTCCAATACCTAGACATAGCTGCTAACAAACCTTCCGTTTTCTTGAAGGGAAGATTTATTAGAATTTTGAATAAAATTCCGCCAGAAGTTGCAATACTTCCAATATTACAATAATGCATTGGAACACTGCCGATCATGACCAGTTGGTTTTGTTGAAAATGTTCTAATTATGACCATTAAATGACAAGTGGCAATATGCTAACCAGTATTTCAAATAACTCCATTCTTCGCCACTATTGGAATAATTGTCACATTATAAATATTTACAATCTAAAAGCAATATTGGCTGCTAGTGGGAATACGTTTTGAATTATATTCATCGAAACATTATGATTTTTAGAGTGTATCGCAAGTTCTGTATTAAATTTATATGTAATTTATGGGCATGTCTAAAAATTAAGTTGTAATCGAAAAAAGAATTGAAATAAAATAAAGTCACAGAATGAGACCCTACAATGTGATAAAAAATATACAGGGTGTTTCACAAAAGATGGGGAAAAAATTAAGAGGCAATAGTAAACATCCAAACAATCAACTTTCATAAAAAAATGCACGGTCGGAATTAAAACGCAATGGTACTAGAGGGCGCCAAAGGTGACATTGTTATACGAGGCAAAAACACACAAAGAACGATCTTTTATAACATGGGTAAAGAAATGAAAAATAACTGTAGAACTATGTCTTCTTGCTTTCAAATAAAATTTTCAGAAAATTCTGGCGCTAATTCAAGATTTTAGAAATATAATTACGTACCCCTCAAAGGGTTAAAAGTAGTCATTCGAAGCAAATGTTTAATTCCATACAATTAGGAACATCTTGCAAAAAAAAAAAAAAAAAAAAAAAAAAGATCGAAAACAAACATTTCAATTTTAATTAGGTCGTTTAACCAATCGTTGTGAAAAAGACTATTTTCATCACTTTGTTTATGGAGTCTCGTTGTTGGGTTATGAAAGTTAATAGATAATCATGAAAGTTAGGAAAATTAATAACAAAAAGGCCAAAATATGAATAACATTATATACAGCGTATCATAAAATAAATGAAACGCGCTTCCACATTTTACCTGTTGGAATAGCATAGGTAATGTATCTCGGAAAAGCGCTAAAAATCAAGGCAGGAATTAAAAATGTGTGGAAGAAATAATACTGGCATTCCATTGGCAACAGATTACAGTTTTAAAAATTTTATACTGTCTCTGTGAATTATAAGTCACATTTAGAAAACAAGTAAAGTAAAAATTCCATTATTTTCCTGCCAAAACTCATCGAGTTTTGATGCTTGGAATTTCGGAGATTTCCAGCACTAAAAAATTGTCTGTGAATCTTAACTGAAAATTTCGCTTAAAGCTAATCCCAAACCCAACACAATTCAACCCGAATCTGAAGGGAAAGAAAATTAATCCATATTTTATAATAATTATAGAAAAGTAGTCTACAATTATATCGCTATCGATTTTACGTTTTTCGTATAAAAATGAAAACATACGTACAGACAAACATTAATATAGTTTTTTTTTTTTTCATTTGAAAAATATTCAGTACATTTTTTTGAAACCCGATTTTTTTGTTAACTTGAACCCGAAGCATTTAACCCTCCGAGCGTCTTGCAAAAGGGTAAAATTGTAATGTTGTTTGCATTTTGTCTTAAATGCTAAAAAAATATGATTCTTTCAACATTATAAAAAAAAAAAAACTCAATTACAAATATGAATGTAGTCCTTGAGAGTATTAATCATTCTTCAATGTATTTAAAATTAATTAAATCTATAAAATTATATTACCTTAAATATTGCTTGTATTGCTGTGAAACCTGGAGCTTAGTGAACGGAATATTACGCCCCACACACTTAGAGGGTTAAAGTCAATCGCAAGCAAAAGTTCAAAGCCGCAACGAAAAAAATTAAATTCAACCTGACCCTTATCAATCGCTGATAACAGTGATAATATTCTTCATTCTTCCCTAACCTGGTAATCTTTTTTTAAAATAGGGCGCATTACTATATTTTTAGAGGCTGCGAAGCTTGAACGGTGGTCGGCGGGCGTAGCTCGTAGGGGGCTGAGCCCCCTAGTATGAAATATAATTATTTAAAAATTTGCAAAAATACTATTTAAATTACTCAAAGGTGTTTTTTTTATTATTCACAATAACATACAATTAAAACCAAGTACAGTAGATTTCCGTTACAACGAACTCCACGGGGCCGCTAAAATATTTTGTTGTAACTATTTTTTCGTTGTAACGGAATATTTAATCTAATTATTAATTATTTTATGTAACATATACACGCAGGATGATTTTACCTTTCGTCATAGAAGATTTTAATGGAAGATTACTTAAATTAACATAGAAAAAGTTAGTAAAATAAAATTCAATATTAAAAATATAAACTTACGGACTAAACTTTATTTAGTAGCACGTTATTGCAGAAAATCTGTGTTTTATTTTTTACAAAGGAATGTGTAGTTGATGATAACAAAAACGTGTGCAACAAATGAATCTGAGAAAATACCTCCTCTGGAACATTCTTTTGGTGAGAAACAAAAGCACGCATTTTCTCCAAGCATGAAAGAGCTCCCGAAACGGTAACTTTCGAATCGTCGGTAACATCGTCATCCACTGCTCTCGTCATTTTGTCGGTCTAATGCACTTTTAATGGACAAAATAATATCTTCACCTTCAGAGTACATTTGAATATTGTCATCCACATTTAAGAAATCCTCCAAATCCACCTGATCAGGGAGTGAAGTTAATTTTTTGGAGCCTTTCAAATTGTGTTTAACTCGATTTGTCCAAATCTTAAATTTCTGATTCATTTTCTTCGGTCTCAGTTAACCAAGCATATTTCCAAGAGTTAGAAATTGTTTTCTGACTAATTTCTGGCCACGAACCTGAGATCATTTCAAAAGAGCAAAAAGAGCACGATGAAGATTTTCCGTTGCAACGGAATTCCTAAAAAAATGCACTTCGTTAAATCGGAATTTTTAATACATAAGGTTGATGCAATTTGAAAAGGAGATTTGACAAATTTCGCTGTAATGGAATTCGTTGTAAGGGAAATCTACTGTACTTTCAAGCGTATTCATGCCCATCACCAGCGTTAAAATCGATAAAAGTCCTTTATACGAGGTGGGCTGATCCAAATTTTAAAGTGCAAAAAAAGGAAAGGGTAGAGGTCATACTGTCGGACTGTTCCAAAGTTCAACAGAAGGGGTGGGAGGGGATGTTCAGATTATTCCCAGTGTACTATACCAATTTTTGGACTGATGTACAACAATGTATCATTACAAGTATAATTAGCACGACGTAAAATTTCTGTTGATTCCATAATTACAATTTTTGATAACTTGATTATTTCTTTATTATTTTAGCTTCTTTAAAATTAATCATAATTTCCTGCTCCTGATTTTCTTTAGAAACAGCTGTTTGATACTAGTTAAGCTTCCTATCTGTGATATGTTCTGTTAAACACTATTTAACCTTCAGTGTTGTCATATCGATATAATCTGCTTTCCTGTTATTATATATTATAATACCTCGGATTTTATGTATATATCTGCTGAAACTTCCATAAGGATGGGATTAATGTTATTGTTAAGTCTTGTTTTAAATTTACTGGGAGGGGGGGGAGGGGGAACTATGAAATTTATATTGAATTTCTTTAATTTACACTTCAAGCATTCAAAAAATGTGGAAAATTAAATCTATTAATAAACTTAAATGAAAAACCATTATCATTCAATTCCTACTATTCCCTCACACTCTCCCTATATATATCTTGTTCAAATTTTCAATCGTTAATAAAATACTTATTATTCATCCACTCAAGTTCAAATAAATTTTTTTAAACTTGTAGTTCATGACACTTGATGTTAATACAATTTTTCCAAATATTAATTCATTAATTAAATTCTAATTAATTAATTTTAGTTTTATATGGGAGAAAAAATGGCGGCAATTGGTTATTGAACAGCATTTAATGCATCTTCATACCTATAAGGCTGAAGCGATATCAGTTACTTAATTAGATAAAAAGAGGATTGCCATTTATTAAAAGTTACACGTTTAAATAAATAAACAGCTTTTTTTTTTTTAATTTCCTTTATAATCTATCTATGCACAAAGTTTCAAAGAAATTGCTTCAGCATTTTTTCATTTTACGAAAACAAAATTATTCATCTTTTCGTATTCCTCTTCATATATAAATTTCTTTTTATATTTAAAAGTTATTAAAATAACTAAGAATTATTTAGGATAAATTTCTATGAAACATCCTTCACAGATTGTGTTTTATTTAGCGTTAGCTTTATTTCTGTCAGTAATATCATCTATAAAAATTATATTAGATATTTTTTATAAAATCGGAACATTAGAATATTTCAACTAGCATCTAATTAAATGCAATTGTATTCTGTGTAGATATATGTTTTTTGGTTTTTAAATGATTTTGTGCTTTCTAATGGTCGTTTTATCAAAATATTGATGTAAAAAATATCAAAATAACGTAAATATACTGTACCCTTAAAAAATAACATTCAAAATATAATTCACTCAATCACCAATCTGAAATTTCTACGCCTTTCTCTCTGTGCATATATATTTTTTTCTTACTTTTTGAAACGGATGAAAAAATAAAATTTGAGAGCGTGCAGATTTTTATCTGAATAGTTCTATTTTAGAATAATAGTACACCGTAATAATAGGGGTATAATAATAATATCTTCATACCATAGGGGGGGGACCCTGTTCTGTCACCAAATACCGTCAAATTTGTTGCCAGCTTGGCGATATATTGCCAAATTTGGCAACCAAAATGAGTCACCAAAAGTGACACCAACTTGGCGATATCTCTCATATTTCGCCAAATTCCCACAGACTTCCATTGTAAAACAATAGGGTTTACTTGCTTATAGAAAATCAAAAAATTGAGATATTTTTATGCAACAAAAAGTAATATTAGCTTAAGGGATTACATTATTTTTTTCTTTAATGACCTAAGTAGGAATAGTTTGTATATTTCTAATAATGTCCAATTCTTGATCGATGTATATCTTAGTACAAACATTGAATTTAGGGATTTCAAGAAATTGATTTATTATATCATTTTTACTTTCTTCTATCTTTACAAGAAGAAAGTATTGGATTCATGAAAATTTTCGACTTCCGGTTTTCAATGGATTTACACATTTTAGGGGTCAGAGAAGCGGAAAAACATGTTTTTTACAAAATGTCTGTCTGTGAGTGACACAAATTTTGTGGGCTCTCTATCTCAAGAACTAATGCACGGAATTTAATAAAAATTGACATTCAGTTAGTCCCTGATACAAATTGATGTTGATTAGTTTTTGGTGCAAATCGCTCAACAGGTGCATTTTTTATGATTTTCGCAGTGGCTCTATCCCAAGAACTAATGCACAGATTTTCATGAAACTTCAGATTCAGTTAGTCCTTGATATAGGGGAGTAAAGGTAAACTTGTGGTTAAACTTGAGTTAAAAAGTTAAACTTGATAAAAATTGGAATTGGTTATTTTATGCAGTTAGAAAAAATGATTTGTATTTTTTGAAACCTTGTTATTATAAAACTATGTGTGAAGGAGAAAGCAACTCGGTTAACATTTCAGCTAATCAGTCAGAAAAGGTTAACTTAAATGAATTGTGGCACAAAAGATTTTGCCATGTAAATAATGAGTACTTGGTTAACACAAGCAAAAATGAAAGTGTTACAGGTATTCCAGTGCTGTCAAAGTTAACCGAGGATTGCATCTCCTGTAAACTGGCTAAGTCTTAAAAAACATCATTTAAGGGTGTATTCGAAAAAAATATTTTTTCACCCTCAAATGCTCGATATTTTCCGAGACATTTTCAGACTCATTTTTAAAAGTAAAAACGTGAAACTTGCTGAGGTGATTTTTGAAGGGATGTATAAGAGGCCGTGTGGTTTCATTTTTTGCTCAATTAATTAGAATGTGAGTTTTAAACAATTATTTTCTCCATATGACCATTTTTTTTTTAATTCCCAGATCTCCCGCTTAGGAAAATTCGGTTCAAAACACCCACTTTGACAGCATTTTTTACAATATTTTCTGCATTTATCAAAAAACCGAGAAGCACGGCACATTATGCAGTTTTTAAATAAGAGAATTTCCCTGTTTGATGCGTTTGAGAGCAAAAATGAATGTAAAAATGAATCAGAAAATAAGCAGTTTGGATTGGAATACACCCTTAAGGCAATAAATAAAATAAGGTCTAAAACTGCTCTGGAGCTCTTACACATGGATTTGTGTGGTCCTTGACAAGTGACATCACATGGAGGGAGTAGATATTTTTTCACCATCATTAATGATTTTTCTCGTTTTGTTACAGTATACGCTATCAGGAACAAGTCTGATGTTTTTCAGACATTTTTGAAATTTTAAAGTACTTAAATAAGAAAATCATTTCAATAAGAACTGATGGTAGTTTAAAAATCTGTAACAGAGAATTTGACACTTTTTTAGAAAAGCAGGGGATTTCTCACGAGAGAAGCTCTGAGAAGCCGTATGAGAGAAGCCGTACTGAGAAGCCGTATAGCCCTGAAATGAACGGTGTCGTGGAGCGTTTCCATCTAACTGCTCTTGATGCTGTTAAAACTCTCGTCAATGCTAGTGGCTTGTCTCAAAAATTTTGGGCTGAAGCTTTAATGTGTTATTCTTATGTCTGGAAAAGAGTATGTCACAAACAAAATAACAAGAACCCTTTTGAGATGTATTCAGGTAGAAAACCCTCGGTTTCTCATTTGAAAAAATTCGGTTGTTTAGCATATGTTGGAGTGCCCAAGCAAGTCAGAAGGAAGCTTGGTATGCGAGCTAAACTAGGGATCATGTGTGGCTATGCTCAAACAACTAAAGGCTACCGAATTTGGTTAATAGAGGAAAATAAAATTGTAGAAACTATTAACGTTAAGTTTGATGAAACAAAAAGGGGGGTAGATATATTTTCAAAATTTAAGGAACAAAAATTTAATTTTTCACTTTTTTATTTTCCAGAAGATGGAAACATTTTTGATAATGAACCTGAGAATACAATAATACAATTGGGAAATGACACTGAAAAGGTTAGTGGGTCAGATTTAGACCAAAATTTAGAACAGAGTAGTTTAAAACCTTGTACATCCATTCCATGGAACCGTAAGGCAGTACCACACAGAACAGGAAATAAAACAGACATCTATTATGGCATAGAAGGAACCAATACTAGAATTAGATCTTTTAATGAATTAACAGATTATTGTAAAGTAAATAAAATAGAATATGATAAAATTTTGTTTGATTTTAGCAGTAAAAATAAAGAATCTGGTAAAGTAACTAATTTTTTAAATGTAGATGAAACCAATTTAACTGAGATTAAAATTCCTCAAACCTACAATCAAGTCATAAAAACCCCTGAAGCATCAAATTGGAGGGACGCAATGAACCAGGAATTAAATGTTATGTATGAACGTAACATATGGGATCTTGTGACACCACCAAAAGATGCTAAAATTCTTGGTAACCGTTGGGTGTATACCTTAAAAAGGAACTAGAAGAATGAAATAGTTAGGTATAAGGCTAGGTTGGTGGCGAAAGGTTTTAATCAGGTTAAAGGAGAAAATTATAAAGAAGTTTTTAGTCCAGTAGTAAGTTTTTCAATAGTTAGATTATTCTTTGCCATATTTTCATATCTGTTAAAATGGTGTAATGTCCAGGTAGACTTCAACAATGCTTATCTTTATGCAAATCTGGATGAAACTGTATACACGCACCAACCTGAGGGTGTTGTCAAAGAAAAAAAATAAAGTTTGCAAGCTAAATAAGGCCATTTACGGTCTGTATCAATCCGGCAGACAATGGTTCTTTGAAGTGGATGATGTTTTATCCAAACTGGATATTCATAAATTTGATTGGTGCAACTGTGTGTACATGTTTCAGTCCAGATTGATTCTTTTACTTTATGTTGATGATATTGTTCTTTTTAGTAAAACCAAAGATGATTTAGATTTTGGGATAAATTTTCAACAAAAACATTTCAATTTAAAAATTTTGGAGACAACCAGAAAGCTATTGGGCATAGAGTTTGAAGAGATTGGAAATCGCCTATACATTCATCAGACTTCATATATTGAAAAAGTTTGTGAAATGTTTGCAGAATTTAAATTTCCAGTAAGCTCTCGACCTATTCCCAAGGGCTTGGTGTAGTCGAAACAATATTCATTTTCCACTAAAGAAGAAATTGAAATTATGTCTAGATTTCCATATAGAAATTTTATAGGCTATTTATCTTTTATAGCTGGGAGAACTAGACCCGATATTATGTACGCAGTTAATTTATTGTCCCAATTTCAATCAAATCCTGGATTTACTCACTGGAATAGTTTGTTAAAATTGTTAGGTTTTTTAAAATATACTAAAAATGATAAACTTGAGTTATCCAGAGTCAGTCAGTTAAATCTTTCATGTTATTCCGATTCTGATTTTGCAGCAAACAGAGACGATCGAGTCTCCATAGGAGGGTATATTTTGTTTCTAGATGAAACGCCCATATCTTGGAAGACTTTTAAACAGAAATGTATGTCTTTCAACCATGGAGGCCGAATACGTCAGTTTAACTGAAGCTGTAAAGGAGCTAATCTGGATAAAAAAAAAAAAGGTTTGCAAAATGAAGGACTTAATTTAAACTTGGGGGATTGTACTGTTCTGTGATAACCAAGCTGCAATAGCCTTTTCTAATTCCCCTTTTGAGAATCAGAAAACAAAACACATTCATTTAAAATATCATTTTCATGGAAACTTAGTATTTAATAAAGTATTTAAACTTAAATATATTGCTAGTAAATTTAACTTGACAGATAGTTTTACAAAACCACAGATTAAAGAGCAGTTAATGAAATTTTGCAGGAGAATTTTTGATATTTAAATTTTTATTGGGGGGGGGGGGGGGGGTTATAATTTTTCTTACAATGTTGTTCACTCTGATCAATGCCTTGACAATAAAGTCTTGTATGACCTAACATTGATCAGATTGTTGTTTTTGAAGAAACTTTTTTGTTGAACTTTTGAAGTTTTACACTTTTGAACCTTTTTGATTTTCTTTCATGTGTTTGTAATTTTGTATCTGTATAACCTTTTTCATATTTTTTGTAAGGTTCAAGAGATGGTGAAAAAGGAGGCCGATTGTTACGCGTCAATTACTTTTAGGGCTTAATTAAGCATACAGAAAGATTCAATAAAACTATAACGTTTGAAAGGTATTTTTTTAATATTGATGCATGTTTTGTTTTTCACCCTCTCTTGAACTGTTTACATATCCGAAACGACCGGCAGTTCATTCGATTCATTGGTTCCTGAGGCAAGTGCCGTTACGGAATAACTGTCAGTAACAGTGATTTCGGGATCGCGTCTTTCGCCGTGAGTAGTTGACTCGCAACATCATAGTAACCAATGGCGTTTCGGATGTGCTTATATAAATTTATACTTACGAATTGGCAACAGTTTTTAAGCAAAACAACTGCTGTTTTGGTGTATAAATGTCTGGACAGATTGTGAGTTTGTGGCTTCTTGTAATTTTTTGCACGTTTATCATCTGTCATCATGTAGCTGCATAGAAATATTATTTTTAGTTTTCTTTTAATATAACGGCAAACTGTTTTAATGTAAATTACCATATCATGTCGCTTATAATATATCTCTGTTTTATGCAACTGGTGTTTTAAATCAAGTCTTCTACAACACTGCAGCTGTGTTCAGCCATATTTTCACAGGCTGACAGATATGAATTGATGCTGATTACGTGCTCACGTAAATCGCTCAACAGGTGGCGCTGCTATGCTGCATTTTGAGCGATTCCCGCAAAAGCTCTATCTCAAAAACTAATGCACAAATTTTCATCTAACTTCAGATTTAGTTAGATATTAACACAAGTTGTTGCTGATTAGGTTTTGGTGTTAATCGTCCAATAGGTGGCGCTGCTATGCTGGAATTTTCATGATTTTCGCAATAACTCTCAAAAACTAATCAGGGTTCATACAGAGTTGGGAAGAAAAAATCCAAGGAGTGCCCAAAAAATCCAAGGAGCCCAAAAAGTTTTAAGGATTTGCCTTTTTTTTTTTTTTTTAATATGCTGCATCGTTATGTGGTATGCACACTCCAATTTTAAATGCCCAATTTGGAGAGAAAAACATTTCAAAAACAAATTTTACTTTATTAGAATCTAATTGTTAGTACTGAAATTGCACAGTATTCACAATATATTGCTTACTGATTTCGTAAGTTTAAATACAAAATTGACAATTAACTTTTTATGCAGTGACCAATGGTCATGTCACAGGGGTGATTCTGAGCAAAAATTCTGAAATTCCCTGCAAATTTTCTGAAAAGTTACGCCAGTGAGGAGAGGGAAATGGGGAAATCCACTCCCGACACTAGCTGTGCGTTTTCTACGCGGCTCTTTGAAGAAATTCACATTTTTTCGCGATCTTTTGACGAAATTTGAGGGTTTTTTCTGCGATTTTTTGACGAAATTTGTCGATTTTTCGCGATCTTTTGACGAAATTTTTGGGTTTTCGCGATCTTTCGACGAAATTTGTGGGTTTTTTCGCGTTCTTTCGACGAAATTTGTGGGTTTTTCTGCTAACTTTTAACGAAATCTGTGGGGTTTTTCGCTATTTTTGACGAAATTTGCGGGAATTTTCGCGATTCTTTGACGAAATTTGCGGTTTCCCCGCGATCCTTTGACGAAATTGACGATTTTTCTGCAAATGATTGACAAAATTTATTTATTTCGGCGACCATATGTCCGAATCTTTGGATTAGTGACCGATTTTTAAAAATTTTCGGAAATGAATGCCTTACATTTTCCGAAAATTCGGACTAGAATCACACCTAAGTCATATAAATAGAGATTAGTTAAACTCCAAACACTTATTATCAAACTCCAAACACATGTATATCACATACATGATACATCTTTCCGCGTGTTATTATTTTTTTTTTTTCGATTCTATGACGAAATTTGCGTGTTTTTCGCGATCCTTTGACGAAATTCGTTTGTTTTTCGGGATCTTTTGAGGAAATTCGCGTGTTTTTCGCGATCTTTTAAGAAAATTCGCATTTTTCGCGTTTTTTTAGGAAATTCGCGTTTTTTCGTGATCCTTTGAGTAAATTCGCGTTTTCCGCTGACTTTTAAGAAATTCGCGTCGAGTTTTACCGCGATCTGTTGGAGAAATTCGCTTTTTTTCACGATCCTTTGACAAAATTTACGAATTTTTTCCGTGATCGAATGACGACATTTGACGGTATTTTTTGGAATATATTTGCGAAAAACGCGATTTTTCCGAGATTCGTGGCTAATTGCCAAACATCGATGAAATTTAAAATAAAGGTCGGCTAACAGTGTCGAAAAACGGACCTAGTGGGAGCTATTAAGATTATCGTACCCAATCAATGCTGTACTTCAGATGAATGACGTGCATAAAGGATTTACCGCGCGTTTTACAATCACGATTTTTTTCCCTCGGTAGCAATATCGCTTGTGTCCGAAGCCGAAATACAATTTAAGGAGTTTCTAAGGAGTTGTTTGCTTATCTAAGTAGTTCTAAGTACTACTTGGGAATGTTTTCATTTCTAAGGAGTTTCCAAGGAGTCTAAGGAGTCTGTGCGAACTCTGCTAATGCACGGATTTTTACCCAAACTTCAGATTGAGTTAGACTTATGTGTTGGTGCAAAAGTGGTTGCTTGGTGGTTTTGGTGAAAAGCACCCAATAGGTAGCGCTGCTAGGCTGAATTTTGCTGGATTTACACGATTTCAGAGATAGCCCTATCTCAAGAACCAATGCACGGAATTTCATATCTTTAGAATCCTCATGATGGGCATAGATTGCCGTTTAATTCTGGCAGTGCGAATTTTCAAGTATTAACATGTATGAGATAGAAGAAAGTTTTGGGATTGGTACATCCGACTATTTTTAACTTAGAATAATAATTAGCTATTAGCTAAATTTAATATTACTCAAATATACAATTGTCTGATCTAAAACAAAATTCTGGATTTAAGGGAAATTCTGTTTCAAAAGAAAAAAAACCCATCTAAAACTCCAACTAGTAAGAAAGATAATGCAAACTCCAGACAACTCGCGGGACTGTTGAATTCAAATAAAATGGATGTATTCTGACGTATCTATACAGAGCTCATTTCTAATTTCCTTTACATTGTAGATATGTATTCAAATTTAAATCTAAATGAAGATGGTGGTGTTTGTTATGTTAACAACAAGATAGGACGCCCTCCTTTCTGGCGTCTATCTAAAGGACCTTAATTCGAAAAAAATCGCGAAAAATCCCGAGAAGTCAGGTCGCAGCTGCTATCCAAACGTTGAATATTTCCCCTTACTATTTCCTAGCAACTAACCACACCTATTATCTATAGGAAATTCATTATTGTCTGATTGCCAAACAGGCAATTTCTTTATTAGCCATTCACTCAGAATATACACCACTTTGGTTCTTGTAGTTTTATTTACCACTAAAACATTAACAGTAAGTTTAATTGCTAAAAGGCGTAATTTAAATCTTTGAAAACAGTCAAATTAGACTTTTTACATGTTTCGACTCTACCAGAGTCATTTTCAAAACAAATAAATAATTTTAAAAAAAGCAATTTAACAAATTACAACGACCACTTGGAAAATGATTTTTTCAAAGACTAAAATTTGAGACATAAAAAATCGCAGGGAGTTGATCATACATTACGTACACTATGAATTAAACATTAATAGTGTTATGACACGTAAAAATTGCAAGCGACAAAAATTGCCTGCGACCCGTCAGATTTCATGAAACTTACGTATTATCCAAGCATTTCATTGGCTGTTCGGGAAAAGGCTTTTCCATCGTCAGATTTCCAAGAAATCTGATGACCCATTTTAAATGAAATTTCATTCTTAAACTTCTAAACATACCACACTATTACTTTTGACACCGTCGTATAGAGAAAAAAATGTACTTTTAAATGCAATTTGTTTGAAAGCTGTATCTCAATTTGTTTCTGAGTTATTATTATTTTTTTTTTTTGTAGTTTTTATTACTTTTTTGTCATAGTGGCAAAAGAAGGTATCCATCTCTGTTGAAAGTAAAGGTTAGTGTATAGACCAATCGGAAATTTTGATTTCTTACCCTGACAAGGACAATAGCCATTTTTCCAAATGGTTAAAAATATTCTAAGATTGCACGGTGCACAAACGCCAACATTCAATTTTTCACGTACTCATTCATATTATGTACGATATTTTTTTTTATTTTACTTAGATGTTTATTTTTATTTCATTTTCCCTGTTTTGAATACTTCTATAAAATTATAATTTGTATAGTAAGTAGCTTTCATATTTTACTTGCGCGGATTTAGAAAATTGACATTAAAACAATGCATTACTCACACAGAAAACGCGAATTTGTAGTTTTTCGATTCTGATAAACGGAAGCTTTAACATATCGGCTAAGTTTTTACTTATACACGTACCTTCTGCACCTCCCTACGCTGAAATTCAAATTAATTTCTTTTTTACTTTCTTCTATTTTTACAAGAAGAAAAAACACGATTTGATGGTTTTTAGAAAATGTCTGTCTGTCACTCTGTTTGTGAGTCTGTCTGTATGTGACAAAAATTTTGTGGGCGCTCTATCTCTGTGTCTGAACAGTTGATTTTTATAAGATATATAATATAAAAAGCTCACTATGTTTTTTTTTTGTTTTTTTTGTTTTTTGTTTTTTTAAGGCGAGTAAAATAATAGAAGAGATGTTACAAGAATGTGTCTTGTATAAAAAGAGCATTGCATAATTATTTGAACTAGTAAAATTACTGTAATTTAAACTCTTACCTCAGGATGACTTCCCAATGGTGTAGAATCACTGCTTCAGGACTCACTTTCATCATTTCAGTCATAATTTACTTTCAGCTTAACTTCAGCTTCTTCATTTACTTTCGCGGTGGGATATATATTATATCCCACCTAATTTTAATCAAGATTTGGAACAGGATCTTTTAATTAAATTTTACTTTTATAGCTTTGCTGCTGGAAAAACGTTAAAAAATTGCTTTTCCGTATTTTGAAACAAAATTTTTCAAAAAAATCGGTGTGAATTCAACATTGCAGAAACGCAATTACTTGCCCCTGAAACGGTTAACAACTAAAATGATATTCGCAATGTGTGTATGCGTAAAAATTCCTTTCCAAAGAAATATTACACTATAAACATAAAAATTCCAATTATTGGTATGTTTAATAAAAAAATTAAACACACTTATTTCACTTGACACTTAGTTCAGATCGCATTTTGAAGCTTTATGATGAAAAGTCATAACTTATTTGTATAGGCTATCTTTTTCAAAAGCTCTGTGGTCATCATAAAAAAAGGGAGTCTCCAAAAAAAAAAAAAAAAAAAAAAAAAAAAAATAGGGAAGTGATAAACCTGTCGGGTAATCTCCTCCACTGACTTCTAACCAGCTTCAAAAAACTGACGCCATCAAAGAGAGCAAATGACCCCGTCAGAGATTCAGCTGAAGCAGAACGCAACCTGATTCGCACTTTAATGGTCACTTCAAATCACATTTTCAGGTTTTGTGACATAAATCTATAAATTAGTTGTTTAGACTTTTCTTAAAAAAGGTTCTGCAGTCATCAGCAAAAAAGGAAAGTCTCAACAAAATAAATGGAAGGTGATAAACATGTCAGGGATTTCCCTGAATGAATCTCTACTCCCTCCTAGTGCAACAGAAGACTCGTCATTACATCAAAGAGGCCGACAAACGAGTCGCTGTCGCAGTTTATGACCTGAATGCACCTTAAGGCTTCATATAAAAAATATACTGCGACAACAGTCATAAATGTTTTCTCTGGCGTTCTTTTCCAATGACTCTGTGGTCTGTTGCTACCTTTTTCCATTGCAAAGCAAAGCGCACAAAATACACAACATAAATTTACTCAGGGGATGTGAGAAACATCTCAGGAATCCTAATAATAATAAAAAAATCAATGAACCAAAAGCATCTCGTGTACACAAAGAACTGACGTTTTCAATGAACTAAACATGCAATGAACAATGAATGCAATGAATAATGATGCAATATGTGTGTTTTCTATTAAAGTAAGTTCTTCATGTACACTAAGCACTAAACACAATAAACTATTTGTAAAATGAAAGAAATAAAAAATACCGTTGAATACTTCGTCAGCTAAGGGTTAAGTTACAATTTAATTGTAACAACATAAGTTATTACTGTATTAGCTAAAAGGAAACGAGTGTGTGATTAAAATGCACAAGTGTTAAGCTGCGTACAGACGCGTGTGCCATCTTCTCCAGGTTTCGTGGTAAAAATTTTATTATGGACGGTTCTGCAGTTTATTCACAAATGAGTGAGGTGAATCAACAATGGGTCAGGAGATAAGGAGCTCGACTCTACTTGAAGGAAAGCTTCCTCTTTTGCAGGACATCAGTCCCTTTCCTGTTAAATTCATTAAAAATCAAAGACACTGCGTGGCCACAACAAACGACGCCGACACTGATAACAGTTAGAAGGATGATGCGTTCGCAGCCTTAAAGTGCTATTACCACAAGGGCTCAAAGTCGCTTCGAATTCCATCCTATGGCTCCAGGGGAGCAGTGTTGAATTCAGGAGGTGGCCCGGGGGGACATTCCCCCCGCAGCAATGAAATGCCACCCCCCGGAAGATTTGAGATGTTGTGTTTTCAATGGTCAAAAAGTGCAATTCCCTCCCCCATCCCGGGACTCTACAATGTCCCCCCGGAGCCACAGAAATCCCTCCCGGAGAAAAGTGTCTGAATTCAACACTGCAGGGGAGTCGCTTCGAAAGCAAGGAACTTTCTTCTTTCTTTGATGCCTGAAACGAAGCGAGTCCCCAGTACAATCAAATGCTTGGAAGTCTGACGGTGGAAAAGCCTTTTCCCGAACAACCAATGAAATGTTTGGAAAATGAAAAAAAGTGGCTTTCAAAAGCGGGAAATCAGACGAGTCGCAGGCGATTTTTGTTGCTTGGAATTTTTATGTGTAATATACGAATGTGTATTACATGTGTGTATACGAATAACACCATTAAATTTGACAGGTTCCATACATCAGTTAAAAAAAATATATATATATGGGAGTTGCGTCAAAACAGCAACTGCTCCCATCGAAAAATATATGTTGTTTGCTATTATAACAAGTCTTATAAAACATGTCATATGAGTGTATGTATTGATGAAAAGACTGTTTGTGAGATTGTCACAGTTAAAATCTTAAAATAGAAAAAAAAAATTCAAATGATGTAAGTTTAATGAATATTCATGGATAGATTTTCTAAGATAAAGTGTACCTAACAAATCGTATGAATTCCAATTTTCCTAAAAATAAGCTTTAAACATGTCTTGACACATATCCTGATAAAATTATTTTTCCTGATACGAATAAGTAAGCATCGAGTCACCATCCACGCATAAACAATCAAATTGTCAGTAATGTAACTGTAAGTGTAAAAAGAATGCACAACCTAGTAATTATCTCATGTATAGAAATTTAAGACGCATGTGCAATAGACGCATGTATTATTAAATTATGCCATAGCTTCTGCAAAAATACATGAAACAAACAAGCAAACAAACAAACAAACAAAAATAGGTTACTTTAAAATTAATATTGAATGCAGTGTTGTAAAAGAAGTGTCAAACAATGCATTTGTAAAACTGTACACTCATCCTGAGTAAGAATCTAATCTAAAATATATACAAGCACACAAGAGTCATGACTAAACCAAGGTGAATGTTATTTTATTATTATCAAAACCAAATCATATGAAACGAAAGTGCAAGTGTGCATGAAGTACCAGGTCAAACAGCATGAAATCATAATAGATGTGTACATAAGCTGTATTTTTTATTTTATTTTATTCAATTCCTACTATTAGTTCACACTCCCCCTATATTTATTTATTTATTTATATATCTTGTTCAAATTTTCAATCGTTCATAAAATACTTATTATTTATCCTATCAAGTTGAAATAATTTTTTTTAAACTTGTACTGGATGACAATTGATGTTAATATAGTTTTTTCCAATATTAATTAGGTAATTAAATTAATTAATTTTAGTTTTACAGGGGAGACAAAATGGCGGCCATTGGTTATTGAAGCATTTAATGCATCTTCATATCTATAAGGGGGTTACCATAGGGGGGACCCTGTTCTGTCGCCCAATACTGTCAAAAGTGACGCCAACTGGGCGATATCTCTAATATTTCGACAAATTCCTATAGACTTCCATTGTAAACCTACTTGCTTATAAAAAATCAACAAATTGAGATATTCTAATGCAACAAAAACTAATATTAACTTAAGGGATTCTATTAAATTCTTCTTTGATGACCTAAGTAGGAATTGACTTTAAAAAGAAAATTTTTATTTTACATGTTTTATTTTATTTTTCGATGGGAATTAGGGCATATTCATCTGACCATAGTAAGTGTGAAAAGCGCGAGCTAGCGCAAGAATGGCAAATACACAATGGTGATTTTACTGAAAAAAAATTAAATTACACAAACTAATGTAAATGAATCATGTAAGTAAACATATTCCATTTCTGATTGAGTAAGTGGCCATCTCACTCAACCAAAGATTGAAATATACACTTCAGACATTGCTCTACCCCTAGGAAAATAGCGCAATGAAGGAAGAAACTTACACGAAACATGAAACTTTTATTAAAAATTTAACATCACTAAATGATAAAAAAAAAGTATCACATCTACAATGCAGTGTGTGTAGGTATGCTATTGACAAGCATACGGTTATTTAACGACTGATATAAAAATGTTTGCAACTAAAAAGAAAATAAGAGAAAAAGAACACATTGGTTTTTTTTTTTCTTAGTAATGGTGACTCGAGCTATAATTAAAGTGTTTAAAGCAAAATTGTGACAGGGTAATCTAATTTAATAGAAAATAATATTAATTTTTTCTGCATAAGTTTAATATTGACTGAAATAGGACCGACTTGTGAAAGACATTAATTGTAATGTATAATATCTCCTAAAATAGTAGAAAAAATGTAAAAAAAATGCAATTTAACAAATTACAACGACCATTTGGAAAATGATTTTTTCAAAGACTAAAATTTAAGACATAAAAAATAGCACGGAGTTGATCATACATTACGTACACCATGAATTAAACATTAATAGTGTTATGGCATGTAAAAATTGCAAGCGACGGAAATCGCCTGCGACTCGTACGTATTATCCACCTGAAACTTACGTATTATCCAAGCATTTCATTGACTGTTCGGGAAAAGGCTTTTCCATCGTCCGATTTCCAAGAAATCAGACGGCCAATTTTAAATGAAATTTATTTCTTAAACTTCTAAACATCCCACACTATTACTTTTTGCACCGTCGTATAGAGAAAAAAAAATGTACTTTTAAATGCAATTTGTTTGAAAGCTGTATCTCAATGTTTCTGAGTAATTTGTAGTTTTTATTACTTTTTGTCATAGTGGCAACACTCTGTTGTCCATCTCTGTTGAAAGTAAAGGGAAATACAGATTACTGTATAGACCCATCAGAAAACGAATAAAATGATGATTAAACCAATGAAAACCTTCAGATATGCTTTTGATTTCCTACCCTGACGTGGACAATAACCATTTTTCCAAATGGTTAACAAGTGAAAAAAATTAATAATAACAGACATATGAAAGCGGGAAACAGTAAAAAAGGTGGAAATTGTATGTGAAGTACAGTGATTAATTTTTCAAAACAAGTTCCAATTATAAGATTTCCACTCTCTTTCATACGGGAAAAAAAATTATCCATGCTAAATACATGCACATCAAAGTGATCCAGAAATACATCACTTAAAATATCCAAGAGTTGTATAAATGAGACACAATATTCTATTTCAAAAAGAACTTTATGTGAACTTTCTTTCCCTTTTAAAGTCTAAAAAAATTTCACTCAAGAACGGCACTTTTAAAAACTTCATTTAGATGGTTTCCATATGCTCATAGCATAAGCTGACCTTTGATTCGATAGTTCTGCACTGCAGTTCAAAAACTCCAAAGGTTTAAGAAAGTAGATAAAATGTCTGAGGATTAAATTTCCCAGACACCCCCCCCCCCCCCCATATGCTTTCAATGTTTTCTTTGCATTTTTGCATTAATTTAGAGAATGTTCCCAAAGTTGTATTAAAAAAGGTAGAATTCCTCCTGTAATTTGGTGTGCATGGCATTTACAAGGACATACAAAATATTTATACACATACACAATATTGTCTGCAGAGGGTAATATACAGTAACATACACTAAAAATGGCAGTGTGGAAATGCAATCTATAAAAATAAAATCGACAAGAACGTATAAATGCAATTTATAAAATGAAAAAGAAGCTAGTAAATAGTAAGTTAAATACCAAACTTGTCAACTATAAGGCACAAGAGCAATATAACAACAACTCCAAGTCAAAGGCGGATTATCCATTAGGCTGAGTAGGCTGAAGCCTAGAGACCCATTAGAGGTGCCTGGCACTGAGAACTTTTTTTTTTTTTTTTTTTTTTTTTTTTTTTTACATATATATTTCGCAAAAGAGGAATGATGTACAATATTCCTTGCTTTACTAACTTATTGAATCCCGTGGTTCATTAAGATGTAGATTTATCCCAAACACTTCTTAGTGTCTTTAAATTCTTCTATATCCATATAAAGAAAATATTGGATTCGTGAAATTTTCGGCTTTCACTTTTTGATGAATAGGGGCAAAGTAGTTTCTTAAGTAGAAATATGAGAAGATTTAATATTTTGTTTTTTAAACACAATAATTTGCAACATTAAAACAAAGTTTCAGTTTAGCAATATGAAATTTACTCTGATAACATTTATTGCTAAACAAAAAAGTTTTTTTAGGTAAATGTATATATAAAAATATAATTATTTTGAAAGGAAATGTATGCAACAGATTTAAATATATTCTCAGAAATGTATTATATGTATTGCTTGGAGAGGGTACACATAAAATCAAGACTAGAGGCCTGGGAGTTGGTTAATCCGCCTCTGCTCCACGTGCCTTCTTTACTGTCATAAAATAGAAGCATAATACACTTGAAGGATTTTAAATCAATAGTCACTGGCCCCAGACAATACTGGTTGTTTCCATGATTTGAAACGTTTTGAGGGTCAATATCTGAAAATTGGACAATTTGCGTCCACTGCCAAAATTATTTCATTAATTATACAAAAACTAAAAAATGCAATATTATATTCTAACATTTATTACTACAATTACCAATGATAAATGGACATATAATTATGTATAAATAATCAATTTTAGGCTTTAAACAAAGGAAATCATCATTTCAGTCTCTGTCCCCATATACAAATATCCAATATAAAACGTATGCTGTAAAAATTTCTATAATTTCTAACTTTTGCTATTATATATTTATACACACACACATATATATATGTATATACAGTATTGGAAAGTATTATACTCGTCTATTAGTATAGATTGTATAATTGTATGATAGATTAAATATTGTAATAAATATATTTGTCCCTGAGGTTGACCATCCTTTCAGTCCCTCTAAACACACATTTAGGTTAACAGATACTAGGTGGCGCTATCAGAATTATTTCCATTGCAAGTAAAGTTCAACTAGCCACCATGACTGAAGGTATAAGTTGTTCAAAATTAGAAATATTTAGTTTTTGTTCTGAATAGGGATGATTATTTTTTATAGAATCATTCCCATACTTAACTTTTTATTTATACAAAAATAGCTTATTGCAACTTTATGTAACATACAAATGTCACATGGCATATTTAATAATGCACATGTGTGCAAAATGATTCAACAAAATGGCTGTGCAGCTGTTAAGACAAAAACATCATCTCAGTCCCAATTATTAGACACTAATTATGATGTTAACAGACACTTTCTTCCATAAAAGTTTATCCTACGGATAAAATATACATCCTTGATCTCAAAACACTACAGCATTTAAATGACAAAACATGTATCATAGTATGTAATTGCATGTGGTTAATTACATTAATTTAAAAAAATAAAAATTTTGGAATGAAATTGTCCGGTTTTCAGACTTTGACCCCTAAACATTGAAAAACAAAATTTGTATCTGCTGAGAGATAAGACTACCTAGGGCCCCGGGCAAGCATCATTCTGGGGTTCCCCTTCTACATATCCATAGAAATTGTTCGTGAATTATGCTTAAGTGACTAGTACTAAACTTTATATAGACATACATTTTGCACCAGGTACTATTACTATTCCCATCTAGTATATGCAGGGTATCACAAGATAGATGATGACAACTTAAGGCTATTCTTATCTGCTCTGCTCAACTAGCACAAAACGTTTTGACACATTTACAAATTCATTTTTTAACGGAAAGATATAAAATTGAAAAGTCTAGCCGAGGAAGCAATTTGGAATTGAACTGTGTTTTCCAATTTTTGATCAATCCATTACCTATTGAGCGATTATAAGCGATTTTGATCATGTGACAAACACGTTTTTCACCCATTCTTGACCGGTTATTCTATTTTCGTGCGGAAATTCAGTTCAAAATGCTCACTTTGATACTATTTTCTGAAAGATCTATTGTGTTTGCATAAAATAAAAAAAAAACGGAAAACAGCTCGATTATATAGTTTCTGAACAACAACAACTGTTAGTTTTATGCATTTTCGAACAAAAATAAATTAAAACTTATGTCATATAGTTGCCCTTTTGTATTTGAGAACAAACACCCTTAAGAAAAAATACCAGTAAGAAAATTAGTAGGAAACTAGTAAAAAATAAAATATATGGCTTTGTTGACGGGAGTATGTTTGTAAACACAATTAACTATAAGTTTTTATAATTTTAATCATTAGTTTTCTTATTATGTAGCTTGTTCTTTATATTTGGGAGGGGGCATAGAGTACGGGAAGAAGAGGATCGCATTCCCTTCCCAAATCTTTGGGGATGTTTTTGGGCAAAAGGGTTTTGATCACTTTGGGGCGGTTTTAACTATTTAGCAGACTTTTAAATTAGAAATCTGATTACTTCCATGGGGCCCACCTCAAATGGGGAGCCTGGGGCAGCTGCCCCGCATGCACCTGCTTTAGTCAGGCCCAGATCGTTGAAGAAATATGTGCAATAAAATATAACATTTCATGGCCGTGTACACTTACATATTTACGCATTTACTTCTGCAAGGAGATCTATTTACAAGGAAGACTATTCCAAATTATTAACAAATTTCCCTGACTTTTCCAGGTTCTAGAATTTTTTTTTTCCATGTATCGAGATTTTGCGATGTTACACTCAAAAACTCTTAAAAGTTATAGAACTTTCACAACTGATTCCGAAGTAACAACTGCTGAATTGTTAAACAAATTGTTGAACATTGTAGATGCTAAACATTCTGTCCAATCAGGATGAAATTCTTTGTCACATCAGTCACAGTTAAATACAAATTGGTTCAACATATTTTAATACAAATAATAAATATCTATATATATATATATATTACGCTAACGTACGTGGCACAGAAATCGCGATTATTTGTTATTGTTTAATGGCAATGCCCGAGAAACGCATCTCATTGGTTATTGTGTAAAAGTCATTTGGCAGGATTTAGGCGGAGGTGAATCCGGTTTATTTACTTACGTTTCGCGTTTATTTATTTATGTTCTCTCTTTCGCTACAATTATGAAACTTCACAATATCGTTAGAAATGCCCGTAAAAGAGCTCGGCAAATGCTTGAAAGTGAACAAGAAGCATATTAAGAAGAGAAAATTGAAATAGACTGGACCAAGAACGGTGTCAAACACAGAGCATAAGCGATCGCCAAAATAGGCTTAATAACCGTCGCATTGGCAAACGCGTTGCTTCTGAAATGCAAATTACTGATTTAAACGTTCCGGAGCATAACTGTGGATATATATATATATGACATCTGTTCCAAATAAATATTATTCAGTGTTTTTTTTATGAAGTCCACTCCAATATTACAGTTTTCAATGACAGTTCCGGCACAATTTCTGCCCGGGCAACGCCGGGCGGATCAGCTAGTTCAATAAATTAAGCTAATAAATGTTCAGTTCCTGTGACATATGTGTATTTAGCTTTAATTGTAATCGTTTTCTATTATTTTGTTATATGTAAGTGGCAATAACAGTGTGTGTTGATATACATAAATTGTAGCCTGCGATGTTTGTAAGCTGCAACATATTCCTGTGAATACAAGAGAAATCCCTCCAAGAAAGACTTCTCAGAGATCCTCAACTTTCCCTTCAAAGAGCAACAGAGTTTGTTCGAGCGTCAGAAGCCAGCAAGGAACAAATCAAATCTATTGTGGATCAAAAATCTGATGTAGATGCAGTAAGAGTTAAAAGAAATAGTTTCCAGAGTGGTGCTGGAGGTTTTCAGTCTGCTAAAGTGATACTAAATCCTGAAATTGAAAAAGACATTTCCCGAGACTTAAACAACGACAAAACAAGCAAAAATATTGTTTTGATAGAAATGTTAAAGAAATTAAGTATTTTGTTATTATTAAGTAGTATTTGTATATGATTTCAAAAACAACAAGTTGGAAACCTTCCATAGTCTTGTCCAATCCTACATCTTACAGATTCAGGTCGTATTTATTACAGATATAGAAAATATTCAACTCTTTCAATAGTAGATGAACCTCTAAATAAAACTGTAAATTTTGATTTAGAAGATAATTATAAACAAGATAATTTTTCAAATGGACTTTTCATCTTAAGACAAATATAATGATAATAGTAATCAACCTAGCACTAGTTCAGTTATTGAAAATTCTTATAAAACTAAATCGGGTCGTATATGTAAGCGTCCTGCTTATTTAAGTGAAATATTTTGAATAAAAGCGAGGCTATGTCATATATGTATTTAACTTTAATCATAATCGTTTTCTACTATTTTGTTATGCATAAGTGGCACCAACAGTGTGTGTTGATATTCATAAAATGTAGCGTGCAATGTTGCTTGCAAGTTGTAACTTAGATATAGTGTTTAACATGAAATTGAGGAGGGCGATTTTTTGTTTTTTTTTTGTTTTTTTTTTTTTTTTTTTTGTGTGTGTGTGTGTGTGTGTGTTAAAAGAATTTCGCTTTAAAAGATTCGCAAAAAAAGAACAAAACTCAAATATTTTCGACGTTGTCAAATTTTATTTCGATTTCCTGTTAAACTACTTAGTAGGTTGCATCCATTAGAATAGAAAGTAAGTAATTAAAAAAAAAAATGAGGGAATCTTTCTTTGAAGTGTCTTTTTCAGCATTCTGAGATCTAGCTTGTTTGAATCTAATAAGCAAAGCTGTCTCTAAATCTGAATGCATAGCAGTTCTCATACGCTTTCTCTCTGGCTTAAACATATTGCGCTCAAACATTACGTGATGGGATCACTGTTTTTTATTATCGTTGATAAAGTAGAATGGGCAATGCCAAGCCCTTTGCTTCGTCCTTCTTTTTCATCAATTGCATTAAGCAGCTTCATCTTCATTTGAAGCGAAATAGCAGTTTGTTTTCACACCGATTTCTCAACCATTGTGCTCATAACAGATAAGCTAATTTACAAAAAAACCCACGAAATTCACTGATTTTCACCAAAAATTCAGTGGTTTTAACAAAAAATTCAGCCATTTCAACTCTAACTAACTAGATCAAAAGCCAATTTTTTTTTCATTTTAAAAGAGAAAAAATGTATTACACTGCATGGTTTACTATCTGGACCGCTTTATCATTTCGTGTTAACCGATTTTTCATGTTAAGCGTTTTCGTGTTAAACGTATTTCACTGTATATGTATTAATTTAATTTCTTATACTAATAAATTACTTTAATAATAATGAACTATAGTGTTCTAGAATAAAATAAAATGATACGGTTCCAAAGCAAAGATAAGTAAACAGACTGAAATGTCTAATCGATCCTCTAATTTTTTTTCTTGGAAGTTTCGAATTTTTGTAAATCGTTCTCAGAGTTTTCCAATTTCCTTGACTTTTCCCCAGGAATGGTAAATTTCCCTGACTTTCCCCTGACTTTTCCAGGTTCTCAAGGTGGCTACACACATTGATTTACACGCACACTCTTCTGCCTGACACCCATGCTTACACCCATGCTTACGCTCACACATGCGTATTGAAGCGGTAACTTTTGTGTTGCGGTACCAGATAGGAGAAATACATGTTTATCGAAGGAATGTAACGCTGGGTGAGACGGATGGGATGTCGCAGCTATGTTGGAGATGGGAAAGACTACAGAAATCAGTAAAATGTTACGCGAGACGAAACATATAATTCCATGGAAGTAAAACTTACATATGGCATATTTGTGTACATGCGCACATTCACACACAAACTTACACACACATACACATATAGATAAATACCTAAACATAGATTCAGACACATGCACATATTCACACTTACATACACACATAACATACAGACGCATGAGCGAATATGAATATTCACACGTACCACACACAAAACATACATTCAAATGTGCATATGTCATAGGCTAATTAAGAAATCATGCTCTTTGCAAAGAGTCGGGCTTATTGAAGAATCATTTCCCTTTTTCCAATTAGCCTGGTATTTTTCAGGCTTATTGCAAAGAGCCTAGAAAGCGTTAGGCTAATGGAAAAATGACCACTTATTATCCAAACGGAGTGATTTTTTTAGGCTTATTAACCCATAAACCGACCCGAACCCGAAAAAAAATTAAAACAGACCGTACCCCGATCTGAGCAAGAAAAAATAATTTCAGTCTACATGCAACCCGACCCCAACCTGAAAGTTCCATTTGAAAAAACCCGAAATGTGACCGGAACCAAATCTGATAACCGACAAAAATATTCTAAAGCACTATAACCCGATCCAAGTAAGACAAAATAATTTCCGTTTACACGCAACCCGATCCGAACCTAAAATGTTTGTTTGAAAAATTCCGAAATATGACCCAAACTAAATATGATAACCGACAAAAATATTCTATTGAACCATAACCCGATCCGAGCAAGCCAAAATAATTTCCTTGGACACGCAACCCGAACCGAACCTAAAAATTTCATTTGAAAAAAACTTGAAATCTGACATGAACCAAATCTGAACCCTTCAAAAATATTTCGAAGAACCATAACCCAATCCAAGCAAGACAAAATAATTTCCGTGAACACGCAACCAGACCCGAACCTAAAAAATCCATTAGAAAAAACGCAAAATCTGACACGAACCGAATCTGAACCCAACAAAAATATTCCAAAGAACCATAACCCGTTCCGAGCAAGACAAAATAATTTCTGTGGACATGCAGCCCGATCCGAACCTAAAAATTTTGTTTGAAAAAAATCTGAAATATGACCCGAACCAAATATGATAATCGACAAAAATATTCTAAATAACCATAACCCGATCCAAGCAAGACAAAATAATTTCCTTGGACACGCAACCCGAACCGAACCTAAAAAATTCATTTTTAAAAAACCTGAAATTTGACAAGAACCAAATCTGAACGCGACAAAAATATTCCGAAGAACAATAACCCGATCCGGGAAAGACAAAATAATTTCCGTGAACACGCAAACAGACCCGAACCTAAAAAATCCATTAGAAAAAACGCAAAATTTGACACGAACCGAATCTGAACTCGACAAAAATATTTCAGAAAAACATAGCCCGATTCGAGCAAGACAAAATGATTTCCGTGGACACAGAACCCAATCCAAACCTAAAAATTTCAGATTTCTCCCCACCAGTGGCCAAGAGGTTCTGCTCTCGAAGCTGGTAGACGGGAGGTGCTGGGTTCGATCCCAATCGCGCCCGTCGGCCTAATCGTTCGGAGTTTTCGTGGTTTTCTTCGAACCTTGGTTTTCCAAGCGTAAATATGGGTTAGGTTCCCTTAGACAGACCCCCACGGAGGGCACTCCCCCCCTTAGGTCCTATATCTCTCGTGATGATAATTGATCGTCATAAACAACCAACCAATCGAGTCAGATTTCAGGTTTTTTCAAATGAAACTTTCAGGTTTGGGTCGGGTTGCATGTAGACAGAAGTTAATTTGTCTTGATCGGATCGGGGTACGGTCTGTTGTAATTTATTTTTCGGGTTCGGGTCGGATTATGGGTTAATAAGCCTAAAAAAATCACCCTGATCGGATAATAAGTGGTCATTTTTCAATTAGCCTAACGGGCTTTTTGCAATAAGCCTGAAAAATATCAGGCTAATTGGAAAAAGGGAGATGATTATCCAATTAGCCCGGCTCTTTGCAAAGAGCCTGATTTCCCAATTAGCCTATGACATATATACTGTTATAAATATGATATACAGCAAGTACTGTGTCAACGATTTTAATCAAATGATTTAAATGAGAGATTAAATCGTGATTTTAATCAACCGATTTATATTTTTAAAAATCATTGATTAAAATCGTCTAAATGTTTAAAGTTACATAGAAAAGTATTAAAATCTAAAATGAAATATTTGGAAAGTTTCTATAGATATTTCACCTTATGAATAATAATAAAAAAAAACTTTAAATAATTATTTCTAAGCTTAAACTATTCATTAGACTTACTAATAAAATTATTAATTCTTTTATATAAAATAAGCATAGCAAATATATTAAATTTCAGCAAGTAAAACAATAAGAAAAAGAATTGATATAAAAATGTTAAAGACAGAAAGAGCTTCTTCGGTAGAGGTTGGATGATTTTTTTTTTCTATCAAAAAATATCATATACACTACATTGCCAAAGGTGACCGGTCACTTGCTATTTTAGACGTTTTGTTAAATATCTAGAAAAATACATGAGGAATTAACTTGAAACTGCTGGTGTGTAAACTGTATAGTATAGGTCATATATTTCCGCGAAGATTTTTTTCCCGAAACCCCATAGGGGACCGTCAACAAATTGAAAAATAACGAATATCTTTTGGATAACCCTGTAAAAACTAATATAGCAAAAGCGTTCAAACTCGAGATTATTAATAAGTGGCTTATTGTAATATACAGTGTTCGTTCTTATGAGGATAGCATATATACTCGTAGAGAAATTAAAGTTTTTATAAAAACAGTCCCAAATTTCGCCAAGTTTTTTGCTTATAATTTGCAGAGTTTATAAAAAGAAGTTCTTTTCAGAAAATGTGACAAACAACATTGTACACAATGCTCTGCAATCAAAATTAAAAAATAATAATAATTGGATGAAAAATGAGCAGGCTTACTAAAAAATGTTTCACTGCGCATGTGCGAATGCAATCAAAATATAATGTGCATAATGTATTAGCTACGTATATAGAGCAACTTTTATGAAAGTCTCAAAATCATAGCTTGAAAATTCTGAAAATTATCGTCGATAGAATAAACTCGAAATCCGTTGTTCCCAAAAGGAAGCAAAAAGATGAGGGGTTGTATCCAAATATAGTAGTACGTGAAATATTGTGTATGCTATCTTAGCACTAATCACCAGATATTTGATACAACCCCTCATCTTTTTGCTTTTTGGGGGGAACAACGGATTTCGAGCTTATTCTATCGACGATAATTTTCAAGCTATGATTTTGAGACTTTTACAAAAGTTGCTCTATATACTTAGCTAATATATTATGCACCTTATATTTTGGTTGCATTCGCGCATGCGCAGTGAAACATTTTTTAGTAAACCTGCTCATTTTTCATCCAATTTTTATTATTTTTTAATTCTGATTGCAGACTATTGTGTATAATGTTGTTTGTCACATTTTCTGAAACAACTTTTTTATATATTAAGAACTCTGCAAATTATAAGCAAAAAACTTGGCGAAATTTGGGACTGTTTTTATAAAAACCTTAATTTCTCTACGAGTATACATGCTATCCTCATAAAAATGAATACAGTATATAACAATAAGCGACTTATTAATAATCTCGAGTTTAAACGCTTTTGCTACATTAGTTTTTACAGGGTTATCCAAAAGATATTCGTTCTTTTTCAATTTGTTGACGGTCTCCCATGAGGTTTCGGGAAAAAAATCTTCGTGGAAATATAGGACCTATACTATACTGTTTACATACCTGCAGTTTCAGGTTAATTCCTCATGTATTTTTTCAGATATTTAACAAAATGTCTAAAATCGCAAGTGACCGGTCACCTTTGGCCATATAGTGTATCAGTGTAAGTTTACACTTAGGCAGTTAATAATAATTTTTCTAAATGGAAATACAATACGAGCTGCAAGTAATATTTGTTTTGTTATTTGTGCTACTAACTAATGAAATTATACTTATTTGCAGTTATTATTAATTCTGTAATTACTGTTCCCTCTACACCATTTCTTAAGGTCGTAGCACCTTGCTCTTTTTAAAATTTGCAAAATGCACCCTGCTTAAAAAAATAAAAATAAAAAAAGTGAAATTCAACCAGACAGTTCTTGTAAAGAAATTTCAAATACTGCAGTATTTCTAAATCGGTATGTGCAAGACTTTGCAAAAATTCCATAACTTTACATGTTTAGGTAAAACAGGATATTATTAAATCATGTTATTTGTCTTTTTCAATTTGAAATTCATAAAATAATTAAAAAATAATATCACTTTATTTATCATATTTCAAAAATTATATACTTTTTTTCTTATTTCATTATTAAACAGATTAATATAGTAGAGCGCCGATTATCCGAACAAGTCGGGACCAACCTTAGTTCGGATAAGCAAAATTTCGGATAAATGGACAGACAATTTAAGAGATGTACAATTTAAGGGATGTTTCTGATATACTAAAACCTTCACACGTTATCTAAGCTTAGGACTGGCAGCACTAGTTAGTGCTGGCATGTTTAAAAATTGTGTTTTTTTTTTTCTTTTTTTCTTTTTTCACATTTTTATAATTCACTTTTTAAAATCCTTTTCTAAACTTCAGAGTTTAAATTTAAGCAAAAAAGCTTTTGATTGTTGCTTGCTTCAACGAAGACATTCTTTTCAATGCTGCCATGTCTCTAATTCTTCTTAAATACGTTAGTTGAATAGGATCAACGTTCTTCTGCCGTTCGAGTCATTTCGTAACTGTTTCCAAAAATTCAAAGACTTCGTTATGGGATGGACCTGGTTTCTTTTCATAGCATTCGTTTTCATTTTTTTCCATTTCTTTTTCATCATGAATCTCATCCACCATCTCATCATCATTTAAAATCTGATATCCAGGGTCATGCACATCACTATTTGACCACTCGTTAATTTCATTTTCTTCATAGCTTAGGATTCTTCCCTTGTCCTTTATTGCTTTACATTCTTCATTTTCTGATCCACTATAGTAATTTTTATTTATTTAAAATTTTATTCCAAGTCAATGGAAACCGGGATTTCGGTTTAAAAAATTTTGGGAGAAATAGGCTGTTCGGATAACTGAAAGTTCGGTTATTTTTTATTTATTTTTTTGGACAGAAATAAGCTGTTCGGATAATTGGAATTATGATAATTGGAGCTCTACTGTAGTATTATTTTCTCATGGCATAATGCCCTTTTTTAGCTGAACTAGTGATGATTTTGGGCACCTTGCCCCTTTTTCTTTCTAGAATGAATTATCCTTTTCGTAATTAAAGCCATTACGAATTAAAGCCATTACGAATTAAAGCCATTCGTCATTCAAGACTATTTCCTTCAACAGCAACAGAAAGGCATCTGTTTCAGAGATAAGCTGCTGTAGACACTACTTCAGTCCCGAATTTTGGATATAAACAAGATTCTATAAGAAAACATCAAGTCATGTTGATTAGAGTCTGATTTTTATGCTGAGCAACCCCACTTTGTTGCAGCGATTCTAATACTGTGAGCTGTCTTCTTATTCGAAATTTAATAAGTAATTATTAAATATCTCACTTTTGAATTCAACTCCATTATCATTCTTTAGGATTTTTCTTTTCTTGTTGTAGAATTTTTCTCTGATACGTCTATATTGAGCAAACTTTTCCGAGACTTAATTCTTCATCTGTATTGGGTATACACCAGTATAATATGAGTATTGATCTGTAAATGTCATAAAATAATTGGAGCCACCCAATGATGATGGAGTGATTTTGCCCACTACATCAGAGTGTATTTTCTCCAGCATATCTTTTGCTGTTGTATGATCGGTTTTGAGAAATCTTAGTCTCTTCATTTTTTCCACTACACACACAGAGCAAAACTTTTCTTGATTTGAGTCAAGTTCAACTGAAACTGAGGTCTGAATTCAGACCTTTCGCAACCTTATGACTAAAATGTCAATGAAATAATTCTTTTATATTAGTAGTTCTTGCAACATAAGCTATGTCAAAGAAAATAAAACATAGGTTGTTTTTCTTTGAGGACATACAGTCTCTTGTCCTTAACTGTAAAAACTTTGATCATTCATCTCTGTTACTTTAACTTCTCCATTTGCAAATTCCACTGTAAAGCCCCTTTCTTCGATTCTTCTAAGTAAGTAAGTTTTCTTCTAGATTTTGAAGTCACTTCTATTTTTTATTTTTAGGTAGCTTTCTTTACAAAAAAGCTACCTATTGCAGCCGTTCGGAGGAAAGCGATTTCAAAAAATTTTGGTATATTTTCATCGATCATGACCCCCAGACCCCGAAACCACCCTCCGTTCAAAATTGATATATATATATATATATATATATATATATATATATATATATGACCTATGTCACACTGTAACTCCCGTAATTATGAACCGATTTCGATGTAATTCGGTGTGTACATAGTACATACCAATGTCTCGACCGAGTTCGTTGGCCAGCTTTATCCGCCGTTTTGTTTCAAAATGGCGGCCATTTAAAATTTTTAAAAAAATTTAAAACTTGAAATGTGGTACCAAAAAATTAAAAATGGAAAAATATTTTTTTCTTATGTATTTGACCTTTATACAAAGATTCCGGAGCAGTTTTTGTTTCGTCTATATCTTAAAAAATGGCTGAGTTATAGCATTTTGAATTTCTAGCGTGGCTGACATTTTGAAACGTCCTGAAATTTGTCACGCGATAAAAGGCGTATTTATGAACCGATTTGGATGTAATTCGGTGTGTACATAGTACATACCAATCTCTCGACCGAGTTCGTTGGCCAGCTTCATCCGCCATTTTGTTTCAAAATGGCGGCCATTTAAAATTTTTTTAAAAATTTTAAATTTGAAATGTGGTACCAAAACATTGAAAATGGAAAAATATTTTTTTCTTATGTATTTGACCTTTATACAAAGATTTCGGAGCAGTTTTTGTTTCGTCTATATCTTAAAAAATGGCTGAGTTATAGCATTTTGAATTTCTAGCGTGGCTGACATTTTGAAACGTCCTGAATTTTGTCACGCGATAAAAGGCGTATTTATGAACCGATTTGGATGTAACTTCGTTTATACATAGTACATACCAATGTCTCGACCGGGTTCGTTGGCCAGCTTCACCCTCCATCTTGTTTAAAAATGGCGGCCATTTAAATTTTTAAGAAAAATTTAAATTTGAAATGTGGTACCAAAAATTGAAAATTGAAAAAATATTTTCTTCTTATGTGTTTGACCTTGATAAAAAGATTCGGGAGCAGTTTTTGTTTCGTCTATATCTTAAGAAATGGCTGAGTTATAGCATTTTGAATTTCTAGCGTGGCTGACATTTTGAAACGTCCTGATTTTTCTCACGTAATAACAGGCGTATTTATGAACCGACTCGGATGTACCTTGGTGTGTAGACATAGTACATACAAATATCTCGACCGAGTTCGTTGGCCAGCTTCATCCGCCATCTTGTTTCAAAATGGTGGCCATTTAAAAAATTAAAAAATAAAAAAATTTAAATGAGATACCAAAAAATTGGAAAATGAAAAAGATTTTTTTTGTATGTATTTGACCTTAATACAAAGATTCCGGAACAGTTTTTCTTTCGTCTATATCTAAAAAAAAAAATGGCTGAGTAATAGCATTTTGAATTTCTCTTGTGGCTGACATTTTAACACGACCTGATTTTTGTCACGCGATAACAGGCGTATTTTTGAACATATTTGGATGTAACTTGGTCTGTACATAGTACATACCAATGTCTCGACCGAGTTCGTTGGTCAGCTTCATTCGCCATCTTGTTTCAAAAGGGTTGCCATTTAAAAAAAATTAAATTTAAAATTCAAAATGAGGTATTAAAAAATTGGAAAATGAAAAAGATTTTTTTTATGTGTCTGGCCTTGATACAAAGTTTCCGGAGCAGTTTTTGTTTCTGAAAATTTGTTCTTTTGTTGATATCTTAAAAAATGGTTGATTTATAGCACTTTGAATTTCTAGCATGGCTAACATTTTGAAACGATCTTGTATTTGTCACGCGATAACACACGTATTCGCCTATTTCGATGTAAGAAGGCATGTGGATAGTATACATCAACACCTCGGCCAAGTTCGCTGGCCAGATTCATCAGCCATCTTGTTTCAAAATGGCGGCCATTAAATTAAAAAATATATATATATTTAAAGTGAGGTGCAAAAAAATTAGAAATTGAAAAAGGTTTCTTTCTTAAGTATTTGATCTTGATATAAGGATTCAAGAGCATTTTTTGTTTGTCTTTACCATAAAAAATGGCTCAGATATAGCAGTTTCAATTTCTATTGTGTGTGACATTTTGAAAACCTGATTTTTTGCATGCGACAGCACTCCTATATATTAACCGATTCCGATGTGAGTGAGCATGTGCACAGCAATTACTAAGGTCTCGACCAAGTTCACTGCTTAGCCTCATCCACCATGTTGTCTTAAAATGACAGGCACTTTAAGAAATTGCCGAATTTCGCAGCCAAATATAAGTTACTTTAAAGAAAAGCAGCTTGGATAAAGCTGACTAATTTCGCGAAATTCTCATTCATTATATTGATAAAAATTAGTATTGAATCTCCTATATTCGGTTTCCACTAAATTGAGCTTCGTGTGTTTGCATGATATAAGTTGGCTTTTTTAAAATAAGGATTATGAAAGCTACCTCTTCCTCCCGGCACTGGCCGGAAGGACTTTTTTTATTTGCTACTTTGATAGTGTATGGTTTATAGGGTTTAAAATTTGCATATTTTTCTTTTACTTTTCTTCGTCATATGTTCCATCGCTCCATTTTCTAAAATTGACATTTGGATGCACCTGAGAATGCAAACGTCTTAAGATTTATGACAGTTTTCGCAGTACTTTGACTTCTTTACAATATCTGAATATGTGGCTCCACTCACCGCGCAACTGAAACAGTTTTCCTTTGGTATATTTCAACTTCTTCATCTTCTTTCTTAAGGGTGTTCTCAAATCCAAAAGGGTGACTTTCTGACATAAGTTTTGATTTATTTTTGTTCGAAAATGCATGAAACTAGCTGGTGTTGTTGTTCAGAAACTATGTCATCGAGCTGTTTTTTTTTTTCATTTTTTTGCAAACGCAATAGATCTTTCAGAAAAGAGTGTCAAAGTGGACATTTTGGACCGAGTTTCTTCGCGAACAGAGAATAAGCACTCTAGAGGGGGCGTATAACAGATTTGTCACGTGATCGAATTTGCTTCTAATTCAATAAGTAATGGATGAATCCAAAAATGGAAAAAACAGTTCGATTCCAAATCGCTTCCATGGCCAGGCTTTCCAGTTTTATATCTTTCCGTTCAAAAATGAATTTATAAATATGTCAAAACGTTTTGTGCTTGTTGAGCAGAGCAGTTAAGAACAGTCTTAAATGGCCACTTCTTGCATCTTTCATATGCAGGTGTTGGGCAAAAACTCTTTATGTGTAGAGATCGTTCTTCACTCAGTGTTTTTCGTTCTAGAAATTCTCTCCTCTTTAATCTGGGCTTCGATTTGACAATTGCTGTTTTGAGATTTGCTTCAAACTTGTCCAGGTTGATTATGAGGGATTCTCAAGATTTCGGCAATCCCATGAGCATGACTAGGGCTTCCCTCCTATCACGGAATACGTATCCACTACTCCATAATGTACAGATGGATGACAAAATAATACGAACACCCATGTCTCCAATGGCTTACGAATTGCAACTCTTCCTTAAATGTTCGAAACATGAAGTTACCTTTGGACAGTTCTTGCTGAAATTGTACTCTGGAGATGACTATTTATCTCTGACGTTATCTGGGATAAATATTGCCTGCGCTTTCGGACCGCTAAGCAGGTCAACTCTCTTTTATCCCTCTCCGAAAGCTTTCTTTTCCGTCCACTGTTGTACTTTGCAGATGACACTTTACCGCATTTCGTGTACGCTGTCATAACAGCTGACACAGTATTCCTTGCAACAATGAAATAATTGGCTATTTCCGTCACGGAGCAACTAGCGCACCGCATTCCAACAATCATTCCACTTTCGAACTCTGACAGGTCAGTCACAATTAAGTTTTCTATAGCATATGGTAAGCGCATGCCAAACCTATGACCGATGTTGAGCAACTGATACTTTACCTTTCATAACCACTAGGTGGCAGAATTGAGTGCAAAGTGACATGTGCGGTCTGCTTCTTTGAAATGGACGATGTCATTTTCATGGGTGTTTGTATTATTTTGTCACCCATCTGTACGATGAATCTCCATTAATCTTCAAAGACAATTCTCAACATCTCGCTACAGCCCTCTATTTATATGTCTTCAGCAGCAGTCCAGAAGATGCTGCTCAGGCTACGCATGCGCGGTGACTCTGAAATTGGACTCATTTGCAGAACACACTATACTTTGCATTCTCTGAAATTTTCAGCTCAATCGCATCATTCCTTCATGGTGCAGCAATTTTCACAATCATGAGTGTAAAATATCACAGAGGATTGCAACAGAACATGATGCTTGTATTAAGTGATTGCTCTAACCAACATGAACATAGTGATCCTCAATCCAACAAGACAAACTTCGTGATTTCCAAAATGAAAAGACAACATGAAAGATAAAAAGTTAATTTTAGAATAAACAAGGTGCAATATGCATTTTTCTAACAGAGTCCCTTACTTATTAGAGTGGCAGGATAGTAAATTACATATCTAGGAAACATTTTCATATGTACCGCACACATAAAAATACAGTCACATGTTCACAATGTCACACACATTCAAGTTTTAAACATACATACAAACACAAAGACACGCAACCACATGCATACAAATACATATATACTCGCACATACACACCACCGTGTGTAAGTACACTTCCATGAAAAGATAGGTTTAATCTCACGTTGCATTTCAACCAATTTCTGCTTCTCTCCACGCTCCATCACAACTGTGATGTCCTACCTCCGTTTCCCCCAACGTTATGCGTCGTCGATACCCATGTCTTTCTCCCCTCTAAAACCTCAGCATAGAAGTCAGCACTTTAATACCGTTGAGTGGATGCATGTGTATGGAGGCAGGTGAATATGCATGTAAATGACTCACTACAAAAGCAAATGTGTAGTTTATGTAAGTTACCGCCATGAAAAGATTTTCTCATTGCACATAAAGATCCCCATGTTTTACTGTGCTATATTAGTCATCCACTATCAGGACCTGACTACTGTAGGGGAGTAAGGGGCAGCTGCCCTCCATTTGTGGAGGGCTACAATATTCTAATATATATAAAAAAAGTAGTGCATTCTATCATCTCTTCTGACCCTTTGTGACCAATTTGTGACCCTCGCACTAGTCATTTCAACATAATTTTAGACTAATTTGTATGGATAGATAGAAGGGTTTTTAAACAACCAGTAAATCTAAATGGCAGTAAACTCACCAGACACCAGTGATTGTAGCCACCTCCAGTACAACAGCTGCGCATTGAAATAAACCGACGAGGCTGAGGCATCTCATCATTCCTCTAAAAATAAAAGTCAAATTATAAATAATTTGGAAATGACCAATCGCACATGATGAAATTATCTTTAATCAAACAACAGACATCCAAAAAAAACTGAATAAATAGTTTGTGGTTTCTTATACACAACTTGCTTGTTACAATGTACTCTATTTCTCCTTTATATTTGTTCCTATATTTTTGAGACATATACAGGGTGCACTAGATTAATTTTTAACACAATTATTATTCTAATTGGTAAATAAATCATATTAGATGTAAAATCATATCTAATATATACAGGGTGTTTCATAAAAGATGAGCAAAACTTTAGGAAGTGACAGTACACATCCAAACAAACAACTTTCATCAAAGAATGCAGGGTCGGAAGTGAAATGTAAAGGTGCTGGCGCATTTGGAAACTTGATCCATGCAACCGATAACTCGCAACCATTCCTGTTGCGAGTTATCGGGAGAAGAATGGCATAATAGCATGCAAGTGGGGAAGAAGAACGCATATGTAAAATTTCGCTTCTATTAATACATAAAAGCTGCTGATCCCAGTGTGCAACTGTTAATCGCGGAAGGAAAGAAACCGAAAGATGTTGCCCTTCACTAATAGGAAAAAGGCTGATACGCAATTTATCTACAGAACTGCAAATGGAAATTGCTCGGAGGCTCAAAAATTGTACGGAGAGCGGTTCCCACCTTTATTTTGTTATTTAAATGTTCTTTTTGCCTCGTATAACAACATCACATTTGCCGCCCTCTAGCCCCTTTGCATTTGAATTCCAACCATGCATAATTTGATGAAAGTTGTTTGTTTGGATGTGTGCTATCACCTCTTAAAGTTTTGCCTATCTTTTATGAATCACCCTGTATAAGCCCTATTGTTGCAATTGGTTACCTATTTTATGGCTTGACACGACAGGTTCCCAGACCTGCCAACTGCTACGAAAAAATCGTAGTTGCTACGATTTGGACCGATAAACTACGATGCTACGAAAATCGGTCTTAAACTACAATTTTTTGCAAAAAACATGAACGTATTTTTTGCTTCTAGTTGCGATTTTTATCCCGCGCAGCATATATTTAAAAGTGATTCTGTTACGAATTTTCAAAAATTTCAAAGTATACATTTCCGCAAATTTTAAAAAATTGGTCATTCGTCCGAAAATTCGAACATTAAAAATTGCCCATGGGGAAAAAAATCTGGGCTGCAAAACAAATTTCTTAACATAAAACCCTCTTTATGTGTATTAACCACGAGTTTCTGTAATCATGTTTCTGTAAATATTTATACAGGAATTTCCTTTCTTAGAAACAGGGATGCCACTTTAAGAATTTCTGGAGGGTCGGGGGGAGGGTGTTCTCTGAAGGGCAGGGTTTGAAATAGCACGCGGAAAATGAAAGTCCTGCATAATGAAAACTGCTGTGCAGTATTTCCCCCTGCAAATTCTTCCACAGATCTATGATTCTTCTGCGAATATATTTTGAAATTTATTGGAAGTCCGCGAATTTCAATTTTTTTTATGGAATTTCCCCAAATTAATTCGTGCATCGATTGCGGAAAAAATTGAGCATTCCTTCAAACGATCGTGTAAAAATATCGGGTATTTCGTCAAAGATCTCAGAAACAAATAGTGATTATCTTCAATAGATCGCTTAATAAAATCGCTAATTTCTATAAGAGTTCCGAAAAAGATTGCGAATTCCGCCAAAAATTACGAATTTCGATAAACTATCGAGGGAAATATATTGCAAATTTCGTCAAAAGGTCGTGGAAACGAGTAGTGAATTTTGTTAATTGGTCGCGAAAAGATATCGAAAATTTTGCCGATCGGTTGCGATAAACTATCGCGAATTTCGACACAAATGACGTGTAAAAAAATCAATTTCGTCAATTGGTCGCAGAAGAAAATAAATTTCGTCAAAGGATCATGGTAAAAACGTGAATTGTCAAAATATCGCAGAAAGAAAACGCGAATTTCGTGAAAAGATCAGTTAGAAAACTTAAATTTCATCGAAAGATCAGTAAGAAAACGCAAATTTCACCGAAAGATCGCAGAAAGAAAACACTAATTTCGTCAAAGGATCGTGGCAAAAAATGCAAAATTCGTCAAAGTATTGCGGTAAAATTGCGAATTTCGTCAAAAGTTCATGGTAAAAAGTGCGGATTTCAACAAAGAATCGTGATAGAAAAATGTGTATTACGAGTGTGGGAAAAATAGTGAATATCCTGAAATGTTCGCGGGAGAAAAATCGCGAATTACGCCAAACTTTACTGCATTGGGCTAAAAAATTAGAACCAGGGTTCTTTTACAAATGTAAAAAAATAATAATAATAAAAAAAAAATAAAAAAAAATAAAAAAACGCTGCGAAACGAGAAGAAACTCTAAAAATCGTATAAAAATATTCAGAGGAAAAATATTACTATATTCAGTTGAAAGACTGAAACGTTATTCCTTCTACGAATGTCGAAAGACGGCTGCGAAACATGAAAAACATACCAACCAACATCCAGATTAATTTTAATTTTCTGTGCTACGATTTCTCATTTTCAAAGGTTGGCAGGTCTGGGTTCCACAAAACAGGTAATAAAATTTTGTAAAATCGGTGTCATACAGAATTGCAATATCTAGAAAGGGTTTTTCAGAGTAAAGGGGTTTTATGATTACATTGTAAATGTCATCTATGACAATTTGAATTTAATATTTTATTATTTGAATATTTTATACTAATTAAATGCATAAATGCAATTTAGAAATGAGGACATTACAGACATTAATTATCCTTTTTATAGGTACAAAAAGTGTTTGTTTTTCTGGTGCTTCCCCCGCCCCTGTATTTTTATTTTTAACAAAGATATAGCTTTATTTATTCTATTTTTTAGTTGTTTTGTTCCTTTCTTTCTATATATGCGGTATAAATATCCAAATTAGTCACATAGTTTTCGTATGATAAGGGAAACTAAATGTAAGATTGTGAAACAGAAATGTAAATTGACAAATTTACAAAAGTACTAATCGAGTATTAATATTTTTAAGCTATAATACTCATTTTTATATGGTATTTCCTTAATTTATAGCTACAATTTACAAAGACTTATCACTTAAGGCTGTTTGTAAAAAATATTTTTCTTCGCCCAACTTTGCGAAACTTTATAATGTGTTTGCGGACTTATTTTTAAATGTAAAGCATGACATTCGCAGGTAATATTATTGAAGTGGTCTAGAATTGAATAGAATTTTTCATTTTTTGAGAAATGCATCGAATCTTGAGCTTTAATCGATTGTGTCTCAGATGACCTTTCCTACTCTCAAAAATTGACTTATAACACCTAATTTCACTTTTTTCTGAAATATCCTTTCTACAGAAAACGCTATTTGCTATCGTGGGGTCAGAATAAAAATAATTGTAACTTTACAGTATTTAAGCATAAAAATGAGAAATACGCGGTTTTGAGAAATACGTACAGAGCAAAATTTTTCTTGATTTGAGTAAAGTTCAACTGCCACTGAAGTCTAAATTCAGCTCTTTCACAACATCATGACTAGAATGTCCCAAATATCCCTTTTATACAACATAAGCTGTGTGAAATAAAATAAAATATGGGTTTTTTTCAACTTCATCTTTTTAACCATTTGGAAAAATGGTTATTGTCCTCGTCAAAACAATAGGACAAGAAATAATTCCGCTAAAAGATGCCGTCATTTAAGAAACTCGACCAAAAAAAAGGGCTATCTAATGATTCATAGGTCTTCATTTATTTGTAACGTTAATATAAATACTTAAAATTGAATATAGTTTATAATAGCTCTCCATGTTTTAACAGAAATCATTTGTTTACATTTTTTTTTTTTTCAAAATAGCAAGCATTTTAATTATATTTTCTTTCGGTTGTTATGAGAAAACGGCAACAAAAATAAATAATTACTATTTTACCACTATTTTTCCTTTACTTTCTACAGAAGTGGACTACTTCCGTTGCCAATATTAAGCAAATGGCTCTAAAAACTACAAAAAAAATTAATATTTCAACAAATTGCATTTAAAAGTATCCCCCCCCCCCCCCAATACGTGTGTATAAAAATTGAAAATGTGTGATGCTTAGAAGTTTAAAAAACTGCTATAGAGTATTGAATCGTACTGCTTTGTTTTACGGCTGGCTTTTGTAAGGTAACGTTATTTTTCGGAGACGATACAAAGTAAGCTGGGAGAAAGAAATAGCATACCGGGGACTAATAAACAAGGTGCAATATGCATATTTCTAACATAGTCCCTTATTCATTAGGGTGGCAGGACGGTAAATTACATATCTAGGAAACATATTCATATGTACCGCACACATAAATAATAATTAAAATATTTATGAAAAATATTTATTGTTATGCATGGGGAAATTCGTGTTAGAATAAAAAATATTTGCATTTCAGAAATAATTGTAAGCGTTTATATTCTTGGCAGGGATTGGCTATGGTCGTGGAAGCGTATTGCCTAATTATATGATTTGCATTACAGTCGTCCCCGTTTAAACGAATATTGGCGGTACCAGAAATAATATTCGATTAAGCGGGGTTTTTGATTAAATGGGGAATCATAACTGTAATATTTAATGCGTAATAAAAAGGCAAAATAATCATCTACGGTATATTTAATTAACAGCATAATAAATAGTTAACAGAATATCATAAACTAAAATAAATACAAATGCTAATATAAAGTAAATACGTATTAATTTAATGTTAGTACATACATTTATACGGTTTACATCACACTTAATGCAGCTCGTTTGAATTTGGTCAAAACTTTTCTGCTTCTAATTTATGTTACTTATACTGCCTTAAAAAAATAGTTTAAAGTGGTTTGTTTAAGTGGAATTATAAAGGAGGAAATATCGAGTTAATTTTTGTGCAAAATTTTAGTGCAAAATATCGCAACTACCATCTCGAATTTCGAAGTGACGGCACATTGCCATTAAAGCCTGGTTAACAGCAAGAAGTGATGGTGGGGAAATCATTTCAATCACCTGTTCATTATACACCTGCCGGCCAAAATCATTGCAGGAAGAACTGAAATTATTTTTTTCAGCGTAAAGGAACCGAAAATGACATAGGTGGAAGGAAATTCCAGCTGAAACGTGCTTTCTGGGCCAATTTTCAAACATCGGTCACACAGTTGTTATTCGATTAAGCGGGGACGTTCGTAAAAGGTATTTGGTTTAAGAGGGGGGAAATAACACAGAACCAATAGGAATAAATTCGGTTCCGGAGGATTCTATTCGAATAAGCGGGATATTCGATTATCCGTGATCCGATTAAGTGGGGAGGACTGTACCCCATGAAAACTGCTTTAGTGCCCATGATTCTGATTGGTGATTTTGAAAGGTAAATAGTTATTCTATTATTATTGTAGAGGCTTCCGTCTTTAATGCATGTCTAGTATACCTTACTTAAAAAAAGCAAAAATATGTTTCTTTGGAAATTTGGCATAAAATTTTGGAATGCATTAAAGTCTGCCCATGGTGGGGACTACTTTTCTGTGTTTCATTTCGCCATAGGGAAGCATACAGCAGTTAAAAATGTTGGGATGATTTCAATGCAAAGAACTACATGCGTCAAAACGAAAACTATAGTGAAATTTCGAAAAAAAAAGTTCAATTTTTGCAGCCATCTAGCTCACTGCATTACACATATCCCATAATTTTTATTCTTGAATAGCAAAGGGCCAACCTTACATAATACAACCATGTCATTTGTTTTGTGGGATAACTACAATGCATACTATGAGAAGTACAGGGTGGTTATATAATTAAACTTCCCCTATAAACGGCATCCTAACGGGTGAACGGAATGCAACGAAATTTAGTATATAGACTATACACGCTCACGGAATTTTGAAAATAAAATTTTAATTCCAAAATGTCCTCCAGAGGGTGCCTTTTCCGGAAAAAAGCATTAAATTTAACACAATAAAAGACCAAGACGGAATACAGAAACAATATTAACAATCCAGAACAAGAATTATGAGTAATAAAATGTAAAACCGGCTGTTTTGGCCGTTTATTGTGTTAGATTTAATGTTTTTCCGGGAAAGGCACCCTCTGGTGGACATTTTGGAACAATTTTTTTTTTTTTTTTTCAAAATTCTGTGAGCGCATCTCGTGTATAGTCTATATACCAAATTTCATTGCATTCCGTTCACCTGTTTGCGCTGTAGGATGCTGTTTGTACGGGAAATTTAATTATAACCACACTATACTACGCAAAACATAAAATTTGAATTTTTCAAGCGGTGCACTAATCTTTGACACCCCCCCACCCCCCACCCCCAACAAATGAAAACCAATGGTCCCACGGCATTAATATTCTGGATTTATCTTATACTATAATGCAAGCAAAAATTGTGTGTGCGTATGTGTGTGTATGTAAATTTTATCTTGAGAACGGCTCTAACGATTTTGATTAAATTTTGCACCCTACCGTTTTCGGGCACGAGAAGACTATTGGGCTAGGTCACGTGTTCGAGAAATTTCGATTTGTGGGTCATTTTTGGGTCACTGCGGGTCTAGCTATTTTTATCTAAAAAACGGCTCTAACGATTTTCACTAAATTGTATATTCTACAGTTTTGGATTACGAGAAGACCATTGGGCTAAGTCACATGTTCGAGAAAATTCGATTTGGGGGGGGGGGTCATTTTTGGGTCACCGTGGGTCAAGCTAAGTTTATCTAGATAAGACTAAATTTTGCATCTACCCATTTTCGGGCACGAAAAGACCATTGGGATGGGTCACGTGTTCAAGAAAATTCGATTAGTGGGTCATTTTTGGGCCACTTTGGGTCAAGCTATTTTTATCTAAAAAACGGCTCTAAAGATTTTTACTAAACTCTATATTCTACAGTTTTGGATTACGAGAAGACCATTAGGCTAAGTCACATGTTCAAGAAAATTCGATTAGTGGGTCATTTTTGGGTCACCATGAGTCAATGTATCTAGATAACGGCTCTAATGATTTTGACGAAATTTTGCATCCTACTGTTTTCGGGCACGAAAAGAAAATTGGGATCGGTCACGTGTTCGAGAAAATTCGATTAGTGGGTCATTTTTGGGTCACTGTGGGTCAATTATTTTTATCTAAAAAAAGGTTCTAACTATTTTCATTAAACTCTATATTCTACAGTTTTGGATTACGAAAAGACCATTGGGTTAAGTCACGTGTTCGAGAAAATTCGATTAGTGGGTCATTTTTGGGTCACCGTGGGTCAATCTAAGTTATCTAGATAACGGCTCTAACGATTTTGACGAAAATTTGCATTTTACTGTTTTCGGGCACGAAAAGACTATTGGGATGGGTCTCGTGTTCGAGAAAATTAGATTAGTGTGTCATAATGGGTCAGGGTCAAGCTAATTATATCTAGAGAACGGCTCAATCGATTTTGAGTAAATTTTGTATCTAACAATTTTCGGGCACGAAAAGACCATTGGGATGGGGTAACGTGTTTAAGAAAATTCGATTAGTGGGTCATTTTTGGGTCACCGTGGGTCCAGCGAAGTTCATCTAGATAACGGCTCTACTATTTTGACGAAATTCTGTAAGCTATTGTTTTCGGGCACAAAAAGACCATTGGGATGGGTCACGTGTTTGAGAAAATTCGATTAGTGGATCATTATGATTCAGGGTCAAGCTAATTACATCTAAAAACGGCTCAAGACATTTTCACAATTTTTTTTTTTAATATACGGCCGTTTCTGGTCATTAGATGACGTTTGGGCTAAGTCACATGTTCAAGAAAATTCAGTTAGTGGGTCATTTTGGGTCACAATGAGCCAGAGTCAAGTTAATTATATCTAAAGAACGGCTCAATCGATTTAGACTAAATTTTGTATCTAACCATTCTCGGGCACGAAAAGACCATTGGGATGGGTCACGTGTTCAAGAAAATAAAATTAGTGGGTCATTTTTGGGTCACTTTGGGTCAAGCTATTTTTATCTAAAAAAGGCTCTAACGATTTTTACTAAACTCTATATTCTACAGTTTTGGATTACGAGAAGACCATTAGGCTAAGTCACGTGTTCGAGAAAATTGGATTAGTGGGTCATTTTTGGGTCACGTTGGGTCAATCTATCTGGATAACGGCTCTAACGATTTTGACGAAATTTTGCACTTTACTGTTTTCGGGCACGAAAAGACCATTGGGATGGGCCACGTGTTCGAGAAAATTCGATTAGTGGGTCATTTTTGGGTCACTGTGGGTCAATTATTTTTATCTAAAAAAAGGTTCTAACTATTTTCATTAAACTCTATATTCTACAGTTTTGGATTACGAAAAGACCATTGGGCTAAGTCACGTGTTCGAGAAAATTCGATTAGTGGGTCATTTTTGGGTAACCGTGGGTCAATCTACTTAGATAACGGCTCTAACGATTTTGACGAAATTTTGCACCCTACTGCTTTCGGGCACGAAAAGACTATTGGGATGGGTCTCGTGTTCGAGAAAATTAGATTAGTGGGTCATTTTGGGTCATAATGGGTCAGGGTCAAGCTAATTATATCTAGTGAACGGCTCAATCGATTTTGAGTAAATTTTGTATCTAACAATTTTCGGGCACAAAAAGACCATTGGGATGGGTAACGTGTTCAAGAAAATTCGATTAGTGGGTCATTTTTGGGTCACCGTGGGTCCAGCGAAGTTCATCTAGATAACAGCTCTACTATTTTGACGAAATTCTGTAAGCTATTGTTTTCGGGCACAAAAAGATCATTGGGATGGGTCACGCGTTTGAGAAAATTCGATTAGTGGATCATTATGATTCAGGGTCAAGCTAATTACATCTAAAAACGGCTCAAGACATTTTCACAATTTTTTTTTAATATACGACCGTTTCTGGTCATTAGATGACGTTTGGGCTAAGTCACATGTTCGAGAAAATTCAGTTAGTGGGTCATTTTGGGTCACAATGGGCCAGAGTCAAGCTAATTGAATCTAAAAACATTCTCAAAACATTTTGACCAAATTTTATATTATACCGCTTCTGGGCATGAGAAGTATCAATTTTCTCATGCCCTGGTGATCCATCTCAATTTTCTTATTTTCTGGACATTTGCTAAGTCACATGTTCGAGAAAATTCGATTAGTGGGTCATTTTGGGTCACAATGGGTCAGGGTCCAGCTAATTTTATCTAAAAAACGGCTTAAACGATTTTGACTAAATTTTGTATTCTATCATTTTCAAGACCATTGGGCTAGGTTGCATGTTCAAGAAAATTCGATTAGTGGGTCATTTTGGCTCACAATGGGTCAGGGTCAAGCTAACTGTATTTAAAAAGCGCTTCAAAACAATTTGAAATCATTTTGTATAATACCGTTTCCGAGCATGATAAGACCATTGGGCAGGGTCGCATGTTCAAGAAAATTCAATCAATGGGTCATTTTGGGTCCTAATGGATCAGGATCAAGCTAACTTTATCTAAAAAACGGCTCAAAAGATTTTGACAAAACTTTGTACTACACCGTTTCTGGACAATATAAAAACAGTGAGCTGGGTCGCATGCTCAAGAAAATTCTATTAGTGGGTCATTTTGGTTATTATGTGTCGGGGTCAAGTTCAAAAATGTTCAAACAATTTTGACAAATTTTTTTGTTATCCCGTTTCTGAGAACAAAAAGACCATTGAAATAGCTCACACGCTCGATAAATTTCGGTTAGTGGTTTTTTGAATCAACGTGGGTCAAGCTTATTTTATCTAGAATATGACTAACGATTTTCACTAAATTTTGTATTCCATCGTTTTCAGGTTCGAGAAGAGCATTGTATTAGGTCGCATGTTCGAAAAAATTCGATTAGTGCATCATTTTGGGTCACTATGTCTCAGGGTGAAGCTAATTGTAACTAAAACAGCAAGAATGATTTAGTGGGAATAATATATCGAGATAAACACAAAGCTAATTTTGACCGAGCTTAGCTCGGTCATTCCTGCTAGTTTCTTTCTAATGGTCATCTCACTGAGAAAAAAAATCACAAGAATCTGTTTACTATTTAATCACAGATTCTGCGTGATTCTTCTTATATGGAATGACTTTTCGTACCACTCACTTCAACATAACTTTATAAAAATTAGTATGGATAGATAGGTGGATGGCCCCAGAATAATGCTCGACTCGGACCCCTAGACAATTTAAGTGCACTATGATACCCTATTAACCCTTAAATGCCGGGTGTCGCTTTTCGGCAACATACCCAATTTAGGTTCTAAAATACTATCTCTATATTATAATTCACATTGTAACGCGTCCGGGGTTGCACCCATCTATCTTACCATTCTCCGATAAGCCGGAGCCACGTTAGGCTTAATTACGATTTGAAATGTGTAAGAGAAAACTTATCGGCTTAAATACAAATCCTTTCTACCTGAAATCCCTTCTGCTTAACAAAATTTTCTTTAAAAGATTCAAAACTGATGACCGTCCAATGATTTGCGCAGTTGAAAAGGAATTTCAGAAAACGAGTTAAAAACATACATTATCGTAAAATGTAAACAAGCGATAGCGAGTCATTCCCTTGATTCATTGAATTGAAAAATAAACCATGGAGCTATGGCGCAAATCAAGTACGGTGATCATCTTTCGGCCAGGAAGCTTCCCACTTCGGATAAACAGCGCATGCGCTAAGACTGATCTCCAATGGGAGTTCCGTATTATTCCTGTCTGTATACAGATATCGTCACGCGACGCGTATTCATTGATCTAAAGCAATACTGAGATTTTGCTGTCTTCTGTTTACAATTTTTTTGGATTACACATTATTAGGTATTTTGTTAATTTATTGTTTGTCTTTTAAATCTGATTTGTTGGGATTCCATTTTTAACTTTTCTTTTGATTTACTTAGATTTAATGTGTTCTTTGTATTTTCCGCCTATTTAATCTAACAAGAGGAAACTTTAACCCTGTTGTTATGTAGATATTACGAACCGTTCAATTTCTCTTGAAATATCTCTTAATGTTTTAATATCCAGCATCAATAATTATTTTTATAGTACCTTATGGCTTCATAGTTGAAAATTTCTGAATACCTTCTGAAAAGATCAACAGAAATAAATTTTCTGTACTTTTGTTTTGTTTACATATCGATTACGATAGAAATATTTTAATGTCCAATCCAGCAGTAATTATTTTCACAGTGTACCTTATAGCTTCATACATTAAAATTTCTCTCAAAAAATTATACGTTAAATTAAGCATGAAAAACTTAATACTTGGAAAGGCTGAGACAAATATTAATTTTTAAAGCAGATATCATACAATGAATGTTTAATCACAATGTTTTAACTAAAATAACTTTTAAATATTAACAAATTTAAACAAAAGGAAGTTTTCAATTCATTTTAAGGTGATTGATTTTTCGCGAAAAAGGATAAAAAAACTTAAAACTATTTAGCTAGAAAAGACTACAATGTTTCTGTTGACAAATAAATGGATTTTTCAATGCTTACATTAAAGTAAACTTAAAATTCAATGTTAGAGTTACATATTAATTAAATCGTTTTTTGTGGGATCCCCATAACTCAAAAAATATTTGAAAATAAGTTATCACCGTTTTTCCAATGTTTGTTGACAAACGATTGCGATTTGTGTTAAAAACCACCAAAATAACATTCTCTATGCCCTACCATATGATACATACCAATAGATTTCTAGACAATTTCCACTTGAAAATCTGAAGACCATTAAGATTACTAAATCAAAAGAAAAGTTCATGATTAATTCCCAATAAGTCAGAGTGAATAAATTTCAAAACACATAATATGTGTAATCCTATTTTAAAAAGCTTTTTCCAAAAAGGTTGAAATTCATTCACATAACACTGACAATAAAATTATCAATGTTTCGGTTGGTGGGAAAACTTTTAATGTATTTTATCAACGCTGTCCAACATGGCATGATTTTTTTTCCGGGGGGGGGGGGGGTTGAGGAGAGCATAATTTCGTTGAGGGCAAAATTTGCAATCTCATGCAGGATTTCATGGATCTTTCCCAAAATAGGAAAATGCTGCATAATAAAAAAATGCTGTGTGTTCCGCCTCATTAAATATTTCTACAGACATGTGACTCTTACCGATTTTTTCCTCCCCGAGAAAGGGATTTTTATTCTTTTGCACGATTTTGCAAAATTTTCTGAATTTCTTCGTGTTTTTTTCCAACGACTGTTTGAGGAATTTCCGACAGTTTACAGATGAACTTCACAATATTTTAAAGCAACCGATTAAAGGATTTTGAGTTTTTTCCGATGATCAACTGCCAATCTTCACGATTTTTTCTGAAGAATGAAGGAAGAATGTTGCAACTTTTTCCCCACAATTGATGAATGTTGCAGTACTTTTCTTTTTACTCTACCGATTGGGTAATTTTTGTGGGGGTTTTTTTTTATGTGACAAATTTAATTTTTCCCTCACAACCAATTGTTGATTTTTCTTTTTCCTCTGCGACTGATTGATGAATTTTGTGATTTTTTAAGCGATAGATTGACAAATTTTGCGATTTCTTTTTTTTTTTTTTTTTTTTTTTTTTTGGCATGACCAACTGAAGAATTCCCTGTAACCAATTGGTGAATTTTTCGATTTTTTTCCCCTCACTAGAGCGATTTAGAAATTTCTCTACATACATTTATAATCTACAGTGATCATAGACTAAATTCATGCATTTACAAGATTCCTGTTTGCTGAATATTCTGTTCCATTTTTTTTCTTTTTTTTTTCATTCCATTAATGCAGAACTATATAATACAGAGAACCTGACTTGAACCTGCAAAATCCATTTTACTGACATGTTACTTTTCCGCGGAATTGCGCTTTTTTGGCACTGAATTTTATTATCCTGTGGATCTGGGCAAATATGCATTAAAATTTGTGGACATTTTTATGGGGGGAGTGGGGGGGATAACGGAAGAAATACAAAAAAATCGCGAGTGCCAACTGTGCCAAATTAAGCGAATTTCTTCAAAGGATCGCGGGAAAAACGCAAATTTTTTTAAGGATCGAAAAAAAAAATTTCAAAGGGTCGCAGAAAAAACACGATTAACGTTAAAGGGTCGTGAAAAAAAAGTATGATTTTCTTTAAAGGATCACGGGAAAACATTACATTTCCAGATTAAGCTAAATAATGCTATAAAAAGTGATAAAATATCTTTATTAAGATTGACTATTGTTTCATCGCACAAACGGCGACATTTTCAAAATTTTGAAAATGTCGCCGTTTGTGCGATGAAACGATCGTCAATCTTAATAAAGATATTTTATCACTTTTTTGTCAAAATTTTGAAAATGTCACCGTTTGTGCGACGAAACGATCGTCAATCTTAATAAAGATATTTTATCACTTTTTATTCAAAATTTTGAAAATGTTGCCGTTTGTGCGATGAAACGATCGTCAATCTTAGTAAAGATATTTTATCACTTTTTTGTAATTTTACAAAAAAAGTATTGTAAATGCGTAAAAGTGTGTTTATTAGAACATAAAAAATCAAACTTGCTCATCTAAACTCTTACTTGGTGGGTGTCTTATACATCGCTGTTAGATGCAAACATTTTGAAGAAAATTCTATGTTCTTACTGCTGATCCCCAGTTTCTGTGCGTACTTTTAATATTTATATGTTCAGTAAGTTAAACTCAAAAAGTTGTGCACATGCTTATTCAGCCGTTAAAAGTTTTTCTAAATCTTTTTTTTTTTTTTTTTTTTTTTTTTTTCTTTTTGCAAAAAATACAACACACTTACCAAGATTTATACCAAACAAATCATCAAAAAATTTGAATAGTTGCAGCAGAATTTGTTAATCATGGGGTTTTATTGCATGTTTCTTAAACTTTTGTTCTAAGAATTCTTAATTTTCTTATGCCAGAAAACCTGGTCTACCCAAAAGTATTGTTAATGCTAATAATGTGTTTATTAGAACATAAATAAGCCAAAATTTGCTCATCTAAGCGCTTCCATATTGACAATTATTTTTTTCTTTTTTTAAAAATTTTAAATGAAAAACACAATTTTTACACACCGTCCTAGGACGGGCATTTACACTAGTCTATATTATAAAGGACAAGCATATCTGTGCGTAACGCATACGTCATTTTGCGAATGGCAACACTTTGAAATTTGCAATATAATTTTGGTTTTGCAATTTTCTCTACTGCAGATTTTAAAACTTCTAAACATCGCACATTTTAAATTTTTACACCGTCGTATAAGGAAAAAAATGCTCTTTAAAAGAGCATTTTTTTTTAAATGCAATTTGTTTGAAAGCTGTATCTCAATTTATTTTTGAGATATTAATTTTTTTGTAGTTTTTAATAACATTTTTCTGATCATGGCAACAAAAGTACCCCATTTCTATTGAAAGTAAACGGAAAATAGCCGAAAATAGGAGATACTGTATCTTTTGGTTGCTATTTTCTCATAAATCCTGAAAAAAAAATTGAAATTAAAATGGGCTATGTCAAGAATATTGTCTGTTATTCCGTGATGATGACGTTATATGAATACTTTTCTATAGACGAAGTTTAAGACTGTATTGTAAAAGTGGATTGCTTTAGCGGGTGCAAATGACGTCATTTTATAAAAAATTTAATTCTTAAACCTGAATTATGTTTTGTAGAAGTGCGTCATTTTCTACAGACCAGCTCCTTTGAAATTCTTCACAGGTGAAAATGCTTCACTTTTGAGAATAATGTAATCGAAATCAGACACTGATAAAACGTAATGTTCTACAAAAATTTCGAGTGTCTTTATAAAAGAGAGGTGCCAGGCAAATAATAGCGATTTATATTAAAGAAATTGATGATTCTCGCCTGGATGGATTAGTTTAGCCGAGTTAGACAAGCAAATAAATAATTCGTGGCTTAAAATAGTATCATATTCTTGAAGTTTTTGTCCAAAATTCTCTCGAATAATAAAATGCTATTCTTTAGGGCATTCTACTATAATTTTATCAAAATAGTAAAATTTGCTTAATTTAATTTTTCCTAATTTTATCTATCTATATTATAAAGGACAAACATATCTGTGCGTAACGCATACGTCATTTTGCGAATGGCAACATTTTGAAATTTGAAATGAAATTTCATTTTTGCAATTTTCGCTACGGCAATTTTTTAAACTTCTAAACATCGCACAGTTTAAATTTTTACACCGTAATATAGAGAAAAAATGTACTTTTAAATGCAATTTGTTTGATTGCTCTATCTTAATTTAGTTTTGAGATATTAATTTTTTTATAGTTTTTAGTACCAATTTTGTAATTGTGGCAACTGTAGTACTCCATTTCTATTAAAAGGAAAGGAAAAATGGTCATGGTTTATTTATTTTTATTGATTATATCCTTATTGATGCCATTTTTACATTACAAGTAAAAGTAACTTTTTTCTAATTTTTGAACAGAAAATGACGTCAACAAAAAAAAAAAAAAAAAAAAAAAAAAAAAAAAACACGCATTTTCTTTCATAAATCAAAAGATTGAAGAAGATATTTCAATATTTTTAAATGACGCTCATACTGAGATTGAGACGCTAGACAAAATGATTCAGTGAGTAAAAATAATGTCATATTTAAAACAAAACGATCATTTTCTTTCATAAAACTAAATATTTGACCAATACTATGGCAACTAAAGGCAAATTTCTGAATGGTAAATTTTCGCTGTTACTGAGATTAGAACTTAAATTTTGTGCGAATGTTCACATGAAAAGTTGTATCGGACAAAAATGAATTTAAGTTTGGAAATACATTCATTAATAATGTATTGCGCTTTAAAATACTTTAATACAATTGTGAATTCGAGTGGTACGTATGAAAATTTTGAGAATGTGAAAATAACGTACAATTTAGATTTTATGGGGAAAATTTTATGTGTGATAAAGCGAAATTCTTTTTACTGATTTTTTTTATCCTGTAAAAACAAATATAAGAGCCTCAATCGTTAACTTCAACATAATTACTCATCTTGATTACGTATTCTAATGCGGTTTAATTTTTCAATAATTTAAGCAGTTGAAGTTCGTGGAAATAATATTTTGGTAATTTCAGGTTAAAAGCATTATTTGTTTTAAGAGTTAGACAACCAATGCAAGATAAATTTTTTATTGTAATTATTTTTGTAGGTTTATTATAAATTCGATCTAACAGTTCCATTCTAAACATTTTAATTCGTCGAATTTCGACGGGTTCCAACTCGTATTAATAAAAGAATAAATCGCTCTGTGTGTGTGTCTGTGTGCGATGGCTAGCGAAAACTACAGCACGTAGAAGTCTGAAAATTCAGGTGTGATTAGTCCAAGACAGGTCCTGATACACCTGAGTCTCGGAGTTTTAATTTTTTAAGGGTCGGGGCCCCTGGGGCCCCTTTCAGTTTTTATGCACTAAAACTTTAATAACATGACTCTTTTCTATCCGATCTTCTTCGTTTTTGGTGTGAATTATCCTTTCAGTTTCTGCCATACTTATACATTTCAGTTAAAACCCTGGCACCCTTGCAAGGGGCCCGGTACAGGGCCCCTTGAAGTTTCAGTGCACTAATTTGTTAATAACATGCCTTTTTTCTATCCGATCTTCTTCGTTTTTGAGGTGAATTCTCCTTTTGAGTTTCTGCCCCATTTCTACATTTCAGTTGAGACCCTGGAACCCTTGCAAGGGGCGCAGTACAGGGCCCCTTGAAGTTTTAGTGCATTAAAGTGTTAATAACATGCCTCTTTTCTATCCGATCTTTTTCGTTTTTGGGGTGAATTCTCCTTTCAGTTTCTATCTCATTTCTACATTTCAGTTAAAACCCTGGCCCTCTTGCAAGGTGTCCGGTACAGGGCCCCTTGAAGTTTTAGTCCACTAAACTGTTAATAAATTGCTTCCTTTTTATCCGATCTTCATTTTTGGGATACTTTCTACATTTAGTTATACTCCCGTATCTACATCCCAGTTAAGACCATGGGCCCGTCTAGGGTACTGTAGGGCCCGGTCCAGAGCCCCTTAAATTTTTTGTGTGCCATGCGCTTTTCACACACTAATTTTCTCACCTTCGCAATGCGTAGTTTTAAAGTTGAGTCTTGAACTCTTCTCCTTAGACCAACACTCACATATATTTATTGGGGCCTTAGGTCCCTTTTTTAAGCATTTCCCTAATTTTTTGCACATTTCTTTTAAATTATATTCTAATGATTAATTCGTACCCTATGCTTAATCTCAACTAATCGAAGATCTAAAACGCTAAGTACTAAAACGTTGTAACACGTTATCATGTTAGGGCCTTCTCTCAACTATCAGTTGGCCCCTTTTGGGCCCTCTATTATAACTCCCTTAAAAATAGTCCGATTCACTAGCTTTTTTTTCTAGCAACATCTTAGGTTCTCCAGCTACTACGTGAACGACAAAAAAAATATTTCATGCTTCAACTACCTCCAATTATGAATATAAATCGTCTTATTAGGGCCCTTGGTGCATCTTCTTTAAAAATTATCCGAATTCCTTGCAATTTTCTTTACCACAGTTCTAGCGTATTCAGATTACATAAAAAACTACTAAAAAGTGTATTTATACCAAACTACATGCCACTTAAGTCCCTTCCCCCTAGGGGTCCGGTACAAGGCCCCCTTGAAGCTTTTGCACCATAAATTATTAATAAATTGCCTCTCTTAATCCGATCTTCATTTTTGGAAACATTTTTCCATTTAGTTATTCTCCAGTTTCTATATTCCAGTTAAAATCCTGGGACACCTTAGGGTCCTGTAGGGCCCGATCCGGGGCCCCTTGAACTTTTTGTGTGCTATGCCTTTTTTATACCCTAATTTTCTCACCTTCTCATTGCATGATTTTAAAATTGTGTCTTGGACTCTTCCCCCTAGACCATCACCTTGATATTTTTATTGGAGCTCTAGGGCCCCTTTTTAAGCACTTACCTCATTTTCCCGCATTTCTTTAAAATTTTATTTTAATGATTATTTCATGCCCTATGATTAATTTTGACTAATTGAAGATCTAAAACGCTAAATACTAAAACATTTAAACATGTTTTCATGTTAGGGCCCTGCTCTCAACTAACAGTTGGGCCCTTTTCGGCCCATTGTTATAGCTCCCTTAAAAATGGTCCGAATCACGAACTTTTTTTTCCTAACAACTTCTTCGGTTCTCCAGCTACTACATGAATGACTAAAAAAATTTGCAGACTTCAGCTACCACCAATTTTGAATATTAATCTTCTTCATGGGGCTTTTGTGGTAGCTTCCTTAGAAACTATCCTATTCTATTGCAATTTTCTTTAACATAGTATTAGCGTCTTCCAGCTATTTTAAAATCCCTAAAAATTTTTCTTATACCCAACTACATTCCAGTTAAGACCATGGCCCACAGGGCCCGGTCTTTCTTTATACCTCAGCTACCACCTTTTTCGAACATTAATCTCCTTTTTCAGCATTAACATTCATCTACTCACTACAGCCGTAAATTAAAAATCGCGTTACTTTATAGGTAACTTTAGATAAGGGATTTCATCCGTTTGTTAAATATTGTGTTAACGCTAACAGTGATACATGAAATTTACAAGGTGAGGAGGCATCTTCCACCGCTTGGTGGCGCATTATTTCCTCAGGTTTAAGGGCGCAATTTCAACGGGATTTGCTTCCTTCAACTTAGATTACAATTCAGCTACTTTCTGTATTATGAAATTTTATCTTAGACTTTAGTTACCAACATTTTCTAGCATTAATGGCGCATTCTTTTTTTTTTTTTTTTTTGTTTCTGTGGGCTTGATTCCTACGAGGTTTGGCTCAATCAACTTGGTTTTTGATTGCACGTGCGGGCACTTCCGGTAAATGCTGCCATATGCAGTGGGGATCTAGATTACAGGTTCGTTCGGAAAGAAGTTTGATGGGAACGCATTAGACACTGCGAAAGGCAATGGAGCCTCCGAAATCAGGTTCATTTAAAAGAATTTCCAAAGATATAAAATCATACAAACTTATGTTTTATTTAAGGTTATTATTTACAAACCCCGGGCATCGCCAGGCGAGTCTGCTAGTCTAATCTATATATTTAAAACACAAGTGTGTTTTTTAGTCATCCGCCCTGCTGAACAAATTTTACTAATATTTTTTTTTTTAACTAAAAGCTCTTCATTTGTAGCTGTTTAATCGCACTATCTGTTTTTTTTGTTTTGTTTTTTGTTTTGTTTTTTTAATATCCCCACTTTTATATGTTAATTTTTAAAACATTTTATCAATTTTTTTCAAAAGGGTGAAAAATAGGTAACTTTCATTATTGCAGACAAGAGAGAAACAATGAGGTTTATTCATCTTTATTCATGCTATTTTCTGAAAAAAATGCAAAATTGCTGTATAGGGTTTAGTGGCGCAAAATCCCATTAGAGCAAAATATTATATTAGGGGCATAATAATGGAAAATTACATACTGCTTTTGAAAACACGCATTTTTCCTCATAAATTTTCGATATTGTTTTTCCTTCTGCATGTGTACTGACACTAAGTTTCAGGCACTAGGCGAAATGCTTATTTAAGGGAAAATGAAGTGATATTTAAAAGAAAACGATCATTTTCTTATATAAAACTAAACATTTTAGCACAAATGCGTCTAAAAAACATAAATTACGGAAATTTTTACTCTCCGGAATTGCGATTAGAATCTCAAGTAAAGAGTGCGTCTGTTCACATAAAAGATGTTGCTGAAAATCATGACTTCAAGTTTTGAGTTAAAAGGATTTTTAAATGATCAAACATAATACACATTTTTTTAAAATGATGAATATGGATATGAAAAGTGCGTATGCAAATTTTGAGAAGGTGAAAATTGCTGTTTTTCATTTCGGAATACGAAGCATAAGAGCCTCAATGGATAACCACATCCTAATAACTGATCTTTATTATATTTTACTGATTAAGTATGTATATTATAAAAAACAAGCGTATCTGTGAGTAACGCTGACGTCATTTTGAAAATGGCAACACTTCACAATAAAATTTCGGTCTTGAAATTTTCGCTACTGCAATTTTTCAATCTTCTGACCATCGTACATTTTCAATTTTCGTCGCATAGGGAAAAAATTACTTTCAAATGCAATTTGTTTAAAAACTGTATCTTAATTGACTGATGTATTATATTTTCTAAAATAAAATATTTTCTAATATTCTTAAGCATGATGTTCTAAGTTTATCTTATGACGTGCCGGTTTCAATACATAATAATAAACATTTTGCACATAAAGCAACAAACATTTTTCAGCATTTGTTTCTAACTATTTTTGCATATCGAAATTAATACTTCCTTTATAAACAAATAAAAGAATAATATTAAAACACCCACCAATCTACCATATTTGTGAAAGACAAATTAACGAAATTAATACTTCTTTTATAAACAAATAAAAGGATAATATTGAAAAAAAAAAAAAAACACAACTAACATATTTGTAATCGTACAATTTAAATTTTTTTATCACAAAATAGGATTTTTTTTTCAAATGGAATTTGTTTGCAAAGTTCATCTCAGTTTACTGATTATCTATGGTTTTAAGAACAATTTTAAAGCATGAAATATTTTTTAATTTATCTATATCGCTAGGAGCTCGATTACGAAAGATTAATCCGTTTGCTCTTAAAACAAAATAAAGAGTTCCTCATCTTCTTACGGCTAATATCCATTAAAAAAAAAAAAAACTTCCCTATGTATAAATAAAGAAAATAATATAAATAAAACACAAATTTACCAGACATGTATAAGCTCTGAAATTATCAGAATATAAAAGGATGCCGTAAGTACCAAAATATATAATATCAAATAACTCTTAGCATGCGGCTAATAAGAAAATATCGCTTTTGATAAATTTCAAAAATTTATTTGATTGTATAATTTGTATTTTCCATATGAAAAATGCTTTTTTAATGTAAGTGGGGAATCTAAAAAAATTATTGCATATAAAAATTATTAGTTTTCAATTAAAAAAATTATTTTCACCTACATTCTTTAACCCGGAAAGCCCGAGCACGATCCCCTAGTTAGAATAATATTGAAGCTATAATGCCTAATGTTGCCAATAAAATACATTCTGAAAATATTATTAAATTGATTGTAAACATGTAGATGGCAACACTTGTGCTGTTTAGGAATAATGATAGATTTATTTTTTCAATTGTTGCTATTTATTCTTTTTGTTTCGTTTGAAAGCTTGCAAAATACCCTATTTTGTTCTGCAGTGAGCAAGTAAAATTTATTTCTTATTATACAGTATATTTCCGTTACAACGAACTCCACGGGACCTCTAAAATATTTCGTTGTAACAATTTTTTCGTTTTAACGGAATTACTCCTATTTATCTAAATAATTACATATACACGTTTACTAATTATGCAATAAAAATTTACCTTTCATTATAGAACATTTTGATGGAAGACTAGTTAAATTAACCTAGAAAAAGTTAGTAAAATAAAATTCAATATTAAAAATACAGAATTACGGACTAAACTTTATTTGGTAGCACATTATTGCAGAAAATCTGTGATTTAGTTTATTCAAAGGAATGTGTAGTTGATGATAACAAAAACGTGTGCAACAAATGAATCTGAGAAAATACCTCCTCTGGAACATTCTTTTGGTGAGAAACAAAAGCACGCATTTTCTCCAAGCATGAAAGAGCTCCCGAAGCGGTAACTTTTGAATCGTCGGTAACATCGTCATCCACTGCTCTCGTCATTTTGTCGGTCTAATGCACTTTTAATGGACAAAATAATATCTTCACTACACACTTCAGAGCATATTTTAATATTGTCATCAACAGATAAAAAATCCACCGGATCAGGGACTGATGTTAAGTTTTTGGCAGCCTTGCAAATTATGTTTAACTCAGAGGATTAATCCAAATCTAAAATTTCTGATTCATTTTCTTCGATCTCAGTTAACCAGGCATGTTTCCAACACTTAGAAATTGTTTTCTGGCTAATTTCTTGCCACGAACAAGAGATCATTTCAAAAAAGAAAAAAAGAGCTCGATGGAAATTTTTCGTTCTAACGGAACTCCTAAAAAAATTGTACTTCGTTAAATCGGAATTTTTAATACATTAGTGTTAATGCAATTTGAAAAGGGGATTTGTCAAATTTCGTTGTAACAGGACTTTTCGTTGTAATGGAATTCGTTGTAACGGAAATCTACTGTAGTTCCTAAAATTCTTGTGTGTTTAATATTATAGAATTTTTTCAAAGAAAATTATTTTTTCAACTAAAGACCAGTATTCCCGATTAGTAACAAACTGTTTTTTCAGCCGTAAACCATACTTAAAACAAAAAATGATTTTTTAACCATTTTTCCCATGATTTATTTAAAAAATGAAAGCCGAAAAACATTATTACAATGATTTTTGAAAAATCAGGCATTTAAGGGTTAAGTGCACTATGATACGATATTAAACCCGGAGGTGGTAGCACAGATAGTCACACCTCATCGATTTCACGGTTGAAACTCCAGAATTAGTTAAAACTCGATTCGCATATTAAAGCGTAATCGGTCTGCCAAGACCGATCTTGGTAGAAAACCCGATGTTACCGGTTGACTCGTAGGTTTACCATTGTTGTTTGTGTTTTCCTGCACCCAAAGGTATAAAAACAGGGTGGACTGGGAGCAAGAAAACACAACGGTAAACCTACGATCCAAGCGTTAAAATCGGGTTTTCAGGTGTTTTCCACCAAGATAGAACCCGTGGCAGACCCATTGCGTTGAGTTTTAACTCATTCTGGAATTGCAGTCTTGAACTCGATGAGGTGATTGTCCGGTCTTATATCCTTTAGTCTCGTTATGTTTTCACCTGCGCTTTATTAATAAAATTAATTTACTTACCCCAGTCAACGTCCAGGCCTTCATAATAAGCATCAATATTATATTCAGGACGTTTTAGCTTCGTCCTCAGATAATATCCTAAAACAAAACAAAAAAAAAATACAACTATAATGCATAGTCTACTAAATAGTACATAAAATGAAAATTTCATTCTGGCTGTTGATAACTTGAGTTCTGCTAAATGAATTTTGATGGGACTGTTAAAATCAGATAATTTTTCAGGAGGTTTTAGAATATTGCATATTCACTGTAAAAATTTGTGTAATGCTACACCATCGAATGGGTGGAACCCTTGCGGACCCCATTATATTGACACATTTAACCGATATATAACTGAAGTTACATTGCACAAATGCGTAATATTACACCTTCATATCAGTTTAAATTACATCCTATAAGTTATATGACTCCATAAAATTGGAGACAGCATGTTGCCACCCATTTTATGGAGTAACGTTACATACATTTTTTTACAGTGTCATCGTACCTTGCTCAGTTATAGAATTAAGGACTAAAATTCTGTGTAGTCCTTTTTTAAAAGTTATGCTAGATGGATTTTGACGAGACTTTCATTGTTAGCTTAGATAATTTTCAGGGATGGTTTTAGTATATTGCATATCGTTCTATAGTTCTTGACCAAATCCTACTGTAAATGATTAACTAAAAGTATTGGTTTCTAAAAGCCCAAATATTCTCTGGCACAGTATCTATATTATAAAGGACAAACGTGTCTGTGCATAATGCTGGCAACAGCAGACAATTTATCTTTTATTGCAATTTTTAAAACTTCTAAACACCGCACATTTTCAATTTTTACAAATTTGAACAGGGAAAAAAATTTACTTTGAACGCAATTTGTTTGAAAACTATATCGATTTAAAAAAAAAAACTGTGCTTTTAAATAAATTTTTAAGAATGATTTTTTTTTCAATCTATTTCTATCGTCTGCAGACGATTACGAAAGATATATCCGTTTGCACTATATATACATTATACACTAATATAATACAGCTCATATTCAAAATATTAGAATATTTACTTTTGTTTTACAAATTGAAAATGGAAAAAAAGCGGGAAATTTTTTTCCATCTATACAACGGTAGCAAATTTTTGTAATTTAGATATATTTTAACAGGAATTTATACAATAAAATGAAATATAATTGTACATATGATTGTTATTTTCTTTTTTGTAACTTAGAAATTACTTAATAAACAAACAAAAATTATAGTCAAACCTCGTTAACACGAAAATACTTAACGCGAACTGTTACATTTAGCACGAACTGTTTCCGATTTCCCCGTCCAGTTGTAAGTAATATATTTAAGATCGGATAACACGAACTACTTTTAACACGAACAAACAAGTTGGAAATTGCTTGTCAAACGTGGCAAATGAGGTGCGTACACACTATAACTAGTTTTATAATTATTGTTTACACCCCATATTGTACTGAATGTACATTTTTTTGCGCTTTTTAAGTGCATAGTCTGTAACATCATTAAAATGCACTTGCAATAATCTTTTTCCCATTCCCCGTAATGTAACGGAAAACTTTTGACTGTCCCTGTAATTAAACTATACATCAGATTTTCATGAAATTGGAAATGGCTCGACAAAAGTTTGCAACAATTACATATTTAAAATTTCAGACCATTCGGAAGGTTGTAACATCATTAAAATTCACTTGCAATAATTTTTCCCATTGGCCGTAATGTAAAGAAAAACTTTTGACTGTCCCTGTCATTAAAGTATACATCCGATTTTCATAAAATTTGAAATGGCTCGACAAAATTTTACAACAATTATATATTTAAAATTTCAGACCATTCGGAAGGTCGTAACATCATTAAAATTCACTTGTAATAATTTTTCCCATTGGCCGTAATGTAAAGAAAAAATTTGACTGTCCCTGTCATTGAAGTATACATCCGATTTTCATAAAATTTGAAATGGCTCGACAAAATTTTGCAACAATTATATATTTAAAATTTCAGACCATTCGGAAAGTTGTAACATCATTAAAATTCACTTGCAATAATTTTTCCTATTGGCCGTAATGTAAAGAAAAACATTTGACTGTCCCTGTCATTAAAGTATACATTCGATTTTCATAAAATTTGAAATGACTCGACAAAATTTTGCAACAATTATATATTTAAAATTTCAGACCATTCGGAAGGTTGTAACATCATTAAAATTCACTTGCAATAATTTTTCCCATTGGCCGTAATGTAAAGAAAAACATTTGACTGTCCCTGTCATTAAAGTATACATCCGATTTTCATAAAATTTGAAATGGCTCGACAAAATTTTGCAACAATTATATATTTAAAATTTCAGAATATTCGGAAGGTTGTAACATCATTAAAATTCACTTGCAATAATTTTTCCCATTGGCCATAATGTAAAGAAAAAATTTGACTGTCCCTGTCATTAAAGTATACATCCGATTTTCATAAAATTTGAAATGGCTCGACAAAATTTTGCAACAATTATATATTTAAAATTTCAGACCATTCGGAAGGTTGTAACATCATTAAAATTCACTTGCAATAATTTTTCCCATTGGCCATAATGTAAAGAAAAACTTTTGACTGTCCCTGTCATTAAAGTATACATCCGATTTTCATAAAATTTGAAATGGCTCGACAAAATTTTGCAACAATTATATATTTAAAATTTCAGGCCATTCGGAAGGTTGTAACATCATTAAAATTCACTTGCAATAATTTTTCCCATTGGCCGTAATGTAAAGAAAAACTTTCGATTGTCCCTGTCATTAAAGTATGCATCCGATTTTCATAAAATTTGAAATGGCTCGCCAAAATTTTGCAACAATTATACATTTAAAATTTCAGACCATTCGGAAGGTTGTAACATCATTAAAATTCACTTGCAATAATTTTTCCCATTGGCCGTAATGTAAAGAAAAACATTTGACTGTCCCTGTCATTAAAGTATACATCCGATTTTCATAAAATTTGAAATGGCTCGACAAAATTTTGCAACAATTATATATTTAAAATTTCAGACCATTAGGAAGGTTCTAACATCATTAAAATTCACTTGCAATAATTTTTCCCATTGGCCGTAATGTAAAGAAAAACTTTTGACTGTCTCTATCATTAAAGTATACATCCGATTTTCATAAAATTTGAAATGGCTCGACAAAATTTTGCAACAATTATATATTTAAACTTTCAGACTATTCGGAAGGTTGTAACATCATTAAAATTCACTTGCAATAATTTTTCCCATTGGCCGTAATGTAAAGAAAAAATTTGACTGTCCCTGTCATTAAAGTATACATCCGATTTTCATAAAATTTGAAATGGCTCGACAAAATTTTGCAACAATTATATGTTTAAAATTTCAGATCATTCGGAAAGTTGTAACATCATTAAAATTCACTTCCAATAATGTTTCCCATTGGCCGTAATGTAAAGAAAAACTTTTGACTGTCCCTGTCATTAAAGTATACATCCGATTTTCATAAAATTTGAAATCGCTCGACAAAATTTTGCAAAAATTATATATTTAAACTTTCAGACTATTCGGAAGGTTGTAACATCATTAAAATTCACTTGCAATAATTTTTCCCATTTGCCGTAATGTAAAGAAAAACTTTTGACTGTCCCTGTCATTAAAGTATACATCCGATTTTCATAAAATTTGAAATGGCTCGACAAAATTTTGCAACAATTATATATTTAAAATTTCAGAATATTCGGAAGGTTGTAACATCATTAAAATTCACTTGCAATAATTTTTCCCATTGGCCATAATGTAAAGAAAAACTTTTGACTGTCCCTGTGATTAAAGTATACATCCGATTTTCATAAAATTTGAAATGGCTCGACAAAATTTTGCAACAATTATATATTTAAAATTTCAGACCATTAGGAAGGTTCTAACATCATTAAAATTCACTTGCAATAATTTTTCCCATTGGCCGTAATGTAAAGAAAAACTTTTGACTGTCCCTGTCATTAAAGTATACATCCGATTTTCATAAAATTTGAAATGGTTCGACAAAATTTTGCAACAATTATATATTTAAAATTTCAGACCATTCGTAAGGTTGTAACATCATTAAAATTCACCTGCAATAATTTTTCCCATTGTTCATAATGTAAAGAAAAACTTTTGACTGTCGCTGTCATTAAAGTATACATCCGATTTTCATAAAATCTGAAATGGCTCGACAAAATTTTGCAACAATTATATATTTAAAATTTCAGACCATTCGGAAGGTTGTAACATCATTAAAATTCACTTGCAATAATTTTTCCCATTGGCCATAATGTAAAGAAAAACTTTTGTCTGTCCCTGTCATTAAAGTATACATCCGATTTTCATAAAATTTGAAATGGCTCGACAAAATTTTGCAACAATTATATATTTAAAATTTCAGACCATTCGGAAGGTTCTAACATCATTAAAATTCACTTGCAATAATTTTTCCCATTGGCTGTAATGTAAAGAAAAACTTTTGACTGTCCCTGTCATTAAAGTATACACCCGATTTTCAAAAAATTTGAAATGACTTGACAAAATTTTGCAACAATTATATATTTAAAATTTCAGATCATTCGGAAAGTTGTAACATCATTAAAATTCACTTCCAATAATTTTTCCCATTGGCCGTAATGTAAAGAAAAACTTTTGACTGTCCCTGTCATTAAAGTATACATCCGATTTTCATAAAATTTGAAATGGCTCGACAAAATTTTGCATCAATTATATATTTAAACTTTCAGACTATTCGGAAGGTTGTAACATCATTAAAATTCACTTGCAATAATTTTTCCCATTGGCCGTAATGTAAAGAAAAACTTTTGACTGTCCCTGTCATTAAAGTATACATCCGATTTTCAAAAAATTTGAAATGGCTCGACAAAATTTTGCAACAATTATATGTTTAAAATTTCAGACCATTCGGAAGGTTGTAACATCATTAAAATTCACTTGCAAAAATTTTTCCCATTGGCCGTAATGTAAAGAAAAAATTTGACTGTCCCTGTCATTAAAGTATACATCCGATTTTCATAAAATTTGAAATGGCTCGACAAAATTTTGCAACAATTATATATTTAAAATTTCAGAATATTCGGAAGGTTGTAACATCATTAAAATTCACTTGCAATAATTTTTCCCATTGGCCATAATGTAAAGAAAAACTTTTGACTGTCCCTGTCATTAAAGTATACATCCGATTTTCATAAAATTTGAAATGGCTCGACAAAATTTTGCAACAATTATATATTTAAAATTTCAGACCATTCGGAAGGTTGTAACATCATTAAAATTCACTTGCAATAATTTTTCCCATTGGCCGTAATGTAAAGAAAAACTTTCGATTGTCCCTGTCATTAAAGTATGCATCCGATTTTCATAAAATTTGAAATGGCTCGCCAAAATTTTGCAACAATTATACATTTAAAATTTCAGACCATTCGGAAGGTTGTAACATCATTAAAATTCACTTGCAATAATTTTTCCCATTGGCCGTAATGTAAAGAAAAACATTTGACTGTCCCTGTCATTAAAGTATACATCCGATTTTCATAAAATTTGAAATGGCTCGACAAAATTTTGCAACAATTATATATTTAAAATTTCAGACCATTAGGAAGGTTCTAACATCATTAAAATTCACTTGCAATAATTTTTCCCATTGGCCGTAATGTAAAGAAAAACTTTTGACTGTCTCTATCATTAAAGTATACATCCGATTTTCATAAAATTTGAAATGGCTCGACAAAATTTTGCAACAATTATATATTTAAACTTTCAGACTATTCGGAAGGTTGTAACATCATTAAAATTCACTTGCAATAATTTTTCCCATTGGCCGTAATGTAAAGAAAAAATTTGACTGTCCCTGTCATTAAAGTATACATCCGATTTTCATAAAATTTGAAATGGCTCGACAAAATTTTGCAACAATTATATGTTTAAAATTTCAGATCATTCGGAAAGTTGTAACATCATTAAAATTCACTTCCAATAATGTTTCCCATTGGCCGTAATGTAAAGAAAAACTTTTGACTGTCCCTGTCATTAAAGTATACATCCGATTTTCATAAAATTTGAAATCGCTCGACAAAATTTTGCAAAAATTATATATTTAAACTTTCAGACTATTCGGAAGGTTGTAACATCATTAAAATTCACTTGCAATAATTTTTCCCATTTGCCGTAATGTAAAGAAAAACTTTTGACTGTCCCTGTCATTAAAGTATACATCCGATTTTCATAAAATTTGAAATGGCTCGACAAAATTTTGCAACAATTATATATTTAAAATTTCAGAATATTCGGAAGGTTGTAACATCATTAAAATTCACTTGCAATAATTTTTCCCATTGGCCATAATGTAAAGAAAAACTTTTGACTGTCCCTGTGATTAAAGTATACATCCGATTTTCATAAAATTTGAAATGGCTCGACAAAATTTTGCAACAATTATATATTTAAAATTTCAGACCATTAGGAAGGTTCTAACATCATTAAAATTCACTTGCAATAATTTTTCCCATTGGCCGTAATGTAAAGAAAAACTTTTGACTGTCCCTGTCATTAAAGTATACATCCGATTTTCATAAAATTTGAAATGGTTCGACAAAATTTTGCAACAATTATATATTTAAAATTTCAGACCATTCGTAAGGTTGTAACATCATTAAAATTCACCTGCAATAATTTTTCCCATTGTTCGTAATGTAAAGAAAAACTTTTGACTGTCGCTGTCATTAAAGTATACATCCGATTTTCATAAAATCTGAAATGGCTCGACAAAATTTTGCAACAATTATATATTTAAAATTTCAGACCATTCGGAAGGTTGTAACATCATTAAAATTCACTTGCAATAATTTTTCCCATTGGCCATAATGTAAAGAAAAACTTTTGTCTGTCCCTGTCATTAAAGTATACATCCGATTTTCATAAAATTTGAAATGGCTCGACAAAATTTTGCAACAATTATATATTTAAAATTTCAGACCATTCGGAAGGTTCTAACATCATTAAAATTCACTTGCAATAATTTTTCCCATTGGCTGTAATGTAAAGAAAAACTTTTGACTGTCCCTGTCATTAAAGTATACACCCGATTTTCAAAAAATTTGAAATGACTTGACAAAATTTTGCAACAATTATATATTTAAAATTTCAGATCATTCGGAAAGTTGTAACATCATTAAAATTCACTTCCAATAATTTTTCCCATTGGCCGTAATGTAAAGAAAAACTTTTGACTGTCCCTGTCATTAAAGTATACATCCGATTTTCATAAAATTTGAAATGGCTCGACAAAATTTTGCATCAATTATATATTTAAACTTTCAGACTATTCGGAAGGTTGTAACATCATTAAAATTCACTTGCAATAATTTTTCCCATTGGCCGTAATGTAAAGAAAAACTTTTGACTGTCCCTGTCATTAAAGTATACATCCGATTTTCAAAAAATTTGAAATGGCTCGACAAAATTTTGCAACAATTATATGTTTAAAATTTCAGACAATTCGGAAGGTTGTAACATCATTAAAATTCACTTGCAAAAATTTTTCCCATTGGCCGTAATGTAAAGAAAAAATTTGACTGTCCCTGTCATTAAAGTATACATCCGATTTTCATAAAATTTGAAATGGCTCGACAAAATTTTGCAACAATTATATATTTAAAATTTCAGAATATTCGGAAGGTTGTAACATCATTAAAATTCACTTGCAATAATTTTTCCCATTGGCCATAATGTAAAGAAAAACTTTTGACTGTCCCTGTCATTAAAGTATACATCCGATTTTCATAAAATTTGAAATGGCTCGACAAAATTTTGCAACAATTATATATTTAAAATTTCAGACCATTCGGAAGGTTGTAACATCATTAAAATTCACTTGCAATAATTTTTCCCATTGGCCATAATGTAAAGAAAAACTTTTGACTGTCCCTGTCATTAAAGTATACATCCGATTTTCATAAAATTTGAAATGGCTCGACAAAATTTTGCAACAATTATATATTTAAAATTTCAGACTATTCGGAAGGTTGTAACATCATTAAAATTCACTTGCAATAATTTTTCCCATTGGCCATAATGTAAAGAAAAACTTTTGACTGTCCCTGTCATTAAAGTATACATCCGATTTTCATAAAATTTGAAATGGCTCGACAAAATTTTGCAACAATTATATATTTAAAATATCAGGCCATTCGGAAGGTTGTAACATCATTAAAATTCACTTGCAATAATTTTTCCCATTGGCCGTAATGTAAAGAAAAACTTTTGATTGTCCCTGTCATTAAAGTATGCATCCGATTTTCATAAAATTTGAAATGGCTCGACAAAATTTTGCAACAATTATATATTTAAAATTTCAGACCATTCGGAAGGTTGTAACATCATTAAAATTCACTTGCAATAATTTTTCCCATTGGCCGTAATGTAAAGAAAAACATTTGACTGTCCCTGTCATTAAAGTATACATCCGATTTTCATAAAATTTGAAATGGCTCGACAAAATTTTGCAACAATTATATATTTAAAATTTCAGACCATTCGGAAGGTTGTAACATCATTAAAATTCACCTGCAATAATTTTTCCCATTGGTCGTAATGTAAAGAAAAACTTTTGACTGTCGCTGTCATTAAAGTATACATCCGATTTTCATAAAATCTGAAATGGCTCGACAAAATTTTGCAACAATTATATATTTAAAATTTCAGACCATTCGGAAAGTTGTAACATCATTAAAATTCACTTGCAATAATTTTTCCCATTGGCCATAATGTAAAGAAAAACTTTTGGCTGTCCCTGTCATTAAAGTATACATCCGATTTTCATAAAATTTGAAATGGCTCGACAAAATTTTGCAACAATTATATATTTAAATTTTCAGACCATTAGGAAGGTTCTAACATCATTAAAATTCACTTGCAATAATTTTTCCCATTGGCCGTAATGTAAAAAAAAAACTTTTGACTGTCCCTGTCATTTTAAAGTATACATCCGATTTTCATAAAATTTGAAATGGCTCGACAAAATTTTGCAACAATTATATATTTAAAATTTCAGACCATTCGGAAGGTTGTAACATCATTAAAATTCACTTGCAATAATTTTTCCCATTGGCCATAATGTAAAGAAAAACTTTTGATTGTCCCTGTCATTAAAGTATACATCCGATTTTCAAAAAATTTGAAATGGCTCGACAAAATTTTGCAACAATTATATATTTAAAATTTCAGACCATTCGGAAGGTTGTAACATCATTAAAATTCACTTGCAATAATTTTTCCCATTGGGCGTAATGTAAAGAAAAACTTTTGACTGTCCCTGTCATTAAAGTATACATCCGATTTTCAAAAAATTGGAAATGGCTCGACAAAATTTTGCAACAATTATATATTTAAAATTTCAGACCATTCGGAAGGTTGTAACATCATTAAAATGCACTTGCAATAATTTTTCCTATTGGCCGTAATGTAAAGAAAAACTTTTGACTGTCCCTGTCATTAAAGTTTACATCCGATTTTCAAAAAATTGGAAATGGCTCGACAAAATTTTGCAACAATTATATATTTAAAATTTCAGACCATTCGGTTGGGTAGTTTTTGCTCTTTTATATGCGGACGCACAGACGGACTGAACGACGACTATAGGTGCTACATATTTATATAATTACGAATGCACCTAAAAAACATTCCCCTTGAGTGTTTGTTCATAGCAGTTTGTATTTACAGGGTTCCCAGCAAAACATAACTGGCAAATTTCCTGACTTTCCATGACCAAATATCAAAAAATACCCCGACTTTACCCGAATAAACAGCGATATAACGAAATTTGCTACCTATTTTTGCAATCGTTTGTTAAAATTAGCAATTTTTTTCTGTGATCGTTCTTCAAATTTCTCAATTTTTTCTTTTGCGATGGTTTGATGAATTTCGTGATTTTTTTCCCGAGACTATTTGATGAATTCTGCGACATTTTTTCTCCAAGACTTTTTTGAAAATATTTGTACCTGACTTTTCCTATATATTTTGAAAATTCCCTGACTTTTCCTATATATTTTGAAATTCCTTGACTTTTCCGATATATTTTGAAATTCCCTGACTTTCCCTCACTTTCCATGACGCTGGGAACCCTGATTTATAATAGTTAACAACTTTTGCGCTCATCATGTGAACGGATGTTTCATTTGTGATGCAGATGTTTATGAGTGTAGTACGAGTGGGTGAACAAAGGATCAAAAGTTTAAAAAAGGCAAGTATTCAAAGACAGGACCAAAAATTTCAGCAGTTGGAAAATATCACGTTTCTGAAAGTACACACTGCATGCCATAAAAATTAAACCAAACCTGATAGCATTAATGCGACACTAAAAACGCTCAGAAATGAGCCCAAACCATCAATCAGTGGACAACCGGCTACTCTGCGGTCATCAGTATCCAAGTTCGATTTCAAAAACAGGTGCTTCCTTTGTACCGATTTAATTGATGAACAGTTCAATGAAAAAGAAAATACCGTCGGACCTCTATTTAACGAACCTCTATCTTGCGAACTTTTACTTGGAACCAAAAACATTTTGCAGATTTCTTCGTAAAATAACCTCCAAATAGCGAAGTGCATTCTCTATTTAACGAATTTTTTCTTGGGATCTAAATCCCCCCCCCCCCATTTCTTAAAATATTACTAGACATTTCAATCTTATTCTTTCTTTTAACACATTTTATGATGATCAATGACCATGAACAGGTCTTATCAGGCATCTAACTCACCGAGAGCAGTAAAATCGCTGTGATTCTTCGCCATCCAAGAAGTGCAAACTTTCAATATCCCCTTTTAACCCTCAATGGAAGCTGCCCCGTGTCCTTAAACTATAGTTTCCCGTTTTCTAGATTGTTGATCCTCCTGATAAATCGTGTTGGTAATTTCGGTTCTTGTAGCTCAAAAATGTCAAATCGAAAGTGCTTGAGCATCAAAAAAGCAAAAAAATATTCTTGATGAGGTAGATAAAGGCGTGAAGAAAAAGAATACCGCTTTAAAATTTGGTATTCCTCCCAAACAGCTCATCAACCATAATAAAAAATCGTGATTTTAATGTACTTTTTTTTTTTAACTGAAAATACAATGTATTTCCAGACTGTTTTGTTTCATTCTTATTTCCCTTGCAGATTTCTTTTTGATGGGTAAAATAAATAAAACAAATAGATATAATTTATAAAAAAAAAAAGTGTGATTAATTAGTTTCTAAAATTATATTTAGTGTTTATGGACTTAAAATATGTTTTATGTAGTTAAAAGTATTTTAAAAGGTGACTCTCTATTTCACGAATTTTCCATATAATGAACTTTTTTTCGGGATTTAGCGACATCGTTAAATAGAGGTCCGACTGTAATTCCTTTGCAAAGAATATTTTATGAGGTGCTAGTCTTAAAAACAGACGGTCCAAGAATGACACAAAGAGTCCTTGAAGCCGCAGAAATGATCAGTGGGGAGAAGAAGTTAAAATTTGCCTTAGTAATGTGGTTAATTTAATTGTTGCTGACAGAATTTACCATCACGATTGTTTACAGAAATTTTATCCCGTGTCAAGAAGAAGTAAACGAGGACGGCCAGAAACAGGCTATGGGTTTGAAGCCATGGAAGAAATTTGCTCATTTCTTGAAAATAATGATGATTGCCAACATGCCTTGTCTGATTTAACTTCCGTAAAAACTGGCCGTGTCCCAGATGAACAAACAGTAAAAGCTAAACGAAAACAGAGATATGGAGGGAGTAGCACCATAACTAAAAATTGAAGATAGGTTCCTTCCGTTTGTTTTATTATTGACACAAGAATGAAAGTGCTGCATAGTACGAAAAAAAAAGATTGTGATGATGAGCGACTAAGAATTGTGCAAAGTGCAGCAGCAATCATTAGAGAGGATATCCGGTCAAAAGTATGTGATGATGCCTCAGCTGTTTTCTGGAGCATGTGCTCATGAAGAAGAAAATCCAGCAGAACGATGTTGATCGACAAAGAAAATGCACTCCAATAGGCCATGCCATTATATCAGCAGTACGTCCACAGAACCACAGTTTTGTTTCCCCGATATTGACCTGTAATTTGTACAAGTAACTTGAGTTAATTTTATTACCATTGCTTATGTATACTAATTTTTTTAAATAAATTAATTTTCTTGATTTTCCGTTATTAACCATTTGGAAAAATGGTTATTGTCCTCGTCAGGGTAGGAAATCAAAAGCATATCTGAAGCGTTTTATTCGTTTTCTGATTGGTCTATACAGTAATATGTATTTCCCTTTACTTTCAACAGAGATGGATACCTTCTGTTGCCACTATGACGAAAAAGTAATAAAAACTACAAAAAAAATTACTAACTCAGAAACAAATTGAGATTCAGCTTTCAAACATATTGCATTTAAAAGTACATTTTTTTCTCTATACGACGGTGTAAAAAGTAATAGCGTGGGATGTTTAGAAGTTTAAGAATGAAATTTCATTTAAAATGCGTCATCAGATTTCTTGGAAATCGGACAATGGAAAAGCCTTTTTCCGAACAGCCGATGAAATGCTTGGATAATACGTACGAGTCGCAGGCGATTTTTGTCGCTTGCAATTTTTACGTGTCATAACACTATTAATTTTTAATTCATGGCGTACGTAATGTATGATCAACACCGTGCGATTTTTTATGTCTTAAATTTTAGTCTTTGAAAAAATCATTTTCCAAATGGTCGTTGTAATTTGTTAAATTGCTTTTTTTTTTTTTTTTTTTTTTTTTAGTTGTTCTGACGTTTTAAAATTAAAAGCCGTGTCAAATTTTAAGTTTGTTATTATATTGTTCTCTAACATTTTATAAAATACATAATTAGGGTTTCGTTCATCTGACGAAACCCTATTCGTCTCGCTCCTCTGTCTGTCTGTCCGTCACAGAGCCCGTTCTCAGAAACTATACATGTTGGAGACATGAAATTTTGGGTACTTATAGCTGAACACCTCACATCATACGACAAATCATAAAATTTTGAAAAAGTCGTACATTTAACCCTTTGGGCTCCCGCATGTGTATTTTAAACAATTCATTCTAAGTGAGCTCCTAATTATGTTGGAGACATGAAATTTTGGGTACTTATAGCTGAACACCTCACATCATACGACAAATGATAAAATTTTGAAAAAGTCGTACATTTAACCCTTTGGGCTTCCGCATGTGTATTTTAAACAATTCTTTCTAAGTGAGCTCCTAATTAGTTTGGAGGCATGAAATTTTGCATACTTATAGCTGAACACCTCACACCAAACAACAAATCATAAAATTTTGAAAATGTCGTACGTTTAACCATTTGGGGTCCCACATGTGTATTTTAAACAATTCTTTCTAAGTGAGCCCCTAATTAGGTTGGAGGCGTGAAATTTTGCATACGTATAGCTGAGCACCTCACATCCAACGACAAATCATAAAATTTTGAAAAAGTCGTGCATTTAACCCTTTGGGGTCCCACACGTGTATTTTAAACAATTCTTTCTAAGTGAACCCCTAATTATGTTGGAGACATGAAATTTTGGGTACTTATAGCTGAACACCTCACATCATACGACAAATGTTAAAATTTTGGAAAAGTCGTACATTTAATCCTTTGGGTCCCGCATGTGTATTTTAAACAATTCTTTCTAAGTGAGCTCCTAATTAGTTTGGAGACGTGAAATTTTGCATACTTATAGCTGAACACCTCACATCAAACGACAAATCATAAAATTTTGAAAATGTCGTACGTTTAACCCTTTGAGGTCCCACATGTGTACTTTAAACAGTTCTTTCTAAGTGAGTCCCTAATTAGGTTGGAGGCGCGAAATTTTGCATACTTATAGCTGAACACCTCACATCAAACGACAAATCATAAAATTTTGAAAAAGTCATACATTTAACCCTTTGTTCTCCCACATGTGCATTTTAAACATTTCTTTCTAAGTGAGCCCCTATTTAGGTTGGAGGCGTGAAATTTTGCATACTTATAGCTCAACACCTCAGATCTCACGTCAAATAATAAATTTTGAAAAAGTTTTATATTTAACCCTTTCAACTCCAGCTTGTGTATTTTATGCCATTCTTTCTAACTGAGACCCTAATTAAATTGGAGATTTGAAATTTTGCATACTTATTGCAGAACACCTGAGGCCAGGCGACAAATCATAAAATCTTGAAAAAGGTCTTACGTTTAACCCTTTTAGCTACCACATATGTATTTGAAGCAATTCTTTCTAAGAGAGCCCCTAATTAAGTTGGTGACATGAAATTTTGCATACGTATAGCTGAATGCCTCAGACCACACGACAAATCATAAAATTTTCGAAAAGTCTTTTATTATTTACCCCTCTGGGCTCTAACTTGTGTATTTTAAGCAATTTTTCTAACCTCCGCCCTTTTAACCCGGGGAGAAATTTTCCAACTTTTGCCGACACCCCTTTGACCATTTTTTCATATTATGCACCATAGCCTTACATATTTTAGTTCCATTTTTTCCGCCAGGTGCGCCTACTTATCTCGGGTGCTATGGGCTCAATCCCCTCGACTAATATATCTACTGATAGTATGTAAAACGGATTTTCGTTCGGATACAGGTTTGTTTATAATCAAGTGCGCCCCCTGGTTGTGAAATGTGGAACTAACAGATTTTTCAAGAGGATAAAATGTTTTGAAAGGAATATTAAACGAAACCCTCTGTGCGATCTGTGATCACACTTACCCACTTGTTTTTTTTTTTTGTTTTTTTTAAGTACACATGCAATTCTTTCATTTTTAAATTACCTATCTTTTATATTCATCATTTCATAGAATTTTCAAAATAGAATCATTTATGCACCTCAAAAAATAATTTGCTTACAAAGGACAGAATTAAAATTAATTTGGGGAGATTGGTTGCATTTCAAGTGTCATCATCTGTTGGAAAGGTTGGCGAAATTCCTATATTGATGTAATTAAATTTTGAAGTTGTTAATCAAACAGTACAATTCGGCAATTTATGCAGTTCTACTGTTTAGTAAGGGAAATGATTCATTTAACTGATAATTGGTACGCAAAAAAACAATTTTATGCATTTCTTTTTAGAAAAATTAGGAAAAATGCACTTTTTTTATCTACCCTATCTCGCTTAATATTGGTGCCATTTTTAGTGTGCGGCACTCAATGGACACAGAATTCTGTACTCTACAATTTATAAATTAGGACCGTTTCTGTAAAAGGAACGTTTTTTGAGTAATTTGCGAAATATCAAAAAAAGTCCGAAAATTTGAGGTTTTTGTGGTGCCACGTCTAAAGCTCACTAAGAAAAATGGGACAAACTTCAAATCCCTTCATTTGAATGTAAAACAAAGTGAATAAAACGATTTCCAGGTTTCCGCGAATGATTGGATAAAAAATGAAATATTATACATACTTCGCAGACCAGACTCGCTCCTCCATGGTGGTGTCGGAGAAGGACTGGTGTCTGGGGCTTGGGCAGGACTTGGTGCTTGTGCTTGGCGAGGACTTGGTGCTTGTGCTTGGCGAGGACTTGGTGCTTGTGCTTGGAGAGGACTTGGGGCTATAAAAAAATAAAATTACTCATTATAATATTCTACTAATTTACAATTTTAAGAATTGAGATTTTAAAACTGCATAATTACAGTATACTGTAATTTTTACCTAAATTTTGTTGATTGGCAACGCATTTCGAAATGCGAAAATAAAATTTATAAAAAACAGACAATTTACACAATACAATTTTTATAATTAATTAGATGATCTGTCTGTTTATAACGCTTCAGAAACTTCATTTTTGTTATCTCTGTTTTTTTTTTTCTGTTTTTTCTTTTCAGTGCATTTAAAATGCCTACAGGATTCAGTATTTAGTGAGAAGTGATGAGATGGGGGATAATCTAAGAAATAAAGCGCCAGAAATGTCATATGTGTCGCGGTCAGTTAAATGTTTGATCATTCCGCTTGGTGTGGGGTTGTTCTCCAGAGTCGTAAATTATCTCCGCCCGCAAAGTGTTTCTACTGTTGAGTGGGCGTTCGCTGCAGATTTGACTTGCAATGTCTTGAACAAGCCCCCTTAAGGGATTATATTAATTCTATTTAAGGGAGTCCAAGTAAATTAAATTATGAATAAAAGTAACAGGATACAATGCTTAGCATGTATCACATGTTTTATTTTCTTATTTTATATTATGTATATCCATGATGGGGAAGTATTACGGTGGCCCCCAACGATTAGTTTTTTAGTGCACTTTAAAAAATATGCATCTTTTTCTACATTTTCCTGAACTTTAACAAAACCTCTCTCTCTTTTTTTTTTTTTTTTTTTATTTATTTAATGCGTAATTCCAAAGTTTTGAAACCATTTTACTGTAGTTTGCTGGTAAGGTAACTGCCAACTGGTAAAATCTACCTTAGAGGGTACTAAATGTAAATTATGTCTTAATAAATGTTTCAGATTCGAAAAATAGCAAATTAAGTGTTTGTCGATATTACGATTTAATAATAATAGTAATAATAAAATGATTCGCTTATAAATAGTCCGCCACAAATGTTTGACACGGTTCGAAACAAAAATCCTTTGCACGGAGCCAGGGTTGTAATAAATGGCGCATTTGCACTTGTTTTGCATGGTGTTTGGTGCAATGGAGAAGCACTCGAATTTTTGTCACGCTGTTATTCAATAAACCGATTTGGATGAAACTCAGAAACAGTAACTTACCCAGGTCCTCACTTAATCCATCTGAGGCATCATTCAGCAATGGGGAAGAGGAGGAGCCTAAATTAGGAAATGGAAAAATGTCAAATTAAAAAAAAAAAAAAGATGTAAAAGAATTAGATATGCAGAAAAATGTACAAATTTGAACAAAGAAAAAAACTAGAAAACAGGAATTATGGTTTTTCAGAATTTAGTGTCGCCCCCGATTAATATCTACCTTATATATATAAAATCCTAATGAAACGAATTTATGAAACGGATATATGAATCGACTGATTAAACAACTGATTATGTTTCAAGCAATTTCTCCTAAAATATGGAATACTTTGCGATGAAATGAACACCAAAAATCAGCATTGATCCGCAGATCTCAAAACTGATATTAGAATTTTTAAATTCGCATTAGTTTTCGAAATATTATTATTTTTTTCTAATTTTATATACATTTTTCTAATGATGGCAACTCAAATTTTAATCAAACAGATTTTTTTTTTTTTCATATTTCAGAAAAGGTTGACATGGTAACCCGGCTAGTGTTGTTTATTTGATAATAAATGTTTATTTACTTTTATTTCTTTTTATAAATTATATAAATTATTTTTTTCAATAATTATGAATTACTTTTTTTTTTATATTTCCTTTAGAAAATAATAGAAAATAATTAAAAAATACGGGACTACTTAGTTATTCCGTCGACCCATTTTGCCAAATTATATAAATCGCCAAAACCCTCGCCAAATTATACAACTTGACGTAATTTTTATTTTAAATAACGAAAGAACAAATAAATTAGTATAACATTAATAAATATACAAATAAAAAGTCGAAATAAAAAATTACTTGATGACGTAAACACGTGTAACTTGCTTAAAGTCAAGTGAATGTGACATTTACGATCAACCATTATTGGAATTTAATCTTATAGTTTGGCGATAGATTTTTGGTCGACGGGATAACTAAGTAATACCAAAAATGCATATGTAACTGGTATTCGAAAACAAGGTTTTCGCCAAATTTTCGTAAAAAAAAAAAAAAAAAAAAAAAAAAAAAAAAAAAAAAAAATCACGCCAAACCTGCTGTGCGTATTATCTGGCCAAATATTAAACTATTTTACTCGATTATCATTATTATCAAACTATTTTACTCGAAAAAAAAAAAAAAAAAAAATGCTAACTGGCGAGTGGAAAAAAAGCTATTGCCGAGATTTGCATCCGGCTAGCGTAACAGTACCAAGAACACCATGCAACCATGGCAAATTTTATATAGTTTTATTCGAAAAAAAATTTTTGATTTTTTAATCAAAATGGAAATCTTACTGCCCCATATTGGCGCGATTTTTTTCTGACGCCAATGCCATATAGGGAACGGGCACTTAACTGGCGCCAAAGTATCGTTATTTTGCTTGATAGGGTAAGCCGGATGTTGTTGTTTATGCTGTTGATGCGTTCCCCAAATCGACACCGTTAAAAAATCACGCCAATATGGGACGTATATGACGTCAGTGCCAAACTTTCATATGAACGGCGAAGGGATCAGACCGTATTTGTTTATGGCAGTTGAGGACTTGAACTATTATAATATAGATGAAATGATGGCGATAGAATAATATTTGGCGACTTATCACCTGTGCCTGGCTAACATTAAAGTACCAAAATGGCACCTAGAGTATAAAAGGCGAAGTGGTCCGCCTGGAACTGTCGATGATAGTCACGTGACTTACCCTATTGTTATAGAGATTGTTTTAAAATAGTGGGAGACAAAGACTCTGTATACTTAATTTATTTTATTTTAGCTTCTTTTCAAATGTTTAACTGATCCTCTTTAATCAAAAACGAAAACAACCATTGGATGTCTTAACAGCAACTGATTCGCTCTTAAATTTTTGCAATCAAAGGGAATTGAATGGAAACCCGTTAACAAGGAGATCTGCACAGCGTTTTTTCAGTATAATTCAATCTTCTCTAATATTTTTAAAACCCATCAGATTAGCGTGTAGTTAGATTCTGCGGTGTCTGAACGGGGGTTGGCGAGCGTAGCTTGCAGGGGGCAGAGCCCCCTAGTATATACATAAAATCCTAATGAAACGAATTTATGAAACGATTGATTAAACAACTGATTATGTTTCACGGCGATTTCTCCAAAAATATGGAACATTATGCGATAAAATTAACTCTAAAAATCCCTATTGATCCAGAGATCTCAAAATTTATACTAGAATGATTAAATTAGAATTAGTTTTCGAAATATTAATTTTGTTCTAATTTTTAATACTTTTCTCTAATGATGGCATCTCAAATTTTAATCATAATAGATATTTTTTTCATATTTTAGAATAGGTTATTATTTTAAACTAATTTGGCGATCAGTTTGGCCTCCCTTAAATGTATGCTCAGAAATGTATCATGTTATTTTTATTCATAATTCAATTTACTTGAACAATCTTTCGCCAAACATTTCTAAAATCGCATTTTTTTTTTCATTATCATTTTTATTTAACACAAAACTTTCATTTAAAATTAATGGCATTCACATAAAAAAAAAAAAAAATATCAGGCACAGATGCACACAGACACGCACCGGGGGACCTAATTGACTCCAAAATGGCATTATTTTGCTAGACATGGTAACCCGACTGTTGTTGGTTAGTTATTAATAAATGTTTATTAACATTTATTTTCTCTTTATCAAAAAAAAAAAAAAATGTTATACATTGTTTCGTTCTATAGTTATTAATTAAAACTTTTTTTACTAGCCCCCGGTACGGTATGCTATTATTTTCTCCCAGCTTATTTTGTGTCGTATCCAAAAAATAACGTTACCTTACAGAAGCCAGCCGTAAAAGAAACCAGTACTATTAGTAACCAGCTCTATAGCAATTTTTTAAACTTCTAAGCATCGCACATTTTCAATTTTTAGACCGTCGTATTGGGAAAAAAAGTACTTTTAAATGCAATTATTTTGAAAACTGCATCTCCATTCATTTTTGAAATATTATTATTATTATTATTATTATTATTATTTTGTAGTTTTTGGAGCCATTTGCTTAATATTGGCAACGGAAGTACTCCATTTCTGTAGAAAGTAAAGGAAAAATAGTGGTAAAATATTAATTATATATTTTTGTTGCCATTTTTTCATAACAAAACAACCGAAAGAAAATGTAATTAAAATACGTGCTATTTTGAAAAAATATAAACTAATGATTTCTGTTAAAACATGGAGCTATTATAAATTATATTTAATTTTAAGTATCTATATTAATGTTACAAACAAATGAAGGCCTATGAATCATTAGACAGCCAGTTTTTTTTTTGTATCGAGTTTCTTTAATGACGGTATCTTTTTTGCATTATTTCGCGATAGTGACGTCCTATGCCTACTATACTGTAGATGTTTCAGAGAGGATCGTAAATGTGGAATTCTTAAGCGGATGCGAATGACGTCATTTTACACAAAATAAAAGCGAGTGCTGTAAGTCTTAGAATTGAAATATGTTTTGTATTATTTATATACACATTTTTTCTTCTTCGAGGGCGACACTAAATTCTAAAAAAGCAGAATTCCTGTTTTCTAGTTTATTGTTATTTCATTTTAAAAATAAATAGAAAGTAATTTAAAAATACGTATGTAACTGGTATTCGAAAATGAGGTTTTCGGCAAATTGTCTTTTAAAAAAAATCACGCCATTTCACAAATCATGACATTTAATTTCAACTTCAAAACTTCAAAGCAATGTTTTAATGGGTGTACATCAATTGCGCCTACGGTAGGGGGAGATCATAAATTGCGCCTACAGCTTCGTCCCCTTCTGTATGAGCTGTGCTGGAAGGGGGTGAGATAAGCAATCCATCATTGTACTGAGGGTTGCCTTAAAGAGTTTTTTTTCCCCAAAATCTTCTGGATGCAAATCCAGCCATGGTAAATCTTGGCGACAATAATCACAATACTTAGCACGTGGTTTGCATTCATCCAGTATTGCATTGCATCTTATATGATATTCAACGTAATAAATACAAATAAAATATTAAAAGGAACTATAATTCCTCAAGTATAGGATACTTACTAATATTTACTACAAAAGAAGGGCGACTTCCAATTTAAATGGGCCCGATGCAAAATGCCGCCCCAAATTTTCTTAGTTCTTTCAATGTATTCCATGAAATATCTAATGTTATTTTTTTTTTTTTTTTTTTTTTTTTTTACACCATTGTTAAGAAAATTTTTATTTTGATTTTTAACATTTGGATAAAGAGCGTTTCTCCTTTTTTAGTGAGAAAAAATGCTTAAAATTCATAAAATTAAAATTATCATAAGGTAAGTTTTATTTGTACAAAAATGAAACTTTTATTGTTTTACTTATTAGTACACGAAGAAAGTTTTACTAAATATAATACTTCCATCCCGTAAAAAAATTAAATTTCTGTAACTTTTAAAAATAACCCTTTTTTATATAAATGGATTTAATAGGATGAAGAAGAACTTTAAAACATGTTTGCTATTGAAACTATACTTCTAAAGCTAATAGTTTAGGAAATTAGTTCATTGGGCAACAAATAGAGCTGACACTTTTATATACTATTTGTCACGATTTTTAATATTTTATATTCAAAAGTTCATTGTTTTTCACAAATTTTTTCCTCAAATAATAATAAATAAATAATAAATAATACCAAATCTGTCAGTAGTATGTTTAAATTAACAAGATTATTATTATAAGTTCTATTATTATTATTTTTTAAATGAAGCAGAATGGAGAAGTTTCTAATTTAGGATTATTTTAAAAATCATTAATATGTTAATTTTTTCTATCACAATATAATTTTAATCCATTCATGTATTTATATTCTCTTTCAGATATCAAGTAACTAATCCATCACTTCTACTTAAAAAATTGGCTTTTAAAAGTCAGCAAAAATTTAATTTAAAAATATTTTGAGGATCAAAATCATAAAGTCAACGATAGTCTATTATTTAAAATGTGTTTTTTTTTTTGTTTTTTTTTTTAATAGGAAGTCATCTATTACTTAAAATGATATTTTATCTTTATAGATAAATAAATAAATAAATAAATAAATAAATAAATATATAAAGATTTAAGGGTGTTGTAAGAGTTTCTCTCAAAATTTTCTAACTTACAAACTCATTTTTAAACGTAAAATCATGTCACTTGCAAACATGACTAGTGAATTGATTTAGAATCTAATAGTCTTTCATTTTTTGATAACTGAATTAAATGTTGAATTATAAGAGATTGTTGTTTGGTGAAAATTTTAACGGACTGTCACGTCTGGAAATTCAGTTTAGAACGCATTGTGGAAATTCAGTTCTAATGCTAAATGCTTTTAACAGCATTTTGTGAAAGATTGCCTGTAATGAAAATTGGGAAAACCGCTCGATTTTATAGTTTTTAAATCAGCATCTGTCACTCTCATACAAGTACAAACAAATATAAATTCTGGAAAGTAATGAGTTTGGACTCTTAAATTCAAAGAAGCTATTTTCTGACACATTTTTGAATACATTTTTGCTCGAAAACACATTAAATTAGAAGGTGTTCTTATTAAGAAACTATGTAATCGAATGACTTTTCAATTTTATGATATAAATAGAGGATTTTACAGAAAATACTGTAAAAGTTGACGATTTGAACCAAATTCAAGACGTAGCAGTGCGAGAAAGAAGAAAAGCTTGTTGTCACGTAACAAGAATGGCTTATAAGTCTATAAGTAATTTATTTATCTGAAAATGGAAAACGCTATTCAATTAAAAATATTGATTTTATTCCTTGAAGTATAAAAATTAATCAGACAATGTGTCATAAAATTTTGTGTTGCGGTACACTTAAGAAATTAAGTTTCTTCATCCACTTTTGTATGCATGTTTTTCAAAGGATAACTCAATTCTCAGTTTTGAATTCATGAGAATTTAATGCTCTTCTTCTTATTATTAATAATTTATAAGTGTGTGCATAAGAGAATCGTGCGTGATTACAAGAATTATATATTCAGTAAAAATTAAATTTTATCAAGAAATACATATTTAGGTTTTAGTTATAAAAAATCGTTCAACCGCTTTGGAATTTTAAAATTTACTTTAGAATTTGAAAAAAAAAAATAAGTTTTAAAAGAAGATAATCGATCAATATTTAAGTGCCATAGTTCCAAACAAGTTAATAATAATAACTGTAAAAACAATAATACTAAGGGCAATAAAAGAAATACTACTTAGCGTTCATAGGAATATTTCAGCAGCAAGTATATCTTTCTATTTAGAATATTGTTCTTTTTCCCCGAACATCTTTCTTTCAAATTAATACAGAGAATAATTTTAAGGTGAAAATTATTTCCAGAATATTAATTGAAATATGAAATATATGCATATAAATGTTAACATTTCATTTGTTTGAGATTCTTAAAGAATATTAGAAATGAAACATCCAAAGGCACAGTCAACGAGAAATTATTTTAAACCTGACGATAATATTTGTTTCCATACATAATTATCCTATGTCAAATATTTAAAAAAATATATTTCTAACAAAAAATAATGTTTTTTTGTGGGGGGGGGAGGGGATAGCATTATTAGGTAACAAGTGTTATTTCTACATAAAATTTTCTCTTCTAAAGTAAGTTTTAAAAAAATTCTCCAATGCTTAAATTTCTTGTGTAAATACAGGGTCAATTCAAACAAAGACCGCTAGGGGGGAAATGAAGCGCTGCGATCGGCTTAAAGTAAGGAAAATGTAGCGAAACAAATAAGCAAAGAATGCAAGGTGTCGGTAATTAGCATTTAAAAAAAAATTCCCACCACTAAATTTTTAGTATTCTTCGCCGAATAAGAATACTAACAAAATTAATCGGAGCATATACTAATAAAATTTAAACGAATAGTACTAATAAAATTTAAACGAATAGTACTAATAAAATTTACTGGTGAGAATCGGCTTATGGCACCTAGATGTTTACACCTTTGGTCATATTACATTTTCCAAACCAATCGCAGCGCCTCATTTTCCGCTAAGGGCCTTTGTTTGAACTTGTTTTTTTTTTTTTTTTCTTTTTTTGCACCAATCAGTTTTTCATGGTCTGATATGTATATCCTCCAAATATGAAGTCGTTACATCCACTGCCTCTCTCTCTAGAGCGTCCCAAACAGGGATGCTTTATATTTATATATGGATTTTTTTTTATCATCATACTTTTATTTATTTCCTTTTTTTTTTTTTTTTTTTTTTTTTTTTAATTTGTGCATTTTATATTAACGGATATACATGTTTATATTGTCTATTTTTCTGTGCTTTAATAATTATTAACAAAGTTTTTTTATTATATACATATATAAAATATATGTGTATAAAATTTTTGTGAGTTTAAGAAAAGACATTATTGATAGCCTAAATTATCGATAAAGCGCCCAATTTAGCGAATTAACGCCAACAGAAAAGTGTCTTTCTAACAAAAAAAGTTATCACTTCGTGCCGATAAGTATAAGAGACGGGGATGACAATGATATCTGTTCCCGATGACGCCGAGCGCAGTTCATACAGGGGGAGGCAAAGAAGGGTCGGCATAGGCGCAGTTAGCCGGTCTCCGTTTTAATGGTACTACTTAGTTATTCTTTCGACTAATTTCGCCAAATTATACAAATTGAGATACTTTTTATTTTAAACTAGAAAGATAATGACGGAAAATGAGATATAAAGATGCATATATAAAACACATGTGCAAGAATATGAGCCGATTTTCTCGCTTGTTTCGCAGTGATAGATGAAAATAACACATTTTAAAATGTGGAAATATGTAGCCAAATTTTCTTCTTCGGCAAAGCAGTTTTTTCTATTTCGCCAAGGCCCCTATACTGAGAATTTAATTTCCGTATGTAAAGCACATTAAAATTGGGCAGTTAGGAGCTGACTAGTGGCAGTTATGTTATTAGCAGCTGCGGGATGACGAGGTAAAGACGTACATTTTCATATATTACACTTTAAATTTTGACCCATAGATTTTGAAAAAAAGCCTTCAATGAGTTTAAATTAAATAGCGGTGAGCTCGATTATGGAAGATTAATGGGTTTTCAATGGGAATTTCGCCAAATTAGCCAGCTATCGCCAAGTTGGCTCCATATATGGCAACTTATTTTTTGTCGCCAAATTTGGTTAAATTTTGGCGCTATTTTGGCAACTACACCATTCGTATTTTTCAACAATTACTCATTGTTGAAGCTGGTACCAATTTCTCCATAGGAAGCCTAATCCTGACAGGGTCGCGATCAATGAGGCTGTCCAACCAGAATTGTGAGGGACACACAGAGACTTGGATTTTATAAAATTAGATAACGAAAGAACGAATAAATTAGTATAAAATTAATAAAAATACAAATAAAACATCGAAATAAAAATCACTTCATGGCGTAAACACGTGTAACTTCCTTAAAGTCAAGTGAATGTGACATTTACGATCAACTGCTATTGGCATTTAATCTTATAATTTGGCGATAGTTTTTTGGTCGATGTGATACCAAATAGTACCACTTTAATTTACCCCTCGAAAAATAAAAAAAATGCTAGCTGGCGAGTTAAAAAAAAACTATTGGCGAGATTTGCACCCGGCTAACATAAAAGTATCAAGAATTCTTCGCGATCATGGCATCTTTTATGTAGTTTTATTCGAAAAAATAATTTTGAATCTTTAATCAAAATAGAAACCTTTCATATGAAAAGCGCCCGTAATTGTTTATGGCAGTTATATGACTTGAACTATTATAATAAAGGTGAAATGATGGCGATAGAATAATATTTGGCGACTTATCACCTGTGGATGGCTAACATTAAAGTGCCAAAATGGCCGCCTGGAATATAAAAAGTGAAGGGATCCGCCCGGAACTGTTGATAATAATCACATGACTTAGGCTATTATTATAGAGATTGTTTTCAATTCTAAAGCCAGCGCAAGGAATAATATTTCCTTACGATTAAAAATTTATCTACACCCGGCTATTAAAAGCAGAAGAAAAACGTTTTGAAATTACTATTAAATAAGTATGTGTTAAAAGCAGTAAAATATCGAAAATTATGTCTTGAAAATTGTATTTACACGTGAATATTAAAAGAGAAAGGAAACTTTAAAATAATAAATACATTAATATGCGTTTAAAGCAATAAGTTGTAGTAATTGTAGTAAATTGTATTTTGTCAATCATTTTATAACGCTGTTAAGAAATACCGGGAGGCAAAGACTCTGTTTACTTAATTCCTTTTATTTTAGCTTCTTTTCAAATGTTTATCTGATCTTCTTTAATCAAACACGAAATCGACCATTGAATGTCTTAACAGCAACTGATTCGGCCTTAAATTTTCGCAATCAAAGGGAATTAAATGGAAACCCGCTTACAGGGAGATCGCTATACGTTTTTTCATTGTAATTCAATCTTATCTAATCTTTTTAAAACCGATCAGATTAGCGTGATTTTAGATTCTGCGGTGTCTGGACGCGGGTTCTCAAGGTAGCTTGCAGGGGGCAGAGCCTCCTAGTATGTATATAAATATAGATAGCACAAAACATTTCAGTTTTAAGACTTCAAACACAAGCTATTAACAAGCTATTACACAAGCATAAATTTTATATAAAATGATGTCATTCGAATCCGCTGAAGAATTCCACCTTTACAATGTTAAACGACATCTACAGAAAAGTTTGCGCAGGAAGTCACTATCGCAGAATAATAAACAATTCCAGCAAAAAGTGATGTGGACATTCAAGGAACTCTACCCCCCAAAAAATCGGCTATCCAACGATGCATAGGCTTTCATTTGTTTGTAACATTTATATAGATACTTAAAATTAAATTGATTATAATAGCTCCCTATTTTATCAGAAATCATTCATTTATATTTTTCAAAATAACATGTATATATTTCTTCTTAAATCAGTTTTTGGAAAATGGCAGAAATAAGATATAGTATAATTTTCGAACTATTCTTCCTTTACTTTCTGCAGAAATAGAGTACTACAGTTGCCAAGATAAAAAAAATTTCGTTTAAAACTACAAAGAAAAAGCAATATCTCAAAAATAAATTGAGGCGCAGTTTTCAAACAAACAGTTCTTCCCCCCCCCCCCCCCTGTACGACGGTATAAAAATTGAAAATGTGCGATGCTTAGATGTTTAAAATATTGCAATAGAGATAATCCCGTACAATGCTACATCTGCTTTGTTTTACGGCTGGCTTATACAACGTAACGTTATTTTTTAGAGACACTTTAATGGGTGGCCAAAAGAAATAGCATAACAGGGGCTAAACAAGTAGGAAATTGCTCGTCAAACGTGGCAAATGAGATGCGTTCGTACCATAACTAGTTTTATAATTTTTTTTTGCACCCCATATTGTACTGAATGTATATTTTAGGGCACTTCATAAGTGCATATCAATTTCATTCTGCTCGAAAGTCTGTAACATCATTAAAATGGATTTGAAATAATTTTTCCCATGAGCCGTCATGCAACGGAAAACCTTTGAATGTCCCTGTCATTAAATAATGCATCCCATTTTCATAAAATTTGAAATAACTCGACAAAATTATGCAACAATTATATATTTTAAATTTCAAACGATTCGGTAGGGTAGTTTTTGCTCTGTTATATGCGGACGGACAGACAGACGGACCGAACGACGACTCTAGATGCTACATATTTATATAATTACGAACGCACCTAAAAAAGGACAAAAATGGGGAAGGACACTCACCCGATGGCCGGCGTTGAGATGTCCCAGCTTCCTCTCGCTCCTCTACATAAAATTTAATTCCTAACAGTTCTAACTCATAACTTATATTAGGTTGAGCAAAAAGTTGTGAGAAATTTTCAATCTAATAGTTACCAGAATTTGTATTGTATATAGGAGTACTAGTGGTATATCTATAGGAGTTCAGGAATTTCGGCTACAAAATGCCTTTTGAACAGTATAATTTGCGTGTGTTAATCCGTTATTATTTTAGAAAAGGTCTAACGATTCTGAAAGCCGTTGATGAGATGAATGCGGTTGAAGGTGTAAGGCTGGTACGGCGATTCCAAGGAGCCACCATGGTACTTTCAGCAAAATCTGGAATCTGGCAGAAGGACAGCAGAAAGTCGTGAACTAGGATGATCTCTACTTTGAAGAATAGTCCTTGTTGCTCTTGTTGTTAATTTGCGCGTAACAACGCAACTTTCACAAAGTTCCCAGAACCTTTTGCTCAACCTAGTATAACAGCGAAAATTCCCATTTGTAAAGATAGAAGGAAGTAAAACTCCTCAGAATGTGAAAGAAGGACACTTACCATCACTTAGCGTCACATGGCTGGGTCCCGCCTGGCCGGGCTGTTGGTCTGCAAAAGCAAATAAATGAAAATGCTTATTATATCTCATAGCATACACAACACCACATCCATTAAGAAAAAGAACAAAATAATCTTATGAAGGACTTTTCAGAATACGTTTAATAATGAGGGGATGTCTAAACTCATTTGAAAAGCCTATTTCAGTATTAGATGTAAATTATTAACTGGGCGAAAAATATCCGGATCAGGATTCGAACCAAGGATCTCCTGGCTGAAATCCTCCTTGGTTCGAATCCTGGTCCGGATGCACCGCAAAGTGTACTGAATGTGTATTTTAGTGCACTTCCATAAGTGCCTATCCATTTCATTCTGTTCAAAAGGCCCTTACATCATTACAATGCACTTGAAATCATTTCTTCCCCATTGGCTTTAATGTAACTTTTGGTCTGTCCCTGTCATTCAACTCTGCATCCGATTTTCATGAAATTGGAAATGACTCGACACAATTCTATATTTAAAATTTCAGACCCTTCGGTTGGGTAGTTTTTGCTTTGTTATACGCGGCGGACGGGCAGACAGACCGAACGACGACTCCAGATGATATGTATTTATATAATTACGAACGCACCTAAAAAGGGAATATTACATAATAATTTTTCTACTGGAAGATTTCCAAGTGAAAAATGAAAAAAAAATAAATAGTGTGAAGAATTAAAAACAAAAGTGAATGTTACGTCATATTTTTCCTGTTTTAGAATTTCCATGTGAAAAATTATAATTATTTAATTAATTTGACGAAATAAAAAATGGAATATTACGTCCTATTGGAAATATAAAGAACGTGGTGAATGTAGAACGTCCTTTAAATGTGAAAAAATGTATTGAAGCCTGATAAAAACTCGATTATGGAAATAGTGGCATATTTTAGCATTATTGCTCCAATGAGGAATGGAAATAAGTTCATTTATAACTGTATTTCTTGCGTCTGTTATATAAAATTATTGGGTTTTCATTTGATTCATGTGTACAACACTTCGACTGTTTTTAACCATTTGGGAAAATGGTTATTGTCCTCGGTCAGGGTAGGAAATCAAAAACATATCTGAAGCGTTTTATGAGTTGAATCCCGCATTTTATTCGTTTTCTGATGGGCCTATACAGTCATCTATATTTTCTCTTTACTTTCAACAGAGATGGATACTTCTGTTGCCACTATGACAAAAAAGTAATAAAAACTCAAAAAAAAAAGAAATTAATAACTCAGAAACAAATTGAAATACAGCTTTCAAACAAATTGCAATTAAAAATGCATTTTTGTCTCTATACGACGATATAAAAAGTAATATTGTGGGATGTTTAGAAGTTTAAGAATAAAATTTCATGTAAAATGAGTCCAGGAATATGAATGTTTAATCCATGGTACACGTAATGTTGGATCAACTCCGTGCGATTTTTTATGTCTTAAATTTTAGTCTTTGAAAAAATCATTTTCCAAATGGTCGTTGTAATTTGTTAAATTGCTTTTTAAAATTTTTTTTTAATTGTATGTTAAATTTTGAAATTGGTTTTTCAAAACAAACATTCTTAAAATTCGGGGGTACTTTAGCTAGTAATGAATATAAATCACCCCTATGAATATCGGAAGTACTCTTGATATTCTTTCAGATATCAAAATTTACAAAAATCCCGCTTTGGCTCTGTCCCGACGAAGCCGGATTTTCGAGGTTATACTGTAAACAATCTATGATAGCACAAAGAAAGCGAAAGAATAGAGGGGATACTTACAGAGCTCCTCCAGTGCATCCAGCTGCCGCCTTTTCTCTGAAAATAAATATGAAATTTAATTGCCAATTGTTCTATCTCACAGCAAAAATTCACATCAATTTGAAAGAAAAATGAATGCACTTCAACATATTCAAAACAAGTTTTGCTTGTTTTGAATCGCTTGTGATAAGTTAAAATCGTGTAATAAAAACAGTTAGAAATACACTGGTGTGCGAAAATTAAGGAAAATCACAAAATGCTAATTTTCAAATACGCGAACACTCAAAAAGAAATATTATAATTCGAGTAATTACTATCTCTACAACACAGCTAGTCCATATAACATCTCATTTCATGTCACACATGGTCACAAGTGTCACAGTCACTACGGTGAAGCAAAAAAAATAGGAAATTCCAAACATCTCATTATGAGTCTCAAATGATCACTATAGGTGACTCCACTGAGACGGCGCTGTGACTGCTGCTTTGTGACGAGTCACCATGTGACTTTGCAATGTAGTTACATTGTTACTCTCATGTGACTGTCTTCAGTAGACTCAATTTCAAAGTCATCGTGAACGCTACATCATTATAAGTTACCAAATAATGTCACATTAAAGTCACATGATAACTTTCAGGTGACAGACAGACTACTGTGAAGTCACCATTGTGCTCTTTTGGGAAAAGTCTTCATGTGACTATAATGCGATATTATTTGTTGACTTATCACAATGCAACGTTCATGATGACTTTGAAATTGAGTCTAAAAATGACAGTCACATGAGAGTGACAATTTATCTACATTATAAAGTCACCTGGTGACTCGTCACAAAGCAGCAGTTACATTGACGTCTCAGTGGAGTCACATATAGTGATCATTTGAGACTCATAATCAGATGTAGGGAATTTATTATTTTTTTGCTTCACCATAGTGACTGTGACACTTGTGACCATGTGTGACATGAAATGAGATGTTATATGGACTAGCTGTGTTGTGGGGATGGTATTTACTCGAATTATATTATTTCCTTTTGTGTGTTCGTGTATTTGAAAATTAGCATTTTGTGATTTTCCTTAATTTTTGAACACAAGTGTAAATGACAATAAAATTGAAGAAATTTCACTATACAATTATGTAAATTTGCGTATATCCGTGTATTATAAAACTAAAATCGATGTTTTTCAAGCAATAACAACAACACAAAGATTCAGTTTGTTCTATTTTCATTCAAAATATTCAGATTAATTCATTTTTTCGTCAAAAATATCGTTTTCCCCCACTAAGAGGTGCTCGGAGAGTTTTTTTTTTACAAATGTTTTCATCTCCCCGAAATATATTTTTGTAATGTGGTGTTGGAAGTTATTGATTAGGTTATAAATTAGCTTTTTTCGTTTAAAACAATTGACTTTCTTAATTATCAATATTTCTTTGTGTTGGTCATCTAAAAAATTCTGTAAAACTTGTGTTTTACAGTATGATCAAAACTAAAACTAGCGTAAAAATTAAAATTCGTTTAAAATAGTCTTTTTCCATTAAAAAATTGATATTTTCCTTTGTTATTTGTTCAATTATTAAATTTCATTAAGGTGATGGTTGTTCAAAAACTATTAAGTAACTTTCCTCTTTATCCTCACCTTATAGTACAAAAATTCTAAAGAAATCAACAAATATGTGTGCTAATCACTTGTAATGAAACAGAACTAAACAAGTTGGAAATTGCTCGTCAAACGTGGCAAATGAGGTGAGTTCGAACTATAACTACTTTTATAATTATTTTTTTCACCCTATATTGTACTGAATGTATATATTTTTTTTGCACTTCATAAGTGCATAGTCTGTAACATCATTAAAATGAACTTGCAATAGTTTTTTCCCATTGGCCGTAATGTAACGGAAAACTTTTGACTGTCCCTGTCATTAAACTATACAACCGATTTTCATAAAATTTGAAATGGCTCGACAAAATTTTGCAACAATCATATATGTAAAATTTCAGACCATTCAGTTGGGTAGTTTTTTCCTCTGTTATATGCAGATGGACAGACGGATTGAACGACGACTATAGGTGCTACGTATTTATATAATTACGAACGCACCTAACAAGTTTTGCTTGTTTTGAATCGCTTGTGATAAGTTAAAATCGTGTAATAAAAACAGTTAAAAATAAATGACAATAAATTTGTAGAAATTTCACTCTACAATTACGTAAATGTGTATATCCGTGTATTATAAAATTAAAATCGATGTTTTTCAAGGTTAAAATTTTTTTGTCTCCCCGAAATATATTTTTGTAATGTGGTGTTGCAAGTTATTGATTAGGTTATAAATTAGTTTCTTTTCGTTTAAAACAATTGACTTTCTTAATTATCAATATTTTTTTGTGTTGGTCATCTAAAAAATCCTATAAAACTTGTGTTTTACAGTATGATCAAAACTAAAACTAGCGTAAAAATTAAAATTCGTTTAAAATAGTCTTTTTCCATTAAAAAATTTATATTTTCCTTTGTCATTTGTTCAATTATTAAATTTCATTAAGGTGATGTTTGTTCAAAAACTATTAAGTAACTCTCCTCTTTATCCTCACCTTATACACTATATGGCCAAAGGTGACCGGTCACTTGCGATTTTAGACGTTTTGTTAAATATCTAGAAAAATACATGAGGAATTAACCTGAAACTGCAGGTGTGTAAACAACATAGTATAGGTCATCTATTTCCACGAAGATTTTTTTCCGAAACCCCATAGGGGACCGTCAAAAAATTGAAAAAGAACGAATATCTTTTGGACAACCCTGTCAAAAATAATGTAGCAAAAGCGTTCAAACTCGAGATTATTAATAAGCGGCTTATCGTAATATACTGCGTTCATTTTTCTGAAGATAGCATATATACTCGTAGAGAAATTAAGCTTTTTATAAAAACAGTCCCAAATTTTGCCAAGTTTTTTGCTTATAATTTGCAGAGCTCTTAATATAAAAAAAGTTCTTTTCAGAAAATATGACGAACAGCATTGTACACAATATTTTGCAATCAGAATTAAAAGATAATAAAAATTGGATGAAAAATGAGCAGGTTTACTAAAAAATATTTCACTGCGCATGCGCGAAGTCAATTCAAATATAATGTGCATAATGTGTTAGCTAAATGTATAGAGCAACTTTTACAAAGTCTCAAAAACATAGTTTGAAAAGTCTGATAATAATCGTTTATAGAATAATCTCAAAATCCGTTGTTCCCAAAATGAGGCAAAAAAGATGAGGGTTTGTATCCAAATATCCATTGATTAGTGCCAGGATAGCATACACAATATTCCACGTACTACTGTAATTGGATACAGTCCCTCATCTTTTTGCTTTATTTTGGGAATAACGGATTTTCAGCTTATTCTATAAACGATTATTATCAGACTTTTTAAACTATGTTTTTAAGACTTTCACAAAAGTTGCTCTATACATTTAGCTAACACATTATGCAAATTATATTTTGATTGCGTTCGAGCATGCGCAGTGAATCATTATTTAGTGAACCTACTCATTTTTCATACAATTTTTATTATTTTTTCATTCTGATTGCAAGGTATTGCGTGCAATGTTGTTTATAATTTTTTCTGAAAAGAACTTTTTTTTTTACATTAAGAACTCTGCAAATTATAAGCAAAACACTTGGCGAAATATGGGACTGTTTTTATAAAAACCTTAATTTCTCTACGAGTATACATGCTATCCTCATAAAAATGAACACAGTATATTACAATAAGCCATTTATTAATAATCTCGAGTTTGAACGCTTTTGCCACATTAGTGTTTACATGGTTATCCAAAAGATATTCGTTCTTTTTCAATTTGTTGACGGTCCCCTATGGGTTTTCTGGATAAAATCTTCGCGAAAATATATGACCTATACTATACAGTTTACACACCTGCAGTTTCAGGTTAATTTCTCTTGTATTTTTCTAGATATTTAACAAAACGTCTAAAATCGCAAGTGACCGGTCACCTTTGGCCATATAGTGTAGTAGAAAAATTCTAAAGAAATCAGCAAATATGTATGCTAATCACTTGTAATGAAACAAAACTAAAAAATTCTGTAAAAATGATAAAATATCCTTATACAGATCAACGCTCATTTCATCGCACAAACGGCGATATTTTCAAAATCTTTCATGAAATATTTCCGCACACAAATTTTAAAAACCGTAACTTGGGAAATAATATCACAAGACTTCACATATAATGAAAATCCGTGCAAACATGAAATGAAATTGGATTTGAAACTTCTATGCATTATGACAATTCGATTGATCACCATCTATTGAAGGTAACTCTAGTAAGACACTTCAACAATACTGCATTGGTCAAGTTCTTGAATTTGAAACTTGAATTTAAAACTTTCTACATATACAATATAATCATCACTGTTACCAGATGAGAAGATTTTTTTTTATGTTCATATTGCTCTGATTCTGAAGAAAAATCTTCTTTTTAAATAATGGTTTAAAAATATCACAAATATTGCACTGTAAAAAAAAAAAAAAATCGGATTTTATTCCGAGCTGGGTCGGAAAATATTCCTTCCCGAAAAGGGCAACTATTTTTCCGTCTCCTACAGGAAACTTGGTCGGGTTTTTTTTTTTTTTTTTTTTTTTTTTTTTTTTTTTCCTTGCAGTGTGCTATTCAAATAGGGTGGTTGCTAACATTCTAAATTTTAATTAGTTGGATGTGCCAATCCCAAAACTTTCTTTTTTCTCATTATCTTAATATTTCAAAAAGTAGTTAGAAATGTGTTAATACTTCAATATTATTAGTTCAATACTATACCAACTTTGATTTTCATCTTAAATTTCTGCTTCACTTAATTAATTTGAATAATAACGAGTTACTAACCTCGATCATGATATGCAATAAACTCAATAGTTTTTCCTTATTTTGTTGTAAATCAGCTGTTTGCAGGTAGCCAAATGAGTAGGATGCGAAGTTCCCGTCGCTGCACGAGCAGCCGATGTAAAATAGATTAATGAAAAATCCAGAAAATTATACACAAAGCGCTATTTAAACGTCCCTTTCCGGCGTAATATTTCCAAATTCAAGGAGGACATGTTGACCATAGCCAAAAACCTACACAAAAAATTTGGTTCAATTCTATGCATAATTTCAGAGACTTTCGATGGTAAAATAATGAAAACACAAACATCGCTATTACAGCGCCCCCTTCCAACGGAATATTTCCATATTGGCAGACCCGTTGTGACCTGCAGGAAGCGTGTGTATGATATGCCTGCTGTACAGGATCTATATATTTATCCTATAATCCATATGTACCGAAATTTAATTCAGTCACGAAACTCAATGCACTGCTGAAATTCCAACAATAATCGGCAACGTGTTTTAGATCTTTTGTGTTGCTCCGTATAGCCTCTTTAGAATTTATATACATCAGCTAATAGCGGAAAAACAGTTTAAAAACGCTTACTACAACTGAAAACGTACTTCCAGCAATTATTGTTTGTCGAGAGTACTGTAACCGAACTATTTTGTGTGTCCCTGTACACTGTAAAAAAAACGGAGATTCCACTGGCAATCGAGATACCAGTACTATTTCCGTATTTTTACGGAGATTTTCCTCCATAAATTACAGTAAAATTTCCGTTTTTATGCAACTTACAAGGGAAATTTTCCGTTAAAATACGGAAATACTACTGGTATCTCGATTGCCAGTGGAATCTCCGTTTTTTTTTTTTTTTTTTTTTTTTTTTTTTTTTTTTTTTTTTTTTTTACAGTGTATATGAAAGATAACATATATATGTATATATATATATCAATTTATATGTTTGAAATACTATAACATGAATTAAATACACCAGTTTTTAGGAAGCCCACAAGCAGAGAATACGCAAAGTACAAGATCGCCTTTTTTTCTACGGTGATTCTAGACGCTCTACGACACAACCACACAAAATATGAAAAAAAACAAATGATATTCGTAAATTTTGTACTGTTACTTTTTAAACGCTGCAATTAATCCGACATTACATGCGCGAGAAAAACGAACGGGATTACTCGCGCTGGGTATGTCATACCCATGGCGGTTTCTTCCAATTTTTTACCATAAAATATATATAAAACATAAAACACTAGGAAAAAAGTAGGGATAATAGAGTTTTAAACATATATTAAACATGTTACTTATTACATTTATTTTGTACATTCGCTGCGTCTATCTATATTGAATGCACGCGCGAGGAAAACTGCCGGTTTTACTCGCTCTGGGTATGTCATACCCATGGCGGTTTCTTCCAATATTTTTACCTTAAAATCTACATAAAACATAAAACTCTACCAAAAAGGAGGGGATAATATAGTTTTTAAAGATATATTAAAAATGTTATTTAAATTTATTCTGCAAATTTCCTGCGTCTATCTGTACTCAGAGCTGTTACAGAAATGCTCGCGCCGGGTGGGAGATACCCGTATGTGGCGATTACGATAGATCTATACTTCGAATTATTTAACCTCTTCTCCCCCTCTAAGATTATGACCTTCGAGGCAGCTACACAAAGACTCATCCATTCCTGAAGAAAGGTTAGGGAGAAAAACTGAAACAAAGCAGCACTGGGTGTGGCATACCCAGCGCGAGCAAACTCGGGTTAAAAATATTTACACTAGTATTCAATACCGAACATGGCATAGTGAATCTAAATAACGTATCTCAATTACAGAGCAATCCAACTCTATGAATGGAAGTTAGAGTTCGGACAGACAGACAAGACGACGACGTGCTACGTATTTACAAAATACGAACGCACCTAAAAAGTTTTTGATGTGCTTATTAAAGACTACAACATGAGTACTGATAAAAAGTTTGAGTACCACAGAAGGGTAACAAATAAGCTCTAAAGACGGTAGAGCTGATGATCATTTACGAAGAAGCTCGTTATAAATGGTAAAACATTTTCTAATTACATGAAATCCGAATTCTTCTTTCATATGATAATTTGTGTTGGTCAGAAAGATTCAAAACAGGGGCTCATTTATCTGTATGCATGTTTGCTAGAAATACTCCTTTTTTATACATATAATTAATAAATATATACTACGCATTCATTATTTTAAATTTATTTTCAAGACTGTTTTGTTTACGGCCCAAACTAGGACGATAACCGAAATCCAGCTTCGGTTCGGGTCTTAAAAATTTGTTTCTTTGTAATACTAGTGTGCGGAATACTAATGTCAACCTGTGAAAACATGGCTGAACAGAGCTACGATGGTTAATGTGGAAGATTTAATTTAAAACACCAGTTGCATAAAACAGCTATTTATTAGAAGCGAGATGATATGATAATTTACATTAAAACAGCAAGCAGTACTTTGCCGTTAACTTAAAAGAAAACTAAAAATAATATTTCAATGCAAAAACCTATTTATACAAAATGTCGCCATTGTACCATCGAAAAGTGCATAGAAATCAGTCAAATTTTTTGTGTATGGTCTTGGCTGTGGCCAGCAAGTTTCCCTTAAATTTTGCCTTCAATTTCGTCAAAATATTTCGCCGGAAGAGGGTGCTATCATAGCGAGGTCTGTGTCATTTTCATCATCAAAAAGTGTACGAAGTTTTGCATAGAACTGTACCAAACTTTTTGTATGTGATTTTGGCTATAGAAAGCAGGTCTTCCTTGAATCTGGAACTATTCCGCGGGATAGGGCTTCTGTGATAGCTATTTTTGTATAATTGTCTCCATTTTTCGTAGTTCTATTGTCCATCGGCGGCTCATTCAGCGATGCAAGTTCGCATCCTACTCATTTGGTTATTCGCAAACAGCTGATGTACAACGAAAAACTACTGATTTTATTAAATATCGTGATCGATGTTAAGTCGTTTTTACTCCGATTTATAGACTGAAGTAGAAACTTAAGATGAAAATCAACGTTGGTATGGTATTGTACTAATAATGTTCAAGCATTAACATTTTTAACTACTTTTTGAACTATTAGGATGTGTGTGAAAGAAGACTGTTTAGAGATTGGCACATCCAACTAGTAAAAATTTAGAATGCTACCACCCTATTTGAATAGTAATATTTGTAACATTTTTAAACCATTATTAAACTAGTATGTTGCAGCCATCACAAAACTTTCTTCTCTATAAATCACGTCAATTAAATTATTTAAATAGTACAAGAAATGACATCGATTTACCACCCATTCATAGCAAAGTATATCTGAATTTGAAGCTGGAGGAAAATTCGTGCATGAGTTCTTGAGATAGAGCTATAGCGGAAATTCTGAAAAATGTAGCATAGCAGCACAACCTGTTGAGCGATTTGCACCAAAAATAAGCAGCACTAAATGATATCAAGGTATACCTGAATCTCAAGTTTGTTGAAAATTCAAGCATTAGTTCTTGAGATAAAGCTATTACGGAAACTGCAAAAAATACACCATAGCAGCGCCACCTGTTGAGCGATTTACACCAAAAATTAAACAGCACTAATTTATACGTCAATTCATGTCAAGGACTAACTAAATCTGAAGTTTGATGAAAATCCGTGCAATAGTTCTTGAGATACAGCTCTTGCGGGAATCGTAAAAACTGCAGCACAGCAGCGCCACCTGTTGGGCGATTTACACCAAAAATTAAACAGCACTAATTTATATCAGGGACTAACTGAATCTGAAGTTTGATGAAAATTCGTGCATTTTTTCTTGAGTTAGAGCTATTGCGAATCATGAATAATGCAGCATAGCAGCGCCACCTGTTGGGCGATTTTCACAAAAAAGTAATCAGCACTAAACTATATCCTGTACAAACTGAATCTGAAGTTTTGTGAAAATCCGTGCAGTAGTTCTTGAGATATAGCTATTGCAGAAATCGTGAAAAATGCCGCATAGCAGCGCCACCTGTTGGGCTATTTTCACCAAAAACTAATCAGGTCCAGTTTATATCAAGGTCTAATTAAATATGAAGTTTTGTGAAATTCCGTGTATTAGTTCTTGAAATAGAGCGCCCACAAAATTTTTGTCACATACAGACTCACAGGGTGACAGAGTGACAGACAGACTCACAGACAAACATTTTCTAAAAACCATCAAATCGTGTTCTGGGCATTCTAAAACGTATAAATCCGTCTAAAACCGGAAGTCGAAATTTTTCACGAATCCAATACTTTCTTCTTGTAAAGATAGAAGAAAGTAAAAAGGAGATATTTTCCTTCAGAATGTGAGCAACGTGAACATTAAAAAAAAAAAAAAAAAAAAATCTGCTGATCTGATAAGTGATATATTGCATATATAGAGAGATAAAAATGAGTTTTAAATTTTAGTTCCAAGAACTTGCGGATACAAGTAGAACCAATCGGAATGTAGCAAAGCGAGGAATTTTGAACCTGAAAATTGAAGGATATGTAAAATTTTTGCCGTATTTTATTTATGATTTTGGTGTGTTTCATGTCAAAACCAGTATTTTATTTTACTTCTCTCTTCGATTTTACGTCACATTACAAACTAATATTGTATTTATTAAATGTTCATTTTAGTGAAGATGAGGGGGGGGGGGGGAAAGAACACAACAAAAATTAAAGAATGGAGTGGACACTTACCCTCCCTATTAGGATCCTTTTTTCTTAATTCGGCCATCACTGCAAGTAAATGTAAAAATTATTATATATCATAGTTGACATCAAAGTGAAGAATGAATAACTTTTGATGAATATATTTTTTTTTTTTTTTGGTATACAGTAAAATCTCCATAAAGCGACCACGTTCCGTTCCAAGAAAAATAGGTCGCTCCGAGAGGTGGTCTCTTCATGGAGGTCATGTTTAAATCTAGATTTTAATGGTTGAAAAAAGGTAACAATTAATGTTACTAAAATTTATTTTTCACAGTAGAAAAAAATATAAAAATTTAAGTATAAAAAAAAGCTAATTACATAAGTTAATGACTGCAGAGTTTAAAAAATGAATACATTGACGTTTACCTTGATTTTACGGTTTTATCTTGTAAAACTTTTATTTCCAAGTCCTTTCAAAGTTCAGTAAATAAATGCAATTTTTTTTTTCGGGAAAAAAATTACGATTTCATTAATTTATCTATTTCTTTGAGAGTTTCCTGACAGAATACAGCAGGGGCGTTTATTGACAGTCATTCTTAATGTGTCATTGGAGTTAAATTCATTGCCTAAAAAGGCACAAGGGATTAAACACTTAAAAGTTACTCCAATAAAAAAAAATTCTAAACTTAGTTTAGAAGTTTGATGAATAATGCGCTCTCAGGAATTATTTTTCTAATAAAGCCTTCTTCAAACGACCCGGAAATAACGGAATTTGTTTCATTTTCTTCCAAGAAATGGATCGCACCTGGAGGGAGTTAACTGGGATGGTTTCTGAATGGAGGTAAAATGAGCATTGAGCCTATACGGGAATAAATTTCGTTCCATGAAAAAATGGTCGTTCAGGGAGGTGTTCGCTTAATGGAGGTGGTCGCACAGGGAGGTTTCACTGTATTTATATTTTATTTTAATGAAAAAGAGAGAGAAAAAGAGAATAGAAGAAAAATGAAAGGAGATGAAATAAAGAGGACACTTACCTTCAGCCGCAGATTTTTTCTTCCTAGGACTTTGAACTTTTTTCGGCTTTGAACCTGCAAATAAATGTGTAAAATATGTTACACATCATAGTTGATTTCAGATAACTTAGAATAAAAGGCAATTATAAAAAGCTAAAATTAAAAAAAAAAAATTACTTTTAACCCTTTCTGTTAACATATTTATAAATACGGCTCTATTCAATTTGTTATAAGGATTTGGTTAAGTGATTTTTATAATTGTTAATACAATGCAGTAAAACCTCCCTAACGGACACTCCCGAATAGCAGACACCTCTATTTAACGGACAGTTTTCCAATCCCCACTCACAAAACCTAGGTTTTTGTATATTTAATCTCTGAATAACGGACATTCCGAATAGCGGACAGTCATTTTGGCGACAAAGGATGAAAAAAAAAAATTTAACGAGAAAAAAAATGGAAAAAAAAGTAAAAAGCCCCTATTTTTCGGATTCAAACAATGTTTTGGATAATCTTATACAGTGTCAAGAAACAAAGAAAAAAAATTCATTTTAGTAGGGGTCGTTCATAAAATTCAAAAAGTAATTAACTGGACTGCACCATTGCATAATATAGAAGAGAGAAATCAGAAACGTCACATGGTGTCATATAATTTTAGCAAAAAAAAATAATAATAATAATAATCACTGAAAACCTAACATACGATTTTATTTATTTATTTTTACACTTTTATAAAACAAAGAAAAGAGTTACTCTATTTTACATTAATATGCGTTTAAAGCAGTAAGTTGTAGTAATTGTAGTAAATTGTTTTTTGTCAATCGTTTTATAACGCTGTTAAGAAATACCGGGAGGCAAAGACTCTGTTTACTTAATTCATTTTATTTTAACTTCTTTTCAAATCTTTAACAGATCTTCTTTAATCACACAAGAAATCAACCATTGGATGTCTTAACAGCAACTGATTCGGACTTAAATTTTCGCAATCAAAGGGAATTAAATGGAAACCCACTTACAGGGAGATCGCTATAGGTTTTTCCATTATAATTCAATCTTCTCTAATCTTTTTAAAACCGATCAGATTAGCGTGATTTTAGATTCTGCGGTGTCTGGACGCGGGTTGGCGAGGTAGCTTGCAGGGGGCAGAGCCCCCTAGTATGTATATAAATATAGATAGTGCAAAACATTTCAGTTTTAAGACTTAAAACACAAGCTATTAGCAAGCTATTACACAAGCATAAATTTCGTATAAAAGGATGTCATGCGCATCCGCTGAAGAATGCCACATTTACAATCCCGTCAAACATCATCTACAGAAAAGTTTGCACAGGACGTCACTATCGTAGAATAATACGCAATTCCAGCAAAAAGTGATGTGGACATTCAAGGAACTCTACCCCCCCCCCCCCAAAAAGGGCTATCCAACGATGCATAGGCCTTCATTTGTTTGTAACATTAACATAGATACTTAAAAGTAAATTTAGTTTATAATAGCTCCCTGTTTTATCAGAAATCATTCATTTATATTTTTCAAAATAACATGTATTTTAATTTTTTTTTTTTAATCTGTTATCGGAAAATGGCAACAATAAGATACAATTTTCGAACTATTTTCGAACTATATTTTCGAACTATAAAATTGCAGCTTACAAATTTTATATTAGACGAGCTTTTAAAGTATGTTCAGAAAAATATTTAGAAAAAGAGCTTAATACCATTAGAGATATCACTGAGGAAAATGGCTTTTCAACAATCCTCATCAATAAACTTATCTATGAATTCAGTTTTCATGACAATATAAAAAGAAATGATATACAAAAAAATTAACTATTTCCCTGGTCTTTACGAAAAATTAAGATGTGCTCTACTGAAACACAATATAAATTTAATAGCCTGTCCACCTAGTAAATTAAAAGAGTTAATTTGTACGAAAATAGGTCCAACACCGAAAGATGAATTAGCTGGTGTATATACCATTCCTTTTAGAACTGACAGCAATAGACTAATGAAATACATCGGAATGACTAAAAGAAAACTGAAAGAAAGAATAAATGAACATAAAGCAGATATAAAATTTTGTCTTCAATCCACAGCTCTCTCTCTTTTAAGTTTCAATCAGAATATCACAATAGATTTTGATCATGCAAAAATCATATTCCCAACATCCAATTATTACGTATCCACTATAAGAGAATCCTTCCTGTGTAAAAACAATCAGGTATGTAACGACTCCCTATTGCACAATATCCCCAGTTTATGGTTCAATATCCTGAAAATAAATCCTGAAAACCTGAGCAACGTGACGGATTAAAATTTAAAGTACTGAAGTTAAATATTTTCTTCTACCCACGGAAAGTGACGTATGAGAAACAGAATGATGTCATAAAATAAATGGAACTGCAGTTAATTATAATAATATATATTTCCTCTAATTAAATTCAATCCAAGAAAATGCTACTGCCGCTTCTACTTTACCCTCTAATAATTATTGGCTCTCTCCTTTTCAAAATAAAGTGACGTATTTGTATAAATAAGCAACATTTATTTATTAAGATATTCTCTGATGATGAGCTTGGAAGGCTTGAAAGTACTAAGAAGTTTTAAATAAAATGTATATTTTTAAATTGAAACATCTCTTTCATTACATGAGTCGCCTTTTAAGTAAGATTGTGGACCTTTTAAATGTTCACATCTTATATTTATGTTGAATCAAGGTAAAAAATTGCGTTTCGTCATATGATATTATTTGAAATAAATGGTTTGACGAATTTAAAACAAGTTGGAATTTGCACGTCAAACATGGCAAATGCAGTGCGTTCGTACTATATCTAGTTTTATAAATATTTTTTTGCACCGCAAAGTGTACTATGCATATTTTAGTGCACTTCATAAGTGCCTATCCATTTCATTCTGTTCGAAAGGCTCTAACATCATTAAAATGCACTTGAAATCATTTTTTTTCCCATGGGCGGTCCTGTAATGGAAAACTTTTGGCTGTCCCTGTCATTCAACTCTACATCCGATTTTCATAAAATTGGAAATGACTCGACACAATTTTGCAACCATTATATATTTAAAATTTCAGACCATTTGGTTGGGTAGTTTTTGCTCTATTACATGCGGACGGATGGGCAGACGGACCGAACGATGACTCTAGATGCAGGGGCGTATTTAAGCAGAATTCATTAGGGGGGCGTATATGACGATTTTGCCGACTGACTTAAATATATATATATATCTTTAAAAGTATGTTTCTGTGTCTGTATATGTGTATCTTACCGGAGTCCTAAAATGGACCGGCTGATTTTAAAATTCATTAACGTGGAAATGGTGATAGCTATAAAATTACATTCTTGCAGGAGTGTTATGTAAGATGTTGGGAATTTTTTTACTGCAATTGTCATTTTTAGTTTAAAGTAGTGGCGGTAGATGGCGCTGCTTGAAATAGGCGCTAAATCGGGGCCAGATTTTGGCCTCTCTCTTTTCTCAATATTGATGTGAAAGAAGGAGATTAAATATATGCAGTGGGACCCTAAGTACAAAATTGCATTGGCGACTGAGAACCATTTCATATATTTAATCTCCTTCTTTCGCATCAATACTGGGAGAGATGAGAAACAAAACATCAAGCCCCGATTTAGCATCTATTGCTAGCAGCGCCACGTATCGCTGCTATTTTAAACTAAAATCGAGAACAGCTGTAAAAAACTCCTGGCATCTTACATAACCCTCCTGCAAGAATTTTTTTAAATAGCTGCCACCGTTTGCAAGTTATTGAATTTTAAATCAATCAATCCATTTTAGGACACCCGACCCAGCAGCAGAATTTTTTTCTGCAGTCTGCAACACAAGTAGAAACTGTAAAAACAGTCTGCAGAACTTAAGGACAAACGCCCTCTTTCCAATCCCTCATGCACTCAAACCCCCCAAGTATTTGCGATTAACATAAAAGGAAAGTACTTTTTAAAGTAATTTACCTTTACCCTCAAAATTTTTAACCCCATTGTCTGAAAAATCTTTCATTAAATTGTCAAAATTTCTGAGAAGTTAGAAAACAAAATAACAGTAACAATAACATATGAACACCAATTCCTAAAATTTTTGAAAAGATTGATGCAATCTGATAATATAAAAAATTATGTATAGATGTGATAATACAGGGATGAAAGTGCACTAAAGTCACTTTGGAACAGCAAAAATCTAATCTTGTAGCAATAAAATCAATTTTTGTAGCAACAAATATCTAATTTTGTAGCAACAAAAAATCTAATTTTGTAGCAACAAAAAATCTAATTTTGTAGCAACAAAAAATCTAATTTTGTAGCAATAAAAGCTGTTTATGGAACAGATTGAAATTCTGGGAGAATCAAATTAGAGTAATTCATGCAAATACTATATGAGTAATTCTAATGCAATGTTTTACCTAGCAATCTTAACTAGTTGTCCAATTCAAAATTCGACATGCTTTCACTCAAAACATGGCTAACTAATATTTAACTTGCCACTCAGCTATAAAAAAACTCATGAAAACATTAATGTTGCAGTAAAATTTTCCGCGATTCTTTGACGGAATTCACCATTTTTTCCTCGATCTTATTTGACGAAATGCGTGTTATTTCGCGATCTTTCAACAATGTGCGCGTTTTTTTCGCGACCTTTCGACGATGTTCGCGTTTTTTCTCGACCTTTGGACGATGTTCGCGTTTTTTCTCCACCTTTGGACGACGTTCGCGTTTTTTTCGCGATCTTTCGACGATGTCGACGTTTTTTCTGCGATCTTTGGATGATGTCTGCGATTTTTCGACGATGTTCGCGATATTTGGACGATTTTCGCATTTTTTTCCACGATCCTTCGACGATATTTGCGTTTTTTCCGCGATCTTTCGAGGATGTTCGCGTTTTTTTCGCGATCTTTCGAAGATGTTCGCGTTTTTTTCGCGATCTTTCGACGATGTTCGCTTTTTTTCGCGATCTTTGGAAGATTTTCGCATTTTTTTCCGCAATCTTTGGACGATTTTCGCATTTTTTCCCGCAATCTTTCAACGATGTTTGCGTTTTTTTCGCGATCTTTCGAAGATGTTCGCGATTTTTTAGACCTTTCGACGATGTACGCGATTTTTTAGACCTTTCGACGATGTTCGCGGACTTTTGACGAAATTCGCGTTTTTTTTCCCGATCCTTTGATGGAATTCGCGCTTTTTCCGCAATCCTTTGAAAAAAAATTCGCATTTTCTCCGCGATCTTTTGACGGTATAAGTGTTTTTTTCGCGATCTTTACGCGAAATTCGCGTTTTCTCCGCGATCTTTTGACGGTACACGCGTTTTTTTCGCAATCTTTACGAAAAATTCACTTTTTTCCGCGATCTTTCGACGACATTCGCGTTTTTTCGCGATCTTTCGACGACGTTCGCGTTTTTTTCGGAATTTTTCGACGGTGTTCGCGTTATTTTTCGCGATCTTTCGACGATGTTCGCGTTTTTTTCGCGATCTTTCGACGATGTTTGCGTTTTTTCCCGCGATCTTTGGACGATGTTTGCGTTTTTTCCCGCGATCTTTCGACGATGTGCCCGTTTTTTTCGCGATCTTTCGACGTTGTGCGCGTTTTTTTCGCGGTCTTTTGACGAAATTCGCGTTTTTTCTCTCGATCCTTTGACGGGATTTGCGTTTTTTCCGCAATCTTTTAAAAAAATTTGCGTTTTCCCCGCGATCTTTTGACAGTATACGGGTTTTTTTCGCGATCTTTACGCGAAATGCATTTCCCCCCCCCCCGATCTTTCGACGAAATTCGCGTGTTTTCCGCAATTCTTTCACGGAATTCACCTTTTGTCCTCGATCCTTTATGCGCGTTTTTTCGCGACCTTTCAACAATGTTCGCATTTTTTCGCGACCTTTCAACGATGTTAGTATTTTTTCGCGATCTTTCGACGGTGTTCGCGTTTTTTTAACGATTTTTCGACGATGGGCGCGTTTTTTCCCGCGATCTTTCGACGATGTCCGCGTTTTTTTCGCGGTCTTTTGACGAAATTTGCATTTTTTCCGCAATCCTTTGACGAAAGTTACTATTTTTCCGTAGCCCTTTGACGAAAATTGCTATTTTTCCGCAGCCCTTTGACCAAATTGACGTTTCTTACAAGATCTTATGACAAAATTTCGTTTTTTCCTTCGCAGTCTTTTGACGAAACTCGCGTTTTTTTCGCGATCCTTTGACGAAATTGGCTATTTTAACTGCAAACGATTAGCGAAATTGTTTTTTTTGGCGAACATTTGTCGAAAGTCGTGATATTTTCGTCTGAATTTTCGGATTAAAGACCGATTTTTTTAAATTTCTTAAGAAATCACCCCTATGAGGATTGGCTCGTTTAATAATGGGCGTTTCACGATCGCGTCTCGAGAGTTTTCTCCATGAATTAATTTCTCTTTTAAAGGGAATCGAGCTTCATCAATCGCATGTGACGCGGATCGTATTATTAAGGCACATGGCAAATAATTTCTAGAAACTTTTTTTTCTTCTAAATTTTAACAATTGAAAAATAGTCTGCAGACCTTCTCTAGAGTCTGCGACGTACGTCGCAGTGTTGCACCGATTCTGCGCCTGGGACACCCGGTATGTTCTATATAAAATTGAACATTATTAACCAATCGAGATAAATTTTTTCACTTTAGAACTTCGAATACTTTACACTTTAGGATATTGAGGAAAATATAAGGTAGATTTAAAGATGGATACACCACCCCTTCACTTACTTTACATTGTTGCAAATGTTCCAGTAAAGTATTTGATATTTTTTGCTGAATGTGCAGATGAAAATCAGCTTATTTATATTTACATTAAAAAGGATGAAAACAAAACTTATTTTAATTACATTTTTGTTCATCCATTGCATAACATGCATTTTAACTCACCATTTTTTTAGACGAGCCCATCTATTCACGACACCGCCCAAATCTAAGTATTTCGAAATATCCTTCCAACATCATGAGTGTATTCAAACGTGGATCGGTCATTGTTGTTCTTAGATATTTTTTCACAATTTTTAATTTACAATGTCCTTTCATTCGAGGCAACTGTGACTGGAGAAGTTAGAACCAGACGACTGACATGGTTTGCAAGTGGCAGAATGTATCTCAAAGATTCTGTTTTCATGCCAATATCGTCCATTCTCTGCACAGAAGTACCATATCAGAAATTGTCACTGTTTCACGAAAGACATTTATTTACCGCTTTCTTAACCAGATTTAGTGTTTATTTATTTCTTGTAATATGAGGATACATATTTTATCCAGTAATGAGATTATGCTGATGCAAGAACTAAGACATTCAGCTATCACCACTGTAAGAGTATACAGTACGCTCTGAAACTCCATGCGTTAGAACATTAGAAATTCGGGAGCAAAGAGAATGTTTCAATTATCGTCTAACTTCTTTGGTGCCAATCTTCGTGGATACTGCATAGCAAATTCATTTAACGGATCAACACATTACTTTCTTTAAAAGAGAAACTGCACTCTATATTTCCTTATTCACATTTTCATTGTCATTGTTGACTGTTTCCAATGATTTGATACAAATCTTCAGTATTTTCGTAGCGTCTATTTTAAGAGTCTTCGTCTTCATTTTTTGAGAGCTTGCACTTGTACTGAACGTTCTTGAGAAACATCATAGTGAAGCAATGAAGTCGAGCGATAACATTTTCTTTCTTAAACCTCGTGGCTTGGTCATTGTTTTGCTAACAGGAGTAGAGGAATAAACTTTTTCGAAATTTGTAGGATACATTCATATGAGATCCAAACCGCTTTCAATGATTCCGCTCGCGCAGTCCTTGTCGCCTTATAAAGATCCGCAGCATAAGAGCATTTTCTATTTCTTGGAGCTTGTCTACTAATGGCTTCTTTGATTTAGTACTTGTTGTGAAAAACACAAACATCTTCCAGCACGTAGAGCACATCACCTATATTATTGCTGGCATTGTATATATGCGAAATGAAAGTGTTGAGTCTGTGACACTGAAAAGGAATATAGGGCACAATTCGACCCACAATTTCTGAAACCGTCTCCTAAGTGCCGTTGAATTCTCCAGACAAGCTGCTTATAAAATCGTATGAATGGAAACTACCTGTTCTATTTCCAACTCATTCTTGGTAAAGATGTGTGATATCTAGCATACAAGATCGACAATGGTTTTGACGACTTCTTTTAAAATTTCCAAAAGCCGATTGGAGTTTTTCCATCTTTGTCAGAAAATTTCAACCCAACAGCTGATCGATCCTGGTGCGAAGCATCTGGTGTCGTATCTGCCATAATTCCATAAAATTATGCTTCTTGAAATCCCTTACTATCATTTTTCGCACTGCTGTAGCAAAAAATTCAATCATCTCGTTTTGGGATGAAGCGGAAAGGTAAGTTATATGATAGGGGCTGAAACGTAGGTCCTCAAACATTTCTTCAATTGTGGGTTATCTCTGGAAATTAATTTCAGTTTTTCAAAAGTTTTCATTTACTCAGCATTCGCGTAATGTCCATTAAGATTGCTACAATTTCTGTGCTGAATGCAAAATGTTGCTATTGTTCTTCCAGAATAATCTGTTTGCGCTTGCTCTCGTCGAGTAAGTGATTACCATCATCATGAACTGACAAAATAGGAAACAGTAAATTTGGTGGGATTTGCAAGGGAAATGTTGTGCGAACTTTCTGTTCTTTTCTTTTCCTTAAGCTTTTCATTTTGTGTCCTTTGCTTACACCACTCTCAAATGAAGCATTTTGCATTTTTTTTCTCTGCCCGTTCCTTCATGAAAGACGCAAAAAAATTAGCATTGAGTTCTGTACTATAACGTATTTGTCCAAAAACGTATGCTCTTTTGTACCAAGCGCTGTTGAAATGTCGCTGTCTATCTTGCGTGATGGAATCAGTTATCGGATATACGCTGAGTTTTGACTGATACGGACCTAAACAGATCAAATATGTCTCTGATTGTCTGACTTAATTTTAGACCTTTTCCCCGGGTCATGTTCAATGATGGAATCGTTCCCACTTTCCGTAATGCTAACCTTTCCATGGTTCTTCTCGATTTCTTTCACGATCTTCCCAGCAAAGAAAGAAACAGTGGGCCATCAGCTGGAAGAAAGATGGCAGCCAGCAGTGCCATCAGTGGTAAAGTGCAAGGGTGCCATTACTTAAACCTGTCGGAAAGTGTCCAAGCCGAATGCAGCTGGCCCATCAGTGATGGCCAACAGCAGGCCAGCATTGCTATGGCATCACATTACTTCAATCCGGCACTTTTCCTGCAGTGCTACCACCTATCCCACTGCTATTTCTTTGCTGGCCCAGCACTTTCCCTTACAAAAATGCCATATTGAATTCTATAAAAAAACAACGTATTATATAATTATGCCTCTTTTTTCTATAAGCTAGTATCACCAAGAGCTATAGAAATATCTCTAGATGCGTCTATAGAAATATTTGAACTTTCATTGGTTTCCATGTGGTCACCCTCCCAAGTACTAACCGCGATCGATGCTGCTTGGTTTTCGTGATCGGACATGAACAAGTGCTTTCAGCGTACGCTACGCCTGCTCGTAGTTTTCAACCTCTCATTACACTATTTCAAGTTTGTTTCTTTTGTGATTTACGTTCCCAATCATTAAACTGGTATAGAAATTATTCTATTGTATAGAAATTCTATGTAATTTATGCGCTTTTTTTTATTATTGATTCTTAACTGCGTAAATTATGAAAACCGAAATCCTTTGTAACCTAGTAAAACCAGATTTAAGGAGAAAAAAAAAGGTGCGTTTAAATAAAGAATTTATTTATTTATTCATTTAGTTATTTATTTTGTTGGTGGCAGTGGTGCTATATTATTTACAGTTTCAAAAAAAAATTAGCTTCACAGCTTAAATTGTGTTAAGATATTCATTTCAGATTTGTGTTCAAATACTCAATGTCTTCGATATTCGCAGCGCCACCTAGCGTAAGGGTTCCCAGCAGTAATACTGCAAAAGTTCGTGCACTTCCATGTTGGTGGGCCAGCGCTTGAGATGAAATGGATGCCCACCAGAATTTTATCGGATGATTTCCAACAGCAGAGTTGACTGAAGCTGTCCAGCAGTGGTCATGCAGTGGTAGACCATCAGCCAGCACTTCTCCATCATTGCCAGCACCTATCTTGCTGCTGGCCAGCAATTTCCTCTTTGCTGGGTTACTATAAATATTTGACACAGACGAACAATTTTATTTTTCCCTGTCAATTACATCTATGGCCTCCTTAAGGAACAAGAAAACACGTAATTCATCAGATGGGGTCTATTTTTCAATAATTGGCTTGCAATTATTTAAACAATAATCGACTAAAGGATTCCATTGTCGAGCACATTTCAATACACCACGAGTAATATGAATGCCTTCATCGGAGTCTTCATCATCTTCAGTGCTAGTCTATCATCTAGATGTTTAGAACCCTACTAATCCGGTGCGGGCTCTCAGAAAGACCCCTTTAAATATTGAAAAACTAGTCTCTCCTAGTTCTTTCTCAATTTATTTTCAGCAATCACGCAAAGTCGAAGAAAGGAGAGGAAAACTTCGGATTTTTGAAATAAAATAAGACAAATTGGTGTTTTTTTAGTGTATGTTTTAAGAAAAAACGTAGAAAATTGGAAAAAAAGTAGTTTGTTTCAGAGTTGTATTGATCGATACTGACTACTGTTCTTTGTGTTGGTCATCTAAAAAATCCTGTAAAACATGTGTTTTACAGTATGCTCAAAACTAAAACTAGCGTAAAAATTAAAATTCATTTAAATTAGTCTTTTTTCATTAAAAATTTTATATTTTCCTTTGTCATTTGTTCAATTATTAAATTTCTGTAAGGTGATGGTTGTTCAAAAACTATTAAGTAACTTTCCTCTTTATCCTCACCTTATAGTACAAAAATTCTAAAGAAATCAACAAATATGTATGCTAATCACTTGTAATGAAACAGAACTAAACAAGTTGGAAATTGCTCGTCAAACGTGGCAAATGAGGTGAGTTCGAACTATAACTAGTTTTATAATTGTTTTTTAAACCCCATATTGTACTGAATGTATGTATATATATATATATATATATATATATATTTTTTTTTTTTTTTTTTTTTTTTTTTGCACTTTATAAGTGCATAGTCTGTAACATCTTTAAAATGCACTTGCAATAATTTTTTCCCATTGGCCGTAATGTAACGGAAAACTTTTGACTGTCCCTATCATTAAACTATACATCCGATTTTCATAAAATTTGAAATGGCTCGACAAAATTTTGGAACAATCATATATGTAAAATTTCAGACCATTCGGTTGGGTAGTTTTTTTCTCTGTTATATGCGGACGGACAGACGGACTGAACGACGACTATACGACTATAGGTGATACGTATTTATATAATTACGAACGCGCCTAACAAGTTTTGCTTGTTTTGAATCGCCTGTGATAAGTTAAAATCGTGTAATAAAAACAGTTAAAAATAAATGACAATAAATTTGTAGAAATTTTACTCTACAATTACGTAAATTTGTGTATATCCGTGTATTATAAAATTAAAATCGATGTTTTTCAAGGTGATTTAACAGCGATTCAGTTTGTTCTATTTTCATCCAAAATACTCAGATTAATTCTTTTGTTCGTTAAAAATATCGTTTTTCCCCCACTAAGAGTTGCTCGAAGAGTTTTTTTTACAAATTTTTTTGTCTCCCCGAAATATATTTTTGTAATGTGGTGCACTGTAAAAAAAAAAAATTGTAGTTCTACAGATGTAAAGTTACATGCTTACTAAACTTTCATCTGTAACTGTACAAAAAAAGCTGCAAATCTACAAAACTAGTTTTTGTAAAGCTACAGAAATCTGTAACTTTACAAATGAGTCTGCTAAAATTACAGTAATCTTACTAAAATTTTATCTGTATCCCTGGTTGCTGTTACATGAAAAGTTCTAGGCATCCCAGTTTCCTAAAAAATTCTTAGCAACCTTACAGATTTTTTGATTTATGGTACAAAAGTGCTTCCATTACATGAATTTTTGCTGTTGCCGTTACATAAAAAGTTCTAGGAGTCCCAGTTTCCTAGAAAAACTTTAGTAACTTTACAGGTTTTTTTTTACAGGTGTTGCAAGTTATTGATTATAAATTAAGTTATAAATTAGTTTCTTTTCGTTTAAAACAATTGACTTTCTTAATTATCAATATTGTTTTGTGTTGGTTATCTAAAAAATCCTATAAAACTTGTGTTTTACAGTATGATCAAAACTAAAACTAGCGTAAAAATTAAAATTCGTTTAAAATAGTCTTTTTTCATTAAAAAATTGATATTTTCCTTTGTCATTTGTTCAATTATTAAAATTCATTAAGGTGATGGTTGTTCAAAAACTATTCAGTAACTTTCCTCTTTATTTATACACTTTCCTTATACACTATATGGCCAAAGGTGACCGGTCACTTGCGATTTTAGACGTTTTGTTAAATATCTAGAAAAATACATGAGGAATTAACCTGAAAATGCGGGTGTGTAAACAACATAATATAGGTCATCTATTTCCGTGAAGATTTTTTCCATAGGGGGGCCGCCAAAAAATTGAAATTTTTGGCCCGCATACTCAAAAGATTCGCCATCCCTGTGATAGTACTTAGCTTTACACTAAGGTTCCCGAAATTGAATGGTAGATAATGAGAAAAAATTAGATATTATACATACCATTCCTACTCAGGTGCGTAGAGGTGGAGGAGGATGAAGGGGTCCTAGGCCTTGGCCCAGTACTACTCCCTGCTGCAGATGAAGGACCTGGTAAAAGATAATATGGGAAGTGTAACCTTAACTGCTATTAGCACTACATTTTTTTAATTTTCAGTATTTTCAACTATTTATACTAGTAAACTTCTTAAGGTAAACTTACATCGTGTACTAGATCGAAGAAATTTCCACTGAATGAAACTACTGGATTTTATGGAAGAAACGCCGCACTCCTCAAATTGCGCAGAATAAGCTTAAAAATATCATAATCGCCGCACTCGTTGTAAACGTCGCATCCGTCGGAACGCTACTTTTGTCGACAGCGTCACATTGACCTAACTTTAATCAAAGTTTTCTAAACAGTGTAGGGTGCCTCGTTTTTAATATCTTAAGATGTCTGAGGTTTTATTTAAAATATTTTAATCCGATTTTAAATATTTTTATGAATTTTTAAATTAAGGAAACTCAGTTGGTATTTTTAAAAAATCGTAAACGCCGCACTTGGAAAAAAATTAACTTTTAAACTCGTAAACGCCGCGGCGTTTCTTCCATAAAATACGGTATTTATTTTAAATAAAAGCAAAAATAGTTTAAAAAAAAAAAAAGAAAAGAAAAGAAAAACATTTCTCCATAAGCATTTAATGGTCAATTTAAAAATACAGCATATAGAGCATGGGATAAGAGCTTAAAAGGTGCTTAAAAATAAATTTCGTTTACCTACGTTCAGGAGTATATGAATTTTTGCGTGTTTAATCTTTAGATATTACTTATTACAAAAACATACAGTTGCCCAAAAGAAACGCGCACATTAAAAAAATAATAACTGTATAAAGTGGAACTATATTTCAAAACAGGTTTACATCATTTTACATGAATGTTCTCACTAGATGGCGCTTTACACGGATATTTTTCAGTTAAAAATAAAGCATGCATGTAAGCTGCTTGCAAAAAACTTGTTTAGATTATATTTTATAATAATATAAGAAACATTTTTATAAATAAAAGCAACTTAAGTATTTAAAATAATATTTTGATATCTTTTAATTTAAAGGAAAGCTTTGTATCCTTCAGCACATTTGTTTACAAACATATGTGATCCTCAGATCAATTTTTCCCTTTTATTTATGTTATCAAGCAGGACGGTCGTTCTTCCAAGCCAGGCTGAAAAAAAAATGCTAACCCCGCCAAACAAACAAACACCAAGAATAACGGCAAGACACCGTAACTGCTTATTATACTGAAGACAACTTCTCCATGTTAAATCGACCAAACATGGCAGCGTAAAATTTCCCATATCAAAAGAACAAATCATTGCAGAAAAATAAAACTAAAACCAGAAGGGCCTAATCAAGAAGATCTTCAATTTGAGATCAAATGCATCCTCATAAATTAATTATAAAGAGAGATATAGATTTTTTAAAATAACGTCGAGATACTGAAAATGACAGATTTATTTTCTTCGTCACAACTTATGTTTCAATCGAGGTAGAGACTTAAATAATGGAAAGAAAAAAGTAAGGATTGAATTTTTGGATAGATATTTACTCAATCTACGTGCTTTTATAAAATTCAACTTTAAAAACATACATTTTCTATTCATAATTAGCGAAAAACTGTTAATTAATTATAAAGTTTACAAATTATGCCAAATAGCGATAAACCCGCCAAAACATTTTAGAAATCTTATACTTTTCTTCCTTTTGCATTGATTTCATCGAAGAAAACTATGGCTCAAATTCAGATAGATTTTTCGCTGTTAGCGAACTGAGTTCGACCAATCAGAAGTCTGCATGATTGAGAATATTTGCTGTTTCTGGATCCCGGCCTATGTCATGAAAGTTTTGAGTCATTTTTTTAGTGGCATGGATGAAGTGCAATGTTTGTAGAAATGTAGGCTATGATCCAGATAGATTTTTCGCTGTTAGCGAAACGAGATTCACCAATCAATAGCCTGCATTTCTGAAAACAGCGAAAAGTTCACAAAAAATGCAGGCTTCTGATTAATGAATCTCGTTTCTCTAACAGCCAAAAATCTATCTAGATTACGCCCGATGGAGGATATTCCAAATATGGGTTCGAGGCTGAAAAAAGTCACTTGATACCGGTAATTTACCCAAGGAACTTCTAACATATAAGAAGGGAAGATACTACTACTTTGCCTCATGAACCGTTTCATTGGCTAGCGTGGATTTACATTACACGTCTACAGAACCTTCCCTTCTTTACGATAGAAGTTTTTACCTTGACCACGTGATCAAAATGTAGATGGAATATCCTCCGTTATGTTGAACACAATTTTGCATTTACACATCCAGGAAGCGTATTGATTGTCATAATAACAATACATATTCGAAACTATTTAAGGCACTGATTCTGAACTCCTTTGCTATACCCTTCGATATTAAAGAAGTTGTTGTTTCCATAGTAACAGTACTTTACTGTATTGCTTTCTCTAAAGCACAAATATAGAAATTTAACAAAGAGCGCTCAGAATTAACACCATAACAGAGAGCCTTTATACATAAGAGTGGTGATATATGCACAGGAGGCATGCTCATTTCAAGTTTTTGCCGAAAGTACGGCTACAGCGTCTAGAATACCTTGTGTGGAAATATGCTATCCAAACAACGCTAAAAGTTTGTATCCTTTAAATGTGCGACGATATTGCTAAAATCCCAAGTATCGATCACAGCGACATCTGCGGGATTTAGTATTTACATTGTATAGGCTAGCAATATCTTGCAGTTTGAGAAAATATCCTGCAGATGTCGCTGTGATCTGTATATTTCAGCAGCATCGTTGCACATTTAAGGGATACAATATTTTAGTACTTTTTTAAGTATTACCGGGATAGCCAATTTCCACACTATATATTCTAGGCGCTATGCTATAGTACGGCTACAGCGCCTAAAAGATACAGTGTGGAAAAAGGCTACAAAATAGTGCTAAAAAATTGAATCCCATAAATGTACAACGATGCTGAATAACAAGATGTCGATCGTAGCGCCATCGTAGTGATTTAAAAACGATAGTCATTCTAAAAGAGACTCTTTAACCTATTTCACGTCATTCCTTAACTAAATTATCTTATAACAGACTAAAATATCTTATATTTATAGTTTCCGATATTTAACATTCTATAATTTTTGAAAACACAGGATTTATATTGAAAAGAGTTACGAGATGGCGCTCGTATCAGCATATTGCCGCTGAGCATCGTTGGAGATTTATGGGATACAAGTTTTTAGCACTTTTTAAAGCATTATAGGAATAGCCGTTTTCCACACTGTATCTTCTAGACGATTTAGTACGGCAATCCACTTTCTTGAATAGAGGATATTCTATCTACGTTCTGATCACGTGGTCAAGGTAAAAACGTCTAACATAAAGAAGGGAAGGCTCCGTCGACGTAATGTAAATCCACGCTAGCCAATGAAGCAGTTCACGGGAGAAAGCAGTAGTAGTTTCCTGTTTCCCTTCTCATCAGTTAGAAGTTCTTTAGGTAAATTGCCGGTACCACGTGACTTTTTCAGCCTTGAACCCATATTTGGAATATCCTCCATTAGACGATACGCGCATGGACGAGCTTTATTAGACTAGGGGGAAAATTCAATATGCATTAGCCTGACGATAATGACACGCTCGCAAAGACCTTTAACGATTTGTTTTTATCACTTCTGCCAGTAAACCTTTATTGGCCATATGTCGCTACTTTGTTATAGCGACATACTTGTTCCTAATTGTATCCCGGCCTTAATGTATCAAAATACGGAGTTTGCTTCTGTACTATTCCTGAGCTCAGTTATAACGTCTAGAAATATAGGCCGGGATCCAGGTCATTTTTGTAAACAGTGAAAAGTTAGCAAAAATTCTGGCTTCTGATTGGTCAATCTCATTGCGATAACAGAGAAAAATCTACCTAGATCACGGTCATGGTGTGGAAACCGGCTATTCCAGTAATACTTTAAAAATTGCTAAAAATTGAATCCCATAAATATTGAAAAATATTGAATGGCAACTGTCGATAGCAGCAATATTTTCTAGATCTTCTCTGAGCGAAACATTTTCTCAATTGATGTCATTTGAAATAGTTACGTTGGAATTACCATATTTCGCTGTGATCGACATTCATCGTTCAGCCTCGTTCAACATTTATGGGATACAATTTTTTAGCACCTTTTTAATAAGCCGATTTTTAAACTATATCTTCTAGACACTATAGCTGCGTTATAGGCCTAGATTATATGTTGTAGAAATCGACTATCCCAGCAATACTTAAAAAAGTGCGGAAATAGTGAATCCCTTAAATGTACAACGATGTTGAATTCCAAAGAGTCATTTGCAGCGACATCTGCAGGATATTTTTTAAAGAAGAAAGAGACACGTGTAATGCACCGCTATAGCGTCTAGAATACATAATGTGGAAATATGCTATCCAAGCAGCGCTAAAAAGTTGTATCCCTTAAATGTACACTGACGCTGAAATCCAGGGAGCTGATCGCAGACACACCTGTGATATACTTTCAAATTTCAAAATAAACATCGTATTATTACAGCGGACTTGACGCCAAGCACACAAGTCAGATGTATGTTAATAAAATGTAAAAAAAAAAATGCTACAGCGTCTAGACAAAATTATAGCGCCTAGAATATATAGTGTGGAAATTGGCTATCCCTGTAATACTTAAAAAAGTGCTAAAATATTGTATCCCTTAAATGTGCAACGATGCTGCTGAAATATACAGATCGCAACGACATCTTCAGGATATTTTCTATAACTACAAGATATTGCTAGTCTATACAATGTAATACGAAAATCCTGCAGATTTCGCTCCGATCGACACTTGGGATTTTAGCAGTATCGCCGATCATTTATGGGATACAAATTTTTAGCGTTGTTTAAAACAACATATTTCCACACTAGGTATTCTAGACGCTGTAACCAAATCGTCATGAAGTTTTAGGAGATATCCTACAGATATCGCTGTGATCGACTCATTCGATTTCAGCATCATTTGAAATTTAAGAGATCCAATATTTTAGCACTTTTTAAAGTATTACTGGGATAGCCGATTTCCACACTATATATTCTAAGCGCTGTAGCCTGTCTTTTTTGTTATCCTCGGAGTAGATATAGATGAAGTCATTTGAAGCTGTTCCTAAACTGTGACCAACAACATATAAGGCCAGTTCATAATGTCACACGGAGTTGATTATCTGTACACGGCAATGGATAAAAAAAAAAAAAAAAAAAAAAAAAAAAAAAAAAAAAAAAATCGGCGCGCAGTTTTGTACTAATCATCGTGTAAAGATGATCTAACTCTGAGGCTAACGAAAAAGACAGGCTACCGCGGTGGGTCCGATTCTTCGTTTTTTACAGACCGCTGGATTCACGTGATGCTCGAATGCACCAATGAAGGTGCGCGAAAAGAGCATCACGTGACTCCAACGGTTTGTAAAAAAAGAAGAATCGGACACACCGCGGTAGCCTGTCTTTTTCGTTAGCCTCGATCCAACTCCGTGTGACTTTTAAACATCATGAACTGGCCTATTATGTCATTGGTCGCGCTAACACCCTCCCTCCTGCGTCCACCGTATATAGCGGCAGCTTGTACTGGAGACTGCTAAATGGGCTGCTATTGGTCAAAATCAAGAGAGAAAAGGGCAGAAGAGAGGGAAAGAACTCGTTTTTTTGGTATCTAGTTTTTCACACCGGAAGATTGACATGTCTGTTCCTCTCCTTTCATAACTTCATGGTGGTGAAATAAGCCAAAGCCCCCTAAATATTTGAGAAAGTCTTGGCACGCGTCACGAAAACATCACACAAAGCAGGCAAAGCAAAGAAACAAAATCATTCATTGGCTCGTGAATATGAACGAGCCAATCAATGATTTTTCTTCTTTGTTTTGCCTGCTTTATGACGTTTTCCTGACACCTGTCAAGGCTTTCTCCAATATTTAAAGGGCGTTGAATAGGCCAGGATCAAGATAGATTTTTCGCTATTATGGTGTTATTACACGAGGGGTCAAAGACGCTTCAGATTCCAGGCGTCTCCATGTATTCCTATGGCTCCAGGGGAGTCGCTTGGAGCGCGAGCGTCTTTTTTCTGTCGGAGCATCTTTGACGCCCGAAACGAGGCGAGTCGCCAGTAACAGTCAATCATATGCTTGGAAATCTGATAATAGAAAAGCCTTTTCCGAAACAGCCAATGAAATGCTAGGAAAAGACGGACCGTGAGGCGGCTGTTGTCGCTAGACGCCTGGGATTCCAAGCGTCTTTGAGTCCTCATGTAATAACACCATGAAGCGTCTTTGACCCCTCGTGTAATAACACCATTAGCAGGATGAGATTGATCAATCAGACGTCTGCATTTTTCCGAACTTTTTGATGTTTGCAGTTAACACCGAAAAGCCTGCAAGGATAGAGGCTACTGATTGGTCAATCTAATTTTACTAACAGAGAAAATTTTTTCTGGATCCCGGACATTAACTTTGGTTGGTTAAAACAATTTTGAATAAAATCAAATCAGGAAGCCAATGTTTGTTAACTTTTCTGGTTAGTTTAATTGAAATCTTCCTCGTCTATTACTGAAAACTGAGTTACCATATTTTGGACAAAAAACTGAATATGAATACACGACTTGTGCATATCTCACCACTCTAACACAGTGTTGCAGATGGGCCAGAGCATAAAATAACATGTAAAGTAGGCGACACTAGTGTCGCCTAGTACCACGATATTGTCGCCCAGTGATAGAGTATGGTGCCGATAACTTTTTAAAAAAATAGGTTAATGATATAAGCTGACTCTTTGACTCAGGAGATGATAAGAATGGCAACAGATGTCATAGCAGTAAAAGAAAACAGTTACAAAATGCTGTTTGTTTTGCTATCCAAGTAGATGGTTCTATTTAGAAATGTGGAGTTGATAACAAATTTGTTAGAGCACGGGTTTTTTCAAAAGAACAGGACATAGAATGAGTTTTTCTAGGACAATGTAAATTCAGTAAGCGAGGAGCAGAAGGCTTCGTGGATTTTGTCAAGGTTGTATTTGGTAATTTGTGCACTGAGAATATCGCAAAAAATAAGTTTACAGGCTTAACAATAAGTGGGTAAAGGAAAATACAGGCAAAAGCAGCGGTCTCTGTGCTCTTATGAAACGGAACTTGGGTAAAGACTAACTTTGCGATTGATGCTTTGCTCAGGTCTTACTTAACTGTGTCGGAGTTGGAATCATCAAGCAACATTTTATCGAGTTTCTGCTCTACGCTTTAAAGTGCTTGAAGAAATATCCTGAACAGAAAATCAAAGTGCCTTTTGTTTCTCTGCATATTTTGAAGTCAGTTCGTGAAACACTTAAAAAACATGGCAAAAGCAGTACGGCACAATTTTTCTCTCATGCAAAAAACATTGAGAAAACATTGTGAACCATCAACCCTACTCATCAAAACTGAACAAACTTCTGCTCGCGGGTTTATTCGATTATAAATAGATTTTTAAAAAAAAGTGAATAACACCTGGCTTGCCTAATGCTAGATGTTCTGATACACTTTGAAAACCTTGAGACAGACAGTCAAAGGTCTTTCATTACACTGCCTGATAAAGAATTGATATAGAATTTGTCAAAGAAATTTTTTTACAAATTCTCTGACGATTATCAAAAATGAGTAAGTTCTGAGGGATACGAAGAACAGTTGGTGGAAATAAATGAAAGCAGTAAGTGGAAGAAAATCCTCAGAGATGCAAACACAACTCTTTAGTTTCTACCAAGAGATGCTGGTGTGCAGTGAGAAAAGAAACTATATTGAGTTGTAAAGAATTTGTTTCTCAAAGATTGGAAGAGGATAAAGGGAGCCTCTCCTACAGGATACATGCTTTGTTAAATGCACGAAGACGAAGAGAGGTGCAGCCCACCTTGATGGTGAGAACATTTTTGGTAAAGACGAAGTCGCCTATTTAAATGATGGCTTTTGTTGCGCATCTGAAAATCTGCGTCCTTCTCATTGACAGCAAGACTATTTTTACTTTAAGGCGTCTCAACCTCACTCTGTTTTAAACAAATTGACGCTGTCAAAGTTTTCTTTGACACCTCACAATGTTGCCACATGAAGTTGTTGGCACATAGAGTTGTGTCCATACCAGACCTGCCAACTTTTGAAAATGAGAAATCGTAGCACAGAATATTGAAATTAATCTGGAGGTTGGTTGGTTGGTTTTTTGTGTTTCGGAGCCATCTTTTGACATACGTAAAAGGAATAAGGTTTAAGTCTTTCAACTCAATATAGTAATTTTTTTCCTCTGACAATTTTTATACGATAGTTATAAGTTTCTTCTCGTTTTGCAGCATTTTTTTTTACATTTGTAAACGAAGCCTAGTTCCAATTTTTTAGCTCAGTGCAGTAAATTTTGACGAAATTCTCGAATTTTTTTCCCCGCGACCATTTTAGGATATTCGCAATTTTCCCCCCACAATCGTAATTCACATTTTTCTATCACAATTCTTTGTTGAAATCTGCACTTTTTACTATGAACTTTTGACGAATTTTGTGTTTTTTACCACACAAAATTGAAATGTTTAATAATAATTCGTAAATTGAAATGTTTAATAATAAACAGTACAAATCAGCGATTTTGCACACTATTTCAAATCTTGCCCCTCAAAGATCCCCCCCCCCTCCCCCTATCCAGAAATTCTTAAAATGGCATCCCTGTTTCTAAGGAAGGGAATTCCTGTATAAATATTTACAGAAACACGATTCACTTGTGGTTGATATACATAAAGAGGGTTTTATGTTAAGAAGTTTGTTTTGCAGCCCAGATTTTTTTTTTTTTCCATGAGCATTTTTTAATGTCCGAATTTTCGGATTAATGACAAATTTTTTAAAACTTTCGGAAATGAATACTTTGAAATTTTAAAACAGAATCATTCCTGAAAAATATGCTGCGCGGGATAAAAATCGCAATTAGAAACAAAAAGTGCATTTTTTTTTTTTTTTTTTTTTTTTTTTTTTGCAAAAAATCGTAGTTTTAGACCGATTTTCGTAGCATCGTAGTTTATAGGTCCAAATCGTAGCAACTACGATTTTTTCGTAGCAGTTGGCAGGTCTGCCATACATACAACGATTAAATTAAAAAAAAAAAAAAAAAAAAAAAAAAAAAAAAAAAAAAAACAGTCGGAACTAGTATAAAGAGAAGCCTTAAACTCAAGGATGTTCATTGCTCTTAATGGAATTGGAACAACTTCTTATGATCCAAGACCTGTTATTGCAAGGTTCCTAGTAAAAAGTAGAATATTTCTAGATAAAGAAGCCTATGTGAAACAAGAATTTGTCAAAAAATGCTTTGCTAAAGACAGTTACTTGTAAAATAACTTAACGAATATCATTATTATTGTAGGATTTTGCAAACATTATAAATAATTAATAAAGTTTTTAAAAAAATTACACGAACAAAATCGCTCTCTCTACCTGCTTAATTCTACTATTTTCATAAGACAGTCCCAGACTTGTATAAAACCAAAAACTTTCTGCGCACATAAATATTGGGTCAAAAACTTTTGTAAATTAATTTAACGTTTAATAAAGTAACGTGTTTTATTGTTTTGACGATATGAATTAAAATCAGTAGTTTTAAAATAATTACCTTTTAAATAAAAAATTAATTAATATTAATTAAAGAATAATTATTTCGGTTAAAAAATAATAAACTTAAAAATCCATGGTAAGAAAGGTGAATTCCTGTCAATTATTTTGTCAATGCTTTTAGTAACAGCCCAATCCTTAATATTGTGACCTCTTCGCACAAAATGCCAGTCACTCTGTTCACAGAAATAATGTGCCATTGCTTCTGAAACAACTGAATCACATTTTCTAGGGAGACGTCCATTCATAGTTATTATCATTAAAGAGACCAATCAGTTTTTACCGCGACCCTTTGACGAAATTCCCGTTTTTTCCTGCAATCTTTTAACGAAATTCGCGCTTTTCCCGCGGCGTTTTGAAGAAATTTGCGTTTTTTTGCTATTCTTTAGCGAAATTCGCGTTTTTACCTCGCGATTCTTTGATGAAATTTGCATTTTTTTTCGCGATCTTTTGACAGAATTCTCGCTTTTTCCCGCTATGCTTTTACAAAATTCGTTTTTTTTCCTGCGCTCCTTTGACGAAATTTGCACTTTTTCAGCGATTTAATGAAATTCGCTTTTTTCGCGATCATTTGGCGAAATTTGCGTTTCTTATGGTCTTTTGACGAAATTCTCGCTTTTTCCGCGACCCTTTGATGAAATTCGTGTTGTCTTTTGCGATCCTTTGAGGGATTAGTTTTTTCCGCCGTTCTTTTATGAAATTTGCGTTTTTTTCGCGATCCTTCGACAAAATTCGGCCTTTTTCCGCTACGCTTTTAGGAAATTTCTTTTTTCTCCTGCATTCCTTTCACGAAATTTGCTTTTTTCTGCGATTCTTTGGCGAAATTATCTTTTTTACGATTTTTTGAAGAAATTCGCGGTTTTTCCGCGGTTTTTTTGACGAAATTTGCGGGTTTTTTTTGCTATGCTTTGACGAAATTGGTGATTTTTTCTGCGAACGATTGACGAAATTGTTTTTTTGTTTTTTTACGGAGACCATTTGTTGAAATTCGTAGTATTTTTCAGTGATTTTTTTTATGTCTGAATTTTCGGACTGATGGCCGATTTTTTTTTTTTAATTTTCGGAACCGAACGCCTTAAATTTTCGGAGCAGAATCTCCCATGGCAAACAATAAATAAATCATACATAAAATTGTGCTATTCTTTGACGGAATTATTTTTTTTTACGATCCTTTGACGAAATTCGCCTGTTTTTCGCAATGCTTAGACGAAAATTGGTGATTATTGTTGGAAATCTGGACAAAGTCTTGTCCCCCAAAATTTGTCGTCTGGTTTGTTCGGAAGTTATATCGTTCCGAACCAGTTTTTATTTTTCCATTTCGGTCGTAAAGGCACTCTCTTTTAACTGTAACTGTATGCATATTTTTATTCCAGTTTGATGTACTCAGTAAGTATATTTAGTGTGAAACAACTCCATGGAGTGTGAGGTGTCGTGATGGAAGTAATGTAATGGAAGGACCATGGAGATGGAGTTTAAGGTTACTCCTTGCTATAGCTATAATATGCCAATATGATTCCCAGCAAAAGCTGGAGGTGTATGTATATATCTTTATTATTTAAGTTTTTAAAATTCAAGTTGAATTTAATAAATGAACTGTTATTTTGAAATGAACTGTTTCGTCGACTGTGATTTATACTTTAACGCCACACCAAATGACCTTAAAACCTGCGTATTTATAACTCTGCTTTAATTATAACAGCTGCTATTAATTATAATCTGCTTTAATTATATATTTCTGCGAAAGACTGACGAAATTGGTTTTTCTATCGGCGACCATTTATTGAAATTCCCAATATATTTTAATGATATTTTTATGTCTGAATTTTCGGAACCGAATGCATTAAATTTTCGGAACAGAATCACCACTGCCAGACAATAAATAAATCGTACACAAAATTGGCGAACATTTTTCATTTTTCGATATTTAAAAAAAAAAAAAAAAAAAAAAAAAAAAAAAAAAAAAAAAAAAAAAGTTGCAAGAACAAAAATTACGTTTCTCTTTCTAAAAATCGCGGAAAACTTTCCGCGCACGGCGTGCGTCTATATTATACAACTCTGGACAGTCTTTTGTATTAAAATTTTAAACCATTGTACCTGTTATTGTAGCATTTTGGAAATATTTTATTGATACAGTTTGATTTTTTAAAACATAAAGAGTAAAATCTGATTCCTTGTTTAGTTCCAGTCTTTACAAAATACTTGTAAAAGTCAAAATATGTTTAACCACTACAATTATTATTCATTTTATATTTTGGAAACATGTTATAAAATTTAACATAGTAATTTTATATTATTTTTAAATTTGAAGATTTTCATCCATCAAGAGGGAAGTATGTTTCTTGATTAGTTCAACATTGGGTCTAAAACTATACACTGTAAAAAAAAAAAAAAAAAAATGCCAGTTTTCCGGTAGAAATCGGAAAAATAGTTGCCCTTATCGTACCGGAATAATTTCCAACCCAGCTGGGAATAAAATCCGTAGAATACCGTTTTACTGACTATTTCCTTATTTTTACGGATTTTTTCCGATATTTCCTATATTTTTCCTATATTTCCGATGCCTACCGGAAAACTGGCAGTATTTTTTTTTTACAGTGTAGTTAAGATACTATTTCACGAACTATTTAACGATACAAGTCAAATTTATTTTTGAATTTCAGAGTTTATTCTAGGCTCCAATTACCTAAGTAGTCTGATACATTATGGTTATGAACAAAAGCAAAGTGTACAAAATAATAAAAGGTAAACAATATGTTAACGTGAATTTAAGTGATAATTTTCTTATATAAAGTTTTAATTAGGCATACGAGTTTGGTAGGTTAGATGTGATGTTTGGTCCTTTACTAACATAACTATTAAAAATTTGTACGAATGAGAATGTAGCCTCTTTCATTTTACCTAACTAGAAATAAAGCGGTTTAGATGTTTCAATGACGATTTTGTAGTTTACTAACCAGCAACAGAAGTACACTGTAAAAAAAAAAATACGACCAATTTTCCTGTAGGAATCGGGAAAATAGCTGCCCTTATCGTACCGGAAAATTTTCCGACCCAGCTCGGAATAAAATCCGTAAGAAAAAAAGGAAATAATCGATAAAACGGTATTTTACGGATTTTATTCCGATTTTACGGATTCTATTCCAGCTGGGGATCTATTCTGATGTGGTAGGAATGCTGAAACCGGTCGGGAAGAGCCGCCTTGGCGATTATTTGCTATTCTGGTGTAGTAGAGTCGAAATTTCGCCGGTCGGAGTGGGTTGCTTTTTTTCCGACTACTACCAGGTGGCCGAGATCGCAGTGGGTAGGGTTCGGAAAGAATTTTTGCTCTGTTTGGAGGGTTTGGGCGCTTGTTTAATATTAAAAAATAGAAAGAGGGCATAGTTTTTCAATTACCAGGGGTCGTAAATATCATGATTTCTTCAAACATATAAAAAATATCCAATGTTTTTTTATATTTATCAGATATTTTCAAAATAGTCAACTTATTGATAATTATAAATATTTTCAGACTTAATATAAATAAGAAATTAAAATATATTGCAGTTAGCATGATAACTTAATAAAATATTATTCTAAATGTGTGTTTTTTTCTTTTTTGCTTCTCTTAAGTAACAAAATAGTAGATCAACTAATTAAAAACAGACCCAATTTGCTTAAAAAAAAAAAAAAAAAAAAAGCTATAAGATTTAGTATTAAGAAAATTTTGTTCTATAAAACACAATTTGAAATACAAAATAATTTGTTTTAATTTAAAAAAAAAATGAACGTAATTGTAATTTTGTTGCTTTTTCAATCTCATAATGTGTTGTGCATTTTAAATTGAGGTAAACCAAAATTAGAAAAGATCATTTTAAATGAAGATGTAAATAACTTATCTAAATTAGATAGTTTATCTTTCAATGGGTGTCGTAAGAAATATTGTCTGACGTAATTATTGTCATCTAAAAATTCAGCTTCAAACGTAAAGTTTCTTTTTAGAGAGAGGGTGAGGGTGGGGGTGGGGGCAAAAGTCACTATCAGAGCAAAAGTTCTATATCTACAGAACGACACCGTTAATAACAGTCGAAAAATTCATTTACACTTGTTTTCACTGAAAATATCAAATTTTGAAATAAAATATAAAATATCGAAAGTATGAAACGTCTTGACATTTTGAAAGAAATATCGGATATATATCATGGTATATCTCAAGGATAAGCTATTTGATTTCTAAATATACCCATATAAATAAATATATATATATATATATATCACCGAGCCCTGTTAATTACAAAATACTATTTTCTTACTTAAAGCTCTTTTACAGGTTCTTTAAAAGTTCTTTGACTCGGAAATCTGTGTATTCTTTTTTTCTTGCAAAAAATGTCAACTAATTTACTTACAAATTTAATTCAGACCGAAAAAAAATACTTTCATTTTACATGGAAAGGTTTAAAGTTTAAACATGGAAACATTTCTGAAATAAAAGCTTTTATTTCGGCCTTTTAAACAAACCAAAAGTTTCGGCAAAAAGCCAAGACAGTTCACATTTTTTTCTGTATAATATTAAAGCTGTTCTCAAATTAAAACTCCCTATTTTCTGACACATTCCTGAAATAATTTTTATTCGAAAACGCAGAAAATTGCTCGATGTTGTTATTCAGAAACTGCGAACTCGAATAGCATATACCATTTTTCGATAAAGGTAAAGGATTCTCCAGCAAATGCGGTCAAAGTAGGCATTTTGAACCGAAATTATGAAAGTGACTCCCGATAAAGGTCGTCAAAAGATAACAATTGCTTATAACTCAAGATAATACATTTATATACTTCAAAAATAAAAATAAATAAAGGCGCTTTTCAATTCCTAATCACTTCAATTGTCATATCTGCTAATTTCATGCTTTTATGTTTTAAAATTAGTCTGTGTATGTACAGGGCCTGGTGAAACAAAAGAGCAGAGGACGAAGGCCTGGTATTCATTCAATGCCCCTTCCTATGCTGTCACAAAAAATTAAACGTGTTCTATGTCTTAAAATACAGATATGGATATATAAATGCATATTTAGATAAATATATTACTTGTGTTTAATCTTTCCCGACTCCAATAGCACAAAATATGCAGTATAATTTGTACAAGATCGAATTAGATTTTAAATATTATCTCTGTAAAATTTGTTCACCAAGTTCGGCACCCCCTAAAATCAAAGAGGTTCAGTGCCACGGCCCAGTTGGAAGGGTTTTTTAATCAGCCCCTGTGTTTGTGTTCCAAAATTTTGCGTTGTTGAGCGAAGAAAACATATTTTAGATCCGTTTCACAATAATAATAATAATAATAATTTAAAAACATTTTATTATTTGTTTTTACATTTAATGATTTAATTGATTCTAATTATATTTTTCACAAAGAACCAAGATTTTCAGTGAATTGATAAAGATACAACAATAATTTTTCATTAGCATATTTAGTTTTTTTTTTCTTTTTTTTTAAATAAGTAATAAAACTCATTGATGATCTCTGTAAGTATTTAAAATATTAATAAATAAAATTAAGCGAAAATAAAATTTGAGAGACTTTCCTTAGAATACTTTTACTGTCACGAAAATAATTAAATCGTGGAGAATTTATAAATTAATTTAAAAAGGAAGGTGGGAGACATTTAAGTACAAAGCTAAATTAATATACTTATTATATATGCATATATTCTTTAAGTTTATTGTAGATTTGAGATTAAGAACAATTATAAGCAAATCTAGATTTTTTTAAAATAAAGGTAAAACTAAAGTATATTTAAATATTCGGCCTAATTTATATTTTTTTTTTCAGTACTGGTGTGATAAATATAATTAATTTAAAATAAAAGTGGTCTAAAGATGCAAATAAATAAAAAGTTATTTAATGTTTATTATTATTTTTTTTAATCCATTATGTATTCGGCTTCAAATATATATGTAGAGCTTGGTAGAACCTACAACAACCCCGCCCCCCCCCCCCTTTATTTTTCAAAAATATTTTAAAGTCTGAAAAAAAATCTGTCTATTTCACCATAACATTTACTAATCATTTTCTGATATTAAAATAGAACAAAGTTTCTTTCAAAAAATTGATTCAATAATAATAACAAATAGTATTTTATGCATAATTAAAAATACAAATGGACATTTTTTCTTAGGCCAGGAAATTTTAAACAGGTTACAGGCACGCACACGCTGGTGTAAAACAATGGCATTCATTCCTTCAACTCTTTTTTTTTATATAGATAACCCAAACATTCTTTTCCTTTCACGTAAATAACAATAACACTTGACAAAGCAAGACAGCTGTTTCCCTCTCCCAAATAAATAAAAACACGTGAGCGCTTTCATCTGATTGGCTACAACTGTGTCCGATCGCACGCAGGGGATATTCTGCGTTTCATCCTCCACTGTGGTATAACGAGGGGAGACCAGAATAGCTCATCGCCCGGCGGTCGCTATGAGACTGCGATCCCGATCCCGATTCGCGGTATTTACTCGATTACACCAGAATAGACGCCCTGGTTCGGAAATTTTTCTTGTACGATAAGGGCAACTATTTTTCCGATTCCTACAGGAAAACTGGTCGTATTTATTTTTACAGTGTACAATAGACATAACTAATAAGATATAAAAGTTTGTCAGTCAATCAATATTCTTAGTATTTGGTTTGCAGTTATCAGGAGTAGGGGTTGATTTATGAACATTTATTTGGAACAACAGACTAAACCGTTTGTCGCCCAGTGAAAATTCCTTAAAATATGCTCTGAGATGGGCTACTTTTTTTAATTCAGATCTTGATTGGAAACACTTTTTGAAATTGTAAAATGCGCCTTATTTAATGACATATTAATTAAGGCGAAAACAAAGGGAATTTTACCTTTTATAATAAGTGATAGCAATCAAGAAATCTGAATTTTTTTAAAAAAGTAGCCCACTGGTTCTCTGTTATGACCATGATTCTAAGTGCAGTTGGTTAAATTTGAGTATATGGGTATTAGAGAAAGCAATAGTAGCCCACCGTGGATGAGTGGATAAGACACCATGCCGCTAATCGCTTGAGAGCGTAGGTGGTAGCAGATTCGAATCCCGCCATGATCCGCATGTGATATGATGTATGTGTTCAACAAAACAAACAAACAAACAAGCAAGCAATAGTGAAAGGTACAGTTGGCATGGAAACAACGACTTCTTTAATTCGTATAGAAAATTAATGAATAGTAGTTTACTACTATTCATTAAGTCATTGACTCAAGTTTAAAATGTAGGCAAATGGTCTGGAAATATCAATGGCTCCCATCTAGTATTTCACAAAAGTAATTTAATAGATTCACATGATGTATAACTTGATGCAACTGTTAGCTAATGAAAATTCTGCAACAAGACTTATGTAAGGAGATCTTTTGAATGAATAATTCAGAATTCTGAGAACAAAACGAAGTTCTTAAGGGCTCCTCCTCCCCCCCCCCCCTCAAAAAAGGAAATACAATAAAAAGATATAAGAATTTGGATAACTTCAATATGTCTGTGACCTTTTGTCAGAGTTCAAAAAAAGAGTCTGGGTATTAAAAAAAACATAAAACAAATTTGAAGAATGATAAGACTATAGATTTCAGGCAATTTTTAACCGAAAAATATTTAATCCTAATGTATATGCGGCTTTAATAATAGACTATTAAAGATAATCAATTTAGGGGAAATTTTATAGTAAATTAATATCCTAACATTTATGCAAATAGGTATGGATAAACAGACTTGAGTAAAATTACATATTTATTCTTTCTTCTTTATAATACGATCTAAATGAAGAGGAAGTTATATGTACAGTTTATAGCTTTAACTTTTTAGATTTTTTTTTATATAAAAAATGTTCCTTTATTATGTCTAGAATTGCTAGATTTACAGATCTTCGATTCTTTAGATGCCTGCGGGGTTTCATTCTCAGATTAACCGTAGGTATTTGTAAAGGTAAATTTATTTTGCAAAACCGCCAGCAAAAAAAAGTTAGAAAAATCAATTAACTGACAGACTAACTGTAAATATATATTTTATTTCGACTCTGTTTTTTACTAAATTTTCATCTTTCGGAGAAAATGTTAAGGAGATATAAATTGAGAAAGACAGATACTTTGAAAGAAGAAATTGACTTTCCTTACTTTTAAATTAGTAATCACTTTAAAAAATGAATGATAGGTAAGCAAAATTTATACTATTGTGTTTGCTCCCTGCTTATAAAGGCTAATCAAGGACTAATTTTAATTTGAGCTAGTAGAATTATTTCAATTATATATAATTTGTTTTAAAAAAAGAACTGATATCTACTAAAAAACAACTTTTCAAAAGTAAAAAAAAAGCCAAGCAAAAAAAGAAAAAACGAAAAAAAAGAAAAAAAAAGGGTGAAAGTTGTGGCTAAAAAATAGTGTGATATCAAATTTCCAAACTTATATTATGGTACTTATTTCATATTTTCCATTAAAATTTTACCATATGTAAGTCGAGTGCCTAAGTATGCGTTGATAGAAAGCCTTTTCTCCTGTACTAAATACATCATAACGTGTTTCTTAAAATTATTTTTTTTTTAATTATGCATGATGGGCTTGGCGGCCATCTTTCCATATTTTACACAAATTTCTAAGCACTGAAGCTCGTAACATACTTGCATTATTAAGAATTTCGAACTTCTAGTTTTAGCTACAGACAGATAAATTAAGAAAGTTTTTTATTTTGAAAAAACAAATTGATTTTTACTGCTTTAACTAATTAATTAACCCCCCTCCTAAAAAAGAGAATCATAAGATGAAACCTGAAGTTACTTCAGCTTTATTTTAAGACACAAATTTTTAGGCACTCATTTCCATAAATAAAAGAATAAAATGTTTACTTTAGTAACAATTTCGAACTTCCAATCTTAACAATGAACTTGTGTGCTTAGAAATTTGTGTAAAATATGGAAAGATGGCCGCCAAGCCCATCATGCATAATTTTAAAAAAATTAATTTTCAGAAACACGTTATGATGTATTTAGTAAAGGAGAAAAGGCTTTCTATCAACGCATACTTAGGTACTCGACTTACATATGGGAAAATTTTAATGGAAAATGTGAAATAAGTACCATAATATAAGCTTGGAAATTTGACACACTATTTTTTAGCCACAACTTTCACCTTTTTTTTTTTTTCTTTTTTATCGTTTTTTTTTTTTTTTTTTTTTTTTTACTTTTGAAAAGTTGTTTTTTAGTAGATTATTATTACTATCGCATTATTATTTTTTATAAGTTTTCTCTCTCTTTTTTTCAATTACATGTTTTATTTTTTTTTTCTTTAACTGCCTATATTGTAGTATTATCAAGATGCAACGTCTTTTTTTTTGGGGGGGGGGGGGGGGCTTTATATTGGAAACTGGTTTAATGATTCGAGAATACTGGTCGTAGCTGCTTTTGATATTTTTCATTAAATGAAAATGAATAAAGTTCAATTCACTAAGACTCTATCTTTTAAACATATTCTTTAACCTATCTATCTCTTTTTTTTTTTAATAATGTGCATTATTTATTTAATTTTCTCATTTTATATGCTTATAAGTATAGCTTTCTTATTTATAGCCATACAAATTATAAACGACAAAAATTATCTTATTGCCAAATAAAATATTGTTTATTTATAAGTAAGATATATGATATGCTTTTGTTTTAATAAAAATATTAACTTATTTAAAATCATGTAAGGTTCATTCCGTCAAAATTTCTTTTCACTCACAACATATAGGGCAGATAGATGTGCCAATAATGGACACCCTTAAGGAATTTCTTTGAAAAATAAAAAAAATAAAAATAAAAATAAAAATAAAAAGTAATAGTTATATTTATTATTTTCCCGTTGTTTCAATATTATATTAATCTATCAACAGTATTTGACTATTCTCATAGTCGCATTTTCCAATCTGAATCAACATTTAATTGTACAGAAAACAGGGTAATTTCTTCAGAGATGAATGATATTTAAGATAGAAATAGACAATTAACAACTTATGTAATGGGGTGGGGTTGAGCCCCATGAGCCCCTCTTTCCCCTATGCAGTTAAACATTTTTTCTCTGCTTCCCCATTGGTTTGATTCATTGCCAGATTATAAAATATGCAAGGCTTTTTTAAAATAATTTACTTACAATATCAAAAATTTTATTGATCGCATGAAATTAATTAAAAGCAGCTATAAAAATTTCGTTCGTATTACATTCTGGTAAATGCAATTTAAAAATTGAATTCGATTACTTAGGTTTTCAGTTAAATCAGAAGATCCTATGCACTATGAATATTACTGAAATCTCACTCTTTGTATTGTCCATATAAGGTATATTTTGCTGGAAATTGACTATTTAAGCATTCCAGTGATGGACAATAGTATTAAAGCTTTAAAAATAAATTAAATTTTATAAATGGTCATTAGTACATAAAATTCAAAGTTTTGTATCACTAGCAAAATAAAAACATGCTAATTTTTCAAGAAAATAAAGAATATGTAAATTTATTAAGCGAAATTTATTAAGTGATGTTAGCATGCTCTTAGCATGTTCATTAAGATTTTCACTGAAAAAGAGTGGAACCTCAAAAGATTATTTTCTGCTTCCTGATTGGTTTGATAAAGATCGTTAACAATAATTCAGATTATAAAAGATGAAAAGAGGAGTTATAGAAAAAAAAAAGTTAAATTTTTATGGGTTATTTTTTTTTACACCAAAAACTTTGAAGGATGTCCTTTACTGGCACATCTTACTATATTTATTTTTAAAATTTTTGTACAAGCCTTTTATGTATTTTTCATTTTGCTCTTCTCTTTTTTTTTTTTTTTTTTTCCAATTAATACTTTTTATGAGCTTAGAATTTATACATTTTGCACTTAATTTGTGTTTGGTGATAAGTTTTTATGAAATATTGTTTCGGGGAAAGGGATAGAGCACAAAGTTTTGTGCACAGGTGCTGAACACTACTGGTACGCGCTTGTATTTACTGTATTATAAATCTTAAAAAATCAATAAATTAAGCATGTTTTTATAAACATGTTTTATATGCAGTTATAACACAATCATCACAAGTTTGGAATGTGTCAAAAATCATGATTTAATTCCATAAGAAGTTATTTAAAAGTATAATATTTATGCTTAAAACTGCATGCAAGTTTGTTTAATTGTCTGTTACTACTAATCTATATATTTTTCAGTGTTGTCTTATTTGAAAGTAGATAATTTAAAGCACAGTTGTCAATATAGAATGTTTTCTATGTTTTTGTTGTTGTTGTTTAGAGTTTTAGTATATTTTGTAATTATATTACTCAAGAATAAATGATAAATGTCCCAGTACTTTTGCAAGATGACGATTTGTTAATGTTATTAAAAATAAAATTATCCTTTATATTTTTTATTTGAAAAATTAAATGGTAGTATATTTAATACTCCAAGGAATACTCTAACAGTTCATGTAAAATTAATTTTACTATACTTAAAAATGAAATGAAAAACAACAAAAATTGTTAACATCGTCATCTTGCCCCGGTCTCCCCTTCTAAAAACTAGTAACGTCAGACAGTAAAAAACTGCAGAAAATCTTTCACTGACTCACAAAAGTATAGAAGTTCACAGTAATCTATGAATAGTTCAAACAGATCATACCTGGAATGGGGCTGAGACTAGGCCTCGAGTAGGGTGAAGCAGGCCTCGCCCTTTTCTCAGGTGTCCCATTATCCTGAAGAAAGAGAAAAAGAAAATTAGTTACACCAAACATAGAATAAATAACGAATTTGTTATTCGACAGTATAATTAAAAATGGTAATCTACAGTACAAAACCATTTATCTGGAAAGTTTGGGGTCAGATGTATTCCGGTTAACTGATTTTTCCAGTTAACTGGTTCGGCATTAAAGAAGCACCCATTTGATAAGTTTTGTTGAATATATGTGATTGTGACATTATTTCTGATTTTAAATTAATTATTACATTACTTGTATTAAGAGTACGATGCATGTAAGATCAAACGTTAATCAGAGTTTGAAAGAAGTTAATTTATGGGAATACCTTGGAAACATAAATTCCCCTGCATAAAAATAAAACATCTAAAATATAACTAAATATGTTTCCATTTGGAAAATACTAGATGTTGTCATCAAATTATATAATTGTTTCAAATAATGCATATGTTAAACTGCCAATATATGACACTTTTTTCTGAAAAGATTCTGAAATCAGTCTATTAGAAATATCATTCTGGATAACTGGTTTTCTGGTTAACTGGTTTCCGGATAAATGGTTCCATACTGTATTTAATTTTTTAATTAATTTTCAGTAGTGAAATTACGCTCGAAATTATTGAATATTTAATACGTGATTACATTGCTAAGCGTAGGACCAGCAGAGTGAAAAATGTCCAAGCCGGGAATCGAACCTGGAACCGTTGGAATGGAGCTCTCCAAGTGCTCTACCATTTAAGCTACGAGGACGACACCCAGTTTAGCATCTCTCACTCACAGGTAAAGGTAAGGCTGCAACTGCAGATCAAGATGGAATAATCCACATGAGAACACAATCCTGCGTCGAAGCATGAGACACAAATAAACACTTGACCTGCGTTTGCCGGAGAATTTGAAAAAGTTAAAATTCAAATTCTCTAAAACCGATTACAGCATCGATTAAAAGAAGGTTCCATCTCTAAGAAAGTATCAGGGGCCGCGCTAACCCCTCGCCAACACGCCAAATGCGAATACATCGTGAAATTGGCGAGAAAAAAATTATTATGGCGAAAAAGCTGGCAAATGATTTTTTATTGTCTCTTTTGTTGTGTAATCATGTTTTGGAACGTAAATGAATTTCTGTTTTTAGCGCGAGTTCACGTACGGCCGTATTATCAGTCTATATTCCTCCTCTTCTTCTCGGCCGGCCAATTAGAGGTGATTCTATTCAGATTTTTCCGAAAATTTAAGAAATTAATAACCGAAAATTAAAAAGAAAATCGGTCGTCTATCCGAAAATTCGGACATAAAAAATATCGCGAATTCCGACAAATGGTCGCCAAAAAAAAAATAATTTTGTCAATCGTTTGCAGAAAAATTGCGAATTTAGTCAAAGAATCACGGGAAAAACACAAATTTCGTCCAAGAATTGCAGAAAAACGCAAATTTCGTCAAAAAAGAGCGAAAAAAACCGCAAATTTCGTCAAAAATCGCGAAAAAACCCCGCAAATTTCGTCAAAAGATCGCGAAAAAAACCCGCAAATTTCGTCAAAAGATCGCGAAAACACCCGCAAATTTCGTCAAACGATCACGAAAAACCGCAAGTTCTACCAAAAGATCGGGAAAAAACACACAAATTTCGTCAAAAGATCGCGAAAAAAAAACTCAAATTTCGTCAAAAGAGCATAAAGCCTCGCAAACTTTGTCAAAAGATCGATAATACTTTTGGCTAATAACAGATAAATTTTGCTAATGATTTTCAAATTTGGCTAATGTGTTGGTGAATTAAGGTGTAAAAAATCATGATTTGTTTTTAAAAAATCAAAAAATCGGATTTTTTTGATTTAAATCAGATTTTTTTTATTTAAATCGGATTTTTTTTATTTTTTTCACTGTGTTAAAATATTAAACATCTACCAAGAATTAAGCATTTCAAAAATGAATAACCCTCCAATTACTAACATAATCTATGTTTTTTTGCTTTAATTAAAAAAATTTAATTATGTAATTATAGAAATTATAAAAAACTGCAAATTAAAAATTTCTTTAGTAACATACAACATTATGTTCATTAATATTTTGTAATAATTATGTAAACCAATATTAAATACTAGTACTTATTATTTAAAGTTATTGATAAATTGCATTTAATTTTAAATTGATGATACAGATTAAATTAATTATTAAACAATTAACTGTTTAATTAAGAACACAATCCACATTTTTGAAAAAGCGGTTGAAAAACAGGGGATAAATAATAGTTTGATAAATTCATAAAGCAGCCAGTAATTTTACACAGGTTCTAAAGCGTATGTATATGTATATCAAATTGATCAAAAATTGTAGCAATGTATACAGCAAACTCGCACATAATTTATAAATAGATTACAAAAATTGTATTTTTGAAATTTAAATCAGATTTTTTTCCCCCACAACATTAAAATATTTGAATAGCTACTAAATATTATAATTTTTTGAAGTTATTTGACATTTAGTTAGATGTTTTTTAAATGTATAATACTTCTTTTTACACAGTTTAATATGGTTATAATTAACAATAACAAATATTACATTTTTTACAAGTGATTTATTGATCATTTTCATTATTGATTATAATGCTTTTTCACACTATTTTAAAAAATCAGAAAATATGTGATTATCATCTGATTTAAATCAATTGATTAAAATCATTGACACTTTATTGCTATGTTTATTATATATAAAAGAATGAATAACTTGATTATTAAAAGGAAATTGTGGTATTGTAAGTTATATTAGATTTAAATATCATTTAAAAATCAAATGCGTTTTATGTTTGTTAGATAAAAACCATGCTTTTTACAAACTTAATGCACTTAAATTTTTCTCAATACTGAGGAATTACGCTTAGAAACAATTATTTAAAGCTTTGTTTTGTGTATTCATAAGTCACAGTACCTGTAGAAACTTTCCAAATTATGTTCATCTTAGATTTGAATACTTTTTTATGTCATTTTAAACATTTAGAAAATTTTTGATTTTAATCAATGATTTTTTTTAAATCACTTGATTAAAATCATGATTTAAATCAACTGATTTAAATCATGATTTAAATCAATGCATGTCCAGCATAGATTATGAAACACTTTCCAACACATTCAGAATAATGTAACAAAACGGCATCGTTTAGTAAGTTAAAATATTTCGTCTCATTCAACCCTATGGAAACTGATAACACATTTCAAAACCCAATATCAGCTGTTCCCATTTACAATTAGAAAATTATCCGAATTTTTAGCAGCTCTATATAGTATACTAGAAAGATGGCCCGTCAAAAATGACGGAAAATGAGATATAAAGATATATATAGATACAGCACAGTGAATAAGTTGCTAAAAAATATTTTGCCAAATTTTAAATTCTTGCCAAGGCCATTTTCTCTATCTCGTCAAAGCCCCTATACTGGAAAAGTACCTAAAGCACATTAAAATCCGGAAGTTAGGAAATCAGATAGTACATCGCCGTCTAGTGGCTGTTATTTTATTAGTAGCATCGGTACGAAGATGTTAAGACGTACATTACACTTTAAATTCTGAACCATAAGATTTTGAAAAAATACCTTAAATACGCGGAATTTAAATTAAATTGCTGTGAGATCGATTATGAAAGATTAATGGTTTTAAAAGGGAATGTCGCCAAATTAGGCAGCTATCGGCAAGTTGGCTTCCTATATGGCAACTTATTTTTGTCGCCAAATTTTGCGATATTTCTTCAAATTTGGCGATAATTTGCCAAGTTTGTCAAACTTTGGCGCTGTTGTGGTAACCCGTCATTAGTATTTTTCAACAATTGCTCATTATAATGAGGCGGTCCAGCCGGAATTGTGAGGGACACACAGAGACTTGGGTTTTATATAAATGAATATAGATTTCTATCTATTCACGACATGTATGTCAAAATTTAGTTCATTTAAGAGAGTATTTAGAGTTCATTTAGTCATATTAAGAGATTTCATACATTACTTCAGTTGAAAATTTCACTTCAGCCATTCCCTCTCATAAGGAGAACGGTACGTGAATACTTTTGTGCAGCCCTGTATAGGACGTATAGAATTTATAGAGGGCGAGTAACATAGAAAAAATTAATTAAATTTAAATGCGCCTACCGAATTTTAAACCGTACACTTCAGCCATGATGACTCAAAGACAGTACTGTAACCGATTTCTTTTGTGTGTGTCTGTAAATGAATAAAAAATGCCGTGAATGCCCTGTTCTAACGCGATCGTAGTGAAATTCAGTGTCTTATATCGGTTTAAATACATTTGAAATAGCGTCATGTCCTTAAAATACTCTGCAAGCGATTTTTCCCCCTATACCGTAATGGAATGGAATATTTTTGGGTTCCCCTTTAATTGAACTATTCATCCTACCTACTTCCTATACAATACCAAACATGCCTTGTTGACCCTCAATACCCTTTATCCATTTCATGAAAATCCGAGTCCATTTAAGGGAAGTTGAAAAGTGTTAAAAACAGCTCTTTGCTGGATCCCGACGCATAAATGGGTTTCTGAGCGTGCGCACGTTCTTTCTTTGAACAGGCATCCAATAGATGACTTTTTGATGAGAGTGAGATTGCAATGTTTAATTAATAACTAAGCTAATTATTAGAAATTTAAAATTCAAGCTCTCAGGTGCATCAAGAGATACTTTGGGCTAGCTTCACAAAATTTTCATCCTCGTACGTCCCGTAGATTTTACTAGTTATCGCACACAGACAGTGCGAAACTTCCGTTTATTATTATAGATATAGGTTAGCAAACTTTTCTACTATTTATGTAACACTGCGAAGTTTTCGCAGTGATCTTTGAATATATTTTCTAATACCTTTTTTAATTATTTTATAATTAACTGCAATTTTTTTAATCAGGCAGCTTGTTTTAAACGAAACAGGAGTGTGCTTGCTAATGCCTCTTCGCATAATAATACCTCCCGTCATCGTTGTGTCTTTTGTATGTGCACAGAAAAAGCGGACGTTAACATCCGATAGACGAGGGTGTATCTATAAGTTTCTGCCCTCACATAGAAATAATGGAGTGAAATTTATGAAATGGCTACATTGTACGAGTCCTTTTCTATATCTATAGAATCACCGTACGCAGTAATACATTTCTGTAAAGGGTATTTCGAAGAGAAGAGCAGGGGCGCCATTTCAGAACTTTCTTGGGGGGGGGGGGGGGGGGCAAAGTTTTTTTTGAGGACAGTGGCATAGCCAAGAGTGGGGTTTGGAGGGGGGGGGGGGATCCTCTTACCTCCGAACGAAAACCGATTCAAATTTCCGTTTTAAGCAGGTTTTCATCTTAGCAAGTATAATTTCAAAATACTGACTCAGATTTTCCGTTTTAGACAGTATTCCGTTATAGACAGTTTCCATTTTTACAAATATATTTAAGGCTTTTAAAACATCTTTTCTATAGCAAACCTCTGAAGAGCATAGGCACATTACATTTACTGCTAAACTTGTGAAAATGAAACCTGTCAAAAAAAAAAAAGAATTCTTTCGGAAACGGAAAAAATATCACGTTTCTATAAAAAACCATATAATTATACTTGCTACGACGGAAAACTGTCTAAAATGGAACTTTTTGCCTGACCTTTCGACTTCTTCTTTGCAGGTTTTGCTGCAGGGGTGGGGAGCTATTTCAAGAGGTCCTTGGAGAGGGAGGGTTGAACAAGTGGGATTTTGCCCACTTAACGTCTATCAAAACCATGGGATTCTTCCAGGAATATTTTTCAATTTTCGTGGAAGACTGCAGTATTTTTTTCTCTTTTTTTTTTGCGAAACTACGCGAAATCATTTCGCCAATCGACCGCGGAAAAAAAGTCGCAAATTTTGCCAACTGAACTTTGAAAAAATAGTCAATTTGGCAAATTAGTCGCGGAAAAATCATAATTTCCTAAAAGGACTGTGGAAAAATATTGCAAAGATCGTAGAAACAAACAGCGATTATTGTTAATCGGTTGCCGGGAAAAAAATCGCATATTTCAACATTCGGTCACAGAAAAAAATCAAATTTGCCCATCAGTCGTGCAAAAAAAAAAAAAAATGTGAATTTCGAATATCTATCAAGGAAAAATACGAGAATTTCATCAAAGGTTTCTGATAAAATCACGAATTTAGTCAAAGATTCGCGCAAAAAATTCAAGAATTTCGTCAAACGATCGCACAAAGCAATCGCAAATTTTGTCAGTCGGCTGCGGGGGAAAAAATGAATTTCAACATATGATCATAGAAAAGAATCACGAATTTCGTCAAAATATCTCGGATAGAAATAGCGAATTTCGTAAATCAGTCACAAAAAATATCGTGAATTGGTCACGATATTTTTAACAAATGGTCACGAAAAAAATTTCTGAATTCCGTGAAACGATCACGGAAAAAAATTGCGAATTTCGTCAAAGGGTCGGGGAAAAAAATTGTGAAATTCAATCGGCCACGAGATAATCAGCACACAAATATGGTCAACACGTCAAGAAGTTTGCAAATTTTGTGATCCATAGGGATAAGAAATTTTCACGTGTGATTTCCTGTCAGTAAAAAAATTCCTTAACCCCTAAACTGCCGACGAAATCTTGCGCGATCTCCAGCGCCTTACTTAAATCGCATATTTCTGAAATTAAAGAAGGTGCATATTAGTTTTCTGAAATTACAGTAAGAAAATGCACGTTATACTGTTATATATAATGACTGAGGGGGTGAAAATTGCCTCGCTATAATTGGAATTCGCCATCTCTTTAATAGATACATATGCATTTTCTAAAGACGCACATATACGTACGGGCAGTTAAGGGGTTAATAAAAGACGAATCTCTTCAGACTATGATCTAAATCCCACACAATTCAGAAATTTGCAAAACATTTTGTTTCAGGTAGAGTCTGCATTGGGTTGCCCAACCCGATTTTTCTCAAAACCGACACGATCCAATCCGCGGCACATATCGAGGCGGATTGACGTTTCTTTTTTTCGTTTCGGCAGAGGAGATTATTAAGAACATACTTATCATAGCAAACGCGGTAGCGTTAAGCTATAATATGATTAAGAAATAGAAAATGCAAACGACTTTCTTAAATTTCTGGCGAATAAGTTGACGTACGACAATGATTTTTCTTTTGAAAGATAGAACTCGACGAGACGAATAAACTGATAGCATTTAAAAAATTACTGTAGTTTTCGGTAGTTTTTTATTTAACCTTAAACGAAAAAATGAAGACACAAAATTCAACAAAGTGTAGCTAACGTTCCAGTGGGTCGATTAACTTCGTTTTTGTTTTATTTTGATTCTCTTGTTAAAACTTAGAATAGGTTTTTTTTTTCATCTTTGTATGTTTGACGGTCGCTGAGAAAATCGAATTTGTCTTTTATAATGTCTCCATAAAATTATAGAAATCTCTCCTTTTCATTTTCTAATTTTCTAATTTAATAACTTATTTCGTGTTGCCACTCCCTAAAAAGCAGTACAATAATTAAAAAAAAAGGATAACACGTGTACTTTTGTTTTCATAAGTCAATAAAAATTGAAATTCAACTGACAGATTTTTGTATTTTTGCAACCGACGTCAACCTAAGCAGATAATGCATAATTTTCATAAATATATATATAAACTTTCTTGATTAATATTTTGAACTGGAGTAATAGACACAATGGAGCACAAACGAGTGGATAGGAAAAAAAAACCAGGGTGAATCCCAAGCTTCTGTTCAGAAGCTAAATGTAAGTTTTTTTTAATTATCATCATAACATCCTGACTTACACAAGCGATAGGTATGCAGTAATGTAAATACTTCACATACTAAGCATACCTTAAAAAATACCATTCCATCTATTTTAAATAAGGAAGAGATGTCATATACGCACCAGAGTACATAACTGGCGCGATAATGCATTATTTTGCCTGATACGGTAACCGAGCTATTGTTGTTTATTTATCAATTATTTTTTTATTTACTTTTATTTTATTTATTAAAAGTATATAAATTGTTTGGTTCTATAGTTATTAATTAAACTTTTCATTATTTATAGTTATTTCTTTTTAAAAAAAATAGAAAGTAATTTTAAATATATCTGTAACTGCTATTCGAAAACGAGGTTTTCGTTAAATTGGCGTCAGAAAAAAACGCCGCGCCAAACCCGTTGTGTATATGACATCTGTGCCTTAAATAATTAGGGTTTCGTTTAACTTTAGGTACTTTTGCTGGAGATATTGTCGAAAATGTACAGCAAAAAGATAGGGTACTACTTGATTATCCCGTCGACCAGTTTCGACAAACTATTCGTCAAATGATACAAACTGACATAATTTTTATTTTAAATAACGGAAGAATAAACAAATTAGTAAAACATTAATAAAAATACTAGGAACAGATGTCATATTCGCCCCATATTGGCGCGATTTTTTTCTGACGCCAAATCATATAGGCAAAGGGTACTTAACTTGCGCCAAAGTGTCGTTATTTTGCTTGATGTGGTAACCCGGATTATGTTGTTTATGCTGTTGATGTTATCGCCAAATTGGCAACCGAAAAAAATCGCGCTAATATGGGGCGAATATGACATCTGTACAAAATACTAATAAAAACTTGGGCACAGATGTCATATACACAGATGTCATATTGGCACGATTTTTTCCGACGCCAATTTGGCGAAAACATCGTTCATATATCATCTATATCCGGGTTACCATATTAAGTAAAATAACGACACTTTGGCGCCAGTTAAGTACCTAGTGCGTATATGACACTGGTGGCGTCAAAACAATCGCGCCAATATATGATATATCGCGATATATGGGGCGTATATGATATCTGTGCCAAAACTTGAATTAAAAATCACTTGATGACGTAACAAACACGTGTATCGTGTTTAATGTCAAGAGAATGTAACATTTGCTATGATCCATTATTGTCATTTAATCTTATAGTTTGGCGATAATTTTTTGGTCGACAGGATAATCAAATTGTAACAAGTATGGTACAGATGTTATATACGCACCACGTTCGCGCGATATTTTTTCTGACGCCAATTTGGCGAAAACCTCGTTTTCGAATACCAGTTACATATATATTTTTAAAAAGGAATTAACAATAAATTTTAAAAAGTTTAATTAATAACAATAGAACAAAACAATTTATATAAATTTAAAAAAGAAAATAAAAGTAAATAAACAATTTATTAATAAATAAACAACAACATTCGGTTTACCATATCAAGCAAAATAATAAAACTTTGGCCATAGTAAGTACCACTGTGCGTATATGACATTGGCGTCAGAAAAAAATCCGCGTCAAGGTGATGCTCATATGACGTCTGTGGCGATTCAAGCACACTTCGGAACGTTACTTTGAAATCGGTGAGTTTCATCGCCAAAATTGCCAAGATGCTTAATGATCATCGCCATCGAATATATAAATAATGCCATATTTGCAAGCTTATAGGTCAAAATATAAGGGGAACCTCGGTTCACAACCACCTCTGTTTATGACCAGTTCGGTTTATGTCCAACTTCGATGATCAAAATTTGACTCGGTGAGCGTGCAATATCTCGGTTCACGACCAAGGCTGCCGAATAGTTCAGTTGGCAACCCTCACATAAATGTTGTTATTAGTCAAGTTTGGAGTAAGGTGTGCATATCAGAGAGCTTTATGTACCTTTATTACTGTAAAAAAATTAACTTTTTGTTTTACTTTTACTCAGGTTTGCGCTAATATTAGCTCTCATTATGGCTTCTAAGAATGAAAAAGTGCTTAGTTATAGCAGTAATAGAAGCTTAAGCGAATTACTGTTCAATAAAAGAAATTGTAGCAAAACATGAGAACGATGTTAGTATAACCGGTCTAGCTAAACGATACGATGTGGACTCAGCCTTCGATTTCCACGATAATCTATATATATATTACGCTATCGTATGTGTCACAGAAATCGCGATTATTTGTTAATTGTTTAATGGCAACGCTCGAATGAAACGCATCTCATTATTTATAGAACAGCATTTAATGCATCTCCATACCTATAAGAGGGGGGGGGGGGTTACCATATGCTGGACCCTGTTCTATCGCCAAACACCGCCAAGTTTGTCGCCAACTTGGCGATATATCGCCAAATACCTGTAGACTTCCATTGTAAACCAACAGGGTTTACTTGTTGAGAGAGAATAAAAAAATTGAGATATTTTAATGCAACAAAAAATATATCAGTTTAAGGAATTATATTAATTATATTTAAGGGAGCCCAAGTAAATTAAATTATGAATAAAAATAACGTGAATTTGATTAAAAAACTCTGAACCTCTTAAAACAGTGTGCTTTCCTTGGTTAAATAGTGCATTATTGTGCGAAATAAGAAAAAAGTATTGGGAATATTTAAAAGCAACTCAGGTTTATTTATATTCAATATATAATTATCAAAAAATTTAAATGACTAGTATTAAAAAATGCTCTGACGAGCACCAAAAAAGGCTAATATGTTTTTAAGTATGAAAAAGGGTTTGACAAGTGCTTCTAATTGAGCATGAAAAAGGACAAGGGGTCCCTTCTTGGCTGCAGCTCACTGTCAATGCCAACTTTGAAAAAATCATATTTGCGCTTTTTCCATATAAAAAAAAATCAGCCACAGTTACGATAAAAATGTGTAGTGTAAAGACACAGCCAGAAAAGACGCAGCCTGATTAAATATGAACGTAAGGCGACTTAGTACCAAAAATCTTAGTTCCTGCAGCATATCACACTCATGCAGTGCCACCAAGAACGCCCGCAGTGTAGAACTGTACAGAAAACTGATTTGTAGTGCAGTGCAGACTGGTGCAGCACTCTGCACAGGAACAATTCTACATGTGCACGCATAACAGTATAATGCATTCATTGATTGTTGAAATTATATCCAAGTGGCTGTGGCTGTAAGATGTACTATGCAGTACAACAGTGCATATGTAAATTATAAACGAACATTAGACGCATACACCTTTAATACGGAAGTACAAAAGCACAGTGTGAGTGTGTGCTGAGGTTCAAAAGCATAATAGGAATGTACAGTGTAGTATAATTTGTAGAGAAATAATGGTACACAGTGCACTGTACAAAGTTGCATTGCAGACGCATGCGCAGTACAATAGTAGGAGAGTGGAGTTAAGATGTAAAGCTGCGGAAAGTTTTACTAAAGTACTGCGAATTTATTTTATATGGAATAAGCGCAAATATGTTTTTTTCAAAGTTGGCATTGACAGTGAGCTGCGGCCAAGAAGGGGCCCCTTATCCTTTTTCATGCTCAATTAGAAGCACTTGTCAAACCCTTTTTCATACTTAAAAACATATTAGCCTTTTTTGGTGCTCGTCAGAGCATTTTTTAATACTAGTATAATATGATTTAATAAAGCAAATGATTTGATAGCGTTGTAATGACTGCAGTAAACATAATGTGACACTAATTATGCAAAATAAAAAATTCAAATAATTAAGAACTTGAATTAAACCTCTTTTTTTAAAAAAAGAAAAAATCCTCTGTAAGTTCCTGGCTGAAGGGGAAATTCACAGCAAAAATTCTAGCCCTCAGGAGCACGAGTTTTCATTTGATCTATTTTGCATACGGCTGGAAAGCAATAAATAGAATTTTTTCTCACATGACATACCTTTTTAAAATTAGCCAAAATACGCATTAATAAGAAATGGTTCACCTTCAGAATGTTGGAATAGCAAAGTCTGTAGAAAATATTTTTGATAATTATTAGTTTACATGCATAAAGTGTTTATTTATTGCATGTGTTTTTATTGTAATAAAATCTGGCAAGTTACGTAAGCTTTTGAGCAATTTATGAAAAAAAAAATTGAGTCTGACCTGTGATGACATATAGGGATGATTCGAATATTCGGTATCTATTCGGTATTCGGCCATGCTACTGAATATCGGTTAAGCCGAATATCAAACTATTCGTTCTGCCGAACATTCGGCTTGACCAAATATCGAAATATTCTGCCTGTCGCATATTCGGTTTGGCTGAATATCAAACTATTTGGCCAAACCGAATACTTAAAAATATCTTTTGAAAAATATTTTAAAAAACCTTTAAACCTTTTACCTGTCAATTTATAAAGATATTCAGAATAATTGAAAACAGAATCATATTTAAATAAAACAGAATGCCGTTACATTATTTGTTTGCGGTTTGATAAGTGTCACTTAAAAAAAAAAAAAAAAAAAAAAAAAAAAAAAAACATTAATGATGACCTTCATAGAAATAAATTATGCACAAATGGAAGTTTCTGAACAATGTCTTCTAAATAATCTGTCTTTTGCTTTTCGCTAAAGAGTGTTTCTAAAGAAAATGGGAAGACTTTCAGATGTGATAATAGACGTCAAGACAGACCATTTTAGCCCAAGAAACCAGCATCGCAATCCGCTTAATCAGTCAAAATAAAAAATACAGTGTATCTTAGTGATGGGCGATTCTGGAAAATTCAGGAATCGATTAAAATCGACATCGTATAAAACTGAATCGATCACAATAAGAATCGATTCCCAAATTCTAGAATCGATACTTGAATCGATATTTCGATAGTCACAGATTCGCACAGATAAGCTCAAAAATATTAATTTCAAAACTTAGCGAATCAGCAGAGCCGTAGCGATCACCTCCCATACCTCACATTTAGAGGGTAGACAAAGTCAGGGGCCCAGTCGTAAGCTATTACAGACCTTTGAGTCAAATAATAAAGTTTTTAACTTTTAAATTATTAGTTTTAAGATGTAATTTTACTAATATTGTAATTTAGATTTTATTTAAATTTATTTTTTAAGAAAGATCTCGGTTAAATACAAGTTGGAAATTGCGCGTCAAACGTGGCATATGTGGTGCGCTCGTACTATAACAGTGCACTTCATAAGTGCATATCAATTTCATTCTGTTCGAAAGTCTGTAACATCCTTAAAATGCACTTGAAATATTTTTTTCCATTGGCTGTAATATAACGGAAAACTTTTGACTGTCCCTGTAATTAAATCATTGTGATTTTCTTCCAGCCTGAATTAAAATTTAAATTTTCAGGGACATAATTCGCGTTGCCATAAGAACCGATTTAGTATTCTTACAATTTGAGTTTAATAATGTAACTACCAAAGTTTATTAAAGTTCTTTTATTTAAAAAAAAAAAAAAAAAAAAAATCGTCGCTGCAAGAGGTGAAAATTTAGTTTTCTCAGAAGAAATAAAAATCAATTAATTTTACTGTCTTAGAAGGATAGTGACGCACATGTATATTGCTTGGATGCTTGGAAATCTTTAACATTATAGCTAGTAACTAGCGGGTTCCCCCTAATATGAAATCTCGAAGCGAACGAACCGCGAACCGGGTTCCCGCTGCCTACAGCACCGTATAGGTGTACCCCCCCCCACTTTGCCCACCGGGTCGGAAAAACGCGCTCACCTCCCCCCCCCCCCAATTTTTGACATTCATCATTTAAAATTTTTTTATTATGTGTTATAAACTATCTTAAAATTTCAAACAAATCGCCCTGCTATATTTTCTAATTTTGTTCTGCCCCTCCCCTCTATTCCCCCCCCCCAAATGTGACGCGCCATTCTTTTTTATAATTTTTTATCATGTGTTATAAACAATCTTAAAGTTTAAAACAGATCGCATTGTTAGATTTCCTAATTTTAACAAAATCGCGTTATGTTAGTTCCAGATTCCACCACCAGGGTGCGCACTCTATTCCTAACAAAACTGTGAACGAAACTCCGTTAAACAACCTATCAGTAGATATATTACTCAAGAGTGTGGCAATCTTGATCAAAAATTTAAGCTATTTGCCGAAATTACTATTCGGAAATAGTGGTAACTAAACTTTTGAGTTTTTTATATTTAATAAGTAGCATTTATCTCAGAACTCCGTCAAAAAACCCCACCTAAAACGGTAAGGAACGCTAAGGTTTAAAAAAAATTCTAGCGGCCTCCCCCCCCCCCCCTCCTCCCGAAATTTTCTCACCATTCTTTTTTAAACTTTTTCTTATGTGTTATAAACTATCTTAAAGTTTCGAACAGATCGCCTTGTTAGATTTTCTACTTTAAATGAAATCGCGGTCTGTTAGTTCTATATTCCACCACCAGGGAGCGCAGTCTATTCAAGACAAAAGTGTATCTAAACGAAACTCCTTTATACAACCTATCCGAAGATACATTAGTCTAGGGGGTGGTAGTCTTAAGCAAGAATTCAAGATATTTGTGAAATTACTATTCGAAAATAGTGGTATGAACACTTATAAAATTTTTGATATTGAAAAGGTAGCAATTATCTCAGCCCGCCGTCAAAGAACCGCACGCTAAACGGTAGAAAACGTTAATGCTGCTATAAAAAATCACGTGACTGCCTTTAAAAAAAGCATTTAATAGAAATAAACCAATTAGTGAAATAATAATTAATATCTCAGCTTGTAATTCAGATAATATTTTTTCGAATTTCTGAAAGGAGATTTTTTTTTTTTTTTTTTTTTTTTTTTTTTTTTGCATCGCCCTGTCCAAGTTTCGAATTTTTACGCCCCTTGCATTCTAAGATGTGGTCCCCTTTTAAACAGGACAAAATTCGCGGGAATCACTTTGTTTAAATTGTTAAATATATTATTTGAAAAAAAAAAAAAGGTTTTAAAGCATTTTAGCACGTATTTTCATACCTACACCCTTGAAAAAAATTAATAACATACAGGGGATCCTTTAGTTTCGGAAAGCTCCGAAATTTCATAAAATTCAAAGTATCATAAATCAGTAAGTTTGGTTGTAAACGACTGGAATTTTATAATACAACTTACACAAACACTTTGACAAACTTGTGAAATACCGCTTAACTAACGAGAACATTGAGTCACGTGGCTTTAAACCAAGAATGATAAGTTTAAAATGGAAAAGAGACGAAATTTGTTATTACCATTCATAAATGGTGCTCACCAGAGCTGCAGATATAATATCAGTGTTTAGTTGGTAAACAAATGACTCGGAAGAATGTCAAAAAGGTCCCATTGAAATTGGACCATAATTAAGAAAATTGGGATGGGGGGGGGGGATGTATTGGTGACGAACTGGAAAAGTACAGCTTAATAAACTAGTAACCCAAATAACTTGGCTCCTAAACTAAAAATATAACAATTTAACCTAGAAGAAAAAGGCTCTTATGCGAAACTTGACAGCAGTTCTGCCTTTAAAACAGTAAATCCGAAAGAATAAATATATATTCCTTTGAAATTACTGTCAAAAATATCAATACAAAAGTTGGAGCACGATTGACCCTTACCAAAAAGAATGGAAGGCTAGAGACAGAAAATAAAAGATCACATTAAAAGCTTTCCAACGATATGTTATACGATATGGTTTGGAAGAAACAAAAAATATTCCCCCCCCCCCCCCGAGGGAGCAGGTAAGCCCCAAACGGTCGGAGGGGCGACCTCAAAAGTATCTTTGGTCAAGGTTTCAAAATGTGGCTTTATAATAAAATAGAACAAGAATTGGACATTTTAAAAATTGCATGCAAATTTTGAACGGCCCTGTAAATTAAGATTAGCGAGGAAAAGGGGAGAGGAGGGTGGAGAGATTAGAAGGGACGAACTTGAAAAATACAATATAATAAACTAGTAACCTGAATAACTAGGCTTCTAAACAAAAGTATAACGATTTAACCTAGTGTTGAATTCAGGGGGTAGCCCGAGAGGACATCCCTCCCGGGACATTGAAATGTCCCTCCCGTAAGTTTGAGATTTTATGCTTTTTAATGGACAAATGTGCACCCCCCCCCCCCCCATTACGGAACTCTGAAATACCCCCCCCCCCCAGTCCCGACCGGAGTCGCATAAATCCCTCCCTAAGAAAAATACCTGGATTCAACACTGATTTAACCTAGAAAGTAAAAAAAAGGCTCTTATACAAAATTTTACAGCAATTCTGGCACTAAAACAGCAAAATTAGAAGAATTGATTCAAGCCGAATCGTGGATCGACCGCGATGCGATTTGAATTGAAGTAAATCAAAACATTACGATTCGACATTGCATCTAAAGAATTGAAGTAAATCAAAAAAATAACGATTCTGAAGATCGCATCTGAAGATCGACATCGGCATCGAATCTGAACTGAATCGATTCACCGTTTCTGATCCAAGGGCAGAATCGATGCGTTCATCTTTTCTTGCTTTCTTTTGTCTTTAGAAAAATAAAGTGTTGTTTTCGTGAAAATTTTCTATTTCCGGTTTCTAAGGATTTATAGTTTTAGAACTTCTTGTCTGGAATACGATTTGACTATTTTTATAAATTTTTTGTCTGTCAGTCTGTCTATTTGTTTGTCTCTGACAAAAAAATTGTGCACGGTCTATTTCAAGAACTAATGCATGGAATCTGTTGAAACTTTAGATTCAGTTAAACCTTCATATAAATTGGTGCTGATTACTTTTTGGTGAGAATCGCTCAACAGGTGGCGCTGCTATGCTGCATTTTTCATGATTTCCGCAAGATTGCTATCTCAAGAACTAATGCACGAATATTCTACAAACTTCAGATTCAGTTTGACGTTGACATAAGTTGTTGAGTATTAGGTTTTGATGTAAATCTACCGGCAGGTGGCGCTGCTATGCTGCATTTTTCCCGATTTTCGCAATAGCTCTATCTCAAGAACTAATACACGGATTTTCATAAAACCACATTCAGTTAGACGTTGGCATAAATTGCTGCTTATTAGGTTTCGGTGTAAATCGCCCAACAGGGGGCGTTGCTATGATGATTTTATCAGCAGAGTTCAATTCAGACATTTTTCTCCGGGAGGGACAGTTCAGAGGGGGAGGGTGTTGGACTTTTGTACATTTTAATGTACAAAAAGAATAAAATCTCAAACTTTCTGGGGGCATTTGAATGTTGCGGGGGGGGGGGGAGGAATGTTACCCTCCCGGGCCATCCCCTGAATTCAACACGTTTTTCAGGATTTAAATAATTTTAGGGATAATATCTCAAGAACTAATGAACGAAATTTCATCCATTTTTAATGTACAAAAACGTATTGAATTCAGGGGGTGGCCCGGGGGGGGTGACCTTCTCCCCCCGAAACACTCAAATGCCCCGCAGAAAGTTTGAGATTTTATGTTTTGTTGCGGGGGAAGGAATGTCACCCCCCCCGGGCCACCCCCTGAATTCAACACGTTTTTCAGGATTTAAACAATTTTAGGGATAATATCCCAAGAACTAAACGAAATTTCATCAAACTTAATATTCTGTTAGACAATGCCATAAGTTATCCATGATTAGGTTTTTGTGTAAATGATATAACAAATTGTGCTGCCATGCTGCTTTTATGAACAGTGTTGAATTCAGACATTTTTCTCCGGGGGGGATTTCTATGGTTCTGGGGAGGAACATTCTAGAGTTACGAGAGGGGGGGGGGGGATTGGACTTTCGTCCATTAAGCATAAAATCTCAAATCTCCCTAGGGGACATTTCAATGTTCTGGGGAGGGGGGTGTCCACCCGTACCAGCCCCTGAATTCAACACTGTTTTTCAGGGTTTACGCAATGTTTGCGATAACATCTCAAGAAGTAATGAACGGAATTTCATCAAACTTAATATTCTGTTAGTCATTGACGTAAGTTGTTTCTGAGTCTTTCGTGTTAATCATGTAATAGGCTGCGTTGCTATACTTCTTTTTTCATGATATTCATGATAGCCATATATCAAAACTAATGCACGGAATTTAATCAAACTTCATATTCTGTTACACTGTCGTATAAATAGATCCTTATTAGGCTTGGGTGTATACTACCCAACAGGTGTCGCTTTTATGCCCTTTGAACTGGGATTTTCCGTTGCGGACATCTAAGAGGGTGTAGGCCGAAATTCAATGATTTGTTAGGAAAATGGGATTCTTATATATATTTTTTAAATACACATATTTCAACGAACCTATACTTTTGGTATCCTCATGATGGGTATAGGTTATTTAAATTTGACACTGTGATAGCGAATTTTGAAGTTTTAACATTTATGAGACAGAAGGAAGTTTTGGGATTGGACATCCAACTACTTGACCTTAAATTTTTGAAGGAAAATGAAAATGATATGACCTTTAGAGACATCGATTAAAAAATTTATAGTATCGATTAAATCGAGTTGGCCATAGTATCGATTAAATCGATTTAAAAAATCGAAATCGCCCATCACTAGTGTATCTCGTCTCACTTCATGTCAAGCTTAGATTTTCATTTGTTACTTTAACGATAATGGAGCTATCGTTAACTATATTTTCAAAAGAGTTACTTTGATTTCTGTGACATATGATATCATGAGAAGTGCCGCAAATTGTGCATGTGTGTAAAGTTTACTTGTAAAAAGGTCTTGTTTATCAAAATGTGTTAAATATTATGAAAAATAGTTTTAAAATTTAATTTTTTAATATCTTTAAACTTTGAATTTGACCTAACAGTCAGTATTCGGCTACCCAAATATTCGGTTTTCGGTTTACCTGTAGACCAAATATTCGGTCTTCGATTACCTGTAGACCGAATATTCGGTCTTCGGTTACCTGTAGGCCGAATATTCGGTATTCGGCCAAAATCACTATTCGGTGCATCTCTAATGACAGATAAAATTTCTGAAATATCAAATTCCTTGGGGGAGGGCACGGCCCCCCAGCCCCCCTCAAATGGCGCCCCTGGAGAAGAGGGAGGATGTATTCCAGGAGGCGCGATAGTAGACCCAAAGGGGGTTCTTTTTCTAACTTTTGACGACCACCACATGCGACATATAGTTGGAAAGGCCTGTGACCACTTATTCAGTCTACCTCCCGAGCCCCTCCTTCCAAATTTGCCTCCCACAAAGGGCATGAATGATGTCTGCAAAATTCAGAAAAGTGCCAACCGGAGAGCAAATTTGAGGGCATGAATAAGTGGTCACTGGCCTTTTCAACACTATGTCACATGTGGGGGGTCGGCAAAAGTTAGAAAAATGCCCCCCTTTAAGTCTACTATCGCACCTCCTGAAATACATCCTCCCCCCTCCCTTTGAAATACCGGTTGCACAAATGTGTTACTGTGCAGACTGACTCTATAGAAAAGGACTCGTACAATGTAGCAATTTCATGAATTTCACTTAATTGTCTCTGTGTGAGGGCAAAAACTTATTGATATACCCTCGTAATAAGTATGATGATACTTGACCTAAAATTACAACATAAATTCACTATGCAATGTCAGATGTGGGCAAAGCATCCTATTCAATGATACCTCATATATCCTTGTACGCCACATATTGGTTGAGAAAAAGCGATGTTGAGTACAGAATTAATATAAACAATAAAATTTTATAGATACTAGGGGGCTCGGCCCCCTACGAGCTACGCTCGCCAACCCCCGTCCAGACACCGCAGACTCTAAATGCACGCTAATGTGATCGGCTTTAAAAAGATTTCGAAAGATTGAATTATAATTTAAAAAACAGTGGCGATCTCCCTATAAACGGATTTCTATTCATTTCTCTTTGATTGGGGAAATTTTAACGCCAAATCCGCTGCGGTACTACTTGATTATCCCGTCGACTAATTTCGCCAAATTATATAAATCGCCAAACCACTCGCCAAATTATACAAATTGACATAATTTTTATTTTAAATAACTAAATAACAAATAAATTAGTGCAACATTAATAAAAATACAAATAAAACGTCGAAATAAAAATAACTTGATGACGTAGGCACGCGTAACAACATTTCAAAATAAGCTAATATAAAAGGAATTAAGTAAACAGAATCTTTGTCTCCCGGTATTTTTTAACAAAGCGAAAAGAAAGTTCATTTAAATGAGACATTTTAAATTAATCGTTTTTAATCTGACGTAATTTTGACCAAACTATTCTTTCTCTTTTTAATATTCACGTGAAAATACTTGTGTTAGAAATAAAATATTATTTGCGCTTTCCTAAGAAAAATAGTTGAAAAGTATCCGCTCAAAATATCAAATGAATGTCTAGCGCAATTTCTAAATTTAAACCGTTTTGCAATATTATTTTGTGTTCGTTTTATGTAATAACTGTAATGTGACGTAAATATGACGTAATTTCTCCTATTTAAGACTTCTAACGCATGTTAATAAATTTATTATTTTACAAATTCCTTTCCCTCTTAAAATTCACGTGTAATTATAGTTTTATGACGTAATTTTTAATAAGTTCCTGCTTTTTGTACATAATTATTTAATTCTAATTCCAATGTTTTTTTTTTCTGTTTATAATAGTCACGTGTAAATAAATTTTTAATTTATTACACGTATATATATATATATATATTTTTTTTTTTTTTTTTTTAAACAAACATTATTTTTTCCGCTGTTTATACAGTTGGCAACAGTTTAAATTAATATCACTTTCTAAAATTTGTAAAAAATATCTCTAGAAATGCTGAAAATTTGAATTTAAAATAGAAATAAAACCTCAAAAAATCAGCCAAATTAAAAAAAGAAATACAATCTGCACACCGGGACATTCTGACGCATAAAATGATCTAAAAATGATTAAATTCCGATGTACAGTTTTTGCTCCTATAAAACTTTTTTAATGGAACGATTTTGTCCAACTTTAGCATTAAATATCTTTTTAAATATTTCTTCGATTTGAAAACTGTCTGCATCAGCGTGTTTATCAAACATTTCTCTATAATTCCACCGATTTTCATATTTTTGTATGCAATATTTTGCTTAATATTAACGAAGAAAGACCTCCTGCCACAAAAAATTCAAAACCGGCGGCGGTTACAGCGGTAGTTACTTTTTTTTAGAATAGAGAGATACTTACATCGTCTGAAGATGATCTCCTTTTCTTCCCCCTAGGTGGTGACACCTGTGTTCCAGATGGGCCTGGAACTGGGGAAGCATCAGGTCCTTCAGGAGCTACGACTGGGCTATCAGGCTGGACTGATGATATAGGCGAAGATGATATAGACGAGTACGAAGACATGTCCTCCAAAATGCTGAAAATAGAGGAATAAAAATGTTTTAGCTTTTATTTCAATCTTATATTTCAATCTATATTTTATTAATACAAAAAAATGTATAAAAGGAAAATGAAAAAAAATTAATAAAAAAGCAATTTAACAAATTACAACGACCATTTGTAAAATGATTTTTTCAAAGACTAAAATTTAAGATACTAGGGGGCTCTGCCCCCTACAAGCTACGCTCGTCAACCCCCGTTCAGACACCGCAGACTCTAACAGCACGCTAATTAGATGGATTTTAAAAAGATTTCGGAAGATTGAATTATAATTTGAATTTGACAATTATAATCTGACGTAATTTTCATCAAACTTTTCTTTCTCTTTTTAATATTCACGTAAAAATACTTTTGTTAGAAATGAAATATTATGATCATCTTAAAATGTCAGATAAATGTCGCGCAATTTTTAAATTTAAACTGTTTTGCAATATTATTTTTGTTCATTTTACGTAATAAGTTAATGTGACGTAAATTCTCCTATTTAAGACTTCTAACGCACGTTAATGAATTTATTATTTTACAATATTCTTTCTCTTTTAAAAAATCAAGTGAAAATATAGTTTTTATGACGTAATTTTCAATGAGTTCCAGCTTTTTATATTTTCTGTTTATAATAATCACGTGTAAAATAAATTTTTAATTTGAAGCAAACATTATTGTTTGCGCTGTTTATACAGTTGGCAACAGTTTAAATTAATACAATTTTCTAAAATAAATAAAAAATATCTCTCGAAATGCTGAAAATTTGAATTTAAAATAGAAATAAAACCTCAAAAAATGATTCAAATTTAAAAACTAAATGCAGTCTGCACACCAGGAAATTCTGACGCATAAAATGATCTAAAAATGATTAAATTATTATGTACAGTTTTTGCTCCTATAAAACTTTTTTAATGGAACGATTTTGTCCAACTTTGGCATTAAATATCTCTTAAAATAATTCTTCGATTTCAAAACTGTCTGCATCAGCGTGTTTATCAAACATTTCTCTATAATACTACCCATTTTCATATTTTTGTATGCAACAGTTTTTTTTTTAATATTAACGAAGAAAGGTCATGCTTAAGCATTCAAATTGGATGCCGATCTTCCGGGAATATCTACGCAGATTTTCATTAGTCCATTTCCAATTCAAAACTTTTTTTATATATACTAGGGGGCTCTGCCCCTTACGAGCTACGCTCGCCAACCCCCGTTCAGGTACACTAAAATCCAAAAAGCACGCTAATTTGATCGGCTTTGAAAATATGGAATTAAAAAAAAAAACAGTAGCAATTTCTCTGTAAACGGGTTTCCATTCGTTTTCCTTGGATTGAGGATTTTTAAGACGAAATCTGCTGCTGTTAAGAGATACAATGGCTGTTTTCGTATTTAATTAAAAAAATTAGTTAAACATTTGAAAATATTTATATATAGAAGGATAAAAAATAGCACGAGCGGATCCTACATTACGTGCGCCATGGATTAAACATGAATAGTGTTATGAGACGGACAAATTGTAAGCGACAGAAATTGCCTGCGACTCGTACGTATTATCCACCTGAAACTTATGTATTATCCAAGCATTTCATTGGCTGTTCGGGACAAAGGATTTTCCATCGTCTAAGAAATCTGACGACCCATTTTAAAAGACATTTATTTCTTAAACTTCTAAACATCCCACACTATTACTTTTGACACCGTCGTAGAGAGAAAAAAATGTACTTTTAAATGCAATTTGTTTGAAAGCTGTATCTCAATTGGTTTAGGAGTTATTAATTTTTTTTTGTAGTTTTTATTACTTTTTTGTCATTGTGGCAACAGAAGTATCCATCTCTGTTGAAAGTAAAGGGACAATACAGATGACTCTATAGACCCATCAGAAAACGAATAAAATGCGGATTCAACCCATAAAACGCTTCAGATATGCTTTTGATTTTCTACCCTGACGAGGACAATAACCATTTTTCCAAATGGTTAAAAAAAAAAAAAAAGAATAACATGTATTTAAAATTAAATTCCAAATTTTATTCAACATCCTGAAACAGACATTCAAACCAAAGTGTAATTTTGTAAAAATTATGCGAACTTTAAATTTTAGCAGAATTTTCTCAGGCAGGAAAGAGTTCCTCTTAAAGGAGGAATTCCACCTCTTTAAGAGCAAATTTCGACATTCTCTTAATTGATGCAAAAATGCAAAGAAAATATTAGAAGTATTTTTCTTTGGGGGGGGGGGGGGGTCTAGAAAACTTAATAATTAAGCATTTTGCCGACTCAAATCCTTGGAGTTTCTTTCTGTGCTATGCAAGCTTTTATTATAAGCATCTGAAAGCGATGTTTTGGAATAAGATTTTTTATTCTACTTACCTATAAAACACTTCTGGGTAATTTCAGGGATGCAGTTTTGGAAATGTGTTTCTGGAGTAAAGATCAATTTGGCATGCATATATTTAGCATTAAGATTTTGTTTTTAAGTAAAGTCTTAAACAGTCAAATCGTTTAAAATAATACATTTATTTTGAAAAATTAATCACTGTACTTCACATGAGTTCATCAGACACATTTGGATGGATTTATACTTTTAGCAACCTCTTTCCAATTTTCTTTGTTGATTTAATGAATGTATACATTTATTGTTATTTGGTTTTTTTTTCTTTTTTTTTTAATACTTTCTAAGTTACAAAAAGAAAATAACAATCATATCGACAGTTATAATTCATTTTATATTGTATGAATAACTGTTAAATGTGTCTAAATTATAAGAGTTTGGCCTTATTATATAGATGGAAAAAATTTTTCACCTTTTTCCCGTTTCCCACTTTCATGCATGTTTTCTGTATTCCAATTAGTAAACTGAATCGTTATTCAGAGCGTTTTGTAGACTATCTACAACTATATTCCTTAAAATATTGCTCTTAGTATTCCATACAGTTACAAAATGCACAAGTATAACACCTCATATCTATAATAATAAATATAAGCATAAAAAAGTTTTAGAAATGAAACTTCTTCCCCACTTGGTTCATGATCAAAAGCTGAACAGTTACAATTGGTAAAAAAAAATTATAAATTAAAAAACATTTTTCTTTTTTACCTCAAAAAATACAGTTTTTGAAACAAAAAGTAGAGTTTTTAAAGCTTATGCAAATTGTATTTGTGCTACTCAATGTGTTCAATAAATTTTATTTAAAAAAATATGATACTGCAATTTTAAATACTTTCCAACAAAGTTAAGAAGTGTTTATGCATTCGTTTTGTCTGTCCGTCTGTCCACGCTCTAACTCCTGTAAATAGACTCGGATTTCAATACAATTGGTAAATAATACATTAATAGAAGTGACAGTCATTCTGAAGCATTTCAACAGTCGAGTATCGAACCTCAATTTGGATACAGCCCTTAAAATATACTATAGAAAAAATACTGCCAATTTTCCGGTAGGAATCGGAAAAATAGTTGCCCTTATCGTACCGGAATAATTTCCGATCCAGCCCGGAATAAAATCCGTAAAAATAAGGAAATAGTCAGTAAAACGGTATTTTACGGATTTTATTCCGAGCTGGGTTGGAAATTATTCCGGTACGATAAGGACAACTATTTTTCAGATTCCTACCGGAAAACTGGTATTATTTTTTTTTACAGTGTAGGCTCATTTAAAAATAGTTTTTCGGATACTAATCATAAGAAGTTCATGAAAATTTGGATTTAGGTTAATTGAAGGGCTTAGAATTTATTTATCATGTCAAACTTGGTATTGCTATTGAAAGAAACAAAGTTTGGGTTCGTTTTGATATGTAGATAGCATCATATTATAACTAGTTTTATAAATTACTTTTTGCACCGCATGTTGCACTGAATGTATATTTTATAAGTGCGTATCAATTTCATTCTTTTCGAAATATTGAAACATCATTAAAATGCACGTGAAATAATTTTTCCCACAGCCCGTAATGAAACGGAAACATTTTGACTGTCCCTGTCATTAAACCATACATCCGATTTTCATAAAATCTGAAATGGCTCGACAAACTTTTGCAACAATTATATATTTAAAATTTCAGACCATTCGGTTGGGTAGTTTTTGCTCTATTATATGCGGACGGACGGACGGACGGACAGACAGACAGACGGATCGAACGGCCGACTAAAGGTGCTACGTATTTATATAATTACAAACGCACCAAAAATATTTGATGTTTAGAAGTTAAAAAAATTGCGGTAAAAGCGAAATTAATCGGCTGCTGTTTCAGCATCAAAATGACGTCAGCGTTAGGGGCGGACACATTTGTCTTTTATAGTAAAGGTCAAGAAGGAAAGAGTTACATGGAGATGCAATAAAGTGGCTGGGGGTGGCGCCAAAAATGTAACCCTAAAATCCGCAGTAGGCGCAAACACAAGCATGTTCTTTCACGAAAAAAAAGAAGAAAACTTTTAGTAATACAGTTTTTAATTTAATTCATAATACAACGGAATGCTGCTTTAGAATGCTTAAAAATAAGCAGATCACTTTCATTTGGAGAAAAAAGATGCCCGGCTGATGTCAAAGAATGCGGTCCCTGTTCCAGGCGCTTGTTTTGTTTGGGCGGGGTGAGAGAGCATTTAAATTTGAGCGACAATGCGCATCCTGTTTGTTTGTTTGTTTTATTGAACACATACATCAGACTTGTGTGCTTGACACCAGGTCCCGCTTATAAGTCATCGTCGATATACAGGGACGAGATAGCACAAGGAAATTTACAACACGAGATAATTACATCCTGGGGGCTCCACAAAGAGTGTGCAATGGAACCGGCGGGATTCGAACCCGCTCTCAGGTGATTAGCGGCGTGGTGTCTTATCCGCTCAGCTACGGTGGGCCCCATGCGCATCCTATTGCAAACTGGTTTTACGGCATACTGCATCTCCATCTACCTCTTTCCTCCATGAGTAAATACGAGTTGGAACCCGTCGAAATTCGACGAATGTTTAGAAAGAAACTGTTAGATCAAATTTATGATAAACCTACAAAAATAATTACAATAAGAATTTCTTCTTACATTGGTTGTCTAACTCTTAAAACAAATAATATTTTAAACCTAAAATTACCAAAATGTTATTTCCACAAACTTCAACTGCTTAAATTACTGAAAAATTAAACTGTATTAGAATACGTAATACAAACTTTAAGTTCTAATCTCAATACCCGCAAATAAAAAATTCAGAAATTTGCCTTTAGTTATCATAGCATTGGCCATTTAGTACTGGTCAGATATTTAGTTTTATCAAAGAAAATGATCGTTTTGTTTTAAATAGGACATCATTTTTACTCACTGAATCACTTTGCCTAGCGTCTCAAACTCAGTATCAGCGTAATGTAAAAATATTGAAATGTAACTGATTTATGAAGAAATATGCGTGTGTTTTTTTTTTTAATAGTACGTCATTTTCTGTTCAAAAATTATTAAAAAAAAAAAAAAAAGTAATGTGAAAATGGCATCAATAAGGATAAATAAATCATAACTATTTTCCCTTTACTTAAAAAAAAAAAAAAAAAAAAAAAAAAAATGGTGTACTTCAGTTGCCACAATTACAAAATTGATACTAAAAACTATAAAAAATTTAATATCTCAACAAATAATTTGAGATAGAGCTTTCAAACAAATTGCATTTAAAAGTACATTTTTTCCCTGTACAACGGTGTAAAAATTGAAACTGTGCGATGTTTAGAAGTTTAAAAATTTGCAGTAGCGGTAATTGCAAAACCGAAATTTCATTTCAAATTTCAGAGTGTTGCCATTCACAGAATGACGTATGCGTTACACACAGATACCGGGTGTCCTAAAAAGGACTGACTGATTTTTAAATTCAATAACTTGCAAATGGTGACAAATATTTAAAAAATTCTTGCAGGAGGGTTATGCATAAGGTCAAACTTTTTTTACAGTGATTTTCGATTTTAGTTTGAATTACAAAAACTAGATGGCGCTGTAAGCAATAGGCTCTCAATACAGGCTCGATTTTTTTACCTTTCTCTACATCCATGTAGAAAAAGGAGATAACGATGTATTGAGTTGGTCCCGAAGTACCAAAAGACGAGCCTGAATTTAGCGTCTATTGATCGCAGCGCCATCTATTGTTTGTAATTCTAACTAAAATCGAAAATCACTGTGAAAAACTTTTGACCTCATGTATATCCCTCCTGCAAGAATTTTTTAAATATTTGTCACCGTTTCCAAGTTATTTAATTTTAAAATCAGTCAGCCCTTTTTAGGACACCCGGTATGTTTGTCCTTTATAATATAGATAGACCAAGTAAAATCTTACTCCGGATCGGAATGAATGATTCTGGCTCCATTCCTCGCCTTAATCAGTTCTCTTTGAAGAGCACTTATCATCAGAATCTGCTGCGCGTCTCTCGTCCCGTCTAGATCATGAAGCTTTCGACACATGACGTTCTCATGCTCGAGAGCATTCATTCGATCCTGTTTGAAAGAAAATACAATTTAAAATAAACATTTTATTTTTTCCAAAAATCTCTTAAAATCGCAACATCTTAAAAGAAAAATTCAATAAAGTTTTGAATTTTTTTTTTTTCTTTTTTTAAAGGGGTCTCAGGTCTCTTAAAGCTCGTAAGCTCTCTAAAAGCTAAAAATTTCGAAATTTTAATTTTTTTAGATGTTAAACTCCTATTTTTTCTGAACATTTTGATATAATTGTTTCCTTGAAATTCCTATTAGAACTGAATTTATGGCTTTTACATTTATACACGTTCAATAGCTGAAGCGCCGTTTCGGAAACTTGGAAGCCATTTTTCTCCAAATGACGTTTTTGGGCATAACGCGCACGATATCTCAAAAACTCATGAATATTTTTCATGAAATTTTCAAAACATATGTTTCATGTTAGTCTGTATAAACTGATCCTAAAATTTCCTTTTTATTGTTCAAAACAATATTTTTTTAGATGATTATACTGTTGAAATTTTCTTAATTTTGCATTAGCTCAATACAACTTTGTATTAAAAATATAAAAAAGCTTTAAATACAAATTTATTTCAGTTCAGGGTAATTATTACAATCTGAAGTCTAAGTAGGTACCAAAATTTTCATTCTAGTTGCAATACTTATTTTATAATAGTGCGCGTAAGCTGTTATGCCGATTTTTTGCTCGTCCAATGTCAGACAGTTTGTAAATGCTAATCAACGCAAAAACCCTTGATGGGTTAAAACGCAGCACTTTATCTTATGCTCTAAGAATTTTAAATATGGAACTTAAAAATACCGATATCAAATTTTGAGTGACGTTATGCTATTTCTTAAAAAATATATTTGTATTTATTTCATCATTTTATTTTTTTTTTTATATTTATAATCGCATGTGCAAAAGTTATGTTCAACATGAAAAGCTGCATAAAATTTTTCGCTGTTGCTTTATCATTTACATCTCTCATAAATTCAAAATATGAGTTTTAAAAGATATGATATAAAATGTAAGTGACACCTTGATGTGACTTTAAAAGGTTTGTTTTAAAATTCAATTTAAATTATTTTTGACTTGGTTAAAGTACATTTTTACATCTACACAATACGTTTAATTTTCCAATTCACTATTAAATATATCACTTTCATTGAATCTATACTATGCATTGAAATGTATTTATTTCAATAAATTGATTTATCTTTTGTGTCACGCTATTCAAAATTGTGAGTAAGATTTGTGTAAATGGTTTATTTGCGTCAAACTATTCTTTTTTATACATTTCACGTAGTTTGGATACAATGACGTAAATAAACCATTTACATAAATCTTACTCACAATTTTGAATAGCGTGACACAAAAGATAAATCAATTTATTGAAATAAATTCATTTCAATGCATAGTATAGATTCAATGAAAGTGATATATTTAATAGTGAATTGGAAAATTAAAAGTATTGTGTAGATGTAAAAATGTATTTTAACCAAGTCAAAAATAATTTAAATTGAATTTTAAAACAAACCTTTTAAAGTCACATCAAGGTGTCACTTACATTTTATATCATATCTTTTAAAACTCATATTTTGAATTTATGAGAGATGTAAATGATAAAGCAACAGCGAAAAATTTTATGCAGCTTTTCATGTTGAACATAACTTTTGCACATGCGATTATAAATATAAAAAAAAAAATAAAATGATGAAATAAATACAAATATATTTTTTAAGAAATAGCATAACGTCACTCAAAATTTGATATCAGTATTTTTAAGTTCCATATTTAAGGTATCCGCACACCTTCGGAAGTGATTTTTTAAAATTTTTGAAATTTTCTCTTGTTATCCATTTTTATAATGACATTTACTTTAAAACTTTGAAAAAAATTTAAACATTTTAGCAATTATCCAGAAGTAATTTTCTAGAGAGAAAAATAATCAAAATTATTTCAAAAATTCCCATTTCCGCAAAACGTGATAACTCAAAAATGAAACAATTTTTGACATTTTGTAAATTGCATAATAACCAGAATAACTTTCTATAGGACTTAGACTACACACTTTATAATCTCATCTCTATCTCAGATGATATGGCAGTTAAAGTACTAATGTAATGCAAAATTCGCAAAATTTGTCTCAAGTTTGTCATTTATACCAGTGTAAATATAAAACTACTTACTATATTATCATGAGTGTAGTCTAGTCCTTCAAAAGACCTTTGTAAAAGAAGTACAGAAAATTTCGTGGCATTTCATGAATAATTTTTTGTTTTAGGATGTTTTGCGTATAGTAAAAATCTGAAAAACTTCATTTTGAGAAAAAGCTAAAAATAACTTTTAAACACAATTCAAAAGCTGTAGTAAACGTTAATTAAAAGGCTGTAACTCGGGTTCTATTTTAGATACTGACAAAATTTAAGCAGATTTCGATAGATAAAAGGTTCAATTTTAATATTATTGAGAAAATGAAAAATCGCTATTTTGATCGAAAATTACGTTTTAAAGGTGTTAGGATACCTTAAAATTCTTAGAGCATAAGATAAAGTGCTGCGTCAGAAACTTTTAACCCGTCAAGGGTTTTTGCATTGATATCATTACTTTTTTGAGGTTAGTGATAAAATGATTAAAAAAAAGATACTTATGGGAATTAATGCAGATTTAATTTTTACTATTTTATTACAATTTTCCTTATAGCAGTTTGTATATAAAAACAAGTGGGTAAGTATGATCGTAGATCGCACAGAGGGTTTCATTTGATATTCCTTTAAAAACACTTTATCCTTAAATTAATAAATCCAAAATGTTAATTTATAATTATTAAATCCTTAGACAGATGGTGTACCAATAGTTCCAATTTTCATGGGGCAGGGAACGCACTCTTCTAAACAAACAACGTTCCGAATAAATCCATCAAAAACAAAGTTGAATAAGCCAAATCCCGTTGTGTTGTTTGACTGTTGTTTGTTGTTTGACAAACAGCAGTCTCATGTCCCCTCCTTTTTCAAAATTTTTTGGACCAGTACCTAAGAATGGAACCGAAATAATTTTTTTTCTTCAGAAATTACGATAAAAAAATAGTATGCAGTACTCATAAATTTACTTTAATGCTATATAGGGTGATTATTAAGTTAATTATAACGTTTGGAATCTGTTGCATTGATGTCCGAAAGGTAGTTTCTGAGTTATGGAAGCTGGACGCATAAGGCGCCATAGCGGGCGAAGCCCGCTAGTGTCTATCATAATAATATCTGCCATGTGGACTAATTGCGATATTTAATCAAAATAGTCCCCCCCCTCTCCTCATCCCCGGAAATATAACAAATACAAAATGTGTCTTTATAAACCTATCGTCAAATAGTTTTTTATTTCTTTTTCCCTAATAAAAACATGATTTTTATATCCGTAATAGCGGACATAAATAGCGGGCGAAGCCTGCTATTTGCTATCATAATATATATTTTTAATAATTTTATATAGTCTATAATAAAAATGAGACTTAAAATAGCCTAGATCCATGAGTATGTACTTGTAGTGTCAGTCATATGCTACGATTTTTGGATACCAGGATTTTAGAACTGGAAAATGTGACTTATTTTACCGGAGATATCTCATTAATTGAATAAGGCGAAGCAAACTTTTTGAAAAAAAGGTGGCCAACAAGCATGAAGCATAGTAGTTATCAGCTATGTGACTTTGTGCTAAAGTCCATTAATTTGATCTGCTTTAAAAAGATTACGGAAGATTGAATTATAGTAGAACCTGAATTAACCGAGCTTCGATTAATCGAGGTTTCCGTTAACCGAGCCGATAACAAAGTCCGATTTTTTTCCTTTTGAATGACCCTTAAAAATGACCACACTTTTTAGCTCACTGTCCGTGCTATACAGGCCCTTCTGTACCCAAAAGCACTCAACTCCAAAGAAACATTGGACCCTGAGAAGTCAACAGTGAACAATGCTTTGTTTCCAGTGGCTGTGTGAACTTTCGTAAATTTTTCAATTTGCTTTTTAAAATTTACTACTGGCAGTTGATTTTCTTTTTAAATTTGTTAAGCTGTGAAACAGAACTTTACATATATTTATTTTCATTATTTAAAAAACGTTCTATATATTTTTTAAAAAGAGATGTTAAATTCGCAAGCACGGCGAGTTTTTACACACAGTTTCTATTAACCGAGATTTCCGATATCCGAGGTACTAACAGTCCCCATTACCTCGGATAATCGCGGCTGCACTGTATAATTAAAAAATCAATGGCGATCTTACTGTAAACGGGTTTCCCTTTTACTGAGGGATTTCAAGGCCGAATCAGCTGCTGTCAGTTGCTGTGTCTGTGCTTGATTAAATAAGATTAGTTAAACATTTGAAAATTACCAAATATAAAAGGAACTAAGTCAACAGAGTCTTTGCTTTATGGTAATTTTTAACAACGCTATAAGAAAATGATTTTAAATAAGAGATTTTAAATGTAACGTTTTAAATCTGACATAATTTTCAGCAAACTTTCCTTTCTCTTTGTAACATTCAACTGAAAATATTTTTATTATTAGAAAGATAATATTATTATTTGCGCTACCTTAAAATTGGCAACTATAGTTAAAAATATCATCTCGAAATTTGAAATAAATCTCTCATATAAATATATTTTTTTTTAATTTAAACTGTTTTGCAATATTATTATTTGGGCACTTTGGCCAATATGATGTAATTTCCTCCATTTACGACTTTTAACACATATCAAAGAATTTTTTATTTAAAAATTTTCTTTTTCTTTTAATATTCACGTGTAAATATAATTTTTATGACGTAATTTTCAATGTTTTTGTGCTTTTAATGCGTAATCATTTAATTCTAATTTGAAAATAATTGATTATTTTATAATTTTCTTTCATTTTAAATAAGCATGTGTAAAAACAATTTTTATGACGTAATGTTTAATATTTTCCTGCTTTTAACACGTTATCATTTAATTCTAATTTAAAAGGATTTTCTTCTGTTTATAATAGTCACGTGTGAATAAATTTTTAATTTAAAGGATATATTATTCTTTGCGCTGTTTTAACAATTGGCAACAATTTAAAATAACCTCTTCTAAAATATGTAAAAAATATCTCTGGAAATTCTGAAAATTTTAATTTAAAATTGAAATAAACCGTCAAAAAATTAGGCTAGTTAAAAATAATAAATGCATTCTGCAAATCTCGAGTTTCTATTGAATGATTAAATTGAATGAAAATGATTAAATTCCCATGAATAGTTTTTTTCTATAAAACTTTTTTAATGAAACAATTTTATCCAGATTTAATATTAAATATCTCTTAAAATAATTCTTAGATTTAAAAACTGTCTGCTTCAACGTGTTTATCAAACATTTCTCTATAATACTACCCATTTTAATATTTTTGTATGCAGTAATTTTCTTAATATTTGCGAGATAGACCTCCAGTCACAAAAGATTCTTTCAAAGCGGCGATGACAGCATTAGTTATTTTTTTTTTCCGAATAAGAGACAAAATGTAGTACGCAACTGCGTCAAAAGATGGCGACACCAGAATTCTGATATGGTCATTATGGAAACTGTAAATATTGCAAGGCTAAATAAAATCAATTGTCTCGGGGTATCAAACTTCATTGTTATTTATAAATAAAACATTTCAACTAAATTATTTATTATAAAAGAATTATTACTTCACAATAGTTTTAATGCTAGGAAAATAATAATAATAATAATAATAATAATATGGATGTCAGTGATTATACAGCGTCATAATAATAAAAAATGATATTATAAAAAGGAGAGCTGAAATGAATTATTTTTTTACGTTTCTGATCGTGTAACTTATATTCAAATAATAATTATTAATGTATACTTTTTGTAAAGTGATTGAAATTAAATATATTTATAAAATTTATTGTAATATTTTTATTGTTGAAAAATTGCCAAGAAATAATCATCATCAAATTGGCGTCATTATAATTGTAATTTTATTTAACTTAATAACAATTAAAAAATTACAAAGGAACTGAGAATAATGGTCAACTAACAAACTTAAAAAAAAAAAAAAAAAAAAAAAAAAAAAAAAAAAAAAAAAAAGGCAGATTTACATGTGAAAGCAAGTACCAGCGAGTATGGAACTACCTATCATAAGATTAGTAGACGATGGCCCTTAACCACTCAGCCAGTGGGAGGACAAATTTTTCTCCCCAAAAGTGGTTAAAAAGAAAGCATGTGTATGAATACAGCGCCATGCATTTTCGGTGAAATTTCCATAGAATGGCGAAGAAATATAGTCCGATTTTTCATGCGCATTATAAAATGAACAAAAGTCTTGCTGGAAACAAGTAAATTGTTATTTGCTTCATCTGAAACATATTTATTTGATTTTTAAAAAAATTGCCCGCGTCATTTTCGAGAGGAAAAAAATCGAATTATTTAACGAACGAGAGTTTTCGCAAAAACAACCAATATGTTATTCCTCTCATATAAAACAAATTCATATTACATATCAATTTAAAGAAAATCGCCCAAACCGTTTTCGAGATTTTGAAATTAGGAACTTCTAACATACACGGAAAGAACGATTTTGTTAAAACAACAAAAAAATGGTTATGCCAACCAAATTTTGCCCCCACCAAATATTTTTTGTTGAACTGACAAAATCCTTTTGTTAGTTCAATAAAATTTTATTGAATGAACAAAATCGTTTGTTCAGCCGAACCAACATTTGGTCAGTCCAACCAAACATTTTAGCTGGGGCTATGTTAACTAAATCTTTTTTCCGTGATGTACCATCGCTTTCGCTTTAAAAATGGCTATTTATATCTCAAAATATACTGCACGTAGAAATGTAAAAATTTCAGTATAGGATTAGACTGCAGATGTAAGACTGTTCTAAAAAAATCAGAACAATAAGAGCTGTATCTGCTGAGTTATTAAAAGGTTGCTTTTCGCGTTTTCTTTGATGTCGAGTTAACCATATATATGAGTTCCGCCATCTACGAATTCTACGATACGATTTTAGGCTTAAGGCTGCGTCACTCGGAATACTACCGTCTTCAATGATTCTGCATGTTATAATTTTCATTAGGGTTTCGTTCATCTGACGAAACCCTATTCGTCTCACTCCTTTGTCTGTCTGTTTGTCCGTCACAGAGCCCGTTCTCAGAAACTATACATGTTAGAGACTTGAAATTTGGGGTACTTATAGCTGAACACCTCACATCAAACAACAAATCATAAAATTTTGAAAAAGTTGGTAATTAACCTAATTACGGGCTAATTAAATTCTAAAATTAACCAATCAACCTTTTGAACGCAGCTTCGAACGCACTTTTTCCAAATCCTCCGGAGTTTCTCCTAAGGGTTGCTAGTAAATTTGGCGGATGCTCCGTAAAATCAGCCGATGCAGGGTTACCACGGAGTAATTTAAGCAATAAATGAAGTGGACATTTAAAAAGCGATATCTCATCTGCCGAAGTATCGGTTATACAAATTCGTAACAGGTATACGCGGAAAAAATTCTACTTTATTTTGGTATGAATTTCAATTTTCTGCGTAGGGTAGAACGCAAAAAATCCACTAAAAATCGATCGATAAAAATTTAATTTCTGTATTTGAAAAGACAATGAAATGAGATTTCCTTTCAGCGGCACGCAGCTGCCGTCATCGTTCAGACATATCGGCGCGGGAGAAATTTAAGCAGAGAACATTCTAATACGAAATTTAAACTTTTTAAATATTAAATTTTTCGATAAAATTTTTTGACATCTCTCGCAGATTTCATTCATACCTGGTTCAAAGAGATAGCTTAATTACAAGCTGAGATATTAATTATTATTTAATTAATTCCTTTTATTTCCATCAAATGCGAGATTAAGATGGAGGCACGTGCTTTTTTAACAAAGATTTCATTTAAATTAGGAAATCTAACAATATGCGTGGGTTTTTCGACGGCGCGTTATGAGATAAGCATTAATTATTTAATATGAAAAGGTTTATAAATGTTCATACCACTATTTCCGAATAGTAATTTCAGGCAATATCTTAAATTATTGGTTAAGACCGCCACTCGATGTGTTTGAAACTTTAAGATAACACATAAGACAAAGTGTAAAAAAGAATGGAGTGGGATATTTCGAGGAGTGAAGGGGGAGGGGGGGGGAGAAACTAGATTTATTTATTAAATCTTAGCGTTTGTTACCGCAGAAAATGTTTTAAATTCTTGGTTAAGACCGCACCGCCACCCTCCCGACGATGTATTTACGGAGAGGTTGGGCAAAGGAGTTTCGTTCAGATGTGCTTTTGTTAAGAACAGAGTGTGCTCCCTGGTGGAAGAATGCGGAACTAACGTAACGCGATTTTGTTAAAATTAGGAAACATAACAAGGCGATCTGTTTGCAACTTTAAGATACTTCATGAGACATAATAAAAAGCTTATAAAATAATGGTGCATGCAATTTCCTGTGAGGGGAGGGCAGGGGAGGGGCGCTGGATTTCTTTTTATAAAAATAGCGTTTATGACCTTTTTAGATGTCGTTTTTTGAGGACTATGATATACTCAGACATGTGCTACTTATGAAATATAAAAATATCAAAATTTTAGTTACAACTATTTCCGTATAGTACTTTCAGCAAATTTCTTAATTTCTTGCTTAAGACCGCCACGAACTCGAGTAACACATCCACTGATAGGTTGTTTAACAGAGTTTCGATCTGATACACTTTTGTTATGAATAGTGTGAACTCCCTGGTGGTGGAATGTGGAACTAACATAACGCAATTTTGTTAAAATTAGGAAATCTAACAAGTCGGTCTGCTTGAAACTTTGACATAGTTCATAACACATAATAAAAAGCTTATAAAAGAATGGTCCGTGCAATTTCCTGGGGCGCCTACCTATCTCGGGTGCTATAGACCCGATCCCCTCGACTAATATACCTACGGATAGGCTGTAAAACGGAGTTTCATTCGGATAGAGCTTTGTGTAGAATAGAATGCGCCTCCTGGTTGCGAAATGTGGAACTAACAGATTTCGCAAAAGGATAAAGTGTTTTAAAGAAATATTAAACGAAACCACAACGTGATCACACTTACCCACTTGTTTAAATACATGAAATGAAAGAACATGTTTATATATTTTATTCCAGTTAAAATTGTGTCTTAAAATCAAATACATTTTAAGATATTAAATGTTGACAATGGTCTTTTTTTTTTTTTTCAAATTTTAAGAGTCTCGAGACCCCTTAAGTGACACCTTTGTATTAGCTGCATGGCAGGAGTTAATAGCAAAAGAAGTTGCTAAAAATAGGTGTTTACAGTAGCCTTTACGATTTCTATAATTTCAGTATGTTTAAGCACTTAGTTCGGTTCCATGTCTTAAATTTGTGTTTTATTTATATATTATTATTGTTTTTATTTACCAATGAAGTTTAATTTTCGCTATGAAATATTAGCCAGAAACAAATGATATAATATTAATTTAAGTGCAAACGAAATTGGCTTTCGTAATGATACATGAACTTAACCCCTTAACGCTCGAATTAAATTACATTTGAATAATTCAAATTGCTTATTGGCACCACTTAAACGAAAAAGAAATATGCACCTTATTTAATGACAGTAAAAACGATGATAAAATATAGCCGATTTCACTATTTTATAAAACTGGTGGGAATCAAACAATTTGAGTAAAAGACACAGCCCGAGAATATGACGGGAGCGAGAATTAAGGGGATAAAAAAAATCTTGATTGAAAACGTCTTATAAATTATTCGTCGTATGACGTCTGTGGAATATTTTGCAACCCTCTCTCGAGCAGTCAGCCAATGCTTAGGCGCCGCGAAGGATCACGTGACCTTCGAGAGAATTGATATTTGAAAACATTTTTTACTCCTTTTTTTTTTAGTTTAGTTTATTGTGAATGTGATTCTTAAACGCAGCAAGTAATAAGCTGCGTATAGGTTTTTTGTCATGGTCTTTATAGGAGAAATGATGTTTTGATTTTGAAAAGGAAAATTTATTTTCGAATATTAAATCATGCTATTTTCAGGGCTTCTTTTTAGAAGAACATAATTGCTGATATTTTAATATGTTTATCTTGATTCCCAGCGAGGAATAACAAATATTATCCAAATGTTTTCATTGTAAATACTGTATATATTTAAAAGTGTAAATAGAATAATCAAAGTTTTTAATCTTCCTGTGATTACTTATACTGAACAACACCTGAGCCACTTTCAGTTGTGAAATATGCTTTATTATTTTAATGTGATTTTACATGAATCGTGAATTCTACAACTAAGCTCTCCCAACTTTGATTTAAATTAAGAATAACGTGAAGTTCTTGAAATTCATGAAGATTATTCTTTATTCTTTGGTGTCTCAACAACCCGGAAAAAAGGTAAAAAATACCTTTATTATTCTGCATGACTGTTGATTTCTTGAAAATATACATTTCTCATGATAATTTATTTTGAAAGTTGAAATAAATTTTAAACATGGATAAGCCTAATAAGCTTAAAAGTAAAAGAGCTACTGTTCGCGCAGCAGTTACAAAATTAATCATAAAATGCGATACATTATTATCTGTTGATATTGATAAAACTGATTGAGATTCTTTAATGAAATAGTTAGAGCTCGTAAATGAAAAGGAAGCTCTACTAAAGGAATTAGATTCCGAAATAGATGAGCTAATTCAGGAAAAAACTGAATATGAAAAAGAACTAAAATTGGTAGAATATTCTGAAAAAATATCAAGTTTGAAATTTAAAATTAAGATGAGGCTTGAAAAATGTAAAATCGAAACTGAACCAAAAGTTTTACTAGAATCAAGTAACGGCTCAAAAATCGGAAGTAAACCAGTTTCGGCAGTGAAGCTTCCTAAACTTAACATAGAAAAATTTTCTGGTGATGCAAGCCAGTTCTTAAAATTTTTTACTTTATTTAATAGTGCGATAGATTCAAACGAATCGTTATCAAAAATTTAAAAATTCCAATATCTGAAATCTTTGTTGTCTGGTCCTGCATATAATATTGTATCTGGTTTTGAACTGACACATCAAAATTATTCTACTTGTTTAAAATTGTTAGAAGAAAGGTGTGGGAAGCGGGAAAATATAATCAACTGTTATATGAATAAAATCCTGAATCTTGAGCCAGTAAAATCCTCTAACAATGTTACTTCTTTAAGGAAGCTGAACGATAATATTGAAACTAGTAAGAGAAATCTTGATGCGTTAGGCGTAACATCAGGCTCTTACGGCCATTTATTACTACCCATACTATTAAGATTATCACCCGAAAATTTGATACTAGATTTCCATCGAAAACGTGACCCCGATAAGGACTGTGAAGTCACCGATTTAATAAATTTTATTAAAATGGAATTAAGATGCCGTGAAGCTACTAATTTAGTAAATAATTCCCAAAGCAAAGCTTATGAAAATTTTAAAACTAAATATGAAAATTCTTCAAGTAAATATCAAAATTTTCCGCAAAAGAAAAATATACCTTCAGCTGCTGCTTTAAATACATCTACAAAACAGTTTTGCATATTTTGCAAGTCTTCTGATCATGTAGGACTAAATTGTTCGAAATTCACTGATGAACAAAAGCGATATAAATTAAAGAAAGAAAGTCGCTGTTACAAATGCTTTTACAAGTCTCATTTATCAATTAACTGTAGAACAAAAATTAACCCTTGTTCCAAATGTGGTAACAATAATCATATTTATTTGTTTTGTTTTAAAGAAACAACAAAAGAAAATCCCGAAAAAGAAAAGAAGGTGCAATTGTATCTATGATGTCGGAACAAAAATATAAACGAAACTTTGCAACATTATTGCAGACTTGTATGGTTTCTGTGTCTGCTGGTAAACAATGCTTGTTGGCTCGCGTTTTATGTGATAGTGGTTCAGAAAAATGCTTCGTGAAGAGATCTCTAGTACAAAAATTAAAATTGAAGCCATTGCGTAGAGAAAATTTATTAGTTTATCCTTTTGGGCGGAGACGCCCTTATGAATCTTGTTATGAAGTAGCTGCTCTTGAATTATCCAGTGTTGTGCAACCTATTAACTCGATAAATATCGAAGCACTTGTGGTTGATAATATAACTGGAGCTTCTGTGAAAACCCTAGAACCAGAACTTCTAGACATAATGAGAACAAGAGGCTTTAAACCTGCTGATACAGGTCTTGAACAGGAAATAAATATTTTGCTAGGGTCTGACTTTTTGTGGAAAATATTAAAGGGAATCGAGGGAAAATTGACAAAAGAATTATACTTTGCAGAAACTATTTTCGGTCATACGGTGCAGGGGCAGATAGAGTAGAATAAAAAAGAAGTAGCTTCTTTGCGTGTTTCAGTTAAAAATATAAATACTCAGCTGAAAGCATTTTGGATCTCGAAGCAATTGGCATTGCTGAAAGCAATGAAAAGAACATTACCGATCACGAGGTAATAAAAGAATTTAAAGAAAATTTAAAATTCGTAAATGGGCGTTATGAAGCAAAATTATTGTGGAAAGATTCTCGCGAATTACTTAGAAATAATCTTGAAGTAGCAAAGAAGCGATTTTCTAGTTTAGAAAATAAATTCTTGAAAAACGATTCTTTATTTAACGAATATAACTCCATTTTGCTAGAGCAGTTTAATGACGGTGTAATAGAATTGTGCACCGAGAAAGATTCTAATAATTCCTATTACATGCCACACAGACCTGTTATCCGTGACGACAAAACTACAACAAAAATACGCATAGTATAGGATGCTTCTTCCTAATAGGGTGATTCTCTATCATTAAACGAATGTTTGAATCATGGCCCTAACTTAAATCCTAATGTTTTAGACATAATTTTGAAATTCCGTTTACATAAAATTGCCTTTTCGGCTGATATTGAAAAAGCTTTTCTGCAAATATCTGTAGCCGAGGAAGATCGCGATTATCTCAGATTCTTATATTATGAAGATTTTGATAAGAATAAAAACATAGTACCCTATAGAATGACCACTTTTGGTGTCACCGGCAGTCCCTTTATCCTCGCTTGTACTATTAAGCAACATATTAATAAATATAAAAACTTTCATAATAAAACATTTGAAATTCTTCTTTTTATGTTGAGGATTTGTTTTGAGCAGAAAACGATGTTCTAGAAGTTTTTAACTCGACTAGAGAAGCTGTTGATATTTTGAATGAAGAGGGGATGAAGTTAAGAAGATTTGAAATTAATTCTCATGAAATTAGGAAAAAATGGCTTGATAAAAACATTCCTGTTTCGAGTTTCGAACCCCCAAATACTTCCTTGAAATTTTTAGGATTCATCTGGAACAATACAGAAGATAAATTTGCACTAGAATTACGATCCTTGTTAGAAAAATTAAATAATGATTCTTCTACTAAACGCAATGTTTTGAAAATTGCAATTATGTTCTTTGATTCAGCCGGATTTATTGCCCCTTTTGTTTCTGGTGAACTAGAAAATGATTGGCAAAATTGGCTTTCAGAAATCCCGGATCTCGATCACTTGAAAATTCCCTGGCAGTATTTTAGCAACCTGATCATGGAAAAGGAGCATCTCCAATTGCATATTTTTCCTGATGCTAAACGTAATGTGTATGTTCCTGAATTTCTTTCCTTGCCCGAAGATCAGTGGTCTAGTGTTAAAATTGCTGCGACACAATTACCTGGTGTTTCTGAAGAAAAGTCTCGAAAAGCAGCAACCATTTCTTGTGTTGTTCAAACAAATAAATCTGACGAAATTCCCATTTTTAATCTTGAAAAGTATAGCTCCCTAAAGAAATTGTATCGAGCAACTGCATGGCTATTTAGATTTATTTCTAATATAAAATTGAAAGTAGAAAAAAGAGATTTTTCAGAATTATCAGCTGAGAAAATGTTACATGCTGAAAATTTTTGGTTTAAGCTAATGCAGGAAGAAAGTTTCCCTGAAGTTGTAAAATACTCGAAATGTAGCAAGAGTATCCCTAAAGAATCGAATTTTCTACAGTTAAATCTTATGTTGTCAGATGAAGGTTTGCTGTTGGTACGAGGACGGTTAAAAAAGTCTGATTCCTCATTTTATGAAAAACATCCTGTTGTAATTGCTGCAAAACATAAATTAACTGAATTAATCGTGAAAGATGCACATGAAAAAGTTTTTCATTCAGGAGTGTCCAGTACATTAGTACAAGCTCGTGAAAGGCTTTCGATTTCAAGATCTAGACAGTCCTGAACAAGTGTACAATCTGCGAGAAATTTAACGTTTGCCCTGGTCAACTAGTTATAGCAACTCTAAAACATATCTTGTGTTTACCTGCAACCAAGGAATCCTTAGTGACACGCTTCCGTTTGCGCGAGACTCTTCTGAATCATTTTTGGAAGCGCTTGAAAAATGAGTACCTTCTCAACTTACAATCTGCTCACTACACGGACCAGAATAAGACTTCTGACTTTGAAATATATGATGTGATTCTTATTACATATGAACATGTATCAAGAACATTCTAGAAGTTTGGTATTTGTGGGCAGAGATTAAAAAAAAATGAGGTCTTATGAACTGAAGGCAAATAATTCCATCATTAAAAGACCTATTAATTTTTGTGTATAATTTAGAACTGAAAAAAAAACCCTCTGAACTTTATTATTAATAGGCTGAAAAAACTCCTACTTGACTGAAAAAAAAGGCTTTGATATTATTAGAGACTCAAAAACTCTCATTGACATTTGACTTTTAGAAAAATTCTTGAATTGTTACTGTTCTTGACTTTTAAAAAGAACTTTTTATTTTTTTCACTTAAAAAAAAAAATGTTTCTTGTTTGATAATATTTCTAATTTTTAGTTTAATTTTTTTTTTGTGTGTGTTGAATATTCTAGAAAAAGTTGTATAGATTTAAATTGTTCTTTCTATTTTTAGTAGCAGAAACTTGTTCGCAAATTTTTTAAATTGTTTATTATTTTATTTGAAGTCCAGTATGTAAGTATATATTTTGATTTGTATTGTATTTATGTATAGTGTAACTGATGATTTTTTAGAATAATTTTTATTTCTACTTTAATTATTTGAATCCCCATTTTGATGAACCCTTGTTCATCGGGGGGGGGGGGGGGGAGTTTGTGGAATATTTTGCAACCCTCTCTCGAGCAGTCAGCGAGACTGCTTAGGCGCCGCGAAGGATCACGTGACCTTCGAGAGAATTGATATTTGAAAACATTTTTTACTCCTTTTTTTTTAGTTTAGTTTATTGTGAATGTGATTCTTGAACGCAGCAGGTAATAAGCTGCGTATAGGTTTTTTGTCATGGTCTTTATAGGAGAAATGATGTTTTGATTTTCAAAAGGAAAATTTATTTTCGAATATTAAATCATGCTATTTTCTGGGCTTCTTTTTAGAAGAACATAATTGCTGATATTTTAATATGTTTATCTTGATTCCCAGCGAGGAATAGCAAATATTATCCAAATGTTTTCATTGTAAATACTGTATATATTTAAAAGTGTAAATAGAATAATCAAAGTTTTTAATCTTCCTGAGATTACTTATACTGATACACTGATTACTTATACAACACCTGAGCCACTTTCACTTGTGAAATATGCTTTATTATTTTAATGTGATTTTACATGAATCGTGAAGTTTTCATCTAATAAGCTCTCCCAACTTTCATTTAAATTAAGAATAACGTGAATCTCTTGAAATTCTTGAAGATTATTCTTTAACGTCATATAAAAATTCAATGCAGTTTTGATTTTTTTTTTTTTCTTTAAGTGATGCCTTTTAGCTGAATGGCAGGAGTTAATAGCAAAAGAAGTTGTTAAAAATCGGTGTTTACAGTAGCCTTTACGATTTTCATAATTTCAGTATGTTTAAGCACTTAGTTCGGTTCCATGTCTTAAACTTGTGTTTTATTTATATATTATTATTGTTTTTATTTACCGATGAAGTTTAATTTTCGCTATGAAATATTAGCCAGAAACAAATGATATAATATTAATTTAAGTGCAAACGAAATTGGCTTTCGTAATGATACATGAACTTAAAAAAAATCTTGATTGAAAACTTCTTATAAAATCATAAACTAGTTGAATGTGCCAATCCCAAACTTTCTCATATTATTTTAGTACTTCAAAATGTTGTTACAGATGTCAATATTTCATTTTTATTAGTTCAATACTATATCAACTTTGACTTTCATCATAAATTTCTGCTTTAGTCAATTCATCGGAGTAAAATCGAGTTAAACTCGATCATGACATATATTTTAATCAATATTCTGTTGTATATCAGCTGTTCGCAAATAGCCGGCTTATCAGGATGGGAAGTTCTCGTCACTTCATTAGCCGCCGGTGCACAATACAACTACGAAGAATAAAAAAAATCTCCTCGCTGAAGCCGCCAGTGCTCTACCATCTGAGCTATCCCGGACGAATCTGGTGGAACTTTTTCACCCAGCTAACCTTAATGATTATAGCATCTGGTCGGTCTGAAACCTGGTTCAGCTCAACAGAATAAGTCTCAGGTAATGGAACTCCAGAAACCGCTGGATACGTAATTACACCAGATTAATTTTAACACAATCATTCTAATTGGTACATAAATCATATCAGATGTAAATTTCCCTCTGGGCAAAAAATGTCCGAACCAAATTTCCACCAGATTCGTACGGGATAGCTCAGATGGTAGAGCACTGGCGGCTTCAGCCAGGAGATCCCTGGCTCGAATCCTGGTACGGACATTTTTCGCCCAGTTGGAAATTTACATCTAATATGATTTACTTACCAATTAGAATGATTGTGTTAAAATTAATCTGGTGTAATTACGTATCCAGCGGTTTCTGGAGTTCCATTACCTGAGATTTATTCTGTTGAGCTGAACCAAGTTTCAGACCAGATGCTGTAATCATTAAGGTTAGCTGGGTGAAAAAGTTCCACCAGATTCGTCCGAGATAGCTCAGATGGTTGAGCACTGGCGGCTTCAGCCAGGAGATCCCTGGTTCGAACATTTTTCACCCAGTTGGAAATTTACATCTAATATTCCACTTTTGCTCTGAGTGAATAGTCACTCTAAAGAGGTTGGGCATATTTCGACTCTGCGATAAGGAGTGAATAGTCACTCCTTTTTATTTAGAGTGTATACGTATATAAATACTTCCGTTACTGCCTTTAACCCCTCAACCTACGATTTATGATTCAACAGGCTGGTTCCAAAACGCAAACAAGATTGCGCAGCCTTCGAGTCATTCCACGGTTTGGCAAATCGGTCCTAAGTTGTACCGAACGCGCACGACTTACGGAAAGTAAATACATGTGTATCGATACAACTGGTTTAATTTTGTGAAATATTTGATAAGTAATTACAACCTGATGTAATAATTGTGGTAGATATGCCACAAACGTTTTATTAGAAGTCACTAAAATATAACGTAAATCAATAACATTTATTTGCAATTCCTGAATAAATTAGCAATTTACTTAATTAGCATTCATAAAAAATATCAACAATAAAAATTAATAATCTTCAATGGTGTGATATCGTTCGAAACATATTTTGCATCTCTTGCACTCACACGTTGTTCCACTACGTTTTTTTTATTTTTCATGCAAACCTTACAAGGTCTTGAAGGTCTTAAGTTTGATGCTGTTGGGTCAATAATATCTTTAGGAAAATCAGACCAATGTTCCGCGTGCAGTTTTTCTGGTACATATCTGTACGATAATTTTCCTCGCCCTTTATAATCTGGTTTTGGCATATTCATCAGTAATGATTCGGCTATCTCGATCCTATAATCAACGTAACTTCGTTTTACTAAGATCTATAAAAGTTATAAGACTCCTGAATGAGAGGAAAGGCTCTCTTTGGATTATCGGGCTATTTGGCGAAATCCGTCGAATAATCACCACGCGAAATACGAAAAGAAAGCTATCAGGCAAGGAGCCCATCCTCCCGGTAGCCTGTTGCACCACGGGGCCATGCACATGATGTTTACATTTGGCTCGATCATTGTATCAAGAGGCATACCCAAGATATTTACAATGGACTCTATTCAGGTGACGTCAGACGGCAGAGCTGGCGGTATGATGATCTGTTATTCTAGTTACTGCACCGGCAGAATACCAGTATGCGCAGGCGCAAACACCACTAGCAGACGACTTTAGCCTTGACCCAGGTTGAGTGCATACATTTTAACTGAAAATTTGCAAACTTAAGGAATTTTCTCGCATACAGAACAACATTTTGAATTTAGATTACAATATATTAAGTATATGCTGCTGCATCAAAGAATTTTTTTGCGGTATTTTTAACAAACAAGCACTAATAACTCACACTCCATAGACTGCTATGCTAAACACCGCCAGTAAATACCGCCAGCAGAAGAATTTTAGCCTCGACCTCAGGTCGCGTGCATAAGGTGCATTGACTCGACTGATGTACTACGGGTGGCCAGGACCGAGATAATCAGTTTTGGCCCAAATACCAGACCACGTGTCTCACGCGTAGCTGCAGGTCAAGGGGTCAATATGGAAACTGTATAATATTATCCATGCAGTGAAAGTAAAGGAATAATAATAATAAAATAATAAGGGTTATTATAATTAATATTTTCAGCGCTATCGTTGATGCAGTGAATATGACCTGTAACCTTTATTCGATGAATAATTATATTTGGACATGATAAAGTAGAACACATTTTATAGTGAGTGACCGTGAACCTTTGTGCTGAATGAAGTTTTCTTTTATGGTACTTTCACGGAGCGTACAGGCATAAAGGTTGGGGCATAAAGCGTAGAGAGATAAAAACAAATTAATTAATTGTTCTAGTTTTAAAACTTACAGAGAGACGTGCATTTTGATTATTCGCCTCATCTAATCTACGTTGCAGTTGCCTATTTTGTTGCACCAACCGCTGTATCACCCTTTCTCTCCAATCCTCATTGCCACCATCGTCTAAAATACAAGCAACAATTTATTAGAAAAGTAAATGGGGAAAAAACAAACATAACAAAATAAAAATAAAAAATATTCCGTTTTTAAGATTAAATCAATTTATTTTATTATTGAGAGCCGTAATAACAAACAATTATTTTTTGTTGAGTCACGTGACGACACATTTAAAAATTATCCTCTCCCACCCCCTTAAAAAAAAAAAAAAAAAAAAAAAAAAAAAAAGCTTTGGCAATAGAAAAGAAAAATAAGGCATTATTACCCGACTGAAAAGAAAGGTTATGTGTTTCACGCGTATCTGTGTATGTAGATTTCTTTATACCCTCGAAACATCCCAACGGCTGGATGGATTTTAATGAATGAGGTCTCTATCAATTCGTCTTAAAAGCCCGATGGTTATAAGCTAGGTTTTGTTTATATAAATCCAAAATGGCGGCCATAAAATACAAAATGGCGGTAGAGATGAAAACAATTTACGCACCCTATTGAGTGGCCTATCATTGGATAGGTCTTTCAAAATGAAGACGATGTTTCATTGACTATTTTACAGTCAGAAGCTCCGTTAAAATATTATACAACCTGGAAGTTGTGTAGATAGGATCTCTAGCTTTACTGCAACTCTAACCATCATAGACATCTATAGACCTCATCAAAACAGTGTTTATAGATAGGAACTAACAATTAAATACAACTTAAAAGTCACAAATACAAGTAAATAATAAAAATAGGTCAGTATAAACAAGTAATATAATTTTAAAAAAATAAGTCAATCCTTCTTAGGTCAATAAGAGAATTTTTTTTCCTCCCATTCTTCTTTCCTCTTGAGTGGCGATTAAAATTGCCTTGATCAAGAAGAGGGCTCTCTCGATTATTGAATATTAAGTAATTTAATTTAATTTAATTTAATTAATAAATTAATATTTGAAAAAAAACTGGATTAACACAAGTGTCATCCACTAGAAGTTAAAAAGAAAAAAAGTTATTTGAGGGTGAAAGGATGAATAATAAGTATTTTACTAGCGATTGAAAATTTGAACAAGATATATATATAGCGAAAGTATGAACTAATAGTAGGAATTGAATAAATAGTTTCACATTGATGAGAAATAATTAATTAATTCGCTATTTACGCAGTCGGGTTTTTTGATTTTTTAAATTTAATTTTTTATTTAAACTGTCTACTGACGATTTTTCAATTGTTATCTCAACGTCTAATCCTAATTTAATTAATATCAACCTATTAATTGATAATTAAGTTCTAAAACTAAGAAATTATTGTGTTACCAGCGGAAAAAACAACTGTGCAGACTTAGCACATGAGGAAGTGATTGTTAAAAGAATGTACTAAATTACATCTTTATGAACATGAAGCTAATTAAGTTAATCCTTAAATGCGTGATTTTTTATTTTGTTTCGAAAAAATTATATATGATTCTCTGAAATGTTTATTACGCAGGAAAAATAATGAAAAAAATCAGAGATACGTTTTTCATATAATCTTTTCTTCTGTTACACATCTGCAATACAAGTAAAAATTACTGTCGTGTGGCTGTTTTACGCTAAAATATTGCAAATTAGTAAATATTTTAATAAGTGTGTCTCCAAATATAGCCCAGTGGTTAGGGAGTTGAATTCGGAAATAATTAGGGGAAAGCTGGAAATTGTTTTAACCCCTTCAGTTTAGGTCTAGAATGAATAGGGATTATACAATGCGTTAGGAATTATACATTGACTTATAGTCAAAAACACGTTTTTTTTTTTTTTTTAAATACCATAACACTATCTCGAAATCACTAACTTTTTCAAAAACATTGTCAGTACAAGTGTTGTAGAACATAAAATTCTGAATAAAATGAGCACCCACATTAATATATTTGTTCAAAATTAAGGTCGCAATTCCATTTCAAAATTTTGCCTTAATCACTAATCAATAGCTTCAAGATAGGAGAGACCAGATTACCTTGACAATATCTCAAAACAGCTAACTATATCAAAAAATTGCCGATACAGATGTTGTAGAGCTTAAAATTCTGAATAAAATGAATACTCACCTTAATATTTTTGTTCAAAATTAAAGTCGTAATTTCAGATATTGTTAAAAATATTAAAGAAAAACGTGCTTTTCGAATGTAAATGTGTACATATTTCCTAACGCTCACTTAGTACGAAGGGAAAACATAGAATAGTCATTTTAGACCTAATCTGAATGGATTAAAACGATTTCAAGTTTTCCCCTAATTAATTCTGAATTCAAACCTCTGACCACGGGGCTAAAACTTTAAAGTAGAATTGTGACCTTAATATTCAACAAAAGTATTAAGTGTAGGTACTCATTTTATTCAGAATTTTAAGCTCTACAACATTTGTATTGACAATGTTTTTGAAAAAGTTGGTGATTTCGAGATAGTGTTATGGTATTTAAAAAAACGTGTTTTTTGACTATAAATCAATGTATGATTCCTAACGCTCACCTAGTACGAGGAGGAAAACGTAGTATATTCATTCTAGACATAAACTGAAGGGATTAAAATAATTTCCAGCTTCCCCTAATTATTTCCGAATTGGGCCTTTTTTTGCTCCCCTACCACAAGGCTAATACCTTATTTTATATAAATATTTATTTTATAAAACTTAACCTTTACCCCTTTAATTCCCATGATAGAATACGTTCTAGAAATTACGTAGTTCCGAGAATCTGACTTTACACCGTTAAGTTTCAATGGTTAATTTCGCTTTACTTAAATACGGAATACCTGTTACTAATTAAAGCAGATATTGCTATTTTAATTTTCTGGTGTAAATTAGGTATATACGAATATAAAAAAAAACATATTACATTCAAAACAGTGTTGTTTGCATAAACGCAAAGCTCCGCCCATCGGCGTAGGAAGGGGGGGTCCAAGGGGGTCCTGGACCCCCAAAAAATATTTTATAAGGAAAAAAAAATTTTTTATTTTAAAGATTATTTAAAAGAGCAATAGTTCTATAAATGGTAAGTAATAATAACAAGAACCGATAAAACGCAACTTTTAGTTTACTATGTTATTTAGCAAGGCCTTAGCCAGCGGGGTAATCACCAAAGATTGATCCCGCCCCCCCCTCCGAATTTTTTTTTATCAAGGTATATCAAAGATGTCATAAAATGTATGCTATAAAATAAGTTTCAATGCAAGTATCTTCGTTTTTATTATTCATATTTTTGCACTTGCACTTTATACTTGCACTTACTTTAGCGATTCAATAAAATAAATCGCTCTATTAAACGAAAATAATGACATTAAAATTGCCCTAGTGCCAATTTTTGGGATGAAAATATTCTCAAAAACTTCATTTCTTTTCTCATTCCTTCTATACATGTAAAATATCCTATTCCTCTTGGTATAAGCGTACAAGAAAGGAGGCAGATATCAGTCTCCAGTACATCCTTGTCCTGAGGGTATGGTCAAGCGGAGCCCGAGTGAGGGTGGTTTCATTGCACATTAGGTTCAGAATGGCGGTGATTTCTCATTCAAGGTCAACTAAAATTTTACGGAAATGAAATGCTGTTTTTTCGATTCCTTTCTTTTTTTTTTTTTTTTTTTTTCGGCTGACTCATCCGACAATTCTGATAAGGCCACTGACAATGGAGGTTGAAAACTCTTATTTTGCCACTTTTTTCTTGTGTAAATATTAAAAGAGTTTAGTTTGAAAGTTAAGTTTTGTCAGGCTTTTTTTAAATGGTGAAGAATTTATCGACTTCAAATAACTAAGAATAAATATGAATTTCTGAGATTATATTTTTTATGTAATTCAAAGTGCTACTTTATCATAAAATATAACAGCATTTTTCAATCGAAATATTGCGACGAGTGTTGCCAGGCGTCAGGCTTTTTAGGGTTTCCAAGACTCGTCCCACAAAACCACTGCAAGTGCACGGGATGTCAAAAGTCCTGATCTTCCACAAATTCTTTAATTTTTTTTAAGTACTACGCTATTGCTTAGTCTGCATCCAATTGAACTTAATACAGTAAAATCTGTTTAGAGATGACCTGTCTATAACGGAAAAATATTAAGCCGCCGAAAGGAATACTGTACAAATATTACTGCTAAGACGGAATATTTTTCAGGTTCTCTATACTATCTTGTTGATAGAGATTTTATTGTACTTTGTTTTGTAAAATCTGTAAGAACGGAATTTGTCTATATCGGAATCCCATCTTAAAATAAAAAAATAAAAAATCCCTTAACCTATTGAGAGGAATTCCCTTTCCCCATACAGTATAAGAGTTCAAATGGAAACCTCTCCAAAGCAGAATTTTATTTCAATTTCTAGTGATTTCGTTTTCGCAAATGTTACTGTGTAAGATTATTGTGTTTATTACAACACAATAATTCAATTCAGACGGAATCTCAGGACCGGAAAAGATTTTTCTTTAGGCAGGTTTCCGTCTTAGACAGGTACGGTATTCCTATAGTATGGATAAAAAAATTGCGTTTAAAAAATGAGTTCATTTTAGACAGGTTCCGTTTTCTTAGGAACCTGCATTTTTTATGTTCTGATAGTCGTCCTTTTTTAATTATTCCTTTTACTATACTTTTATGTCCCGACGCAGAAAGCGCTATTTCGCCTTTTTGTATTCCTGTTCCGTTCTCTATGATATTAGACCTAGCAACACTATAGTCGCGACAGACACGACTCACCCTGTAAACTATATTTAGTTGTTTTCGAAAATTTAATTTGTTTTCCATTTTTATTACTGAGAAGCTGAATATTCTCAGTACCCATTGAAATAGTATATTTAGATAACCTTTTATATGAACTGAGTTTTTAACATGTGAAATTTTGAATGCTATAATATTATTTAATAGTAAAGTTCATTGTACTAACATTTAAAAAATATATTTAAGAAGTTTGAAACTAAAAAGAAAAAATACTTTTTTTTTTCTTTATAGATGTTTTTCTCCTTTTCTTCCCTTGAAGTATACATTTATTTATGGATTTCTTTTCATATATAAATTCTTATAAATTTAATTTTTGAAAATTAAAAACTTAACCATGTTTAAAGTTCGACATATTTTCTGAAAAAATAACTCTTTTTTACATTTAGGAATAAAGATAAGAAGAAATATAAAAAAGAAATATTCCTTTTTAAAAATTATCTTCTTCTTGTTGTTGACTTTTAGGAGAACTTTTTTCTAAGAGAATTATATTTTCAGATTTTTCTCTCAAAATATAAAATCCCAAAGACAATTTAAAGAATATATAACTGAAAAAATCGTAGATTTCGAAGTTAAGTATTTCACCAACAAAAACCAAATCAAGATTAGAGAGAAACCCAGTTTAGCAATTTTATCTGGACGCTTTTCAAGAGTTTTTAATTTAATTTTTCTGTAAGAACTGGTTTTATCAGAATCATGTTAAAAAAAACACGAGGGTGTATCAATAAGTTTTTGCCCTCACATAGAAATAATTGAGTGAAATTTATGAAATTGCTACATTGTATGAGTCCTTTTCTATATAATCAGTGTGCACAGTAACAAACTTTTGCAAACGGTATTTCAAAGAGAGGGGGAAGCATGTATTTTAGAAAGCGTAATAGTAGACCTAAAGGGGTCATTTTCTAACTTTTGCCGGCCCCCACTTGAGACATATCGTTGTAAAGCCCTGTGACCGCTTATTTATGCTATGCACTTCCCAAGACCCCCCCCCCTCCAAATTTGCCCTCCGGGGGTCACTTTTCTAAATTTTGTGGACATCCTTCATGCTCTCTGGGGGCCAAATTTAGGTGGAGGGGCTCCCGATGTACATAGCATGAATAAGTGGTCACTGGCTTTTCCAATAATATGTCACATATGGGGGTCGGCAAAAGTTAGAAAATTGCCCCCCTTTGGGTGTACTATCGCGCCTCCTGGAATACATCCCCCCCCCCTCTCTTTGAAATACTGTTTACAGATATGTATTACTGTGCACCGTAACTATATAGAAGACGACTAATACAATGTAGCAATTTCATAAATTTCACAATTACATATTTCTATGTGAGGGCAAAAATTTAATGATACACCCTCGTATTTTTCCACGCTCAACAACTCGAAATTTTCTGACATATTTCCAGATTCATTTTTAAAAGTAAAAACACGAAACTTGTTGACGTGATATTTTGAATAGATTTATAAACGACCTGTGTGTTTTTATTTTTCATTGAATTAATTATTACTTATTTTCCCAGACGACCATTTTTTTTGTGTGTGTGTGTGTGTATGTGTGTGTATGTGTGTGTGTGTGTGTGTGTGTCCAGCACTATCACTTCCGGAAATTCTATTCAAAATTCCCCCTTTGACAGCATTTTTTGAAATATATTCTGCTTTTATCAAAAACTCAACCAATACGGCACATTCCATAGTTTCTGAATAAGAGAATCTGCCAATTGGATGCATTTGAAAGGAAAAATGAATTTAAAAACGAATCAGAAAATAAGCAGTTTGTATTTGAGTACACCCTTAACACGAAATTTTTTTCTTTAACTCCTATATTTGTTTAATCTGTTTTTGCTGTAAGAGGGGTAGCTCTATTAAAAACTTGTCAAATAAAAGTTGTTGATAATATTAAGAATATGTAAAATAAATTTAAGAGGATTGGATATCTTGTGAATTGACGAAGTTATGAATTTTTTTCTTCCTCAACCGCCCCACTTTCTTTTCCCCCAGTCTTGTCAATATAAAAGTTGTAGATAGTATTAAGAAGATTTATAATAAGTTTATTTGAATTTGACATCTGGAGAATTGACAAAGTTATGAATTTTTTTCTCGCTAAAACCCTATTTTTGCGTCCCTTGAGCCCATTTTTAATTTTATTAAAAATCTGTGATACATAAATTTTTGGCTCTTCTCCTAGAAGTAATAATAACTTTAAACTGGTTTGATATGTATTATAATTAAGAAGTTGTGGGGTTTTATCGGTTTTCACAAAACCCCTCCCTATTTTGACCCCCCACCCCCCGGTCCGATTTTGCCCATTAAAGAGATTTCTTTTCCCTTGATTTTATGTGTCAGTTTGGAAGAGATTTGTGTAGAATTATGGAAGTTATTGTGTCCATAATATATATATATATATATATATATATAGAGAGAGAGAGAGATAAAGTTTTTAACTGGGTGTGATTTGGGGTACTTGGGGTCATGATAGAAATAGATCTGCAAAAATTTTTCAGAAATTCCAACATAGAGGATAATGTAATAGGTAGTATTTCTTACAAAATCTACCTAAAACACTGTACAAAGTGTCATAATTTTATTTTTAGTGGAAATTAAAATATATCAATTGGAATAGGGAGAAATTGTGAAAAAATCATTCTGAGATAAACGCATTAAAATCCTGTTCTAGAATTAGCATTTTTGTAACCAAAGAAAATAAAAATATGCAGGATTGTTTGTTGGTTTTTTTGGATTTTTGAAATTTTAGATATATTTTAAATTATTACTTTGGGAATATTCTTTATTATTTAATAAAAATTGCGACAGTACATTCTATTATTTAATAAATTCATCATATAATTGAAACAATTTAACACTATTTTAATCTTTTATTAGTATTCTTATCATGTTTAAAGCTCTGTATGATCAACTGATAAAAATGTAAATACACATTTCATATTGAAACTTTAAAAGGCATACCGAATTCTTGTTTACTTTACATTCTTTTTCTTAGTTACACAAATACAAATGTAGCATCAGAATTTGAAATCCTATTTTGCTTCATTATTTCAGCGTTTTCATCTATTAAGTAATCCGGTTTTAATCTTTTAGCCCAATATTGTCAATTCTGTCAGTGAAGTCCAGCCGGATTTCGTAAAGTAGTTTTCAATATAGTGGCAAGTCACTTTATGTGATTTTTAGAATTTTTCCGCGATTCTCATAGATTTTTTGACATTCGTAAAAGAATTGTTCTGAACGAATAAATTGTTTATGAATTTAAGTTATTGGATTTCTTTTTTCATGCAGTTTAAAACCATGTAAGATCATTACATATAAAACATTATAATACATGGTTTAATATATATTAGTTCTTCAGCAGATTTTTTCCAATTGAGTTATGCATAAATTTATCATTAATTTCTACAGTTAAAAAATATCACGTTGCAGACAAATTTTGCTTTCAATGGGGCATGTCGCAGAAAGCTTTAAAAACTCTGCCACAGGGTATGCCAAGTTGACTATAGATGACAAATAAAGGATTTGTGAATATTTTTGACGAAATTTAACGCCTAGATGTAATGTAATAGACATACATTTAGATGTAATGTAATAAGTATTGAATAAAGTTTTAGAGAAAAACGGCTAGAAGGTGGCTCTTGGTAGCGAATTTTGTTCAATTTCCGGGACAGGCGCGGTACCTATTGAAAACAAACAAAAAAAAAATTACGGAATCACCTAATTGTCCTATCCATGTCATCAGTCAAAAGCCGAAAGCTGGTCCACAAGGTGGTGATTTCCCTATCCGTGTTTAATTTTCACATTTGTAATAAGCCAAAATTTTTCACGTCTTTGGGTATATTACCCATTGATTATACTTCATTACGAAATTTTTTGTGCCCTCGCCCATTGTTTTGAAACATTTATTGACAAAAGACGTGCAATAATAATAATTAAAAAAAAAAACTGTCTGAGATAGAAGAACGTTTCATCCGATTCAGTTTTTTTGATCGACTATACGTTTCTAGGAATGAATCAATAGATGAGCTTTTTGTTGAGTATTTATGGCTTAACAAAAGTATTTACTATTATTGTTTGGAAATTATCAAATAGATGGGGCCATGCCCCCCCCCCCCAGAAAAATTCTCTAGTTACGCCCATGACTCCGCACTAAAGGAGAGCCTACTTCAGTCAAACGAAAAGAGGAATTCGCTAATGCCTATCATATGGAAGAAATTTATAAAGGTATCTCGGTCGCATTTCAATATTTTTAAATGATTTTTTTTTTTTTGTGTGTGTGTGTGTGTGTGTGTGTTGGATAACTGAGATCGATCTGTACAAAGACCGTTGTTTACTTTTTCGATTTTCTTTACAGGTATTTTTAATGAGGACACTTTCATTTTGGAAACCGGTTTCGAAAGTAAAAGCATCCTTATAAAAAAAATCTGCAATCAAAATCGAAAAAGTAAAAAACGACCTGCATACAGATCGATCTCAGTTATCCAATACAAAAAAATCATTTAAAAATATTGAAATGCGACCGAGATATCTTTATAAATTTCTTCCATAGGATTAGCATTAGCGAACGCGTCTTTTCGTTTGACTGAAATAGGCTCTTAACCCTTCAAATAAAACCCTCAAACCCTCTTAAATAAAAACATGAAAAAGGGTGGACACTCACTCAGTTCTGGCACAGGATCCCGATATCTGTGCGGGATGAAAGGACTAGGTGTCCTAATGGGAGAAGGGGGTATGGCAGGCCTCTGAGGCGGCGTAGCAGGCCTCGCTGCCATTATCACCCGCCTTTCTCGGTCCGACATCCGATTGGAGGCGCTCGACGAGGACGAGGTATTGTGAGGTCGAAGATAGATGATGTTAGGCCCTAAATGAAAGTAATAAAAACATGATTAAAAATACTATTGGAAAGACATTTAAAAAAAAAAGACAGGTGTATTTCTAAAGTTTAATAAACGACAACACAATACAATAAAACCTGCCTAAAGCGACACGTTCCGTTCTGATAAAAATGCATGCAATACATTTGCAGTCTGTACCTCTGCTGGGGGTACCTCGTATTCCTGCATTTGTCATGCTGATATTCATTACTGTTTACTTTATCTTGTAACTATTTAATACTTAAAATATTACAAAACATCGTACTTATTCTTAATGTGTGTTACTTTAGCTTTTGTTGATTACATTGTACCGCCGTATAAGAACTCACTTAAGAAAGAATCTTAACTAGAAATTAAAAGAACTTGGCGTTCGTTTTTTTTTTCAGAGTTTTTATTAGACGATACGGGACACACACATAACAAGCACACATTTATATTTACACGGCAAAAAGTTAATCTTTTCCGGAGCAAGACGCTCCTTTCGGCAGGACTGAGAACTTGACCGTCTGGGGTCGTGTCACAGCAAAGTCTCCTCTCTACGGGGCCTTGTTTTTCTGACCGTTCATCTCCTCGATACCCCACGTGAGGTCTTGACTCATCTTAGTCAACAAGTTCAGTTTATAACATTTCTACGCAGCACTTTTTCTCCAGATATTTACATGATTAAAACTGTTTACATGTTCCATCTGGTTTTTTGGTGAAACTGACAGGCGAAGTTATAGCAGGCATCTGGAGGGTCCAATTAAAGATGTTTATTTCGTTAGGGCATCTGGTCTCCGAGTCATCTCAAGTAAAACGTCACAGCCCCTCCATGCCCCATATAATTTTTTCCTTAATGGAAAAATTTCCACATTCGGGTGCACAATCATAGTGAAATTCGGAGTTAATGCTATCCCTAACAATGCTATCTACTCCAAAATTAATAAAATTTTAAATTTTAAAATCAAAACATTTATCAGAAGTACTTCGTTACCATGGAAGGAATTCAGCATAACACACAACAAACATAATAAATACAGTAAACAATAAACACATTGCAATTGCACACCGTTATATAGTAATACTAAGATTTATAATAAGCACTTCAACAATTTTATAATAAACCAGAACCTTCATTAATAATTTTCCGTTAACATAATCAGAATAGATAAAGTTTTTAAACATCACAGGTAATTCCAATAAAGTTCGCTCTCTCGTGTTCACATGGATAACCAACAATAATAATATATATATATAGATAAATTTCTTAAGAATGAATTCTAATGCACTAATAAAACCAAACACTTTTAAACCTTTTATATACAATAAGTTACTTAAAAGAATTTTAACACAATAGCAAAACACACTCTTAAATTTTCTTTTTTTTTAAATAAAATTTCTAGTCTTCAAACGCTACTCTGCTTAGACTATCAGCGTTTTGGTGTTTTTTTCCTGCTCGATGTTCGATTGTAAAATCGTACGGTTGTAACGCGAGGCTCCAACGCATAAGCCTTGGGTTGGAACTCGCATGAGTTTGTAAGAAGCGCAGAGGATTATGATCCGTTATAATCCTAAATTTTCTTCCATCTAGATAGTACTGTAATCTTTTTACGGCGAAAACAATACTGGCGCACTCCCGCTCGGTGGTGCTATAGCGTTGTTCTTTCGGAGAGAATTTCCGACTCAAATACAAAATCGGGTGTTCCTCTCCCTTCTCATTTACCTGGCTCAACACAGCTCCGGCACCGCGTAACGATGCATCGACCTGAATAAGGAATTCACGATGAAAATTCGGCGCATGCAAGACCGGCCGTTCGGTTAGTTTCGCTTTCAGAGACCGAAAAGCGCTCTCGCACGTGAGAGTCCACTCGACTTTACCTCGACGGGTTTTCCCTTTTAGCGCGTCAGTCAAAGGGGCTGCTATTATAGAAAAATTCCTTATGTATCTCTGGTAGTATCCGGCCAGCCCTAGAAATGCACGAATCTGCGTTTTTGTTTCGGTAGTAGGGAATTTTTTTACGCATTCAATCTTGACTTCTGCTGGAGTGCGGGAACCATTTCCTACAATATGGCCTAAATATTTTACACTACTCTGGGCAAATTTACACTTAGAGAGCTTTATTTTAAGATTTGCCTTATGAATTCTATCTAGAACTAATGCGACATGTTTTAAGTGGTCTTCCCAGGTGTTCGAAAATACAGCGACGTCATCTAAATAAGGAACTGCAAATTCTTCCATCTCTCTTAATAGTTCTGCCATCATTTTGCTAAAGAAAAATGGCGCATTTTTTAATCCAAAAGCCATTTTTAAACACCTAAAAGTACCAAAAGTTGTACAGAATGCTGCATACCGTTGAGCTCTGGGGTTCAAGGGAATCTGCCAATAACCTTTCGCTAAATCTAGGACGGTTATGTATTTAGCAGATGAGACTTTCTCAACTCTTTCTTCGATACTGGGGATGGGGAAATACTCTGTCCTAATTATCTCATTGAGACGCCTGAAATCCACACATGGACGAGGATCCTTACCCGGAACCTCTACTAAAATTAAAGGCGACGTGTAATCCGACTCGCCAACTTCAATAACCCCCAATCTTAACATCTTTTGAATCTCCATTTTTACGATTTCAGTTTATCTTTGCGCAATCCGATAAGGTTTTGATCGTACGGGCTTATCGCTAATTAAAGTTATATCATGCTCCACCAAATCTGTTGTACCAGGGTCGTTTGAAAAGCACGCGGCATATTTATTTAAAAGTTCCCATAATTGGCTAATTTGTGCTTCGTTTAGGTTTTTTTTTCTAACTCACTAAGCCGAACTATTTCCTGATAGTCAAAAATCGTAGGATTATTCTCTAAATACGGAATATCTAAATCCTGATCTTCTATTAAATTTGAATTGTCTTTGGAGCACAACAAATTTACATGTTCGGGTCGCGTATAATATGGTTTCAGCATATTAACATGATAAATTTGGGTTTTATTCCTACTTCCTGGAAGTTCTACCACATAATTAGTCTCAGATATTTTATTCTTGATTTTTCCCGGACCTATCCATTCAGGGACAGTTTATTTGGTCTCGTCATGGCTAAAACCAACACTAAATCTCCCTCCTTGAATTCTCGTTTTACCGCGCTTTTGTCATACCAAACCTTTCGTTTACCTTGCATTTCTTCCATGTGCGAAACAGCTACCTCGCGACATCGTTTCAACCGATTAATTAATTTAAAAACATATTCGGTCACTACATCATTTTCAGGTGGAGGGTCGGACCATCGTTCCATTATCAAGGTCTCGGGTGTTCGAAGATTTTTTCCATACACCAACTCGGCTGGTGAGTAACCTGTGCTTTCATGAACTACGTTTCGGAGAGCCAATAGAATCGCAGGCAAATGTTTATCCCAATCGGCGCCTAATTCAATACACAGAGTCCTCAAAAGTCGTTTTAAGGTCCTATTATACCGTTCCACGGGATTACTCTGGGGATGATAAACAAAACTATGAGTGATCTTAATGCCAAATTTATTAAGAAATTCGGTCGTTAAAGCTGAGGTAAAGGACTTTCCCTGATCGCATTGGAGTTGGCTGGGGAATCCGATGCGACTGAAAATATTCAGCAGCGCCTCAGTCACTCTAATAGAGGAGAGGTCCACCAGCGGAACCGCCTCCGGGTATTTGGACGCCATGCATACTGCCGTTAAAATATACCGGTGTCCATCCGTGGTCAGTGGTAAGGGCCCACATGCGTCGATATTTATTTTACTGAAAACTTCCTGAATTATTGGGACAAGTTTTAACGGGGCTTTCTTTTTCTCGTTCGCTCGACCCGCTCTTTGACAAACATCGCAACTGCGCACATATTCATCCACTTCTTTATAACAGTTAGGCCAATAAAAATATCGAATTAATTTATCCTTTGACTTCGTCCCACCTAAATGTACTGACGTGCCTTCATGACACAATGCTTTTATTTTCTGCCTTAACCCTTTTGGAATAACTAGCAATCTGGTAACGTTTCCAAAACGATCCTCGCGATTTCCAACTAGTAACCCGTTAACAACTGAATAAGTTTTCGTCGTACCTTCCGTTTTGTCCGCCCTCACTCGGCTAAACAATTCCTTTAACTCTGCACATTCGTGCTGCGCTTTCAAAAACCCTTCTTTATCGATTTTTAACAAGTCCAACTCCGGGGCTTCAACTTCTAACGCCGGAATTTCAATGGGGTCCTCACCTTCCGTTCAATCCCGCAGTCCCGATTCTTCCTGATTCGCTACGTTCGATTCCTTGGGTGTCTCCACATCTTGAGCTACCCGTTCAAGCTCCCTTTTCTCTTCCTTTAAACGTCTTCGCAAGCGTCTGGACTGCATTTACCTGTCCAGTTGGCAAAAATTCATACCCCGTTCTCTCTCTTATCATCGCGGCAGTTTTATTTCCTAAAGTATATCGGTTTTGGTTTAAATGATTTCCGCAAACAGCGGCTTTCGTACAAATTTTTCCGAAATCTCCCTCTATCTCTACACGCGCTAACGGTAGACAAACTAACTCCAAACTAAGTGGTTGTTGGATCCAGATTTTCTCTCCACAAAAATCCTGCGGATCTACAAATTTCCTACAAATTAAATCAAGCGTCGCTCCGAATCTCTAAAATTCCTATCTTTCGGTTGTTAACAACCCCAGGAAATGTATAAGAGTCCAATAAATCGTCCTTTCGTACATCTTGCAAATTATTTACGGAGCCTGACGGAGGTTTTTTCTGCAACTTCGGGCACGATGAACGCAGGTGCGTTTCGGACCCGCAATTATAACATTTCAAATTCGCTCTTTTTTCAAAGGCTCTATCTCGGTTTACTAGTCTGTGCACGGCATTTGCATTCGAAGAGGGGGAGAACCGTGGTCTAGTTTCTCGAGACCTTTCTTGAAAAAACGGCCGCGTTTTTTCCACCCTAACATCTCTGGTATCCTTGGCCTTCGGAGTAGAGGCCCTTATACTCTCATATCCATCCAATAATTCCACTATTGCTGCTTCGGTCTTAAGCTGTGGCCATTTGTCAATGAAGTGTTCACGCATTTCCAACGTCGCACGCCGTTTAATTTGATCGGTGACCAAAAGGTCTTTTAGTTCGTCTAAGGAAGTTATTCCTAAACCTGCTAACCATTCATTTAAATAATTTCGGATTTCGAAACCGAAATCCTGCCAATTTAAAGATTGCGACTTCTGGTGGCTAACATTTCTGCCGAAAACTCTCTGGGTTTAATTTAAAATTTTTTAACAATATACCTTTTACGTTATCGTAATCTTCTGACTCTGTCTCGGGTTGTCTGGCAATAATTGAAATAATGTCTACTGGCAGAAGCCCAATTAAATGAGAGACCCAATTTTCCTTCGGTATCCCAACCCGTTTAGCTTGGCGTTCAAACAGAACCAAATACAAGCTAATATCTGTTTTTTCCGGATTAAAATCCGGGATTATTTTTTTTAAGTTCTGTTCAGGGGAACGCGAATGTATATTATTTGCATTTACTGAAGACGGGGCAATTCCTTTCTCGATTTTTAGTTTTTCTAACTCGAATTTATTTTTTAATTCTAATTCCTTTAATTCTTTCTCTTGCTCCAATTTTTCCTTCCTAATGGCTAGATCACGCTCCCATGTCTGTTTATGCAACATGTCCTCCAGTTCGATAGCTTGTAACCGTGCGCGCTGACTTTCTTCCCGTTCTTATTCCTCCTTAGCTGTCTCTAATATAGTTTCATAAAGAGCCCGTACTATTTCTTCTTCATACTCCTCAGATTCCAGCACTAAGTGCGTTAACTGAATCCGAGTTTCGTTTCCCGTCCTGGCAAGTTCCAGTTCATCCACTAACTTTTTTATATGTTCCTTTTTTCCTTTACCCAGGAAAGTCACATCTAACCCTTTTTTTACAAACAAAATTTCTCTATAAAAAGGTACTTCTCTACACTAATACAACAACAAAAAAAATATATACTATATTAGCAATAATCACAATCAATCATAAAATTTCTTTCAATAACACAGCAATATGTAAATACTGACTCAGTTCCATGACTAGTACCTGTTCAATTTTTGTCATTCCCGTTTTTGAATTTTCCCAACAAAATCAGCAATTTTAAATAATTAAAAATCACTAAACATTAACTCCAAATTCAAAATTGTGACTTACCCCAATGAAGGCTCAGACACTAAACGGTAATCCACACTTTTTCTTCAGCCGGATGGCTCACTGAACACAACTTCTGACCATAAGGTCCACTAAAAATAATATATCCAGAGGCACGGAACACTGAACACTATCTTCGACCCAAAACGGGGCCCACTCACATTCCTATCCGCCGATCCACTGCTACAATCACAGTTTTGTTTCAGGCCTTGGCTCCCTAAAATCACAGAATTATCTTCTTTTTTTCCACTCTTCCGCAATCCTTTCATCACCAAACAGCGGCGTTGTAACTCTGTTTCCTTTCCGCAGTCGAACAGCTGATCACAGACGGGGGAAAAAACAATCTTCCTCTTTTTCCGACACTGGGTAAGGATTTCTCAAGTCTTCCTTTCTCCAAGTCTTCCTAAACCGAAACCAGATAACACCAAGCTTCTTGTTTTCTTTCCTCCAACAGGGGAGTGAAAACAACACCCTTCTCTTCTCTGAACGGGTGAAAATCGAAACTAGCTTTTTCTTCACAAACCGAACTGTTTTCTCTCTTCTTCCAACACACGGGGATTTTCCTTTTATTTTTCTATTCCAGTATCAGGACGGCTCTCTATTTCTCGATTTCTCGAAAGAATGAGCTTTCACCTTATCATTCCTTCCGTGGGTAACAATTTCAGGCCTTGTGTGCGTATGTGCCCAACTTTTCGAACAACTCGAATCCCAAACTCTGACACCAACTGTACCGCCGTATAAGAACTCACTTAAGAAAGAATCTTAACTAGAAATTAAAAGAACTTGGCGTTCGTTTTTTTTTTTCAGAGTTTTTATTAGACGATACGGGACACACACATAACAAGCACACATTTATATTTACACGGCAAAAAGTTAATCTTTTCCGGAGCGAGACGCTCCTTTCGGCAGGACCGAGAACTTGACCGTCTGGGATCGTGTCACAGCAAAGTCTCCTCTCTACAGGGCCTTGTTTTTCTGACCGTTCATCTCGATACCCTACGTGAGGTCTTGACTCATCTTAGTCAACAAGTTCAGTTTATAACATTTCTACGCAGCAGTTTTTCTCCAGATGTTTACATGATTAAAACTGTTTACATGTTCCATCTGGTTTTTTGGGGAAACTGACAGGCGAAGTTATAGCAGGCATCTGGAGGGTCCAATTAAAGATGTTTATTTCGTTAGGGCATCCGGTGTCCGAGTCATCTCAAATAAAACGTCACAACATGTACATCCTGAATTAATGTGATTTGTTCATTTACCTATGCTGTATCTATGCTGGCTATTACCCAGCCTAGTCGGGCAAAGTGGTGATTTTGTAGTTTTTCTGTTAAAGTAACGTATACTTTTAAAAATACAGTAAAACCTCCCTAAACCGACCACGTTCCGTTCCAATAAAAATGGGTCGCTCCGAGAGGTGGTCTCTTAATGCAGGCCCTGTTTAAATCTAGATTTTAATTTTTGTAAAAATGTAACAATTAAACGTTACTAAAATTTATTTTTCACATTAGGAAAAATATGAAAATTTAAGTATCAAAACAAAAGTTAATGACTTAAGTTAATGACTGCAGAGTTTAAAAAATGAATACATGGACGTTTGCTTTGATTTTACGGTTTTATCTTTTGTAACTTTTATTTCCAAGTCTTTTCGAAGTTCAGTCAATAAATGCAATTTTTTGAAAGGGAACCAATAATGACGATTTCATTCATTTATCTATTTCTTTGAGAGTTTCGTGGCAGAATAGAGCAGGGAGTTTATGGACCGTCATCCTTAATGTGTCATCATTCATTGCCTACAAAGGCACAAAGCGGTTTAAATACTTAAAAATTACCAGAATAAATAAAATTTCTAAACTTATTTTAGAAGTTTGATAAATAATAGGCTCTCCGGAATTATTTTTCTAATAAAACCTTCTTCAAGCGACCCGGAAAAAACGGAATTTGTTTCATTTTTTTCAAAGAAATGGGTCGCTCATGGAGGGAGTTCAACTGGGATGGTCTCCGAATGGAGGTAAAAGGAGTATTGAGCCTATGGGTTTTAATTTCGGTCCATTCAAAAATGGTCATTCAGGGAGGTGGTCGCACAGGGAGGTTTCACTGTATATTAAATTAAATTTGGTTAAATCTACATCAGACATTTAAAAGAATGCGAGTTGAATGAATATCGGAGAGATTCGAAGAAGTATGGATAGCCCCGGAGCTTAGTGATCAGCTTGCTACAGGTCCCAGCGTTCGAAATCCTTGGTGGTCCGCTGGTCCGAGACCACTAAAAATTCAATCGGACCACTAATTTAAAAAATTTAGTGGTCCGCAGGTCCAGTAACTTTTTTCCCTCTCTGACAGGTAAATTTAAATTTTCCCGTCCCTGAGAAAATCGCAACCAAACACAAACCACAGAATTTTATTTTATTTAAAAAAAATTAATAAGTAAAAAAGTGTATTAAAACTTAGTCAATTGAAATAAATAATCGGAAATAAAATATATAATTAATAATTTTATTGTTTTTGTTTATGTACTGTTTATTTAATTTTTAGCAAATTATAATTTTACATTTTATTATGCCGAAAATTTTTGGTAACTGAAAGGAAGTTTGGTTTATATTCTAGGAGGAGGATGGGGGGTTTCACTCAAAGGGTTAAAGGTACTTAATAACTTAATAGAATTTTATGTAGCGGGCCAGTGACGATATGTGCGGACCAGTAAACTCTGATGTTTACTGGTCCTTGGGACCAGTGACATTTTTTTATCAATTCTACCGCTGCAGGTCACGAGTTCAACTCCGAAACGAGCGAGGCTCACTCGACCTTTTATCCCTTCGAGGTCGATAAAATAAGCATCAAGCTTGTTTTCTAACGAATTTGCACTATTATTCATTTCTTGCGCACTAGTACGCATATTTTATTTTAAATGGCATAGGACAGTTGCCCCAACATTCAAAGAAAAAACGTCAAGTGTCCTGGTAGTTCGTAGACAGAAATTGCCCATATGAATTTCTCACTCACGGTGCGTATGCAATCTCGTAATCAGAAGTGAAACGAGGTTTTTTTTTCTTTTGAGATTCTTCTACAGCAGTGATGCTGTTTTTGTTGTTTTTTTGCATGGGCGCAAAACACACATTCATGTGTTATACAGGGTTATCGAATAATAATGCCTAGAATAATATAAAAATATAAAAGTAATATAAAAATCATAACATCGAACCATTTTATGTTAAATGAGTAATTCTTTCACTACACGATAACGGGTGAACGCAAGTTTGGTTTTAGTTCATCAGAATTCGTTTGCGCGTCTGTGTTATGCGCGGATTAGTTGCGCAGTCGTCAAGGTCAGACGACCCGCCAGACTGCAGCTGCTCAGTATGATGTTGGCCGTGCAACAAAAAGTGCAGTGCGTGATTTGGTATGTGGAGTTAAGATCAATAGTCAGTGTACAGCGGCTTTTTGGGAGTTTTTTGTTGCACGGTCAACATCGTTCTGAACAGCTCAGTCTGGCGCGTCGGCTGACCTTGACGACTGCGCAACTAATCCGCGCATAACACAGACGCGCAAACGAATTCTGGTGAACTAAAAGCAAACTTGCGTTCACCCGTTATCGTGTAGTGAAATAATTACTCATTTAACATAAAAGGTTTCGAAGTTATGATTTTTTAAAATCTAGGCATTATTTTTCGATGACCCTGTATTATTCGCGGCATTACCGAATTTCATATATATTTCAGATTTCTATGTAACAAAAATTGCTGCAACTAGGGATTTCTTTTCATGGGCGCGAAGCACCATGGGCGTAATCTGGCGGGGGCAACGGGTGGCATTTGCCCCCGCAGTTCTCCCAGGAGGAGGGCAAGACTTACTTTCTGCCCCATCCTGTTTTTTGTATTGTTTAATGGTTAAGGCTAAGTTTTGTATTTTTCATCTCTTCTTCTTCTTTTTTTTTTATTGTTTATGTGCTACCTTAGGTGTGGATTATATGATTATTCAAAAATACACAGTCTTCACTTTTATAGCAGTAATTTCTTTTTTACGTCTCATGATCTTTAATGGTTCAAGTATTCCCCTGCCTTTTTTTTCCAGAAAAGTGGAACTTATTTTCTCTTTCCCATTATATAGTTGTTTATATGCACATGTGGAATAAATCTCTTGATAAACTGTCTTATCACTTCGACCATGGTCATTATCTTTATGTAGGATAAAGTAAACTTGAAATAACATGGATACAGACTTCCTCATCCTCCCAGCTGCATCGACACCTATTTCATGGTACCAGTCAAACATTAGAGAACACTTAAAATTCACTGTGGAAATTTATCGAAAACAGTGATATAAATCTGTCATTCCGCTTACAGAACAAATCCTTATTTAATTAGTTTTTACTTTCTTCTATCTTTACAAGAGGAAAGTATTGGGTTCGTGAAATTTTTCAACTTTCGGTTTTCGACGGATTCACACGTTTTAGGGGTCAGAGATTCCGAAAAACATGTTTTTACAAAATGTCTGTCTGTGAGTCTGTGCATCTGTGAGTTTGTCTGTCTGTATGTGACACAAATGTTTTGGGCCCTCTATCTCAAGAACTAAGGCACGGAATTTAATAAAAATTTATATTCAGTTAGTTCCTGATATAAATTGGCGCTGATTAGTTTTTGGTATAAATCGCTCAACAGGTGGCGCTGGTATGCAGCCTTTTTCATGATTACCGCAATAGCTCAATCTCCAGGAATAATGCACGGATTTTCATCAAACTTCAGATTCAGTTAGTCTTTTACATGAATTAAAGTTTTGTACATTTTGGTGTAAGTCGCTCATATACTGCATTTTTTACGATTTCCGCAATAGCTCTATCTCAACAGCTAATGCTTGGATTTTCATCAAACTTCAGATTCAAGTATACTTTGATATGAATTAGTGCTGTTTGTGTTTTGGTGTAAATCGCTCAACAAACGGCGATGCAATGCTGCACTTTTCAGAATTTCCATTATAGCTGTATCTCAAGAACTAAAGAATTTTCACCAAACATCAGAATCGGTTAATCCTTGACATGAATTGACATTTCGGTGTAAATCGCTGTGGCGCTGTTATGCTGTTTTTTGTGATATCCGCAATAGCTCTATCTCAAGAACTAATACTTGGATTTTCAACGAACTTCAAATCCATGTATACCTGGATATCAATTATTGCTGTTTATGTATTGGTGTAAATCACTCATCAGGTGGCGCTGCTATGCTACATTTTTCAGAATTTCCGCTATAGCTCTATCTCAAGAATAAGGCGCGAATTTTTATCAAACTTCAAATTAAGATACACTTTGATATGAATTGGTGCTAAATTGATGTAATTTCTTGTACTATTTAAATGATTTATTTGACGTGATTTATATAGAAGAAAGTTTTGTGATGGCCACAACATACTAGTTCATGTATTGAGCAGAAAAATTGTAATGAGTTTGTCATAGAGCAGTTAGGTTCAAAGGGTAGAAAAATCTACCGTCTTATTCAGTTTTTCAGTGCTTGCTTGTGTTTAGGTCATTTCGAAATTTATATAGGGTAGATGTGCCAGTAATGGACACCTCTTAAAGTTTTTGGTTCATAAAAAAATAACTAATAAATATTTAGCTTTAATTATTTTTTTTATAATTCCCCCTTGCATGTTTTATAAAACTGAGTTATTGTTGACACTTTTAATCAAACCAATCAGGAAGCAGAAAATAATATTTCAAAGTTTTACAGTTTTTCTGTGAAAATCTTAATGAAGAGGCTAACAGCTGGCTTCGTTTAATTAATTTATATATTATTTATTTTCTTGTAAAATTTGAATGTTTTTGTTTAAGTAGCAATAGAAAATTTAGGAGTATTATATACTAACAGCCATTTACAAAATTTCATTTATTTTTAAAGTTTTAAGAGGGGGGTGTCCATTACTGGGATTGTTAATTAGTCATTTTCCAGTAATGAACACCCCGTGTAGACATTGCTAAAAATGCAACTTCAGTAATGTTTATAGTGCATAAAATATTTTGGCTTAACTGCAAACCTAAATAATCAAATATAATTTTTAAATTATACTTACCAAAATGTAATAACACCAAAACTTTTATAAATAGCTGCTTTTAAGTTATTTTATGTGATTAAAAATTTTCAATATTTTATTCATTTTCCTTTTCTTTTTATGCATATATATACCTTGCATATTTATAATCTGGCAATCAAACCAGCCAGGAAGCAGAAAATATTGTTTAACAGGCGCATTCAAAGAGGGGCTCATAGGGCCTTATCCCTCTCCGTTTAAATAAAAACAATTAAGTTACCGAAGCTATTAAAAATCTATTTTCTTCCTCACTGCCAAAAAAAGAACATCCTGAAATCTACTGATTACAATTTTATTATAACATTGGAGTAATTGTAACATTGTAGCAATGTAGTAAGCTTCTGGTTATATCAGAATTCGTACAGTGATTTTTTTTAATTTTCACTAAAATTTTTAGTGATTTGTAGAGTTTTTTTCACATTTCTCGGCGAGTGTTTCACGTTGGCAAAAAGAATTTGGTTTCAAATTTATAGGATAATATAGTAATATTAGCCCTCTGTGATTTTTTAATATCGGTGTTTTTAATGCGATTTTCAACGCGACTTTTCGAGTTTTTCACGTTTTGAGACAATTTTTCTATAAGAATTGGATTTCAATATTTTAGTCAATTTTGCTGTCTATTCAATAAAGTTAATTCTGAATTCGAGCAACGGTTTTTGAATTGTCCAAGAACACTTTTTGCAATTTTCAGAGTTTTTTCATACTTCTCGGAGATTTTTTGACTTTGGCAAAAATAATGCGGTTTCAAACTTTTAGTATAATGTAGTCAATTTTGACCTCTGCTATTTCTGAATTTTAGCGATTTTTTGCTTTCTGTGCTGATTTTTTAACATTCATGAGCAAATTCTGGCCCACTGTTGTAATTTTTGTCCCCCTGCGAAATCCTTTTGTCCCCATTTTTGATTTTTTAGTGATTTTTAATGCGATTTTATGCATTTTTTCAAGTTCTGCAAACGTTGTTTTGACACTCAAAGGATTCCTGTTTCAAACTCCTATTCTGATATAGTAAATTTTATTTTCCGTGATATTTGAATTTTAGCTTTCTTTCATGCGGTTTTCAATCCCAATTTTAAAATTCGCTTGCGTTATGCGGTGATTTTTTTTACTTTCGAAAAGGAATTTGGTTTTAAACTTTTAGTCTTTTATAAATGTTTAGTCTTCCTTTTTTTTTTTTTTTAAGTGAAACTGCATTAAAAAATTTAGCATTTTAGCAGTTTTTAGCATTTGTTCACGCTCCGTGATGATTTTCTGATATTAGGGAAAGGAATTATGTTTTAAACTTTCAGCCTAATATAAAATATTATTCGCCGTGATTTTCAATGCTGTTTTCAATGCGATTTTTAGCTACTTTTAGCATTTGTTCGCATTTCACGTGATTTTTTGACATTCACAAAAAGAACTTGGTTTCGAACCTTTAGCCTTATAAAGTTTGTTTTGTCCTCCACGATTTTTGAATTTTTACCAAATTTCAGTGTTATTTTCAATGAGATTTTTAGCATTTTACCGTGCCACATAGTGATTTTTTTTAAAATTTGTTAATGGAATTTTTGTTTTAAAGTTTTAACCTATACAGTAAATTTTGTTCTGTGTGATTTTTTATTTTTTAGCATTTTTTTGCTTTCCGCAGTGATATTTGACATTCTTAAGAAGAATTTAATTTCAAGCTTTTAGCCTAATATACTAAATATCATTCTCCGCGCTTTTAGAATATTTAGCGATTTTTAATGAGATTTATAGCTTTTATTTTTTTTTTTCTCCTGCCTTTTGTGGATTTTTTTTTTTTTTTTTTTTTTTTTTTTTTGACATTTGAAAACGGAATTTGGTTTTAAACTTTTAGCCTTATATAGTAAATTTTGTCCTCCACGATTTTTAATAAGTTTTGCATTCCTTTTTTGCGTTTCTTGGCGATATTTTGACATTCGTGAACGAATTTTGATTTACAATGTTTTTGCCTACTGTAGAAAATTTTGCTCTTTGCGATTTTTGAATTCTTACCCATATTTTATGCGATTATTTTTGGGTTTTACTGACAATTTGCGGCAATTTTTTCACATTAGTAAAAGCAATCCGGATTTAATCTTTCAGCCCAGTATAATAAATTCTGTCTTCTTTTCAATAACGTTTGTTCGGAATTCGTACAGACATTTTTGAAAAATGTTGTGCTATTTTTACAGATATTTCGCGTTCCACTGCAATTTTTTTTTCATATTCATAAAAGAAATTCTGTTTTTCATTTAATATTTTAGTCCAATAATATATTTTTTTTTCATCTGCGATTTTTTTAAATTTTAGCATTTTTTTCATAATTTGCTGCGTTTTATCACATTAGTAAGATTAATCAGGTTTCAATCTTCTAGTGCAATATAGTGCATTTTGTTATCTTTTCATTAAATATTATATGAAATGGTATGAAATTCGTGGCGCAATTTTTGTGATTTTTAGAGTTTTCTCCCATTTCAGGATATTTTTTACGGACACGGCAAGGCCCGCCGGGTGAGTTAGGATAAAATAAAACTGAATATTATTATTTAGGTCTTTAAGCGAAGTTCACTTTGAAAAGGTGTAAAATTTAAAACATTTAATCCTTTAAATAAATGAAATGTGTAATTTATGATCTTACTCTACGTTTTCGTTGAACATTTAAATTCTGAACATTTGAATTTTATTGTTTAAATATTAAAGTTTTTAAGTATTTAATTTAGGTATGTGTAATGGGTAAGGTGGTGGTGGTGGTGGTGTGTGTGTGTGTGGGGGGGGTATATTTGTAGAAAAGAGGCCTCAAAAGTCCCCCCTCTCCCTCTAGTCTTAGAGCCCAAGTTACGCCTATGCAAAGCACTTATGTGAGTGCTGAAACTCGTACTTGCATCACGACGAAATTTCTTGAAATTTTGAGATTACTCTACAAGAAGGTTGCTGCCTAAAATGTCGTTGTTGTTCTTGTTTGTCTGTTTGTTTTCGTGGGCAATAACGATCGCGATATTACCGAATTCCACGCAATGCCAATTTTAAAGACATTTTTACAAAAATTTCAGAAAATACAGCAGAAACAATATATGAGGCATTCTCACAATCTTTTGATTTTTCAGTCCCTGAATAATAAGTTTTATTTTAATACATATTCTTGGGGCTTCTTTTATTTCTTATGCTGGAAAACATCCTATTGCATCACTGCACAACAAAACGAGATAAATAAGCCTTGGACGATGTTGGGAGTTCGAATAGACCGTCCCGTGTCCATGATTTTTAAGTTTGGAGCATAAAATTGTTTCAATAAAAATAATCGGATGTAATTTTTTTTCCGAAACTGGAGCTATTGTTTTATAAAAATATGCAGTAAAAAATTAACCTGCACGCAATTTTAGAAAGATGGCTAAAAGTCTTTGACGGAAAATTTACTGCAGAATTTACTGTAAATCAGCATTTAAGTATCAATTTCAAGCATCGTGGCTTTATGGGTAGCCTTACCGTTCCCAAGGTTTATTCCTGCGCTTTTTGAGGTAAATTAGTTTTTATTATTATTTTTATTATTATTTAATTCAATGTAAATAAGTGTTTTTAAAAATCAGTGAACATTGTGGCTATCACTTAGTCTTAACATGATTTCTCTAAAAATAGGTGGTCATTTTCCTTACCATCCTTTTTTTTTTTCCCCCTTACCGTCCCTTTTTTTTCCTATACCGTCCACTTTTCATGTGCGTTCGTAATTATATATATATGCAGCACATAGAGTTGTCGTTCGGCCCGTCTGTTTGTCCGTCCATTTAATTTCGTTTGTTCCTGTAAACTAGGGTTGCCAGATGTACGTTTTTTCCGCAAGTTGTACGTTTTAAGCAGTTTTTATGCTTATCGTACAGTGTACGTTTAAATTTGTCCCGTACGACGATTTCTTCCGTTTTTCTACCAACTCATACTTTTGAAGAATTTTTTTCTTTTTCAGATTGCTTAGAAATTTCACCTTTTGCGAAAAGATGTTATACACATGCACATTAAATTTAAAAATGGTTTGTTTACGATCAGGATGTCAAAAATCTTGGGAAAGTTGTATAATAACTGGGCATTCCCAAGCTCTTGGGTAGGATTGGGTGCTCTGAACTTGACATTATTACAGACTATAGTATCTACATTATAAATTTTTTTATTTAGTATATCTGTATCTTAAGTGTTAATATTTTGTTTGTTTTATTATCTCCCTTTATACTTATTTTTCTAGGATGTCCATGACTGGCATTTTCATGATCATCCTTGAATTGTAGGATGTTTTGATTTATTTTTGTTCTTACAACTCAATTCAGAGTTGAATTCAGAGGGTGGCCCAGGGGGGACATTCCACCCGGAGCAACAAAATGCCCCCCCCCCCGGGAAAATTTGAGATTTTGCATTTTCAATGGTCAAAATGTGCAATTTCCCCCTCGGCACTCTATAATGTCCCCCCACCGGAGTCACAGAAGTCCCTCCCGGAGAAAAGCGTCTAAATTCAACACTGACTCAATTGATTTTCATTCATAGGACTGCAAATTTAGTAAAACAATGTTAATAGAATAATGTAATAGAAATACAATTGAAAAATAATGGTTAAATCGACTCATTAAGAACCGCTTTTTAAGGGGACACACTACCTTTTAAACTACTTTTTCGATTTTGAATAATATACTTAAATATAATGTCACTACAGATATTAGGTACTATAAAGCAAATATAATTTCATGCAATTAAAAAAAAAAATCTTGTAGAACAGCCTATTTAACTAAAGTTTAAATTTAAAAAAAAATTATTTTTTAAAAATCGCTACTACTTGTTTAAATATGAATATTTTTGCTTCAAAATTTTTTTCCATATTCCTTAGATTATACTACATAAAACAGTGCATGGATTTTTAGATGTATGAGATATTGCATTTAATATCAATCTTTTTCTCTTTTGTATAGTAAAAAATCAAGGAAAAATAATTGAAATTTTTATTAAAAAAAACTATAACCTTGAATGTTAAATCCATGCACAATTTTATGTAGTACGTTTTTAGGATTGTGGAAAAAAATTCTGAAGCAAAAATATTCATATTTAAAAAAGTAGTAGGGATTTAAAAAAAAAAAAAAAAATTATTTAAATTTTAGTTAAATAGGCTGTTCTACAAGATTTTTTTTTTTTTTAAATTATATGAAATTATATTTGCTTTATAGTACCTAATATCTGTAGTGACATTATATTTAAGTATATTACACTATTATTCAAAATTGAAAAAGTAGTTTAAAAGGTACTGTGTCCCCTTAAACAAATTTGTTGCCGAAAACATTACTGGGACGTTCAACATAGTTTAGCATGGTACAAATAAATATGACAGCACGATAAAACCTAAACTAACTAGTATCAATCGAAATCTTCCTAGGTTTTTTTTTTCTGAGATAAACCTGACAACCCTATTGTAAATTGACTATAAATGCTGCCTGTGAAGGCGTCTACCTTCACATATTAATATTAATAGTTTTCTCCTTCCACCACCCCCCCTTTAAAATTACGTTTTTTTTTTTAATTCTTAAATTTAATTACAGTTGATTTTCAGCCTTCTAATTATGTATGAAATCTCATCAAGTGAACCACCTGTGCAAGACCTCAACGTTACACTGCCCGTTTCATTTTCATTAGTAATCGTGATGTTATAAGCGTCAATAACATATAAAAATTACAGAGTGATTCGAATCCATTTACGTAAGTTAGAGAACAGAGACACAAACTGAAGTCATAAAAGCATATCCATTTCATTCTGTTCGAAAGTATGTAACATCATTAAAATGCACTTGAAATAATTTTTTCCCATTGGCCGCCATGTAACTGAAAACTTTTGACTGTCCCTGTCATTAAACTATACATCCGATTTTCATAAAATTTGAAATGACTCGACAAAATTATGCAACAATTATATATTTAAAATTTCAAACGATTCGGTCGACTAGTTTTTGCGCTGTTATATGCGGACAGACAGACGGACTGAACGACGACTATAGATGCTACGTATTTATATAATTATGAACGTACCTAAAAATGACAACTACCAAAATAAAAGTAGTAACTTTTTTTTTTTTTCTTTTTTTTTCTTTAACCATTTGGTAAAATGGTTATTGTCCTCTGTCAGGGTAGGAAATCAAAACCATATCTGAAGAGTTTTATGGGTTGAATCCGCATTTTATTCGTTTTCTGATGGGTCTATACAGTAATCTGTATTTCCCTTTACTTTCAACAGAGATGGGTACTTTTGTTGCCACTATGACAAAAAAGTAATACAAACTACAAAAAATAATTAATAACTCAGAAACAAATTGAGATACAGCTTTCAAACAAATTGCATTTAAAAGAACATTTTTTTCTCTATACGACGGTGTAAAAAGTAATATTGTGGGATGTTTAGAGGTTTAAGAATGAAATTTCATTTAAAATGGATCGTCAGATTTCGACGATGGAAAAGCCTTTTCCCGAACTGCCAATGAAATGCTTGGATAATACGTAAGTTTCAGGTGGATAATACGTAAGTTTCAGGAAATATGACGAGTCGCAGGCGATTTTTGTCGCCTGCAATTTTTATGTGTAATAACACTATTAATGTTTAATTCATGGCGTACGTAATGTAGGATCAACTCCGTGCTATTTTTTATGCCTTAAATTTTAGTCTTTGAAAAAATCATTTTCCAAATGGTCGTTGTAATTTGTTAAATTGCTTTTTTTTTTTTTATAACATTTCCTGACATTTTCGATTTTGTGCATGGATATTTCTAAAAACGAGAAAGCAATAGAGAGGATACTCACGACGATGTGGCCGATTATGCTCTTGGCGGCCATAAGACCTTCGATTTTGTCGCCGGCTGACCCTTAACCTCTCTGGAAAACAAAAAAGATACTGTAAGAAAATATTTAAAAAAAAGTACTTATTTAAACTAATACAGTAAAGAATTCTTAAAGCGTCATTATTGTATATAACATTTTTATGCGTAACTAATGCACTGCCTAAATTTTATTTATCATTCTTACAGTAAATATTCCACTGTAACATAAAATTACCGATGACTCATGTACAGTGCCAGTAAAAAAAAAAATCTTGACACTTTTGCCACAATCTCAAAGTTCTTATGTTTTATTTTATTTTTCCTGCTTTAAATAGAAGAGGCGGGAGAGAGTTTCTAGTACGCGTTTGTCACTTGGAGTGGTGGCCATTGCAACTTGAGATGACTCAGCGTTGTCTCTCTTTTTTAAAGTTCTGGTAGTGGTTGAAAAGAGGGCTCTTTTTTAATTATTTTTTCTGCAGAAAGAAATTCTTCTGGTGCACATAATGGGGCGTAAAAAGCTTACAATTGTTGAAAAAACTCGTGCTTTGACTTTATTAGAACAAAATGTTCCTGTAAGTTTTATAGCTTTAGATTTACAAGCATCAAGGCAAACTATGTATTCCCTAAAAAAGGCAAGGACCCATTAACCACATGGGATAACACCAAAACAAATAGTCAGATGTGGCAATCCCTAAACTTTCTTCTATCTCATACATGTTACTACTTCCTGAAAAAAGCAGTATATAAGCACCACCTGTTAGATGATTTACATCAAAATATAATTATCAACAACTTTGACAACTTCTAACTGAATCCGAAGTTTGATGAAAATTCATGCATTAGTTTTTGAGATGTAGCTATTGCGGAAATCGTGAAAAATGCAGCATAGCAGCGCCACCTGTTGGACGATTTACATCAAAATGAACAGCACTAATTTATATTAGAAACTAACTGAATCTGAAGTTTGATGAAAATTCGCGCATTTTTTTTTTTTTTTTGAGTTAGAGCTGTTGCAATAATCATGAATAAAGCAGCATAGCAGCGCCACCTGTCTGGCGATTTTCATTAAAAGTATTCATCACTAAACTATATCCTGGACTAACTGAGTCGGAAGTTTTATGAAAATCCGTGCAGTAGTTCCTGAGATATAGCTATTGCAGAAACCGTGAAAAATGCCGAATAGCAGCGCCACTTGTTGAGCGATTTTCACCAAAAACTAATCAAGACCAGTTTATATCAAAGTCTAACTGAATTTAAAGTTTTGTGAAATTCCGGGCATTAGTTCTTGAGATAGAGCGCCCACAAAATTTTTGTCACATACAGACTCACAGAGTGACAGAGTGAAATGGTGACAAACAGAGTGACAGACAGACATTTCCTAAAAACCATCAAATCGCGTTCAAAACATTCTAAAACGCATAAATCCGTCGAAAACCGGAAATCGAAAATTTCCGCGAATCCAATACTTTCTTCTTGTAAAAATAAAAGAAAGTAAAAATCAGTTCAGGAAGACCGGGGAAGACTTTACACCAGGTCTGATAGTCTATTAAAATGCGAAGTACTGTTAAAACCAACTAGTTACTTTCTTCTATCTTTACAAGAAGAAAGTATTGGATTCGTGAAAATTTTCGACGGATTGACACGTTTTAGGGGTCAGAGATTCCGAAAAAACATGTTTTTACAAAATGTCTGTCTGTGAGTCTGTGCATCTGTGAGTCTGTCTGTATGTATGTGGCACAAATTTTGTGGGCGCTCTATCTCAAGAACTAATGCACGGAATTTAATAAAAATTTATATTCAGTTAGCCCGTGATATAAATGGGTGCTGATTCGTTTTTGGTGTAAATCGCTCAACAGGTGGCGCTGCTATGCAGCCTTTTTCATGATTTCCGCAATAGCTCAATCTCCACAACTAATGCACGGATTTTCATCCAACTTCAGATTCAGTTAGCCCTTGACATGATTTGAAGTTTTGTACATTTTGGTGTGAATCGCTCAACAGGTGGCGCTGCTATACTGCATTTTTTACGATCTCCGCAATAGCTCTATCTCAACAACTAATGCTTTGATTTTCATCAAACTTCAGATTCAAGTATACCTTAATATGAATGAGTGCAGTTTGTGTTTTGGTGCAAACCTCTCAACAGGTGGCGCTGCTATGCTGCACTTTTCAAAATTTTCATTATAGCTGTATCTCAAGAACTAATGCAATCATTTTCACCAAACTTCAGAATCAGTTAATCTTTGACATGAATTGACATTTTGTACATTTTGGTGTAAATCGCTCAACAGGTGGCGCTGCTATGCTGTATTTTTCAGAATTTCCACTATAGGTGTACCTCAAGAACTAATGCACTCATTTTCATCAAATTTTAGAATCAGTTAGTCCTTGACATGAATTGACATTTTATACGGTTTGGTGTAAATCGCTCAATAGGTGGCGCTGCTATGCTGTTTTTTGTGATTTCCGCAATAGCTCTATCTCAAGAACTAGTGCTTAGATTTTCAACGAACTTCAGATCCATGTATACTTGGATGTCAATTATTCCTGTTTATGTATTGGTGTAAATCACTCAACAGGTGGCGCTGCTAAGCTGCATTTTTCAGAATTTCCGCTATAGCTCTATCTCAAGAACTAAGGCACGAATTTTCATCCAACTTCAAATTCAGATACACTTTGATAGGAATGGGTGCTAATTTGATGTCATTTCTTGTACTATTTAAATGATTTAATGGGTGTGATTTATATAGAAGAAAGTTTTGTGACGGCCACAACAAACTAGTATATCTATTGTGGTAATAAAAAAGAAACAGATTTATTTACTAATGAGTGTATGAGTAAGTATCATCTGCCACAGACATTAGAAAGACTTGGAGCTGCCAGCCCGAAGGGCAGTGAAAAAACCTCTGCTTACTGATGTCATGAAAAAATAAAAATTACAGTTTTGTAAGAAATATTCCAATTGGACAGGGGAAAAAAAATGCTTTTTTCTGATAAAAGTACATACTTTCAGACTCATCAGAGGAGGTCAGATGATGATGAGACGACCTAAATGTTCTTCACACTATGATACAAAGTTTACTGTGAAAACTGTAAAGCATCCAGATAGTGACGGGGTCTTTTAGAGGAGAAAAAGGCAGAGATGAACCCCAAAAACATTACTATGAATGATAGTAAATATATAGAAATTCTACGAGACCACTTGCTGCAAGTTTGGTCCCTTCATGGACGTCCATTTTTCATACAGGATGGAGCATCTGCTCATAAGGCAAAACTTGTGCAAAAGTAGTTACATGATGATGAAACAGTAATTGAATGGCCAAGAAACTCACCTAACTGGAATTCAACACAAAATGCTTAGAAATACAAGAAATATAAAGTTGAAGAGACACACCTATCCAGCATCAAGGAATTGGAGGAGGTATTAAATAAAAAAGAAAAGTTCCCAGTTCAGGTTGTTCTTAACTGCTCTGCTGAACAAGCGCAAAACGTTCTTATACATTTACAAATTCATTTTTTAACGGGAAGATATAAAATTAAAAAGCCTGGCCATGGAAGCGATTTGGAATGGAACTGTTTTTTTCCATTTTTTTATCAATCCATTACCTATTGCGCTATAAGCGAGTTCGATCACGTGACAAATACATTTTTCGCCCGCTCTTGAGTGATTTTTCTCCTTTCGCGCGGAAATTCGGTTCAAAAGGTCCACTTTGACATTGTTTTCTGAAAGATGTATTGCGTTTGCAAAAAAATGGAAAAAAACAACTCGATGATGATAGAGTTTCTGAACAACAACACCCGCTAGTTTCAGGCATTTTCGAACAAAAATAAATTAAAACTTATGTCAGGAAGTTGCCCTTTTGGATTTAAGAATAGCCTTAAACTGATGGCATTGAGCTCACAGTCTATTCACACTAATTGTATATTACACTCTTACTTCAAAGAATAATGCCTTTCGAAAAATAAATGAAGGGGGAGGGATTAGCCACCCCCCTGTTTCACATCTTTATACTTTACCAATGAGCCTCCAAATGTCATCAGTGAAGCAGCTTATGAGAATAAACCGGTATACCAAATTTGAAGCAAATCGGATAGAAAAACCCGCTTATCTAAATTAAAAGGGAGGTAGCCCCCGTTCCCCTCTTTATACTTAACCAATGAACCTCCAAATCTAACCAGGGAAGCGTCTTATCATAATAAACCGGTATACTAAATTTGAAGGAAATCGGATAATAAAACCTATTTATCTAAATTAAGGAGGTATTACTACCCCCTATCTCCCTTTATACTTAAACAATGAACCTCCAAATCTAATCAGGGATGCGCCTTATCAAAATAAACCGGTATACTAAATTTGAAGGAAATCGGATAATAAAACCCATTTATCTAAATTAAGGAGGTATTACCACCCCCTATCCCCCTTTATACTTAAACAATGAACCTCCAAATCTAATCAGGGAAGCGTCTTATCATAATAAACCGGTATACTAAATTTGAAGGAAATCGGATAATAAAACCTATTTATCTAAATTAAGGAGGTATTACTACCCCCTATCTCCCTTTATACTTAAACAATGAACCTCCAAATCTAATCAGGGATGCGCCTTATCAAAATAAACCGGTATACTAAATTTGAAGGAAATCGGATAATAAAACCCATTTATCTAAATTAAGGAGGTATTACCACCCCCTATCCCCCTTTATACTTAAACAATGAACCTCCAAATCTAATCAGGGATGCGCCTTATCAGAATTAACCGGTATACCAAAATTGAAGCAAATCTGATAATTTTGCATGAAAAAGCCATTTATCTAACTAAAGGGGGAATAACCTATGTAACCCCCCATTTATAAATAAACAATGAACCCCCAAAACTAATCAGGGAAGCGCCTTGTGAAAATGAACCCAAAAAATAAATTTGAAGTAAATCGGATATTTCTATCAAGAGTTATCGCGTTACGTACATACATAAAGAACCGGCGGGCACATAAGCTCTCAGGCTTTGATAGCCTGTGAGCTAATTTAAAAAAAAAAGTGCCCAGTTAAACTGATGGTATTGAGCTCACAGGCTATTCACACTAATTGTATATTATACTATTATACTCTTATTTCAAAGAATAATGCCGCTCAAAAATAAATGAAGGGGGATTAGCCAACGTTTCCCCCCTTTATGCTTAACCAATGAACCTCCAAATCTAATCAGAGAAGCTCCTTAACATAATAAACCGGTATACCAAATTTGAAGCAAATCAAATAATTCTGGATGAAAAAACCATTTTGCTAAATTAAGGGGGTTCTAACCCCCCTTTCCCCCCTTTATACTTAACTAATGAACTCCCAAATCTAATCAAAAAAAGCTCCTAATCAGAACGAATATAGAAAAAAAAAATTAAAGTAAATTGGATAATTCTGAATGAAAATCCATTTATCTAAATTAAGGGGAGGGGGCTTGCCCCCCTTTTATACTTAACCAATGAGCCTCCAAATCTAATGAAGGAAGCGCCATATCGGAATAAACCGGTATATCAAATTTGAAGCAAATCAAATAATTCTGCATAAAAAACCCATTTATCTAAATTAAGGGGGGGGGGGACTAGCCACTGTCCCCTTTATACTTAACCAATAAACCTTCAAATTAATTAAATCAAGTCAGCTCCTTAACATAATAAACCGGTATACCAAATTTGGTGCAAATCGAATAACTCTGCATGAAAAACCCACTTATCTAAATTAAGGGAGGGTCTAACCCCCTTTCCCCCCTTTATACTTAACTAATGAACCTCCAAATCTAATCAAGGCAGCTTCTTAACATAATAAACCGGTATACCAAATTTGGCGCACATCGAATAATTCTGCATTAAAAACCCATTTATCTAAATTAAGGGGGGCAGACTAGCCCCCTTTCTTCCCCTTTATACTTAACCAATGAACCCCAAAAACTAATCAGGAAGTGCATTATCAGAATGAACCTAGAAAAAAAAATTTAAGCAAATCGGATGTTTCTATCAAGAGTTATCGCGTTACGTACTTACGTACATACATACATACATACAGAACCGGCGGGCACATTAGCTCTCAGGCTTTGATAGCCTGTGAGCTAAAAAGTTGTTGGTTCACATGGGCAAAGATTATTTCCAAAATTTGGTAACTTCCATATCTAACAGGTTGAAAAGTGTCATAAAACCATGGGACGTATGACAAAATATTAGTTTTGGCAATAACATTTTTCAAGGTGGGTGTTTTTACCTTTTTTTTTTCCAATGAATGTCAAGATTTTTTTTTTTTTTTTTTTTTTTGCTGGCATTGTATTTGCCAATATATTTGTTTATTTAACTCTCGGATCTCTCTTAATTTGTTAAATGTATTGAGTTTTGTTAATAGTTCAGCTGTTAATAGCTGTTTAATTTTATAATCTAGAAAATTAAAGAAAAACAACTCTAAATGCATACAAAAAATAAATCTGTATATAAACCGATTCCAAAAACCGAAACCCGGCATAAAACATGAAAACATAATAACAAGTAGCCAAATGTTAGCAGCAAGAAAAAAATTTTTTTTTTTTTTTTTGGTTATTCAGCACTTGGTTTTACCAGCAAGTGTCAATGGAAAAATATAGGATTGTATGCGATGCGTTGCCAAGCACTGCAACTCATATTTGCAATTGCAGAAAATAATGCATTTTGGATAAAAATATCAAGGTACGATCACAGGATTTTTAGTATGGTACAGTTCGCGGGAAAAAAAAAAAAAAAAAAAAAAAAAAAAAAAAAAAAACACCCCTATTAACTCGGCAACTAATAATACAAAAAAAGTTATTTCTACCAAACGATTGGGAAAAAAGTGTATTTTTAAATAATATATATATATATATATATATATATAATTTGCCTAGGGGTACACCTACAATTCAAAACCAGAGAAAACTTTGTTTTTTCAAAAGCAACACCCAGTTTTGGCACTCTATTTTGAATCTTCGGTTCAAACTATGCCTGGAAAAGAAATTCCAAGGTATTTGGACGATCAGTTTTTAAATTACAAACATTAAAAATGGAGAGCTTCTCATGTTAAATTACATTTTCATCGTTTAAATAATATCTCCTGAAATTGTAATCCTAATTTTTTTGTGTGGTTATAATACTAAAAAACACAAACATAAATACATTGAATTTGTAATTTAAAAAATTTTATAATGTGAACTATGAAATTAAGATTCGAAAAAAAATATGAATTGCAATCTGCAATTTTTTTGATAGATATTTATTATGTCCTGTTTTATGCGAACCCACACATTTAATTTTTTCCTTCCAAGTATTTTTTGAATTAATGGTGATTTAAGGGGCCGTTTGTGATGTGGAGAAAAGCACAATTTTAAAAAATATATTTTACTCATTCTATTGAAACATTTGAGCTGGCAAGAGTCGAAACATATTAAGGGAGTGAAACAGCCCTATTGGGAAAAAATAATACATTGGTGGAAGTGACATCATAGTCATTCTGTACAGGGGCGCGCCAGTAGTATTCGGCGCCTGTGTGCAGAACTTCAATTGGCTCCCCATATTCCTGAATTTCAAAAGTGTATTTACCACTATTTTCGAATAGTAATTTCAGGAAATAACTTAAATTCTTGCTTAAGTCCGCCACCTCCTTGACTGATATATACTAATATATGGTTAATGACTAATATATACTGACTATGTGTAGGTTGTTTAACAGAATTTCGTTCAGAAACAGTTTTGTTAAGAATAAAGTTCCTTCTGGTGTAGGAATGTGGAACTAAAGGATTCGAGATTTGTATTTTTGCAAGATTTTGCAGTGCGTACGCAGAACGCCTGCTAAACTCTCATGTGATATATCATCGGAAAATCCTCGAACCACTCTTCATATTATGAACCTTTCTACCCCTCTCACTCAGACCACCCCCCCCCCAGGAGGTCAGTTTTCTAACTGAGCTCCTAATTAAACTGCAGCAAGATTTGGGCAGCTTATTTGAAGACTTGACCGAAGGTAAAATTCTTCACGGGCCTTGGATTGGTTAGGTCTATGTTTGACCCCAGATTATTAGGAGCATTCCCCCGTGGGGGATATGAAATGAATTTTTTCATGTGACATATCGTTTTAAAGCTTTTGGCTTGTACTTTACTAAGCACCCACTCCTCTCCTCTTAACTCATTTTTTTCATCAGTAAGTAGAGGTCATTTTAAAGTTTTAATTTGTTCACGATTACCACATACAATTTTCCAAAAATAATGAAAAAAAAAATTACACAACAAATCTAAACAATTAGCACTTTCTCCTCCATTTTCACACAGTGAGCGGGTAAGTATTTCAGAAAAAATCGAATTAAATATATAAAATCATACAAATTTAAAGTTCATTTAAAAATCATCAAAGGGGGAATGGATATCTTTCGAAAAAGCTCTTAACACAGAACTCAAAAATATATTTGTTTTACTCTTTGATACTATTATATTTTCGGAAATTCGCCGAAAATGCATAGCAGAATTATGTCCCCCCTCCTATTTCCGAATCTACTGAAAATAAAATTACGGGAAAATTAGTAGTAGTTGGAATTTATTTAAATCTTGCAGGAAAACTATAGTAATTATCCTAGGCCATATAGTTTTTCAGAAAATCTCAGTTTTCCGTCATACATAAACTTTATCTGGCGGGCGCTCAGCTGGGGGTTGAGAGGAGTTCGATGTACCTATCGACGCAAAATCATCCGAGAACTGTCGATAATGATTTTCCAAAAGAATTGTCGATAATTAGGCAATATATTAATAAAAACCTATCTAAAAAAACGTGGCACAGACCAAAGTGCCCATGCAACTTTGCGACCTCCTTTCAAAACGCACTTGGCGCAATGGCAAGATTAAACTTTGTACAAGTCTTTGTTTTAGGTAAGAAGGATCACAATGATAAATAGTCAGCGTTTTTCATTTTAATTGCATTCAATTATTGAAGGCAATTATTGAAAAATATTTAATAAGATAATTCCAAGTTTTTGCAAAGTCTTATTATTCGTTTAACGACTATATTTTGTAAGATTGCAGTTAGTAATTAATAAATTTATTGTATGAACTCTCTGTACGCGAGTGAAACTCGCTTTTTATCGATTATTATTCTTTGGTTCGAAGCAAATCTATAAAATATACAATTAAAATTTCAATAAAACATAATTCATTTTGAGGTTGTTCTCAAAAATATGTTTCCCGACTGTAAATGACATGAAACTTTCTTACATGTTCATGGGCTCATTTTTATGCGTTGCATACAATGACTATTAAATTTGTTTGGAATCGAATGGAGTTTTTCATTTCTTTTTTTACATTCATTGCATTTTGAGCTACATCCTGTTTTATTTATTTATTGTTTTGTTATAAGGTAGCCGATTGCTATGATTGATTTGTGCTTTTTTCGGCAATTTACTTTTACATGGGTACCATGCATAACCGGGAGGCTTATGTTGCTTTACTGTTCTGCAATATAATATCTACCCGTTTTTATATCGTCAATATGTGTATTGCTACCAATACTACAGTAAGATAGAAGCGTTATAGATTTTCAATTATTTGAATAATGGAGCCTTCCACGTTTGCCACCAACTGTAGTGCGTCCCTGCTTTCTGAAAAGCTGGACAGGCCTCATCTAGAGCAGAGATCTCAAAAGGGATTCGCGGTCGCCCTTCCGAATTTTTTATGTTTCTAGCATTTTTAACTTTATTTTAGGCGCTTGGCGGCGCCCTTAAGCCTTCCGTGGCGCCTTACGACCTCGACAACGAGGCGCCTTTCAACCGTTACCTTTCGACACCGTTGCGTCTTTCGGTTTGAGGCACTCCTCTCCCCCACCCCTAAAGCTACGCCGCAGAAGAGCATCTGCAAATTTCATATAGTGTTTCATAAGTAACAAGTGGGTAAGTGTGATCACAGATCACACAGAGGGTTTCGTTTAATATTTTTTTCAAAACACTTTATCCTTTTGAAAAATCTGTTAGTTCCACATTTCGCAACCAGGGGCGCACTCTATTCTAAACAAACCTTTATCTGAACGAAACTCCGTTTTATACATATCCCCTCGACTCATATATTAGTCGGGGGGATTGGGCCGATAGCACCCGAGATAAGTAGGCGCTCCTGGCGGTAAAAACAGGAACTAAAATATGTAAGGCTATGGTGCATAATGTGAAAGAATGTTCAACGGGGTGTCGGTAAAAGTTGGAAAAGTGCTCCCCGGGTGAAAAGGGCGAAGGTTAATAAAATTGCTCAAAATACCCAAGTTAGAGCCCGGAGGAGTAAATTATATAAGATTTTTTGAAAATTTTATGATTTGCCGTGTGGTCTGAGGTATTCAGCTATACGTATGCAAAAATTCATGTCTCCAACTTAATTAAGGGATCTCTTAGAAAGAATTGCTTAAAATACATATGTGGTAGCTCAAAGGGTTAAACGTAAGCCTTTTTCAAGATTTTATGATTTGTCGCCTGGCCTCAGGTGTGCTGCTATAAGTATGCAAATTTCAAATCTCCAATTTAATAAGGGGCTCAGTTAGAAAGAATTGCTTAAAATACGCATGTGGGAGCCCAAAGGGTTAAAAGTACGATTTTTTCAAAATTTTATGATTTGTCATATAATATGTGGTATTCAGCTATAAGTATGAAAAATTTCTCGCCTCCAACCTAAATAGCCCTCATAGCATGCATGGTCACGGTGACGTCGTTGTGACGTCACTGTAAGTCACTGTGGTCACGTCACATCTGTGACCAAAATGCCACCACTCAGTGATGTCACATTGTGACTGAAATGTGAACTTCTTCGAAAACTAAAAAATTACAAATTCTTCAAAACATGTTATTTACTGTAATATTACATTTTTCTATCAATTAAAAAAAAAAATTGAGACGTCATTGTTATGTCATTGCATGTAACGTACGTCACGTCACATATGTGACAAAAAAAACCACCCTATTGTAAGTCACAGTGTGAAAAAAATATGAACTTTTAAAATCTTTGAAAACAGAATCTTTGAAAGAGAAATATTTTAAACAGTCCCGAGTTACAGCGGCATAAGGAATGAAAATATATTAGTGGATAGCAAATGGTAAATTCTGTCACGAAGGGGGGTGGGGGGGGGACATAATATATAAAGTGCACGATACAAGCATTAAAGCAATTTGGATAATATATTTAGAATTAGGAGTATTAAATCTGCACACTTTATATTTAGTTTGCAGAGAGGAAAATATTTTATTATTATTTTTTTTTTGCCAACCAGTGGTATTCGAAACACTTCTGTGGTTTCAAACTAAAAATTTTCTATTACAGTTAAGTCTGCAGCTTTTAACGAGCACGTAGGAAAGAGTCTTCAGAGTTTAGTCAGATAGTTTTTCTTGAGAGAGTTTTGTTCATGACAACTATTTACTAACTATTTTAAGTAACTATTTTTGAAAAAATTCTACTTGTTTCAGACCTTTTTAAATAAATTAACATTTTCCGAAAATAAAAGAAATATACAAAATTTATGCAAAACGCATGATAATAATTAATTATTCGTATTTCAAATTTGTATTTTAGAGATATGACTTTTAAAAAAAGTTATTTTATAAATTGTTTTATTTTACCGAAAATTACTATGAAAAGATTGACAAAGAATTATTTTATTTTATCCTCGATTTTATTTATTAAGAACATATCGCTCACCCGCAAGAAAAGTGACACATCTCGCAAAAATTCATTTTGCGTTTTATTCCACTAAAAAAACAGTTTCATAAGTTTAGTTACACGGAAAATCACGTTATTACGCTATATGTCCATTTGTGACCAAAGAAGAGGGGTGGATTATGTAGTGGGGTAAAATTATCCAACCCTCCAAACCACATCCTACGTTTTCATTCTAATGTGTTTTACGCTTTTATGCACTTTTTTTATTCTTGCATGCAAAGCTAAGTGCTATAATTTCATGTTACAGTAAAATCATGCACATTTTCTTTTGCCTCTCCTGTGAAATTTACTTTTGCCGAGATGTGTCACTTTTCTTGCGGGTGAGCGATATTTTGTATTTATTACGTGTGAAACAAATTTTACTTTAAAAAAAGGGGGGAGGGTACATTATTACTATTAAATTGATATTTACTCATTTTAAAAATTTAAACAATGTTTTATCTAATAAACTCTAATTATTATTATTATTATTATTATTATTTACAAAAAAGAACCTTTACAATCCATTGTAACTTGAATTGTTTGGAACCAATAAAAAGAAAAGATAAAATACATTGGAAAATTCTTCAAAAAGAAAATTTTAATTAAAGACAGTCTCCTAAAATTATGGCGCATTTAAGTTCGAAATCTTTTGTATAGAAAAACAAATAACGGTACAAAAGAACATCTGCTGAAAATCAAAATCGTCTGCGCACGGAAGAGAAGACGCCGGAAATTTACTCTGTTTAGAACATCACCAAGTCTACAACACTTTTTTATAAAATAAGAGAAAGAAGCCCGCCATTTTAAAATATTAAAAATACACGGATATTATAAATGGGACGTAAATGTAAGTCTTATTTAATTTAAATGTTTTATCCCTGTTCTGTATATTATGATGATGACTTAAATAGTTTTATGTTATATTAGTAAGGGACTGATCTGCAATTGTTTTCAGAAACATTTTCCTATTCGATGCTGCATTGAAAAATATCTTAATCTGCGATCGCTTAAAAAGAAAAGTAAAAAAAAAAAAAAAAAAAAACAGCTGCGCAGAGACTGATTCATGCCTGCATTCACAGTGGAATTAATTTAGAGATTAATTTGCTGTTACTTGAGATTGAAAATATGTTGAGACAATGATTTGGAATTTTTTTCGGCTTCTTACTGTTTTGTGTTTCCTGATTACTAACACTTACAGTAGTTATAGACATTATTCTTTTGGAGTTAAATATGATTTTCGATTATTATGATATTACGAAACTATTTCAGATTAGAAATTAGCATTATATTGGGAAAATGTATTTTTACGTATTACAGTAGTGAAACTTTTGAAAGATTTTTCTTTTAGTGTTAATAATATTTTAAATTATTATTTAAAATCTTAAATCTTCATACCAATGGTTTTCAGATTTAGCATTTGCCAAAATTATAAAATAATAGAAATTTCTTATAACATATGCAAAAATTTTTGAGATATTGTTGAATCTAATAATACATTTAATTCATCTATTGTAGTTTATTGTTGTTTAATAATACAATTATAAATACTAATTATTATTTTTAGTGTTTTTCAAATTGGCATATTATTTTTTTTTTATTGTATGTAAGCATTTTTTTTTTTTTTTTTTTTTTTTTTTTTTGTGATTTTAATCTAACATTTAATTATAGACATTCTGAAGCGGTTATTAAATTTTCGTCCATTATAAAATCATTTTCTAAGTTTATGATACACGTAATTATTGATACTAAAAAGTAAAATATGATATTTAAACATTGAAATAAAACGTTTTTTATGTCTAATAGGAAAGTTTATAGATTAAACTACTTTAGTATATGTATTTTTTTAAGTTCATATTCATTTACATAATATAGGAGTGAATATTTTTTTAAACAGATTAACAGTGTTTAACTTCGGTTTGCCTGTCCATGTTTCTGTATAGCCGTCTGTCCGCGCTCTAACTCTCGTAAATAAACTCGGATTGCCCTGAAACATTTAGATATCGACGTTTACCATAGCACGTTCCTTATTTCTAATGAAGTTTGTAGCATGTTTAGTTCATTTACAGGGACAGTCAAAAGTATTGCGTTACATGACGGCCTATAGGAAAAAATCGTTTCAAATGATTTTTAATGATTTTACACGCTTTCAAACAGAATAAAATTGATATGCTTTTTTGAAGCGCATTAAAATATGCATTCTGCTGAATATGCGATGCATAGAATAGTTATTGTTCATTTACAGGGCTAAAAAAGGAATTCCAATACATAATTATATAGGGTTGGAGGGACTTGTTTGTGGCGTACTTTAATTATGTTAATCTATTTCATATATAATGAAATTTATATACGTCGCTGAGGTTTACATACTATAAATTATTTCATGCATAATACGAAGTGCATATAGCATTTACAGGGACACACAAAATATTTCAATACTATATTGTATCCGAAGTACTGTTCATTAGCGATGATTGATGGAAATGCATTTTTAATTATGATATGCGCTTTTATGATTCACTATATTTATGCACAGTATATGGTGTATATGTCGTAGGCAAATTGAGAAATCCGGCTCTTTGCAAACAGCCTAGGCTCTTTGCAAAGAGACCGGCTAATTGGAGAATCCATCTTCCTTTTTCCAAATAGCTTGATATTTTTCAGGCTTATTGCAAAGAGCCTAGAAAGCGTTAGGCTAATTGAAAAATGACCACTTATTATCCGATCAGTGTGATATTTTTAGCTCACAGGCTATAAAAGCCTGAGAGCTTATGTTCCCGCCGATTCTCTATGTACGTGTGTACGTACGTACGTATGTACGTAACGCGATAACTCTTGATAGAAATATCCGATTTGCTTCAATTTTTTTTTCAGGTTCATTCTGATAAGGTGCTTCCCTGATTATTTTTTGGGGTTCATTGGTTAAGGATAAAGGGGGAAAAGGGGGGCTAGTCCCACCCCTTAATTTATATAAATGGGTTTTTCATGCAGAAATATTCGATTTGCTCCAAATTTGGTATACCGGTTTATAGTGTTAAGGAGCTTCCCTGATTAGATTTGGAAGCTCATTATTTAAGTATAAAGGGGGAAAGGGGGGCTACTCCCCTTAATTTAGATAAATCGGTTTTTCATGATGAATTATTCAATTTGCTCCAAATTTGGTATACCGGTTTATTAAGTTAAGGAGCTGCATTGATTAGATTTGGAGGTTCATTAGTTACATATAACGGGAGGAAAGAGGGGCTATCCCCCGTAATTTAAATAAATGGGTTTTTCATGCAGAAATATGCGATTTGCTATAAATTTGGTATACCGGTTAATTATGTTAAGCAGCTGCCCTGATTACATTTGGAAGGTCATTATTATGTATAAAGGGGGGAAAGGGGGACAATTGCCTCTCCCCTTAATTTAGATAAATGCGTTTCTCATGTAGAATTATTCAATTAGCTCAAATTTGGTATACTGGTTTATTATGTTAAGGTGATGGCTTGATTAGATTTGGAAGTTCATTAGTTAAGTATAAAGGAAGGAAAGGGGTGCTAGACCCCCCCCCTCCTTAATTTAGATAAATGGGTTTTTCATGCAGAGTTATTCGATTTGCTTCAAATTTCGTATACCGGTTTATTATGTTAAGGAGCTGCCTTGATTAGATTTGGAGATTTATTAGTTAAGCATAAAGGAGGGACGGGGCTAGTCTCCCCTTAACTTAGAAAAATGGGTTTTTCATACAGAATTATTCGATTTGCTTCAAATTTGATATACCAGTTTATTACGATATCGCTTCCTTCATTTGATTTGGAAGTTCACTGGTTAAGTATAAAAAGGGGGAAAGGGGGCAATTGCCCCTCCCCTTAATTTAGATAAATGGGTTTTCATGCAGAATTATCTAATTTAGTTTAATTTTTTTTCTAGGTTCATTCTAATAAGGAGCTTTTCTGATTAGATTTGAAAGCTCATTGGTTCAGCATAAAGGGAGAAATGGGGGAGCTAATACCCCTCCCCTAATTTAGTGAAATGTTTTTTTTCATGCAGAATTATCTGATTTCCTTCAAATTTGGTATACCGGTTTATTATGTTAAGTAGCTTCCCTGATTAGATTTGGAAGTTCTTTGGTGAAGTAGGAAGGGGGGAAACGGGGACTAATCCCTTCATTTATTTTTCGAGGGGCATTATTCTTTAAATAAGAGTATAATATACAATTAGTGTGAATAGCCTGTGAGGTCAATGCCATCAGTTTAACTTGGCAATTTTCTTTTTATTAGGTTTATTAACGCATAACCCTACCCAAACCCGAAAAATAAATTACAACAGACCGCACCCCGATCCGAGCAAGACAAAATAATTTCAGTCTACATGCAACCCGACCCGAACCTGAGAGTTCCATTTGAAAAAACCCGAAATCCCGAACCAAATCCGATAACCGACGAAAATATTCCAAAGATCCATAACCGGATCCGAACAAGACAAATTAGTTTCCGTGGACACGCAAGACGCAACGCTACCAGAACCTAAAAATTCAATTCGAAGTCAACCTGAAACCCGTCCCGAACCAAATCTTAACCGACAAAAATTTTCCAAAGAACTATAACCCGATGCAAGCCAGACAAAATAATCTCCGTCCACCGGCAACCCGATCCGAACCTGAAAGTTCTAATTGAACTCAATCCGAAACCTGGTTGTGGTCGGTTTTCGGGTTGACTTCAAATGGAATATTCAAGTTAGGATCCGGTTGAAAAAAAATTAAACTAAATTAGATAATTCTGCATGAAAACCCATTTATCTAAAATAAGGGTAGAGGCAATTGCCCCCCTTTCCCCCCTTTTATACTTAACCAATGAACCTCCAAATCAAATGAAGGAAGCCATATCGTAATAAAGTGGTATATCAAATTTGAAGCAAATCAAATTCAGTATGAAAAACCCATTTATCTAAATTAAGGGGACACTAGCCCCTGTCCCTCCTTTATACTTAACCAATAAATCTCCAAATCTAATCAAGGCAGCTCCTTAACATAATAAACCGGTATACCAAATTTAGAGCAAATCGAATAATTTTGCATTAAAAACCCATTTACCTAAATTAAAGGGGGGTAGCCCCTCCCCTTTCCTCCCTTTATACTTAACTAATGATCCTCCAAATCTAATCAAGCCATCTCCTTAACATAATAAACCAGTGTACCAGATTTCAGCAAATCAAATAATTCTACATGAAAAACGCATTTATCTGAATTAAGGGGAGAGGCAATTGCCCCCCTTTCCCCCTTTATACATAATAATGATCTTCCAAATGTAATCAGGGAAGCTGCTTAACATAATTAACCGGTATACCAAATTTATTGCAAATCGCATATTTCTGCATGAAAAACCCATATATCTAAATTACCGGGGGGGGGGGGGGATAGCCCTCTTTCCTCCCTTTATGTGTAACTAATGAACCTCCAAATCTAATCAAGGCAGCTCCTTCACTTAATAAACCGGTATACCAAATTTGGAGCAAATCGAATAATTCATCATGAAAAACAGATTTATCTAAATTAAGGGGTGTAGCCCCCTTTCCCCCCTTTATACTTAAATAATGAGCTTCCAAATCTATTCAGGGAAGCTCCTTAACACAATAAATCGGTATACCAAATTTGGAGCAAATCGAATATTTCTGCATGAAAAACCCATTTATATAAATTAAGGGGGGTCTAGCCCCCTTTTCCCCCTTTATCCGTAACCAATGAACCCCAAAAACTAATCAGGGAAGCACCTCATCAGAATGAACCTAGAAAATTTTTTTTGAAGCAAATCGGATATTTCTATCAAGAGTTATCGCGTTACGTACATACGTACACACGTACATACAGAATCGGCGGGAGCATAAGCTCTCAGGCTTTGATAGCCTGTGAGCTAAAAATATCACCCTGATCGGATAATAAGTGGTCATTTTTCAATTAGCCTACCGCATTCTTTGCAATAAGCCTGAAAAATATCAGACTAATTGGAAAAAGGGAGATGGATTCTGCAATTAGCCCGGCTCTTTGCAAAGAGCCTAGGCTGTTAGCAAAGAGCCAGATTTCTCAATTAGCCTACGACATATATAAATGCTGCAATTCATATACAGGGCTACACAAAAGTACTCGTAAGGGTTACTGCGTATGGGCGCAAATTGCTTAAAGGTGGTTTTTAAATGAGTTGTTCTTTTTTACGCTGAACTGCATTTAATTTGCTAAGAAATGTTTGTAGAATATAGATAAAATGATATACAGGGTCACGTAAAGAATTGGATTCATGGCCGTCTGTAAATCATAATTTCTGGAAATGGGATTTGAGCAGTTTTAAAAGTGTCTTAGTTTGAATATTAAATTTTAACTAAATAGTGGCGTATAATAAAGGTTTTAGGTAAACTACAGGGTTGTACAAAAGTATTTAAGTATGTTTCCATATATTAGTATAAATTGCTGAAAGAGAATTTCAACCTGTTATGCTTTTTCTTGCTAAACTAAATTTCCCCATTATATAGTATTGGTCAGATCAAACACAGGACTGTTCAAAAGAATTAGAAAATATATTTGGCTATGGACGGTAACTGCTGAAATCAGTTTTTCAAATGTTTTATGCGTTTTTTAAAATGTTTACTTAGTTATCTTATTTACGTTATTTCCCTAAATTACGATGTCTTGTTAAAACATTCAGGAAGCGTTGGAAAGTGTTTTATAATCTATGCTTAACGCATGATTTTTCTTACTTGTTTTTTCTTTTTCGCAGATCAGTCTTTTCCTATAAAACATACCAAATCTATTTAGCTCATATTCACAAAATACAATATACACGGGAATAAAAAATTTAAATAAATATGGCTTATCATGTCGTATGTAATAAAGCAATGACTAATCACAACACACTAAAATCTTACACATTCTTAATATCGAGCTTGAACTCAAGATCAAGCTTAGAACTTAATAAAAAAAGATGTCAGTTGATAAGCATTGTTTTTTAAGTGGAAAAATTTAAAATATTTTAGAAGAATAGGACTCCAAAATAGCGATATTTTGCTATAAAAAGTACGGTAAAAAGATAAGATTTTATATTTCAAACAAAACTTTATTTTAAAATTGTGCATTTTAAAATTCATCACAGTGTTATGACAAGAACCATCACAGTACTTGGAAATTTTTCCAGAGAGAAACATTCGGCTTGCATACAATATTTCAAATGAAAATCAAATTTTAAATTAATTGCTTAAAAGGTGCAAAGGCCAACATAGTGAAAAAGGTTCCATGCCGGGACTCGAACCCGGGCCATCAGTATAGCGCACTGACATTCTTCCGAGTAAACCACATGGAACGATACCCAGCCTGGAAAATTTCTCACTATTACATGTTGGCAAGGCTACAAAAGCAGCACAAGAAGGGATATTTATCGTGAGCCACCGACATGGGGCAAACACGAAACTTAATTAAATCCAGCTTCGATTGAAACTATATTAATACTTGGAAATTTTTCCAGAGAGAAACCTTCGCCTTGCATACAATATTTCAAATGAAAATCAAATTTCAAATTAAAATTGCCTTTTAAGCATGTAATGGTTTAAGTTGTAAAACGGAGTTTCGTTCGGATAGAGGTTTGTTTAGAAAAGAGTGTGCTCCCTGGTTGCGAAATGTGGAAATAACAGATTTTGCAAAAGGATAAAGTGTTTTGAGAGGAATATTAAAACGAAACCCTCTGTGCGATCTGCAGACCTGCCAACTGCTACGAAAAAATCGTAGTTGCTACGATGCTACGAAAATCGGTCTTAAACTACGATTTTTTGCAAAAAACATGAACCCATTTTTTGCTTCTAGTTGCGATTTTTATCGCACGTAGCATATTTTTCATAAGTGATTCTGTTCCGAATTTTCAAAAATTTCAAAGTATTCATTTCCGCAAATTTTATAAAATTGGTCATTAGTCCGAAAATTCAGACAATTCTGGGCTGCAAAACAAATTTCTTAACATAAAACCCTCTTTATGTGTATTAACCACGAGTGAATCGTGTTTCTGTAAATATTTATTCAGGAATTTCCTTCCTTAGAAACAGGGATGTCACTTTAAGAATTTCTGGAGGTGGGGGGGGGAGGGTGTTCTTTGAAGGGCAGGGTTTGAAATAGTGTACAAAATCGCAAGATTTGCATGCGGAAAATGAAAGTCCTGCATAAATGAAAACTGCTGTGCAGTATGTCCCTTCAACCCCCACCCCCTTCAAGTTCAAGTTCAAGTATGTCCCCCTGCAAACTCTTCCACAGATCTATGATTCTTCTGCGAATATAATTTGAAATTTATTGGAAGTCAGCGAATTTCTTTTTTTTTTCTTTTTTTAAATGGAATTTTCCCAAATTAATTCGTGAATCGATTGCGGAAAAAATTGAGAATTCCTTCAAACGATCGTGTAAAAATATCGGGTATTTCGTTAAAGATCTCAGAAACAAATAGTGATTATCTTCAGTGGCTAGCTTAATAAAATCGCTAATTTCTTTAAGAGTTCCGAAAGAGATTGCGGATTCCTCCAAAAATTATGAATTTCGATAAACTATCAAGGGCATATTGCAAATTTCGTCAAAAGGTCGTAGAAACGAGTAGTGAATTTTGTTAATTGATCGCGAAAAGATATCAAAAATTTTGCCGATCAGTTGCGATAAACTATCGCGAATTTCGACAAATGACCGTGCAAAAAAAATCAATTTCATCAATTGGTCGCAGAAGAAAATAAATTTCGTCAAAGGATCGTGGTAAAAACGTGAATTTTGTCAAAATATCGCAGAAAGAAAACGCGACTTTCGTGAAAAGATCAGTTAGAAAACTCAAATTTCACCGAAAGATCAGTAAGAAAACGCAAATTTCACCGAAAGATCTCAGAAAGAAAACACTAATTTCGTCAAAGGATTGCGGTAAAAAATGCGAATTTCGTCAAAAGTTCATGGTAAAAGTGCGGATTTCAACAAAGAATTGTGATAGAAAATAGAAAAATGTGAATTACGATTGTGGGGAAAATAATGAATTTCCTGAAATGATCGCGGGAGAAAAATCGCGAATTACGCCAAACTTTACTGCACTGGGCTAAAAAATTGGAACCAGGGCTCTTTTACAAATGTAAATAAAAAAAAAAAAAAAAAAAAAAAAACGCTGCGAAACGAGAAGAAACTCTAAAAATCGTATAAAAGTATTCAGAGGAAAAAATTTACTATATTCAGTTGAAAGACTGAAACCTCATTCCTTCTACGAATGTCGAAAGATGGCTGCGAAACACGAAAAACCAACCAACCAACCAACATCCAGATTAATTTTAATTTTGTGTGCTACGATTTCTCATTTTCAAAGGTTGGCAGGTCTGGATCTGTGATCACACTTAGCCACTTGTTAGTGTATATTTTCACAACGGTAAATCAAAGATAGCTGTTATTAATTTTTATTTAGACTGCTAAAACAATGTCTGCAACATTTACATATTTAGGAGACATTTAGAATGTACTTATTTTTAATAATTTCTGTAGCGGATAGTCGAATTTCTATTTTATAAGCAATTACAACAAATTAGGTTAATTTAGAACATTTTGAAAAAAAAAAAAAAAAAAAAAAAAAAAAAAAAAGATACAATGAGGCAGGTTTGGCGAACTCTTTTACGTGCGCGTGCCAAAAAGTCAACCAACAATATCTATCAACAGTATAGCGTGCCACATTTTGACATAAAATAATTTTACAATGTACAAATACAAACATCTATGTAAAACAATGTTTATACAAACATCTAGTTAAGGAATCATTTGCTTTCATGCATTAATAATTAATTATTTAAAAAATATTAAAACTCAAAATGTTAATTCTCTGTATATTGGAATAAGCCATTAAATTAAGAAAACTTTAATTCGTAAATATGATTCATTTATGTAATATTTTCACTGAAATAAAGGAAAAATTACAAAAAATTTATTTTAGAAATTTTTCTTAATGCAACATCTGGTTATAATTATCTAAGTTGCATTAAATCGTATTGTATCTATAAATTATTGATGAGATTTTTGTTATTGTATGCTCGATATGAATCACGTTATGCGTGATTCATATTTTGATAGTTTTATAAATATGCATATAAATTGGATCTATTTGTGATGTTACTGCAGTGACTGTGTAAAAAAAATTAATTTGGAAAATGCAACTTTATAAAATCTTATAGAAAGGCAAAATGCATGTCGAAAAACGCTGCATAACATCACCAAAAACAAAAAAAAAAATTCCTTTGATGTGTTAATTCATGCAAAAATAATTGTATTGTTTTATATTTTCACGTGCCAGAGAAATATTCTTACATGCCAACTCTGGCACGCGTGCCATAGGTTCGCCAACCCTGCAATAAGGGCTTAAAGATAAAGATAGATTTGTCAGTGTTTCACGCCGAATCTATTTTGCTAACATGTCTTTTCATATGGCTACTGTTTTTTTATTTCTTATTCGCCAAATCGCTAATGTTGGTCAAAAGTCAGCGAGAACCCTGATTAGAGGTCTACACGGGCCCGGGCTTGGCCCGAGACCCGTTTCCGGCAAAATTAGGACAATTTTTTTCAATAAACAATATCAGCACGCATGCCCGATATAAAAATTTAAACGAAACCGATAAAATATGTCTCATTTTCAATGAATGTAACTTTCGCGAGAATAAATATAAATGTACGTCACAAGCCGATAGTTTGTCAACATCAGTACAGAAATGTAACATGTCCGGCGTAGAGATCGACATCGTCTGAGCCCGGGATTATTTTTTTCAGTAGACTTGTTGCATTTTTTTCTACATAGTCGAGCAGGGCTGGAACTGGACTTAATTGTTCTCAGGATGTGTAGGGCAGGCAATATGTTTTGTAAAAATATTAATAGCGATAATGAACTTCTGTTAATGAAATCTTTGGAAATATACCTTAAGGTGTTTCTCAAATTCACGGCTCAGCAGTGCGAAATTTTCTGACTAATTTTTAACTGTAAAGGCATAACATTGACAGACCTGATTATTGAAGGAATTTGGAATCGAATGGCATTTTCCATTTTTGATAGATAAATAACTTGTCGCGTGACTGCGTGTTTTCTCTTTTCCTGTGCTATCACTTCCGGAAATTCAATTCAAAACACTAACTTTGGCAGTATTCTCTCAAAGATATATTGCCGTTATCAAAAAATGGATAACGCCATTCGAATACATAGTTTCTGAATAATAATACCTGCCAATATTATGAGTTTTCGAAAAGAAATGAATTTAGAAATGTGTCAGAAAAAAGCATCGTTGGATTTCAGTAAAGCACATGACAGAGAAATATTTTCACAAATCAACTTTTTATCATACAGCTTCAAAAGTTATCTTTTTAACCCTCCTTTTTTTCTTTTATCCTAAACTACTTTAACTTTTTAATGAATCCTTATTTGAATGTTGAAACAAGGAGAGGGCGGCCAACCTTGTTAATCACAGATTTTGATTATTTTAATATATGTTGTAGGGTAGAGACCCCTTAGTGTCAGGTTCAACGGATTTTATACAACGCTCCTTAGTTCTTGAGAAACCGGGGGGGGTCAAATAGGAGTACACAACTTAAATACCTACTTTCCAACAAAAATGACAGGTAGATCGTAGCTCGGTTGGTATGGCGTATACCGGCTGTTCCGCTGGCCCGGGTACGATACCTGAACGCGCTACATTTGTTTTTCTCATTTTTTGTTTTATAAATATACTTGTAAGTATAACTTAATAATCTCATTGTCAATTAAAATTTATAATATTGTATATCAATTATAATTTTAACCTATTTAATTTTTTACTTTTAACTAAATAGTTGAATAAAACATCATAAAACTGTTAATTTTTTTAAAAATTACTTTTAAAATGTATTTCATATATTCTTAATCGATGCAATGATATTGAGCAATTGTGTCAATTCGTGATTTTAAAGAAACATCATTTACGCATTGCTTTAACAAAGGAAGTCAATGCGATAATTCTATTATTCTGTTTTTAAAGTAACAAGCATAATTATATTAAAAATTAACATCAGAATTAAATTACAACCGATTTTTTGCATATTAAAGATTTTTAAATTTGTAATATGTATGCTTGCGCTTTCAATTATTTTGTTTTCCCCTTTATCTTCTTTCTGCTTTTATTTTTATTTTATCATAACTAGATGGCGACACAACAGGTTTTGTTACGATTTTGGAATTTTTATCATTCAATAATAGATACCATTTCTTTTTAAACCTCTTTAAAGCGTGAGAAATAATAGTTTAAAAATAAAAAATGATAAATTTAAATTTGTTAACATTATAATTAATGTATGATATTAAAATTTTTAATTAAAATTATTAAATTATAATTACAAGTATATTTATAAAACAAAAAATGAGAAAAACAAATGTAGCGCGTTCGGGTTCCGAACCCGGGCCCATAGATCAGCCAGCAAATGCCGTTCCAACTGAGCTACGACCAACCTATCATTTTTGTTGCAAAGTAAGTATTTAAGTTGTGTACTACCCGGTTTCTCAAGAACTAAGGAGCGTTGGATAAAATCCGTTGAACCTGAGACTAAGGGGTCTCTACTCTACAACATATATTAAAATAATCAAAATCTGTGATTAACAAGGTTGGCCCTCTCCTTGTAAGACTGTAAATAATCATTAATGTTGCTATTGTGTATTTTCTGTCTTGCGAACACATAGTAATTTTAAAATATATTGTAAAATTATCCCATATATATGTATGCAGTATTCTTTAAAGGAATCTTAATTATATGTTAAGTAAAAATCTGATTTTTTTTTATTATTTATTTATTTTATTTTATTTTATTTTTTATTTTATTTATTTAATTTTTTTTATTTTTTTTTATTTATTTATTTTTTTTTTTTTTGTAGAAAGTGAGTTAAGTTGGATCGGGTCTGATTTAATTGATTTTTCCACGGGCCGGGCCTGTTTCCGCTTATTTTTGTACGCGCCAGACCGAGCCGTGAAAATATGAACGGGCCGTGCCGGGCCAAACTTTTAATTTTTAACCAGACTGGGCCAAGTTAACTTTTGTTCGAGTCGGACCGGACCTTGAAATTCCAACCCGTGCAGACCTCTAGTGTAGAATTGAAGTAATTCGGTCACGTGACTATAAGATCAACAGCGTGCAACACTGCTCAATGAATTTCCGTTTCACAATTCTATTTTTTTTTTTTCTTTCCTTGGAGAGTGCGATGGAAGATTGGCGCCGATGGGATACGAGCCACTGATCTCATGATCAGGAGGCGAGAGCGTCCAGCAAAAGGCCAAACCAGTTACTCTAAGCTAGTAACTCACTTTATACTGATCATGTCAGATGATATCCCTACACAGTCCCTCCCCAGTGCGAAAGACATCTTGTCTGACAAATGATATGCACCCGTGAGTGATGCGCCCTATGCTCTGTAAGCGTATCACAGGCTTAGCTTGCTGGAGATTATTTATTGGGTGCTGCCATCTGTTTGTTATGGGAGGAGATGATTGTTGTTGAAGGTTGCGATTTTGCGTGCATCCGGGTCACCACTTTAGAGAGTGTGTGATTGGCGCCGATGGGATACGAACCAGGGATCTCATGATCAGGAGGCGAGAACGTTAGAGTCCAGCAAAAGGCCAAGCCAGTTACTCTAAGCTAGTAACTCGCTTTATACTGATCATAGCAGATGAGATCGCTACAGTTTTTTATCGTAAGAATGAAAACAGAAAGTTCCCAAAAAAAGATGCGCTTTTGAATAAATCATTTTATTCCTTTTTGAACAATTGAATCCGCTATCTACACTGAACGATTTCTGCTGTACGATGGCATGGGTGTCTTTCTTTCTTGTCCTACTCATAGACTTCTAATATAACCTCAATTCCACCTCTAAGGTCCTACACTGTAAAAAAACCACTGTAAATTTGCCTCTGCTGGCGTCCGAATGCCAGCACATTGTGCTGTCAATTTTACGCAACTACTGTATTTTTCATGTTTATATAGTCAGGAAACCAAAGAAAGATACAGCACATTCACTGTGATCGAGTTTGTGTGCGAGATGAACAGTACTTTGTACTGTAAAAATGTCGTTTTTTTTTTTTTTTTTTTTTTTTTTTTTTTTTTTTTTTTTTTTTTTTTTTACAGTGTACTAGACAGACGTGAGTAGCTGGGAAGCAATGCACCAAAGACAGCCCCCACAGTAGCATTTCGCCAATAGAAACTTTTTGAAAATCGTTTAATATGTTTTAATTAGCTTTATGATATAAAAATAATTTTAGCATTTAACTAATGAGAGCAAATAATAATAGTTAATAATTTAACTGCCCGTGTGTGTTTAAGATTTCTATTATCTTCCTGGGTATGACGAGCACGAGTCACGTTTAATACGAGGACTTTTATAATTCCCCTGCTTTTCGTATTAACCGAATTCGACTATTACTATTTGTTTATCAAATACACTATATGGCCATTAATGACCGGCATCTTTCAATTTAGACATTTTGCCGAGTATACTTGTCAGATTCTTCCGGAATTTCAGGATTAAAAAGAACAGGTATGACCTCATATTTATCAACATGGATTTGATAAGGAGGGCAATTAGAGGGTCAACAAAAAAAATTAAATTTTTGCGATCACCCTGTAAAATATAGCACGAAATGATCTATCGCCTCAGAATATAAATAAACAGACATTGTAGAATATGTGTATGCATTTGTGTAAGAATAGCACGTATATTAAGGGGGCACAGGACCTTTAATCCCTTAACAGTGTGGCCCGAGCTGGATTCGGGCAAGAACACTTTGCTTGCTTCGTTATTAAAAGCATTTTGATACCACTAATTTATAACTGTAAATTTATCTTTATTGATTGTCAGATATTTTTCGATTAAGTAAGGTAAATATTTTAGTATGGAAAAAGGGGTGTCCAGCCCCATTTTTAATTTTTTTGTAAGAAAACAAATGTCACTCTTAAGGAATTAAACTTTCAAAAAATAAATTTTCTGTTTTTTGGCTTATTCTGAATGTTTTAAAATTCCTCAGCAATATGCAAAAAACCCCACTAAAAAATCTACATTATTTCTTGAGTGATCATTTATGGACGGTGAGTATAATTAAATGTCCATAGATATTGAAACTTTACAAAGCGTTTTCTCAGATTAGTCAATTTGGAGTTTGCGCGCTCCCTTTCTTTTAAACTCTGTAAGCGACAGCTTAAAAATAATTAACCAAATATGCGTTTCTTTATACTCTACATCAGGCATGTCAAACACGCGGCCCGCGGGCCACAACTGGCCCGCCGACAACTTATTTGTGGCCCGCGAAGCATTTGGCACTTTACCTGTATTTAATTCAATTGTTAGAACGTGCATGCTGAAAATATACTTTGGACGAATAGACTTGCACGAACCGCGGTCTTAAAGATAGCAATAATCCGAAATTCGAATATTTCGAACAATTGTAAAAAGTTACAATTTTCATTTTAAATCGACAAATTATGAATGTGTATTTTCTAAAGACTACCAATAGAGAAAGTGCTTGGAGTTTTCATTTGAAATTAAGAGCACCTGAGTAAATTTCAACCTCAGAGTAAATTTCATAATGCTGTCTTGTTATTTAATAGCAGTATTAGGGTTTTCCAATGGAGTTTATTACTTATACAAAATGATTTTAAAAAAGAAAATGCATTTCATTTTAAATATGCCAGACATTATTACAAGCCAAGCCAATGCTTAACGCGTAACACCCATCGAAATTGTACAAGGAACATAAAATGAATTTTTGAAACGAAAGAACGGTCCGAAAAATAAATTTCGAAACTCTGGTGGAGAACCCAGCAACAGCATGGTCATTCCAGTGTTTGGAGGATATGAAGCCCAATGCTAGATCAAGATTAGTGTGTACAATAAAATTTTAAAATAAATGCAATTTAGAATATTCTATTAAACTTTATAGATTTTTGTTGAAAAGTAATTGAGTATTTTTTTTCTGAGAAATAACATAAAATAAACAATGTATAATAATAACTTTGGAATTTTGTGCAATTTTTTTTTTTTTTTTTTTTTTTAACATGGCTACGTTTTGAACGAAGAAATTTTATTCTATGCAACGGTAATAATATTATTTAGCCTATTTAATGTGGTCCCAGCTTTCTATATAATACTTAATTTGGGCCCGCGGCTTTGTATACGATACTTAATTTGGCCCGCAGCGGTAAATGAGTTTGATATGCCTGCTCTACATGCTAAAACAAACAAAAAAAAAATCACATATTTTGGTTATTTATTTTTTTGCATTTGAAAAACTTGAAAAAATTTTTGCAATTTTTGAACTTTTTATATTTTGTGCTAAAATTAAAATTTTAAACAAATCTTTTTGCGTATATTTTGGTTTTAAGTTAGAAATAGGTGTGTTATGATTCTATTTTGTCCAAAAATTGTTTTCCACATACCTAATTTAGAGTTTTATCGTGCGCGCAGCACTTACCACGCATTAATGAGATGAATTTTCAAATTTCAAATTTAGATATTATTTTTGTACATACAACATTTATTTTTCTGGATAATGTAGTTAAAGGTGCATTCTTTAGGCAGAAAGGAGAAAAAAAGATCTTCATTGCATATTGTTTGTCTTTTGGTACTTTGAAAAAGGCGATGTGTTTTATTGTTTCGACAAACTCAAAGGTCCTGTGCTTCCTTAACAGAAATATAGCGATTTAAAAAAAAATTCTTGCATGTTTTTTGCTTTTAACATTCAGGGCTTTCAACCCAATTTAACGCCAGTTTCAGAAAAATAGACAAAATGTAGTAGAAACAATATCGTGCAATGAATCGTGCAATAAATATATTAAATATTTTAGGAAATGTGAGCAGTTGTATGAAATAATTCTTATCTACTTATCTATAATTATTCTTGCATGCGTGAACGATGACAAAGATCTTTTTTACATAATTTAATTGTCAACTTTATGGAGCAACTTATAAAACAAATCCAGTCAAATATCGTAAAAATTCAGAAAGATATCGGCATTCAGAGTGAGCTAATTTTTAATTGTTCTTTAAAAGCAGCTGAATGACAAGGGATTTTCCACAAATTGTCATTTTTTATTAATTGACTTTCGGGGAAAAAAAATAGTATTTAGTGACTATCAACGGGTAGATTTGGAAAAAATGCTACGATTTTGACACTTCTTTTTATCGTGGTACTGTGGAATATTTAGCAACTCTCTTGAGCGGGCCTCTCTTAGCCAGACAGAAGGCGCCAGATCACGTGGTCTGACTAGAGAATTAATATTAAAAAACATTTTCTCTTGTTCTTTTAGTTTAGTTTTGAAGTAGTAATGATAAAAGGTGGACGCAGCAGGTAGACTGCGTATATGTTTTTTGTCTTGGTCTTCTAATAGAAGAAATGATGTTTTGATTTTAAAAAGGGATTTTCGAACATGAAATCATGCTATTTTCTTGACTTTTTTATAGAAGAAAATAATTGCTGAAATTTATAAAATATTATCTTGGATTCCCAGCGAGGAATCTATATATTTAACAAGTATTATTCAAATGTTTTCGCTGTAAATAAGGTATATATTTAAAAGTGTAAAATAGAATTAGCAAAGTTTTTAATCATCCTGTGCTTATTTATATTCAACAACACCTGCGCCACTTTCAGTAGTGAAATATGCTTGCTGACTTTAAAATGATATAAATTCAAAATCTTGAACATCGCTCTCCCAACTTTGATTTAAATTACAATAACGTGAAACTCGTGAATATCATGAAGATTATTCATTATTCTTTGGTGCCTCAAGAACCCGGAAAAAGGGTAAGAAATACCTTTATTATTCTGCACGACTGTTGATTTCTTGAAAATAAACATTTGTCGTGATAACTTATTTTGAAAATTGAATTAAAATTTAAACATGGATAAACCAGAAAAACTTAAAAGTAAAAGAGCTACTGTTCGCGCAGAAGTTACAAAATTAATCACAAAATGTGATACATTGTTATCTGTTGATATTGATAAGACTGATTGCGATTCTTTAATGGAATCATTAGAGCTCGTAAATGAAAAGAAAGCTCTACTCAAGGAATTAGATTCCGAAATAGATGAGCTAATTCTGTAAAAAACTGAATATGAAAAAGAACTAAAATCGGTAGAAGAATATTCTGAAAAAATATCAAGTTTGAAATTTAAAATTAAGATGAGGCTTAAAAAACGTAAAATCGAAACTGAACCAAAAGTTTTACTAGAATCAAGTAACGGTTCAAAAATCGGTAGTAAACCAGTTTCGGCAGTGAAGCTGCCTAAGCTTAACATAGAAAAATTTTCTGGTGATGCAAGCCAGTTCTTAGAATTTTTCCATTTATTTACTAGTGCGATAGATTCAAACGAATCGTTATCAAAAAGTGAAAAATTCCAGTATCTTAAATCTTTGTTGTTTGGACCTGCATATAAAATTGTAGCTGGTTTTGAACTGACAGATCAAAATTATTCAACGTGTTTAAAGTTGTTAGAAGAAATGTATGGGAAGCGGGAAAATACAATAAATTGTTACATGAACAAAATTTTAAATCTTGAACCAGTGAAATTTAGTAATAATGTCACTTCGCTCAGGAAGCTGTACGATAAAATTGAAACTTGTATAAGAAATCTTGATGCGTTAGGAGTAACATCAGGCTCCTACGGCCATTTATTACTACCCATATTATTAAGGTTATTACCAGAAAATTTGATACTAGATTTTCATCGAAAACGTGACCCCGATAAGGACGGTGAAGTGACTGATTTAAGAAATTTTATTAAAACGGAATTAAGATGCCGTGAAGCTACTAATTTAGTAAATAATTCCCAAAGCAAGGCTTAGGAAAATTCTAAAACCGGATATGAAAATTCTTCAAGTAAATATCAAAATTTTCTGCAAAAGAAAAATATACCTTCAGCTGCTGCTTTAAGTACATCTACAAAACAATTTTGCATATTTTGAAAGTCTTCTGATCATGTAGGACTAAATTGTTCGAAATTCACGGATGAACAAAAACGATATAAATTAAAGAAAGAATGTCGCTGTTACAAATGCTTTTATAAGTCGCATTTATCAGTTAATTGTAGAACAAAAATTAATCCTTGTTCCAAATGTGGTAACAACACCCATAGTTATTTGTTTTGCTTTAAAGAAACAACAAAAGAAAATCCTGAAAAAGAAATGAAAGGTGCAATTGTATCTATGATGTCAGAACAAAAATATAAACAAAATAAAGCTACACTATTGCTGACTTGTACAGTTTGTGTGTCTGCTGGTAAACAATGCTTGTTGGCTCGCGTTTTATGTGATAGTGGTTCTGAAAAATGATTTGTGAAGAGATCTCTAGTACAAAAATTAAAATTGAAGCCATTGCGAAGAGAAAATTTATTAGCTTATCCTTTTGGGCGGAGACGCCCTTATGAATCTTGTTATGAAGTTGTTGCTCTTGAATTATCCAGTGTTGTGCAACCTATTAACTGGATAAAGATCGAAGCACTAGTGGTTGATAATATAACTGGAGCTTCTGTAAAAATTCTAGAACCAGCAATTCTAGATATAATGAGAACAAGAGGCTTTAAGCCTGCTGATACAGGTCTTGAACAGGAAATAAATATTTTGCTAGGGTCTGACTTTTTGTGGAAAATATTAAAGGGAATCGAGGAAAAATTGACAAAAGAATTATACGTTGCAGATCGGTCATACAGTGCAAGGGCAGATAGAGTCGAATAAAAAAGAAGTAGCTTGTTTGCGTGTTTCAGTTGAAAATATAAATACTCAGCTGAAAGCATTTTGGGATCTTGAAGCAATTGGCATTGCTGAAAGCAATTGAAAGAACATTACCGATCTTGAGGTAATAAAAGAATTTAAAGAAAGTTTAAAATTCGTAAATGGGCGTTATGAAGCAAAATTATAGTGGAAAAATTCTCGCGAATTGCTTAGAAATAATCTTGAAGTAGCAAAGAAGCGGTTTTCCAGTTTACAAAATAAATTCATGAAAAATGATTCCTTACTTAAGGAATATAACTCCATTTTGTTAGAGCAGTTTAATGAGGGTGTAATAGAATTGTGCACCGAGAGAGATTCCAATAATTCCTATTACATGCCACACAGACCTGTTATCCGTGACGACAAAACTACAACAAAAATGCACATAGTCTATGATGCTTCTTCCAAATATGGTGATTTTCTATCATTAAACGAATGTTTGAATCATGGCCCTAACTCTAATCCTAATGTTTTAGATGATGAAAACATACCTATTTCGAGTTTCGAACCCCCCCCAAATACTTCCTTGAAAATTTTAGGATTGATCTGGAACAATACAGAAGATAAATTAGGAATAGAATTACGACCCTTGTTAGAAAAATTAAATAATGATTCTTCTACTACACGCAATGTTTTGAAAATTTCAAGTTTGTTGTTTGATCCAGACAGATATATTGCCCTTTTTGTTATTAGCATCAAATGCCTCTTACAATATTTATGGTTAATGGGAATATCATGGGATGAAAGTTTTTATAGTGAACTAGAAAATAATTGGCAAAATTGGCTTTCAGAAATCCCTGATCTCATACACTTGAAAATTCCCCGACACTATTTTAACAACCTGATCATGGAAAAGGAGCATCTCCAATTGCATCTTTTCACTGATGCTAACCCTAATGTGTATGTTCATGAATTTCTTTCCCTTCCCGAAAATCCGTGGCCTAGGGTTAAAATTCCTGCATCACGGTTACCTGATGTTTCTGAAGAGAAGCCTTGAAAAGCAGCAACCATTTCTTGTGTTGTTCAAACAAATAAAGCTGATGAAATTCCCATTTTTAATCTTGAAAAGTATAGCTCCCTAAAGAAATTGTATCGAGTGGGTATTTAGATTTATTTCTAATATAAAATTAAAGGTAGAAAAAAGAGATTTTTCAGAATTATCAGCTGAGGAAATGTTACATGCTGAAAATTTCTGGTTAAAGCTAGTGCAGGAAGAAAGTTTTCCTGAAATTATAAAATCCTTGAAATGTAACAAGAGTATCCCTAAAGAATCGAATCTTCTACAGTTATATCCTATGTTGTTAGATGAAGGTTTGCTGTTGGTACGAGGACGGTTAAAAAAGTCTGATTGCTCATTTTATGAAAAACATCCTGTTGTGATTGCTGCAAAACATAAATTAACTGAATTAATCGTGAAAGATGCACATGAAAAAGTTTTTCATTCCGGAGTGTCCAGTACATTAGTACAAACTCGTGAAAAGTTTTGGATTTTAGGATCCAGACAGTGCATAAAATCAGTCCTGAATAAATGTACAATCTATAAGAAATTTAACGTACGCCCTGGTCAACAAGTTATAGCCCCTCTTCCAGGTGACCGTATTAACGAAGCTCCACCGTTTTCAGTAACAGATCTTGATTATGCGGGGCCCCTATATGCGAAGGGGAATGAAAATAAATTTTATATTTTATTATTTACATGTGCTATCACAAGAGCATTTCATTTAGAATTAGTAAAAGACATGTCATCAGCAGAATTCCTGTTAGCATTTCGCAGGTTTATCTCACGAAGAGGACTGTATGCTGTAATTTATTTAGACAACGCCAAAACTTTCAAAAGAGCTGATCTTGAACTAAAAGAAATGTTGAAAGTAATCCACCATCCTGATGTTAAAAAATTTTTCGCCAATCACAGAATTTCCTGGAAGTATATTGTAGAACGTGCAGCCTGGTGGAGTGGCTTCTATGAGCGAATGGTTCGCTCAGTGAAAACTACCTTGCGTAAAGTTATTGGAAGATCTTCTTTAACATTGAGTGAATTAGAAACGCTTCTAATTGAAGTAGAAGCTGTAATTAACTCTCGTCCATTGACTTACACGTATTCCGAGTTAGAAGAACCATCTCCTCTTACTCCTGCACATTTTTAAATCGGAAAACGTATCTTGTGTTTACCTACCATAAAAGCGAACGATTTAATTTTACCAGCAACGAAAGAGTCTTTAGTGAAGCGCTTCCGTTTACGTGAGACTCTTCTAAATCATTTTTGGAAGCGTTGGAAAAATGAGTATCTTCTCAACTTAAAATCTGCTCACTACACGGATTAGAATAAAACTTCCGACTTTAAAGTAGATGATGTGGTGCTTGTACATGATGAACACTTACCCAGAAGTTTGTGGAAGTTAGGAAAAGTTACTAAAACCTTTATGGGCAGAGACGGCAAGATAAGGTCTTGTGAATTGAAAACAAATAATTCATTTATTAAAAGACCTATTAATTTGTTGTACTAACTTGAAAAAAAAAACTTTTTGTTATTGACTTTAAAAACTTCTTATTCTTTTCACTTAAGAAAAATGTGCTTTTTGTTTATTAATATTTCTAATTTTTAGTTCAATTTTTTGTATTGAATATTCCAGAAAAATTTGTATAGATTTAAATTGCTCTTTCTATTTTTAGTAGCAGAAACCTGTCAACAATTTTTTTTAAATTGTTTTATTATTTTATTGAAGTCCAGTATGTAAGTATATATTTTGATTTGTATTGTATTTATGTATATTGTAATTCATGATTTTTTAGAATAATTTTATTTCTACTTTAATTTTTGAATCCCCAGTTTGATGAACTCTTGTTCATCGGGGGGATAGTTTGTGGAATATTTCGCAACTCTCTTGAGCGGGCCTCTCTTAACCAGACAGAAGGCGCCAGATCACGTGGTCTGACTAGAGAATTAATATTAAAAAACATTTTCTCTTGTTCTTTTAGTTTAGTTTTGAAGTAGTAATGATAAAAGTTGGACGCAGCAGGTAGACTGCGTATATGTTTTTTGTCTTGGTCTTCTAATAGAAGAAATGATGTTTTGATTTTAAAAAGGGAAATTTATTTTCGAATATGAAATCATGCTATTTTCTTGGCTTCTTTATAGAAGAAAATAATTGCTGAAATTTATAAAATATTATCTTGGATTCCCAGCGAGGAATTTATGTATTTAACATGTATTATTCAAATGTTTTCGCTGTAAATAATGTATATGTTTAAAAGTGTAAAATAGAATTAGCAAAGTTTTTAATCATCCTGTGCTTATTTATATTCAACAACACCTGCGCCACTTTCAGTAGTGAAATATGCTTGCTGACTTTAAAATGATATAAATTCAAAATCTAGAGCATTGCTCTCCCAACTTTGATTTAAATTACAATAACGTGAAACTCGTGAATATCATGAAGATTATTCATTAGGTACAGGCTCGTTCTGGCAGTTATCCAAAAAGAACTAAATCATAAAAAAAATTTAAAAAAATTTAAATTGACAATTTGTGGACAATTTCTTATCATTCAGCTAGTTTTAGCGATCAACTAAAAATCAGCTCACTCCAACGCCGATATTATTCTGAATTTTTACGATATTTGATTGGATTTTTTTAATAAGTTGCTCCATAGAGTTGGCTATTAAATTATGTAAAAAGAGCCTTGTTATCGTTCATGCATGCGCAGGTAAAAATTATTTCATACAACTGCTCATACTTCCTAAAATATTTAATATAATTATATTCTAATTGCACCATATTGTTTCTTGTACATTTTGTCAATTTTTCTGACATTAGCGTTAAATTTGGTTGAAAACCCTGCATGTTATAAGCAAAAGAACATGCAAGAAGTTTTTTCATTTTAATATAAAATCACTATATATCTATTAATATATGTGCTATTCTTACACAAATGAATACACATATTATACAATGTCAGTTTATATAGCGATAGATCATTTCGTGCCTTTTCTTTTGGTTTTTACAGGTTGATCCCAGACATTATTATTTTTCTTTGATTTTTTGTTAACCCCCACCCTTCCCCTAACTGTCCTCCTTATCAAATCGCCATTGATAAATATGGGGTCAAACCTGTTCTTTTTAGTCATGAAATTCCAGAAGAATCTGACAAGTATATTTCTAAATATTCGACAAAATGTCTAAAATTGAAAGTGTCCTGTCATTAATGGCCATATATACTGTATATTTTTGAACAGTTTAATGCTAATGAATTGAGAATGAGTAAGGAAAATTACCTTCACCCGGTCGAGCGAAATTGCTCCAATCGGAATTGTCGCTGGAACTCATCCTAAAAGGCAAAAAAAAAGGATATATATAGTTATTTTTAAAAATAAATGATTAAATATAATTATAAATAAATAAAAGAATTTATTAGAATTTTATTTAATTTATATGCAGTAGACTTCCGATTATGCGCCACTCGATCAACCGCCACTCTCAGTTAACTGCTACCCCCTCCGCTAAATACAGTATACTCTCGATATCTCGAAGTCGAAGGGACACTTAAAAAATTTCGAGATAGCGAATTTTCGAAATAACAAGGTCATAACCAAATGTAAAAATTCTCGTAAAACACAAGATACGGAATAATGATATAAAAATTAGAGCCATGATAATTTTAAAATTAGAAACGAATTTCGAAAACTGAGCCGCACAGTAAACCCAAGTCAGTCGGCGCTATTCTGAGAAAAATGCTTGGTTGTGAATAATTAACGGATGACGAAATCATTCAAAATACTTTGAGTCCCAAGAAACTTGAAGCGGATGAATACGATGAATTGGGGAATGATGATTCAGGAGTCAGTCATACAGGAGTAGAGACAAATCTTTCTAAATGCATTCATTATTTTGAGATACAAGAGGAAGCAGATGCAACCGAAGTACTTTTATTACGTAGAATACGCAATCTTGCTGCAGAAAAAGCGCAAGCAAAACACAAACAAAAATGTATAATGGATTATTTTGGATAAAAACAGGTACTGCATATTTGTTCTGTAAAATTCTAAATTTATGTCACTAAAAGCCATGCTTTGTTTGGATTCGCGAAGCATTATTCAATAAAATAAATATTTGAAAGTAACAATATTTTTTTTTTATTATTTTTGCATCTTTATTAAACAAAAACTTTATTTTATGTTTTGGCGCGTTTTAATTTTAGAAATGTAAATTCAGAGAAATAACTAAGAATTTCCTCGGAATTTTTTATTTATGATATAACGAATTGAACAATTTAATTTTATTTATTTACAAATCTTTTGTTTCCACTTTGCAAAAAAAAAACATATAATTCTTTTAAAATGCGTAAGTATTGTCTGCGTAAATGATTTCACATAATAAGAATAAATTGTGTATTTGCATTCCTAACACTGAAAAATACTTTTATAATTGAATGTAAATAATTGAATTTTGACAAATTTTAATTCATTAAAAATATGCTATAAGTTTCATAAAAATGTATTTTAAAAATTTCATAAAAGAAATCGTGAAACTATTTAATGAATCATGATTCTATCTATGACTAACTCCATGATTTATTTTTTCTTCTGAAAATATACGTGTTTCATTTTTTATTTGCAAAATTGTGTCCAAACAGGTAAAATAAATTAAAAAAAATTTTTTTTTAAGATTATTCAGTAAAAAAAATGATATTGTGCAAATCTACAGATCATAATATATTTTTATATTTAATTTCAAGTCAAAATACTTAATATATATATATATATATATATATATTAAGAAAAAAATATATATATATATAAATATATATATATATATTTTTTTTTTTTTTTTTTTTTTTTTTTTTGAAAAGTGTACGACAAAATGTAATTTGTGTAGCCTAGTAGAGGATTCGCTTCGCTCATCTTAATAAATTGATTTCTTATTATCAATTATGCTTTTTATTAACGAACGTACAAAACAGATAAAATAAGTTTTTAAATATTCTTATTTATAAACTGGCAAAAAAAAAAGTGTAATGTCTTTCGATTATCCGTCTTTTTCGATTTTACGAAGCATTAACGGATGACGAAATCATTAAAAAATTTTTGAGTCCCAAGAAACTTGAAGCGGATGAATACGATGAATCGGGGAATGATGATTCAGGAGTCAGTCATACAGGAGTAGAGACAAATCTCTCTGAGTGCATTCATTATTTTGAGATACAAGAGGAAGCAGATGCAACCGAAGTACTTTTATTACGTAGAATCCGCAATCTTGCTGCAGTAAAAGCGCAAGCAAAACATAAACAAAAATGTATAACGGATTATTTTGGATAAAAACAGGTACTGCATATTTGTTCTGAAAAATTCTAAAGTTACCTCATAATTCCTTTCTTATTATCATTTATACTTTTTCTTAACAAATGTACCGAACAGATAAAAAAGGGTTTAAATATTTTTATTTATAAACTGACAAAAATAAATGTAATTTTAGTAACGGTTTTGTAGTGACTTTCGAATATTCGCCTATTTCGATGTTCCGCCACACCGTCGGTCCTGTGAGTGACAGATAATCGGAAGATTACTCTACACGTATATTATAAACTAGTCGGATGTACCAATCCCAAAACTTTCTTCTATCTCATACATGTCAATACTTCAAAATTCGTTATCATTTTGCCAAAATTAAATGGCAATCTATGCTCATCATAAGGATTCTAAAAGATGAAATTCCGTGCATGAGTTCTTGAGATAGGACTATCGCTGAAATCGTGTAAATCCAGCAAAATGCAGCTTAGCAGCGCCACTTATAGGGTGATTTACACCAGAACCTAATCATCATCAACCTGTGTTAATGTCTAACTGAATATGAAATTTGAGGAAAATTCCTGCATTAGTTCTTGAGATACAGCTATTGCGCAAATCATGACAAATTATGTGCAAATCATGAGCGATTTGCACCAACACATAATCAACAGCAATATTAATCAAGGTATACTTGAATCTGAAGTTTGATGAAAATTCGTGCATTAGTTCTTGAGATAGAGCTATTGAGGAAATAGTTCTAAATGCAGCCCAGCAGCGCCACCTATTGCGAAATTTACATTAACACGTAGTCAGCATAATTTCATATCAAGGACTAACTAAATCCGAAGTTTCATGAAAATGTGCGTGTTAGTTCTTGAGATAGAGCTACTGCGAAAACAGTGTAAATCCTGCAAAATGCAGCATAACAGCGCCACCTGTTGGGTGATTTACACCAAAACGTAAAGAACATGAATTCATATCAAGGAGTAACTGAATCTGAAGTTCTATAAAACATCCGTGCAGTAGTTCTTGAGATAGAGCTATTGCGGAAATCCTGCAAAATGCAGCATAGCAGCGCCACTTATTGGGCGATTTACACCAAAAACTAATTATCACCAATCTATATCAGGGACTACCTGAATATAAATTTATATTAAATTTCATGCATTAGTTCTTGAGATAGAGCGCTCACAAAATTTGTGTCACATACAGACAGACTCACAGCAAAGGTGGATCTAAAAGGGGGGGGGGGCGAAGGAGCGACCGCCTCCCCCTTGGGCTAATAAAGGGTTTGCAAAACGACATTATGCATCCTCACGGGAAATGTCTTTGGGCGGAGCTCGAAACTGGCGCGACCCGTCGCGCCCTGGGACCAGTTGGGCCGTGGCCATGTCCTGATCTTAAATTTTTCTGCAGATTCGGGTCGGGCCAGACTTCTTTTTCTTACAGGTCGGTGCTCGGCCCGGAATAAAAGCTAAACGTAGTAAAAAATCTATTTCGTCAATCTAAAAATAACTTATATTTCGCCAAAGGATAGCGGAAAAAACGCGAATTCGGTCAAAGGGCCGCGGAAAAAACGCGAATTTGGTCAAAGGACGGCGAAAAAAAAACAAATTTCGTCAAAGAATCGCGGAGAAAACGGGAATTTTGCCAAATAGTCACGAAAAAAAAACCCCGCAAATTTCGTCAAAGAATCGCGAAAAAAATGCAAATTTTATCAAAGAATCGCAAAAGAAACTCTAATTTCATCAAAGGGTCGCGAAAGAAACGCGAATTTCGTCAAAAAGTCGCGAAAAGAACTCAAATTTCGTTAAAGGATTGCGTAGAACACACGAATGTCTTCAAAGAATTGCGGAAAAAAGCGAATGTCCTCAAATAATCGCTTAAAAAATGCGAATTTTGTCAAAGGATCGCGGGAAAACGCAAAATTTGTCAAAGGGCAGTGCAAGAAACGCGAAATTCTACAAATGACCGCGGAAAACGTGAATTTCGTCAAAGGGCAGAGGAAAAAACTCAAATTTCGTCAAAGGATAGTGGAGAAAACGGAATTTTGTCAAATATTCAATTTCATCAAAGGATCGCGATAAAAAAAAATGCAAATTTTATCAAAGAATCGCGAAAGAAACGCGAAATTTCATCAAAGGGTCACGAAAGAAACGCGAATTTCATCAAAGGGTTGCGAAAGAAATGCGAATTTCATCAAAGGGTCCCGAAAAAAACTCAATTTTCGTCGAAGAATTGCATAGAAAACGTGAATTTCTTCAAAGAATCGCGAAAAAAAGCGAATTTCGTCAAAGGATCGCGGAAACAGCGCGAATTTTGTCAAAGGGTCGGGGAAAAAACGTTAATTTTATCAAAGGGCCGCAAAAGTACACTAATTTCGTCAAAGGGCTGTGGAAGAAACGCAAATTTAGTCAAAGGATTGTGGAAGGAATGCGAATTTCATCACGCGGATGCAGAAAAAAGCGAATTTTATTAAAGGGCTGTGAAAACATGCAATTTTTGTCAAAGAGTTGAGGAAAAATGCAAATTTCGTCAAAGAGTCGTATAAGAAATGCGAATTTCATCAAGGAAAAAATACAGTGCTCTTTAGAAAACAGCACACACACATACATCTATGTTTATTATTATACGTATAGTTTTCAGTCTGAAATAATACACTGAACTAACCTTTGAAGAAAACGGGTTAACCCAAATCCAGCTTGCAAGAATCTACACTCAAACTGAAATCGATCTGAATTGAAAACAGCTAACCCGACCTACAACAAAAATAATTAGTACCAGGAACAAATTCCCCCTCTGCTGTAACCTTTCATAAAAATTTGCTTTGAATTTCAGAAATTTTTTTTACAAAGAATTACCCCTAATCAGGAGTTTTTTTACTGCGACTCTTGATTTTAGTTTAAAATAGCAACGATAGATGACGCAGCAAGCAATAGGCGCTAACTCTGCTCCCCGAGGAGGAAGGCCAGAAATTGGGCCCCGATTTAATGACTATTGTTTGTAGTGCCATCTATCGCTGCTATTTGTAAAGTAAAATCAAGAATTCTAGTAAAAAAATCTGCTGACATCTCATATAACCCTCCAGTAGGATTTTTTTTTAATTGCTGTCACCATTTGCAAGTTACTGAATTTTAAAATAAGTCAGTCCATTTTAGAACGCCCGGTATGTGTTTTAATAAGCTTCAAAGCATTCTTTACTGGATTACAACTCATATTAGCTATAAAGAGTCTTATACCAAATTAGTATTTTTTACATAATCCTGAAGATTAAAAAGTATTCCTAAATAATTATTTGGGCGTGTTCCGTTATGGAGCTTTTACTGTATGTAGTTTTTATCTTCGAAAATATTTAGACTTTCTTTTCAATAATCGGGTCAACTCGAATCCTTCTCGCAAGAGCGAAAACCCAATCCGTAACTGACCCAAACCCGGGATAATGCATGTAAATCTGCTCTAAACCCAACGGGTTAGGCGCAGCTAAAAATTAGAAGTCAACACGATCGCATCAGAAAAGTAGAATTCAACCCAAACCCGACCCACAGCAAAAAAGTAAAAGTTAACCCGACCTGCAGCAAAGAGTAGAATTCAACCGGACCCAAACGTGACCCACAGAAAAAATGTACAATTTAACCCGACCAACAGCAAAAAATTGAAGTCAACCGGACCCAAACCCGACCCGCAAAAAAAGTAGAAGTAACACGACCCGCAGTGATAAAAAAATAGCCCCCCACCCGCGCATGAGATTGATCTCTCCAAATTTCTGAAATCCCCTCCCCCTCCCCCTTGGGGACTCTCCAGATCCGCCCTTGACTCACAGGCAGACATTTTGTAAAAACATGTTTTTTGGAATCTCTGACCCCATAAAAAGTTACCCCATAAAAAGACCCCATAAAAAGTTCCGTCAAAAACCGGAAGTCGAAAATTTTCAGGAATCCAATACTTTAAGTCAGTTAGGGTGTTTTCCTACGGACGGCCGAAACCCACCTGTTAGTCTACCCTAGAGGTCAGCACGGGCTGACATTTCCAAGCTCGGGCCCGGCCTGGCCCGATAAAAAATTAAAAGTTCGGCCCGAGTAAACTTCTACAAAACATTGATTTTTACGTCGAATTGTTTAAAAATTTGTCTCGTACGAGGAGTTCTGACCAAAAATATTTATCTTAATTTTTTTTTCATGTTTATAATCTTTATTTTTATAGACGTGCAGCAGGCTGCGATATTTATTTTTTTAATGAATGTCTGTTTCTTGTATGTAGATGTTTCAGTTGTCATTAATAGTGTTAATCCATATTCCATGTATAGAAGTGTTAAAAATCGGATAAATGCTATACAGTAAAATCTTCTAAGATGGAACTGCATAGAAAAGAAAAAAAAAAAAATGCGTTATACACAAGTTCTCTTCTTAGCAAGAGTAAATGTATTATAAATTCTTTTCTTACGTATTAGTATATTCATTTTGCATGGATCAACACGTTTTTCAGTTTAAAACAAGGTTCCGTCATAGGCAGGTTCCTTTTCACACATTTTACTCTATTTTAATTTAGTTATATTTTAATATGAGTAGAAATCTACTATTCTTTAAAAATAATAAATTTTAATGTCAGTTTAATGTTATAAATATATGTTATATTATAATGTAATAAAGTTTAATGTAGAATAATGGCGATTCAAAAATGTATGCATTTTTTGCAAAAACTTTTGGGCCAGGCTTCATTTAACTGACCTTTAAATCTTAAATGGACCAGGCCACGCTGAGACAATGATTTTCATACGGGCTGGCCAAAACTAGGACTGAAAATTTTGGGCCATGAAGGCTAGGAATGAAACCAGGCCCGGCTCTGTACAGAAAAATTAAGTTAGGCCCGAGCCTTCAGAAAAAAGTATGGCCCGGGCCCGGCCCGAGTGCCGTGAATGAAAATCGGCCCGAACCCGGCCCGTGGATCGGGCTGGGCTCGGGCTTCGGGCCACGGGCCGGCGCGTGTAGATCTCTAGTCTATCCTTTGGTTGGCAGCTTTAAATTATTTAACTTTACAACATTTATGGTAAGAAAGAGATCCCATCCCTCGGTCTTGAGTCCTTCAGGCCCTTTATCACCCGATCCAGATGACCCGACGCACAGTGTAAGATTTTGCAAATCTAGCGGGAAAAAAGTCCAAAAATCGACTTGCAATAATTCCTTTTTTAGATGTTTCAAATAACATCTAACACATTGGAGGAAAAAATGTACAGTGATAGCAGCCTAACTCCACAACAACATCATCAAAAATCGGCTCAAAAACCAAATTTTCTTTCAGCCTTTTTAGAATGGTGATTCTGTAGTTGTAATTGCCATTGATATTTTTTGGCTAAAAACATACTTATTTTGTAAATATTTTTTAATGATATTATGGAATCTTTGCAACAATGTAGATACTTTGTATTACAATAGTTATTTAGACGTGTTATATTTAAAAAATAATTTTTTAAGTCAATATAAAATTATTTGAAAATTTAATAGCATATCATAAATTTTAAAAAGCTGCCAAAAATTTTGTACACGATTGTACTAGAGATGTGTCATTTGTTGAGGAACGACTCCAAAGGAACGATTCCGGCAGTGAAACTGAAGGAACGATTCCATTCTGTAAAAAGGAATCGGTCCTTTTCGGAACGATTCCGAAAAGGAACGACTCCTCGGAATCGGTCCTTTTCGGAACGGTTCCTCGGATTCGGTCCTTTTCGGAACGGTTCCTGGGATTCGGTCCTTTTCGGAACGGTTCCTCGGATTCGGTTCTTTTTGGAACGATTCCGAAAAGGAACGAGTCCTCGGAATCGGTCCAAAATGTACCTACTCCGAAAAGGACCGATTCCTCGGAGTCGGTCCATTTCGGAATCGTTCCAAAAAGGACCGATTCCGAGGAACCGTTCCAAAAATGACCGAATCCGAGGAACCGTTCCGAAAAGGAACGATTCCTTGGGAATCGGTTCTTTTCTTGTAGACTGGCCAGTTTTAATAAATTAAAATACGCTATTTTATTTCAAAATAACAGATTTTGATTCTATTAAAGCTGACTTTATTGCTAAAATATCCTTCTAATGCGTGTGCCCCTCACCCCCCTCCTCAAAAAAAAAAAAAGAAAAAAAAAGAAAAGTAAAGAAAGAAAGAAAAAAGAAATTGAAGTGCGGGGCAGAGTAGGGCGTTTAATAAACATTACTATTTCATCTTCTTGTGCTAAATTAATTTGAAAGAAAGAATTAAAAAAAATATTTTATACGAATTGGATTTTTTACACCTGAGTGAAAAAGTGCCCGAGATGGGATTCGAACCCAGAAACTTTACGTGCTTTACCGATTGAGTACCTGGACCCCGAAGGTAATGGAATACCATGCGTACTTTAATACACTAATACATTTTCTAATTGGTAAATGTATCATACGAAATGAATTTTTTCTAAATGAATTCTTAAGGCTGTTCTCAAATCCAAAAGGATAACTTTGTGACAAAAGTTTTAATTTATTTTTATTCGGAAATGCATGAAACGAGCAGCTGTTGTTGTTCAGAAACTATGTAATCGAGTTGTTTTTTCCGTTTTTTTGCAAACGCAATAGGCCTTTCAGAAAATAGTGTCAAAGTGGGCGTTTTGAACCGAATTTCCGCGCGAAAGAGGCATAATTGCTCAAAAATTGGTGAAAAACATGTTTGTCACGTGATCAAAATCGATTATAACTCAGTAGGTAATTTACTGATCAAAATATGGAAAACACAGTTCGATTCCAAATCGCTTCCATGATCAAACTTTCCAATTTTATATCTTTCCGTTAAAAAATGAATTTGTTAATGTGTCAAAACGTTTTACGCTTGTTGAGCAGATCACTTAAGAACAGCCTTAAGAAAAACAAAGAAAATGCTTGTTTAATTAATAGTGAAAAATATTTTTTTTAATCTGATTAGAAACAGTTTTGAATAATGTAAGAAATATATCACTAGGCCCTAAAAATTGCATTTTAATAGAATAATAATAACTGATTTTCAATTATTTTAATAATTGTAGAGTTATGCACTTTCATGCATATTTCACTATTTCATGTTTTTTCCTCAAACATAATTTCAATTTGAGAATCCTCTTTGTCAAAATATATATATGACCAGCTATGAGCGCTCGAGTACCACTTTATTTCCACAGTTTGGCGTCTTGTTTTTCTCTCCTGTAGAAGATGATTAAAAAAATTTCGAAACTCCCTAAGATTGTTGTTTTAATCAACTTACATTGAGGTTTATTACATAGAGTAAAATCTGTTAGAACAAGGAATTTTTGTAAAACGTTTCTTTCTTTCTTAAGATAATGAATATTTCAAAAAGCATAATGTCTAATAATAATAATAAGATAACAGTAACAGTGGTGGGTGGGATTGAAATAATTTAACTGCGGTTCGCTCTCTTAATGGCCGTTTTGAGTATAAAAACGAGAAAGAAAAATCACGTGCTACATATAGATTATCGGACTTTCTCCAACACTGCGACATATATATATATATATAAAGCTGCATATTTTATGCTTGTTTCGGTTTAATAGATTTATGTTAACCCTCCGCCTACCAGAGGGGTTCAATGGCCCCGACAGGTACATTTATAATGATATTTCTAATTTATTTTAAAAACTGAAATTTCTGTAAATATGGGTTTTTTCTGAGATGTTCTATTCTTTCGAGTAGAACATTCCAGAAAAAGTCACATATTTACAAAATTTTCATTTTTTAAAATGGGAAAAATCAATTTGAATGTATCTATCGGGTCTGTTGCACCGGTCTGGTATGCGGAAGGTTAATGTTGCATTTAAAAAGTTTTACAATATACGAATTTAATCATTGGTTTCCAAAGAATGCACGTTGTGATTTGGTACAGTTTTTTCAATTGTTATTTTACTTCTATTTCTTACTAAATAATTAGAATTTAAATAACTGTGACTTTGTTTTAATTCAACGTAAAATAAAAGCAAAAAAAAAAAAAATCGCTTATCGTAATAATTTCTTATAATAATTCAGATTTCTTGATCGTTATTGATACTCGTAAATCCCGAAATCAATGCCACGATTAATGCCTGTTACTGTGGTGATGGATAATACATATCTGAGTTTAATTTCGATCAAATCAAGGCTCCCTTCATGCCAAACTAAATTTAATGTTTCAAGCCTAATACCAAACTTCCGTTTTTATTGAGGTAAAACTTACTGCAAATACGATACTAAATTTTATGTATTTTCCTTTCTTATTGTTATTCTTTTCACTTAGAAGATTTATTTATTTATTTTCTTTTTTTTCTTAAATTACATAAAGTTTTCTGAAAAGTTCGAATTTAACAAAATGTTTTATCTATTTAAAATAGTTTTGACAATAAAAAGTTTAACTCCGAATAAAAAATAGTCAAATTCTCAAAAAATTAAGGTTGGTATTAACACGTTTACAACGGATGTCTTTCATTCAACTGCCGAAACATCGTCAAAAGGATAGTTCTTTATATAGTACTACACTCTGTAATAATAATGGACATACTTTTAATTTGTTTAATTTAATTAAACCAATAAACCGTTTTTCAGTTAAAATGTTATCAAATTTCAAATTTAAAGAAATAGAACTTTGAAGTTTAGTGAATCACTATATCTTTTGGCGGAGATAATATGTAATATATATGAATAAAATCATATATATTACTATATATATATTATAATATTAATATATATAATATTATCTTATAAATATCACTAGCCATAGCCATGCTGCTAATGAATCTGTTTACAAATCATCTGAAGGAACTTCTACCCTTTCGTGTAACACAAGTGTTCTATGACTTCATGAGTTATGAAGCTCCAAAGATCCCAATCCAAACAAACATATTAGCATCGCAATTCACTCACACCGAACTGAGGTTCTGTATCATATAAGTGAAGAGAGGGTGACGGCGGATGAGGGTGTAAAATTAGAGAAATTCCGGTAGGTTCTCGTGAAATTGGAGATTCAAAAAGAGTTGTAAGTTTATTGAAATTCTACGTAGATAACAACAGTTCACAAGTAGCGATGTTAGGGTAAAAGACAAGACATACATCAGTCACTCAGGAAAGACAGTGTGCAAAAACGTGCTTTACTTTTTAACTCTTTCCAATAAAGTTAGTGTTTATGAATGCGGTTTGTCTGTCCGTCAGAACGCAGTCACACACTAAGGCGACACATAAGACATGTCGCTTAAATTCGCTAGAAAAACTGGTTTATAACAAATTTGTAACAACTTCGTTCTTTGTTTCGACCGGTTTTTGCACATCATGTTGCGCTTTATGTCGTTCTGTCGTCTCAGTGTGTGATATACCTAACTCCCGTAAATATACTCGGATTCCCATGTAATTAATATATGTTGATGATGTTTACCATGGGATGTTTGGTATTCAATATGAAGAGTGTAGCATTAATAGTTCATTTACAGGGGCAAACAAAAGTATTTCGTTACATTATGGTCAACGGGAAAAAATCATTTGCAGTACATTTTAATGACATTGAGCTATTTCAAATGCATTAAAATTAATATATATCACTGAATTGCACTACAAGATGATTGCTATAGAATAGGGTGTTCCACTTCTCAACCAGATCCTGAAGGCAGTGATAATAATGTTGATGAATTATGCGAAATATCCTGTGTGCGTAAAGTTAGGGAACTGAGGAGAAAGACGATAAAGGGGATTAAGTTATTGAAAGTACGGACACAGGAACAAAACGAACAAAAATGTAATCTACTTTAACAAGTTACATATCCAAACCAGTAGGGTCATCCAAATGAAAAATGAGATTCAGAATGAAAAATGAAATTAAGATTACCTAGAGGTAGATTTTGAAGAGGAATCTATGAGACTAAAAATTCCTAGACCCTGGTGACAAATATCAGAGCAATAATAAAATTTCCTATAAAGGATGCCCACTCTCAACGATGTCCAATAGCTAATTCCTAAACCGTTAGTCATAGCCATATAGTTCCAATTACAAAAATGTTTTAAATGGGGGTAAAGAAGTATTTAAAAAGTGATTTGGGTCAATAGAATCATTTCTTGAAAAATTATGAAATTTAATTTTTTATACGATCCCCCAGTCCTTCACGTTATAGTTAGTAAACTTTCCTATTACACTTACAAGTAAGACAAGCTGTTTAAACTTGGAGCATATTTTTTGCTGCGAAATAGGGGTCATTTACAAATTTACTAGAAATATAAATAATCTTCAGATATATAAAAAAAATATTTGATAGTAAAATTAACATTGCATTATAAATTTGAAATCTATAATCATTCTAAAATATTAATGCAAAATATACAGCTTGTACTAAACATATAACAGAAAAAAATAATAGAATTTTCGTTAAATAAAATGTTGAAAAGCAACAGCCTCGATTCTTTACACACTGAATCCAAAAATGGCCTTCATTTTTTATCACAAAGTACAGATTTTTTGCAAATCGTAAATTTGAAAGCTAAAAAGTGAAAAATTTACGGAAATCTGATTCTGATAGTATAAAATAGACGTGATTGTTATTTCTTTAACTTTTGACATGATGGTTAAAAATGAAGATAGTATTCGGATTCAGCGCTAAAAAATACATAAAAATCATAATTGAAACTATTGAATCCGAAAATGACCTTCATTTTTAACCATCACGTCAGGATTTTTCGCAAATTGTAAATTTCAAAGTTTAAAAGTTCAAAGTTTTAATTGAACCTCTTCCCTTCCCACATCATCGGATCCCCGAGCTGTTTAGCTGTAAGAATCCCAGTATAAGCCAAAAATTGAATAAATTCTTGAATTATATAAAATTAAATTGAATAAAAGAAGTTTTACATCCATTTTATAGTATCAGATTTTCGCTATTTTTTAACTTTGAAATTTACCATTTACAAAAAAGTCTAACATGATGGTTAAATATGAAGCTAATTTTTACATTCAGTGCTAAAAAGCACATACAAATCAATCGTAAAAGTTAAAAAATACAACCATCAACTCTATTTTATAGTATTAGCTATTTTTTCAATTTTGAAATTTACTATTTTGAAATTTACTATTTGCGAAAAATTCTGGCATGATGGTTAAAAATGGAGATAATATTCGGATTCAGCACTAAAAAATACATAAAAATCATAATTTTAAAAATTAAAAAACATAACCATCGCAGTCTTGTGTTATCTAATCTAAAACTTTTTAGTAAACTTGTTGGCAGTAATCTATCCGAAATTTTTTGTGTTACCCTGTAAAATAAGTACATAATGGTAAGCACTGAAAATCATAATAATATTACATTGTCATCTGATTTACGTCAATATGTAAAATTTAACCTCGAACGCATATTTTAAAGTGAGTTGAATTTGGAGTACAAATTTTGAGCTGGAAAGACATACATATGATCGTTTCAAGTTAACCCGTTACCCTCTGGTGTTGCGTTCACGCAACGGTCAAAATAATTGCTCATGCTTACATTAATTACTTTGTCACCACTATTTTACAATTAAAAAAATTGTCTTATTTATTGGCAGAAATTTTGATATTTTAATAAAGCGGAAATTACCTTTCTGAATTTGTGGTGACAAGAGACTTTCAACAAGAAATTTGAAAATTCCTACATATAGTTTTGGCGGTTAATAGGTTAAATAAAAGCTTATAAAAATAGCATAATTTTTGTTAAAAAAATCATGAAAAGAAACAGCTTCAAATCCTTACAAAAATCTGTCGTAATACGATTTCTTTCAAAGCACAGCTACACATGAAATAAATCCTTCAAATACTTTAAGCACTTTGTTTACGACCCCTAGAAGCATGGCTAAACTCATGTGTATTCGGATGCAGAAAAGTGGCATAAGTCTTGCATTTCAAAGTTTCGTATAACTTCATGAATTTTAGTAGATGAATGGGACTTTTTTTGTCTTTCTTTTAAGAGAACAGGAAATTTTTACTACATATCTCTTATAGGGCGGGGGACCGTATAAAAAATTAAATTTCGTAACTTTTTTAGAAATATTTTTATTGATCCAAACGACTTTCAGAATAATTTTTTACCTTATTTAAAACATTTTTGTAATTGGAACTATAGGTCTATGACTAACGGTTTAGGACTTAGCCACTGAGCATCGTTGAAAGTAAAGACACACTGTATAAAATAATAATATAAATGGACGGTCATTTGACGACATATTTTCAAGAGAAACCAATGATTACACTGAAAATCGAATAGACCTTGCACCGCCCTTAAATTTCCAAGAGGAATTATGCTTTATACCATAAATCATAAAGTTAGAAATAACTGCAAATTAATTGCACACACTGATCAATGAAATGAACTCTTAAAAACAAAATCATCTGTCCAAAACATTACAAAATTAAGGCGACTGGATGCGTAAGAAAATGGATGGGTACATAAGAAAATAAATTAGTAAAAAATATTATGGATTGCATGTGGTTCTTGTCTTGGTTGATGTCTCTTTATCTCGGAAGTGTTTTTTTCCCCTTGGATTCCTTTTTTTTTCAAAATCGTTCTTTTTTTCTCGGAATCGTTCCTTTTTTCTCCGAATCGTTCCTTTTTCTCGGTTTCGTTCCTTTTTCTCGGGCTCGTTCCTTTTTTTCGGAACGATTCCGAAAGGAACGACTCCAATGAACTCGTTCCTTTCGGTGAACGATTCCAGCTGGAACGATTCCTTAAAAGGAACGATGTTGCCCATCTCTAGATTGTACATTGTAATATAGTTTTTTTTGTAATTATGTATGCATATAGATATATAATAAATCAATTTCAGCTGCCACTACTTGCAACTCTTGAATATAACTAGTTTTTTATCAGGTACGGAGGTGTAAATTTCGAAAAGAGAATTATATGAGATTTTAAAAAATTGTGTTACTAGACATGAATCATCCCCCGCTAATTCTAAAAATATCCTGATAGACTATTTTTTACACAAATATAAACTTCAAAATTGCTCATCTGTTATGTTAGACCAGATTAAGCGGCTGATCCATTCATTTATAATTGTCAGTAATCAAAGATGGAGAAAGTGACATCTTTTAAAGAACGTTTTTTGAAGTAAAATAAGAGATGGACAGATTCGAATGTTAACAATAAATATATTTACAGGGCAGAAGTAATAATTAATACCAGAAAAAGATTGGTCAACCAAACAATTTTTTTTATTTAAGTGGATCGAAATCAAAAGACAAAAGGTGCATTCGTTATTCCCGTAACACAAATGAATAACCACGTGCCATGTGTTTAAAACTGAGACAATCTAGAAAAAAAGGATGCTATGGATGTGTTAAAAATATATCTGAAAACCTCTACAGAGCAATGGCATTTTAAAAAATCGTTCAAAAAACAGGATACTCGTCATATAAAAAAGGGCTGTAATGAAGAAAATCAAAATTTTATAATGGCTAAATCCACAGCCGTCATCTACTTCTTACTCTAGATCTATAAAGTTTAAGTTCATCATGGAAACTGATCAGACAATAACAGAAGAATTTGAAATTGTCAGAAATTAAATATTTACAGCTCTTCCACTAACTGTAGTAGAATTCAATGTTCAGACGTGTGACATAGAGCACAAACTTGAAGACACGGTGGTAGATAGCACAATGTGGAAGCATTCTATCTTCAAATAAAGCAACTTGAAAATGCAATGTCTGCAACGGAAAATTCTAGGTGGTGAATAACTTTAAAATGATCCGATAATATACGAATAATTCTCACAAATTTTCTTGAGGCTTATCGGCACAACATGCACAATTAAGATTTACGGAATGCCTCTTACATATTGATACAGATTTGATGTAAAGAAATAGCAGTTCCGAAAACCTGAAGAAAAATGAAGTAACGCAGAAAGAAAAAAATATAATTGAAAGATTTAGACTTAAAAGAGAATTATTATTAAAAACTCCAAAACAAGGGGAAGATAATATTAATGTAGGAAATAGAAAAAAGAAGATTTTTTAAGGATGCTGCAGTGGTCGCTAGCAATATATCTGCCTTTAAGTATTACAAATCCTGACATTAACATCTCAATAAAAGGCACAAAAAGGTTTAAACACATAAAAGTTACCGAAAAAAAAAATTCTGAACTTAGTTTAGAAGTTTGATGAATAATGCGCTTTCCGGAATTATTTTTTAATAAAACCTTCTTCAAGCGACCAGGAAAAAACGAAATTTGTTTCATTCTCTTCAAAGAAATGGGTCGCTCATGGAGGGAGTCCAACTAGGATGGTCTCTGAATGGAGGTAAAATTAGTATTGAGCGTAAGGGAATAAATTTCGTTCCATAAAAAAATGGTCGTTCAGGGAGGTGGTCACTTAATAGAGGTGGTCGCACAGGGAGGTTTCACTGTATTTTTACTGTCTGTCGCCATTTTACCATCAAAAAGTGTATGAAGTTATGCATAGAATTCAACCAAATTTTTATTTTAAGTTTTTGGCTATGGCAAGCAGATCCTCGCTGAATTTGGAAAAAATTCGCCGGTAGGGGACGCTGTAATAGCGTTTTTTGTACGATTTTGAATATTGTACCATCCAAAAGCATATGAAGTTAATCATAGAATTGAACAAAATTTTTATCTTAAGTTTTTGGATATGGCAGGTAGGTCCTCCCTGAATTTGGAAAATATTTGCCGGTAGGGTGCGCTGTAATAGCGATTTTTGTGCAATTTTGAATATTGTACCATCCAAAAGTATATGAAGTTATGCATAGAATTCAACCAAATTTTTATTTTAAGTTTTTGGATATGGCAGGTAGGTCCTCCCTGAATTTGGAAAACATTCGCCGGTAGGGGGCACTGTAACAGTGATTTTTGTGAGATTTTTAATATTGTACCATCCAAAAGTGTATGAAGTTATGCATAGAATTGAACCAAATTTTTATTTAAAGTTTTTGGCTTTGGCAAGCAGATCCTCCCTGAATTTGGAAAACATTCGCCGGCAGGGGGCGCTGTAACAGCGATTTTTGTGCGATTTTGAATATTGTACCATCCAAAAGTGCATGAAGTTATGCACAGAATTGAACCAAATTTTTATTTTAAGTGTATGGCTATGACAAGCAGGTCCTCCCTGAATTTGGAAAAAATTCGCCGCTAGGGGCCGCTGTAATAGCGATTTTGCATATTGTACCATCGAAAAGTGTATGAAGTTATGCATAGAATCGAACCAAATTTTTATTTTAAGTTCTTGGCTATGGCAAGCAGGTCCTTCCTTAATTTGAAAAAAATTCGCCTGTAGGGAACGCTGTAATAGCGATTTTTGTGCCATTTTGAATATTATACCATCGAAAAGTGTATGAAGTTATGTATAGAATTGAGCCAAATTTTTTGTGTTTCTTTTTGGTCATGGCATGAAAGTCCTCCCTGAATTTGGAAAAATTCCGTTGGAAGGGGGCGCTATAATTACGATGTCTGTACCATTTTCTTTATTGTACAATCGAAAAGTGTATAAAATTATGCATACAATTGAACCAAATTTTTTGTGCATGTTTTTGGCTTCCGCCAACAGGTCGTCCTTGAATTTGGAAATATCGCGCGGTAAAGGGTCTCTGTGATAGCGATTTTTGTATACTTTTCTCGATTTTTCGAAGTTCTATTGTCCATCGGCGGCTCGTGCAAAGGCGGAAACTCACTTCCTGCAAAGCCGGCTATTCGCAAACATCTGTTAACAACAGAATAAGGAAAAACTATTAATTTTAACAAATATCATGATATAGATTAACTCGTTTTTAGTTCATTTAATTGACTGAAGCAGAAATTTAAAATGAAAATCAAAGTTGGTATAGTAATGAACTAATAATATTGAAGTATTAACATGTGTAACTAGTTTTTGAAATATTAAGATGTATAATATAGAAGAAAGTTTTGGGATTGGCACATCCAACTAGTTTCATAATACATAACCACTTTATCTCTAGTAAGATCGATTTTATTACTTTAATATCGGTAATTTTCATAAATTGAATTTTGACCGGCTAGATTCGTGAAATTTTACACTGTGCGACGGCGCCCTTCACAAGCGCTCCGGTCAAGGAAGTGCGCTGCCCAGCGCAGTCACACAACCTGACACCAATCGACTGGAGTCCAGTCATTACCGTCTCAATATACAAGGCCAAACAGGTGGGGAAACTGAAACCCCTTTGACGTCACTAAAGAAGATTACTCGCTTGACCAGCTTGCAGCTATTTATTCTCCCACCCTAGTACCAGTTCTCAGTAAAACGTTGCTGTGAATTATTTTCGTGAAATTTGATTTAGTTTAATCCATTTTAGGCCAAGCATAGAAATTCTATAAAATGTGGTATTATTTCCTTTGAAATATGCTTAAATTACATCCATTAAGACAAAAAAAAAGTTTCGTGCATGAAAAGTAAAATTTTATTTGAGAAATAAAATGCATTCGGCATTTTCATTCATTCGGTCAATGGTGTGCTAACTCACCATTAAATTTAAAATAATATATATTTTTTAAATTTTTATAATATTTGTTTCATCATTATTTTATTTACAGAACTTGCATTTTTAATCCATTATAAAAACATATGATTAATCTCAAGTGGAATAATTATACACTTTCAAAATGTCGAATTTGCCAATAACCGTTGCAATTAAAAAAAAAAAAAAAAAAAAAAAAAAAAAAAAAAAACTAGCGTATTTTGAAAATTTAATTGAATTACTGATATTTTATAGATGTCTTTAGAACCCTTAAAAATAGCAGAAAAACAAAATTAGTGAAAAAATATTCGTCAAAGTGTTAATAAAAAATACTTATTGAAATGGTGCGTTAGAGATCTGCACGGGCCGGGCTCGGGCCGATTTTCATTCACGGTACTCGAGCCGGGCCAGGCCGGGCCCGGGCCATACTTTTTCTGAAGACTCGGGCCGGGACGGGCCTAACTTATTTTTTCTGTACAGAGCCGGGACTGGTTTCATTCCTAGTCTTCACGGCCCAAAAATTTCAGTCCTAGTTTTGACCCAGAACGTATGAAAATCATTGTCTCAGCTTGGACAGATCCATTGAAAGATCAGTAAAATTAGGCCTGGTCTAAAAATGTTTGCAAAAAATGCATACATTTTAAAATTGCCATTATTCTACACTTAAATATTAAAATTTATTCTTTTTAAAGAATAGTAGATTTCTACGCTTATTCAAATATAGCTAAATTAAAATAGAGTAAAACGTGTGAAAAGGAACCTGCCTATGACGGAACCATGTCTTAAACTGAAAAACGTGTTGATCCATGACAAATTAAAATACTAATACATAAGATAAGTATATATGATACATTTACACTTGCTAAGAAGGGAACTTGTCTATAACGCATTTTTTTTTTCTTTTCTATGCAATTCCGTCTTAAAAGATTTCACTGTATAGCATTTTTCAGATTTTTAGCATACATGGAATACGGATTAACAATATTAATGATAACTGAAACATTTACATACAAGAAATAGAGATTCGTTAAAAAAATAAATATCGCAGCCTGCGGCACTTCTATAAAAATGAAGATTATAAACATGAGAAAAACTAGTCGAATGTACCAATCCCAAAACTTTCTTCTATCTCATACATGTTAATACTTGAAAATTCGCTATCACACTGCCAAAATTAAACGGCAATCTATGCCCATCATGAGGCTTCTAAAGATATGAAATTCCGTGCATTAGTTCTTGAGATATGGCTATCTCTGAAATCGTGTAAATCTAGCAAAATTCAGCCTAGCAGAGCCACCTATTGGGTGCTTTACACCAAAACCTATGTTACATCAAAACTACCAAGCAACCACTAATGTCAAAGTTTAACTGAATCTGAAGTTTGAGGAAAATCCGTGCATTAGTTTTTGAGATAGAGTTATTGCGAAAATCATGAAATTTCCAGCAGAGTAGCACCACCTGTTGGATGATTAGTACCAAAACCTAATTAGCAACATCTTGTGTTAGCATCTAACTAAATCTAAAGTTGGATGAAAATTCGTGCATTAGTTTTTGAGATAGAGCTATTGCGGGAATCGTGCAAAATGCAGCACAGCAGCGCCACCTGTTGAGTGATTTACACCAACACATAATCAGCATCAAGTCATATACAGGACTAACTGAATCTGAAGTTTCATGAAAATCCGTGCATTAGGCCTTGAGATAAAGCCATTGCGGAAATCGTAAAAAATGCAGTATAGCAGCGCCGCCTGTTGAGCGATATGCACCAACACCTAATCAGCATCAAGTCATATCAAGGACTAACTGAATCTGAAGTTTCATGAAAATCCGTGCATTGTTTCCTGAGATAGAGCCATTGCGGAAATCGTAAAAAATGCAGCATAGCAGCGCCACCTGTTGAGCGATTTGCACCAAAAACTAATCAGCATCAATTTGTATCAGGGACTAACTGGATATAAATTTTTATTAAATTTCGTGCATTAGTTCTTGAGATAGAGCGCCCACAAAATTTGTGTCACACACAGACACACAAGACTCACACACAGACATTTTGTAAAAACATGTTTTTCGGTTTCTCTTACCCCTAAAACGTGTAAATCTGTCGAAAACTGGAATTCGAAAATTTTCATGAATCCAATTTTTTCTTCTTGTAAAGTAAAAAAGTTAAGATAAATATTTTTGGTTAGAGCTTCCTCGTACGAGGCAAATTTTTAACCAAATTGACGTAAAAAGCAATTTTTTGTAAAAATTCATTCCGACCGGGCCGGGCCAATATTATTTTTTCTACGGGCCGGGCCGGTCTTGGGCCGAACTTTTAAATTTTTTGTCGGGCCGGGTCCGGGCCTGGAAATTTCGGCCCGTGCAGACCTCTATGGTGCGTTTACTTACCTTTGGCCGAAAATGGGTTAATTAATCTATTTAATTTTTGAAATTGTGTATTTTTTATGATAAGTGCCGATGTAAGAAAGAAAAAATGCCTCCCTCACTGTTGCATGGTTTCACAGTATAAAAGTAATTACATTAATAAATCCAACAGCCACGGTCTTCCGACTTCCTAGATCAAAAGAATTGCGAAATTCTTGGTTACATGCAATTCCAAGAAAAAATTATCAAGTCACTAATTCATCAAGGGTAAGTTTTCATTTCAATGTTTTCTTTGCAATCTTTATTTAGGATGAAATTTTCTGATGTATTTTCAGGGTTTATAATAATAATTTCTCCTGATTTCAGACATTCTCGATCTCATTCTCTTTCTTGATTTCAACTAATGAATTCCATTTTACTCGTAAACTATGGAACGTGGAAAGTTCAAATTGGAGGAAATAATAAAGACTATTTACCCACCTATTCACAGATTATTAACCATTCACAAAAATATTTAGGAAAAATGTAGAGCGGTTAATTAAATTACTTGGAAAAAAAATATATTTTCTTCGTATGTCGTGGGGGTATCGTGTGAAAGCTTTCGTAACGCTGAACTCAAAAATACATTTCTTTTAATTTTAGGTATTATATTTTCAGAGATATCGTGGAATATGTAGTGCAAAAATATGTTCTCCCCCCATCTATTTCCGAATCTACTGAAACTAAAATTAGGAAAACATTAGAAGTGGTAGACGCTAAGTTAAACCTTGCGGGAAAATGATAGCGATTAACCTAGGTCACATACGTTTTGAGAAAAACGCATTTTTCCACTACACACAAATTTCGATTTGCAGGCCTTCAGCAAAGGTGTTGAGGAGCGCTTGAGGTACCTGTCGTAACAGAAGTATAAAAGAATTGTTGATAATGATTTTCGAAAAAAATCGTCTGTAATGAGTCGAGATATTAACCTTTAAAGATACATACGGTTTGGACCAATGGCGGATCTAAGGGGGGGGGGGGGCGAGGGGGCGATCGCCCCCCCCTTGAGAGAACAAAAGGTTTGCAAAACGGCATTATGCATTCTCACGGGAAATGACTTGGGGCGAAGCTCGAGCCCGGCGCGACCCGGGTCGGGTCGTGCCATTTTAAAACCAAGAGACTCGGCCTGAGTAAGGTCTTTTCTCTTTTAAAGCCGGGTCGTGCCCTGATCTTAAAATTTTTCTGCAAATTCGGGTCGGGCCAGACTTCTTTTTCTTCCAGGTCGAGCCTGGCCTGGACTTTATTCTTCCTAGAGGTCTGCACTGGCCAAAATTTCCAGGTCGGGGTTCGGCACGGAATAAAAGCTAAACGTTCAGTCCGTTTCAGCCCGTATGATAAGCAGTATTGGTCAGACGCGAACCGTGCACTTCTCTAAATTCGTCTCTCCGAACCCAAGTTGGTTTGACATTTTACAAATTTGTTTTTCATAAAAATTATATTTATGTTATACATTTGTTTAGCGAAATCTTTAAAAATTTAATTTGAATTAATAAGTTACAGAGATGCATTTTTAAAAATCTACTTTTTTTTTTTTTTTTTTTTTTTTGTAGAGCTTTAAAATTGTGATTTTCTTTTATTATCCATTTCTTTCATTCTAAACTGATTTTCTTACTGGATTTTCATTTGAATGTATTTGTCTAAGTAATGATTTTTATGTAGCTTTTATGTACATAATTGCCTAAATAGTCACTAATATTAATGTTTTTCTGTATTCATGAATTTCGAACAAAATCTTGAATAAAATATGAGCATAAGTAAGCGCATAATAATTTTAATTGCAAAATGCAGGCTTGGCTGGAGTCGATTTTTTAGCTTTTATACCGGGCCGGACCAATAATTTTTTTATGCGGGTTGGACCTAGAAATTTCAGCCCAGGTAAATCTTTAACTGACATATCGAAGCCAGCTTTAATTATTTTTTTTTAAATGCATCTTTCAGCCACCACCCCATAGCTAGTGAATATACCGGATGTCCTAATATGGACTGACGGATTTTAAATACAATTCAATAACTTGTAAATGGCGACAGCTATTTAAAAAAAAATACTTGAAGGAGGGTTATGTAAGATGTCAGGAGCAGGGGTGATTCTGTTCCTAATTTTCCGAAATTTTAACCCTCTCGCTGCGCATCCCCCGATTTCCATGGGCAACGTAAAAGTGGCAAAATTTGCGAACCCGCAATTTCCGAAGCAAATCTTTTTTCTTATGATATAATTCTATTTAAAAGAGAAACTCTTTCAAAAAGATTTTGGACATATTCGAACTCTAAAATATATGCAGATTTGAAATAGGTAATAAACTAAATGATGCGCAATATATTCATATAAATATATACATGTATATATATACGCAGCAAGAGGGTTAAGGCATTCGGTTCCAAAAGTTTTAAAAAAATCATCAATCCGAAAATTCGGGCATAAAAATAATCGCGAATTTTGACAAATGGCCGCCTTAAAAAATCTATTTCGTCAATCGTCCGGAGAAAATAACTTCAATTTCGCCAAAGAATCGCAGGAAAAATGTTAATTTGGTAAAAGGGCCACAGAAAAAAACGCGAATTTTTCTTCAAATGATCACGGAAAATGTGAATTTCTTGAAAAGATCGCGAAGCAAACGCAAATTTTGTAAAAAAAAAAAAAAAAAAAAAAAAAAAAAAAAAAAAACCTCAAATTTCGTTAAAGGATCGCGAAAAAATTCAAATTTTATCAAAGAATCGCGAATTACATCAAAGGGTTGCGAAAGAAACGCGAATTTCGTCAAAGGGTTGCGAAAAAAACTCCCATTTCGTCAAAAGATCGCGGAGAAGACTGAATTTCTTCAAAGAATCGCGGAAAAAAGCGAATTTCGCCAAAGAATCACTTTAAAAACGCGATTTTCATCAAAGGATCGCGGAAAAACGAGAATTTTATCAAAGGGTCGTGGGGAAAAATGCGAATTTTATCAAAGGTCTACAGAATTACACTAATTTCGTCGAAGGGTTGCGGAACAAACGTAAATCTCGTCAAAGGGCAATGGAAGAAATGCGAATTTTATCGAACAGCTACGGAAAAACGCGAATTTTATCAAAGGGCTGCGAAAACATGCAAATTTCGTCAAAGAGCCGCGGAAGAAATGCGGCGAATTTTATCAAAGAGTCGTGGAAAAAATACAGTGGTCTCTTTAGAAAACAGCACACATACATACACCTATGTTTCTTATTATAGGTATAGTTTTTAATCTGAAATAATATACTGAAGTAACTTTTGAAGAAAACGGGTTAACCGAAACCCTGTTTGCAGGAATCTACAATCAGGCTGAAATCGACCCAAAATGAAAAAAGCTAAAACGACCTGCAACAAATATAATTAGTGCCCGGAGGGAATTCCCTCCCTTCCCTCTCTGCTGTAACATTGCAGAAAATTTGCTTTGAATTCCAGAATTTTTTTTTTTCACTGAGGAGCTGCGATTCTTAATTTTAGTTTAAAATAGCAACGACAGATGGCGCGGCAAACAATAGACGTTAAATCGGGCACCGATTTAGTATCTGCTATTGTAAAGCAAAATCAAGAATCACAGTGAAAAATCTCCTGACATCTTACATAGTCCTCCAGCAAGATTTTTTTAAATTGCTGTTACCATTTGCAAGTTACAGAATTTTAAAATCAGTTCATTTTAGGACACTCGGTATATTTTTTAATAAGTTTCAAAGCATTCTCTACTGAATTACAACTGATCTTAGATATAAAGAGACAAGCAGTTTTATACAAATTAGTATTTTTTGCATAATCCTGGAGATTAAAAAGAATTATTAAATAATTGTTTGGGCGTGCCCGTTATGGAGCTTTTACTGTATGTAGTTTTTATCTTAAAATATATTTAGACTTTCTTTTCAAAATTAGGGTCGGCCCGAACCCTTCTCTCTCAAGAGTAAAAACCCAACCCGAAACTGACCCAAACCCGAAATAATATATGTCAATCTGCCCCAAACCCAACGCGCTAGGCGCAGTTAAAAAGTAGAAGTGAACCTGACCCGCTGCAGAAAAGTAGAAGTCAACCGGACCCAAACCCGACCCGCAGCAAAAAATTAGATGTTAACCCGACCCGCATCAAAAAGTAGAAGTCAACCGGACCCAAACGCGACCCACAGCAAAAAAATATGCTAACCCGACCAGCAGCAAAAGATAGAAGTCAACCGGACCCAAACACGACCCGCAGCAAAAAAGTATAAGTTAACCCGACCAGCAGAACAAAATAGAAGTCAACCGGACCCAAACCCGACCCACAGGAAAAAGTAGAAGTAACACGACCCGCAGTGAAAAAAATTAGGCTCGACCCGCGCATCAGATTGGAATCTCCAAATTTCCAAAATCGCCCCCCCCCTTGAGGACTCTCCAGATCCGCCCTTGGTTTGGACATACATAATGACAGGGATAGATCAGATGACAGATCTTCAGATTAATAGATGCATAGTTATAGATTAAACTTTTCAGTTTATAGAAAACCTATTAAAGAAAACATTATTATCCCTTTTTCAACAAACGTACCTTTTCAATATAAAATCTCTGCATTTCAGTCATTCATTAAAAGAGCATTTATAATCTGCTCAGATGACCCATTAAATGAAGAAATCGAATTTATGCAGAAAATAGCGTTTGATCATGGTTTTACAACAAAACATATAGATAAGATAATTCGGAAGTACAACGCCCCCCTCCTTCGGGCCAACAGCAGGGTAATAATCAACTTGTGGTCTACAGAAAATTTCACTACATTCCCACTACATTCGAAAAGCTAAAAAAGATCATACAGAAATATAATAATGTTGGTCGCTATTCCACCCCCCTTACCTCATCGTCATCGTCACTGATAGGATCGACAGAATCCCAATGGATGAAAAAGCTGATATATATGAAATCTCTATTACTTTACTTAACAGTATTGAGAGAGTCTACATCGGCATGACAAAACGTAAGTTTTCAGTAAGGATTATGGAGCATCGCAAGGACATTAAACAGCATAAACACAGAATACAGCCCTTTCTAGGTTCTACTTGGCTAATGAAGTCTGCTATATTAACTTTGATGAGGCAAAAACTATAGTTCCGTGCAATAACCCTTTTGAAAGTAAAATTAGAAAATCAGTTGAAATCATTGCACGTGAGGATTGCACGTTACATTGCATGTTACCTTGTAACGATAATTTTTCCTACAATGTACCAAAAATCTGGCATAATATCATAAAGTCATAATTCTATATCTAATTACAATATTTCAGCTTAAACTTGTATTATGTTGCCAAAAACGTGGATGAAAACCCAGTTGAACGTGGTTCTGTCCCTCATGTGTAGATAGCGGCACTCGTGGTTTCTTAAATCGACTTTTGATTCATTTGATCTCAGTTCATTAATAATTATTTATTTTCACTGGATGGCAACACTAAATTTTTGTATTCAAATCATTGGTCAAGTTTCGACTTATTATCTCTTGCACAGGAAGCTTTCGTTTCTGAACTTTGAGCCTTTTTACCATCCTATTTTCCTGAAGACGGCTGTAGAAACAGCTCGGAATGTAGATTTTAAATGTTAGTTTATTAAAGTTCGTATTTTGTGCACCATTGAGCAAGATTGTGTGTTTATTTATTATATTTTATGGCCCAATTGTCCAATATGCGTTAATTCACAAATATATTTAGTAAAAATGTAGAGGAGTCACAATTAAGTTACTTAAAAAAACAAATCTTTTCGTTGTATATCGTGTGGGGTATCGTGTGAAAGCTGTCATAACGCTGAACTCAAAAATGCATTTTTTATAATTTTAGGTATTATATTTTCAGAGAAATCCTTGAAAATGTGGTGCAAAAATATCCCCCCGCCCCATCTATTTCTGAATCTACTGAAACTAAAATTAGGAAAAAATTAGAGGTAGTAGACGTTAATGCAAACCTTGCAGGAAAATTATCGCGATTACCCTACGTCACAATGTTTTTGAGAAAAGCGCATTTTCCCGTTATACACAAATTTCGATTTGTGAGCATCCAGCAAAGGTTTTGAGAAGCACTGGATGTACCTATGTAGCAGAAGTATAAAAGCATTGTTGATAATGAATTTCGAAAATAATCGTCGATAATTAGCCGAGATATTAACCCTTAAAAACACGGACGGTTTGGACGTACATAATGACAGCGGCGGCGTACCCTATGTACTATCGGTTTTTAAAGCCTAGATAACAACTTTCAGTGATATATTTGTGTAATGTAATGCCCAGTAGCAGAATAAAATCAATAAACGTCAAATTGTTAAAAACTGACTAATTTAATTAAAATTAATCACATAAATACTATCGAATTCGCGCCCAGTTACATTGAATAGATCTCTAAATACGCCTCCCGTGTCTCTAAACATTAATTAAAAACCTATCTGGAAAAACAAGGCACGGACCAAGGCGTCGTTGCAACTTTGCGACCTCCTTTCGAAGCGGGCTTACCACAATTCAAAGTTCAAACTTTGAACAAGAGTTTTGTTTTAGCTACACTGTAAAAAGAAAAAATATTACTAAGCTAAACTTAGTTTTACGAAAGGCCAAATGAAGTTTAAATATCACTACTTTTATTGTCAGTACGAATTAAGTTCATCATTATCAGATTGGGATAAGATTAAAAAAAGAGTGATAGTGAATAGAAATATTCGATATTATTTAGGCTTCATATCTCTCTGAACTTTTATGGTATAACCATTGAATCTTTTCTAGTATATACAGCAATACGCAAGCCTACGTTTTATAGTTTTTTAGAAAGTTTTATTATTCTTTTAGCAATGATTTTTTTTTATAATTCGCATATTTATTGTACGGAAACCTCTGATCACGAGTAATACAGTAGACTCCCTCAAATCCGCACAGCTTGGGACCAGAGGTTGTGCAGATTTTAGAATTTTGTGGATTTCTGGTCATTGATTTGTTTACATTTTTGAAACATTAATTTGATTGGTAGTTAAGCAAGGGAAATTATAACGAATGCTTACAATAAAGGGAAACATTAAAAGAAGTAAAGTGTTAAAATAATTTATCAGTTTAAAAGTAAGTAATTATTAAAATAATTATGTAAAATAAAATTTTAGAAAAATATTAAATTATTACAGATGAAATCAATTCAATTCAATTCCAAAAGTCCTATACTGCCATCTAGTGGTAAAGCGATCGTAAGATCGACACGTCATTATTCGTTCTTAGCACTTTTAACTTTAGTAACTTTTTTCATTGTTATTTAGAGTCTTGAATGCTTTTCTTATACTGCTTTGTATGTTTAGAAATAAATTTGTCTGTAATTTAAAAAAAAAAAAAAAAAAATCCGCGAACAATAATTTTAAAATAGTGTTTCGGTTCGTGGATTTTTCCATTTTGAACCCTGGAATTTTTGTTATAGATATGCTAATTTATATTAAAATCAAAAGTAATGTAAATTTATTTAGTAATAAATCAGCTATAATAGCCAAAAGAGAATGATTAACAAAAAATTTAGTAAAAAAACATTGCGGTAGTCGCTGATTTCGGCGCCATCTTGATTTTTTTTTCCTGCGTCTTAACTGTAGATTTCATTGTCTACTTTTGAAAAAATATGCGGATTTTAGGCGTTCGCGGATTTTAGGGTCGCGAATTTAAGGGAGCCTACTGTACTCGCACTTGACCATTTATTATTAATAATACTTATAATGTTATTAGTCTCTGTAAAAAAATAAATATATTTTTTTAATAGTTCATAAAAATACTAATTATAGCATATAATATACAATTAAAAAGCTTAATTTATATAAATTTAGACAAAACATATAATTATGCAAATTTCCACATATGGATATACCCATATTTAGTACGTTTACATTTTATCAAACAAATACAAAAATATTTTAGCGTAATTTTTTTAGTATTTTTCCAGTTCATTTTGCAACATTTTAAAATGTTTTCTCAAATTTTTCTGTAAAATCAAAAATTCAGGCATAAATGGGTTAATGGGTGCGTAGCGCTCCTACATGGGTTAGAGATCAGGGTTTAAACGAATTTGGTATATTTAAGCCTTTTTCAAAAGGTGTAAAGGCATTTGTGATTTCATGCATTTTGTGATTTTGTTTGGTAGAAAATTTAGCGAAGAAAAAGGTTTGGCAAGAAAAGTGGCTGACGAGATTTTGGAGACCAGTGGCGCCCGGCTTACAGAAGAGTACCTAAATTAAATAAATCCTTCAAATAATAATTAAGATTTACTTACTTGGATAGAAAATAGATGGTCGGTGTTTTGTATACGTATTAAAAAATACGGTTGATGTACAGTTTCTGAACTTGATCTGAAAAAGAAAAAAAAGAAAAAAAGCTTAACAAAGTGGAATACCACAGCTATAGAAGTTATCATTAATTTAAAATATTTATGTCACAATAACATTCGGTAGCATATGAAAATTGAATAATCCTGAAATTTTAGTATAAAGAGATGATAATAACATTTCTTTAGTATTACGATCTTTACTTTTAATGAATAAATTAATTCCCGTAATCTGAAAAATATCACTTTTTTTATTTTTTCAGCTTAAAAAAAATACTCGAGATTTTAGAATGAAATAATTCCAATCGCATATCAAACGGTATGATCCTTTTATGTTGTACTGCCTGAGGCTGTCTAAGGAGTATTTGAAACCAGGCTGGGACTGGCCTGCCGGCCGCTGCGCCTGCGCCCTCGTCCGGCAAAAACTTCGCTCCCCTAAGTGCCTAAGCCGCCCCAATATTAGTCAAGTAATAGAGACCGTATAGGGGCTGATGATCAGACAACCTAGCAAAATTCATGGTAGTTCTGGAAAAAGGCTTACTATATGTTTTTTGGGTCCCTGAATCAGAATTTTTAGCTTCCCACCAAAATTTCCCGCCGGCAACTCCCCCCCCCCCCCCCCCCCAAATGGTTTTTATTAAAAAAATCAAGTTTTTTATTGTTTTAGGGGAAAGGTATCTAGAAATTCAGAAAGTAGACAAAATTTGCAACAAATGGGCTATATGACATTATCATGTAGATAAACGGGGAGAGGGGGGGTGGGGGTGCTGTCTCGGAACATTACCCACGCGCTGTTCTCAAAAACCAATTTTTTTCAAAAAATCCTTTTTTTAGGGGGGGGTTGGCGGGATGAATGGGGAGGGGAGGATCTGCCTCGGAACATGCGCAGCTGTGCTGCTTGGACTATGTTGCCCAATTCCACTTAACCACTCACATCGTTTACATTCGCCCTCCCGTCTCCCCTTCGAACTTTCCTTATAAGGTTTGCTTTAAGTTTTTTGGGTCGCTGAATCCGAATTTTTAACTCCCCCCCCCCCCCCCAAATTCGCCCTGCAACCCTCTCCAAAATAGCTGTTTTTAAATTAAATTTTTATTGTTTTGTAGAAATTCAGAAAGTAGACAGAATTTGCAACAAATAGGATATATGACATTATGACGTAGGATCAACAGGGAGGAGGAGGGCTGCAGGGCCGGTGACAGGTTTCACGGGCCCCTGGACAGGCAAACAATACGAGCCCCTACAAGAAAAAGTGCGGAAATCCGCCACTTATTCGAGTCACTGTATAATCGGATCAGTCATTTTTTATAGATTTAAGAACGTAATGTTTATTGTCCTTTATTTGAATCAATGCCACCCCCTCTAATTGAATCAGATTTAGCTTTACAAACAGGTTTAATTTAAGAGGTGGTTATTAAACATCGATCGAATTTTCCCATAAAAGGATTTACACCAGGGTATTATGAAATTTTACATTTTATCCGCTTGACAATCCCAATATCTATGGCACAAAAAATTTGCAAACAAAAACGGCTCATTTCAATCAATTCTTAAATAATTAAGAAACGTGCCACTTCCCTATAAATGTAATGTATTTTTAATTATAATCAACTAGCAAAACCCGCGGCTTTGCATGCGTAGTTGTTGAAATATGCCAAATAAAATTTGTGCATTTGAAATGGATTTTTTTCTCCTGCAATATTTTAAAAAACTGTTCTGTGCCTGCAATTGCTAAAATTTTCATATAAAACTGTAATTTAAAACTTTTTTTAGAACATTCTCTACCCATTTCCCTCTTTTAAATTTCGAATTTTTTAGAAATCATTCTGAGAGAGCATTTGTATCTTAAAAGTAACCCCCATTCGAAATTTCTAATTTCCAGTTCCTTTAGTATTAGAAAATTCGTAATTCAGAATGTTTTCCTGCTTCACAATTTTAAATTTCGTTAAAAAAAAAAAAAAAAAAAAAAAAAAAAAAAAGACTATTCTGCGCTTGCATTGCGTATTTTCGGATTTTTTTAGCAGCCAATTTAAATTTCTATCCTTAACAATTCCATAGAAATCGCATTGAGAACGTTTTCGCTCGTTTCATCTTTTTAAATTTCGAATTTTCTTAGAGAGCATTTACATATTAAAAGTAACTACCATGCCAAATTTCAAATTTGCAGCCCCTTCAGTATCGCAAAAATCGCAATTTTAGAACGTTTTTTCTCCTGCACTTTTTTAAATTTCAATTTTTTAAAACTGTTCTGTGAGTGCATGCGTGTCATAAAAGTAGTAGCTATGTCAAATTTCTATCCTTAACAATTCCATAGAAATCGCATTTGGAACACTTTTCGTTCGTTTCATCTGTTAAATTTCGAATTTTTTAGAAACCGTGTTTAGAGGGCATTTACACCTTATATGTAACAACTATGCAAAATTTCATGTTTGTAGCCTCTTCAGAATCACAAAGTCGCAATTTTAGAACGTTTTTCGCTCCTGTATCCCCTTGGGGGTATCGACATCGACATAAAATAAAGCCTATTTTGAAGCATGGAGTGTCACCACCCATTTCCAGAGATTACCCCTACAAACAATCGTCTGACTGTCTGACAACAATAGACTGAGTTATATAGTATTTTGGAATACTAATGTCAAAACTTATATTTCACATGTAAAAATAGTTGAAATGTATAAAAATTGCAATATGTTGGGGATGATTAATATTAACGCCACAGAATATTCGGTGTGAAAAAATAATCAACATATAAATACTAGCTAACTCCTAATTCCCCGGCGTTACATGGGACCTTAATAATAGCTTTAAATATGCCTGAAACAAGTGTTGAACGATTTTTTTTTTTTTTTTTTAACAACAGTCTAAACGATTTATATTTTTAAACAACATTTTAAACGATTTTTATATTTTTAAGCGAGAAGTAAAAAGGGCTTGCAAGAAGCATTCTTCTATATACATTCATCAATTGTCCTCAAATATATCTAAAATTAAATATATGTATAATATATATATATATATATTTCTTATTATCTGATCGATTAGGAATTTTTATGGGTTTATAATTTTTCCGAACTAAAATGTTGATATTTAGTGGCAAAAGGCCTGCAAATCGAGAGAAAAGCTGCGTGCGTATTCTCGATTTCAGTTAACAATCAGAAAAAACCATAAAGTGAATTCCAGAAACAAATTTCTTTGAAAGGGTAAATATTACTATTATTTAAAACCAAAGACGTATTTTTTAAACCTAGATGTACTTTTGCTATACGTGTATGATTTGTTTTTTCGTATATTTAGATTAAAAATTCTAGATGAAAATGTTTAATATTTGGTGAAAATAACGATAGGGAATTAGGGAAAATATTTTTGAAAGTGTTAATATTAATATTATTTTAAGCGGATTGCGACTTTAAAAGGAAAAATGAACATAGATATGGTTTGGTATCTTTGGTGTTTTTTGCATTTAGATTTCCGAAGCCCATGCTTTTTTTTAATCATCGCACAAAAGAAATCAGAAATCTCGAAAGTGACTTACGGAAGCGGAGGGTTAAGGATTAATGTTTTTTAAACCGGATTGCGGCAGTTGAGAAAAAAATGAACGCAAGTGTGGTTGGCTTCATTGTGTTTTTTTTTTTTTTTTTTTTTTTTTCGTATTTTGATTTTCGAAACCGCAGAGAAAATGGACTGTGCAAAAGTGAGTTTCACAAAAGATTTTTTTAAACGGCTAATATTCCTATTTTTCGAAACAGATTGAAGAATTCAAAAGGAAAATGAATGTATATATTGCCTGATGATTTTTAAAGATTGCAGAAATAGCAAAATATTCTGAAAGGATTCGCGGGAACCATTTTTTAAAGGTTAACATTGATATTTTTTGAGTGGATTGCAGCATTTTAAGCAAAACGTGCGATCTTTAATTTGGAGTAACAGATTTTCTGTATTTTGGTTAATTAAATGAATGCAGGCTTCGAAAAACGGGGAATAAAAAACACGAACTCGACTTTTCTTAATTTTTTTGAATGGGTTAGTATTATTATTTTTTTCAAACGGCTTGCTCCCTTAAAAAACTTAAAGAACGTTTATGCAGCTTTACGCTTTCCACATTTCCGTATTTTGAATAGCTCGGTATTAAATGACCCAATATAACAAAAAAAAAAAAAAAAAAAAAAAAAAATCCGCACGCTTTAAAATTTTGAATTTGTTATTTTTTGTCGAAATACGGAAAAGCATATAACAATCACTTAAGGAGCATGCATTTTACTTTAAAACGACACATTCTGCTTTAAAAAGTAAGTATAAATGTTAGTGGGGTGGGGGGGGGGGGGCGATAACGAGGTTCGTTTGGAAAATTTTTCGTTTAAAAGTATAAATTCTTACAAAATCAGATTAAAGATGTGTACAAATTTGAAGTTAATTTAAGTTTATTATCATGATGCTGAATAACGGTCAGCTGGTACAGAAATAAAAATAACGTAAATACAGTCCGCTGAGGGAAGAGAGTAAGTAGCTTTTCGATACAAACTCGTATGAGGTTGCCATGCATGACAGATTAACCGCTTCGCGACAAGTGTCACGTATACATGACATAAAAAAGTTCTCAGAATCCTTGCTAATAAAAACTAGTTCATTTGAATTGAATAGAAAATGTTGTAATCGCAGAATTTCTGCAATTAAATTGGTCAAAAATTTATTTTCTGAATTATCGGTGATAAAAGGTCAGAAATTCTTTAAACGACGTTTGTTGCGAAGGGTTCAATAGTCTAAAATGTCTCTTATATTATACTGATGATAATACTATATCATTATTTATAAAATATAATAAATTTATATTAAGTAAAAAGTCTCTGAAACTTTTTTTATACTAGGACTTCCCTCAGAGGGATTAGTCTGAGCGATATTACTGAGAACATAGATTTAATAATAACATGTGGAAGCAAAGAAAATGAGATGTTACCTTTAATTGTCCATATGCTGCGATAAATTGAAATGATGAAAATAAACGAATCGTAGAATTACAAAATCTTATATATAAATTCGTATACACTGTTTTAAAAAATTGGAAATCTAACCATTCAAGACAGCCATGCATGGATATAAAATTGAAAGTACGCAATATATTAAAAGTAAAATAGAAAATGAAATACTAAATTACTTATATCGGAATTTTAACTGTATAAAATGATGTCAAGAGCATAATCAGACGCTCCGCACCAATTTGAGTAACTTTAAATGACAAATATATGATGTTTAAAAAGAATGGACTATACTTTATAGAGTGTGTGCTCCCCCGGAATAGTTAATATTGTACAATATCTGTTTTCCACGGATGCAATGAGGTTGTCGATAACATTTAAGGAATTCTCTCCTCAAAATCTAATATAGTATCAAACTACCGAATACATCAACAGTGGCATGCAATACTTCGTTTGAGTGTGTTTTAGATATGCTCGATTGGATTTAAATGATGAGTGTATGCTGGCCACTACATACGCTGTATTGTTTTGTTTTCAAACATATTCTGCACAAGTTGAGCTGTATTTAACGTGTATTAAATAAAAGAAATCGGCAATGATTGCAACATAAAGTATGACACAAGATCTGAATATATCATCTGCGTAACTTTTGAGCTGTCAAAGTGTCATTTGAAGTAATTTACAAATCCATACATATTTATTCAGCAAATCATGCAAGCCTGTATACGCCAATATTAACCCGATTATGAAATTTCACCAGAATAAGTTAATATAAAAAAAATCTACTAATGATAATTGAGAATATGACCTTATGATAAAATGTCTAGAAAAATGAATCAGATAAAAAATTAATATCACATTTAAAACGGCTCTTCCCTCTGTTAGTGGCCTTGGCGAGAGAGAGAAAAGCCTAGAGAAGGAACACTTTAACAAGTACTTTCGGGCAACCTACTCACTGTTTCATACAGGTCTTTATTCAATATTTACACAATTTATTTAATGCTAGGTGGGTATCTATCAGTTTTGTTTCATTTAAATCGCATGTTTTGCGGAGGAAATGCAGCATTATGAAATATTTAAAGTTGTTGTACCTAATAATTCCAAATTAATGGTAATTGAGATCGCTTTCCGTTAACTTCATCTTTTTAAATTTTTTAGAAACCGTTCATAGAGACAATTGTATATTTTAAAACTAACCCGAAGCAAAATTTCAAGATTTTGGGCTCAGCAGTAACACAGAAATAGAAAATTTTTGAAAGTTTTTTGTTTTTGCACTGTTTTATATAGCGACATTTTTAGAAATTGTTCTACTGCGAGAATTTACGTCATGATAAATACAGCCATGTCAATTTTCATGTTTATATTCCTAACAATTCCATGTATTTCGTTACTTAGATCATCTTTAGATCTTTTTCCGCTTTGTTTAGTCTTTCTATTTTTTAGAATTCGTTCTACAACGAGCATTTACATCTTATTAATTACTACCATGCCAAAGTTCTAGTTTCTAACCCCAACAGTATCGCAAAAAATTCAGTATTCCAAATAAATCATAGTTTAGAACCTTTCTAGAAATTTTTACGTTTATCCGTCAAATTGAACCTTTTAGAGAGCGTTCATTACGAGTATTTATATCTTAAAAGTAACTACCGCACCAAATTTAAAGTTTCTAACCCAATCAATATCGCAGAAAACACAATTTTAGAACTTTTTTGCTCCTGCAGCGATGTAGGTTCTTGCACTGACATAAAATAGTCTTTTTTTCGGAGCAGAGATGGCCACCAACATTTTTTTAAGTTGGCTATGTAGTTTCAGAGATAACACCTCACAAACGTACAACCATTAATAATATTATATACTTTATAATATTATAACGCTTTATAATATTAGCATTAGATGTACAGATAAAAAAGCCATTTATCCGTTACAAACTAAAGTGCCGGCGTTGCCCAGAATTTGAAGGATGTTTGTTCTGAAAAATCAATTTCAAAATTTAACATACAACACAAAACAAACATTAAAAAAAGCAGTCGAAATGTTGTATGAATAAATCATATGAAAACGCTACATAAAAATGTATAAATGTATATAACAGACGCAAAAGAATACAGCTATAAATGAACTTATTTCAATTTGTAATTGGAGCAATAATGTTAAAATAGGCCAATAATTTGCCTAATCGGGTGTTTATCATGCTTCAATACATTTTTCACACTCATATGACGTTATACTATATCCACCACGTCCTTTATATTTCCAATATGACGTAATATTTTCCTCTTTCACGTGGAAACCTTGAAATAGAAAAGTTATGAAGTTATATTCACTTTCATTTAAATTCGTCAAACCATGTATTTCATTTTCATATTTCACGTGAATATCTTGCAATAGAAAAGTTATGACGTAATATTCACCTTTTTTTTTAAATTCATCAAACTATTTATTTCATTTTCATTTTTCACGTGGAAATCTTGCTGTAGAAAATTAATTGTTGTAGTAATAATTTTATTGTGTTTTTTATTTGTTGGCAACTGCTATAACGAAAAATGTTTAAATTTGATAAGAAATTGCTGTTAAATTGGTGGTTTTTTATTAATTAAAAATTCACTATAAATTATTTCGATTACGGATTACTTTAGTTGCCTCGACCATGTTTTAATACACATGTCCGTATCTTTTCACAATTTTGGCTTCCAAATTGTGGATTTTTATAAAATTACAAACAGACAGATAGACAAGTTTTCATTTTTATATATCTCTCTATTCTAAAAAAAGTAACTAACGCTGTCACCGCCGCCGCCGTTTTTGAATTTTTTATGACCGGAGGTCTTTCTTCGTTAATATTAAGAAAACTATTGAATACAAAAATATGAAAATCGGTGGTATTATAGCGAAATGTTTGATCAACACGCTAATGCATACAGTTTTCAAATCGAAGAATTATTTTAAGAGATATTTAATGCTAAAGTTGGAAAAAAATCGTTCCATTAAAAAAAAAATTATAGGAGCAAAAGCTATACATGGGAATTTAATCATTTTTAGATTATTTTATTCAATAGAAGATCCCGGTGTGCAGATTTCATTAATTTTTTTTTTTTTTTATTTGACTCATTTTTTGAGGTTTTATTTCTATTTTAAATTCAAAAATTCAGCATCTTGACAAATATTTTTTACATATTTTAAAAAATGGTATTAATTTCAATTGTTGCCAACTGTATAAACAGCGCAAACAATAATGTTTGCTTCAAATAAAAAAAATTATTTACACGTTACTATTATAAACAGAAAAAAACCTTCAAATTAGAATTAAATAATTAGGTATAAAAAGCAGGCACTTATTGGAAATTACGCCATAAGAACTATATTTACATGTGAATTTTAAAAGAGAAAGGATATTGTAAAATAAATGCATTAACATGCGTTAGAAGTCTGAAATAGAAGAAATTACGTCACATTACACTTATTAAGCAAAATGAACAAAAAATAGTATTGCAAAACAGTTTAAATTTAAAAATTGCGCGAGAGAAAATATTACAGGTTAAATATTAGATTTTTTCAAAATTTTATTATTTGTCGTTTGATGTGAGGTGTTCAGCTATAAGTATGCAAATTTTCATGTCTCCAACATAATTAGGGGCTGAGTTAGAAAAATTGCTTAAAATACACAAGTTAGAGCCCAGAGGGTTAAATATTAGACTTTTTCAAAATTTTATAATTTGTCGTTTGATGTGAGGTGTTCAGCTATAATTATGCAAAATTTCATGTCCCAACTTAATTAGGGGCTGAGTTAGAAAAATTGCTTAAAATACACAAGTTAGAGCCCAGAGGGTTAAATAATAATAGACTTTTTCAAAATTTTATTATTTGTCGTTTGATGTGAGGTGTTCAGCTATAAGTATGCAAAATGTCATGTCTCCAACTTAATTAGGGGCTGAGTTAGAAAAATTGTTTAAAATACAGAAGTTAGAGACCGGACGGTTAAATATGACTTTTTCGAAGTTTTATGTTTTATCGTGTTATCGCAAGTGTTCAGCTATAAGCAAACTTTCATGTCTCCAACTTAATTAGTCGCTGAGTTAGAAAAATTGCTTAAAATACACAAGTTAGAGCCCAGAGAGTTAAATATTAGACCTTTTTCAAAATTTTATTATTTGTCGTTTGATCTGAGGTGTTCAGCTATAAGTATGCAAAATTTCATGTCCCAACTTAATTAGGGGCTGAGTTAGAAAAATTGCTTAAAATACACAAGTTAGAGCCCAGAGGGTTAAATAATAATAGACTTTTTCAAAATTTTATTATTTGTCGTTTGATGTGAGGTGTTCAGCTATAAGTATGCAAAATGTCATGTCTCCAACTTAATTAGGGGCTGAGTTAGAAAAATTGTTTAAAATACAGAAGTTAGAGACCGGACGGTTAAATATGACTTTTTCGAAGTTTTATGTTTTATCGTGTTATCGCAAGTGTTCAGCTATAAGCAAACTTTCATGTCTCCAACTTAATTAGTCGCTGAGTTAGAAAAATTGCTTAAAATACACAAGTTAGAGCCCAGAGGGTTAAATATTAGACCTTTTTCAAAATTTTATTATTTGTCGTTTGATCTGAGGTGTTCAGCTATAAGTATGCAAAATTTCATGTCTCCAACTTAATTAGGGGCTGAGTTAGAAAAATTGTTTAAAATACATAAGTTAGAGCCCAGAGGATTAAATATTAGACTTTTTCAAAATTTTATTATTTGTCGTTTGATGTGAGGTGTTCAGCTATAAGTATGCAAAATGTCATGTCTCCAACTTAATTAGGGGCTGAGTTAGAAAAATTGCTTAACCCATTAACCGCCAAAACTATTACGATAGATATTTTCAAATTTCTTGTTGAAAGTAGTTTCCCACCACAAATTCAGTAAGGTAAATTTCGCTTTACTAAAATAGCAAAATTCCTGCCAATAAATAAGATATTTTTTTTAATTCTAAAATAGTGGTGCCAATGTAATTAATTCATTTCATGAGCAATTATTTTGACTGTTGCGTGAACGCAACGTCAGCGGTTAATGGGTTAAAGTACAGAAGTTAGAGACCGGAGGGTTAAATATGACTTTTTCAAAATTTTATGATTTATCGTGTTATCGCAAGTGTTCAGCTATAAGTATGCAAACTTTCATGTCTCCAACTTAATTAGGGGCTGAGTTAGAAAAATTGCTTTAAATACAAAAGTTAGAGACCAGAGGTTAATATTAAACCTTTTTCAAAATTTTATTATTTGTCATTTGATGTGAGATGTTCAGCTATAAGTATGCAAAATTTCATGTCTCCAACTTAATTAAATTAGGGGCTGAGTTAGGAAAATTGCTTAAAATACACAAGTTAGAGCCCAGAGGGTTAAATATTAGACTTTTTCAAAATTTTATTATTTGCCGTTTGATGTATGGTGTTCAGCTATAAGTATGCAAATTTTCAAGTCTCCGACATATATAGTTTCTGAGAACGGGCTCTGTAACAAACGGACAGACAGACAGACAAAGGAGTGTGACAGGCAGTGTTTCGTTAGATGAACAAAACTCTAAAAACATGCTGCGGATGACTGTAACAGCATCCTAAAATTACAGTACCATCAGCGATCTACCAATCCCGAATTTAGTTTATATTCGTTTCATATATTCTTGTTCTTCTGTGTGGCCCTGTAAAATAACTATCAAAATTATATACAGTAAAACCTCTGAATAGCGGACACCCCGAGAATGCAGAATTTGTCCTCTATTTAGAGGTGACTGCTACTGAGAGTAAAACATGTACAGTTATTTAAGAGTTGGTAATCGAAAAAATGTCCGCTAAATAGAGGTATCCGCTAATCGGGTGTGTCCGCTATGGAGGTTTTACCAGTAAAACCTCTGAATAGCTAACACCTCGGGAGGGCAGAATTTGTCCTCTATTTGGAGGTGTCCGCTACTGAGAGTAAAAAATGTACAGTTATTTAAGGGTCGGTAATCGAAAAAATGCCCACTAAATAGAGGTGTCCACTAATCGGGTGTGTCCGTTATGGAGGTTTTACTGCATAATAATATCATCCTTTACAAGAAAATTGCATGCTGTATGATAGACAGACAGACATCCAGAGAAAGTTAACCTCCCGGAGCAATAAACACTCATGTCTTTTGTTTTAATCATCCACAATTGTATGTCATACAACAGGCCAGATTTCATACAACAGGCCAGATTTCATACAACAGGCTAAAAACGGTCACCGTGGTACGGAGTACTGTATTATTATTTGTTTGCCCACCAAAACTGGTTGCCACGGGTTGTTGCAAGGTTTGTGATCACGTGGTTGAAACTGATCTATTCGATATTACTGCGTGCGTATTTTTATTTTATTTGCTCCATGTGTTCAAACCGATTCCTTCCTCTTTCGCCGAAAAATCTCCCCAGAACCCCCTGCAGTTTCTCCTGTCATTCCTCGACACCCCAACGAAGGAATGGTGATAAAAAAGAGGGTAGTGTTAAAAATTAAAATACATAACAGAGATAAGGAGTCTTTCTTTCTCCTTTAACCACGTATTATTGTATCTTTGCGAATCTGAATGCAATGACAAAAGAAGATGTAAATTTAAATTTTTAATACTCATTTAATACGAAATAATCATTGATAGTTTTTAGTTTTTTCCTCGCGATTTTGTGCCCGTTGTCTTTTTTTTTTTTTTTTTTCGAAATTAGAGAACGATTTTCATTTATCCCAGACATCTATTATTTGTTTTCTCTGTTTTTAAATATCATAATAGCCGTTTAAAAAAACATGTTTATTGAGCTGAATCTGATTCAATAAAGCAAAGGATTTAGATAAGTTGAAGACGCTAATACTGATTTTGGATTTGATTCTTAAAATTTGATAACGTGATTAATTAGTGATTCAAAAAAATCGGTAATTTTTTTTTCTGGTAGTGGGGGGGGGGGGGGTAGTAAACAAATCCTTCGTTGCGCCATTGTTTTAACCTAGTTTGAAAAATTATTTCGTTTGATATTGTTTTAAATAAATATTTTTTTCAACAAAATTAATATATAAAAATGAGTAATATGTAAATGATTACTTTTCATCATAGTATCCTGTAAGCGGCATTTCAATGCCGAATATAGGCTCAGTGAAAGTGATATCCTTAACAGTGTATTGGAAAATTAAAAGTATAGTTTGGTTGTGCAAATATATTCTGGAAGAAAAAACCGAAAAATAATTTAAATTGAATCTTAAAACAAACCTATTAAAGTCACATCAAGATATCATTCGAATTTTAATATAAAACTCATTTTAAATTTATGAGAGACTGAATGAAAAACCATCAGCGAATAAAGTTTCATACATCTTTTCATGTTGAACATAATTTTTGCATATACGATTACAAATAGAAAAAAAAATGATGAAATAAATCATGCATATATCTATTAATTAATAGCATGGCGTCACTCAAGATTTAATATTAGTTTTAAGATCCATCTATAAAAATTTTAGAGCCATAAGATCAAGTGCTGGGTCACAAACTTTTAACCTATTTTGATATTACTAATTTTTTTTTAGGTTAATGATCAAAAGATTAAAAAAAAAAAAAGTTTTATGCTATTCGATGCCGAATTTAAGAAGATAAAATCGAAAAACTAGCGTTTTCTTCACATTAGAAAGATTCTGTATTTCATAGGTTTTAATCCCGAAACCTATGTGATTTAAAATAGATGAAAACGATGTCACTCTGAAACATTTGTTATGAAACGTTTCCCTTTTATAAACCAAAATGCAAGTTGGCTTTTAAGTCTGTTTTCAAATCTAAACTACCTATTTCTAACACATTTTTCAATTTATTTTGTTAACAAAATTTGTCAAGATCTCTTATGCAGAAATTGTTAATCCAGTTTCATTTTTCGGTAAAGGCAGAATATTTTTTAGTAAATACTGTGAAAAGTGAAAGTTAGTGTTTTGAATCACATTTTAGTTAGCGACAGTGAGAGAAGGGAAAAAAACTGGCGTCTTGTGACAACAATCACTATTAACAGAAGATGTAATTCATTTATTCAAAAATGAAAAAACTTCTCAACCATCTTATAGTCCAGGGGAAATGTACATTTTACCTTGCAAAAGGTCGGGTAGGAGATTTTATTTTTTTAATTTGTTTATACTGAGGCAAGCATGGAAAAACCAAGTTTTCTAACAAAATTTCTTAAGGCTAAATTTTCTGTGGCCAAAAAACAACAAAATTTTGGGACTTTTTTAATTTTTTTTTTTAAATATCTCTAGACCTGTTGCCATAGCATAATTTTGTCAATTACAATATTAAAGAAGACAAAATTCTCTACAACTTTCATATTTGCAACTTTTTTATGCACTCAATGGCAAGCGCAGTACACCATTTCAAAAATAGAACATTTTTTTCAATTTTCTTAAAAAACGTGAAAAACGTTAGTTCTGCCCCGATTATTCACATGTTCCCACGGATTTAATCTTGTATGTCGACTTCTAAAAATTGATAGCAGTAAATTATCTATTATTTTCACACCCACGTCTTTATTTTCATCTCAACAGACATTTTATATTCAATAAATTTATATAATTTTAAAAGTAGGGCAGGGTGTAGATGAATAAGACAATTTTCATATTTAGTCAGTAGCTTTAAGTGTATACAATGTTAATTTCAAAGCATTGTTTAAAAGAATACTTCAATATTTAGTAACTTATTGGCACGATAGTTTCAATTAAGAAAGAATTCTTGTTTAATTTAATAATTTTTATAATGTATACATATTTTTCCAAGGAGCAGTGGGATAAGTATGAAATTTTGCGAAAAACATATTTTATTCCTCACTACAATGGTATATTTTATTTACCATTTATTGATAACATATGTTTTAACCTTTTACTGTTTTAATGATAGAAAACATTGGATTGTAGTTCCGTATAAAAGGGGGAGAGGGGAGCTAAAAAATAAATATATTTTATGTAAGAAATACTTTTACCTTATAAAATAGGTATATAAAAAAAATGACAACGGATTATTTCACTAACTAATGTTATGTATTTATCTCTTGTAAAATTTAAAAATTCTGTCAGTAAAATATTTGAGATCACTAGTTTCATAAAAATATTTAAAAGATTAGTTTTAATAAATATTGTCAAAAAAAATTTGCACTTATATCAATAAATATAACAAAAGATTATATCATTTCAGCATGCAAAAATATATAAAACTTTAGTTTTATCTATTAATTGTTTTAAAGCTCAAACAGAAAAACTTACTTTGGTTGTTGAAAAATACAATTCGTGGAATATTCAAATCTTCTGTAATATGTACTGTTTTGAAACTATATTTGTTTAATGATCTCAGTGATACCATTTATCAAATGAAATACCAATTTATTTATGATTGTAGACCGTATAAACATTTTTGTTTTCGCATTGAACCCCTGTCTCATTCAACTCCACTTTCCGTACACAATAAAAAAAGGCAAGCAGTATGACTGCATAAGCTAATTGAAAAAATGTATTTTAATAATACTAATTTCTATAAGGCTATTTAACAATATTTTTTTCTGTTTGATGGCACTGTTGTAGGATTATTAGCATCCAGTTTCAAAGGAATATCCTTATCCTCAATAAAAGAGATACCTTAATCATGTTCATCTAGAGGTATAAAGCCGAAAAAGTACAAAAGCACAACATTAGATATTGATCTCAGGTATCCCATGAAAAAAATTTATTTAAAAGTAATAAAATACAAGCGAGATATTTATCAAGAACGCTCCCATAGGTTAAATATTATCTTGCGAATGTCTTCGTGTGACTAATTTAGTCTCATAATTCATATAACTGTGACTTTAAATGTCTCAATACTACAACTACCGTAAAATCTTTGAAAAGGAAATCTGTATATAAAGAATCCTGTCTTTAAAGAAAATATTATATATTTTAAAAAGAAAGAATATGAACAATTATACCTGCTAAGACGGAAATCTGTTTAAAGCGGAATATATTTGGGTTCCTTTCGGTTCGGTTTTCAAGGTTTTAATGAATCAATATTTGGAAAAGCTGATTACGTAGTTCAGCATTATGTATTTGATGATTACACACTTAAAAATTTCAAAATCCGGCTATTAGATATTTATAAAAATTCTCGTGGTAAATTTCTTTTTAAGGGGAGGGGGGGGGGCAAAATCCATGTTTGCAACGGGTGCAAAAAAGACCAGTTTCGACCCTGAAACACATAATTTACTGCAACCAATATAAAGAAGTTGACATACATGATTAAATCCGTGGGAAACATTTGAAGAATCGGGGCAGAACTACGTTTTTCACGGTTTTTAAGGAAATTGAAAAAAGTGTCCTATTTTCGAAATGGCGTACTGCGCTTGCGATTGAGTGTATAAGAAAGTTGTAAATATGAGTGCTGTAGAGAATTTTATTATCTTTAATATTGTAATTGAGAAATAATATGTTACGGCAACAAGTCTTGAGACATTTAAGAAAAATCAAAAAAAGTCCCAAAATTTTGTTGTTTTTTGGCCACAGAAAATTTAGCCTTAAGAAATTTTGTTAGAAAACTTGTTTTTTTCCATGCTTGCCTCAGTATAAACAAATTAATAAAATGAAATCTTCTACCCGACCTTTTGAATGGTAACCCCTTTTTTTGGTACATTTCCCCTGGACTATTAACACTAGAACCGCCGGAAATTTTACTGAAGTGTTATAAAAATATCTTACACCAGAATTTTTATTTCAAACTAAAAAATTTTAATTTTTTAAACACGATTTAATCACTAATTTTAATTGTCTGATTAAAATCGTTGACATTCTTATTAAAAGTATTATTATTATTATTATTATTTTACAAATTAAGATCAAATTTGGAGTTTATTTTTATTTTTATAGTACTGGCTGCTTTTCCCGTATGAAGAAATGCTTTTTTTCTATTTGAGGTTTTTTTTTAAACATTTATTAAATTTAATAATATTTGAATATGACTTTATATATATTTTATTATTCATAATATTTTGTCCTTGAATGTTAAACTCTGAGTTAAATACAAAAAAGTAACTTTCAACTATCTTACATATACTTTTATCTTTCAAAGTATCCCAAAAAATCTTTGTGTTTTATTTACATGAATTTATTTAATTTGTATATATGTAGTCGTTTTCTACCACAATTTTCAAAAGGAATATTAACTCTTTATCGCCTTATTTAATTGCAAAGTTTCTGCTATTAAATAAGACAATTTTTCTATATTGAATTAGTGGTAATTTGTCGGTTCACTGACTTTTACCTTAGAACCTACTAAAAGCAAATGTGTAGAATTTTAATGAAATTTAATGAAAATTTCAATGTGTAGAAATCTTATTAAATTAGTAAAGTTTTAGTCTCAAAATGTCCATAATTTACAGAACTTTAGCACATTAAGATTCAAAGAAAGCATATAGTTTAAAGAAGTATTGTACTGATTGGTGAGTTTGGACACTAAATTTTGACGTAATTAATGAAAATTTGCATCAACAAATTTTTTAGAAGGACCATGTTTTTACAAAATGGAATGTATCAGTTAGTTTTTTTTTAATTATTTTAATTCTTTTACCTTTTAAAGTTTTGCATGTAACGGTTTGCACAAAATAAAATTTAAAACTCAGTTTTAGATTTTATTTTGTGCAAACCGTTACATGCAAAACTTTAAGTACATGGATTAAAATCAACACATTATAACTATATATATATATATATATATATATATTATTTCTCGTAAAAATTCACTAGGCTATCTGAAAAGAGTTATATATTGTAGAGATAATATTACCTTAAATTGAGTAGTTATATATATTTAAAAAAGACTGATATATATGTATATGTAATTTAAATATTTTTGATTATAAAAGAAAATTAAGCATTTTTTTGTTAGCCGCAAAATAATTGAAATCTTATTACCTTGAAATTTTCAGAGACTTAGAGCTATTTAATCAGATTTTTCGAAAAATTATATATGAAGGAACAATATAGTATTTTGTTGTATTTTAAAGGATTTTGCATAGAAATATTTCTATTATTACGTAAGTTATGACTAAAAAAATGTGTCCGTCATTTTCCCTGCAAACAATGATTAAAAAGACACTTTTAAAGATATTTTTCTCAAAAAGAAAAAAGCCATTTTTTTTTTTAATTGCGCACAAGATTTATTTTACATTAGTTAATGTTTTTGCAAGCAATCTTTACGAATTTAGATATTATATCTACAACTTAAGATTGGATCTAAATTTGTGCATATTTTAGTAAAATTTCTATTTAAAAAGTATTGTTGAAAGTATTGCATACATTAAGATTATCTGTTTTTGTGCCTAGAACTACAAACGAACTTTGGTTCAGTTTTAATATAATTCTTGCGTTACAGGTATTAGCCAGAACACAGCCAATAGTATTTATTTTGAATTTTTTTATCTTGCTGAAATTCAGAACTGAACGTTGGCACTATGCGACTCCTATATGATCCCTTACATTTCCCCGTCTTAATGATTCTCGGACTAGTACGGACTCGGACGGAAGTACTTAATTACCTATTTGATTAATGACCATTCGGCGAATCCGGAATTCATGGTTCAAACCAGTTGTCTACGAAAACATCAACCGGTGAAAGTGACGCACACCAAATTTCTGTGACGTATGCAGATAAATTGTGCTTTATTATCGGTTTTTTCTATATAATTTTTAAACGGTTTGGAACTTATTTTTCATAGTAGGTGCATTCAGTAGGCGACTCTCATAGGTACATTCTGGTGCAATCACAAACGAAATTTCTGTGACGTATGCAGATAAATTGTGCTTTTTTATCAGTTTTTTCTATATAATTTTTAAACGGTTTGGAACTTATTTTTCATAGTAGGTGCATTCAGTAGGCGACCCTCATAGGTACATTCTGATGCAATCAGAAACGAAATCCGACAAATATTTTTTGAGTTATGCTTGACGAAAAGTTTGTATTAGGCTTTTTTTTTAGTAGGACATGGCGTTAATATCCATCGTAATAGTAATGTGTCCGGACAGTAATATTTCGCTGAGTATTAGCCTTCGCTTCGCTCAGACAATTAAAATATCTGTAGGGTCAGAACACCGCTGGCGTTGCCGACAGAGGTCGTGCTCGGCAGCACCTTTTGCTATGGAGGAAGTAGCGGATAGGGACAGCTTAATGCAACAATGTTAAAATTTCGCCTGCATAATGCTATGGGGGAAAAAATCAAGAAATCCCTAGCCGGTTTCGGCACGTTGGTTTGTTGGTGTTGATGTTCGTTTGTACTTCGTACTTATCCATGTGTTTTATATTTTATTTTTCTCATACTTTTATTACTATTATTTTTATTATTATAATTTAAGATTTTAATACTTAAAGATCATGCATTATAATTATTAATATTCTAATGTTAAAAATATTATGAGATGCTCTCATTATACATTTGGTATAAAATAGGAACTGAAATAATCATAAAATTAAAATATGTTCAGTTCAATGTATTAATTTTAAAAAATGAACTGTGCCCTCTCAATTAGGATTTTTTTATATATATATATATAGAACAAATAAACTTTTTATATTAAGAACAAAAATAAAACAGATAGTAATAGCTTTTAAATCTTTCTAAAGTAATAAAAAAAACTGAAGCCGCATTCACGTACTATATATAATAATAGTAGTTACATGTACATAATTTACTAAGGGAACAAGTATTAAATTATGTATATTTTAATTACAGAAGTATATGTTAGTTAAATCATATTTATTGTTTTATAAAGCTTTGACGGACAGAAGTCAAAATATTTAGCTTAAGATAAGAAATAATAGTTATTATATCCGTTGGAGACTAATTTGCTATAGCCGTAAAGCAGTTAAAACGCCACATACATATCCCTATCAGTTTGTTTATATGGGATGAGTTACGTATTAAATAACATTATTATTGCATAAAAGATGCTTTTAAATTTTAAAAGTAAAAGGTTGTAGATATTTATTTACATATTTATATACTTTTTACTACAATGATGGAAAGATTATGCTCTAAAGATTTCGTTTTTAATATTATTTTCAACTATTTTGGATAGACGACTCCAGTAGTATTGCAAAAGCTTAGTTTTTTCCCTTTGCTTCAACCCAGGTTTAAAGAAATCCCTAGGAGACTCCGTTCCCCCTTCTTCTATAACGCAGGATCTGCTTTAACATTGTTGCATTAAGCCAAAGCGGTTCCTATATAACCGCTTTGCATTAAGCTGCCCCCATCCGCTACTTATGGAGGAGGCTGTTACGAGAAAAAGAGGGCAGAAGGGACAGGACGAGAGCCGAGCGAGGGTCTCTCTCTCTCTTGTAGTTTCATGTTATGGTTGATGCACCAAATATGTACGTGTAACCTTTATTGTTCGTGTGATGTCTATTCATTAAATAAAATGTCAGTGTTTCATTTAACAAAAGAAGAGTGGTTGTGAGATCCTACATACAACACACGGCATCCTTCTACAATATCTATATTAAAAAAACAGGGATCTTGTCCATGTGTCTTCTTCTTGTTTAATGTTGGTTTGACTATAACTAGGAAAGTCTGTCGCCCTTATAATTTTGCAACTTTGAATAAGGATAGACAAAAACGGATCCGAATTCATCTGCAACTGAGATTTGTCATTTTTTGATAATTATATAAATTAGTCATTCCTGGAACAAAATCTCCTTAGCATAAGCCTTTAGTTATGCATGAGATTTTATCAGAGATTTGTTCAATCCAAGCAACAAAATGAAAAATAATTACACATCATTGTGAAAATGAAAGATTTTATTGATAGATTCTTTGTTATATTGGAAATATGCAGCTTTAAGTTAAGCATAATTATGAAAGTAATCTTCACATAATCTAGGAGTTAATTTGTTGGTTATTGGTGCTATATACGGTTATCTTTTGCATATGTGGAATAAACAGACCGGGATATCCATTTTAAGTGAAATCCGACTCACTACACACATCCATGCACGATTGGGATTTGAATCAATCACCTCTTGTGCAGTAGCGGAAATCACTATAGACAAGACATGAGCTTGAATCTGATCGAAATACATTGAACGACGTATCATTTTATCATAGAAAATCAATAGGTGTTTTTACTTTTTAATTCTAAAGTAAAGTTTTAAGTCTATTACGTTTTAAAATTTTGACTCTGAATTAAACTAGAGAAAAAGCTGTAAGAAAGCACATTTTTCTGGAAACTTTACTTTAATAGACAACGAGGAGATCTTTTTTAACCTATTTTGAGCTGGGGGGGGGGTCAAGCCCCTAACCCACATTATACTGCTTGGACATATCAGACACTTCTCCGCACTCTTACATTAAAAAATCCTTTCCACTAAATGAATTCAGTGCAAGAATTGTGCAAGAAATTTACACATTAATATAAATTTTATTAGAAAGAGAAGAATAATCTGTTTCTTGGTGGGGGCCCATGTTTTGATTATGGCCTCGGGTCCTTTTTTCACGATCAGAAATATGGGTCAGTAAAAAACACGTCGTCAAGTGAATTGAATTTTCTGCAAAGCAGCAAACAATATCACCAAGATTTGATTTTTCATTAGACACAGTAGGCACAGGACTAGGGACCAAAAAGTTTAAGGGAAGGGGGTAGATTTTGAATATTTTAAATTTTGCGTATAGTGGATTTCATGTATAATGAAGTTATAAGTAAATTTCATATTTTAAAAGGTACTAATAAAAAATGTTAACATATTTCTGTTTTCAGAGTTTTTCTTTCTTTTTTGTCCTCTCATAATAATGGTTTTAGTTTAAGCTCGCTCGTCAGGGCTAGAAGTAAAAATTGGAGGCCTGGAATAGAGGTGAGATGGGCCCTCTTGCATATCCTTTATATAATGTATGCATATACTTAATACAAAATCGGTCCTCTCGGGGCCGTTTTCAGCTTAGGGCCTGATACAACTGTACCCCCTGTCGCCCACTGTGCATGTCCCTGTCCTGTCACTTGCACAATTATATTTTAATTTTAGGTTGAATAATTACTGAAATCTGTTGTCTGGTACATATACAATGCCCAATCAGACACGAGGGTTGCAGACACATTGAACTAAGCGGTGACCCTTTTTGCCAGAAGGCATAGGCATCACGGTCAGCGATTTGAGAAGAAGACAGGAAGTTCCAGAATATTTGTAACACGATATATTATTTCACAGCTTTTATAGTCCTTTTCAATGGGACGTTTCCTGTACCTTTGTTGGAAACATTCTAAACTACACTTCTGGGAAATGTTTTTCTTCTTGTAAAGGAAAAAATTATGATCAAGTTAAGATTTGGAATTCATAAAATTACTGTACTTGTTCCATCCGAAACCGGGCCCCTGGGTAGTTGCCCCCTGTGCTCCCCTCTCTCACCGGTCCTGGAAGGCTGCCTCTGAACATCCACTGCGACGCTACATGCACTAAGTTATGCAAGTCCAGGCAATAGGGGATTTTACCTTGCAAAATTAATGCTAGTTCTGGATTTCGACTCACTTGATGTTTTTTGGGTCGCTGAATCCGAATTTGTAACTTCCCACCAAAATTTCACCCGGCAACCCCCCCCCCCCCAAAAAAAAAAAAAATTGGTTTTTGAGAACAGCACGCGGGGAATGTTCCGAGGCAGCTGCCCCTCTCCTCGTTTATCCTACGTGATAATGTCATCTATCCTATTTGTTGCAAATTTTATCTACTTTCTGAATTTCTACATACTTTTCCCCTAAAACAATAAAAAATTTAATTTAAAAACAACTGTATTGGAGGTGGGGGTGCGGGGGGGGGATTTTGGTTGGAAGTTTAAAATTCGTATTCAGCGACCCAAAAAACTTAAAGTAAACCTTATAGGGAAAGTTCGGAAGGGAGGCGGGAGGGCGAATGTAAACAATGTGAGTGGTTAAGTGGAATTACGCAACTTAGTCCACACAGCACCGCGGCGCATGTTCCGAGGCAGATCCCCCCCCCCCCTCCCCATTTATCCTACGTCATAATGTCATGTATCTTATTTGTTGCAAATTTTGTCTCCTTTCTGAATTTTTAGATACTTTTCCCCTAAAAAATAAAAAAATTGATATTTTTAATAAAAACCTTTTTGGGGGGCATTTTATCAAAACTTGGGGGTTGCCGGGGGAAATTTTGGTGGGCAGTTACAAATTCGGATTCAGCGACCCAAAAAACATAAAGTAAGCCGATTTCCAGAACTACCATTAATTTTGCCAGGTAAAATCCCCTATCGCCTGGACTATATATAATAATCCTTTGTTGTATTCGTGGTACATTCTAACTAGTATAATAATTTTCCAGAATTCGTTTAGGGATAATCATCAATTAACAGTCAGATAACAGAAGATATATTTTTAATATCGCAAAGAAATTAAAAATACACCGAAAGCAATTTCAAGATCGGAAACCAAAGCGGCCATCTGTGTATGCGATTGAGAAAAATGCACCCAGGGAAAAGAAGTCACGACGCCCTGGGCGAGATTTTTTTTCATCGTTTCTTTGAATAATATCTTATAGATTTTAACTAGATATATTTTGCTGATTTTCTGCCCTTTAGTTTTTAGTACCTTGCCCTTCCCTACTCCTTTAAAGCCGACCCTGAATGCACATATTAATTAAAAGCGTGCTTATCGAAAACAACTGGAGAAAAGAAATAGATAAATATCAGAAGAAAGAAAACTTTTTTGTGGGGATTTTGTTTTTGATTGGAAAACCCTTTCTTTTTCGAGGCATACAAACTTGATGCCACTTTTGGATTAAAATCCTGCAAGCTGTGGAATCCCGTGGTCAGCGTTTTTTCGTTCACAAAAGCTACACCATAATTTAGTTAGTAATCTTAGCTTTATTTAATAGCAGACTTTCCGTGGTTAAATAACTATTAGGAAATTCTAGTATGCATTTTGAATAAAATATTGTTTAATTTAATCACGAAAAAAATCCATCATTAAATAAAGCGATGATTACTATTTAGAAATTATAATAGGTTCTATCTCTTCATTCTCCCTATTCTAAAAAATTGTAATTAAAGGGGGGGGGGGGGGTCTTTCTTCGTTAATATTTAGAAAACTACTGCATACAAAAATATGTAAATTGGCAATGTTTGATAAACACACTGAAGCAGACAGTTTTTAAATAGAAGAATTATTTTAAGAGATATTTAATGGTCAAAATCGTTCCATTAAAAAGGTTTTACAGGAGCAAAATCTATGAATTGGAATTTAGACTTTTTTTAAAGGATATACACTACAAGTTCGCGGTGTGCAGCCTACATTTTTTTAATTTGACTAATTTTATTTAGTTTTTTTTTTTTTTTTTCAATTTAAAATTTCAACCTTCCGCGAAATATTTTTTTCATATTTTCGAAAAGGTTATTCAAAATTGTCATCAATTGTAAAAACAGCAAACAATAATAATAATAATAATAATAATAATAATAATAATAATCTGTACTTTAAATTAAAAATTTATATACACTTGATTATTATAAACCGAAAAAAAAAATTCAAATTAGATTTAAAGGATTATACGTTAAAAGCAGGAAAATATTGAAAATTACGTTATAAAAAATTGTATTTACACCTGAATATTGAAAAAGAAAAGTAATGAATTCATTAATATGTGTTAAAAGAAGTAAATGGTGAGGGTATTAGGCCGTATTTAAAATAGTTAAATAATAACATTGCCAAACAATTTAAATTTAAATGTATATTTACACGAGACATTTATTTCATATTTCGAGATGATCCTTTAACTATTGTTACCAATTCTAAGACAGCAAAAATAATATTTCCTTTCTAACAATAAAAATATTTTCACATAACAGGAAGAAAATTTTGTTGAAGATTACGTCCCATTTAAAACAATTTTCTTGTAGCGTTGTTTAAAAAATACCGGGAGGCAAAGACTCTGTTGACTTAGTTCATTTTATATTAGCTGATTTTCAAATGTTTAACTAATCTTATTTAATGAAACACGAAAACAACCAGTTGCCAAATTAGTAGGAGCTGATTCGGACTTAAAAACACTCAGCTAAAGGAAATGAATAGAAACATATAATCACAGGGAAATCGACACTGATGTTTTAATTATGATTCAATCTTCCGTAACATTTTTATAGTTTATCAAATTAGCGAGTTTTTAGAATCTGAACTGGGGTTGGCAAGCGTAACTAGATTCTCGTAGTCTATTCTAATAAAAGAAAATTTCGCTCTGTCTGTATGTGTGTCTGTGTAAAAAAAAAAAAAGTACACAAGACAGAAAAAGAAATTTAATAGAAAAAAAAATGTCTTGCATAATTTTATTGGCAATGTTTGATAAACACACTGAAGCAGACAGTTTTTAAATAGAAGAATTATTTTAAGAGATATTTAATGGTCAAAATCGTTCCATTAAAAAGGTTTTACAGGAGCAAAATCTATGAATTGGAATTTAGACTTTTTTTAAAGGATATACACTACAAGTTCGCGGTGTGCAGCCTACATTTTTTTAATTTGACTAATTTTATTTAGTTTTTTTTTTTTTTTTTTTTTTTTTTTTTTTTTCAATTTAAAATTTCAACCTTCCGCGAAATATTTTTTTCATATTTTCGAAAAGGTTATTCAAAATTGTCATCAATTGCAAAAACAGCAAACAATAATAATAATAATAATAATAATAATCTGTACTTTAAATTAAAAATTTATATACACTTGATTATTATAAACCGAAAAAAAAAATTCAAATTAGATTTAAAGGATTATACGTTAAAAGCAGGAAAATATTGAAAATTACGTTATAAAAAATTGTATTTACACCTGAATATTGAAAAAGAAAAGTAATGAATTCATTAATATGTGTTAAAAGAAGTAAATGGTGAGGGTATTAGGCCGTATTTAAAATAGTTAAATAATAACATTGCCAAACAATTTAAATTTAAATGTATATTTACACGAGACATTTATTTCATATTTCGAGATGATCCTTTAACTATTGTTACCAATTCTAAGACAGCAAAAATAATATTTCCTTTCTAACAATAAAAATATTTTCACATAACAGGAAGAAAATTTTGTTGAAGATTACGTCCCATTTAAAACAATTTGCTTGTAGCGTTGTTTAAAAAAAACCGGGAGGCAAAGACTCTGTTGACTTAGTTCATTTTATATTAGCTGATTTTCAAATGTTTAACTAATCTTATTTAATGAAACACGAAAACAACCAGTTGCCAAATTAGTAGGAGCTGATTCGGACTTAAAAACACTCAGCTAAAGGAAATGAATAGAAACATAATCACAGGGAAATCGACACTGATGTTTTAATTATGATTCAATCTTCCGTAACATTTTTATAGTTTATCAAATTAGCGAGTTTTTTAGAATCTGAACTGGGGTTGGCGAGCGTAACTAGATTCTCGTAGTCTATTCTAATAAAAGAAAATTTCGCTCTGTCTGTATGTGTGTCTGTGTAAAAAAAAAAAAGTACACAAGACAGAAAAAGAAATTTAATAGAAAAAAAAAAGTCTTGCATAATTTTATGAACCTACCATAGTGATGTCAAAATTTCTTTAATTTAGTATTGTAACAAGACTTAAAATACTTAGGTGTAATTGAAATAATGTAACTATAATAATTAATTTCTGTCAAGTAATATTTATTTCTAGAATACTTGAGGGGTTTTTGGTGTTAAATATTTTTAGAGTAATTTTCTCATCAAATTGTGACTTACCATTAAGAACATTGCAGTACATATTTTTATTTAAGGGTGTTGGACAGTGAGTTTTCAAATTCCCTTCGTTAGTGTAGCCCTTTATGCGTGGAATGCATTCTTCTTTTTAAAATATCTCCTCAGAAAATTATCTTTTTAATTTCCTTTTTCCGAGCATTCTTCTTGAAGATTTTTTTTTTTTTTTGTCTACAAAATATTTTTAATACAGTAGAACCCCGCTAATCCGAACTACCGTATTTTATGGAAGAAACGCCGCGGCGTTTACGATTTTTTTTAAATATCAACTGAGTTTCCTTAATTTAAAAATTCATAAAAATATTTAAAATCGGATTTAAATATTTTAAATAAAACTTCAGATATCTTAAGATATTAAAAACGAGGCATCCTACACTGCTCAGAAAACTTTGATTAAAGTTTGGTCAATGTGAGGCTGTCGACAAAAGTAGCGTTCCGACGGATGCGGCGTTTACAACGGGTGCGGCGATTACGATATTTTTAAGTTTATTCAGGCCAATTTGAGGAGTGCGGCGTTTAGGACGGGTGCGGCGTTTCTTCCATAAAATACGGTAATTGGGACCGATGCCTATTCCGATTACCCGAAATTCCGATAAAAATAGTGAAGTAAAAGATGCGTGATAAATGAAATGTAAGTTATAAGTACTCAGTAGTACAGTAAACACCCTCTCATCCGGCTTCCTAAGGACCGGCATGCTGGATAATTCGGCACGACTTTCGGAAAAAGTAGTATTACATACTTGTTTAATCACTCCTGATGTTTATAATAATCCAATCAGGGGCGCCATTTGATGGAGGGTTGGGGGGGCCGTGCCCCCACCCCCTAAAGAATTTGATATTTTAGAAATTTTATTTGTCATCACAGGTCAGACAAAAAAAAAAATGTCAGAAATTGCTAAAAAGTTAAAATAACTTGTCAGATTTTATTTCAATAAAAAACGCATGCAATAAATAAGTACAGTAAACCCTCGATTTAACGGACTAATTGGGACTAAGATGTGTCCGTTAAATCGAAAGTCCGTTAAATCGCAAAATACTATTTATAATATTATTTTGTTATAATTATAGTACATATATATATTATTGTATACTGCCTCCTCCAGGTTTTTATTTTGAGCCACTTTTACATGTTTCCTGTCCGCCACAGAGAAACCGCTTTTTGAATCACCCACGCTGTATTTAAGGGAAAAATGGACTAGTTTTTTCTTATTCTTGCGAATGTCCGAAACGGTTTGTTTTTTTAACTCCGTATAGTTCGCAAACACGTGCGACCGACACACCACTCTCCAACTTCTCTATCAACTCAAGTTTCTGTTTTATAGATAAATTAACGCGTTTCCGTTTAATATTACAAGCCATTTCAAAAGAGCACTAGTAGCAAAATACATTTGTGAACTAAAGCAGAAATGGGTCGTGGGTACGCTAGCGCATGCATAGAACGAAAAGCATATCACATGGCTGCATAGGTCGCCAGCATCATTGCGCATGCTTAGAACGAAAACCACGCTGCAGTGAGAATCAAAGCGCGCGCTTTCGGCGTTTCGTGTTCTTTCCCTTTTTTTAAGGTTTCGTTCATCTGATCACGAGACATTGTGTTGCCACAGATATAATAAATATATATATTTTTTTTTATTTTACCGAGAAATCACTTTTTAAAAATAGTAAAAAGAAATGCTTTGTCGTTGTTCATTGCTTGATTTTTTACATATAAAAGCTTAAAAGAGGGTTGCGTGTTGATTCTCAAGTAGGGAAGGGGGAGGGGGCAGTAATCTTTTTTTTTTTTTTTTTTTTTTTCCGAAGCGTGTTTCATCGTTTTGAAGCTGTTTTATCATGGAGGCTTCCAGTGAATAATAGTGATATATAAATATTTGACATTTGTCAAATATAAAAATTTGAAGTACGGGCGTTGAATTTCAGGTTAGGGAGAGGGGAAAATTTTTAAATTAACGATTTTGATTTGTTAATTTAAGGATAAAGTGTTTTAAAAGGGATATTAAACGAAACCCTCTGTGCGATCTGCGATTACACTTACCCACTTGTTTTACTTTAATTTTTGTTTAATTTTTAATTTTTAAATTTTTTTTTTTTAATTAGTCCGTTGAATCCGAAGTCCGTTGAACCGAGGTCCGTTAAATCGAGGGTTTACTGTACTTTAGGCACAGAAACTAGTAATTATCAAAAATATTTTCTGAACACTTTGCTATTCCAACATTCTCAAGGTGAGACACCTATTAATGAGTATTTTGGCTAATTTTAAAAAGACATATAAGAAAAAATTCTATTAGTTGCTTCTCAGCCATGTGCAAAAAAAAAAAAAAAAAAAAATCAAATGAAAACTCGTCCCCCTCAGGGATAGAATTTTCGAGTCGAATTCTCCTTTTTAGACCGAAATTTAAAGGGGATTTTTTTTTCTTTTAAGAAGGGTGTTAATTCAAGTTCTTAATTCTTAGAATTTTTTATTTTGCATTATTAGCATCACATTATATTTACTGCAATCATTACAACGGTATCAAATCATTTGCTTTATTAAATTATATTATATGCAATATGTTATTTATAATCTCCAAACCCTGATACTAAAATTCTGCGCGGATAGGGTTGCGTTGTACCCACCCGAACCCGACAAATGCCGTGAACCCGAAACTCAACACTATCAAATCATTTGCTTTATTAAATTATGTTATATGCAGTATGTTCTTTATAATCTCCTAAGTCTGATACTAAAGTTCTGCACGGATCGGGTTGTACCCTACCCGAACTCGACAAATGTCGTGACCCGAAACTCAATTCTGGTTTCGGGTTTCAACCCAAACCCTAAATATTCACATCTGAATCGATTGCTTGACGAAATTCTTGAATTTTTTGCGCGATTCTTTGACTAAATTCGTGATTCTTTTCTAAAACATTGACTAAATTTTCGTTTTTTCCCACTATAGATGTTTGAAATTCGCAATTTTTTTGAGCGACCGATGGACAAATTTGATTTTTTTCTACGAGCGAATATTGAAACGTGAGATTTTTATCCCGCAACCAATTAACAATAATAACCGCTGCTTGTTCCCACTATCTTTTCAATATTTTTCCACTGTCCTTTCAGAAAATTATTTCTTTTCCGCGACTAATTAGCCAAATCAACTATTTTTTCCAAGTCCAATTGGCAAAATTAGCGATTTTTTTTCCGCGGTTCATTGAGGAATTGATTTTGCATAGTTCCACAAAGAAAGAAAAATACCGCCGTCTTCCACAAAAATTAAAAAATATTCCTGGAAAAATTATATACTTATGAAAGACGTTAAGAGGGCAAAACTCCCCAAGCTATTTCCAAACCCTTCCCCTAAAAAAATATTTGCTTTCCTCCTTCCAATAACCTCTTGAAATGGCTTCACACCCCTGCAGTAAAACCTATAAAGAAGAAGTCGAAAGGTCATGAAAATTGCTCCATTTTAGACAGGTCTTTTTTTTAGCAAGTATAATTATAATGGTGTTTTTTTTTTTTTTTTTTTTTTTTTTTCATAGAAACTTGATTTTTTTTTCCGTTTACGAAAGAATTCTTTTTTTGACAGAGTTAATGTTCACAAGTTTCAAAGTAAATGTAGTATACCTACGTGCTTCAGAAGTTTAATATAGAAAGGACGTTTTAACAGCCTTAGAGGATCTACTTTGTAACAATGAAAACTATATACTATAACGGAATCCTGTCTTAAACGGAAAATGTTCTTAGTCAGTAGCTTGAAGTTATACTTGCTAAGATGAAAACCCGCTTAAAACAGCATTTTTCATTGGTTCTCGTTCGTAGGCGAGAGGGTACCCCCCCCCCCCCCCCCCAAGAAAGTTCTGAAATGGCGCCCCTGAATCCAATTTATCATTAGAATGAGGAATTACAAAACAACCCGTTGCAAACGGTTCAAAATCGGGAATTAATAAATAGCTCAGTCACCACGTCGACGAGGGGGGAAGAAAAAACATTTCTGTAAATAATTTGCGAAATCAAACTGTTGAAAGGGGAAATAAATTTTTATCATCTGAATTAAATGCACACTTTACTTTTTGCATTTTAGAAAAGAATTATATATAGTGACTGGCAAACAAACTGATTACAAACAACCTTGAATTATTGCATTATAGCTTCTTCAATCAGTACAAAATAATGCATGCTAAAAAAGCACTTTTTTGTTTTTAGTACAATATTTCAATCTTATCAGTTAATCTGTTCAAGTGTAACTTTCGAAAATAAAATCGGTTCGGATTAACCGTAATTTCGGATTAGCGGGGTTCCATTGTATATACTTATATACTGAATTTTAGTTGAAGTGTTGAAATCTCACTTTTCAGATTTGAACACGGAAAATATTAAATCAAGCATATATTTGAGAAGTATTTTGCAACCTAAAAAAAATAAAAGAGACATTCTTTAAGAAGAATATGCTGGAAAAAGAAGTTAAAATCTTCATTTTTTGAAGAGACCTTTTAAAAATAAGACTGCATCCCACCAATTGTAGATTTAACATTAGCGGGGTAAATTTGAGATCTAACTAACTAAGATTCTTAAGTGCCATCATGTCTTTTTTAGTTTGTGACTAATGAAATTACAAATAGCTCACTTCAAAGAAGCTGGTTAGATAGTTTTATAAAATTAAGACGAGTTCAGGACATGAATACTTTTAACAATGTTGGTAGTGTGTCAACTATTTAAATCAGTGAATCGTGAATTTTTTAAATCATTACATTGATTTCAAATCATAAAATTACTAAATGTAAATGGCATAAAAGAAAGTGTTAAAATCTAAGATAAATATATTTTTGAAAGTTTCTAAAGGTGTATTAAATTGCTTTATGAATAAACAACGAAAATAAAAAGCTTTACACAATTGGTTCTAAGCATAATTCTTTAGTGTTGTTAACAATTAAGTACAGTAAGTTTGTAAAAAGCAATTTTCATAAACATTATCAATTCAAATCATTATCAAATTTATCTGGCATAAAAAGCATTTCATTTAAAAATGACATTTAAGTCTGATATAATTTGTGATACTATAATTTCCTTTAAATAATCAAATTATTCATTCTTTTTTATAAAATAAGCATAAATATCCACATTTTCTGCAAATAAAAGAACAAATAGCCAGTACCTTATTTTTGCATTCTACTTTTGAAATAATAAATTTATAGTAAATTGAAGCTAAAGAAGAATGGAAGAATGACGTTTGGATAACAGTAACAGCTGTTATTGCAAAAGAATGTAAGAGAAAAAACTAATTTGTATAAAAGTTTTAAGCGCAACAAGAGCTCCTTCGACAGAGTTGAATATGAATCACGGAAAAAAGCGCACCGGAAAAAAGCGCCCCGGAAAAAAGCGCTCCGGAAAAAAGCGCACCCGGAAAAAAGCGCCCCGGAAAAAAGCGCACCTTTTTACAAATCATACATTGAATAAGTCTGATAATAATACACAGGGTTAACCTCAGAATATAAACACCAGATTGAGATGATTTTTTGAAATCTGGCGTCTTGCTCCCTCGGTACGGAGAGGCTGTGGGGGGGTGGGGGGGGGGTCTTTAAAAGGTATCTCAAAACCTGCATTGCCTCGATGATGATAAAATTTTGTAAGGTATGCAGAATCAGAATATAAACATCAGGTACTTATATGTACAGTGAAACCTCCCTGTGTGACCACCTCCATTAAGCGACCAACTCCCTGAACGGCCATTTTTTCATGGAACGAAATTTATTCCCATAGGCTCAATACTAATTTTACCTCCATTCAGAGACCATCCCAGTTGAACTCCCTCCATAAGCGACCAATTTTTTTTAAAGAAAATGAAACAGATTTTGTAAGGTATGCAGAATCAGAATATAAACATCAGGTACTAATATATATACAGTGAAACCTCCCTGTGTGACCACCTCCATTAAGCGATCACCTCCCTGAACGACCATTTTTTTCATGGAACGAAATTTATTCCCATAAGCTCATTACTAATTTTACCTCCATTCAGAGACCATCCCAGTTGAACTCCCTCCTTGAGCGACCAATTTTTTTTTAAAAAATGAAAGAAATTCCTTTTTTTCAAGGTCGCTTGAAGAAGGTTTTATTAAGAAAATAATTCCGGAGAGCGCATTATTACAACCGAGCTGTTTAGCTGTAAGAAACCCAGTATAAGCCAAAAAATCTAATAAATTACGGAATTAAATAAAATTAAACTGAATAAAAAAGTCTTACATCTATTTTATAGTATCAGATTTTTCGTAGTTTATTTACCTTGAAATTTACGATTTGCGAAAAATCTTGACATAATGGTTAAAAGTGAAGATAATTTTTTGATTCAACGTTAAAAAATCCATAAAATAGCAGCATTAAATTGAAATATCATATTTAAAGCGAATGCATTTTATGCCCGATAAGAATTTGCTTTTTACAAACTGGTTGTACTTATTTTTTAACAAACATAATCTTTTAAGCTTATGTAAATACGTATTTAAAGCATTTTTCGTTTATTCATCAGACAAAATACCCATAGAAACTTTACAAATTATTTTCATCTTAGATTTCAATGCTTTTTTACACTGTTTTAAAAATTTAGAATTAATTTAAGAAATTTAGCATTTAGATCAATCAATTACCTATTGAGTTATAAGGGATTTCGATCACGTGACAAACCCGTTTTTCGCCCGCTCTTGAGACTCTTCCTTCCTCGGAAATTCGGTTCCAAACGCCCACTTTGACATTATTTTCTGAAAGATCTATTGCATTTGCAAAAATATGGAAAAAACAGCTCCATTACATAGTTTCTGAACAACAACACTAGCCAGTTTCATGCATTTTCGAACAAAAATAAATTAAAATTTATGTCAGAAAGTTGCCCCTTTGGATTTGAGAACACCCTTAAAAGAACAAACCGTTGTGACAATTTGATCACTGGGGGTCTTATATTAAGTTTTTTATCAAATTTAGTGTGTGTGTGTGTGTGTGTGGAGGGGGGCGGGGCGGAAGTTATATAAAATGTTAATGGACTCTTGTAAAGTTTTATGACGAAGGTAATCGTAGATTTTTGTAATCCCCCTCCCTCCCGCCAAGTAGAAAGGAAAGGGCTAAATTAAAGGAAACTCATCCAATTAGATGTTTATATACTTAGAAAACATCCTGATTTTATCCTGATCCAAAATTTTATCGTCTAAAACCGTAATAGATTCGGATTTTGTAGATCCCCCCCCCCTACACACCCACAGCCGTACTCCAGAAGGATAAGGGAGACTAAATATATATATATATATATGTATACAGTAAAACCTCTCAAAAAGCGACCACGTTCCGTTCCAATAAAAATGGGTCGCTCCGAGAGTTGGCCTCTTAATGGAGGTCCTGTTTAAATCTAGATTTTAATTGTTGGAAAAAGGTAACAATTAACGTTACTAAAATTTAATTTTCACATTAGGAAAAAATATAAAACTTTAAGTATCAAAACAAAAGTTAATTACATAAGTTAATTACTGTAGAGTTTAAAAAATGAATACATTGACCTTTGCTTTGATTTTACGGTTTTATATTTTATAACTTTTATTTCTTTTCGAAGTTCAGTAAATAAATGCAATGTTTTTGGACGGAAACAAATAATGACTATATCATTAATTTATCTATTTTTTTTTAGAGTTTCCTGACAGAATAGGGCAAGGGAGTTTATCGACTGTCATTCCTAATTTGTCATCAGAGTTAAATTCATTGCCTAAAAAGGCACAAAGGGGTTTAAACATTTAAAGGTTACCGGAATTAAAAATAATCTAAACTTAGTTTAGAAGTTTGATGAATAATGCGCTCTCCGGAATTATTTTCTTAATAAAACCTTCTTCAAGCGACCTGGAAAAAACGGAATTTGTTTCATTTGCTTTTTAAAAAAATTGGTCGCTCATGGAGGGAGTTCAACTGGGATGGTCTCTAAATGGAGGTAAAATCAGTATTGAGCCTATGGGAATAAATTCCGTTCCATGAAAAACTGGTCGTTCAGGGAGGTGGTCGCTTAATGGAAGTGGTCACACAGGGAGGTTTCGCTGTATATGTAAGTAACTGATGTTTATATTCTGATTCTGCGTACCTTACAAAACTTTATCATCGATGCAATGCAGGTTTTGAGATACCTTTTAAAGCCCCCCACCGCCTGATGAATAATGCCCTCTCCGGAATTATTTTCTTAATAAAACCTTCTTCAAGCGACCTGGAAAAAACGGAATTTGTTTCATTTGCTTTTTAAAAAAATTGGTCGCTCATGGAGGGAGTTCAACTGGGATGGTCTCTAAATGGAGGTAAAATCAGTATTGAGCCTATGGGAATAAATTTCGTTCCATGAAAAAAATGGTCGTTCAAGGAGGTGATCGCTTAATGGAGGTGGTCACACAGGGAGGTTTCACTGTATATATATTAGTACCTGATGTTTATATTCTGATACTGCATACCTTACAAAATCTGTTTCATTTTCTTTAAAAAAAATTGGTCGCTTATGGAGGGAGTTCAACTGGGATGGTCTCTGAATGGAGGTAAAATTAGTATTGAGCCTATGGGAATAAATTTCGTTCCATGAAAAAATGGCCGTTCAGGGAGTTGGTCGCTTAATGGAGGTGGTCACACAGGGAGGTTTCACTGTATATATAAGTACCTGATGTTTATATTCTGATTCTGCATACCTTACAAAATTTTATCATCATCGAGGCAATGCAGGTTTTGAGATACCTTTTAAAGACCCCCCCCCCCCCCCCCCCACAGCCTCTCCGTACCGAGGGAGCAAGACGCCAGATTTCAAAAAATCATCTCAATCGGGTGTTTATATTCTGAGGTTAACCCTGTGCATTATTATCAGACTTATTTAATATGTGATTTGTAAAAAGGTGCGCTTTTTTCCGGGGCGCTTTTTTCCAGGGCGTTTTTTTCCGGTGCGCTTTTTTCCGTGCGCTTTTTTCCGGTGCGCTTTTTTCCGCCTACCGTTGAATATATATATATTTTTTCGTTTTTACTTTTGAAGTCATATATATCAAATAAAGTTATTTGTTAGGGATTCAAAAGAAGCAAAATATTTTTTTTTCTTTTCCAAATTTGAAACATTGAATGCTAATAATCCCTTGTCAGTTGCAATAGTGTTGCTATTTAATATTTGAGAATTTCCGACATAATTGGTTATAAATGGATGCAACTTATTTTTATTTATCTTAGCACACACATATATGTGTGCAAGTTTAGATTTTAGGAGATTACCGATAAGTTTTCTTTGTAGAAAAGCAAATGATGTTTGTTTGTTTTGTTATTGGTGCTACTAACTAATGAAATTATTTATTACTTTTATTAATTCTGTTATTGCCTACTGTTCCATCTAGGCCATTATTTAAGGACGCAGCACCCTACTCTTTTTAGGTACGTTCGTAATTATATAAATGAAAGGATAAAGATTAAACCTTTTTTAAAACTTAAACCTTTAAAAGTTCAAAATTTAAAACTCCCTAATTTTATCTAACTTTTGAAATACCGTAGTCTAAATCTGATTTGCCCCTGTTAACTTGGTTTTCCAACCCAACATTTATTACTTTCATGCTTCAAAATTGATCTGTCTTTAAGAATAAAAATGCTGAGGTAAACGCAATTCTCCGTTTTTGTGGTGAGGCTAAAGATCCCGCATGCCGAACACATAAAACGTCATAATGCCTGGATAATTGTTAGCCTATTAAATTAGATCACCTCCTATTTCTGTAGTACCGCACTCTAGCGGAAATATTCCATATTTAAGACGGTACAACGAAAAACCCGTGGCTTTTTACGACAATGAAGTGCTAAATTAACTGCCGTCCCTCGGCAGCGCGTTTGGGACTCGGCCCGCGACAACTCTCAAATCATCTGGACCTGGGTTTTGAAGGATCACCTGTAATTGGAAGACACAATAAAAACCAGGTCCAAACAAATTCTATTTCCTTTGCTTGGACTAATATTTACTTACCATGAACTGGCCACTACTATCTGAAAACAATACCGTTCGACGAACCAGCCATGGTTCGCAAGCGCCCCTGCACAGTACCGGCCGTCCGGAACGGGCCGCTATGCTCAACAGCGCCCCGTAGTCACCCCCGATGACGGTCCCCGCTTATAGTACATAAATACGTAGCATCTATAGTCGTCGTCTGGTCCGCCCGCATATAACAACGCAAAAACTACACAACCGAATGATTTGAAATTTAATACATAAAATCGTTGCAGGATTTCTATTTTTATGAAAATCGGATGTATATTTCAATTACAGGGACAGTCAAAAATATTTCGTTACATTACGGCGAATGGGAAAAAATAGTTTCAAGTGCATTTTAATGATGTTACATCCTATCGAACATAATGAAATTGGTATGTCTCTCTATTCTAAAAAAAAGTAACTACCGCTGTCACCGCCGCCGCCGGTTTTGAATTTTTTGTGACCGGAGGCCTTTCTTCGTTAATATTAACAAAAATAATGCATAGAAAAATATGAAAATCGGTGGTTTTATACAGAAATGTTTGATAAACACGCTGATGCAGACAGTTTTCAAATCGAAGAATTATTTTAAGAGTTATTTAATGCTAAAGTTGGACAAAATCGTTCCACTAAAAAAGTTTTATAGCAGCAAAAACTATACATGGCAGTGTAATCATTTTTAGATCATTTTATGCGTTAGAATTTGCCGGAGTGCAGATTGCATTAATTTTTTTATTTTGACTCATTTTTTCAGGTTTTATTTCTATTTTAAATTCAAATTTTCAGCATTTCTAGAGATATTTTTTAAAGATTTCAGAAAATTGTACTAATTTAAACTGTTGCCAGCTGTATAAAAAGCGCAAGCAATGTTTGCTTCAAATAAAAAATTTATTTACACGTGACTATTATAAACAGGAAAAAAACTTTCAAATTAGAATTAAATAATTACGTATAAAAAGCAGGAACTTATTAAAAATTACGTCATAAAAAGTATACACATGAATTTTAAAAGAGAAAGGATATTGTAAAATAATAAATTCATTAGCATGCGTTAGAAGTCTTAGGAGAAATTAAGTCATATTTACGTCACATTATAGTTATTACATAAAATGAACACAAAATAATATTGCAAAAAAGTTTAAATTTAGAAATTGCGCTAGACATTTATTTGATATTTTGAGAATTAATTTAAAATGTCTCATTTAAAAGAACTTTCTTTTCGCTTTGTTAAAAAATACCAGGAGACAAAGACTCTCTTTACTTAATTCCTTTTATATTAGCTTATTTTGAAATGTTGTTACACGTGTATACGTCATCAAGTTATTTTTATTTCGACGTTTTATTTGTGTTTTTATTAATGCTGTACGAATTTATTTGTTCTTTCGTTATTTAAAATAAAAATTATATCAATTTATATAATTTGGCGAGTGGTTTGGCGATTTATATAATTTGGCGAAATGGGTCGACGGGATAATCAAGTAGTACCGCAGCGGATTTGGCGTTAAAATTCCCCAATCAAAGAGAAAGGAATAGAAATTCGTTTATAGGGAGATCGCCACTGTTTTTTAAATTATAATTCAATCATTCGAAATCTTTTTAAAGCCGATCAAATTAGCGTGCATTTAGAGTCTGCGGTGTCTGGACGGGGGTTGGCGAGCGTAGCTCGTAGGGGGCCGAGCCCCCTAGTATTAATAAAGTGCACTAAAATATATATTCTGTAGAATATGCAGTGCAAAGAATAGTTATTATTAATTTACAGGACCGCAGAAAAGGATCCCGTTACATAATGGTATAGGGAAACATTGTTTGGGACGTATTTTAATTATATTAAACTATTCCACATATTATGAAATTGACATATGTTGTTGAGGTTTACTACAAGTTCCTTCCTGTATAATACAAAGTGCATAGTATTTAAAGGGCCACACAAATGATTTCGGGTACTATGCAGTATCATAAGTACTGTATATTAACGATGATTGTTGGAAGTGCATTTTTTAGTTTTTATATGCTTTTTTTTTAAGTTCAACTAAATATTTGCATATTTACGTTGTGTATATAAATGCTATTGATCCTATACAGGGGTACACAAAAGAATTCGTAAGGGTTACCGAGTATGAACGAAAATAATTTAAAGCTGGTTTTTAAATGAGTTATGCATTTTTACGCTGAGCTACATTTAGTAAACTAAGATATATTTGTAGAATATAGATACAATGATACACAGAGCACGCAGAGAATTGGATACATGACCGTCTATGCATTACACCATCTGGAAGTGTGATTTCAGTAGTTTTAAGCGTGTTTTAGTCTTAATTAAATTTTAGCTAAAGAATGACGTATGCATAAAGATAGTAGGCAAAATACAGGGCTTTTCAAAAGTATTCATTTATGTATTGCTATAAAATGCTATTGGTTTAAATCGCTGAAAGTGAAATTTTAAACTATTATGCATTTTTTAACACTTTCCAACATAGTTGAAAAGTGTTTGTGAATTTGGTTTATCTGCCCATCTAGCCGTCTGTCTGTCCGAACTCGAACTTGCGTTAATATAGATAGATTGCTCTGTAATGGATATATGTTATTGAGATTTACTATGCCATGTTCGGAATTGAAAAGAAAGTATGTACGTTCATAGTTATTTACAGAGACACTCAAAATCATTCCGGTACATTTTGGTCTATAGGGAAATTTCGTAATTATACAAATGCGTAGCACCTTATAGTTGTCATGTGGTCCGTCCGGTCTGGCCGCATATAACACCGCAAAAACTGGGTTTGAAATTTAATACATATAATCTTTGTAGGATTTTGTCCAGTCATATGCAAATCGAATCGAAATTTAGAAAGATATTAATAAAAGTTTTCTTCATTCTATTAAATCCTATCATACATGAATAATTCAGTAATATCCCATGACAGATAATGATTCTAGGTTGCCACGGTGATGACGTCCTATTTAAGATGAAGTCCTATTATTTCCGTATTATTGAATTTAATGTGTATAATCGTAATAAATTTCGTATTCATGCATTTTTGCATAAAGTGGAACAGCTATTGCACTAAGATCTGACTATTTATAAAAGTTCGTTACAGTACGAACGCACCTCATTGCCACATTTGAAGTACAATTTCCGACTTCTTAAAACTGGCAAAATGCACCCTGCTTTTTTAAAAAAAATAGTGGAGTTCACCTGTAGTTGTACTCAGAGATTTCTTATTTAAAAAAGGAAAAAAAAAAAAAAAAAAAAAAAAAAAAAACAATCCGCGTCCCCATCAAGACCTTGCAAAAAAAAAAAAAAAAAAAAAAAACCTGCAATTTTTTTTTCTTATTCTTCTTTTTACATTTTATAGACACATAGGAAAATGTCTTCATTCAGTAAAAATCCATTACATAGCAGAAAGCAAGAAATAATACATTTTTTGAAGTTGCATGTTTGCAGTGCAGTAGTTGGGTGGGAACGCATGGGAACGCCATTCCCAGAAATATTTAATTTGTTACCGTAAAAATAAATAAATAAATATCGCGAACGAGCACTCTTTTTTTTTTTTTCTCTTTTAGCCAAACGGTAATTTATGCTAGTTTTAAGAAGATCCGTTTCACTTATATTCATAAGCCCCTTTATCCGAGTTATGTTCTTCTGATTGGCTGATGGCTTCAATTATTGTGAAACAGCCATTATAAATGAAGTTTTAGGTGAAGATGAAAGAGCAGCCGTAAAAAGTTAGAACTCTGATTTTCCGGACAGAATAGAGAAAAAAAAATTAACCTTTTTTTTTTTTTTTTTTTTTTGAAAAAAAAAAAACTGCGGCCATTTTGTTTTCCATAAGCTCGATTGGAAAAAACTATTTAATACTTTGAGCAGAAAGAAGAGGCTACACCTACAATTTTCATGACACTAATAGAATCACATAGCTGCTAAGTTGTACGGTTTTGTTACCTCTAAAATTGAATACAAATTTTTGCCATATTTAATCGTTGGCAATTGTTAGATTTCGGAGATTGAATTAGGTAAAATTTACTAGTTAGTTTTAATGGTAAGACAAAATCTTAGAAATTGGTAGCTATGCAGTAGCATAATACTGCAGCAAAATTGACATTCAACAAATAAAAAACTATCAAGGGCTTTTTCAAATAAACAATTTCATTCGCCGTTTTTCTTAAAATTAACAGAAATGTACATCAAAGAAATATTACTAGTACAATAAAAATTAATGAATAAAGTGAAAATTTATATTTCATCTCCTTAATTGGTGGCGATTTGTGTAAATCCGGTTTATCCGAGTTTTTTGCTTATCCGAGGTGAGCTTGGTCCCTATTAACTCGGATAATCGGGAGCCTACTATAATAATTATAACTGTTAATTGAAAAAAGTTGGCTTTTGGCTAAATGTTTTAAATTCAATTTTGGCTTAGCAAAATCCGGTAGCATCAACATCTACTCTATGAAAAGGCGAGGTCCCAGAAATATTTTTCTAACTATAACACTGCATGTTTGTAACAAAGCTTAAGAACCCATCGCTTTTTCCAAGTAATTTCTCTTTAAATTCGAACCCCTTTTCTTTTCTTTTTTTATAGCAGCCGAAAAGTTTCTCTGTAAGCTCAACATTGTACCTACCAACGTTTACGTCCATGATGCTATCTACATAGGGGTGTAATTTGATCCCATTGTGAAAGCATCTCGTCCGCTCCAGGACTGAATTTGGCCATGGGCTCTACCCCGCGACGGAAGTTTTAATTTATAACTTTCCATCTATCACGGGTCAGACTTTTTCCCCCGCAGCTGGGGTCCAAAACTTTCACTGTTTCAACCACGGAGCTATAGAAGGAAAACTTCTCTTATGGCCTCTTCCAAGCAAACTTAACCGTAACGCTAAAATGGCCGCATCGCGGCGCTGCCCACAGTACCTGCATTACTTTAACACTGTTTTCAATAGGAATGCGTTATTATTTCCTTTATAAATTAATATTTTTACATTATAATTTGATATGCCGCGGAAATGTTTCGTGTATGCATGTGGCACGGGCTATAGGAAAGCCAAAAAACAGACTAAAGGGCTGGGAAATAAACGCATTAAATAAATAACTTTCTTATGGAAGACGTCTTGTATTTGACAATGAATTTTCTATCTGCATTTCTGTAAATAAAAGATTGATATATATACATTACAACTAACATTTAGTGAAATTTAAACTCCAAATTTGTAACTAAAATGTTTTATTCTGTTATATATTGAATAAATATTTAATGATATGCAATTTTTTAGTAAATTCTGAAAAAATCAATTAGAATTTGCTGCAGCTGCCATCTGTCGTTCAAAACAGAAAACAATTGTCTCTTATAAAATAATATTCTATTAATTCTATTGTTGACTAAGTCTGTTGACTAAGTCTATTCTATTAATATTCTATTGTTGACTAATTATTTCGTAAATAAAAACAATGTACATTTTCTTATCTAATCTTTATTTAAATGTACACACACAGAGCTTTTTTTTTTTTTTTCATATGCATTTGTAATTTTATGTTAGACTATACATTCTGAAGACGACTCAGAAAGTTAGTTGAAACATGTAAATATAGATTTTTAATGTGTTTTTATAACGTCTTTTAAGCAAATAAATATTTTAATATTGTGATATGAGTTTCTTGATTACACGAAATGATTCATACTATATACTTCCATTAATTTTATGCTACTGTAAAAGTATAAAATCTCAGCATTAACTTGATACTGTATAAATTATTTTTAAAGAAATCTGAGTACAGTAAAATTGAGAATAAAAAAAAGTCTGGAAAAGTGTCTAGGACTTGTTTTAAAAAAGAATTAATATTTTGTGCTCCTTTTAAATAATGCAGCTGAAAAAAAAAGGTTTTTACTAATTTGCAGTTTGTCAAATTTATTATGAATATTTAACGAATTCACGAACTGTATTCTTGTTTTCATGGTTTTCAAAACAAATGAAAAAAAAAAATCACAGTATTTATTTATTTTTTTAAGTTAATCTATAAAATTTTTGCAAAAATTACTTACAAATCTAGAACACAATTTTTATGTAGATACACCCTTGATTACTCTGAATAACGAAAGTACATTAAAATTTAAAAGAAAGAAATTTATTCTAGATTTGTCTTGAACAAGAACTGATATTTGTTCGTTTAAAATACGGCTGAAAAAAAAAATTAGTTTTTAGTAATTTGCTGTTTGCCAAGTTTATTATGAATATTTAATAAGCAATAATAATTCATTAACTAAATTCTAGTTTTTATGGTTTTTAATAAAATAAAAAATGTAAACAAAAACATTGCATCCTTTATTTTAATTTTTTTTTTAAGTTAATCAACAAAATATTTGCGAAAATTACATGCCAAATTCAGGGCACAATTTTTTTTTTAAAGATACTCTTGTCTTGATTTAAATAAATCTTACTTAAAATAGTCTGGATACAGTAAAACTTAAAAGGGAAAAAAATATATTCTAGACCTGTCTTGAACAAACATTAATATTTTTTGTTCCATTTAAATAGCACAGCTGATAAAAAGGGAGTTACTTTTAGTTTGTAAAATGTATTATGAATAATATACAAAATTTAAAATAATTTGTTTTATGATTTTTATAATTAAAAAAAAAAAAAAAAAAAAAAAAAAAAAAAAAAAACATTCACATTAGGAAAAAAAAAACTACTTTATATTTTTTAAAAAATGTTCTCGTTTCTAACTTTAAATGGAGACAATAGATGGCGCTCCAGCCAGTACCTGCATCATCGAGCTTTTCTCTTGCGGTTAATTCTCAAACGTAGCGTTCCCCTACCTTCTATTCTAATACCCTGGTTTCAACTATACCATACGAAAGAGGAAAGGAAAATATTCTGTAGATGTTTGGCCTTATTGGTTTTACGTATTTATTTTGTTTGAAAATTAGATTTAAACGTAAACGACAAATTTAGGAAAAGAACGATTATCTGTGTAAAAAATTACACAAGGCTGTAAAACTTGGGTTGTGTCGTGTCATATTGCTTTGCTTTTTATAATGGATTCTTACGTATTTTGAACAGCTGAATCGGAAAATGGACTTCGTTTTTTACCATCACGTAAGGGTTTTTTTTGGAAAATTTTTACTTTTTAACTTTGAAATTTCCGATTGCGAAAACTTCTTACATGATAGTTTATAAATGAAGGTTATTTTAAGATTTAGTGCTAAAAAGTACATGAAATTAAATTATAAAAATTTGAAAAACACAACCATCACACCTATTTTATACTATCAGAATTTTGCTATTTTTTGACTTTGAAATTAACGATTTGCAAAAACTCTTGACTTTGTGGTTAAAAATAAAGTTCCTTTTCGAATTCAGCACTAAAAGATGTATAAATATCAGTTATCAAAAGTTAAGAAAAACAACCATTTCCTGTATCTTTCAGTATCACATATTCTCTAATTTTGACTTTTTACCATTGAAATATACGATTTGTAAAAAATCCTGCCGTGATGGTTAAAAATGAAGATCATTTTTGGATTAGGCGCTGAAAATTATATAAAAATCAGTTATCGAAAGTTAAACAACACAACCATCGCAGGCTTGTGTTATACGTTAAAATTGTTATACATTATCAGAAATTAGAATATCTGAGATTTTTTAAAAACACGGAGCGTTTCATTCCCAGACGTTCATATATTTAACAATAATGAAGCTATTTTAAAGCGGTTCTCAAGTTCCATGGGGACACTTCACTCACTTGAAAACAACCGTTCGCAAATGCTAAACCTATGGGCAGGTTGTTTTCGAATTTCTCGTTTAAATTTGAATATTTTTGAACGATTTTTTTTGCATAGGATAGCTGAGCTTTCGAAATTGAAAGTACCTTAAAAAAAAAAAAAAAAAAAAAAAAAAAAAAAAATCTACAACCAAAATCGAAAAAGTAAAAAAGAGTCATATTAAAGATTGGGCTCAGCTATCCTATGCAAAAACGTTTAAAAATATTCAAATTTAAACGAGAAATTCGAAAATAACCTGCCCATAGGATTAACAAGTGCTTAGTGATAGGATTAGTGTTTTCAAGTGCGTGAAAAATCCCCTTAAGGGGACACTTCACTCAGCTTTTCCCCTCACTAATCAAATCCCCTCACTAAATCAGATTTCTCCTCACTAATGTAAAGTCTTTTTGGCATTGGATGCATTCGTCTATTTAAAATATCTCCTCGGAAAATTAATATTTTTAACTTCTATTTTTTGTGTACACTTCCTAAATGATGTCCCTTTTTTTCTTAGTTCTCAAAATATTTCTAAAGTATAGATTTCTAAAGTATATTTTATAGGAAGTGTTAAAATCTTACTCATAGTTCGCCTGCTTTATTAAATTCAGCGCAGATTTTAGAAATATTTTGAAAACTAAGAAGAAAAGAGACATCACCTTGAACTGATGTTACCGGTCTCACAGACCACTGCTTTTTTCTATTTTTATAGTTTAACTTGTAACTTTCAGTTTAACTACAAACACTACCGAAATTTTGATTCATTTGGAACTTTAGTACTATCACCAGGGACTTTTGAATAGGTGAATTTTAATTATAACAGTACTGTACAAAAAGTTTAGTACAAAAACACCATCCTATGAGTTATTCGCGTCTTTTATTCATCTGTCGATAGAGTGGTCTCACAGGCCGCTTCACATTAGTTATGTGACAATTTCTGTCACATCACTTAAAGGTTAAGAAGAGTACCCAGGAACAAGTAAAAATTAAATTTAAAAAATCAAAAAACCCGACTGCGTAAAAAGGGAACTAATTAATTATTTCTCATCAATGTGAAACTATTTTTTATATTACTTACCTATTTTTTTTTATTTACTTGTATTGATGACTTTTAAGTTGTGTTTAATGGTTAGTTCCTATCAAGGGCGGCGCCAGAGGGGGGACCGGAGGGGGGGGGGGCATATGCCCCCAGTCGGGCATACCTGGCCCCCCGAATCAAATTTAATCGTCGTCGGGGAAAATTTTTTGACTTGAGTGTTGAGTCCTGCATCGGGTCGGGTAATCCGATTTTTCCTGCACACGACCCGAGTCGTGTCGAGTCGGGTGTAGTTTAATTAAAAAAAAAAGATCTTAGGTTAGTTTATAGAAAATACGACCCACGAAATAGCAGGGCACTGATTTTTTTTCTTCGGAAGCCGGATTGGCTTGACCACATGTCGGTTAAAGGCTGTCGTATTTATACAGCGGCCGGATGTTACCGAAAACTTGTCTAGAGCTCATTCATGTGCTCTCCTGTTGGATGTTTATTCGATTGACCGCAAACTTACGCGCCTATGAGAAATACGATTTCAAGAGGAGACAGGACGTTTAAATTCATCTGCTCGCTTCGGTCTTCTCATTAAAAAGCGTAGGGTAAGTTTTTTTTTTTTTTTTTTTTTTTTTTTTTTTTATAAATGAATGAGTAAATAAAAAGAGAGTTTTGTATAATTATTCAAGCAAACTTAGTATCGAATTAAAAATTCATTCTTTGTTCATTAATTTCAATATACAGTGAGTAGTCTCATTTTATAGATATTAATCTCTATTTCATATATAGAAGAGAAATGGAAGGTATAAATAAGAAAATAATTATATAAATACATAACTTCATTGTAAACTACGGGAAGACGTATATATAGCAACTTCTAAAATCTTCATCGGGTCAGTTAACCCGATTCTACCCTATCGTGTTGGCCATCGGCTCTAAATTTTTTTTTGCTGTTGATCGGGTTGACTAGCGTATCCATTTTCGGATCATCTCAGATTAGAGTTTTTGTTTCTTGGGAGTCGATTCGAGTACGCCAAATTTTTCCAAAGAAAAGTCCGTCCCACCAGTGGCCGAGAGGTTCTGTGCTCTCGAAGCTGGTCGACGGAGGTGCTGGGTTCGAACCCAATCGCGCCCGTCGGCCCAATCGTTCAGAATTTTCGTGGTTTTCTTCGAACCTTTGATTTCCATGTGTAAATACGGATTAGGTTCTCTTAGAAAGCCCCCTCCCCCTTATGGAGGGCACCTTGGGCCTATATCCCTCGAGTAGATAATCGGCCGTCAAAAATCAACCCAACCCAAAGAAAAGTCCAGATTATTGTTTCAAATGATAAAAAATACTTGTATATGAATAAGTAAATGTATGCATTCATTTTTTGAAATATAAAATTGATTTTAGAGATATGATTGCAAACTATTTTTCAGAATTGTTTTACATTTAGGATTGATTTTTTTTTTCATGCTTAGGATCAAGTTGCAGGTTCAAAAAAAATATTTTGTCGATTTCGGGTCGGGCATAACTCGAACAGTGCAGGGGTGTAATTAACAATTCTTGTTTAGGGTCGTAAGTTCGTATTTAGAAATTTAAAAAAAATCGTGTAAAACAGAATATTAACTTACTTGATAATTTAAACTTGATTGTATTGTTAGACTGAATAATTTTAATTAATAACTTAGTTATACTTTGTAGAGTTCTGTATGGGCCGAAATTTCCAGGTTCGGGCTCAGCCCGACTCGTAGAAAGAAAAGTTCGGCCCGGCCCGGTATAAAAGTTAAAACTTCGGCCCAGCCTGGTCCGTACAAAAAGCAATAATGAACCGACCCGGTATAAAACTTGAAAGCTCGGTCCGAGCCCGGTCCGGAAAAAAGTTAAAATCTCAGCCCAAGTCCGACGGAATTTTACGTCGATTTTGTTAAAAGGAGTTCTGACCAAAAATAATTATTTTAGCTCTTTTTTCATGTTTATAATTTTCATTTTTAAAGAAGATTGCGATATACATTTCTTTAATGAATCTATATTTGTATTTTAATGTTTCAGCTATAATTAATATCGTTAATCAAAAAATTATGTATTGGAGACTTAAAAATCTGAAAAATGCTATACAAAAAAATCTTCTGAGACATCGCATAGGAAAGAAAAAAAAATGCGTTATAAGCAAGTTCTCTTCTTAAAAGGTGTGAATGTATTATATTCTTTCCTCACGTATTATTATATTCATTTTGCATGGATCAATAAATTTTTCCGTATAAGACAGGATTCCGCCATAGCTGGTTCTTTTTCACACGTTTTACAGTATTTAATATTATTGCCTAGAAATCTACTATTCTTTAAAACAAATAAAGTTTAATGTTTAATTGTAGAATAAAGTCGATTTAAAAATATATACACTTTTTGCAAAAATTTTTGGCCTGGGCCAAATTTTGCTGATTTTTGCACGGACTAGGCCATGCCGAGACAATTATTTCATACAGGCTGGATCGAGACGGGACTGAAAATATCGGCTTATGAAGACCTAGGAAGAATGAAACCTGCCTTATCTCGGTACGAAAAAAAAAAGTTAGGCCCAAGTGCCATGAATGAAAATAGGCCCGAGCCCGGCCCGTGCAGACCTCTAAACTTTGGATGTTTCAAAATAAGCATGAATTTAAAGATTTTTTTTAGCATCAACAAGACTTTGTTTTATGATTGAGCTGATAGTAATGAACTTTTACATTCTAAGTTATTTTACAAGTTTTCCTTTAACTTACATTTTTCATCGGAATTTCGTATTTCAGTTTCAATCTCAGATTTAAATTCTGTATCTTATCAGAAGTTAGAGGATCATACGGTCTGGTTTCGAGGAATATACATTAAAAAAAAAAAAAATACGTGAGTTGAAGGTGTTTCTTCAATTGCTTTTATTATTATTGAAACACGAAAATTCCTGTTTTGATTTGCCCATTTCCACCCCAAAATACAGAAAATTCATTATTTTAAGGCTGTTCTCAAATCCAAAAGGGCAACTTTTTGACATAAGTTTTAATTTATTTTTGTTCGGAAATGCATGAAATTAGCAGGTGTTGATGTTCAGAAACTATGTCATCGAGCTGTTTTATCCGTTTTTTTGCAAACGCAATAGATCTTTCAGAAAAGAGTGTCAAAGTGAGCGTTTTGAACCGAATTTCCGCGCGAAACGAGAAAAAACAGTCAAGAAAGGATGAAAAACGTATTTGTCACGTGATCCGAATCGCTTCTAACTCAATAGGTAATTGATGGATCCAAAAATGGAAAACACAGTTCGATTCCAAATCGCTTCCCTGGTCAGGCTTTTCCAATTTAATATCTTTTCGTTAGAAAACGAATTTGTAAATGTGTCAAAACGTTTTGCGCTTGTTGAGCAAAACAGTTCAAAACAGCCTTAACGTAAAAATTATCTGAAGTTGCATTTTCGTCAAATCACAGGGGTGTTCCCGTATCTGTGCTGCATGTTATTTTTTTGTACCAGAAACTGATTTTTTACGTATGTCTCTTTTCCTCCAAAACACGAAAAATTCGCGAACTGAAACTCATTTTTTTTTTTTTTAATTCTCCGGTCAAAACACGGAATCTTCTTCAAATAATAAAAAAATCTGTTCCAACCACAGGCGCGTTCCGGCAACTTGCTGCCTGTGCTTTTTACGTTTGACGAAATGTTTTCTTGAGAATGAAAGTAATAATTGCGCTTTTTCTTAAACGGCTGAAAGGCAAAATAATGAAAAAAATAATAAAACGCGGTATTTGTAAAGTGAGCATTATTGTCATAAAATTACTGTTAATTATTTAGAAAGCTCTAGTTCGACTAATTAATTTCACACCATTCCTTTATGGATAAAGTATAATTCACTTATATTCAATACGATGAAAGGAAGCTATTTAATACAGCAACCTGTTAAGACAGAACGACAAAGAATTGGAAGAACTTTCCCATTTAGACAATTTTAGCCTGTTTTAGCCGATATTGCGAAAATTTTCAGGTTAAAGCGTTATTCCATCACACTGGTTCCGTTTTAACAGGTTTTACTGTAGTGCTTAAAATTTCTCAATTTTCAAGCGTCTGTCCGGCTTTTTTCACCAGACTGCCAAGAAGGGTTATGTGTTTCACGCGTATCTGGGTATGTGGATTTCTTTATACCCTCGAAACATCCCAACGGCTGGATGGATTTTAATGAATGAGGTCTCTATCGATTCGTCTTAACCATCCGATGGTTATAGGCTAGTTTTGATTTTATAAATTCAAAATGGCGGTACACACGAAATTTTTTTTACGCACCCTATTGAGTGGCATATCATTGGATAGGTCTTTCAAAATGAAGACGATGTTTCATTGACTATTTTACAGTCAGAAGCTCCGTTTAAATATTACACAACCTGGACGTTGTGTAGGTAGGATCTCTATCTTTACTGCAACTCTAACCATCATAGACATCTATAGGCCTCATCAAAACAGTGTTTATAGATGAAAACTAACAATCAAGCACAACTTGAAAGTCACCAATACAAGTAAATAAAAAAAAATAGTTAAGTAATATGCAAAATATAGTTTAATATTGATGAGAAATAATTAATTAGTTCGCTTTTTTAGCCCAGTGGTTAGGGAGTAGAACTGAGAAATAATTAGGGGAAAGCTGGAAATTGTTTTAACCCCTTCAGTTTAGGTCTAGAATGAATATGCTACGTTTTCCCCCTCGTACTAGGTGAGCGTTAGGAATTATACATTGATTTATAGTAGAAAAAACACGTTTTTTTTTAAATACCATAACACTATCTCGAAATTTTTCAAAAACATTGTCAGTACAAAAGTTGTAGAGCTTAAAATTCTGAGTAAAATGAGTACCTACACTTAATACTTTAGTTGAATATTAAGGTCACAATTCTACTTTAAAATTTTAGCACCGTGGTCAGAGGGTTGAACTCAGAATTAATTAGGGGAAAACTGGAAATCGTTTTAATCCCTTCAGATTAGGTCTAAAATGAATATTCTATGTTTTCCCCCTCGTACCAAGTGAGCGTTAGGAAATATGTACTTATTTACATTCGAAAAACATGTTTTTCCTTAATATTTTAAACAATATCTCAAAATAGTTAATTCTATCAAAAACTTTGTCAATACAAATGTTGTAGAGCTTAAAATTCTGAATAAAATGAGCACCCACATTAGTATTTTTGTTAAAAATTAAGGTTGCAATTCTAATTTCAAACTTTTGCTTTAATCGCTAATCAAGAGCTTGAAGTCCGAAGAGACCAAGTTACCTGAGAATATCTCAAAACAGCTAAGTCTATCAAAAACATTGTCAATACAAATGTTGTATAGCATAAAATTTTGAATAAAATGAATACCCACATTAATATTTTTGTTCAAAATTAAGGTCGCAATTCTATTTCAAAATTTTGCCTTAATCACTAATCAAGAGCTTCAAGATAGGAGAGACCAAATTACCTTAACAATATCTCTAAACAGCTAACTATATCGAAAAATTGCCAATATAGATGTTTTAGAGCTTAAAATTTTGAATAAAATGAATACTCATATTAATATTTTTGTTCAAAATTAAGATCGCAATTTAAGATATTGTTAAAAATATTAAAGAAAAACGTGTTTTTCGAAAGTAAATGTGTACATATTTCCTAACGCTCACTTAGTATGAAGGGAAAAACACTGAATATTCATTTTAGGCCTAATCTGAAGGGATTAAAACGATTTCCAGGTTTCCCCTAATTAATTCTGAGTTCAACCCTCTGACTTCGGGGCTAAAACTTTAAAGTAGAATTGTGACCTTAATATTCAACAAAAGTATTAACTGTAGGTACTCATTTTTACTCAGAATTTTAAGCTCTACAACATTTGTATTGACAATGTTTTTGAAAAAGTCAGTGATTTCGAGATAGTGTTGGGGTATTTAAAAAAAAAGTGTTTTTTGACTATAAATCAATATATAATTCCTAACGCTCCCCTAGTACGAGGGAGGAAACGTAGCATATTCATTCTAGACATAAACTGAAGGGATTAAAACAATTTCCAGATTTCCCTAATTATTTCCGAATTGGGCTTTTTTTTTTTTTTGCTCCCCTACCACTGGGATATTTACGCAGTCGGGTTTTTTTGATTTTTTAAATTTAATTCTCTCTCTGTCCCGTTGTTTGACCTGACAACACTAACTTACGAGCCAAGCTGGATTTAGCTCAATTTTACAAAAAGAATGTCTAAGTGATTGTTTGACATGAAAAATTATATATTTAAATTTGAATGAGTCGCTTTACGTGTTTATTTTCTACATAAAAGATAGAATTGATATTACGGATATGATTGTGGACTATTTTTTCATAACTGTATTCAATTATAGATCTTTTTGTGTCGAGTTGTGTTCGGGTTGAAGCGAAGTATTTAGGTTTAGGGTCAATAGAAAAATTGTTGTCGGGTTTTGCGTCAGCAAAAATTTTTTGTTAGGTTTCGGATTGACTTTAAGTTGAACATTTGGGTTGGGTATAACCCAACACGCGCAGGAATCTATTTCAGATGATAAACTACGTGTTTGAATATGAATGACTCCTTGCATGTTTATTTTTCCACATAAAAGATAATATTAATATTAGAGATATGATTGCAGACTATATTTTTTTATATAATTACATTATATTGTGGATCAATTTTCTCTGATTCCGGGTTTCAGGTTGGGATTGGAATTAAGTATTTCGGGTTCGATCGGGTTGCGGGTAGACAGAATATTTTTGGTTGGGTTCGGTTCGGGTTGCAGCTTTGTTTTAAATAAAATTTGCAGGGCTTCAAATTTTATTTATTACCCCGGAAGGACCCTAGTTAGGTTAGGCGTAACGTTTAACTGCTAGTCTTCACGATGACACTGTCACTGACAAATTTAAATAATTTTATTTTTAAATAATTTTTGGTCACTTTATGCGTTTTTAATAGGGATTTGTCAGCTGATTATTTTCAGTTACCTCCGGCATTAAAATACATGGTCAACCCGGCCGGAACATGAACCGCGTTTCGAAAAAAATTGGTTACTTACCTTATCTGATGCGCGACTATTTGGTTCGGCTCATAAGCGGAGAACTGCTGCATACTTTGTCTTTTACACACTGTTGGGTACATGCCATATATGTGCACGTAAAATCTATAGTATTGAATGACCGCTTATTGGGAGTTTTCTGTATGAAAGAAGAGTACAAAGCGGAGTTTTTCATTTTGGGTAATGTTCAAAAATGTGGAAACTCTTTCTGTTGTGGATTCATTCGCCTATAAAGATTAGGTGACTAGTGAGGTGTTTCAAAAATAACCTTAACCTTAAGAGATTTTTTTTCACTTTATTTATCTACAATATTCTTTGACAAGCTTCGAAATACATGTTTCGAGTAAAAATCGTTTGGCCCTCTGCAATTTGTTTCTAATTTAAATAGCAGTGTGAGTGCTAGAGATCTGCGTGTTTCGGGTTATGCCAAATCCGGACGCGAAAATTTCATGTTTTTCACGTGATTGATCAACATATTCCACCTGTTATTTAAAAAAGGGGGGGGGGGAAGAAACAAAGAAATGTTTTATTGTTCATTTGCTCCAAAAAAATTCTGAAGTATAAATACAGTCCCGGTCCGGCCCGAATCTACAGAAAAAATGCAAGACCCGGACGTGTCCCGGGGATAATGAAGTTCAGGGCTAGACCAGCATTTCAAAAGCTAAAATTTAGTCCGAGCCCGTACAGAGTTTTCAGATAAAATTAAGCCAATCCCGAGTTTAATGAAAGAAACTTTTACCGAGTTCGGGCTTCGGAACAGGGCAGGGCTCGTGGAAACCTCTAATATATATTTTGAATTCGGCCCCCCTGTCGGGGATACTGTGCCCCCCCCCCCCCGTCGGGCAAGTTCTGGCGCCGCCCCTGGTTCCTCTCTATAAACACTGTTTTGATGAGGCCTATAGCTGTCCATGATGATTAGAGTTGCAGTAAAGCTAGAGATCCTACCTACACAACTTCCAGGTTTGTGTAATATTTAACCGGAGCTTCTGATTGTAAAATAGTCAATGAAACATCGTCTTCATTTTGAAAGACCTCTCCAATGATAGGCCACTCAATAGAGTGCGTAATTTTTTCTTTCCATCTCTATCGCCATTTTGAATTTATAAAAACCAAACCTTCGCCTATTACCATCGGACGGTTAAGACGAATCAATAGAGACCTCATTCATTAAAATACATCCAGCCATTGCGGGATCTTTCGAGGGTATAAGGAAATCCACATACCCAGATACGCGTGAAACACATAACCCTTCTTGGCAGTCGGGTAAAAAGATGTTAAAAATATGAATTTCCCGAGAAGCTATTTTAAATATACAAATGCATCAAAAGTTCATAGACTTAACATTACGGAGAAGAATTGCGAAGCTGAGTGACCAGACCCTTAAGAGGACACTTCACTCACTTGAAAGCACCCGTCTGCTAAAATCTACAACCGAAATCGAAAAAGTAGCCATATTATAGATCGACCTCAGCTATCCTATGCAAAAAAAATCGGTTAAAAATATTCAAATTTAAACGAGAAATTCGAAAACAACCTGTCCATAGGTTTAATATTAGCGAAGAGGTGTTTTCAAGTAGGTTTCCTTTTAAGCAGGGAATTTGAGAACCGCTTTAAAATAGCTATGAAAAGCAAATTTGCAGCTATATCTGAGAAAATTTAAAAAGAACGTTCCCATAGATTTAACATTAATGATCCAGTTTCTTCGGGTGACTAGTGTAGTCAGTCCGGAGAAAACACCCGTTCGCTAATGCTAATCCAATGGAAGAAATTTTTAAAGCTATCTCTTTTGCATTTTAATATTTTTAAATGACTTTTTTTTTTTAATTGGCTATACGCCCTGTATGAAAAATTGGCTTTCCAAGGACAAACGTCCTCTTTTCATTACCCCTTCGTTGTCACTCCTCGGCCATTTCACTTTTTCTATTTTGTTTGCTTGTTTTTTTTTTTTTTTTTTTTTTTTTTTTTTACGAGGATACTTTTGCTTTCGAAACCGGTTTCGAAAGTGAAAGTGTCCTAATTAAAAATACCTGTAAATAAAATCAAAAAAGGGCAAGACGACTTTCGTAAAGATGTACCTCAGCTATTCAATCAGAAAAAAAAAAAAAAAAAAAAAAAAAAAAACATATAAAAATATTAAAATGCAAACGAGATATCTTAAAAATTTTCACCCATTGGATTAGCATTAGCGAACGGATGTTTTCGCCTGCATGAAGTAGCCTCTTAACACACCCGAAACATTCTGACACATTTTTAAACGTAAAGACACAAAATTGGTAGATCTGAGGGTTCCGCTTGAAATACAGTGAAATCTTCCTAAGCGAGCACCTCCATTAAGCGATCATTTTTTCATGGAACGAAACTTATTCCCATAGGTTCAATATTAATTTTACCTTCATTCAGAGACCATGAGCGACCATGAGCCCCATGAGCGACCCATTTCTTTGAAGAAAATAAAACAAATTCAGTTTTTCCCTGGTTGCTTCATGAAGGTTTTATTAGAAAAATAATTCCGGAGAGCGCATTATTCATCAAACTTCTAAATTAAGAGTCCTGCATCGGGTCGGGCTATCCGCTTTTACACGAACCCGGCCGGACGGGCGGTTCGGGTCGGGTTTGCGCTGTATTTTCCCATTGCGGTTCGGGTTCGGGTCGGATTGACATTAACTTTTTTGTTGCGGGTCGGTTTCGTGTTGGCTTTTTGACTCTTGCGGATCGGATTCGGCTTGACCCGTTTTTTTTTTTTAAATAATGTCCAAGTTACTTTTTTACGTTAAAAGGTCTATATAAACCACAGATGAAAGTTTCACAAAAAAGAAAATGAGGCCTGTCCGTTTTGTCTAGTCATTTAGAATTCGTTTCTCGAAGTTAATATAAACATATACAGTACTCAGTGATGTCGCTGTACTTGAAAAATCCTTGGTCCCCAGGACCAAGGATTTCCAAAAATCTGGGTCCCTTTTTCACAAAAGCGGGTCCCCATCAATAATAATTCATATTTTAAAGGATAGATAAAACTTGTTTATTTGGAAAAGATAAAATAAATGCATTAATTATTGTTTTAATAATAATTAAATAATGAATTAAAACCAGTATTATTTGCACTCAAATAAGATATTTTTAAAAAATATTAAGAGAAATTTTCTTTACTTTTTAAAAAGTAAAAATGCAAGATACAACTTTAATTGTAAAATAATGCTTATTTGAGAGTAAAAGATATCAAGTTCCACTAACAAGTATCACTAATGTTCGCATTTCTTTTAAAAAGGGGCAAGATGGTTTTATTGAAAAAGATATTTTTGCTGAAAAAAAGAATACTTATCATAAATCTTCAAAAGGTGGGAGACATTTCAATGCAGTAAGGGGGGTGGGGTCACTGGTCCACCCCCTGAAAACATTATCAAAGTACCCTGAAATCATGCTGTATTTTCAAGAATCTCATAAAAAAAAGAAATTAAATCCCATTTTATGCATGTTCTACCTATAAGTTTGGTTTGTACATCTTTTTTGGCGCTTTGGATGCTTTGACTAAATTCGCGTTTTTTCCGCGATCCTTTGACGAAATTCGCTATTTTTTCGCGAACATGCTACGAAAATAGTGTTTTTTCCGCGATACTTTAACGAAATGTTATCTTTTTTCGAGATCCTTTGACGAAATTTGGCTTTATTCCGCGATTTTTTGACGAAATACGCTATTTTTTCGCGGCCCTTTTACGAAAATCGCGTTTTCCCTCGATATTTTAATGAAATTTGCGCTTTTTGTCACGATCCTTCGACAAAAATATTTTTTCCGCAATTTTTTGACGGAATTCGCTATTTTTTCGCGATTCTTTGACGAAATACGCTATTTTTTCGTGGCCGTTTGCGAAAATTGCAATTTTTTTTGCGATATTTGATGAAATTTGCTCTTTTTTCACGATCCTTTGACAAAAATCGGCTTTTTTTTCGCGATTTATCGACGAAATTCGCTATTTTTTTGCGATCCTTTGACAAAATACGCTATTTTTTCGCTTCAATTTTACGAAAATTGCGCTTTTCCGCGATATTTTGATGAAGTTTGCGCTATTTTTGCGATCCTTTGACGAAAATCGGCTTTTTCCGCGATTTTTTGACGAAATTCGCTATTTTTTCACGATTTGTTGATGAAATACGCTATTTTTTCGCGGCAATTTTACGAAAATCGTGTTTTTTCTACGATATTTTGATGAAATTTGCGCTATTTTTTGCGACCCTTTGACGAAAATCGGCTTTTTTCGCGATTTTTTGACGAAATTACGCTTCCCACGGGACGCGTAAGAGCTATTTTTTTGCGTCCCGTCTCCGATTTTTCGCATAATTTACGCGCTATAGGCGTCCGCGGCATCATTTGTACTGCCCCGATTATCCGACTGGCACCGCGATTACCCGAAAAAGACTGAAAATGGGGTACAAAGGAAATTCAACATAAAAACTATGTTTTAGTGCACAAAGAACAAAATAAAACGTTAAAATACATACAGTCCAGGCAATAGAGACCGTATAGGGACTCTACCTAGCAAAATTAATGGTAGTACTGGAAATCGGCTTTCTAGATGTTTTTTGGGTCGCTGAATCCGAATTTGTAACTTCCCACCAAAATTTCCCCCGGCAACCCCCCCCCCCCCCAAATCTTGGTAAAAAAGCACCCCAAAAAAGGTTTTTATTAAAAAATTCCATTCTTTTTATTGTTTTAGGGGAAAAGTATCTAAAAATTCAGAAAATAGACAAAATTTGCAACATGTTAGATACATGACATTATGACTTAGGATGAAGGGGAAGGGGGGTCTGCCTCGGAACATGCGCCACAGGGCTGCGTGGACTAAGTTGCGCAATTTCACTTAACCACTCACACGTTTACATTAGCCCTCCCATCTTCCCTCCGAACTTTCTCTATAAGGTTTACTTTAAGTTTTTTGGTCGCTGAATCCGAATTTTTAACTTACCCCCAAAATCCCCCCCCCTCCGACCCCCCCCCCTCCCACCCAAATAGTTGTTTTTAACTTAAATTTCTTATTGTTTTAGGGGGAAAGCATTAGGAAAATTCAGAAACTAGACAAAATTTGCAACAAATAGGATACATGACATTATGACGTAGGATAAACGGGGAGAGAGGGGGGCTGCCTCGGAACATTCCCTGCGCGCTTTTCTCAAAAACCAAATTTTTTTCAAAAATTCAATTTTTTGGGGGGTTGCCGGGTGAGATTTTGGTGGGAAGTTACAAATTCGGATTCAGCGACCCAAAAAACATCTAGAAAGCCGATTTCCAGTGCTACCATTAATTTTGCCAGATAAAATCCCTATTGCCTGGACTTCATCATTTAGTGCATGTGGCGCAGCAGTGCATGTTCCGAGGCAGCCCTCACCCTCCCCGTTCATCCTAATTTATAATGTCATGTATCCTATTTGTTTCAAATTTTGTCTAGTTTCTGAATTTCGTAATGCTTTTCCCCTAAAACAATAAGAAATTTAAGTTAAAAACAAATTTGGGGGGGGGGGGTTCGGGGGGAAAATTTTTGGGGGAAAGTTAAAAATTCGGATTCAGCGACCCAAAAATCTTAAAGTAAACCTTATAGAGAAAGTTCGAAGGGGAGATGGGAGGGCGAATGTAAACGTGTGAGTGGTTAAGTGGAACCGCGCGCATGTTTCGAGGCAGATCCCCCCTTCCCCTTCATCCTAAGTCATAATGTCATATATCTAATTTGTTGGAAATTTTGTCTACTTTCTGAATTTCTAGATACTTTTTGTCTAAAACAATAAAAAAATGGATTTTTTTTAATAAAAACCTTTTTGGGGGCTTTTTACCAAAATTTGCGGAGGTTGCCGGATGAAATTTTGGTGGGAAGTTACAAATTCGGATTCAGCGATCCAAAAAACATCTAGAAAGCCAATTTCCAGTACTACCATTAGTTTTGCTAGATAAAATCCCTATTGTCTGGACTAATACATATGCACAGTACAACAGAAACCTTTGCTTTACGTCTAAATCACTAAAATAAAGAACGATAAATAACAAACAATACCATACATATTGTACAAAAAGTGCTGAGTTACACCTTTTTTAAAAAAATCAGTCGCTTGTTTTTGCTTCTTGCTTTGGAAACACTTTTTCTATCTCAAAAATGAAGCTATTCTTGTTATGCTCCCCTGGAATTTATCATAGTAGTTTTATTTAATTGTTAAATGTTTTAATTGCTGTGTTTACGTTTTGTTAATAAAATCAAGAAAAGACATGAAGACTTTATATCTGATATTTTAAACATGGCAACCGAATCTAGAAATATTCTTCTATTACTTTCGAATACATGAATTTTTCTGATTATATTTATTAATAGGGCTCATTGTAATTCCCTTGCTGCTGAATTGAATTAAAAAAAAAAAAATTGCTTCGCGGATAAACCGCACCGCGTATCATCCGCTCGCGGATAATCGGGGCTTTACTGTACTTTTTCAACTACTAGAAAGTTTGAAGCAATTTTTTCAGGATATTTCTATCAAAAGAGTTATCGCGTTGCGTACGTAAATACAGAACCTGCGGGAGCATTAGCTCTCAGGCTTTGATAGCTTTTGAGCTAAAAAAATGAATCTTTATTTGAATGTAAGAGTATAATGAGTCTAAGTGATTATTAAAGTTGCTACTCTGTTTAGAGATCTGCACGGGCCGGTCCGTGGCCCGAAGCCCGAGCCCGGGCCGTATTTCTTTCTGAAGGCTCGGGCCGGGCCTAAGTTACTTTTTCTATACAAAGCCGGGACTGGCTTCATTCCTAGTCTTCACGGCCCAAAATTTTCCGTCCTAGTTTTGACCCAGCTCGTATGAAAATCATTGTCTCACCGTGGCCTGGTCCATTCAAAGGTCAGTAAAATTAAGCCTGGCCCTAAAATTTTTGCAAAAAAAACATACATTTTTAAATCGCCACTATTCTACACTTAAACATTAAAATTCATTCTTTTTAAAGAATAGTAGATTATAAAAATATAGCTAAATTAAAATCTAGTAAAACGTGTGAAAAGAAACCTGCCTGCGACGGAACGCTGTTTTAAACTGAAAAAGTGTTGATCCGTGAAAAATGAATATACTAATATGAAAGAAAAAAATATATAATACATTTACACTTGCTAAGAAGGGAACTTGTCTATAACGCATATATTTTATTTTCTATGTAATTCCGTCTTAGAAGATTTTACTGTATAGCATTTTTCAGATTTTTAACACTTCAATACATGGAAAATGGATTAACAATATTGATGATAACTGAAACATATTTCATATAAGAAATAGATATTCATTTTAAAAATATATATATATATAGCAGCCTGCGGCACTTCTATTAAAATGAAGGTTATAAACATGCAAAAAAAAGTTAAGATAAATATTTTTGGTCAGAAGACAAATTTTTAACCAAATCGACGTAAAAATTAATGTTTTGTAGAAATTAACACGGGCCGAACCGGGTTCGGGCCGAGATTTTAACTTTTTTCCAAGCCGGGCCGGCTCGGGCCGAACTTTTAATTTTTGTGCCGGACCGGGCTGGGCCGAATTTATCTTTCTATGAGTCGGACCTTCCCCGGGCCTGGAAATTTCGGCCCATGCAAATCCCTACTCTGTATGCTCTAGTTTGTGAACTTATAGCAATCTAAACTATACTGTTAAATTTTCCCATAAATATGTATGCAGCATTCTAGAAAAGAATTTTAATTGCGTGCTAAGGAAAAGAGAAATTTTTTGTGGGAATTGAGTCGGGTCTGGTTTCATTGATTTTTGCACGGGCTGGGTCGGGCCGTAAACCGGGATAACACAAAAGGAGCGGTCCGGTCCGGGCCTGGAAATTCCGACCCGAGCAAACCTACAATGGTGGGCAAAATTGTGGACTCTTTTAGGTAGCTTTCATTACAAAAAGTAAAAAGCTACCTATTGCAGACGCCTGAAGGAAAACATTTCGGGAAATTTTGCTATATTTTCGTCGACCATGACCCCCAGATACCAAAACCACCTCCCGTTGAAATGCTATATATATTTATATCTGAATTTTGTCATTCTGTAACTCTTGAATTTTAGAACCAATTTCCATGAAATTTTTCGTATGCATAGTACATACTAATGTCTCACCCGAGTTCGTTGGTCAGCTTCATCTGCCATCTTGTTTCAAAATGGCGGCCATTTGAATTTTTGAAAAAAATTTATGTTTTCTAACATTGTATACGTATAGAAAATGTTACGTTTCACAAAATGCAAACTCTTATGTATCACTTTAAACAGAATGTTAGAAACATTAAAAGATATTTTACAGAGTCACACAGTGTAAGTTAATAATATAGGTCATTTTAAAGAGAAAGTTAGGAAACCTAAAAAATTCCAAAAATGTCTACAAAATTCAAATGGCCGCCATTTTGAAACAAGATGGCGGATGAAGCTGGCGAACGAACTCTATCGAGACATTAGTACTTACTAAGCATATGAAAAATTCCATCCAAATCAGTTGAAAAATTCGAGATTTACAGCATGAAAAAATTCAGATATAAATAAATAAATATTTATAATATGTATACAGATGGCAAAATAATTATTTGTACATTCTAATATGTAACTACTGTATATGTACTAACATGTATTACTTTATCTTGTTCCAAAAGCAGTATTGATTGCACAAAAAAAAAAAAAAAGGATGATTTCTTTTGCCTTTGCATCTTTCAGCTTTCTTGGCGTTGGGGGGGGGGGGGGGGGGATTTTTCAATTCGGAAATATTTCTACTGTAAAAACATTATGTTTGTACATTTCTTAATTTTACAAAATACTAAGAAAAATATTTAAAATAAAAGATTTGAGTGGCGTTATAAATATTGCACAAAACCCCTATAAATTCAAATTTAATGAATCCTTCAAAATCCGTCAATCTTTCTAAAATCCTTCTAAAATTTACTAAATGATTATGTAAATCTTCTAATGCAGTTTAAATAATTCACGAAAAATGCTTTAGAGATTGAAATTTTGATGAATTCATAATTCAATACATAAAAGGTTAAACTGATTCACTGCATGTGTTTCCGTAATATATGAGTTACAAAATTTGAATACGAAAAAGAAATACTATAAAACATAACTTTAAGAGTAAAAATGATCATGAAATATTTTTAACGTAGGGTGTAAAAAAATCATGATTTTGTTTTTTAAACCAATTTTTAAAAATCGGAATTTTTTTTTATTAAAATAAGATTTCTTTAAATTTAAATAGGATTTTCATGATTTTTATTCCCTTGCATTAAAATATAGAAGAGTTAATGAAACTTTTAGGTTTCCAAAAGAATTAACCCTTAAATTAATTACTAACATAAACTATGTTTGTATGCTTTACAGTAGAACCTCGATTATCCGAAGTAATTGGGACCGACCCTCTTTCGGAAAAGCGAAATTTTCGGATAATCGAGAATACTTCAGTTTTAAGATTAAAGAGAAATATATGCAATATTTCCTATTATGGTAAGAAGTGCTTAATAAAAATAAAGCAATAGCAAAATAGAAACAAGAATAAATTACCCGAATTTTAATTTTCAAATTAAGTACCTGTTACATAGATCACAGGGGTTTGAAAAAATGTTTTGTTTGTCACAGTTTCGATTGCCTTTGCTTTGAAGCTTCATCACGGAGTTTTTAAAAATTATTTGTTCACCAGTATCAGTCTTTATCTGCTGCTCCAGTCATGCCAAACCTTTCATGCAAAACATCCAAAAGCTTCAGAATTGCTAATTTGTTCGTTTTCTTCGTTCCATTCCGCAGCTTACGGGAGCTCAAGTTAGATTCAAAGGAACTCTAAGTAAGGAGATCGAAAATATTTATATGTATTCGTAGTTCAGAAAGGACCGCTTGCACGCAAGGAATATGAAAAAAAAAAAAAAAAAAAAGCTTTCAAAATGGATTTTGCACACAAGGAATGTGATAGTAAAAAAGCTTTAAAAATGAATTTCGGTTAACCGAGATTTTCGGTTAAATGAGTTTCGGATAAAAGAGGTTCTACTGTAATTAATAAAATTATAATTATTAGTACTTTGTAACAATTAGGTTATGTACATTAACATTTTGTAATAATTATGTAAAACTATAGTAAATACTACTATACTAATGTTTACTTTGATAAAATTATTAACTGCGTTTAATATTAAATTTTGACACTGCTTAAAATAAGTAATTCTTAGGCAAATAATTCGATAATTAAGAAAATAGTATATATTTTTATGTTTTAATAATTTATATGCATTGCAAATTGAAAAAAAATCAACATGATTTAATAATATCCTGTTTCTTCTAAAGAAAAGAAAAGGGAAAAAAATCAGGGTACATTCTGACAATTTTAAAAAGGGAGGGTTCTGCGCTTTTAAAAGGGAACTATAAAGGAAACCTAAAAAGGAAATCCTAAAAGGGAACAATGATTAATTATAATTCAACAGATCTAATATTTAAATTAACGATAAAATTATATTTAGAGATAGGGATGCTCGACAATTTTTGCAAATTCGAAAAACTGAAATTTCCTTTATAAAATAATGCAATCACAATTTTATAATTGCTACATTCTGAAGACTGTTCTCAAATCCAAAGGGGCAACTTTCTGACATAAGTTTTAATTCATTTTTGTTCGGAAACGCATGATACTAGCAGGTGTTGTTATTCAGAAACTGTGTCATCGAGCTGTTTTTTCCGTTTTTTGTAATAGCAATAGATCTTTCAGAAAATACTGTCAAAGTTCGCATTTTGAACCTAATTTCCGAACGAAAGAAGAAAATCCAGTCAGAGAAGGGAGAAAAAGGGTGTGTCATGTGATCAAATTTGCTTATAACTCGATAGGTAATTTATTTATTAAAAAAAAAAAAAAAAAAAAAAAAACGGAATAAACAGTTCAATTCCACGTCTTTTCTATAGTCCAGGCCTGCCAATTTTGTATCTTTACGTTTAAAAATGAGTTCGTCATTGTGGCAGAAAGTTTTGCACTTGTTGACGAGTGCAGTTGAGAACAAACAGCCTTAAAGGATCCTTCACAAATTTTTCACCTTAAAATATATGGCTCTTAACAAAATTCCTCCTCTTAAAATTCTTCTTCTTTCAGAAATTTTTTCACTCTCCTAATTGAATCTTTCACAAATGTAATGATTTTAAAATTATATATATATATATATATATATAAAATAAAGAAAGAAAAAACCTGTTTTATAATAGCTGGACCTGGAATCACCAACGAATCTATTATCTGGCTGTATATATGTACAAAGGACAATCTCAATAATGTCTAAATAAGAACTTAAATATAATGATTTCTCATTCACAAAATTCTGATTACACGGTTTACAAATGTGTACAAAAGTTCACAATTTCATAAAAACAGGATAGTGGGGGAAAAATCCAAGCAAATTCCTGGTAAGATAATCAAATGCAACTTCACTTATTAAAAATGAAAATTCATGTGCAAAATTATTGAATTATTTCAATAATATACCAATTAGTGAAGATGATAAGAAGGAAAATTTAATGTAAAACTTGAAACAGCCATTTATTTTTATTCGCATAGCTGTAATTTTTTTTTTTTTTTAACTCTTTTCATAACATGCAGTTAAAATTATTTATTTTCTTTTTTTTTTTCCTGAATTATAGATTCTTAGAGTTGTCTAACTGTATATATTTTTTCAATTTATACGAACAAACTTTGGAAAGAAAATGAAATTAAATTTCTGTGAAAAATGTAGTTGAAAATAACTTTTAAACATATGGAAAAATCCACCTATTTTAAAATTTTCATTTAAAAAATATTACCACTTTCAATATTAAAAATCTATAAAAGTTTTTTTTTTTTTGTTGTTATTGTTATTTTTTAAATTAGCTCTACTGATATAATTAAACAAATGCAACTGAAAAATCATTTCATCAGACATGTGATATATTGCAAACACTGGTGTTAAATTAAGCCAGAAAATCTACTGTCAAAATTCTGAGGCTGAAAGGATAAACTTTTAAAAACTGGCTTGTTTTTCTCTCTCTCTTTTTTTTTTATAATATATTCATGTAAAGGGAAAATAATTTTTTAGTGTGCATAAATATTAAAAACGTTTATTATTTTATATTTTTTAAGAAAATATAACTTATTTTTGAGAAAGGTTTATCAGAAATCATTTTTTCCAAAATATCCAATTTTTCCTGAAAAAAAAAACTGGAAAAAACCGGTTTTTTCCATCGTTTCAAAATTTCCGGAAAATTTACATCTCTAATTATGTTTATTATTAATCTTAAGTATTCAATTAATTAAATTAATAAACGTATTACTCATATTATTATTTATAATTTATTAAAAATTTTAATTAATTAATTATTAATATCAATTGATAATTACATAATATTGAATTATACACAAATTTAACATTCGTGTAAGTACGTAAATCAGGATCCAAGAAAACTGGATCCATTATCAGGTGTATTTTTGAAATACATTTCACCAAAGCGTATGGAGCATTGCAATATTATATAGGAATGACAAACAGAAAGTTAAAAAAAAGTATCAATGGATATATAGCTGATACGAAATACAAGAGGGGAACTACAGCTTTAGTCAGACTGCATAACAAAGAGCCTTTACAGATTGATTTTAAAAATAGTAGAATTATTTATCCATCCAGATTTTATATCCCATCCATTAGGCAAGACTCAATAGAATATGCGCAGTGATATTATATTCAATGGTTCAGCCTGCATGGAGTTGCGTTGAGTTTGGAACAAGATACTTTATAAGTTTTTATTAAAGCATCTGCTTTCATTATATCTATATATATCACAAATCTCGTTATTTTTATTTATCATTTTGTTGTTAATTTTTTTTTTTAATTTTTTCAGTTTATGTATCAATATTGATCTTGAAAAAGTCACCGATTGTACATTTTATGAAACATCTAAGTATGTTTATTAAATGGTATTTAGTGGTGCATCCAGGATTACGCTTTGGAGGGGGCTAGCATATTTTAGAGGCGTATATGTGCCCAGATCTGATCCGGCAAGGTTCGCTACCGAGCTCTGTCTTTCTTTCATTTGATTTGATGGAACGTGCCGGATCAGGTCCTGACTTACATTTTTTCTGCAGACTTGAGCAGAGTCGTAACCGGCCAGAGAAAGCTCTGGAAAGTTTGGATGGGGCTAATTCTGAATACATTTAACATATTAAATAATGAAATAACGTACTAAAATACATCTTAGTTTTTGCGACTTTTTGGTGTGTCTCTGTTTTTGGATAATTTTAAAGTGTGTTTGCAATTAAACGATTTAAAGTTTTATTATTAAATTATCAAAATATTATGAAGGTTAAACTGAGCAAGAGGTTACACACAGGTCACAGGGTCTTAAATTTTTAAGTAAGTAAATTTTAAACATGCTAATATTTCAAGTTTCATAATAAAATTTCTAAAAGAGAAAAAATTGTGTGACAAAATTAATAGCTTTTCAAAAATTCCGCTTTTTTAAGAACCAATTTTAAAATAATAATAATAATAATATTCTTTCATATTAAAACATATAAAAAAAAATTAAATATCTAGTCTAGTCTGGGAGGAGCTTCACACCTCTTAGCTCCCCCGTGGGTGCGCCAATGGCTATTTGTAAGGCTTTTAATGTACCTTTTCCCCCTTTATCATGTCATAAACTTTTGTTTAATGATAAGTGATTTTCTTACATAATTTTACAGTCAATTAAATAATTAATAAACACTGCAAGTAATTAGTTTCTTTAGTTAGCAGCATAAATTAAAAAAAAAAAAAACTATCAGATATCATTTGCAGCTCATTTTGCATTTGTATTGAGAAAAATTGCTGTTAATCACCAAAATCTTAGCAGTTAGTGGATATTATTAATGTTCAATGTTTCAAATTTGAAAAAGAAAAATGTTTTGCTGCCTTTCAATTTTTTCTTTTGTTTGCAGTGATATACAGATAGAGTTATACATTTATTATTTGCATACTTTATTGATTCAAATGAAGAGAAGTCAATGAAATATCATATTATATATGAACTAATTTTATATCAAAGGAAACTTTAAAAAAAAATAGTTACTATTTAAAAGTATTTAATAATACATTTTTGTTACATAATGCATTCAACAATAATGCCTTCTTCGCTTGCCACCGCAAGGGAAGGGGGGGGGGGAGGCAGAACTTTTTATCAACAAAACAGGTGGACAGCATTCTTTCTCTTTTCTTTACTGGTAAACACAAGTATCATTTCAAACATACTTTGCACCTGATTTCTCGAATAGCAGATTATATATGCAATGACAATAGAATAGTAATGCCAAATGTTGAGGTATTCCATATTTTCGAATTTAATAATCGTTTAATGATTTTAGTAATAACTTTGTATTTTCATAAAATATTAGGGTGTAAAAAATCATGATTAAAAAAAAATAAATAAATAAATCGGATTTTTTTTATTTAAATTGGATTTTTATGATTTTTTTTTCCCAGCATTCAAATACTGAATAACTACCAAGAGTTTTAGGTTTCCAAAACAGTTAAACCACTAATTGCTAACATGTGTTTTTACTCTTTAATTAATGAAATTATAATTATTAGTTAGCAATTACATAAATTATACAAACTGAAAAAATTAGTAGTTTCATTAATTAGTATCATGCAATGTTATATATATTAATATTGTAATAATTATATAAAACATTTAGTGACATTTAACATTTATTAAAATTATTAATAGCAACCGCGTTTACTATTAAATAGTTAGCACCAGGGCTTAATTTGCGCCGGAGCCCTAATAGCCTAAATATTTAACCTTCTAACTGCCGAGAACTGATCTATCCGTTCACTAAGCTGCAGGTTAAACAGCAATAGAAGCTTTATTTAATTTAATATAATTTTACAAATATAATGCAGTTTTAAATCATTTTGTTATGATTAATACCCCCAGGGCTTGTATTCTTATACGTAATTAAATTTTTTATGTCATATTCGAAAAATCATGTTTTTTTTTTTTTTAGACTTTTTAAAAATTTACAGTGAAAACAACATTACAATTTTGCTCGGCGGTCAGGTGGTTAAGTATTGATCGGAATTCACCGGAGCTCATAAATATAGGGCTCCGTTACAAAAACGCTTTTTTTTATATCATTAACGTTGTCCATTTTAAGGCCCATTTACGAAGTCACTTTCATTTGTAAGTAGATGTAATTGCCATGTTTTGTTATTCTGATAGAAAGCAACCGAGAAGTGTTTCCTCTTTTTCTATAAAAGCACCGAATCTTTAATTTAATCTGATTTTCAGAGACTCAACACAAAAGATTGTAAAGCGGAAGGAATCGATTATAGTTTGAGATATGCACGTTTTATAGGAAATTGAAAAACGTTGTTCTATTCTTCAGCATACAAATATTAATTTCTCTAAATTTCATTCCTTTTTTCATAAAAATGCATAGTTGGCGAACTATTCCTTTTTTGTGTTGTCACTATTTCCGAATCATAATCCTTAATACATTTAATCCCAGAATTCTGCAATTAATAAACATTAAAATTAGGCAAAGATTTCTATTCTAAAGGAGTGATAACTAAAAAGTGGAATAGTTGTAAGTATATGCTGACATATTTAAAATTCTTATTTTTCTAAAGAAAAAAAATGCTTTAAGTTTTGCAAATAGTGTATGGAATATAAATATGGAGATTAGAGTGACGGGAGGGGGGGGGGCACGCTACGGTTGTTAGTACTGCAGAATATTAGGGCTCCGGTACTTTTTTTTTTTTTAGAAATCAAATTAATAATTATTAAACAATTAACTCTCTAATTAGGAACATATACATTTGTAAGCTTTAATTATTAAAATGATAATTAATAATGTAATTCATTTTAGAAAGAAAAAGGGGCAGGATGCTAGTTCTAAAACAGGGCACTATTTCATGAGGAAATATGTTAGTAATGTGTTTAGTAATGATATAAGAAAAAAAAGGGAATAATTTTTAGTATGATAAATAAAGTGCCTTAATTTTTAATAATTTTATGAATTACAAATTGAAAGATACAATTAAACAACAATATGTTATAATAATATCCTGTTTTTTCTAAAGAAATAAAGTTCTATTATTTTTGCAAGATCTTGGGCACATGAATTTAGGAATACTGTTGAATGAGGAAGTTTTTTTACAAGAAATCTCCGGCATAACTACAGGTGAGTTTAACTATTTTTTTTTTATAGGCAGGGTCATTTTGCCAATTTCAAAAGAGACAGGGTGAAAATAAAATGGCTTGAAGAGACAGTAATTACAGAATTAATAAAAAATACAAATAAGTAATTTTATTAGTTAGTAGCACAAATAACAAAACTAACAAATATTATTTGCAGCTCGTTTTGCATTTGTACTTTGTAAAAATTACTGTTAATCATCAAGATCTAAACTTACACACATATATGTGTATGCTAACCAAAAAATTAAGAAAATGAGTTAAACCCATTCATACACACATACAGAATAGCCAGTTATATCTGAAATCCTCAAAATGTTTAAATAACAACATTATTATTAAATTTTTTATTTAGTATATCTAAGTTACAAAGTAGAAAAAAAAAAAAAAAAAAAAACCATTTAATTTAGCCTATACCGAAGAAGCTCTTGCTGTGCTTAACATTTTTATACCAATTAGCTCTTTTTCTCTTATGCATTCATTTACAATTTAGCTGTTGCGCAGGCGTCACTCTTTTATTCTTCTTTAACTCGAAATTGCTATCAATTTATCATTACAAAAGTAGAACGAGAAACTAAGGCACTGACTATTTACTCTTTTACTTGCTCCTTTATTACACTTGTTATGTTTATTTTACATAAAATAATGCATAAATTGATTACATAAAGAAAATTATGACATTACAAATCATATTAGATTTAAATATCCTTTTTACATGAAACTGTTTTATGTAGGGTAAAAACAATGCTTTTTACAAACTTAACTGTTTTTATTTTTTTACAATACTCAGGAATTAAGCTTAGAAACAATTATTTAGAGCTCTTTTTTGTTTATTCATAAGTTAAAATATCCGTAGAAGCTTTCAAATTATGTTCATCTTAGATTTTAATACTTTTTTTTCCTTTTTTTTCTTTCTTTTTTTCTTTCTTGACATTTTAAACATTTGGAAAATTTTTGATTTTAATCAATGATTTTTTTTTTTTAATCGGTTGATTAAAATCACGATTTAATCGCTGATTTAAATCAACTGATTAAAATTGTTGACACGCTAATAAAAATAGATAACAGGCTAAAAAATATTGCAGACTTTTTTGATGTAAAGAACAAGTTACAAATAAAACGGGAAAATCTCCTTATCTTCTGTTTTTTAATAGTCCGTGTAAATACATTTTTTTATTGAAAGGGAAATATTATATTATTTTTTAATTGAAAGGGAAATATATTTTGCTCTGCTGTACAATTTCACAACAATTTACACAAATGATTTTTTCTACATATAAAATAAATCTCTATCGAAATAATGAACATTTAAAAATCAAATAAAAAAAAAACCCTAAACAAATTTAGTCAAATTAAAAAAATAATTGCACAATGCACACTGCTCACTACAATCATGATAGTTTTTGTTCCTGTAAAACCTTTTTAACGGAACTATTTTGTCTGATTTCAACATTAAAAATCTCTTAAGGGGGCCGGGAACGCCCTATCTCCGCCAGGTTACTTTCAACAACTTTATGTACCTTTTCTCAGAAACGGTGAAAAAGATAGGTCTAGATTTTTTAGAATAGTTAGAATAACATGTTTTACGTATTTTAACGGGCCATTTTATTTCTAAGTGAAACTGAAAATTAATTATTAATTAATTATTGAAAGTCATTTTTAAATTAGCATTTTTGGTAAGGTTTCACTGCCTAAATTAAATAAATCTCAACAAATCCCTGTGTTAAAGTATACAATATAACATAATCTAAATATTTAAGAAAAAATATGAGTTCATAAGTTTAATAGATATTGAAAAAAAAAGAACACAAACATGAAAAATCCAAGTTTTTGAGGAAAGTCAGTTAAAGATTTAAATGGCCATTAAGCTGTGAAGTACTCTTAGAAAGAATGAATAATTTCAACACTTTAAACTAAAAATCGATTTTTTCCCCCAAATTTCGCTTACCTGGTCCCTATAAGGCTGTTCCCAAATCCAAAAAGGCAACTTTGCGACATAAGTTTTAATTTATTTTTGTTCGGAAGTACATGAAACTAGCAAGTGTTGTTGTTCAGAAACTATGTAATCAAACTGCTTTTTACAGTTTTTTTTTTTTTTTTTTTTTTTTTTTGCAAACTCAATAGATTTTTCAGAAAATAGTGTCAAAGTGGGCGTTTTGATCCAAATTTCCGCGCGAAAGAAGAATAGTCACTGGAGAATGGGTGAAAAACGTGTTTGTCACGTGATCAAAATTGCTTATAACTCAATAGGTAATTTGTTGATAAAAAAAATGGAGAACACAGTTCAATTCCAAATCGCTTCCATGGTCAGGCTTTCCAGTTTTATATCTTTCCGTTAAAAAATGAATCTATAAATGTGTCAAAACGTTTTGCGCTTGTTGAGCAGAGCAGTTAAGAACAAACAGCCTTAAAAAAATTCTTCGATTTAAAAATTGTCTGATTCAGTATGTTTACCGAACATGTATCTATAAAACTGCAAAATGTAGCATTTTTATATGCAATAGTTTTCTTAATATTAGCCTATTATTCTTAATTTATTATTAATAATACTTATAATGTTATTAGTCTCTGTAAAGAAATAAATATACTTTTTTAATTGTTCATAAAAATACTAATTATAGTACATAACATACAATTTTAAAAGCTTAATTTATCACACAAAACATATAATAATACATTTTTCGACATATGGATATTCCCATATTTAGTACTTTTACATTTTATCAAATAAACACAAAAATATTTTAGCGTAATTTTTTTTAGTATTTTTCCAGTTCATTTTGCAACATTTTACAGTGACGTTACCAACAAATTTACAAATCTTTGGAACAACGGAGCCAATTTCAAAATTAATGGTGGCAAATTGATAGTGACATAGTACCTGCTCCAATTAAGTTTATGTGGTTTATGTGGGTGTTAACTGTTTTATGTGGGTGCCACCACCCAAATGATGGAATCATATATATTATGCATAATTTATTAATTTAAAGATGTTAAAATTTAATTAACTCACCTCTTTTCCTTCAGGCTTTTTATTTGTAATGGAAATACTCAAAATAGTCGAAATTTAATATATATTATCCACGCTATTTGCAACCACTCTTTTTTACAACTACACTCTTTCAAAACAGAAGATCCATATGACATTTTGTATAGACCACAAAACAAAGCTCTGGACACTGGAGTGGAAGAGAGGGGGGGGGGGGGGTGTTAGATATTCGTGGGAGGGGCTCGCGGTACAGAGGTCAAGTGTCAAGACTAATAAATATTTCACAGGGATGCGTACAGCTTTGATTTCTTTTCAGGAAGAAGCTAAAAGTGTCTGCTGATTCAGTATTTCAAAAACAGATAGAGAAAAATTTTATGCATTTTGTAAATGGGTTGAACATAAAATATTGTTTTTTGCAAATGTTCTAGTCCCAAATAGAGTCCTGCATTGTTTTCGGTTAACCGGATTTTACCGTATGGGGCTGTGCATATATAACGTTACAATTTTAGGAGGGAGGGGGGCGGGGAGTCTGGCACATGATATCGAAAGATATCGCCAGGGAGAGGGGGGTGTCTTTTGATATCGTTATCATTTTTGATCCAGCCAAAAAAATTTTTAACTTGTTCTTTGCAGGAAAATAGTCTGTTATCTGTTTTTAGGGAAATACAAAGTCATGATTAAAATCTTAAATATTTATAAAATTATTTAATTTCAAAATATGGAATGCCCCACCGTTTAGCATTCCTTTTCTTCTGTAATATTGTCTGTTTATGCGTATATAATTTGCTGTTCGAGAAACCAACTGCGAAGTATGTTTGAAATTATACTTGTTAAGTTTACCAATAGCAAATAAATGAGAAAGAATGTTGTCCCTCCGTTTTGTTGATCAGAGGTTCTGTCTAGTCCCCCACCCCAGTACTGAGGCAACTGCAAGAAAACATTAGTACAGTTGAATGCTTTATATAACAAAAAGTTATTATTAAAATACTTTAAATAGTAATTATGTATTTTAAGTGTTATTTGATATAAAGTTATTTCATATATAAGGTGATATTTTATTGATTTCTCTTCATTTGAATCAGTAAAGTATTCGAAAGATAAATACAGTGAAACCTCCCTGTGCGACCACCTCCCAGAACGATAATTTTTTCTCATGGAACGGAATTTATTCCCATAGGCTCAATACTAATTTTACCTCCATTCAGAGACCATTCCAGTTGAACTCCCTCCTTGAGCGACCCATTTCTTTGAAGAAAATGAACAAAATCCGTTTTTTTCGGATCGCTTGAAGACGGTTTTATTAGTAAAATAATTCCGGAGAGCGCATTATTCATCAAACTTCTAAATTAAGTTTAGATTTTTTTTTAATATATATATTCCGGTAATTTTTAAGTGTTTAAACTCTGTGCCTTTTTAGGCAATGAATTTAACTCTGATGACAAATTAAGAATGACGGTCCATAAACTCCCCTGCCCTATTCTGTCAGGAAACTCTCAAAGAGATAGATAAATGAATGAAATCGTCATTATTTGACCCCCCCCCCCCTCCAAAAAAAAGCATTTATTTACTGAACTTCGAAAGGACTTGGAAATAAAAGTTATAAAAGATAAAATCGCAAAATCATAGCAAACGTCAATGTATACATTTTTTAAACTCTGCAGTCATTAACTTATGTAATTAACTTTTATTTTGATACTTAAATTTTTATATTTTTTCCTAATGTGAAAAATAAATTTTAGTAACATTGTTTTCTTTTTTCACCGATTAAAATCTAGATTTAAACATGACCTCCATTAAGGGACCACCTCTCGGAGTGACCATTTTTTATTGGAACGGAACGTGGTCGCTTTAGGGAGGTTTAACTGTATTCGAAAAATAATAAATATATAACAAAATCTGTATATCACTTCAAACAAAAGAAAAAATTCCAAAAGCGAAAAGAATATTTAGACAATGATAACGATATCATTGGGGTAGGGGGGGGGGGGAATCGAGGTATATGACATCGTAAGGGGGGCCTGGGTCCAAAAATACCAGAAAGTTGATAACGTACAGCCCCTATACTGACTCGGTCTGCGATTTTTTCCCTTGCGGTAGGATTCGGTAAGCTTTAATTGTTTCGGCTTGATTCGCTTTCGGAATAAGATTTAACATTTGAGGGTTGGATTCGGGTTAAGGTCTTTCACGTCAGGTTGTACCCGATCTGAATCCGAAAATTCCATTTGAAGTCAACCCGCAACCCGATCCGAACCCGAAGTGAAAGGAAAGTAAATCACGTTTGAATGTTTGTTAGGAAAAGTAAAATTAGTATTCAGTAAAACCTCCCTAAAGCGACCACATTCCGTTCTAATAAAAATGGGTCGCTCCGAGAGGGGGTGGGTCCCTTAATGGAGATCATGTTTAAATCTAGATTTTAATTGTTAAAAAAAAGTAACAATTAACGTTACTAAAAGTTATTTTTCCCATTATGAAAAATATAAAAAAGTAAGCATCAAAACAAAAGTTAATTACATAAGTTAATGACTGCAGAGTTTAAAAAGTGAATGCATTGACGTTTGCTTTGATTTTATGGTTTTATCTTTTATAACTTTTATTTCCATATCCTTTCGAAGTTCAGTAAATAAATGTAATTTCTTTTGGGTAGAAACAAATAATGACGATTTCATTCATTTATCTATTTCTTTGACAATTTCCTGAGAGAATAAGTCAGGGGAGTTTATTGCCTGTCATTCTTAATTTGTCATCAGAGTTAAGTTCATTGCCTATAAAGTCACAAACGGCTTTAAACACATAAAAGTTACCGAAAAAAAAAAAAAAAATCTAAACATAGTTTAGAAGTTTGATGAATAGTGCGCTCGCCGGAATTATTTTTCTAATAAAACCTTCTTCAAGCGACCAGGAAAAAACGGAATTTGATTCATTTTCTTCAAAGAAATAGGTCTCTCATGGAGGGAGTTCAACTGGCATGGTCTCTGAATGGAGGTAAAATTAATATTGAGCCTATGGGAATAAATTCCGTTCTATAAAAAATGGTCGTTCAGGGAGGTGGTCGCACAGAGAGGTTTCACTGTATCTCTAATACTAATTTTATGTTTTATACAGAAAAATGGACAAATCTGTATTCTTTAATATTCAAATATAATAAAATTCCTGAAGAGCGGAGGATCGTTGATTAGAGCCGCGCAGTCGGGTTGTCCCTATTTTTGTTTTCTTCGGTCGGGTTGTTTCTAATTTTCGAATCCCAGAATCGCGGGTCCCGACCCGATGCAGGACTCTGTTTCGGTTTGATTCGATTTTTCAAAAATGTCTAGAAAGATTTTTTTACTGATGATGCCTTGTGATTGCTTGGGGAAATGTTTACAAGTTTTTTAATTGTCTCTTTTTAAGTTTTTAAAAGTTTTACATTTTAAATTTTATGTTTAAGTGTATGAAAGTCTGTCCGCTTTTGCTTAATTTTATTAAAGTCATAAACAGGGCTTAATTTCTAACAAAAAAAGTACCGGAGCCATAATATTCTGCTGTACCGGTACACGGTACAACAACCGTACCGCCCCCCGCCCCCTAATGTCACTCCAATCTGCATATTTATGTTTCGTACATTATTTGCAAAATTTAAAGCATTTTTTTCTTTGGCAAAATAAAAATTTTAAATTATATACATCAGCATATACTTAGCTGTCAACTATTCCACTTTTTAGTTATCACTCCTTCTGAATAGTAATCTTTGCCTAATTTTAATGTTAATTAATTGCAGAATTCTGCGATTAAATAGGGTAAGTATTATCATTAGGAAATAGTGTTAACACAAAAAAGGATAGTTCGCAGCTATGCATTTTTAAGAAAAAATGAATGAAATTTACAGAAATTAATATCTATATGCTGAAGAATGGAAAAATATCCTATAAAGGGTGATTATCTTAAACTGTAATAGGTTCCTTCCGCATAACAATCTTTTGTGGTGAACCCCTCAAAATCAGATTAAATTAAAAATTTGACACCATTATCGGAAAGAATCGATGCTTTTATAGAAAAAGTAAAACACTGATCGATTGCTTTCTATCAGAATAACAATACATGGCAATTATATCTACTTACAAATGAAAGTGATTTCGTAAATGTACAGAGCAGAGCCTTAACATGGGTACCGTTCATGATACAAAATAAACAGAAAAATCACTAGTTTGATTTTTATACTCGTACGCAAAGAAGAGAAAAAACCTCAAACAAACAAAACTCTGATGTTCGTTGGCTAAAACAGAAAATATTTTTTTCAGGTTAGATGTCTTTAAAAAAAAAACAGCCAATAAAAAATTATCCTACTGTCACAAAAGAAAATCGAACTGAAAGCAAATTCATTGTTCAGTCTCTTGAGTGGCACCGCATTTGAAATAGAAAAACACGATTTCTGTTTTCCCTTCATTCTGATCAAAATAGCATTAAAATAATTTGAAATAGAATATAATACGTAATTTTAAAGGAGAAAAAGTTTTTTTTTTTTTTCTATACATAAATAAATAAAATTTTAAATATAAAACAGATTGAGCTCGAGTCAATCCAAGCCCGAAAACTGATATAAAAACAGAGTCCGTTTTATCTCCATCTCCTACGCGTGCGACACATTACATCACATATAGTAAGTGTTTTGGTAAAAAAGAATGCAAAAGCTTGGGAAGCTGGGAAGGAAAGGAAAAGGAAATTTAGGCTTCGGTTTTTCGGAAGCACTATTGCACTGGGCTCCGGAGCCCTGTATTTATGAGTTGCGGTGAATTCCGACCCATATTTAAATATTTACTGAAAACTAAGAAGTACCGGAGCTGGCCTCCAGTGGGCTCCGGCGCAAATTAAGCCCTCATAAACTTTAGATTATTTTCTCAGAAGGTAAAAGTTATATATTTGAACATTAATGAGTATTAACGAGTTCATGTACCATATAAGAAATAAACATGACACTAGCGATATAATTGCAGAGCATTTATCCATAATTTACTAAAATATGGATTGATTTGCTTTTATTTCCGATTTGGTTCGGGTTTGGAAATAAGTTTTTCAGTTTCGGGTTGAAGTGTGTTGGGTTCGGATCGGGTTTCGTGATGGCTATTAAAAATCTGACAGCCGCAGAACTCCAATCCGCTGAATCTTGAGAATAATTAATTTTTTAATTACAATTATAAGCTCTCGTTTAGACCCTCCCCCCCCCCCCCAGGTTTTTAAAAACCAATTAATAATGTTCTGTTTTTAAAAGATCACCCAATTTTACAGAAGATTACGGAAAAACGCCGCGTAATAGCAAAAAAGTGCCTGCTCCCCCCCCCCCCCTCCCAAAAAAAAAAAGACCGCGCGAATGACCGCAAGTAGAATGATAGTCTATCTGAAGCATTATCACGACCAGTGGCGGACTTCTGTAATCCTTTTACCAACTATTTTCTTTTTGACTTGGGGCGGGAGGGGAGGGACTTTTTCGGTGGACAGGGTCGCATCCACCCTTGTCGCGACAGGTAACGGCTTTTTTCGTGATTTATTAAGATTAATTACACATTTTAAAATCAGCTTGCATAAAATGGTTAGATAAAAATAAATAAAAAATAGAGAGTTATAACGTCTAGAAGAAACAATTTTCAACGTTAAGGGGTCTCCGGACTCTTAAAGCTTTAAAATTTTCGAAATTTTAATGTTTTTAGATATCAAACCACTTTTTTTCTGAAAATTTTAATATAATTGTTTCCTTGAAAGTCCCATTAGAACAGAAGTTATGGCTTTTAGAATGATACCAGCTCAATAGCTCAAGCAACGTTTCTGAAACTTTGAAGTCATTTTTCTCAAAATGAAGTTTTTGGACATAACGCGAACGATATCTCAAAAAATTCTAAATATTTTTTCATGAAATTTTGAAAACACGTGTTTCATGTTAATCTGTATAAACAGAACCTAAAATTTACTTTTTATTGTTCAAAAAAATATCTTTTTTATGTGATTAAATTTGCGAAATTTTCAAAATTTTGCACTAGCTGTGTAATGATAAAATATGTAAATAATGTAAAAAAAAAATGCTTTAAATGCAAATTTATTTAGGTTCAGGGTCATTATTATAATCTGTAGTAGAAGTACGCACCAAAATTTGCATTCTAGTTGCAAAATTTATTTTGTAATCCTGCGCGTAAGCTGCTATACGAATTTTTTGCCCGTCAAATGTTTGACAGTTTGGTTGTAATGCCCTGTAAATGCTAATTCTGCATCATGCAATTTTTTAAATACATGAAATGAAAGAACATCCATCCTCAAATATTTTATTTTAAATATTTTTCTTTGTATTTTGTAGAATTAGGAAATGTACAAATATAATGTTCTTACAATAGAAATATAGAAATATTTCCGAATTGAAACTCCCCCCCCCCCCCCCCTTCCCCAAGAAAGCTGAAAAGATGCAAAGGCAAAAGAAATCATCCTTTTAAAAATATTATTGTTTTGTGTAACCAATAATGCTTTTGGAACACGATAAAGTAATGTATCTATAGCTCATTCCAAACTGTATTACTACTAATCGATGTATTAAATGAATTTTATAACAAGTTATTTTAATGGCCCTTATAAGTACCGGCAATAGATACAGGGTTAAATCTCTATTCAAAAAATGAAATTTTGAATAAAAAAAAGGGAAAAAAATTTAGAAAATTAGACAAATAATAATAAAAAAAATGGTAAAACAAAGCACACCAACAACTTTGCGAAATACAATGTGAATTAAGAAATCTGACTTTCAGAAATCCGGCAACTTCAAAAATCCGGCATCAGTACCATCCTTTCCCCTCCTTTTTCTTTTATACTTTCAAAATATCGTAGAAGAAAAATAGCAATTGTTCATGAATTAAATACTTCAAGATCCAAAATAAAAATGCAAAAAAATAATATTGGACATTTTTTTTTCATTTGTCAGACGCGATTATATTTTGAAAAATTTTTCTGGAAGCTGCACTGTTTCACAGCAACGGCGTGGAGATTAGTACACAAGATCTCTGCAGTCTCTCTTCTAACGCTGTACTAAATGGAACCGCCGATAACGACAATAACAGCTCCGAAGACGAGCATGAACAACAGGCATAAGAAATGCTGTCACTAGAAAAAACATAAATTTGACTGGAGAAATAATATCTGTTATAGAGAGCAAGACTGCATTTCCTATTTGTATATGCTGGAGATAGAGGTCTGCACGGGCCGGAATTTCCAGGCCGGGGCCCGGCCCGGCCCGAAGGAAAGCTATTTTGGCCCGGCCCGGCCTGGTGTAAAAATTGAAAGTTCGGCCCGAGCCCGGCCCGGCCCGTTTACATATTTACCGTTCTCGGCCCGGCCCGGCCCGTACAAAAATCAGTGAAAACAGGCCCGGCCCGGCCCGACTCAATTTCAACAAAAAAATCCGTTTTTTCTCGATATACAATTAAGATTCTTTTAATGAATAATGCATGCATATTTATGGGAACATTTAACAGTATATTTTAAATTACTATGCGTTCGCAAAATAGAAAACACACAATAGTAAACATGAACGATTACTTAGTGTTTTAGTCAACGTCTCTACAGACGTTTCAAAATTTAAATAAGGGTTCATTAAAAGATTATTGTAGTTTAGAATAAAGTGTTCAAAAACATGATAACTTTTGAAGCTTATAATAAAAAGTAGATTTGTGAAAATATTTCTGCCATTTTTAAGCCTTTTCTCAAATCCAAAGGAGCTACATTTTGATACATTTATGAATTCATTTCTTTTCGGAAACGCATGATATTGGCAAGCATTCTTATTCAGAAACCATATAAATGCCGTTTTTTTCTTAGATAAAAGTAATATATCTTTCAGAAAATACTGCCAAAGTTAGCATTTTGAATCGAATTTCCGGAAGCGATATCACAGGAAAGGAGAAAAACGTACAGTCACGTGACAAGAGTCTCTGTTATCTCTGTACGTAATTTATGAAAAATGAAAACGCTATTCGATTCCAAATGCCTTCAATACTTAGACCTGTCAATTTTATGCCTTTATAGTTAAAAATGAGTCAGAAAATGTGTCTGAAAGTTTCGCATTGTTGAGCAGTAAATATGAAAACCACCTTAAGGTACATTTCCAAAGATACTGTTAACAGAAGTTCATTATTGCTATTAATACTTTTACAAAACATAATGCCTGTCCTACACATCCTGAGAACGATTAAGACCAGTTCCGTCCCGGCACAAGTCTGCCGATAAAATTAAACCCGGGATCAGGCATCATGTAACTGTACGATGCCGATCTCTAAGATGGACATGTTACAGTTTTGTATTGATGTTGTTAAACTCGCATCGGCTCGTAACGCACATTTATACTTCTCGGAAAAGTCATATTCATTGGAAATGGCCTCGAATTTTATCTGCTTCTCTGAAATTCTTCTATCGGGCCGATAGGCCCGATTAATTTTTTTTTATCGGCCCGGCCCGGCCCGTTGAAAAAATTGCCCTAATTATGCCGGCCCGGCCCGTTTGAAAATTCTCCTCCATTCCGCCGGCCCGGCCCGTCCCGCGGGCCGGGCCGGGTACGGGCCTCGGGCCAAGCCCGGGCCCGTGCAGACCTCTAGCTGGAGATTCTCTATTTGTATAAAATACAAGAAAAACTTGTTAAAAAACGACCAAAAAAATCGAAGTAAATAAAATTGACATCGATGTTTCCGAAATTACACGAGAAGAAATAATTTTACTCTTTATTAGGGTTTTTTTCTGTAACATATAAAATACGAATTAATCTAAGTTTATTTTTATATTTCATTTTCGTTTTTGCACAATTATCAATTAATAATGAATTAAATTATGGCTAAAGGCACCATTAAGAATATAATACTACTTCTGACATTCCTTCAAAAATCCGCAATAGTCTCGGTCCCGATGATGCCGGATTTTTCAAGTTATACTGTATGTACCTGCAAAAGATAGTTACATTGCTATGAAGGCTATGCTTAGTTTTTGACTCTATAATATTTATTTAACTGAACTATTTTGACTGTTTTGAGCGTTAAATACCGCTTAAAATAATTCTTCTTTAAAAAACTCTCTGTCGCACCGTGTTTATCATACATATCTCCGTACTTATACCAGTTTGCTTGTGAGATAGTTTCTTTTTTTTTTTTTTTAGCCATTTGGAAAAATGGTTATTGTCCTCTGTCAGGGTAGAAAATCAAAAACATATCTGGAGCTTTTTATTAGTTGAATCCGCATTTTATTCGTTTTCTGATGGGTCTATACAGAAATCTGTATTTTCCCTTTACTTTCAACAGAGATGAATACTTCTGTTGCCACTATGACAAAAAAGTAATAAGATTACAAAAAAAAATTTAATAACTCAGAAACAAATTGAGATACAGCTTTCAAACAAATTGCATTTAAAAGTACATTTTCTTTTATCTATATGGCGGTGTAAAAAGTAATAGTGTAGGATATTTAGAAGTTTAAGAATGAAATTTCATTTAAAATGGGTCCAGGAATATGAATGTTTAATCCATGGCGTACGTAATGCATGACCAGCTCCGTAGAAGTTAAAAAATTTACAGTACCGAAAAATGTAATCCATGGCATACGTAATGTTTGAAATTTCATTTAAATTTAAAATGGGTCCAGGAATATTAATGTTTAATCCATGGCGTATGTAATGTATAACCAGCTCCGTAGAAGTTAAAAAATTTACAGTACCGAAAATTGTAAAACTGAAATTTCTTTTAAAATTTGTTCATGATGGGTCCAGGAATGTTAATGTTTAATTCATGGCGTACGTAATGTATGACCAACGCCATGCGATTTCTTATGTCTTAAATTTTAGTCTTCGAAAAAATCGTTTTCCAAATGGTCGTTGTAATTTGTAAAAATGCTTTTTTTTTTTGTATCTATTATAAGCTGAGAATCTCAAAAGGTCACAATAAATTCAACTATGGCAGCGACGGCAGCAGAAGTTTCGAAAAGCGAAGTTAAAGAAAATTAATCCATATTTTAAAACAATTATTAAAAAAAATTGTACAATTATAATTTTAGTATGAGTTTTATCTCTTTAGAATGAAAATGAAGGCATGTACAGTTGTGGAAAAAAAAGTAAACACCCTCTACTAACTCCTCGACAAATTATCGTAGAAGAAAGTTACTGGTACCGAACGATTGAAAATAAAGTCTACTTTTAAATGTATATAAAAATTGCTTGGGGGGGGGGGGCATCTACAAATTAAAACTAACCCAAACTTCATTTGTTTCAATAGTAGTACCCAATTTTAAGAAGATATTTCAAATCTTCGGTTCAAGCTATACCTAGTCACAAAATTTCACGTCATTTGAATGATAAGTTTTTGAATTATAAACATTCAAAATTTAGTGCTTCTCATGTTAAATTACATTTTCATATTTTTATTCATATCTCCTGAAATTATAATCCTAATGTGCTCATTTTTTGTGTAGCAATATACAAAAATACCCAAACATAAAGGCGTTGAATTTGCAATTTTTATAATCTATGAATTATGAAATTACTATTCGAAAAAATACGAATTGTAACCTACAATTTTTCTGATGGATTTAGATTTATAAGTCCTGCTTTATGGAAATCCAAAATTTCACATTTTTCTTCCAAGTAGTTTTTAAATTATGCTTAAAAAATGGCAAAATGATGGCCGTCTATGATGGAAGTGACTAGATATTTTGAAGTTTCTTATGCTAACCTGTAATCTATCAGTCTTCAATGACTCTTAAGTTGCTTTAATCAAGAAGGTCAACAATCGAATACCGAACTTCAATTGAGATACAGCCCCTAAAATACACTCGTTTTAAAATGATTAATTTCTCAGAAACTTATGGTACGAATTGCATAAAAATTTGCTTTTGGGCTAATGGAAGGGAATAGAGTTCATTTATGCTGTCAAAATTGTGTACTGCTGTTGAAAAAAAAAAAAAGTTATGGTTCGTTTTAATATGTAGGTGGCCCCCTAAGCCAATTTTATATGCATCATTTAAAAGTAGACTTTATAAGCAATCGTGTGGTACCAGTAACATTCTTCTACGGTACGATAATATATATATATATTCTGACGAAAAATATTTAAGACTTTCGTTTGTAAAATCGAATCAACCCAAAGTTGACACGAAATAATCGAAACTTAATTCCAAACCGATCCGAACCCAAAACATTTAAATTCCACCCAACCAGCAACGAAAACAAATAGCGCCAACTCGGCGCACTCCGAACACAGATCGGGTAGAATCAGGTTACCCGATCCGATGCAGGACTCTAATAACAGCTAGCATTTAATATAGATATAGGGTGTAAAATAAATTACTTTAAAATCAGGAATTTTTGTTTTTATTATTAATTTAAAATCACAGGATTGTTTAAAAGTAGCTTCATTTCTTATTGACAGTTGAAAAATAAACGCAATATAATTCTTGTTCGTTAATCTGTTTGTGATGAACACTTTTGTGTCCGGTCTAATGGCGGATCCAAGGGGGAGGTCACGGGGGGTCATGACCCTCCTCTGAACACCAACAAAAAATCCTAAAGATCCTTTTAAAAATAAAATATACAGTAGAGTCCCGATTATCCGAGTCCCGCTTAACCGAATTTCCGCTTTAACCAAGTTATTTTTTTCTGATGGACTGGTGGCTTCCATTATTATGAAACAGCCATTATAAATGAAGTGTTAGGTGAAGATGAAAGAGCAGCCGTAAAAAGTTAGAACTCTGATTTTCTGGTCAAAATGGGGAAAAAAAATGGCCTTTTTTTTTTTTTTTTTTTTTTTTTTTTTTAAGAAAATGATCCATTCTAAAGGTATAAGTTCGATTGAAAAACTATTTAATTCTTTCAACAGAAAGAAGAGGCTACACCTGCAATTTTCATGACACTAATAGAATCACATAGCTGCCAACGCGTACGGTTTTGTTGCCTCTAAAATTTAATGCATATTTTTGCCATATTTAATCGTTGACAAGTGTTAGACTTTTTTAAACAGAATTTCCGCAAGTGATAGGCAATTGTTCCCTTGTGATGACATTTCTGTGGCTGTCAACTCGTAAAACTTGGCTAAAAAAGCTACTTTTGACAACATTTTCTGAATGAATCTTCATAAGAAAATGGGAAACTCTTTAATTTCTTGGTATTTGAAAAAAATCGATAAATTTTATATTGTTACGAATATTTATGAAACTTTTTTGTATTTACGAATGAAAATGACATCGCCAAGGTATCAGAAAAGTAGTTAAGTTTGGATTTGGGAATAGTTTTGAATATTAAAAAAATCTCATAAAGATATATAATCCCCCACCCAAAAAAAGGAAATCCCTGACTCTATAAATAGAGAGCTGGATCCGCTCTTCGTCCGGTCGATCAAAGATGACATTCCAAGCCAAAGAAATTGAAGAATCCTATACGTCCCCTTTGTCCAAACTACCCGCCATGTGACTTTGCTTTTGCTGATAAACAAAGTTCTTATCAGCCACCTGCTGCAACGACCAAACTTGGCAAGTGTGGCAGATGATTTGTTTATGGGAAAAAGGACACTTATTAGCATTAACAAGCACTTTGAGTACTTGACTTGACTATCAGTTCGGGTGGGGCTGATAGAAAAATTCTCTTGTAATGAGAAACCACACAGGCAGGCTCAAAGAAAAGAAACAGGTGCCAATGTTCATGTAATGCAACCAGAGCTGTCAAATTACTTTAAAAAATTAACATTTAAAGTTAATTAGAAAACAAATTTTTAACTTTAAAAAATCTTTTGTTTTGAATCAGTTTTATCTTTTATTCCAATGTAGTAAATTCCACAAACAGTTTTACAAAAAAAAAAATTTTTCTATGAATAATGGAAAAAAATAATTCATAGAATCTGATGGAGATATTTCTTAAAGTTCATTAATAATATAGTCTCGAACTCATTTCAAATAAGTAAAAAAAATAACTTCTAATAATTTTTACCATTTTTATCAGTTTTTTCTAATCCCTGCTGAAAATCATACGTGCAGTTGAATGTTGAATGCAATTAATTGTCAAATGATTAGAAAAATTAAGGCTGTTTTCAAATCTAAGAGGGCAAGTTTATGACATAAGTTTGAATTTGTTTTTGTTCGGAAATGCACGAAACTAGCAAGTGTTGTTGTTAAGAAACTATGTAATCAAGCTGCTTTTTTCCTATTTTTTTTTTTTTTTTTTGGCAAATGCAATAGATCTTTCAGAAAATTGTGTCAAAATGGTCGTTTTGAACCGAAATTCCGCGCGAAAGTAGAATAATCAGTAAGTCAATAAGGGCGAAAAACGTGTTTGTCACGTGACCAAAATCGCTTATAACACAACAGGTAATGGATTGATCAAAAAATGGAAAACACAGTTCGATTCAAAATTGCCTCCATGGTCAGGTTTTCGAATTTTATATCTTTCCGCTAAAAAATGAATTTCTAAATGTGTCAAAACGTTTTGCGCTTGTTAAGCACAGCAGTTAAGAACAGCCTTAACATTTGCTTGCGAGTTTCTTTGCATTTCGAAATATATACATTTTTGACCAGCCCGGCGTCGCCCGTGATATGATGATATTAAGGGGTTTGGTCACTCAGCTTCGGAATTCTCCTCCGTAATGTTAAGTCTACGGTCTTTTGATGCATTCGTCTATTTAAAATATCTCCTCGGGTAATTCATGTCTTTAACATCTTTTTCAGTGTACTCTTCTTATGTCTCTTTTTGGCTTAGTTTTCAAACTATTTCTAAAATCTATGCTGAATGTAATATTTTTATATGTGTTAAAAGCGGGTGAACGGTGAGTCAGATTTTAACACTTCCTATAAAATTATGTATATACTTTAGAAATAGTTTGAGAAGTGAGAAAAAAAAGAGACCTCTTTTAGGAAGTGTACACAAAAAATAGAAGTTAAAAATATTCATTTCCCGAGGAGATATTTTAAATATATGAATGCATCTAGAGTCCTGCACGGGTCAGGTTCTACCCAACCCGAACCCGCAAATTCCATTTTAAGTCAAACCGCAACCCGACCCGAACCCGCCAAAAATAATTTTCGGCAACCCGACCGGAACCCGCAAAAATAATTTCAGGCAACCCGCAACCCGACTTGAACCCGAAGTATATTAACCCGCACCCGACCCGAACCCGCAATGTAAGGAAGGCAAATCATGTTTTAATACCATTATGAAAAATAATCTACAATTGTATCTCTAATAGAGGCCTGCACCGGTCCGGCCAGCGGGCCGCGGCGGGGCAGCAAAATTTCAAACAGACCAGGCCGCTTTATTAGGACAATTTTTTCAACGGGCCGGGCTGATAAACAAAATAAACGGGTCGGGTGGCAAAAAAATTGAACGTTCCTGCCACGCCGAGGCGATAGCTACATTTAAGCAGGTCTACCGGCCCGCTATAAATATCTAGACGAAGCCGATAAAATCAGAAACGTGCCGGGCTAGGGCCGAACTTTTAAGTTTTACACGGGACGGAGCAAGGCGGGCTTTTCTCGAGCCTGGAAATTCCGGCCCGTACAGACCTCTAATTCACTAATACCATTTTTATGTTTTACATGGAAGAATGAACAAATCTATATTCTTTAATATTTAACTATAGTAAAACCTCTGACCCGACCCGATGCAGGACTCTAAATGGTATAAAACAAAAAATCTAATCTTTAAATATGCTTTAAAATTAGTTGCGGTTTCAAAAGTCCCACTTATAACGATACAACTTGTTTTACACAAGTGGCCATCTGCCTTTAGTTAATCAGCAGTTATTATTTTGAAAATTTTCCCGTCTAACAAAGTGCATGCATCGCGTATCACCTTCACCACAATTAAATTATTCACTGGATACGTTAGACAGAAAAGACCATTTAGCGTTTTGCTGCGTATTGTATTTTTAAAATACGGTAAAAATATAATGCAGTTTGTTATTTCGAAGACTCGTGAAAGGATGACTAAAGACAAAACAGACAGGAAACACATTTTGCTTTTGTGAAACTTTGATCTGCGGTTTATATAAGCTTTTAACGGGAAACTATATTTTCCATATTCTTTTAAAAAAGCGGGTCAACCCGAACCCGATCCGCAAGAGTAAAAAAGCCAACCCGAAACCGAAACAATAAAAGCCAACCCGACCCGCACAAAAAAAATAATCTCAACCCGACCCGACCCGAACCGCAACGGAAAAACATAGTGCCAACCCGACCCGAGGGTCGGGTTCGGGTAAAAGCGGGTAACCCGACCCGATGCAGGACTCTAAATGCATCCAATGCCCACAGAATTTACATGAGTGAGGGGAAATCGGAAGCTGAGTGACCAGCCCCCTTAATCTTGAATTTGTACTACTTATATCTTTAATATGATTTTTTAAAAACTTATACTGTTAAATAAAAATATTTCCAAACGAACCTTGTATCGGAGGTCCCGCAATATTTATACCGAATACGACATATTTTAAAATAAAATGCGCATGCGCTCTTTAAAGGATAGTGTATATATTTCCATTTCCACATTTCAACAAACAATAGCGGAGGGCGCAAAATTATTTTTCCTCATCAGACATTTAATATTTAAAAAAAAAAAATAGTTTTTGTCCAAACCCTATGAAATGTTCATGTCATAAATATAATGGTTTCAAAGCCTGTACACAAGATTCGTGGAAAACAAATGACATTTAGTTATAAGACTCTTGTAAGAAGACTTTTTTCCTTATTGTCCAAACTGTTTGAAATTGTTATCAGTTATGAACATATTATGGATTTGAAGTATGTGTAAAAAATTCGTGAAAATATATTGACATTTAGTTGTGAGTGGATTACCTGTTTTGTAAATAAGTAACGTAACGATTAACATAATTACCAGGGCTTTCTTTATGTTAAATTTTAAATAATCTAAAATTCCATAAATATGTAAAATCTGTGTAAATGGAACCTGTCTGTAACAAAATCCTGTCTTACATGGGAGCCTTTCATGGTGCCGTTGAAAGAATACCATGCAATAAGTAATGAATTCAAAAAAGGGAGGAAGGTTCTCCCTTGAGCATAGAAATGTCACACCCAGAAGCTTTGTAATTTTGTGCTTATTAAAGTAATAGAAGTGCAATTCCCACCCTAAGGTCCCTTTCTGAGAAAAGGGCCTAAATTCAACACTGCGGTTACAGCTGGAAACTTGTCCAAAACTGAATTATTATTATTTTTTTCGATCCCTTGCGATTCCATTTTTACAGGTTTTACTGTAAATGTTCTTGGAATATTCCATTATTAGTTTATTATTAATAATACATTTCTGCGGACAACAGGGTTTTTTTTTTTGGGGGGGGGGGTAGTCCCGGCCCACAAACAACTTGTTGATGACGCCGTTCTAGCAATCCTCAACAACATCTAACATTTTTGTGGAAATTCATATTTACAAAAAACTAGTTTATGGATAGACAGTGAGATAAAAGAATATCACTTTTCAACTACATTGGAAACAGCTATAAACTTATATTGAATACGCAATATATGAATTTAAAGAGATCTTAAAAGACTAAATAAAATATATTTTTAAAAATATTTATTAACCGACTTCAAAAAAACGCACTAAAAAGAATCAAATAATTCTTTAAAATTCTCAAATGACGAACACTTATTCAATAATCACACATCGGACATCATGAATCGGCATAAAAACGTTAAATTTAATTTATAGAATTTAATATCCACCAAACATGGATTTTCTAGAGAATATTTTTTTCAAGATATTAATTTACATATTTATGATTTAATTTACGAATGTATACATATAAAAAGTAATCAATTACTTTTTGAAGTTGGTGCCAAACAATCAGTAATATTGTATAATAAAATTGTGACTAGTACCAAGAATAAAGGTATGATGAAAAATATTATACTAAGTCGAAAAATATACTTTATTTCTTCGGCAATTGTTTAATCATTATCGATTGTGATTGTTTGGCACCAACTAATCTATTTAAATTCAATCTATCACATATTTAAAAATTAAGATTTAAAATGAAGGAAAAAGATTATTAAGAAAAATTACAATTTAAAAACTGTGTAACGGGTAGAGAAGTAGATTTTTAATCATATTTCTTAATAATTTATTAAATTAAATTAAATTTTTAAAGATTTTGTTAAACAATAGTAGAATATCATTATTATTTACAAATTGACATTGATTCGAACCAGTTTCCTTTTCTAGAATAAGTAAAATCTAGTGTCCATAGGCGTAGAGCTTTAAGGGCCTTGGACTCCCCCCCCCCCCTATATTCTTTAAAGATGGGCTACATTATTTTGCCAATTGATACAGAAAAAAATATCAGATTTTGCAATTTCTAACAATTTATAAAATTTCACCCTTTATCTACTGAAGGTACTTATAATAAGTACCATTAAAATAACTTGTTATAAAATACATTTAATATATCGATTAGTTGTAATACAGTTTAGAATGAGTCATATATACTTTACTTTATCTTGTTCCAAAAACATTATGGATTACACAAAACAAAATTATTTTTAAAAGGATGATTTCTTTTGCCTTTGCCTCTTTTCAGCTTTCTTGGCGTTGAGGGGGTGGGGAATTTTCAGTTCGCAAATATGTCTATATTTCTTTTGTAAGAACATTATATTTGTACATTTTCTATCTACATAATACTAAGAAAAAAATTTTAAATAAATGATGTGTGTAGGGTTCTAAATATTTGCACAAAATCCCTATAAATTCAAATTTAATGAATACTTGAATGAATACCCTTCAATCCTTCTAAAATTTATTAAATGATTATGTAAGGGTCTGTGCATTGCATATATAACGTTATCAACCTTTTGGTAATTTTGGACCCCGTCCCCCCTTAAGATATCATACGTTATCATCCCCCTCCCCCTAATGATATCGTTACCAATGCATAAAAATTACTTAGATTTTTGGATCTTTTTTTTTGTTCGTTTGATTGAAGTGATATAGAAATACAATTACATATATTTTTCGCATACTTTATTGATTGAAATACAGTCGGACCTCTATTTAACGAACCTCTATTTTGCGAATTTCTCTATTTTGCGAACTTTTACTTGGAACCAAGAACATTTTGCAAATTTCTTCGTAAAATCACCTCCAAATAGCGAAGTGTATTCTCTATTTAACGAACTTTTCCTTGGGATCTAATTTTTTTTCTCCCTATTTCTTAAAATATTACTGGACATTTGAAACTTATTCTTACTTTTAACACATTTTATGAAGATCAGTGACCATGAACAGGTCTTACCAGGCACCTAACTCACCGAGAACAGTAAAATCGTTGTGATTCTTTGCTTTCCATCCAAGAAGAGCAAACTTTCAATATCCCTTTTCAATATCCCCAGTGAAATTTTTAAAATACCATTTTTTATGAAAATTTTAGCCTATTTTTAATGAATTAAAATTTGTGAAAATTCAATCACTTGCATTCAATTATAAAAGTATTTTTCAGTGTTAAGAATTCCAATGCACAATTTATTCTTATTATGTGAAACCATTTACGCAGACGATACTTACGCATTTTAAAAGAATTATATTATGATTTTTTTTTTTTTTTAAGTGGCAACAAAAAAAATTGTAAACAAATAAAATTAATTGTTAAATTTGTTATATAAACATTTTGTGAAATTTTGCTTCGACAGTATTTTTACTTATACCAGTCTTGTATCATAAATAAAAAATTCCGATGAAAATCTTAGTTATTTGGCTGAATTCACATTTCTATAATTAAAACGCGCCAAAACATAAAATAACGTTTTGCTTAATAAAGATGCAAGAATAATGTAAAAAAATATCGGTACTTTCAAACATTTATCTTATTAAATAATGCTTCGCGAATACAAACAAAGCATGGCTTTTGCTAGTATTAGGAAAAATATTGCATGCAAAAATATGAAAATCGGTGGTGTTATTGAGAAATGTTTGATAAACACGCTGATGCAGACAGTTTTCAAATCAAAGAATTATTTTAAGATATATTTAATGTTAAAGTCGGTTAAAATCGTTCCATTAAAAAAGTTTTATAGGAGCAAAAACTATGTATGGGAATTTAATCATTTTTAGATCATTTTATACATTAAAAGTGCCCGGTGAACAGACTGCCATTATTTTATTAAATTCGGCCCATTTAAATTTTTGTCAGCATTTCGAGAAGCATTTTTTGCAACTTTTAGAAAAGGGTATTATTTTAAATTTTTGCCAAATTTAAAAACAGCGTAATAAATAATATTTCTCTCTATTTAAAAAAAAAAAATGTAATTAACGCTGTCACCGCCACCGGTTTTGAATTTTTTGTGACCAGAGGTCTTTCTTCGTTAATTAGGATGAGCGAAGCGAATCCTCCACTAGGCTACACAAATTACATTTTGTCGTACATTAAAAAAAAAAAAAAAAATTATTTAGTATTTTGACTTGAAATTAAACATAGAAATAAATTATGATCTGTAGATTTGCACAATATTATTATTATTTTTTTTTTTTTTTTACAGAATAACCTAAAAAAATTATTATTTTAATTAATTTATTTTACATGCTTTTCCATTACGGACGCATTTTTGCAATTAAAAATTGAAACACGTACATTTTCAGAAGAAAAAATAAATCATGGAGTTACGATTTTTTTTTATGAAATTTTTAAAATACCATTTTTATGAAAATTATAGCCTATTTTTAATGAATTAAAATTTGTGAAAATTCAATCACTTACATTTAATTATAAAAGTATTTTTCAGTGTTAAGAATTCAAATACACAATTTATTCTTATTATGTGAAACCATTTACGCAGACGATACTTACGCATTTTAAAAGAATTATATTACGATTTTTATTTTTTTGTAAAGTGGCAACAAAAAAAATTGTAAACAAATAAAATTAATTTTTAAATTTGTTATATAAATATTTTGTGAAATTTTGCTTCGACAGTATTTTAACTTATACCAGTCTTGTATCATAAATAAAAATTTCCGAGGAAATTCTTAGTTATTTGGCTGAATTCACATTTCTGTAATTAAAACGCGCCAAAACATAAAATAACGTTTTGCGTAATAAAGATGCAAGAATAATGTAAAAAAATATTGGTACTTTCAAATATTTATCTTATTAAATAATGCTTCGCGAATCCAAACAAAGCATGGCTTTTGCTAGTGTTAAGAAAAATATTGCATACAAAAATATGAAAATCGGTGGTGTTATTGAGAAATGTTTGATAAACACGCTGATGCAGACAGTTTTCAAATCGAAGAATTATTTTAAGATATATTTAATGTTAAAGTTGGTCAAAATCGTTCCATTAAAAAAGTTTTATAGGAGCAAAAACTATGTATGGGAATTTAATCATTTTTAGATCATTTTATACATTAACCCGGTGCCCGGTGTGTAGACTGCATTTATTTTTTAAATTCAACTCAATTTTTGAGGTTTTATTTCTATTTTAAATTCAATTTTTCAGCATTTCGAGAAGCATTTTTTACAACTTTTGGAAAAGGATATTATTTTAAATTGTTGCCAAATTTAAAAACAGCGTAATAAATAATATTTCCTTCAAATTAAAAATTGTTTACACGTGACTATTATAAACAGAATAAAACTTTCAAATGAGAATTAAATGATTATGTAGTAAAGCAGGAAGATATTTATAACTACGTCATAAAAACTATATTGACACGCAAATTTTGAAAGAGAAAGAAAATTGTTAAATAATAAATCCATTAATATGAGTTAAAAGTGTACATGGAGGAAATTACGTCCTATTTAAAATTGCCAATTCATAATATAGCCAAACAGTTTAAATTTAAAAATATATTTGCGCGAAACATTTATTTGATATTTTGAGATAATCTTTTTAAGCTATTGTTGAGAATTCTAAGATAGCGCAAATAATATTTCCTTTCTAACAACAAAAGTATTTTCACGTGATTATTAAAAAGAGAAAGAAAACTTTGGTGAAAATTACGTCAGATTTAAAGTGATACATTTAAAATGTCTTATTTAAAAAACTTATAAAAATACCGAGAGACAAAGACTCTGTTTACTTAATTCATTTTATAGTTATTAGCTTATTTTTACATGTTTCACTGATCTGATTTAATCAAAGACGAAAACAACCCGTTAGCAGGGAGATTGCCACTGTTATTTTAATTATAATTTATTCTTCTGAAATTTTTTTAAAGCCGATCAAATTAGCGTGCTTTTAGAGTTTGCGGTGTCTGAGCGGGGGTTCGCGAGTGTAGCTCGTAGGGGGCAGAACCCCCTTGTTTTATATAAAAAAAGTATGGTACAAATCGTAAAAGAAAAATTGACATTATCACAATACAGTTTTTTTTTTTTTTTTTTTTTTTTTTACATTTTAAAAATCGAATTACAACTTTTAATATCTTGGGATAGATATCCCTTGGATATCTATTTTAAATAAAAAAAAAAGAATGATACAAGTCCTTAAAAGAAAAGTTGTTCTATTAAGTCCTAAGCAATTAAACATTCATCCAGCTTTAGAAAGAGCATTTGGCATTTATTTGCATCGCCTTTCCTGCGTTTTGATGGAGAGATCGGCCACTGTCGCATGCCATACTTCTCATGGTCGGTCATAAATCAGTCATGTCAATTAAACAGTCTAATCCCCAGAGTAACAACCAGCGTACTTCTATCCTAATGCAGATATCCTTTTCTTTAAAAAGGAAGCCTTCGGCCAAAAAAAGAAGGGAAAAAAATGTCAACGATAAATGAGTTACATCTTTTGGAATAGAAAAAGAGTAAAACATCTCTCTAGGACTCTAGGAGGCCAATAAACATAAACAATACAGAATTCCTCTTCCTATAGTGACCCATGACCAATGCAGAAAACTTGAATACCTACCCAAATCGTTCGGGAAAGGGGAAAAAAACCGACAGGGCCGTTTAATTTTTTGTAATAAGTAACACTTATCAGATTTTAGCATCTGTTATCCAATATTTGACCAAGGGTTATCGCACTCCATCTGAGGGAGATATTCCTGGCACATCCCCTGGATCGGAGTCGGGGATGTTATCGCAGGTGCTTGTGACGTTGACGTGGGAAGGGTCATTTCCGCTCAACACTTGGGCAGCGCAATAAATTTTGAGTGTCGTCTTGGTTCCAATTTCTTTTCTCATGAAATTGTAAATTAAAGCCCAAAGGCGCTCCCTATTCTGATTGACTCAATATATTTTAATAGGCGTAGAAATATAGTATACTTTAAAAATAATAAATTTTAATGCTTAACTGTAGAATAAAGGGGATTTTAAAATGTATGCATTTTTTGCAAAAGCTTTTGAGCCTGGCCAAATTTTACTGACTTTTGAACGGACTAGGCCACGCCGAAAGAAGGATTTTCATACGATTTGAGTCAAAACTAAGACTGAAAGTTTTGGACCGTGAAGATTAGGAATGAAACCAGTTCCGGCTCTGTGCGGAAAAAAATAAGTTAGGCCCGGCCCGATCCTTCATGAAAAAAGTAAGGCCCGTAAAAAGTAGTCACTAGGCCCGGCCCGAAAAGAGTGGAGACCAGGTCCGGTCCGGCACGAGTGCCGCGAATAAAAATATTCCCGAGCTTGGGCCACGGGCCGACTCGTGCAGATCTCTGATTGGGCTGCTGAGTTTGTTCCGAGTTTAGTTTTTATATCGGGTCGGACTTGGGCCGAAACTTTAACTTTTATAGCGGGCTGTGCCAATAAATTATTTTGTACGGGACGGGCAGGGCTAAAAAGAGTAATGTCGTCCCGTGTATGCTTGCATAGTAATAGTTTGAAAAATAATATATATATATATTTTTTTTTTTTTTTTTGAAACGCTATAGGGAGCTTTCTTGTTAAAATAGGTTAACAAATCAGGGTGTAGTGGAGGATATACGGAGGTATACTCCGTATACCATCTGGATTATTTTTTTTAAGAAGCTCTATATACCCTCTGTTTCATAAATAAAGCTATAGCGTATACCTCTGGTTTCACAACCTAAGACTGACAGCTCAGACCGAGCAGACTAAGAACATAGATGCCCCCCCCCCCCCACCCCTTACCAACACTGATACCTTTTATTAAGATTTTTCTTTTAAGTACAAGTTTCATCTGAAACTGAATCCGCCGGTAACTGCGATGTTTCTTACGATTTCAGCACTGCATCAGAATCAAACCCGTAAGAGTCAACCAGACCGACATGAACCCGAAATAGGGCCAAGCCAACTCGAACACGACCCGCAACGAGAAAAATTAGCTTCCACCCGACCTAAACGGCACCACGAGTTGATTTGTGTTCGGATAAAATCTGTTTACTTACATGGTGCAGAACAGTAATTCAGACTCATTTTAGTTATTTAATCTCGCTCATTTTGATGATGATACATTAAAATTTTGTGATGATAGTTTAGTTTTACGAAATTTAAAGCTTATAAAAGCAAAAAAGGCCTGTATTATTGTCCTAGTGAAATCGAAACGTTGTCACCTGCAAACTGAATTATTCTAAAAGAAAAAAAAAGAAGAGTGAGACCGAGATTGAAAATCGAAGCATCAGTTGAAGAGTTAAGCGTGGACATAAACGTATTGCATAACCTCCTTTATTGGAAGTTCTTTAAAATATATACATAATTTATTAAAGCCCGGATCACTGCAACACAAATATGAATACTTCCCATGAATAAAAAGTAAATGCAGTAGAACCTCTTTTATCCGAAACTCTTTTAACCGAAACTCTCTGTTAACCGAAATCCTTTTTTAAAGCTGCTTTTTTTTTTTTTTTCTTTCACTATCACATTCTTTGAGTGCAAAATCCATTTTTAAAGTTTTTTTTTTAGAACTATTATATTTCTTGTGTGCAAGCGGTCCTTTCCAAACTGTCAGTATATATAATTTTCTATCCCCTTTCTTAGAGTTTCTTCGAATTTAACTTGAGATCCCGTAAGCTGCGGAGTGGAATGAAGAAAACGAACAAATTAGCGATTCTGAAGCTTTTCAATGTTTTGCAAAAAGGTTTGGCACGGCTGGAGTAACAGAAAGCCTGTGATACTGATGAACTAATAATATTGTGATAGAGCTTCAAAGCAGGGGCTATCGAAACTGACAAACAAAACATTTTTTCAAACCCTTGTGATAGATTTAAAAGGTAATTAATCCCAAAATTCGGGTACTTTATTATTGTTTCTATTTTGCTATTACTTCATTTTTACTAAGCACTTGTTACCATAATAAGAAATATTGTATTTATTTCTCCTTAATCTTAAAATGGAAGCATTCTCGATCATCCGAAAATTTCGATTTTCCGAAAGAGGGTTGGTCCCAGTTACTTCGGATAATCGAGGTTTTACTGTAATTTAAAAAGAAATATAAAATAAACAACATGCTAAATGGTTTTTGTTTAAATCCTAGGAATATCGTTAATTTTTTCTTCTTTTAGTAGTAAAAAAATTAAAAGTGCCTCCCATCGAGCATCATTCTTCGTCGTGATCTGATTTAAAGTTCCTTCAATGTCATTTATATTGTAAAAGGGTGTTTAAACATATACATACTATATTTGTAAGAATAAATACAGTCGAACCTCGTTATCCCGGCACTCATTAATGTCCAGAAAAAAGTGTCATCATAAGCGGGGTGTCGCGGTATCCGGAATTCGAAAAAAATATGTTTATAAAAGCTGTATTTTTCATTAATTTAGGATATCTTATATTCATAACTGATTTTGCAGTTTTAAGCAATAAAACATTATTATTAAAGAAAATAAACACAAAAAAAAAAAAAAAATTGAAAAGAATAGAAACCAGATTTATGATGACGTGTTATTTTACTGTTACATTAAATGTTAATGAATTATGGTTTGCTTATCCCTGGATGTGCTTCCTACAGTTATTTTTTCAATGTTATACAATGAATTGTAATCAATATTCGTTGTTTCAGAAATGTATGTTAGATAATTTCTGATCGTTTCAATGCAATGCAATGCAATGCAATGCTTCGGTTTGAGTCGGATGAAAAACGCCATGTAACCACAAGAAAACTCCGCCTGACCAGAACAAAAAGACCGCGAGCAGATAAAGGAAAAAAGTAAACTTTCTCATTTATCTCAATGGGCATTTTAGACACTTTTGTGAAAAGCTTGGCCAGGACATTTCTTATCGCTTAATTTCCGTGCTTATAAGATGGATTGTGAAAAATGAACAATTTTCCTAAACCGTTGGGATATACGGAGTTGAAAATTATTCAACGACCTAAAATCCGAAGTTTATTTATATTAAAATCATATACAGAAAATCGTGACTTTGGAAAACTGACGTGATAAGCGGAGTGACGTGAAAACCGGGTGTCGGGAAAACGAGGTCCGATTGTATATCAGTAAATAGAACTATTTATATAATAAAATTCACTCTCAGTTAAATGAATATTGCGAGCGGGGTAAATTATACCCGAACGTTGATACAAGGGATACAAAGGAACTAGAAAAAATGATGTTTCAATCAATGTATAATGGTATAAAAACACAGATATTAACTTTAAATGCGTTTTAAAGTTAGTTGTGGCTTCAAAAGTTCCACTTATAACGGTAGACCTTGTTTTACACATTTGGCACGTTGCCTTAACTTTAGTATCATTATCAACCGAAATTATTCAAAAACAATTATCTGCATCAACAGAGCAACTGTATTATCCCAATTGATTAATTCACTTTATACCGTACCATCGGGAGCTGAGAAATTCTTTCACGAGTCTTCCAAATAACTAATTGCAGTACATTTCTATCGTATTTTAAAAATGCAATACACGGCAAAACTGTACATGATTCTTCCTGTTTATCACACAGTAGCTTTTGTCTTTCTCATAGCAACGTTAGAACTATAAAAACTAGAACATTAGAATTGTAACCATTTGGCAAAAATGCTTCAGCAGAGCAGATGCATTTATTATAATCTTTAAGACTATTCAAAACAGACGGGCCCCTATTTTGCTTTTATGAATCTTAGACCTGCGGTTTAAAAGAAGCAGCTTGAAATCGGCAGAAATGTATTTTGAGTATTTTCAAAACACAAAATACTTGGAAAAATCATTTCAAAATACATTACTAAAATACTTTCCTTTAGTCAGTTTAAAATGCAAAATACAAATGTATTTTGAAAATGTATTTCAAATACAGTAAAACCTCTCAAAAGCGACCACGTTCCGTTCCAATAAAAATGGGTCGCTTCGAGAGATGGTCTGTTAATGAAGGTCATGTTTAACCCCTTCGGGGCCATGGATGCATATATGCATCTTCAAAAAATGCTTACAGCATTTGTTTTTGATACCACTAAAAATGAAAAGTAAATTTTTCTTTATTTAACTAACCCTTAACCGGAAACGTACATCTGTGAGATGTTTGAGTCTACATATCTGTCCTTAATATTTTCTCTCTCCGACATTCCAAACTTATGTTTATGCTGTTATATTAAAAAATTGGTCCTGTTAATGCATTACTATTAAAGATTAAATGTTTAAGTTCACTATTTGGTAAATCATTAAGCGTTCAGTTTGTGCACGGGATTTTCACGTTTCCGGTTAAGGGTTAATACATTTTCTTGACTGATAAACTAAATTTAATTATTTGACAAAAAGTGGTGTCAACCGAATAAAATTCATGTAAAAGATGCTGGTCCCGAACGGGTTAAATATAGATTTTAATTGTTGAAAAAGGTAACAATTAATATTACTAAAATTTATTTTTCACATTAGGAAAACATATGAAAATTTAAGTACCAAAACAAAAGTTAATTACATAAATTAATGACTGCAGAGTTTAAAAAATAAATAAATTAACGTTTGCTTTGATTTTACGGTTTTATCTTTTATAACTTTTATTTCCAAATCCTTTCGAAGTTCAGTAAAAAAATGAACATTTTTTGTACGGGAACAAATAATGACTATTTCAGTAATTTATTTATTTCTTTGATAGTTTCCTGACAGAATACGGCAGGGGAGTTTATGGACCGTCATTCTTAATTTGTCAACAGAGCTAATTCATTGCCTAAAAAGGCACAAAGAGGTTAAAACATTTAAAAGTTAGCGGAATAATAATAATAAAACAATTCTAAACTTAGCTTAGAAATTTGATGAATGATGCGCTCTCCGTAATTATTTTTTTAATAAAACCTTCTTCAAGCGACCAGGAAAAAACGGAATTTGTTTCATTTTCTTCAAGGAAATGGGTCGCTCATGGAGGGAGTTCAACTGGGATGGTCTCTAAAGGGAGGTGAAATGAGTATGGAGCCAATGGGAATAAATTCCGTTCCATGAAAAAAGGGTCGTTCAGGGAGGTGGTCGCTTAATGGAGGTTTCACTGTACAGGTATTTTCGATACTGTCCAACTTTGCCGTGGAAGCGATTTCGAATCGAATAACGTTTTCCAGTTTTCACAAATAAATGAGTTATGGAGTATAAGTGATTTTTGCCACGTGGCGACTGGTTTTTATCATTTCCAGCACTGTTGCGTACGGAAATTCGGTTCAAAATGCCAACTTTTTCAGTACTTTTTGGAAGATTTTTTGTTTTTACCAAAAAATGTAAAAAACTATTCGACTATACATAGTTTTTGCATAGGAACACCTAGCAGTTTCATGTGTTTCCGAAAAAATATTAATTCAGAAATGTATCTGAAAGTAGATCCTTTGGATTTGATAACAGCCGCAAGAACATGGCGAAAAATATTATTACATATTATTATTACATATTATTATTACATATTCGTAAAATAAAAATCAGAAAGCTTTTTAAATAACACAAACAATCTTGCATATGAGTGAGGTTTTATCAAATTTATCAAACAACTGTTAATAATGAAATAATTTCGGAATCATAATTCATTAACAACTTTTTAGCTCACAAGCTGTGAGTATTATGCAAAAAAATGACAAGTGTTCAGATAACGTACAGTATTTAAGCTGATAAAGGCCAGATTAGTTTTGGGAGTTCATTTGTTAAGTGCAAAGGGGGGCAATCGGGAGGATAATCCCCCCTTAACTTAGATAAGTGGGTTTTTCATGCAGAATTATATGATTTGCTTCAAATTCAGTATACCGGTTAATTCTAATAAGGTGCTTCTCTGATTACATTTGGATGTTCATTGTTTAAGTATAAAGGGGGGGGGGGGACCGGGGGCTACACCTCCCCCCTTAATTTAGATAAACGGGTTTTCTACCCGATTTGCTTCAAATTTGGCATACTGGTTTATTCTGATAAGGCGCTTCCCTAATCAGATTTGGAGGCTCATTGGTTAAGTATAAAGATGTGAAACAATGGGGTGTACTCCCCCCTTTGATTTATTTTTTTGAGGGCATTATTCTTTGAAATAAGATTATAATATACAATTAGTGCGAATAGCCTGTGAGCTCAATGCCATCAGTTTAACTGGGCACTTTTCTTTTTATTAATCGATTTAACTTTTATATTTTTACCAATGTTTTATTTTTATAAGTAATACGGGGAACTACGTTAAAGAAAATTGCTAGAGAATCCAGTCTTTTTTAAAGATGCTGCACCAAGGGCCGCAAGAAGGAGATTAATATTTAAAATTGTTGGAAGCTAAAGTATGAGAAATTTTTTTGTCGCTCATGTATGTAACTGGAGAACCTAAGAAGTTGTTTGGAAAAAAAAGCCAGTGCATCGGAAAAATTTTAAGGCTGTTATCAAATAGAAAAGGGCAACTTTATGACATAAGTTTTAATTTATTTTTGTTCCGAACTGCATAAAACTAGCAGGTGTTGTTGTTTAGAAACTATATCATAAAGCTGCCTTTTCCGTTTTTTGCAAACGCAATAGATCTTTCAGAAAATAGTATCAAAGTGGGCGTTTTAAGCCGAATTTCCGCGCGAAAGAAGAATAACCACTCAAGCAAGGGTGAAAAATTCTTTGTCACGTGATCAAAACCGCTTCTAACCCAATAAGTAATTTATTGATCAAAAAATGGAAAAGGCAGTTCGATTCCAAATCGCTTCCCTAGTCAGGCCTTCCAATTTTATATCTTTCCATTAAAAAAAGAAATTTGTAAATGTATCAAAACGTTTTGCTCCTGTTTAGCAGAGCTGTTGAGGACAGCTTTAAGTGGGTGGGAATGGACTTCAGTGGGCACCCTGTATATATAGCATTTATAAATCAAGAAATTACAAGAGGGAAAAAAAAAATACAGACACAAATAGGTTAAAAATTGCATTTATAGTAAAACTTATTGTTGGTGTGTGCGGTGAAGATGTTTTTATGGAGCTATAAAAGGGCTCCCAAAAGTGGCCAACTGATAAATGAGATCAGGGTCTTAAGGCTGTTCTCAAATCGAAAAGAACCTTTGAAAATGAGAAATCGTAGCACACAAAATTAATATTAATCTGGAGGTTGGTTGGTTGGTTTTTCGTGTTTCGTAGCCACCTTTTGATATTCGTAAAAGGAATAAGGTCAGTCTTTCAACTCAATATAGTAATTTTTTTCCTCAGAAAATTTTTATGCGATTTTTAGAATTTCTTCCTGTTTCACAGCGTTTTTTGACATTTGTAAAAGGAGCCTGGTTCCAATTTCTTATCCCAATGCAGTAAATTTTGATGAAATTCGCGATTATTTTTCCCGCGATCGTTTCAGGATATTCACAATTTTTTCCCAACTGTGGAGATTCCTTTATTCTGCAAGGAGAAAAAAAAAAAAAAAAAAAAAAAACTTCCAAGAAATTTCAAAATATACGTGCAGAAGAATCATAGGTCTGAGGAAGAATCTACAACGGGAAATACTGCACAACATTTTTCATTATGCAGGACTTTCCTTTTCCGTGCGGAAATTATGAGATTTTGCACACTATGTCAAACCTTGCCCCTCAAAGAACACCCCCCCCCCCCTCCAGAGATTCTTAAAATGGCCCTCCTGGTAAGGAAGGGAATTCCTGTACTATACATATTTACAGAAACACGATAAACTCGTGGTTAATATACATAAAGAGAGTTTTATTTTACAAAGTTTGTTTTGTAGCCCAGGTTTTTTTTTCCCATGAGCATTTTTTAAAGTCCGCATTTTCGCGTTAATGGCCAATTTTTTTTAAACTTTCGGAAATGAATACTTTGAAATTCTGGAACAGAATCACTCCTGAAAAATATGCTGCGTGGGATAAAAATTGCAACTAAAAACGAAAAAAAATGTATTTGTGTTTTTTGCAAAAAATCGTAGTTTAAGACCGATTTTAGTAGCATCGTAGTTTATAGGTTCAAATCGTAGCAACTACGATTTTTTCGTAGCAGTTGGCAGGTCTGAAAAGGTCAACATTCTGACATAAGTTTTAATTTATTTTTGTTCGAAAATGCATGAAACTAACTGGTGTTGTTGTTAAGAAACTATGTAATTGCGCTGTTTTTTCCATTTTTTTTTGCGAACGCAATAGATCTTTCAGAAAAGAGTGTCAAAGTGGGCGTTTTGAGCCGAAATTCCGCGCGAAGGAAGAAAAAGCACTCAAGAGCGGGCGAAAAACGTGTTTGCCACGTGATCAAAATGGCTAATAACTCTATAGGTAATGGATGGATCAAAAAATGGAAAAAACAGTTCAATTCCAAACCGCTTCCAAGGCCAGCGCCAGCCTTTCCAATTTTATACCTTTCCGTTTAAAAATAAATTTGCAAATGTGTCAAAACGGTTTGCGCTTATTGAGCGGATCATTTAAGAACAGCCTTAAGGGGGCTGGTCACTCACCTTCGGAATTCTCCTCCGTATGTCTATGGACATTTGATGCATTCGTATATTTAAAATATCTTCTCGGGAAATTCCTATTTTTAACATATTTTTTTCTGTTTTCTCTTCTTAAATGATATCCTTTTTTTTTTTTCTTAGTTTTCAAACTATTTCTAAAATCTAGGCGGAATTGAATATTTTATGTGTTAAAAACGGGCGTAAAACTGTGAGTCAGATTTTAACGCTTCCTATCAAATGAAGTCTATACATTAGAAATATTTTGAGAAGTAAGAAAAAAAGAGACCTCTTTTAGGAAGTGTAAACAAAAAATAGGAATTAAAAATATTCATTTCCAGAGGAGATATTTTAAATAGACGAATGCATCCAATGGCCACGGACCTTACATGAGTGAAGGGAAGCTGAGTGACATATGAAAACATATTAAAAGGTCCTAGTATTTAGCTCTTTAGATTTTCAATTAGTCGGAATTAAGCATAGGGTATGAATTAATCTTTAGAATTAAATCTTAAAGAAATGTCCCAAAAATGGGAAAAATAATTAAAATAGGTTCTTAGAGCCCCAATAAAAATGTGATGGTGTTGACCGGGGTAGAAGAGTCCAACTTTAAAGTTATGCATTGAGAGGGTGGAAATTCATGGCGTAGAAAAAAAAAATTCAAGGGGAACTGGTTCTACACTATATGGCCAAAGGTGACCGGTCACTTGCTATTTTAGTTGTTTTGTTAAATATCTAGAAAAGTACATGAGGAATTAACCTAAAACTGCAGGTGTGTGAACAGTATAGGTAATCTATTTCCGCGAAGATTTTTTCTTGAAACTCCACAGGGGGCCGTCAACAAATTGAAAAAGAACCAATATCTTTTGCATAACCCTGTAAAAACTAATGTAGCAAAAGCGTTCAAACTCGAGATTATTAATAAGTGGCTTATTGTAATATAGGGTGTTCATTTTTATGAGGATAACATGTGTACTCGTAGAGAAATTAACGTTTTTATAAAACAGTCCCAAATTTCCCGAAGTATTTTGCTTATAATTTTCAGAGTTCTTAATATAAAAAAAAGTTCTTTTCAGAAGATATGACAAACAACATTGTACACAACACTCTGCAATCAGAATTAAAAAATAATAAAAATTGGATGAAAAATGAGCAGGTTTACTAAAAAGTGTTTCACTGCGCATGTGCGAATGCAATCAAAATATAATGTGCATAATGTATTAGCTAAGTATATAGAGCAACTTTTGTGAAAGTCTCAAGTCATAGCTTGAAAATTCTGAATAGTATCGTTGATAGAATAAGCTCGAAATCCGTTGTTCCCAAAAGGAAGCAAAAAGATGAGGTGTTGTATACAATTATAGTTGTACGTGCAATATTGTGTACGCTATCTTGCACTAATCAACAGATATTTGATACAACCCCTCATCTTTTTGCTTCTTTATTTATCAGTAATTGTATTTAATATTAAATTGTTAACACTACTTAAAATTAAGAATTATTAAACAATTAATCTCTAATTAGGAATATAATGTACTTTTTTATGCTTTGATTACTAAAACGATAATTTATAATTTAGTATCTATTCTAGGACGAAAAAAGGCAGGATTTACTTAGTTATGTGTTTAGTAACAATAAGAAACAAAAAATCATTAATAACAGTAATTTACAGTTTATAACAGTAACAATAATTAACAGTAATAGTCATTAATAACTTAAATAACAGTTTTATAAATTGCAAGTTGAAAAATACAATTAAATAATATGTTTTAATAATATCTTGTTTTTTCTCAAGAAATAAAGTTATATTATTTCATTTTCGTAAGGTCTTGTGCACATACATTTAGAAATACAGTAGAACCTCTTTTATCCGAAACTCTTTTAACCGAAACTCTCGGTTAACCGAAATCTATTTGTAAAGTTTTTTTTTCCTTAGTTTCACATTCCTTGTGTGCAAAATCAATTTTGAAAGCTTTTTTTTTCTAAACTATCATATTCCTTGTGTACAAGGGGTCTTTCCGAGCTACGAGTACATATAAATATTTTCTATCCCCTTTCTTAAAGTACCTTTGAATTTAACTTGAGCTCCTCTAAGCTGCGGAGTGGAACGATGAAAACGAACAAATTAGAAATTCTGAAACTTTTGAATGTTTTGAAAAAAGTTTGGCATAGTGGAAGCAGCAGAAAGATTGTGATACTGGTGAACTAATAATATTAAAAAAACTCAGTAGAGCTACAAAGAAAAAGCAAACGAAACTGAAAAAAAAAAAAAAAAAAAAAAAAAAAAATCTAAACCCTTGTGATATATGCATTTCAAAATTAAAATTCAAGTAATTTGTTCTTGTTCTTATTTTGCTATTGCTTTATTTTTATTAAGCACTTGTTACCATATTAAGAAATATTTCATGTATTTCTCCTTAATCATAAAACTGAAGCATTCTCGATTATCCGAAACATTCTATTTTCCGAAAGATGGTCGGTCCCAATTACTTCGGATAATCAAGGTTCTACTGTACCGCGGTTTGGTTGTTTGGTTGGTTGATATTTGACGGCCAATTATCTGCTCGAGGGATATAGGCCCAGGGGGGGGGGTGCCCTTCGTGGGGGGTCTTTCTAAGGGAACCTAACCCGTATTAACGCTTGGAAATCCAAGGCTCGAAGAAAACCACGAAAACTCCGAACGATTAGGCCGACGGGCGCGATTGGGATCGAACCCAGCACCTCCCGTCTACCAGCTTCGAGAGCAGAACCTCTCGGCCACTGGTGGGGCGTACTGCGGTTTGGAGAAGTTTTTTACAAAAAAACTCTTGATTACAACTACAAGTAAATTTCACTATTTTTAAAAAAGGCAGAGTGCATTTTGTCAGTGTCAAAAGGGGCAAAGTGCGGTACCCTTAAAAAATGTAGAAGAAACAGTAATCAATTACAGAATTAATAAAAACTGCAAATAAGTAATTTCATTAGTCAGTAGCATATAAAACAAAACTAACAAATATTATTGGCAGCTCGTTTTGTATTTGTACTACGAAAAAAATTAAAGGGAATTATGACATCGGAAATTATATTAGATTTAAATATAATTTTTAAATGAAATGCTTTTTATGCCCATACAAACTTACTGCACTTAATGTTTTACAAGACTCGGGAATTAAGCTTAGAAACAATTCTTTAAAGCCCCCCTTTTTTTTTCATTTATTCATAAGGCAAAATACCTGTAAAAGCTTTCCAAATTATAGTAATCTTATATTTTAATTGTCAGAGCGAAGCGAAGGCTAATACACAACGCAAGAATACACAATAGCGACATTAATGATCACTTAAGACTTTTCGACTATTGCATTAAAAAATAGTCATTAAAAATTAATGTAGTTTAGAATAAAAGAAAAATATAGTTAAAAACATCATAACTTTTTAAGATGTATAATAATAATAAAAAGTATATTTTTGAAAATTATAATTTATTAAAGTATATTTCCAAAGAGATCCCCAAAAGTTTAATATCGCCATTACTATTTTTTAAAAACAAATTGCTTGTCCGATACGTCCTGGGGAAATTAAGTCCTGTTCCGGCCTGGCCTGAGTTTGCAGAAAAAAATAATCTTGGGCTCAGACACAATGTAAATGTCCGATGCCGATCTCTACGCTGGGTATGTTACATTTGCTTTTAATGTTCTCAAGCTAGCATCAGCTCGTGCATCGAATTTATACTTATTCTCGTCCCAGTCACGTTTATTGAAAATAGTTTATATTTTATCAATTTAGTTTTAACTTTTAAAATTTGTTATATCGGGTCGATTGGACAGATTTATTTTTTTATCGGCGGGGCTGGCCCGTTTACTTTTCGTCCCCTTTTCGTCTACCCTTGAGTATTACCCTGGAGATGGCCGGAATTTTTTTTCCCGATTTTAAATTTCTTCATTTGTTTTTGTTTTTTTAATTATTATTATTTTTTTTTTATGTTTAATCTCTGGATCTTTTTTGGCTGTATTTTTCGAACATATACTTTTAAAAATGAATATTTGTTTTACTGTGCTGTTTTAAAAGTATATATCTGCCGTTTGCTAATTACGAATTCCCCCTCCCCTAATCTTTTTTTTTTTTTTTTTTTTTTTTTTTTTTTTTCACAAATAATGTTTGAAGTACTCATTTCTGTTTAAAATTTCTTCATTTGGATTTCTTTTTTTTCAGATAATGTTTGAAGTACTCATTTCTGTTTAAAATTTCTTCATTTAGATTTTTTATTTTTTTCAGATAATGTTTGAAGTACTCATTTCTGTTTAAAATTTCTTCATTTGGATTTTTTTTTTTTTCAGATAATGTTTGAAGTACTCATTTCTGTTTAAAATTTCTTCATTTAGATTTTTTATTTTTTTTTCAGATAATATTTGAAGTACTCATTTCTGTTTAAAATTTCTTCATTTAGATTTTTTATTTTTTTCAGATAATGTTTGAAGTACTCATTTCTGTTTAAAATTTCTTCATTTAGATTTTTTATTTTTTTCAGATAATGTTTGAAGTACTCATTTCTGTTTAAAATTTCTTCATCTGGATTACTTTTTTTTATGTCTAATCTCTGAATTTTAAAAGCATAAAATGGCCACAAATGACCGAACAAAAAAACAAGATGGCAGACTCCGTGCGAAGCAGTTCTTAAATTTCATATCGGCCCGACTCACATTATTTTTCGGCCCAGCCCGTTAAAAAGCTGTCTCGTCTGACTGCCCGACCCGTTTGAAAATATCCAGTCATTTTCCCGGGCCAGGTACGGGCCTGGGGTCCGTGCAGAGGCACCTGAACTTCATTTTTCCCCGTGATCTGTCGATCTTTTTATTTTGTTCTATTATTATGACATTTCAAACTTTTCGATGTTCATATAAATGTATCAATTTGTACATGCGCATTCATGGCAAACAGAGGTTTTCGTTAGCAACTCTGTCGTATTTATATTATACATTTATCTTTATCTTTGCTTTTATCTTTGCGAAATCTTTAGAAAGTTATACAATGCTGGCTGTATTAAAAGATATTTCGATTTTATAAACTACAGATTAACAGATTTGTTTTTTCATTTTAGAAATATGGTATTCTTTAATCATCTTTCTATTATTTTTTTAATACAAATACTTTTAAGCGAATCTTCATGTGTACGCAATTGTTTAAATATTCATTAATATCATTATTCCACTAACTGATCCACCCGGCGTTGCCCAGGCCGGCCAAAAAACAGCACGAAATACGAAAAAGCTCTAAAAATCAGAATAAAAAAATCGCTGCACGAATTCAGAATCAACTTCATTGAGTAGAAAAAAAAATTACTATATTGAGTTATAAGATTAAAACCAGAATCCTTGTACTAATGTGGTAAATTCGCAGATGAAAAAAAATTACTATATTGGGCTAAAATATTAAAACAGGATTTCTTTTACTGATGTCGAAAACTCTTAGCTTAAAGCGAAAAAATTCTAAAAATCACATAAAAATTCACGAAAAATTCGAAAATTGCTGTACGAAGTCCGAATTAACCCGTTGGGGACGAGCAACCGGCATAGGTGCCGCGTAAGGTGTTCAGAATCCATGATTATTCTCAATAGTAAATTTTTATTGTAAATTTTACCTGACTTAATCCGAGCTTTTTCCCGATGCAGTTACGCAAAAATTTCGGTTTTGAAAAACCGGTGACAAAAGATTAAAAATTCTGTAAAATACGCTCGTCGAGAAGGGGTTAACTTTACTGAAAAGAGGTCTACATATTTACAGTATTGTAGGGCTGCGGAGTCGAAGTCAGGCCCATTTTTGATCGAAAGAGTCGGAGTCGGATTTGTTAAAATTCCCGGAGTCGGAGTCGTCCATTTTACAAGCAGGGCTGCGTTGTCGGAGTCGGAGTCGTTCATTTTCCCACCGACTCCGCAGCCCTGCTATATTGGATCAAAAAATCACCGCGAATCGAGAAGAAACGTAAAAATCGCATTAGAAATCTCAAAAACTTCGAAAATCTCGGACAAAATTTATTATATTAGGTTAAACATTTGAAACGCAATTCCTATTACGAATGGCAAATAATCACCGCGAAACGCGAAAAAACGCTAAAATTCCCGATAAAAGAACTAAAAAATGAAAATTCGCATAGGAGAAAATTCACTATATTCGGCTAAAAGTTTGAAACAGAAAACCTTTTTCGAATGTCAAAAAATCGCCTCGGAACTCAAAAAGAAAAAAAAAAAAGAAGTTTTTTAAAGGTGAATTTTGCATTAATAATCGCTTATATTCAAAAATCGCGGAGGAGAAAATTTACTGAAGGTAAAAGTTTGAATCAAAATTCATATTAAGCAAAAGTTTGAAGCAAAATTCCTTTTACAAATGTAAAAAAGAAAAAAAGAAAAAAAAAAACGCTTTGAAACCTGAAAAAACGCATTAAAAATCGCTAAAAATGAAAAAATCGAGGAGGAGAAAATTTACTACATTAGGTTAACAGTTTGAAACCGGATTCCGATTCCGAACATCAAAAAATCGCCGCGGAACTTGAAAAATCACTAAAAATCACATTGAAAATGGCATTAAAAGTAGCTAAATATTCAAAAATTGCTGGGGTAAAAATTTACTAAATGGGGTAAGACAGCATAATCGGAATTCATTTATGAATAACAAAAATAGACTTGGAAAGTGAAAAATTGTTAAAAATCACATTGAATATCGCAATAAAAATTGCTGAAAATCGAAAATCGTCGATGACAAAATTTACTATATTAGGCCAAAAGTTTGAGAAAAAAAAAATTATAACATAGGCAGAAGTCAATGTTACTTATACGGTGGACTTTAAAGGACGATTTTATTTATTGCTGCTTGCGATCTCCCTGCACAGCAGTTAATATAAATTGCTCATACGTGGGTGGTTCAATAATTACTGTGCCTAGTGTATATAAAATACTTGTGCTGCGATGATTGATGTGGAATATCGAAGCATAATGCTTAAATGCCTATAGGCTCAATTTCAGAACCGTAGCTGCTATAGTTTTGGAGGGAGGGGTGAAGTTTTAAAGCCCTATTTTTGAGGGAGTTTTTAAGGAAGAGGTGAGGGTGAAATGCTGGTTTGGAGCTTATGAGACTACATTTGTGACAGTGGATGAGATGTGGCTACATCACTAGGATCCCGAGTTCAAACGACAGTAGTTACGTCTCATCTACTGTCACAAATCTCGCCCCATAAGCTAAAAATCAGCCCCCCCCCTTCCACTCCTCCCTCCAAAACTATGTGAATATAGCAGCTACGGTTCTGAAATTGAGCATATAGGCATCTAAGACATTAGGCTTCGATGTTCCACAACAACCATAGCAGAATAAATATTTTATATACACTAGAGACAATAATTATTGAACCACCCATGTAGAATTCGGACGGCGATATTATGTTAATTTTTCATTACAAAGTTTTATATATAATTTTAGGAGTTTGACATCGTTATTGCTAAAATGAACTTCGTAAATTTTGTAAAATTAAAAAGTTTGTTGTAGACATCCAAAAATAGACTTTTCTCAAAGATAAACTTCGTATGCTTTTCGATTTTGTATTAAAAAATTGACTGTATTTATGAAAAGTGTGTGATTTCCTGTTAAATGTAGATGTGCAAAAAGTATCTTTTAGCCAATATACTTTTATATTCTAAATTTTTTAAATTATTATTTATTTGTTTAAAATCATGTATTCTAACTTCAGAGTAGATATTTTTTTTAATCTGAGTTGAGCCACAAAGAGTTAAAACATAGAAATTTCAAAATCTTTCGGCAGTAAAGCACGAAGGAAGGAAAATTTTTTAATGAGCCAACAGCCAACCACAACATTCATCTAGTAGTGGTAGCGACATTAAAATTTTCTGATAATGGGTTTTGCATGACTTAATTAGTTATTACGAATATTTTCTGGAAGTCTAATCGCAGTATTTTAATCATACTTGCTGACAGATATGAATTTATATTAAAATTAAATCTTTTTAAACTCTGCAGAAACGATTTGGCTGTACAGTAGCAAAAGCCATGCTTTGTTTGGATTCGCGAAGCATTATTTAATAAGATAAATATTTGATTGTAACAATATTTTTTTATATTATTCTTGCATCTTCATTAAGCAAAAAAGTTATTTTCTGTTTTAGCGCATTTTAATTTTAGAAATGTAAATTCAGCCAAATAACTAAGAATTTAATCGGAATTTTTTATTTATGATATAACACTGGTATAAATAAAAATATTTTCGAAGCAAAATTTTACAAACTATTTTTAAATTTTCAACTAAAAGCTCTTTAAAAAATATTTTTACATTTTCCAATAACCTCTGGTGTTTTCTCAAATGGTTTGAAATAGGTATGTTTCCAATCTTTGTAACTCACATCAAACAATCTTTGATAGCAATCTTAGAATAATATATTCGAAGAGAGCTTGGAAAAAGTTCCTTCTTCAAAACCCTATTTTCCGGAAAAACATTTGAAATTTGCTCTCGTTGATACTAAGAATTATTGACTTATTATATTATTGTTATTATTCAACTTTCGAATTCGAATAACACTTTATATAACGAATTTAACAATTAATTTTATTTGTTTACAATTCTTTTGTTGCACTCAACAGAAAAATCATAATATAATTCTTTTAAAATGCGTAAGTATCGTCTGCGTAAATGATTTCACATAATAACTATAAATTGTGAAAAAACAGTTTTTGAGATATTTTGGAAAAATAATGAGAATATGCTTTATTTATTTAATAAATCATGATTCTATCTATAATGACTATCTCCATGATTTATTTTTTCTTCTGAAAATATACGTGTTTCATTTTTTATTTGCAAAAAATGCTTCCGTAATGGAAAGACATGTAAAATAAATTAATTAAAATAATAAATTTTTTTAAGGTTATTCTGTAAAAAAAAAAAAATAATAATAATATTGTGCAAATCTACAGATCCTAATTTATTTTTATGTTCAATTTCAAGTCAAAATACTGAATAGTTTTTTTTGTAAAGTGTACGACAAAATGTAATTTGTGTAGCCTAGTAGAGGATTCGCTTCGCTCATCCTAATAACGTTATCAACTTTTTGCTAATGTTGCCCACCCCTCCCCTCCCCAATAATGATATCTTTATCAATGTCTAAAAATTATTTTGATTTTGACAATTTTTTTTTCCAGTGATATACAAATATGTTTATATATTTATTATACACATACTTTATAGATTCAAATGAAGAGAAATCAATAAAATAACACTATTATATGAAGGGCTATAAACCATAGTAGACCAAGTCAATTCTGAAAAAAAAAGAAAGGGAGATAGCCCATAATCTGCGGATAAAATCTGTTTTATACACTCCCACAGTGAACCAAGTGTGTAAACAGATGACATATATGTGTAAGTATGTGAAAACAGGCTTGGTTCCCTGTGGGACTATATAAAATAGGTTTTATGCGCCGACTAAATACACCATCTCTCTCTCTCTTTTTTTTTTTTCTTTTTTTCAAAAGGCCTACTATGGTTGTGAGCACCTGATATATGAAATAACTTTATATAAAATTACACTTAAAAGAAATAGCTGCTATTTAAAAGTAGGATGTGAAAAAATCATGATTTTTTAAAAAAATTAAAAAAAAAAAAGATTTTTTTTGTATTTAAATCGGATTTTTATGATTTTTTCCCCCAGCATTCAAATACTGAATAGCTTCTAAGAGTTTTAAGTTTCCAAAACAATGAAACCACTCATTGATAACATAATCTATACTTTTACACTTTAATTAATAAAATTATAATTATTAGTTAGTAATTACAAAAATTATAAAAACTGCAAATTAATAGTTTCATTAGTTAATATCCTACAACAATGTTATATATATTAATATTGTAATAATTATGTAAAACTTTATTAAATACTACTGATATTTAACATTTATTAAAATTATTAATAACTGCATTTAATATTAGTTTTAACACTACTTCAGATTAATAATTATTAAACAATAAACTCTCTAATTAGGAACATATTATAAATTTTTAAGCATTAATTATTAAAATGATAATTAATAATGTAGTAATCATTTTAGAAAGAAAAGGGGGCAGGATACTAGTTCCAAAAAAGGGCACAATTTCATGAGTAAATATATTAGTAATGTGTTTAGTAATGATATAAGAAAAAAAAAATATTTTTTATCATGATAAATAAAGTGTTCTTCATTTTAAACAATTTTATGAATCACAAATTTAAAAACACAATTAAATAGCATGTTTTAATAATATCCTTTTATTTTTCTAAAGAAATAAATTTCTATTATCTTTGTAAGATCTTGGGCACATGAATTTAGAAATACTGTTGAATGGGAAGTTTTTTTACAGGAAATCTCTGGCTACAACTACAGGTGAATTTAACTACATTTTTTTTAAGGCAGGGTGCATTTTGTCAATTTCAAACGGGGCAGCGTGCGGCACCCTAAAAAAAAAAAGGCCTAGAAGAAACAGTAAGTAATTATGGAATTAATAAAAACTGCAAATAAGTAATTTCATTAGTTAGTAGCACAAATAACAAAACTAACAAATATTTGCAGCTCGTTTTCCATCTGTGCTTAGAAAAGTTATTGTTCATCACCAAAATCTAAACTTACACACATGTATGTGTATGCTAACCAAAAAATGATGAAAATGAGTTAAACTTATTCAACCTCAAACGAGAGTTCTGCAGTTTTTATTTTGAAATTTTAAACATTCAATCAGCAGTATCACTCGTATATCATTTTCTATTTGTAATACTGAGTAATATATCAAGTAATATATCAAGTAATTTTGGGGAGTTTAACTGCTAAAAATACAAAATAGTGGGAAATATAGGAATCTATGCACTAATATTCCAAAACTTTTTTTTTTTTTTAATTTTTTTTTATTACCCACCTGTCTCAGTAATTTGATAGCTGTAATTCACTGACATTTAGTATTTTAAATCATTTACCTAAAATAATATCTATCTTAAAATATTGATCGTGTGATAATCACAATAATTAATTTAAACAATGAATATTTCTCGCAAATATTTGATTAATTATTGGTAGCCAAATTGTTAAATTTATTTGAGAATAACTATTTTGTTTGATTAGTATGCTTTCATTCTAAATACAGCCATAAAAACAATTGTATTTATTACTTTTTGTCCATTATTGGAGCAGAGATTGTCTATTACTATGGGCCGGGGTGCCCATTACTGGACTTTTGGGTGTTTTGATATATTTCTGTTATTTAAAATAAAATTCGGTTTAATATTGGGAAATGAGACTATAAGAACGATCAAATATAGTTGATAGATTAATGTAATATTGAAAAAATGGAATATAATAATTATAACTATTAATAAAAACATAATTTTAAAAGAAATTCCTTACGGATGTCCATTACCGGCACATCTATCCTATACAAAGTATTATAAGTTAGTGGCAGTAATTGGAAAAATAAAAGAATATAAAAGACTAAGGATTAAGGGAATTAAGGAAATATATATAATAAAAAAATAACTTACCTTTATCAAAATCCAAAGATATGAAATAACTCAGAAAAAAATCAGAATCTTTTCAGAAAAATCTAATACAAAAATCTTTAATACAAAAATCTCTCAAAAATTTTGAGAAATATTATCACAAAAATAATTGAATCAAAAATTTAATAGCTGTTTAGCTTAACAAGCATAGAAAGGATAATGAAAATAGCAATAATTTGCATGGTACCTCCCTTTCATTTTTTGTTTATTTCTTGCGATGCTCTGATTGGTTTGATAGTTTTCCTCTGCGGGCGTGGCTTTTAATATAAACATACAGTCTTTCAGAAAGCACTGCTGACAGAAAAAATATCAACACCTGCATTCATGCCCATTGCTAAGATTTTTTATCGGGAGGGGAGAGGACGTTAAATTGCCAAGTCAAATTTCAGTATTTGCCTACTAGTTTTGCAATTTTGCAAAGTAACCAGAATTAGAAAATTTAATATAGTTCTTATTTGTAAAAAGTTTAATATTAGATTCGCAATTAGTATTAAATTCGTCCAAATTAAATACGTTTCTTTAGCCATCAGAAATAGAAAGTGTATTACAGTCTTTATTAAAGTTTTAAACAAATTTGCCTGCTAAGTTTATAAATTTTCCAAGTGTAAGAATATTCGCGAACGTTTCGCTTTTTTTTTTTTTTTTTTTTTTTTTTGCCTACAACCCGTCCCGAACCCGACGTATTTCGGCTCGCACCCGACCTGAACCCGCAACGAAGGGAAAGTAGATCATGCTTTAATGCCATTATGAAAAATTATATCTCTAATACCATTTTTATGTTTTACACAGAATAATGAACAAATCTATATTCTTTAATATTCAAATATAGTAAATTCTCTGAATAGCGGACACGTCAGGATAGTTGAATAGAGTCAAACGTCGGTTCGGGTTATCCCGAATTAGAGTCCTGTATCGGGTCGGGTTACTCGTTTTTACTCCAACCCGACCTTCGGTTCGGGTAAGGTTGGCGCTACATTTTTTCGTTGCGGTTCGGGTTCGGGTCGGGTTGACTTCTACTTTTTGCTGAGGGTCGGGTTGACTTTTCCTTGTTCCGGGTTTGGGTTGGGTTTTCACTTCTGCTGGTCGGGTTCGGGTTAACCCGATTTTTCAAAAGAATGTCTAAAATATTTTTCCTGTTAAAAATCTAGGTACAATAAGACCACCATAATGGACACTCCCGAAAAGCGGATACCTCTATTTAGCGAACACTTTTTCACTTTCTAGCACTTATATATTTGTATGATTCTACCTCTAACTAGTGGGCACCTCTCAATCAACACACGTAACATGCGCATAAACTATCACAAATACAATACATGTGTTTTTGTGTGTATCAAAAACGAAATGTTGGTAATATATTTCATATTCCGAGAGAAGAAAAAAATGGATATTAACTATGCCGTAAAGAAATAATGATCTATCACATTTCTTATATACATTTTATTTCTCATGCAGTAAGCTAAACATTTACTCATTCACATTCGAATATGTATTTAGAATCACGGAAAAAAGCGCACCTACACTAGAAGAAAAAAGGCTCACTTAAAAAAAAATCCAACTGTAATTAAAATATAAAATATTTTAATTAAGAAGAAAACCCATAATTATATTTTGATTGCGAATTTGACATGCATTAAATGGATGTAAGTTTTTAACTTACCAGCTATCAAGTCTGACAGCTATTGCATCAGCAAGAGCTGTATGTATATAGTATGTATACGTATACATGGAAGTAACGCGATATATATATCTTGTTAGAATTAACAGATTGGTTTCAAATTCGGTACACACATTTACTGGAAAAAGACGCTTCCGGATTAGTTACGGGGGGGAGGGGGGGGGTTGAAGGACAAATATAAGGAGGGAAGCCCCCACAATCAGATGATCAGATATTATCTAACATCCATTTCTGAAACAACGAATATTGATTGATATTTATTGTATAATATTGAAAAAGAATTGTAGGAAGCACATCTAGGGATAAGCAAACCTTAATTCATCAATATTTCATGTAACAATAAAAAACAAGCCATCATAAATCTGAATTTTATTCTTTTTGTGTTTATTTTGTTTAATATGATAGAAGATATATTCATATAATCCCCTTATCAAGAGTTTTGGATACCCATTTTCTCCCTCTTTCTACTGCAGAAAAACATCATTAGAGTTCATAGCGAAAAAGAAACACTTAGTAGTCGATAGATGTAATATGCACAGAAACTGCATCTCTTCATCTTTCTTCGCCTTATGTGAGATATGTTTTAAACCAGACTCGCAAGCACTTATGTTCTATTCTGGTTCGCGTTATAAACTTATAAACATTATAATTGACTGTTACACTGAACACTATTTTATCAGACTTTACTTCCTTGTAACTTTCATAAATATCCAATTATGTATAATTGGTTGATTACCTCAAAGTGCCGAAAATACATCCATATGGTTATCAATTTTAATGATGTAACACGCGCGGAAAAACATATGTAATATTCACTTTTAAAACGTCCTCACACAAGTGAAGACGTACAAAATGTAATCTCTTTCTTAGTATCTCTAATTAAACTTCTCCTTTTTCCTTTCCTACAATATGAGTAGTTTCAATGGAGTACAGACACAATAAACCGTCTGTTACATGATTCCTATTTTAAGCCTGATGCACTGAGACCTGAAGGAGTAAAGATATACGAATATATGATGATACGGGATACTCCATAATTCTTAGACGCCCTGACTAACCGCGAGCTGAAAAACGGATATCTATACATAGAAGGTAAGGCCTTTAATTATTCTTTTATTGTTGTGATGAGGCATCGCGCAGTTTGCGTTTATAGTATATGAATTAGTGAGGAGCGTGTGGATTCACCCCAAAAACTGTTAGACTCACAAATTTTTCTAACATATTTTGATTATGAGACTGATTTAATGTCTCATTTAGTAAATTAAACAAATATAGATATCCATTTAGGCAAATTAAGCCAGATAAATAAATCCGGTAGTCAGGTGAAGGAAAAAGTATCTAATTGACTTAAAGGAAAGAAAAATTATGGCTTACGCAAAAGATAGTGCAGCCATTGAAAAACTTAACGCCAATAACTATTCTTGTTGGCGGTTTAAATTAGAAATGCTTTTAATTAGAGAGGAGCTATTTGATGTCATTACCGATCAAGCTCCAGACCCTTTGACTGAAAATTGGAATAAGAAAGACAGGAAAGCACGGGCACTAATCAATCTCAGTATTGAAGATGGGCAGATAATTAACATCAAACATTTAAACACGGCTCGAGAGACTTGGACACTTTGAAAAATATTCACGAACGGTCCAATCTCTCAAGCAAATTGCACCTCCTTCGAAAATTGTATAGCACAAAGCTAAACGAAGGAGGGAACTTAATCGCACACATCACGAAATTAATGGAACTTATCGACAAATTAGCTGCGATCGGAGAAAATGTTACCGACTCTCATATATCTGCACTCTTTTTGTGCTCATTACCGCCGTCATATAACACATTGATTACGGCGTTAGAATCGAGAAATGAAGATGAATTGACGCCCAGCTTTATTAAAAGCAAATTATTTGATGAGTATACTCGTAGAGTTGAAAATTCCGAAAACTCGGAACATAGTACTAAAGCATACAAGGCTCGAGAAAAATTAGTTAACACAGACCGCAAGAGAGGTAACAAATTTTGTTCCTATTGCAAAATGAAGAACCATTCGTACAACGATTGTTGGTTCCTGCAACGGAAAAATAATAATAATCCAGTACAAAATAATAAATTTTACAAAAATAAAAATCACACCACCTCTCTATGTTTTGAAGAAAATGCCCCGGCCAAAACCGCGAAACCGCAAGATACAAGACAGATAGGAAATGAAAATAAAAATGTTGCGCTGTTAATTGAACGACCCGCAAATAAACAAACTTTTATTATCGATAGCGGAAGCTCTAGCCATATTGCCAACTCCAAAGAAATGTTTTCAAATATGACTAGCGACACAGAAACTAACGTAACAGTCGCGAATGGCAATAAACTAATTTCATATGGCTCAGGGGAAATTGTAATTCACACAGGAAAAAACAACAGGCAGATTATACTTCGTGACGTACTGTTTGTGCCTGAAATCGAAACTAACCTGCTGTCAGTAAGCAGGGCAACGAAAAACGGATGTCAAGTTAAATTTGACAAAGATACATGCGACATTATACATAACGATGAAGTAATTCTTCAAGGTAGATTAAAGAACAATTTATATGAAGTACAAGTAAACAATGATAATCAATTTGAAAGCAATCATGTAAACATTACGCATAAGTGTTCAAACACAAAATGTATTGAGTTGTGGCACAGGCGGTTAGGCCACAGAAGCTACGAAACAATTAAAACCATTGTACAAAAACAACTAGTGAACGGAATTACCATAAACAACTGCCGACACGACAAAGAATGTGAGGTATGCATAAAGTCCAAAACCAACGACGCCCCATTTCCCAAATCGGGTGCACATAGAGCCACGAAAAGGCTAGAATTAATCCACAGTGACGTATGTGGGCCGATAAATACACCCACCATAGGGGGAAAGCGGTACTTCATAACATTCATTGACGACTATTCCAAATTTTGTGTTATCTACTTAATGTCGAAAAAGAGCGAAGCATATGAAAAATTGAGGGAATACATCTCAACCGTCAAAAATAAGTTTGGAAAATTCCCAACCGCCATCAGATCCGACAATGGCGGGGAATATGTCAACGATGAATTAGAAAACTATCTTAAATGTAACGGAATCGAACACCAGCTCACCGTACCATACTGTCCAAGTCAAAATGGCATTGCTGAGAGGAAAAACAGGACACTGTTAGACATGACTAGAAGCATGTTAAGCGAAGCTAACCTCCCACATAAATTATGGGGAGAAGCAATCTGCACCGCAAATCATTTGCAGAATCGCTTGCCTTCCAAATCTATTAGCACTACGCCATATGAGCTTTGGCTAAACAGAAAACCAAATTTAAGATATCTTAAAGTATTCGGCTGTACTGCGTACGCATACATCCACAAATCAAAACGCGGCAAATTAGATGATAAAGCAGAGAAAGGCATTTTCGTAGGTTACGACAACCGATCGAAAGCGTACAGAATATTTACTAGTGACGAAAGGGTCATTTTAGCTAGAACCGTAAAATTCGCGGAAAATAACATGGATAATATAAATGCTGATGAAAGTTCAAACACGAATGAGTTAATGTCAGAAACAAACAAACACACACGACAGACTGACACAAGCGTAATCGAATTTGATCTAACACAAAACCAAAATTCTTCAGATACACCATCCGCGTCTCAACATACACAACAATTGAGAAGATCTGAAAGGCATAATAGAGGCGTGCCACCGGACAGGTTTGCCTATGCAGTCCGGCATGATCCGGTATATGAACCGAAAGGTTGGCACGACATGTTAAACATTGAAAACCCACAAGAAAAAATGAATTGGATTGAAGCGACACGCGACGAAATAAACTCGCTTATGAAAAATGAAACATGGTCTTTGGTAAAACCACCACAGGGAGCCAAAGTAATTGGATCCAAATGGACCTACAAGGCTAAATATGATGAATCTGGGAAAGTAAAGCGTTACAAGGCGAGATTAGTAGCTCAGGGATTTAAACAAAAATACGGGGTCGACTTTGACGAGACTTACGCCCCAGTAGTATCCCACACCACCTTAAGATGTTTCCTCACTGCCGCAGCCTATCATAACATTAGTGTCAGGCACATCGACATAAAAACCGCGTTCCTGCACGGAGACCTAGAAGAAGAGGTATACATGTCACAACCGGAAGGGTACGTGAACACAAACGAACCCGATAAAGTCTGTAAACTCCGAAAGGCCATATACGGGCTTAAACAGGCAGCCCGGGCCTGGTACACAAAAATTACTGAATCTCTTAGAGAACTAAATTTTATGCAAAGCAAGGCAGACACCTGCCTATTTACACAAGGACAGGGGGAAAATATAGTCTACGTAGTTGTGTACGTAGATGACATTCTCATAGCGGGAAACAATGCGCAAATTGAAGAAGTAATAAATAAGTTAAAAACACAATATACACTTGAAGATTTGGGGGAAATTAGTAATTATCTTGGGATAAAAATTAAGAAAACACATAACGGCTTTAACCTTAACCAAACAACAAAAATAATGGAAATCGTTAAAAGGTTTAACTTAGAGGAATCAAAACCTTACGGAACACCCATGGAAACGGGCTTCTTAAGATCAGAAAAGGATAAAGATCCAATGCCAAACAACATAAATTATTGTAAAGCGATAGGCGCGTTATTATACATTGCAACTATAACTAGGCCAGACATACTACTGGCTGTAAATGTTCTTAGCAGAAAGAACGAAAATCCGTCGGAAAAAGACTGGAAAGGTGTTAAACGACTGATCAGGTACCTCTACCACACAAAGGACCTAAATCTCATAATCAGCACTGAATGTACACCAATTTTGGAAGTGTACACCGATGCCGATTGGGCCGGTGATACGCAAACACGAAGATCAACATCAGGGAATTTATTCCTTCTTGGGAAAAATCCGATACAATGGATAACCAAACGCCAAACTTGCATTGCGCAGTCGTCAGCAGAAGCTGAATACGTAGCCGCAGCAAACGCTGCACAAGAACTTGTGTGGATAATAAAACTTTTACAAGATTTGAATTTACCACAAAACCTACCCGTAATTGTATATGAAGATAACATATCCTGCATAAAAATGATAGAATCTGAAAAATACACCAACAAGACAAAACACATCGATCTAAAATATCACATGATTAAGTATATGAAAGAAAATGGTACCATAGAATTACGTTATTGTCCGAGCAAATCTATGCTGGCAGACATTTTGACGAAGCCAGAACCCAAGCCTGAATTTCAAGAGAACAGAGACAAATTAAAATTACAGATCAATCTTGATTAGGGGCTTAAGGGGGAACTTGATAGAATATATATTCATATAATACCCTTATCAAGAGTTTTGGATACCCATTTTCTCCCTCTTTCTACTGCAGAAAAACATCATTAGAGTTCATAGCGAAAAAGAAACACTTAGTAGTCGACAGATGTAATATGCACAGAAACTGCATCTCTTCATCTTTCTTCGCCTTATGTGAGATATGTTTTAAACCAGACTCGCAAGCACTTATGTTCTATTCTGGTTCGCGTTATAAACTTATAAACATTATAATTGACTGTTACACTGAACACTATTTTATCAGACTTTACTTCCTTGTAACTTTCATAAATATCCAATTATGTATAATTGGTTGATTACCTCAAAGTGCCGAAAATACATCCATATGGTTATCAATTTTAATGATGTAACACGCGCGGAAAAACATATGTAATATTCACTTTTAAAACGTCCTCACACAAGTGAAGACGTACAAAATGTAATCTCTTTCTTAGTATCTCTAATTAAACTTCTCCTTTTTCCTTTCCTACAATATGAGTAGTTTCAATGGAGTACAGACACAATAAACCGTCTGTTACATGATTCCTATTTTAAGCCTGATGCACTGAGACCTGAAGGAGTAAAGATATACGAATATATGATGATACGGGATACTCCATAATTCTTAGACGCCCTGACTAACCGCGAGCTGAAAAACGGATATCTATACATAGAAGGTAAGGCCTTTAATTATTCTTTTATTGTTGTGATGAGGCATCGCGCAGTTTGCGTTTATAGTATATGAATTAGTGAGGAGCGTGTGGATTCACCCCAAAAACTGTTAGACTCACAAATTTTTCTAACATAATAATAATGTTTTGTTGCTTGAAATTGAAAGAACAGTTATGCATTTAAAATTGTCTTAAACTAATTAAAAATACAGCTTTTTATAAACATATTTTTCTCCAACTTCGGTTATCGAGACACTCCGCTTATGACGACTCTTTTTTTCTGATCATTGGAGTGTCGGGATAACGAGGTTCGAGCCAGTGGTGTAGTCGTAAAAAAAAACAGAGGGTATACGTTCTAAGCAGAGGGTATACGATCAAGGCAGAGCGTATACCCTAGTGTATATATACTAAAGCTTTCATGAGAAACAGAGGGTATACGGTGTTCCTTAAAAAAATCTAGAGGGTACACTCTAAATTAAAATGTCTGAAATTCAGACACTTAAGTGTCTGAAATGGAGTGTTCAATTTTCAGACATTTTAAAATGTCTGAATTTTTTCAGACACTTTTTGCGTCTGAATTTCAGACACTTCAAACGTCTGAATCGCATCCATTTTTTTGTAAGCATCATACGTAGCCATGTTTGACCACGTTGAATCCTGGAAAAATATTTGGCTGTGGTCCTGCCCCCCCCCCCCCCCCCCAATACAGCCTGATTTTTTTGGTGCTCTCAGTTTTGGTATACAATTTTCGTTACGTTGATAATTTAAATCTTTTACGACATTGTACTGATTATAATCAATATCGTGAACTTCAGGAGTAGAACAAGATTAAAAAACAAAAAATATTTATCTAAATATTAGATTTTTTAAAATTTATTTTGTTTTTAACCTTATTTTACTTTAAAAGTTCAAAATATTGATTATAATCAGTACAATTTCGAAACAGATTTAAAATATAAGCTTTACAAATATAGCACATCAAATTTGGGGGCACTACAGTCGTAGGAGGACGGGGCACTTCCCAGTTTGCCCTTCCTTTAATCAAGAAGTACTTTTGCAAAAAACGCAACCCTGCATTATAGTTGTCTAAATTGAGATGTCCGGTATTCGGGAGTATCCGTTGTGGAGGTTAATGGAGATTCTCGAATAGCGAACACCTCTATTTAACGAATACTTTTTTAATCAGCAGACATACATATTTGTATATTTTTACCTCAAAAAAGTAGACATCTCCAATTATCGGACAAATTCCGCGGTCCCGAAGTGTTCGCTATTAAGGGCTTTTAAGGTACATAGATAAATATATATATATATTTTATAATCTTGTCCTACTCTAAAAGTTCAAAATATTTATTATACTCGGTTGAATGTGGAAAAAGATTTAAAATATCAGATGTACGAAAATTGCAAAAATCCCACCCCCACCCCACCCCAAAAAAATTAAAATATAAAAAAATATATTGCCACATAGGCAATTTTACATATACATCACTTGATAATCACAACAGCCATTTAACTATGAATAATGAAAATAAATAAATAAATATTCTACTTTAATAACATTGGGGAAAAAATGACTTTGGTATTTTGTTAAATATATTTGCGTTTTTAAACTTGTCCTACTCTAAAAGTTCAAAACTTTCATTATAATCAGTGCAAGATTTAAGATATCAGCTTTACAAAAATTCATGCAAAATCCCCCCCTCCCCCCCCCAAAAAAAATGAAAATACTTATTTAAAAATTATGTTTTTAAAAAATTTATATTTCCACATGGACAAGTTTTTATGTAGATCAGAGGGTACTCACAAAAGCTATTCAACTATCAATAAAAACAAATAAGTACATATTCTATATTAAAAACATGAGGAAAAAATAACTTATGATTTCCAAACTTCTTTCGTCTTAAATATATACAGTAACATCTGTCATTTTTGTATTTTTCGTATAAGTGCATATAAATAAAGTTACCACAATTTTAAATACGAAATCTAGTTAGAGGTTTTTACTTTTTCCCATTATAAATTTCAAATTACTTTTTTATTAAAAATAATAAAAAAATCAGTATTAGAGTTGATTGCAAATCAAATACATATGTATATTTTTACAGGCAGGTTCATATAATAGACCAGTCTCATTTACTTTATTTATCTTTTTTTAATCTGCGGTTTTATGCCAGGAAGTAAGAAAGCCTTGTGGCCGTGATTTACTGCGAGATAAAAATTATCCATTTGAAACTAAGAACTGACATTGAATATATAATTCGTAATAAAAAAGAACGTCATAAGTTTAAAAATATATACTTCTAGAATTAGTGGGGTTTTTTGCGAACAGATTCAAAACTAATTAAATTTCATGCAGGATTTTGTTTAGTACAATAAATAAAATCATAAAATACACTAATTTTACTACTATAAAGAAACTTACTTGAGTTGCTGCAAGGGGTAAGAAATATTCCTCGATTTGAAATTTTAAAAACTACCACAACCACAGTGAGGGAGAAAGACTTTCATCAGTTTAAAAGGTAATCCCATAATACATCCGACTAGCCATATTTAAAGGATGAGATGTTTCATCCTAAAAACAGGACCCGCCAGACAAAAGTTTCTTTTTTTTGCCAGTTTCGACAGGACGAAGATGAATAACACAATATTATTGATATAAATTGATACGAGTTAACACTAAGCCCATTGCACACGCTTTGTAGAATTTCCGGGTGTAATCTTCAACCGCCGTCTACTTCTGTTCTGTGTCTATCCCGCCCTTGTATCGACGACAGCTTCTAAGAGACATTTGATGTCGAGCACACACGTCAGATGTATGTATTCAATAAATAAATACTCCAAGTTAATACGAATTAAAATCACAGTACTTCACATTTCGCAAAAAACGAATTAAAATACACGCGTACATAAAAACAAACTTTGTTTGAATTACAACGTATACCACTTCGAACGAAGACATCTAAAACGCATGCGCAACTGGGAGTGCTAGTGCCCCCTGGTGGTTATTGCGTCGGAAGAATCAAAACATCTTAAATTAAGACACGTTTAAAGCAATGAAGTGTCTTAAAATAAGACGTTTGCGGATATTTTAGACATTATTCTCAGTTCGTTTACACCATGGTCATAGTAAGACGCTTATGTATCTTAAATTAAGACATCTATAGTGTCTTAATTTTCAGATTAAGACACTTAAGTGTCTAAAATTCTTTTTCAGTCACATATGTGTCTAAATTTAAGACGCTTCTATTTGCAGTGTATACGGTGTATACCCCCGTATACCCTCCACTACATCCCTGGGTTCGACTGTATTTTAGATGGGAAATTATTAGATTTTAAGATTTAATAACGAGATATAATTTTGGAAATGAATTGATTTTGAGGATATTAAATTACCAATATATGATTTTACTTCATAAGCAGTTACAAAAGTTTTTAACAGCATTTTATAGAACATTGTACACATTCATACAATAAAATTGTGCTCATTACAATTTTTTATTAGTTTTAACTAATTTGCAAACGTAAATGATCTATTATGTTAATTATCCTAACGAGTATATCTTATTAATATGCTAACCCAAATGATCTGTATACAACAGTATAAAAGATTCTTTTTTGAAACCGCTTTCTTTTAGTTTAAGGCTGTTCTCAAATCCAAAAGGGCAACTTTGTGACGTAAGTTTTACTTTATTTTTGTTCGGAAATACATGAAACTAGCAGGTGTTGTTGTTCAGAAACAATGCTATCGAGCTGTTTTTTCCGTTTTTTGCAAACACAATAGATATTACAGAAAACCGCGTCAAAGTGGACATTTTGAATCAAATTTCCGCGCGAAAGAAGTATAGCCACTCAAAAATGGGTGAAAAACGTGTTTGTCACGTGATCAAAATCGCTTATAACAGGGATAGGTAATTTATTGATAAAAAAATGGGAAAACACAGTTCGATTCCAAATCGCTTCCATGGTCAGGCTTTCCAATTTTATATCTTTCCGTTAAAAAATGAATCTGTAAATGTGTCAAAACGTTTTGCGCTTGTTGAGCAGAGCAGTTAAGAACAGCCTTAATAATTCTATACTTTTCTTGAATTTTTAATTCTTTTCATATCATCCATACTGAGAAAATTTCTTTTTCTATAATGAATGAAAAATAATTAATATAACCGATATTGTTTGAAATAATTCAATTTAGTTTATGTTTATCAATCTTCTGCTCTTTATCCAATTATGTAAGCAGATTATTGGGGACACATAGATCAACTGTGCTTATATTTCAGTTACTGGAATAACCTGCATATATGTAAGGAATCCGGAGGCAACGGGTTTTAGTGGCCCGCTCCGAAATTTCGATACGGGGCAGGGCATTAGCGATCCGTTGCTGGTTCGTTGAACGAACGGCAGGGCCAAAACTAGGGGGGGGGGGGGAGGGGGCCATTGCCCCGGGCGCCAGAACGAAGGGGCGCCAAATGAAGATTTCGTGTGTCGATTTTTCTCACGTCTATATTTAGCACGGTTAGAGGTCTGCACGGGCCGGAATTTCCAGGCCCGGGCCCGGCCCGGCCCGAAGAAAAGCTATTTTGGCCCGGCCCGGTGTAAAAATTGAAAGTTCGGCCCGAGCCCGGCCCGGCCCGTTTACATTTTTACCGTTCTCGGCCCGGCCCGTACAAAAATCAGTGAAAACAGGCCCGGCCCGGCCCGACTCGATTTCTACAAAAAATTCCGTTTTTTCTCGACATACAATTAAAATTCTTTTAATGAATACTACATGCATATTTATGGGAACATTTTGTAGTATATTTTAAATTACTATGTGTTCGCAAAATAGAAAACACACAATAGTAAACATTAACGATTACTTACAGTGTTTTAGTCAACGTCTCTACAGACGTTTCAAAATTTAAATAAGGGTTCATTAAAAGATTAATGTAGTTTAGAATAAAGGGTTAAAAAACATGATAATTTTTGAAGCTTATAATAAAAAGTAGATTTGTGAAAATATTTCTGTCATTTTTCAGGCTTTTCTCAAATCCAAAGGAGCTACATTTTGACACATTTATGAATTCATTTCTTTTCGGAAACGCATGAGATTGGCACGTATTCTTATTCAGAAACCATGTAAATGCCGTTTTTCTCTTACATAAAAGTAATCTATCTTTCAGAAAATACTGCCAAAGTTAGCGTTTTGAATCGAATTTCCGGAAGCGATAGCACAGGAAAGGAGAAAAACGTACAGTCACGTGACAAGAGTCTCTGTTATCTCTGTACGTAATTTATCAAAAAGGGAAACGCTATTCGATTCCAAATGCCTTCCATACTCAGGCCTGTCAATTTTATGCCTTTATAGTTAAAAATGAGTCAGAAAATGTGTCTGAAAGTTTCGCATTGTTGAGCAGTAAATATGAGAACCACCTTAAGGTACATTTCCAAAGACACTGTTAACAGAAGTTCATTATCGCTATTAATACTTTTACAAAACATAATGCCTGTCTTACATATCCTAAGAACGATTAAGACCAGTTCCGTCCCGGCACAAGTCTGCCAAAAAAATTAAACCCGGGATCAGGTATCATCTAACTGTACGATGCCGATCTCTACGATGGACATGTTACATTTCTGTATTGATGTTGTTAAATTCGCATCGGCTTGTAACGCACATTTATACTTCTCGAAAAAGTCATATTCATTGAAAATGGCCTCGTATTTTATCTGCTTCTCTCAAATTCTTATATCGGGCCGATAGGCCCGATTAATTTTTTTCATCGGCCCGGCCCGGCCCGTTTATTTTGTCTGTCGGCCCGGCCCGTTGAAAAAATTGTCCTAATTCTGCCGGCCCGGCCCGTTTGAAAATTCTCCTTCATTCCGCCGGACCGGCCCGGCCCGGCCCGCGGGCCGGGCCGGGTACGGGCCTCGGGCCAAGCCCGGGCCCGTGCAGACCTCTAAGCACGGTATTGTTAAGATCGTCCTCTCTGGGGTGTGCTAAAGCATAGAAGAATCTAAGGATGATATGGCATAAGGATCCTGCATAAAGCTGAATTTTTTTAATTCTTTTTGTTTCCTTTTACAAAATTTCAATGAATCAATATTTGACAAAGCAGATTACGTAGCTCAATATTACATATTTTAAATTTTAAAGTAAGTCAGCTATTAAAAATTTAGTAAAGTTCTCTTAGTAAATTGATTAAATTTGTGGAGGAAGGGGTGGGGGGGGGGCGCCAAAACCAATGTTTGCCCCAGGTGCAAAGAAGGCTAGTTTCGGCCCTGTTGAACGGCATTACATTTCAGGTGGAGGTGGCATGTTCATTGTGGGTAGGTATGAGTCAAATAAAATGAGATAAAGTTCATTGGGACGTGGTTTTATTTTTCCTTTTCATTACATGTTATCTTTTTGCAAAACCTATCCCAGTTGAATTGAGATTTGTCGCGGCCCGATATCCAAATGCGCTGTCGAGTGGCGGCGACAGTAAATTTAGCAATTCATTGTCGTAAAAAACCACTGATTTTTCGCTGTCCCGTCTTAAATATAGAATATTTCCGCTAGAGTGCGAGACTAAAGAAATGGGAGGTGATCTGATTTAATAGGCTAAAAAGTATCCAGGCATCGTGACGTTTTCATGGGTTCGGCATCTAGGCTTTTAGCTAGCTCTGACCATAAATGCGGAGAACTGCATTTTTATTCTTAAGGCTGTTCTCAAATCCAAAAGGGCAACTTCGTGACATAATTTTTAATTTATTTTTGTTCGAAAATACATGAAACTAGCAGGTGCTGTTGTTCAGAAACTATGTAATCGATCTGTTTTTGCCGTTCTTTGCAAACGCAATAGATCTTCAGAAAATAGTGTCAAAGTGGACGTTTTGAACCGAAGTTTCCGAAGAAAGCAGAAAAACCCGTCAGCGAAGGAAGAAAAATACCTTTGTCACGTGATCCAAATCGCTTATAACTCAATAGGTAATTTATTGATCAAAAAATAGAAAACACAATTCGATTCCAAATCACTTCCATAGTCAGGCCTTCCAATTTTATATCTTTTCGTTAAAAAATGACTTTGTAAATGTGTCAAAACGTTTTGAGCTTGTTGAGAAGAGGAGTTAAGAACAGCCTTAAAGGTAGATCAATTTTGAAGTATGAAAGTGATAATTTTTGAGTTGGAAAACAAAGTTAACAGGGGCAAATCAGGTTTAGAGCACGGCCTTTCAAAAGTTATATAAAATTTGGGAATTTTAATTTTTAACTTTTTTTTTAATTTTAAATTTTAAAAAGATTTAAGTTTTAAAAAAGTGTTAATCTTTTTCCCTTCATATATATTTTTAGAATAATAACATAGTCTGAATAACCTTCCTACTCTGTTTTTCATCCGAAAAAAGACACTTTAAATGGTATTTTTCGCTGAATATTTCAAGACAATCTCTCTCTCTAATACATATTTTATAATGCCCTTCTAAAGGAATGTCTCCTTCCTGATACCTTCCAGTCTCGAACGCCATCGACATATAAGACATTATTTATAAACTGACGTTTCTTCAAGAAAATTAAATATTGACTAGAGATTGACCGAAAATTCGGTTTCATGTTCGTTTTCGGCCCAAAATCTAGATTTCGCCGAAAATTCGTTTTCTGCAAAAATGCTGCTGAAAATTCGACCAGACCGAAAGTCGACCGAAACTATCAGTATTCCAGAAATCTCGTTTCTTTCTTCAGAAAATTTCAACATGACCATTGATTTGAGCTGTTTCGGTTCAAATGAGACACTCTTTATTGATTGTTATGAACTTCACTGTTTATAATGATCAGTCATGACTGACTCAAGACGTGAGTGCAAATTATAAAGCAAGCGATGCATATGTGACTAAACTTTGAAGACGCATTTCACGTGCTGATTAAAAGCTGTAGACTTAACAGTAATTTTTTTTTTCAGTTTGAAACCGCAGAAGTGTTTCGACTACTCTTTGAGAAAGTTCTTGTTTTTCAGAGGATCTTTTAGAAAAATCATTATAAAAGATAAATCGAAGTACGTATACCTAAAACATTTTTTAATGAGATGAAATTCGTATAATTAGAAAATCATTTTGTATTGTTAACGAATTAATAACATTTTATTTTTATATGAAAATAAAAAGTTCCAATTTGTGCCTCACGTGTAATTAATCAATAATTATGTAATGTATTAATTACCTTAAAACTTTTTGGACATTTTCGTTTTCGATTTCGGCCAAAAATAGGAATATTACCTAAATTCGGTTCCGTTTTCTTTTTTGGTCTCAAAAACCTGTTTCGGTCGATTTTTAATATTGACTCTGTTAAGTATCGATGAGAAGCTGCAAAGGTATGAAACAGATTAATAGTTTACAAAGCGTCGCGCGGAAAATGAACCCTGCAGGAATACTTGAGAAAATGTTTGTGACAATACATTTATCTCAAATTCGAAATGATCAACAGACGTTTTAAATCATGCATCTATACTAGTAAAAGAAAGTTTCGCGCTGTTTGCGTGTCTGTCTATGTCCGATGGCTAGCAAAATCTAGGGGACGTACGAGACTGAGAATTTTTGTGAAACTAGCCCAAAGTGTCTCCTGTCCTGATGCACCTGAGATTCAGAATAAATTTCTAATAATTAATTGAGTTATTAATTAAACATCGCAACCCACTCTCATCAAAAAGTCATCTATTTGACCTCCGGTGAAGGAAAGTGCGTGCGCATGCTTACAAATTCATTTACGTATCAGGTGCTAGCGAAGAATCATTTTCGACTTTATTTCTGTTTTTTTTTTTATTTATTTATTGTTTTATTTTAATCCAAATTGACCAAACTGCTCGGTACATTTAAAATTGGAAGACATATTCCGAAAGACCGTACTCTTACGTCTCAAATGACGCAATCAATTCAAAACAATGTCGCAGTTAACCTTTTAAAAAAAAAATTCAGAAAGAGTCGTTTTTCCGAAAAAGTTTTTTCTCCTTATTGCAACGTCCCTCCAGAACACAATTCTAAAGGTATCGACAAACCAAAAATACGATCTTAAAGCTGAAACCTTCTACTAATCGATGGTGTTATTGTTTTTTTAAAAAATATATTTTAATTCTTTCAAATATACCCACAAACACAGGTGACTTCATGTCTCACAGAGACGATATTTTTTCTACTCTAAAAGTAACAAAACGTCCGTATTTTAACAGAATCTTTTTAGAAAATCTCAATAGATCAGATTTATATCACCTACAAAAATTTTGAAACGTTCGAATGGGTAGAAATATTTTTTACAGAATAAAATGTGTGAAAATTTCGACGAAATCTGTGAAAACTTGAGTGTTTCGACGGGGTTTCGCTCGCTTTCGGTACGCATAGACTCCAAAAATAAAATGACACAAAAAATAAAATACTAAATAGCATATACTTTCCATTCAATACTTTTTTGCGATTTTTGAATTTAAAAATATAGAATCAACAAAATGAAGTAAAAGTTATAAAATCGAACAAATTTGAGGTTCATTTAAGAGTTCATCACGGGTTCATCTCATTCATAACGGGCCGGGCGGTTCAGCTAGTATATCAATGAAAGAAGGCTTTGTGGAACCAAAAAAATAAAAAATTGATAATTAACGCTTTATTGTCTACATTAACCTCTTTATAACTATAAAACTTTTTTATTTCATTTTCACTTTCGTTATTAAATTTTAAAATTTCTGTAAAACACACTGATTTAAGACTATTAGTGACTTATTGATTAGTGACTTAGTCACTAGTAAGCCCGTGCAGACCTCTAATCCAAACTCAATACTTTTTGACACATTTTAAAGATTATTTTTGTTCGCAAAAGAATGATATTGACGAGTACTGCTGTTTAGAAACTATATGTAAAGGAACAATTTTTTTCATTATTTGGTAAAGGCAGAAGATTTTTCTGAAAATTCTGTTATAGTTTGTATGTTTAAACAGTATTTGAGGACTCGACAGTGCGGGGAATAAAAAACTGTCATCGTGAAAAAAAAAAATATTTTGTAAGTCAAGATGTAATTCATTTGTCATAAACTCAGAAAAAATGTTCGATTACAAATCGCTTCAGTTAAGGGTGTGACTTTGACTTTTTAATAAGGTGCGTAAATGTGTAAGAAAGTTTAGCGTTGTTGAGTGGGGAAAAATACTTTTTAGAGAACCGTTTAGTTTTTATTAAAGTTTTAAACAAATTTGCCAACTAAGTTTGTAAATTTGCCAAGTGTAACAGTATTCGCGAACTTTTTCGTTTTTTTTTTTTTTTTTTTTTTCCCACAATCCGTCCCGAACCCGACGCATTTCAGCTCGCACCCGACCCGAACCTGCAACGAAGGGAAAGTAAATCATTATTTAATGCCATTATGAAAAATTATCTCTAATACTTTTATGTTTTACACAGAAGAATGAACGGATGTATATTCTTTAATATTCAAATATAGTAAAACCTCTGAATAGCGAACACCTCAGGATAGTTGACCCGACCTGCGGTTCGGGTCAGGTTGGCGCTACATTTTTTTCGTTGCGGTTCGGGTTCGGGTTAACCGGATTTTTCAAAAGAATGTCCAAAATATTTTTTCCTGTTAAAAATCTACAATAAGATATAAGACCTCCATAATGGACACTCCCGAAAAGTGGATACCTCTATTTAACGAACACTTTTTCACTTTCTAACACTTATATACAGTAAACTTTGTTTAAGGCGGAATCTTTCGGGACCGAGAAAATTTTCTGTAGTAGACAATATTCCGCCGTAGACAAATGTTACTCTATGTCTATGGATTCGCAGGGACTTGAAAATCTTTCCGAGTTAGACAGATTTCCGTCTTACACAGAGTCCGCCTTACAGAGAGTTTACTGTATTTGTATGATTCTACCTCTAACTAGTGGACACCTCTCAATCTATACACACGTAACATGTGTGTATACAGAAACTATCACAAATACGATACATGTCTTTTTGTGTGTATCAGAAACGAAATGTTGGTAATATATTTCATATTCCGAGAGAAGAAAAAAATGGATATTAACTATGCCGTAAAGAAATAATAATCTATCACATTTCTTATATACATTTTATTTCTCATGCAGTAAGCTAAACATATACTCATTCATATTCAAATATCTATTTAGAATCTCGGGAAAAACCGCACCTTGAAGAAAGGGCACCTACACTAGAAGAAAAAAGGTTCAATCTAAAAAAATCCAACTGTAATTAAAATATAAAGTATTTTAATTAAGATGAAAACACATAATAATATGTTGATTGCGAATTTCACATGCATTAAATGGATGTAAATTTTTAGCTTACAAGCTATCAAGTCTGACAGCTATTGCATCAGCAGGAGCTGTATGTATATAGTATGTACGCATACATGTACGTAACGCGATATATATCTTCAGGGCCGAAAATAGCCTTTTTTGCACACGGGGCAAGCATGGATTTTGGCGCCCCCTCTCCCGCAAAGTATATTTACAATGAGAATTTTACTAATTTTCTAATAGCCGACTTATTTTAAAATTTAAAATATGTAATCTTAAAATATGTAATACTGAACTACGTAATCTACAATGGCGGATCCAAGGGGGAGGTTACGGGGGCCATGATTCCCCTCTGAACATCAGCAAAAATACTCTAAAAATCATTTTAAAAATGAAATATACAATTAGAGTCCCGATTATCCGAGTCCTGCTTAACCGAGTTTCCGCTTTCACCGAGTTATTTTCTTCTGGTGGACTGATGGCTTTTATTATTATGAAACAGCCATTATAAATAAAGTGTTTGGTGAAGATGAAAGAGCAGTTAGAACTCTGATTTTCTGGTCAGAATAGGAAGAAAAAAAATGTAGTACGTGCCATAATAATGTCCATATTTTTTTTTTACAAAAAAAATTATGGCCATTTTTTTCTTCCCATTCTGACCAGGAAATCAGAGTTCTAACTTTTTACGGCTGCGCTTTCATCGTCACCTAACACTTTATTTATAATGGCTGTTTCATAATAATAGAAGCCAACAGTCCACCAGAAGAAAATGATCCATTTCAAAGGTATAATCCTTCATTTGGCGCTCCTTCGTTCTGCCGCCCGGAGCACATGCCCCCTCTCCCCCCCCCCTTAGTTTCGGCCCTGTATATCTTGTTAGAATTAACAGATTGGCTTCAAATTTGGTACATGCATTTACTGGAAAAAGACGTTTCCTGATTAGTTTCGGAGGATTGTAGGACAAATATAAGGAGGGAAGCCCCCCACAATAAAAATACATCTCTGATAAATTTTGAGAGTTCGTACGACATGTGTAAAGGGGGGGGGGGGTGCAACCCCCAAAATTTAGAATAAAAATATTGATATTTCGATAAATTTATCAGAGTACATTGAAATTTTATATGCCCTCTTAGGGTAGGATTCACATCCCAAATAAATTTTGAAAGTCAAATGGGCATTTTTGGACAACTTCCCTCATTTAGATCATTCGAAAAACTATCCGGTTGACTTCATATTTTACATGCCAACTGAGAAAAAGATTGACATCCCTCATAATTTTGGGGATTTTTTAGGTGAAGTGTAAGGCGTTTAGGGGCAACCCCCTAATTTAGTTAAAATAAGTTTATCTTTCGAAACAATTACTCGATTAGCTTCAACTTTTGAATACTCTTTTATTGGAATGATTCACTTAAAGGGAATTTCAACCACATGAAAACACCCGCTCGCTAATGCTAAACCTATGGTTAGGTTGTTTTTGAATTTCTCGTTTAAATTTGAATATTTTTAAACGATTTTCTTTCTTCCTTTCTTTCTTTTTTTTTTTTTTTTTTTATACATAGGATAGCTGAGGTCGATCTCTAATATGGAATATTTTTTACTTTCGGATTTCAGTTGCAGATTTTTTTAAATAAAGGTACTTTCACTTTCGGAACCGGTTTCGAAAGTGAAAGTACCTTTATTAAAAAAAAAATCTGCAACCAAAATCGAAAAAGTACGAAAAGGTCCTGTTAGAGATCGAGCTCAGCAATCCATGGCAAAAAAAAATCCTTTAAAAATATTCAAATTTGAACGAAAAATTCGAAAATAATTTGCCCATGGGTTTAACATTAGCGGGCGGGTGTTTTCAAGTGAGTGAAGAGTCCCCTTAAGTATTTAATTTTTGTGGTTTTATAGTTCAAAGATTAAGGAGGATTTACTTTCTCTTCTGTTCATTAATATGTGAAGTCTATGAGCCCCAATACCAGCAGTTTGTCTGGGCAGACTATTTTTCTACTATACTTTATTATTTTATATTTTAGGTCTTAACACATGCTCTGTTTTAAATGCATTTATATGGGATGATTTTTTAAAAATGGATTAGTTCTCTTTTGAAAATAGCCACTGTACAGTATGTTGCAGCATCACAGAAAAGAATTGAATTACGACAGCAGTGCTTAGTATTCAAAAGTACTCAAATAGTTCTTAGGGAATTTTTTATAATCAGTTACAAAATTGGAGTATTTTAAATAGAGTTGTCTAAAAATTTCAAGTAACCTGCAATATTCGATGATTTCTATTATAAGTATTTTTATTTCTATTATATTAAGTATTAATCAAAATGTTAAATAAAGTATAAATAATATAATCATTAGAAATTTTAATTTTTCTTTTTTTTTCGAGTGAATGTAAAAGTTTCGTGATTATTGACAATGACGTTGTTTGCAGGGGCGAGACATTGTATTTTCCGTAACAGTCGAAAAGGCGTTTATAAACAGTGGTGTAGTCGTAAAAAAACAAAGGGTATACGTTCTAAGCAGGGGGTATACGTTCTAAGCAGAGGATATACCCTAGTGTATATATACTATAGCTTTCTTGAGAAACAGAGGGTATACGGTGTTCCTTAAAAAAACCAGATGGTATACGGCGTATACCCCCCGTATACCCTCCACTACATCCCTGTTTATAAAACCTCCGAAACTTAATTAATATCTGCTACTATTTTATTTGGCAATATTCTATTCATGCGTTTACATACAGATGATAATCTGTGAGAACAAATGACATCGGATTCAAACTATTTTGGAAGTTCATTGTCTCTGCCTTCTGTTGACTAAACTTCTTTTAAAAACATTTTTTCAGAAATGTTTCTTTGATAATGTGGTAAACATGTTTTTGTATTATCATTACAAGTGAAACATACTTATCAGTAATAGTTTTTATAAAGTCATATTGCCTGTTCAGTCTTTTGCATCTATTTAAAAGTGGTTATGGATTAACGCTTTTTCAGTATATATAAATGTTTGAGGAGAGAGGAAAAAGTTGACAAGAATATTTAAAAGATATTCTTTGACTACCGACATCATTCAGCTATCATAATAACTTAATTATCAAATGCAATCAATTATATTTTACAAAATTATAAAAATCATGGATTATGTAAACTGAATTTAAAATTCCTGAATATATTGTAAGTGAAATCACGCTGCATTAAAAATTTAGGCATAAATTTTTAGTCAATACTAAAGTGTCGATTTCAGAAGAGGATTGTACAAGGTACTTAAATTAATTTAAACTTATAATAGCAAAAATCATTAAAATGCATTTCAAATGATTACAGTCTATAAACAATTAATGAGAGTATTATTATTATTATTATTTTTTTTATCAATCCAATAAAAATATTCACGACATTTTCAATCTGGTACTTGCTACAATTTTTACATTTTATTTACAGTTTTTCTATTATATTTCATTCAATTTACGTTTAAACCTGCTTGCAAACTATTAAGATCTCAAAAATATAATAAACCAGCTGGTAAAAATTAAAATCGATATTGTATTTATTGTGCAAGAGAACTATTATTTAAAAAATACAAGTATCGAAAACCAGAATGTAAAGATAAAATTATTCGGAATAGTCACTACGTAACCATTAGTATATCTAAATAAACAGATCAGATAATTTATTATGCATAAATTTTTATTTAAAACAGAATAATATTTAATCACATAAAACAACATTCAAAATTTTTGATTAAATTATTGTGATTTAGATTTCACATAAAAGGGTCTAATTTAAAAATAAAAAAAAAAAACAAGTTGGAAATTGCTCGTCAAATATGGCAAATGAGGTGCGTTCGTACTATAACTAGTTTTATAAATATTTTTTGCACCGCATGTATACTGAATGTATATTTTAGTGCACTTCATAAGTGCATATCAATTTCATGCTGTTCAAAGGGCTGTAACATCATTAAAATGCACTTGAAATAATTTTTTCCTATTGGCCGTAATGTAGCAGAAATCTTTTGACTGTCCCTGTAATTAAACTATGCATCCGATTTTTATAAAAATGGAAATGAGTCGACAAAATGTTGCAACAATTATAGATTTAAAATTTCAGATCATTCGGAAGGCTGTAACTTCATTAAAATGCACTTGTAATACTTTTTTTCCCATTGGCCGTCATGTAACGGAAAACTTTTGACTGTCCCTGTAATTAAACTATACATCCAATTTTCACAAAATTTAAAAAGGCTCGACAAAATTTTGCAACAATTATATGTTTAAAATTCCAGACCATTCGGTTGGGTAGTTTTTGCTCTGTTATATGCGGACGGACAGACGGACTGAACGATGACTATAGGTGCTTCGTATTTATACAGGGTGTCCGGTCTCAACGGTGTCCAATGGCTAATTCCTAAACCGTTAGTCATAGATATATAGTTCCAATTGAAAAAAGGTATCAGATGAGGTAAAGAAGTATTTTTAAAGCGATTTGGGTCAAGAAAAACATTTTTTAAAAAATTACGAAATTTAAATTTTTATACGGTCCCCAGGTCCTATAAGTTATATTTAGTAAAAATATCCTATTTCACTGACAAGTAAGACAAAAAAAGTCCCATTCCTCTGCGATTAAAACTGACCGAGTAATAGATGTTTAAAGTTGGAGTATCTTTTTTGCTGCAAAATAGGGGTCAGTCACAAATTTACTAGAAATAAAAATAATCGTCAGATATAAAATTTAACATTAAACATTGAGAGTAAATTAACATTACAAATATATTTTGAGATTTTTGTTCATTCTGACATATTAAAACAAAATATTTTTTTTCCCAATCACATTTTGCCATTTATGCTGTATCTCGTAATTTGATTGGTCAGAGTTTCAGCATGAAAGTGACAATTCTTGGCGGGAATTGTGCTTGACGAAAGCCATCAGAGGATAGAGTTTCGATAAAAAAGTGATTCGTATGAGGACCTGGAGAATTAGAAAAACTAAACTATCTTAGAATTAATAGAATTATATTAAATTAATTTTCTATTTGGATTTTTTTTTTTTTTTTTTATCCAATCAATCAATTCTAAATATTAACTTGCGTTATTTGAACTTTTAATGTGTAAATATCGCCCCCACGTTCGAACAAAAAAAAGGGTAATCTGTATCATGTACAACAGAATGGGGGGGGGGGGGGGATATTCTGCGACGAGCTATCTTTAAAAAAAATACTTCCATGGGATTAACAATAGCGAACGGGTGTTTTCGCGTAAGTTGGGAGAAGAGAGAGTAGAATTTTTAGGTAGGTTGATGTGGTAGTTCGGTTAGTTAATAAAATATAATAATGAATATAATAAAATAATAATGCATAATAAAATAAAATATATGGAAAAATACATACATAATTTTAAACAGTATGTATTGGACGAGCAGAAGTTGGGTGTGGGGAGTATAAATTTTAGGAAGGATTGAGATGTTTAGTAACTTACCATAACTATAAAGTAACGGCTAACTACAAAGACAAAGTAGAAAAAATTTCCTAACATTTTAATAAAGTTATTAATTTTAATAATTTTAAATTTAATATACTTTTTTATATTTTTTTAATTTAAAAGTATGTCTATATATTTTTAATTTAATCAGTAATTTATACTTAAATAAAATTATAATTGAAATCTATAATTGCTTATATAAATTATAAATTTGAATCTGTTTTTACTGATTTTAAATTCAATAATTTTTAAAATTATTACCTCTTTATGCTCTAATAATTAAGTGTTATAATTAAGATAATAGGAAATAAAAGGGCGAATTTTAACGGGCGTGGAGTTTTAGAAGATGCATTATTTAATTAGACAAATAGAGTAGAATAGTAATAAAATATATATAAACCCAGGGGCGCGCCGACCCAGTGTGCAAAGTGTGCACCGCACACAGGCGCCAGAATAGTAAAGGCGCCAAATATTTTAGGCGAAGCTGAAAAATTTGAAAAACTTTTAACCAATTTAAATTGATTAAAGCGGTATTTAAATGAAAGTACGTCATTTCTAACACATTTATGAGTTCATTTTTACTTAAAAGATATGAAATTTGCAGATGCTCGTCAGCGGCGTAACTTTAGGGCTAGGGGCGGAGAGAGTCTCAAACCAAAAGGCGCCACAGTGTCGAAAGGTAACGGTCGTAAGGCGCCACGGAAGGCTTAAGGGTGCCGTCAAGCGCCTAAAATAAATTAAAAAAAGCTAGAAACATAAAAAGTTCGGAAGGGCGACCGCGAATGCTCCTTTTGACATCCCTGCTCTGGATCAGGCCTGTCCAGCTTTTCAGAAAGCAGGGGCGCACTACAGTTCGTGGCAAACATGGAAGGTTCCATTATTCAAATAACTGAAAATATATAACACTTCTACCTTACTGTAGTACTGGTAGTGATACACATACTGACGATATAAAAAAGGGTAGTATATCACTATATTGCACAGTAGTAAAGCAACATACGCCTCCAGAAGGTTATGCACGGTACCCATGTAAAAGTAAATTGCCAAAAAAGCACAAACCAATCACAGCAATCGGCTACATTATAACAAAAACAGCACTAAATACAGAGCCGAAATTAGCCTTTTTTGCACACGGGACAAACATGGATTTTTGCGCCCCCCCCCCCCCACCCCCTCTCTTCCGCAAAGTATATTTACAAAAAGAATTTTACTAATTTTCTAATAGCCGACTTATTTTTAAAATTTAAAATATGCAATCATAAAATACGTAATACTGAGCTACATAATCTACAATGGCGGATCCAAGGGGGAGGTCACGGGGGTCATGACCCTCCTCTGACACCAACAAAAATATTCTAAAGATCATTTTAAAAATGAAATGTACAGTAGAGTTCCGATTATCCGAGTTCCACTTAACTGAGTTTCCGCTTTAACCGAGTTATTTTCTTCTGATGGACTGGTGGCTTTCATTATTATGAAACAGACATTATAAATGAAGTGTTAGGTGAAGATGAAAGAGCCATTTTTCCCCCATTCTGACCAGAAAATCAGAGTTCTAACATTTTACGGCTGCTCTTTTATCTTGACCTAACACTTCACTTATAATGGCTGTTTCATAATAATGAAAGACATCAGTCCATCAGAAGAAAATGATCCATTCCAAAGGTATAATCCTTCATTGGGCGCCCCTTCGTTCTGGCGCCCGGGGCACTTGCCCCCTATGCCTCACCCCCTTAGTTTCGGCCCTGACTAAATAAATAAAATAGGATGTAGTTCAAAATGCAATACATTTAAAAAAAAGAAATGAAAAACGTCATTCAATTCCAAACAAATTTAATAATTTAGCCTATCATTGTATGGAACGCATAAAATCGAACCCATGAGCATGTAAGAATGTTTCATGTCATTTAAAGTCGGGAAACATGTTTTTGAGAACAACCTCAAAATGAATTAAGTTTTACTGAAATTTTAATTGTATATTTTATAGATTTGCTTCGAACAAAGAATAATCGGTCAAGAGCGAGTTTCACTCGCGTACAGAGTTCATACAATAAATTTGTTAATTACTAACTGCAATCTTACAAAATATAGTTGTTAAACAAATAATAAGACTGCAAATAATTTGAAATTATTTTATTAAATATTTTTCAATAATTGCCTACAGTAATTGAATTCAATTGAAATGAAAAACGCTGACTATGTATTATTTTGATCCGTTTTACCTAAAACAAAGACCTTGTACAAAGTTTAATCTTGCCATTGTGCCAAGTGCGCTTCGAAAGGAGGTCGCAAAGTTGCATGGCCATTTTGGCCTGTGCCACATTTTTAGATAGGTTTTTAATTAATATCTCGGCTAATTACCGACAATTCTTTTGGAAAATCATTATCGACAATTCTTAGACGATTTCGCGTCGATAGGTACCTCGAACTCCCCCGCTGAGCGCCCGCCAAATAAAGTTTATGTATAACGGAAAACTGCGATTTTCTGAAAAACTCTATGACCTAGGATTATCGCTATAGTTTTCCTGCAAGATTTAAATAAATTCCAACTACTACTAATTTTTTCGTAATTTTATTTTCAGTAGATTCGGAAATAGGAGGGGGGGACATAATTTTGCCATACGTTTTCGACGAATTTCTGAAAATATAATAGTATCTAAGAGTAAAAAAAAATACAGTGAAATACGTTTAACACGAAAACGCTTTACATGAAAAATCGGTTAACGCGAAATGATATAGCGGTCCGGACAGTTATACTATGCAATTTAATACATTTTTTTTTTCTTTTAACACGAAACAAAAATCGTTTAACACGAGAAAAATTCGCTTTCGAGCTAGTTAGTTTGAGTTGAAATTGGTGAATTTTGTGTTAAAACCACTGAATTTTGGGTGAAAATCAGAGAATTTCGTTATGTTTTATTAGCACAATGGTTGAGAAATCGATGCGAAAACGAACTGCCATTTTGCTTCAAATGAAGATGAGGCTGCTTAATGCAGTTGATGAAAAAGAAGAACGAAAAGAGAAATCTACAAAGAGTTTGGCATTGCCAATTCTACTTTATCAACAATAATAAAAAAACAGTGATCCCATTACGTTAATGTTTGAGCTCAGTATATTTAAGCCAGAGAGAAAACGTATGAGAACTGCTAAGCACGAAGATTTGGAGACAGCTTTGCTTATTTGGTTCAAATAAGCTAGATCTCAAAATGCTGAAAAAGACACAAAAAATGATATTTTACCCCCCCCCCCCAAAAAAAAAAATATATATATATATATATATTTACTTGCTTTTTATCCTAATGGATGCAACTTACCAGTAGTTTAACAGGAAATCGAAGTAAAATTTGTCAACGTCGAAAAAATTTGCGAGTTTTGTTCTTTCTTTACGAATCTTTTAACGCGAAAAAATTTTTCGGTTCCCTCAGTTTCGTGTTAAACGTATTTCACTGTATATTTTTGAGTCCTGTGTTAAGAGCTTGTTCAAACGATACGCCCCCCCCCCCCCCTCCTTTGATGATAAATTTATATGATTTTATATCTTTAACTCGATTTTGTCTGAAGTATGAACCCGCTCACTGTGTGAAAATGGGAGAGAAGCTGCTAATTGTTCAGATTTGTTATGTAAATTTATTTCATGATTTTTGGAAAATTACATCGGGTAGTAATGAACAAATAAAAACTTTAAAATGACCTCTACTTACTGATGAAAAAATAAGTTAAGAGGGGGAGAACTATTCTTAACAAAACTGTTTCTGAACGAAACTCTGTTAAACAACCTACCCATAGTCAGTATATATTAGTCATTAGCCATATATTAGTATATATTAGTCAAGGGGTGGCGGGCTTAAGCAAGGATCTAAGATATTTTCTGAAATTACTATTCGAAAATAGTGGTAAGTACACTTTCGAAATTTTTATATTAAAAGTTATATTTATCCCAGGGGTCCGTCAAAAATCCGCATCTAAAACGGTAGAAAACGGTACGGTTTTAAATATTTGATCCCATCCTCCAAATTTTTTTTATCGCCTCCCTCTACCCCCCCCACCCTGAAATTTGATGCTTCCTACTTTTTACCGACTTCCGACCTTTCCGACTTTTCTTCCGACTTTTTTACCGACCGAAAAAAGGAGGAGGTTATCAATTCGACGCGTATGTATGGTTTTTTTTTTTTTTTATGTATGTTCACCGATTGTTCCGGAACTATTTGTCCGATTTATGTGATTTTGGTTTTAATTGAAAGAGGATACTCTCGAATTGGTACCACTTCCGTTTCATCGAATTTGGTTAAGTAGTTTTTTAGTAATTCAACAAAAACCAATAAAATAAAGGATTTTTCGCAAATTATCTTTCATTATTGTAACCGGTTTTTCATTCATAAGCATAAAGCTATGTATTCATATGCGTTATCGCCAAGTTGTCGCCAGACTTGGCGCCATTTGGTGAAATATCGCCAAATTTGGCGACCAAAATAAGTTGCCATAAATGAAGCCAACTTGGCTGTAACTGACCAACTTGGCGATATTCCCATTCAAATTCACTAATGGATCTTCTCCAATATGTTTCTTCACAATTTCTAGTCGGCAGTCATATTTACAATTCTCAATTGCCAACCATTATTTAAAATGCTAAATAATACAGAAGCAAACTAAATTAATACATGAAAACATCTGAATTGTATTATCAAGAAATGAGAACATGTAAATTTTAAACAGATTGCACGATAAAAGCAAAAAGTGCGCGATACTAACAGCAAATATGGTTTAAAGGAAATGCGAATATCATAAGTTGCTTCCGAAAGTTCTATGTTTTGCAGTACTATACTCACGCCAATTAGTATGCAGACCGATGACACTTTAACCAAGACTATTAAATGAGCATGACGATGAATTTCTAATCTTCCGTAATCGAGGCCATAGTTAAGGCTAACGTGAAACAGAAAAGATATCAATACAACATACAATGTGGTTTAATATAAATGTGGGTATCATAAAATGTTTATTTCAGAAAAATGCTTCGATGCACCAAATCATATTAGCTCAGAAACGCCAATTGGCAGTGGACCCAATAACGGTAGATTACTTAATAGTTTTAAAATCTCCACTGCCCAACGTATTGCAAATGATGATGCAATAAGAAACTCAAATGCCTAAGTCAGTTAAATTGTTTTTGTCAAAAAAGATGAAATACATAACAACCAAAACTAAACAAAATGTCGTCATGATGCAATGAGTTCTCGATTTCTCCATCAGAATCTTTAGATTTGGTGGAATTTTAAGCAAATAATTTAAATTATGAATAAAAGTACCACACTGCAATGCTTAGCATACATTTAAGCACATTGGCATTACATATACATTATACATTACATATTGGCACTTGCATAATATCTCCATATAAGGAAACATTAATGCCACAAAAAATAAATTGTTTTTAAATTCTTGAAGCCTCAAATGAATTATACGTAAATTCTCTTTTGACACTATATGAATTTCACCAATGACCAGCCATTTGAGGGAACGCCATTTGAGACTTTCACGCTGTAGTCTTTTAAGGATAATTTTTTGATAAGTCATTGGGTTGCCATGTATCCTAATGGCTCCTGGTGCATGTAAAATCCGTCGTGGGTGCGAAGTCTTCGAAGTTACCTATGAATTATACCTTTGATTTGCCTTGCCAGGTGAAAGGTCTCGTCATCTGACCAAGCTTCTAAATTACGAGATCAACATGAGTAGCAATGCGCAGGCAGGGGTGCAGAATATGTCCGATCCGGCGATCTAGGATCGGGGGAAATTTTAATCACCTGGGGAAATTTTGCAGAAACATATACAATTGACTTTGATTTTAACAACGAATTCCATAATTCCCTGAGATAGAAAAATTTCACTACAAATAAAAAGATCCGCATGGTGACCTTCACAAAATCGATCTCAGAATAATGTGTACCGTATATAGGAGATGATTTTGTTCTGCATTTTCCAAAAACTTAAGGTATTCAGTTCCGAACATTTAAAAAAAAATCGGTCATCAATTTGAAAATTCGGACATAAAAATACCGCGAATTTTGTTCAAGAATTACGGAGAAAACGCGAATTTCGTCACAAGATCTCAAAATAACCGCAAATTTCGTCAAAAGATCGCGAAAGAACCGCAACTTTTGTCAAAAAATCGTAAAAGAACTGCAAGTTACTTCAAGAGATCGGGAAATGAACAAAAATTTTGAAAAAAGATCACGAAATGAACGCAAATTTTGAAAAAAGAACACGAAATAAACGCACATTTCGTCAAAAGATCGCGAAAAAACCGTAAGTTTTGTCAAGAGATCACGAAACAACCGCGAATTTCGTCAAAGGAACGCGAAAGAACCGCAAGTTACGTCAAAAGACCGCGAAATGAACGCAAATTTTGTCAAAAGATTGCAAAATAAACGCACATTTCGTCAAAAGATCGCGAAAAAACCGCGAAAGTTTCGTCAAAAGATCACGAAAGAACCACAAGTTACATTAAAAGACCGCGAAATGACGCAAATTTTGTCAAAAGATCGTAAAATAAACGCACATTCCGTCAAAAGATCGCGAAAAACCGTAAGTTTCGTCAAAAGAGCGCGAAATGAACGCAAATTTTGTTAAAATATTGCGAAATGAACACACATTTCGTCAAAAGGTCGCAAAAAATAGTAAGTTTCGCCAAAAGATCACGAAACAACTGCGAATTTCGTCAAAGGAACGCGAAAGAACCACAAGTTATGTCAAAAGACCGCGAAATAAACGCAAATTTTGTCAAAAGATCGTAAAATAAACGCACATTTCGTCAAAAGATCGCGAAAACACCGTAAGTTTCGTCAAAAGATCACGAAACAACCGAGAATTTCGTCTCAACGGAACGCAAAAAAAAACGCAAATTTGGTTAAAAGATCGCAAAATAACCACAGATTTCGTCAAAAAATCGCAAAAACATCAAATTTCGTCAAAAGGAGCGAAATAACCGCGATTTTTGTCAAAGAATAGCGAATTTCGTCAAAAGAGGGCGAAATAACCGCAAATTTCGTCAAAAGGAAGGCAAAATAACCAAAAAACTAGTCAAAAGATCGCGAAATAACAGCAAATTTCGCCAAAAGATCGCGAAATAACCGCAAATTTTGTTAAAAGATCGCTAAAAATGCAAGTTTCGTCAAAAGATCGCTAAAGAGCCGCAAGTTTCGGCAAAAGATCGCTAAAAAACGCAAATTTCGTCAGAAGATTGCAAAAAACCACAAATTTCGGCAAAAGATTGCGAAATAACCGAGATTTTCGTCAAAACTTGGTGAAATAACCGCGAATTTTGTCAAAGGAACACGAAAAAAACCCGCAAATTTCGTCAAAAGATCGCGAAATGAACACAAATTTCGTAAAAAGTTCGCAAAAAGAACTGCGAATTCTATCAAAAGATGGAAAACAACCGCGAATTTCGTCAAAGAATCGCGTTTTTCGTCAAAAGAGTGCGAAATAACCGCGAATTTCGTCAAAAAGAAGGCAAAATAACCGCAAAACTAGTCAAAAGATCGCGAAATAACCACAAATTTCGTCAAAAGATCGCGAAAACACCGTAAGTTTCGTCAAAAGATCACGAAACAACCGAGAATTTCGTCTCAACGGAACGCAAAAAAAACCGCAAATTTGGTTAAAAGATCGCAAAATAACCACAGATTTCGTCAAAAAATCGCAAAAACATCAAATTTCGTCAAAAGGAGCGAAATAACCGCGATTTTTGTCAAAGAATCGCGAATTTCGTCAAAAGAGGGCGAAATAACCGCAAATTTCGTCAAAAGGAAGGCAAAATAACCAAAAAACTAGTCAAAAGATCGCGAAATAACAGCAAATTTCGCCAAAAGATCGCGAAATAACCGCAAATTTTGTTAAAAGATCGCTAAAAATGCAAGTTTCGTCAAAAGATCGCGAAAGAGCCGCAAGTTTCGGCAAAAGATCGCTAAAAAACGCAAATTTCGTCAGAAGATTGCAAAAAACCACAAATTTCGGCAAAAGATTGCGAAATAACCGAGATTTTCGTCAAAACTTGGTGAAATAACCGCGAATTTTGTCAAAGGAACACGAAAAAAACCCGCAAATTTCGTCAAAAGATCGCGAAATGAACACAAATTTCGTAAAAAGTTCGCAAAAAGAACTGCGAATTCTATCAAAAGATGGAAAACAACCGCGAATTTCGTCAAAGAATCGCGTTTTTCGTCAAAAGAGTGCGAAATAACCGCGAATTTCGTCAAAAAGAAGGCAAAATAACCGCAAAACTAGTCAAAAGATCGCGAAATAACCACAAATTTCGTCAAAAGATCGCTAAAAGACGCAAATTTCGTCAGAAGATCACGAAACCACGCGAATTTCGTCAAAAGGCCAAAACAAAACCATAGTGCTGGGAGTGGATTTTCCCCCTTTTCCCCACTCTGCTGTAACCTTTCAGAAAATTTGCTGTGAATTTCAGAAATTTTTTTCACTCCGAATCACCCCTGCCATATATACTAGCTGATAAATTGAGAAATATTTGAAAAATAAATTTCTATACATACGATAATGCAGCATTTACCTATAGCATACCATAAAATTTTGGGGAAATCTTCATGCGGATTGGGGGAAATGTTGGGAGTAGAAACATTTTCTGCCCCCGTGTGCGCAGGTGCTGAAAACAAGATATAACCGGCATAAAAAAGTTCTTAATTAAGGCATTGCCGATAGGAAAACAAACTAGGCGCTAATCTGGTTTTCTGCCGTTACGCGGAGACTAGGCGGTCACCCACGCTGATGCCAAGTATAAAACCCGTTCTTCTAGAGCAACGGAAGATAGGAGCCTGGTCATCGGTTAAGGAGTGAGAAAGATAAGTAATTGGGTCTCCCTTCTTTATTTCATAGAGAATTTTTAGTAAGCAAAAGAACTTTTTATTGTCAATTTCCAAAGTTCTATATTTTTTTATGCGAGCAGCACCTCTTGTCGTGCTACCCACGTCGAAATAGAGAAACCAAAATATTTAATTAAAACGTAAAGTTATTCAATCTGAAGAAGGATAAATGTAATATATATAAAAAATTGTCACATAAAACCTGTGTTATGAATGTACACACAAATCTAGACAGATGTATTTACTTATCAAAATAACATCTTTAAAATTTTCTTTGAAAGTCTGTAATTTCCTCTAAAACAATCATGCAAAAATCGTAACTCGAAATAACTAAAAAGTGAAAAATAAACTTTTTTACCAAAAATAAAACAGACTTCGAAAACTACTACAAAGTAAAAAATAATTTTTTTTTACATAATAGTTAATAAGAAATTAAATTAAGAGCATTGTATTTACCATGCGTATTATTATATTTATGTACATTAATTTGATTTTTTTGGAGTCGGTGCCAGCCAAGCCATGTTAAAAATAAAAATTGTTCATCCAATACAAATCCTAACAAGATTCAGCAAATACGTTGCGGAAAAAAATTCCATTCTCAGTCAACTCTGACAGCATCCTGCTTTTGAAAATAGGTGCTTGACTACGATTTTTTTACATAATAGCCTGTATAAACGCACTAATTTTATAATAACCCTTAATTGAGCACACATAATTATAGCTAATCTCACTTGAAAATGCATGTTATAAAAATCACATTAAATGTTTCAAAAATTGTAAAATTAAAATTTTTTAACTAAATAATAAATCGTAAAGAAACTCGTAGATATTTGGTGTCTGTTGGATGATTATACTTAACTTCGTTTGGCTGGCACCGACTCCAAAAAGTCAAATTAATGTACATAAATATAATAATACGCATGGTAAATACAATGCTCTTCATTTAATTTCTTATTAACTATTGTGTAAAAAAATTATCTTTTACCTTGCAGTAGTTTTTGAAGTCGGTTTTATTTTTGGTAAAAAAGTTTATTAAATTTTTTATTATGTATCATGAACTATCTGAAAGTTCCAAACGGTTCATCAGTTTTCTTAATTTAACAAATTCGATTCAACAAAGTTTTTCTTTTCCCTTTTTAAAATAGATTTTTTTATAAAACAAAAACTTGCGGATCGATTTATATAAAATTTAGATATTATTAAACAGCGTTTAAAGATAGGGCGATATGCATAACTTTAAAAGCTCTAAATGGTGTATTTAAAAAAAAAAAAAAAAAAAAAAAAGTTGACGGCGTTCCAAAGAATCCTAGTATAAAAATCCTTTGTGGTTTCGAAAGACTAGCTTTTAACTTGAGAGTTTGAAAGGAATCATCCGATTAATGAAATAATAATTAATATCTAAAGTTGCAATTGAGAGACCGTGAAGAAATTTAGATATCTAAAATCACCGAAAAATTTTACATCTAGATGCATAAAAATTAAATCGATAAATTTATATTTAAAAAAATTTATATTCTTTCAAAAATGTCCAATATTGGAAGACGTTGGTTATCTGCAATCAGAGTTGGGCAAAATACATCGAAAAACCATTTTCGATACAAAATACATTGGTTTCATAACTTAAAATACAAATTACAAAATACTTTTCAAATTTCAAAAATTCAAAATACAAAATACATGTATTTTGAAAATACATTTAAAATACAAAATACATTTAAAAAAAATTAAAAACTATTGTGCATTAAATTGCACTACTCAAATGCAAAGCTGGTTTACAAAACTAATTAAATTTTTAGAAATTATAAATTTCCAAATAAAGAAGCAAAACCAATTAAAACTCAACGAAAGATAACAAAAACAAACTGAAAGATTGCAGCAACAATGTGCTTAAAGGTGTATGAAAGTTACAAGAATAATTAATAATGAATGAACTACCCTTTAGAGGTAGTTATTCACTAGGAATAACTGCATCAATTGATTGTGGATCCAATAAGGAATCTCTTTCAGGAGGCGTCATCTGTAGGACGATATACACCAAAATTTCATTCATACTAACTGAATATGATGAAGTTTGATGAAATTTCGTGCTTTAGATCTTGAAATATAGCTCTCACGGCACACCTAGCAACTTCAGACATTTTTAAAAAATCAAAAAAATACAGCACGAACCAGAAAATTTATTTTAAAAAGGTACTTTTTATCTACGTGGTACTTATTTCATTTCAATTTGATTTACAAATATGAGCATTTTGACTAAAAAAAACGAGAGTTTTACATACATGTTACACGTTACGGTAATAATAAAAGCACAGCATAACAACGCCACTTCTTGAGCGATGCACCCCAAATTTTATCAGCATTAATTTATTTTAAGATCTAAAATAATATGAAATTGGATTAAATTTTGCCCATTAGTTTTGTAGATATAGTTATCGCGGAAATAATGAAAAAAAAAAAAAACCAGCATAGCAGCGCCACTTGTTGAGCAATATACACTAAAAGCTAATCGGCAAGTATTTCTGTTCCAGTCTATATGTAGTTTGATGAAATTCTCTATATTGGTTCTTACAATGTAGTTATCATGGATAAAATAATTAAGCATAGCAGTGCCATCTGCTGAGCGATATAAATCCAAAGCTAAGTTATCCCTAGGTCATCTTAATCTGAAGTTTGATTATTATTAAACTCCATGCATTACTTCTTGAGATAGAAGAGCAACAAAAATTGTATCTCACACAGATTAACAGACAGACACACATTTCCCCAAAATGGTTAAATCGCATTCAAGACATCACAAAACGTGTAAATCAAGCAAAAAAAAAAAAAAAAAAAAAAGTAAGTCGAAAATTTTTACTATTCCAATACATTCTTCTCATGTATTAGAAGAATGTAAAAACAAATCAGCCTAGTATCAGTCTTTTCAATCAGTCTTTTTTAGTATATATATACAAAAGAACACATTTTATAATAATCTGACACGTAAAATGGCACCGAATAAAATTCTTTAAATGTAATTTTTTTCTTTTTAGATAATGCGCGTGTGTTTTAATAACAGCTCCCAAATACGCAAGATTTTTTAAACCTTCCACTAATAAATTATAAGGGGCACATTTTTTCGATTATGGTGCTTTTCGAAATAATGTATACAAAATTTAAAATATGTATTAATGCAAAAATATAAATGAAAAACTTAGGTAATTTTTGACACAAGTTGAATTATTATTATTAACAAAGGCACAAATTCTTCGTATAAAGTAGTTTTAAGATTAAAACACTTAGGTAAAATATCAAACCTTGAAGCTTTTAGTATAGAGCAGAAAAAATATGAAAGCTCTTGCATTCGTTAAAAGAAAGCACTTATAAAATATTAAAAAAAAAAAATAGGAATAATTCTAATGAAAATTTTTCAAAATCATAAATTTAATTTTTTCATAGTCAAATCGTTCCTTTAAAAGTTCATTATAGCAATTTTCTTATGGTTACTGTCTAATGTAGTTTTTACAAAATTCATAGAATTAATGAAACAGACGAATTTTTAAGAAATCTCATTTCGATATTTTTAAATAAATCTACTAGACTAGAAAAAAAATTGAGCCTCTTATATTTGTGGTCAATGGGCAACTGTGGGTAATAGAGCGCTGCAACTATGCAAGTCTGAAAGCTCTCTCTTTCTTCTTCCGGTCTATCACAGTACATGTTTGTTTGTTTTATTCCTTGTGATTTCTACAGCAACATCAAGTTATATAAAAGTTATTTTTGTAACTAATCAGCAAGAATACGTTTGCTGTAGCTAAAGAACATATTCATCAATTTCCTTAAATCAGCAATTGTCGAAGACTCTGTTTATATTAACTTCCAGAACAGAATTTGAAAACTAATCAAAACAGACAGTCATGCATTTCCTTTTAGTGAACCGCAGTTTTACTCTGCGAGCGATTTTGAAAATCAGCATTTTCGACGCTCTCTCTTGAGAGCAGACGAATCTTCTGGTCTGTTCAGACGAGCGCCCACAAATCGTTGCGGTAAAAATTCCGAAAAGCTGCACGTCGAGGTTCGGCGTTTCCCCCAACTCGCTGGGAGCTGGTGGCGTGCTCAAGTCTTTTGTTTCTTCTATGTTGTCCAGACGAACCGAAGTTTTGACGCTGGCTTTAAGTTTCTTTATCAGTGATTCGTAAGTTGTTGGTTCTGGTTGCGTATCGAATTTTTTCGCTAGAATTTAAAATGGATTTAATACACGTAGATTAACTAATTTTTGAAATACAAAAGTGTTCAATATAGTTGGACACCTCATGCTTACATTATATAAAGATAAAAATTAAAATATAATAACTTGGTTAAAGGCATCCCTGATTTACAAAAAAAAAAAAAAAAAAAAAAAATCAGAAAAATCTAAAGAAGATTAGGAAGTTATCGATAAATTATATGAATTAATTTTGTTTCATATAAACAAACAAGTTGGAAATTGCTCGTCAAACGTGGTAAATGAGGTGCATTCGTAATATAAATAGTTTTATAAATATTTTTTGCACCGAATTGTACTGATTGTATATTTGAGTGCATTTTATAAGTGCATATAAATTTCATTCTGTTCGAAAGACTGTAACATCATTAAAATACACTTGCAATATTTTTTTTTTCCATTGGCCGTAATGTAACGGAAGATTTTGACTGTCTCTGTCATTAATCTATACATCCGATTTACATAAAATTTGAAACGACTCGACAAGATTTTGCAAAAATTATATATTTAAAATTTCAGACCATTCGGAAGGCTGTAACATTAAAATGCACTTGCAATAATTTTTTCCCATTGGCCGTAATCTGACGAAAAACTTTTGACTATCCCTGTTATTAAACTATACATCCGATTTTCATAAAATTTGAAAAGACTCCACAAACTTTTGCAACAATTATATATTCAAAATTTCAGGCTATTGTTTTTGCTCTGTTATATGCGGACAGACGGACTGAACGACGACTATAGGTGCTACGTATTTATATAATTACGAACGCACCTAAAAAATCATTTAAAATTATGCTAATGTTGCAAGTTAACGTTTTATAAGAAAAGTATTTAAATAGTAAAGTATTATTATAAGGAAAAACTGAATGTAATCTTTATCAAATACTACTAATAATAATACTATTTTGTCCTAGTATGTATACTAAATTAAATTCATGGATAATTGCAGGGGTTTTTCTTTGCGGAGTAGGGGGCGAAGGAGGCATTTTGCGAAAAGTAAATGCTAAAGTTTTCGTTTCGGGGGAACTTGTTTTTTTACAAATTACAGATTTTTAAATCTAACAATGTTAAAATAATTAATTAATAGCATGTTTTTATGGAATATAATTTTGTGAAAGGGCCTGTTTTATAATTACGATTTTTGAGAAGCCTGTTTTATTAAATGGATTTTTGTGACGGGGACCTAAATAGACAGCAAATGTTGCATTTCTTAATAATAATGAATTCTTAATAATAATTCTTTGAAATTAAAATCATTACAAGTTATATCTGGTTTTGAAAATCCAGCATGGGAAAGGAGACAGCAAAACAGAGCCTCTGTGGTCATATCCGGTACCGGTTCTATTTACTGCGAGCATATAGTTTTAAAAATACTGTAATTTATTTTTTATTTTTTTAGTTCACAGGCTATCAAAGCTTGAGAACTAATGTGCCCGCCGGTTCTGTTACGTACATACGTACATACATACGTACGTATGTACGTAACGCGATAACTCTTGATGGAAATATCCGATTTGCTTCACTTTTTTTTTCTAGTTTCATTCTGATAAGGCGCTTCCCTGATTAGTTTTGGGGATTCATTGGTTAAGTATAAAGGGAGACAACGTGGGGCTAATTCCAACTTTAATTTAGATAAATGTTTTTTTTATGCAGATTTATCCGATTTGCTTGAAAAAATTTGTCTACGTTCATTCCGATAAAGCTCTCCTCTGATTAGTTTTGGGGGTTCATTGGTTAATTATAAAGTTGGAAAAGAGGGGGGGGGGTCTAGACTCCCCTTTAATTTAGATAAATGGGTGTTTCATGCAGAATTATTCGATTTGCTCCAAATTTGGTATACCGGTTTATTATGTTAAGGAGCTTCCCTGATTAGAGTTGGAGGTTCATGAGTTAAGTATAAATCGGGAAGAGAGGGCTAGTCCCCCGCCCCCTTTAAATTAGATAAATATGTTTTTCATGCAGAATTATTCGATTTGCTCCAAATTTAGTACACCAGTTTATTATGTGAAGGAACTACCTTGATTAGGTTGGGAGGTTTATTGGTTAAATATAAAGGGGGGGTAACGGGGGATAGTTCCCTTTAATGTAGATAAATGGGTTTTTCATGCAGAATTATTCGATTTGATTCAAATCTGATATACCGGTTCAAATCTGATAAACCTCGTTAAAAGGAAATCTATCTTCTTTGCTATTTTTGAAGCAAATATAGTTAAGTTTGGTAAAGTGGCCGTTCCAAATTAAATTAAAACAATTTAATTGTTTTAATTCCAAATTAAAACCATTAATATATAATTCATTATATATTAATGGTAGTTTCTACACAATCTCATGAAATACCAAACCGATTTAAAAAAATAATGGCGTCAAAATGATGGTGAAAATCCTTGCTCCAACATAGGCTATGTTTTATGTCAGTGCCACTACCCCAAAGGGGCTGCAGGAGAAAAACGCTCTAAATTGCGGTTTTTGCGTGACGGAAGGATAAGATAAATTTCTTTCCTTCCTTATATCCTTTATATTATTTTATAATATTCTTTCCTTTCTTTTTTTTTTTTTTTTTTTTTTGTAAAATTTTGTGTACAGCAAAGTTAATTTTCTACCGATTACTTAAAATAGGATGAACCTAGTACCGTCTGTGTATATTTCTTTTTTCTTGAATAACTAATATAAAATTACAAAATCATTTATTTCATGCAGAAGATCCATTTTGCTTATTGAAAACATCGAATGGAAATCATTCTGTTGCGGCGAATAATGTCGTCTGCTCTGTGTGGCGGGAACGTTTCATAGATCGCTCGTCTGACCGGGATAGCGCAGGTGTTTATTTTTCTTGTTGAAACCACAAGCGTTCAAAAAGTCGTTCGTCTGACATTTGTAACATCGCAGTTTGAAAATTGGAAAAAATGTATTTTGAGTATTTTCAAAATACATTGTAAAACCGTCAGAAAATACATTACAAAAATACATTGATCTTACCGGTTTAAAATACAAAATACAAATGTATTTTGAAAATGTATTTCAAATACATGTATTTTCGATACTGCCCAACTCTGTCTGCAATGATCTCCTGGCGTCCGTGGGAGAGATTTCGAACCTTTCTTTCGAAGGAAATAAAAAGACTTTTCATAGATTTTTTGACTTCCTGAAACCGTACCGGAATAATTTTTAGAATTTCTGAAAAGGGGATTTTTTTTTTTTTTTTTTTTTTTTTTTTTTTTTTGCGTCTGGCTGTGCAATTTTCGAGCTGTTAGCCCCAGTAGAATTTAAGATACAGTCCTTTTTTAAAAGGTCCAGTACATTTATCAGCCTTGCATCTCTGTAAATCTATTAACCTTTCCCCATCTCTTCGAGTTTTCGAAGAAGTTGTCTACGGTTTGAAAAAAATATGTGCTCTTGTTGAATTATGAATACTTTTGCATTCTTTTAATTTGGGCTTTTTAATTAATTTCTCAACTAATTATTAGAGATTTAAAATTCTGAAACTTACGTGCAGGGTGCACCAGGAGAGACTTTTGACTATCCTCACAAAAAGTTTGAACCTCGTATGTGCCGTAGATTCTTCTAGCCATCGCACACAGACACAGCGAAGCTTTGTTTTATTAGTATAGATATTTTTAATTTAGAACTTCGATTCATTGCACGAAAATTGGAAATTCGAAAAATAAAAAAATCTGATAGAGAAGGAAGGGTTAACAGTTTGACAAGATAAAGATACACTTAGCTTCTTAAAATGTAAACGTCGAGACGAATGTGCATTTTTCATAACAATCGTTATATAGCCAGAATAGGGGTTCTATATTTGCTAATACAAAATCAAATGTTCCGGGACTGGAATATTTTCGATTGCACCCCTAATTATGATCAACGTGCGGTAATTGTTTAAGGCGCATCTTAATTGATGTTACCTTATTTTAAAAGAAATAAAAGTACTATAACGCGCTCCGGTGTATTACAACGTCATAATTTGAGAAAATATTTTTCTACTTTTATGTGTATTTGCCGTATTACGAGCATCCCTTTCTTTGTGTCATAGTCCTACCAATGATTAATTCAACAGAACTATATTTTCAAATTAAGTTTATTTGAACTGTTTTAAGTATAAATATAAATAAAGATCAGATCTTAAAAATTACGGAAGTGATGCAGGTAAAAGAAGCTCATTTACTTAGGAGGTATACCATTGTGGGGAGAGGGAGCAAACAGCTGAAGCACCGACCTTTTAGGAATGTCCGTTATTTGCACTGCTGCCAACATTCCTTGTTTTTAATTCAAACAACAATATTTTTAACCAGAAATTTAATTTAATAAATGAAATAAAAAAGAACCCTGTAGAAACAAGAAACATTTCATTAAATAAATTTTCTGATTCCAAATTCATTTATTTGATTTGGAGAAAACCGCTGGAAAGTTGGTTTGGCAGGTATGCATTTATACTAAAAAAGGTATAAAGTTTGTATTTTCTTTCTTTTTTCTTTTTTTTTTTGATGGGGGGGGGGGGGGGGTTAGGAATATGGGCCGCCAACTGAAGTTCTGCACACAGGCGCCGAATACTGCTGGCGCGCCCCTGTATAAACCTCTATAGATTTTTAACTTTGCGTGCAGGTGAAGCAAAAAGTGGGGAAGTAGAAATTTAAGGGACCGATTAATTTAGATGAAGTCTTAAAAAAAAAAAAAAAAAAAAAAGCGAAAATCTACTGATGTGCAAAAAATTATCACGCTGTAAAACTTGGGGGAAAAAAGGTCCGTCTTCTTTATTACTGCAATAATTAATAAGTAATCCATAATCTAAATTTCACCTGAAATTGCAATTTAAACTTTTTCCTCACTGGCTCTCATACACACAAAGTTTATAATCCTGAAAACTACATTTTTTTTTTTTTTTTTGTATGCAGTAATATCTGTTGTAGTAATGAACACTAAACAGCCGTATCAATTCCCCCTGAAATCTCTGCTCCAAATATTGTTACATCTCCCCCTCCCCCATCCTTCCCGTCCCAAGCACAGACACAAGAAAGCTCAATTTGTAAGTAATTTGTTTGTGCCATCTTAATGTTTTTTTTCTGTTTTTTTTTTTTTTTTTTTTTTTTTTTTTTGTATGCCTATATTTTTATACATAACTTTTGAATGGCTGCTCTGAATATGTTAAGGAAATTGATATGTCCATTTTTTAAAATGATCCTCATATCACTTTTATTTTCTTTTACAATAAACATCAATTATTTTAATTATATGATTCAACCTGTGCGATTACTTCAATTATTTAAATAAACATAACAAAATTGTTACAATATTTTAATATTTTGTTCTAATAGAGCACAGATTTATCCATTAAAGGTCGGACATCATATAACCGCCAAATTCTCTCTTTTTAATTAACTTTTCTTTTTTTAAGATTTTGTTCCATTTGTGATTTTATTGTAACGATAAAAATAATAATAATTATTATTATTTTTACATTACCCCTTCTGAAAATTCCACTGTCTCTCCCCTCAGCAAATATTCATTAGATCAGTTATTTTTTTAATTATTTTTTAATTAAACATTAGGGAAAAATATTGTTAAATCAAAACATATATTAAATTATTGAGGGCGTCAGTTGCGAAACTGACCTTATCCGAAATTTAAAAAATCGTGTTTCTCTATCAATCTATTCTATTGGTATAACTGTACCAATCAAACACTACAATCTCCAAATTTTCAATGAATACCAATGGGCGCATTTAAAGGCTTTACGCGATTTCCCAAAATTTGATTTTCTCGATAAGGCGAGTTTTGAAACTCACTTCTTCAATTATTTTAACCAATCTGAAAGTTAATTACTAAAAATTAACACTACCGTAATATTTATACGGGGGAAGCACCTTCTGTTAAATCGCTTTAAAAATGCTTCTTTATATTATTTAAAACCTTTTTGTAATTGGAACTATATGTCTTTGACTAACGGTTTAGGAATTAGCCATTGAACATCGTTTGGAGTGGACGCCCTTTATAATACTTTAAGCACTTCGCGTACGACTCCTGAAAGCTTGGTCCAACTGATCAGTTTTCAGTTACAGAAAAGTGGTTTAAGTCATAAAATTGAAAATGTCATAACTCGGTCAATTTTAGTGTTAGATGAATGGAACTTTTTTTGCCGTACTTGTTAGAGGAATAGGAAAAGTTTACTAAATATCACTTATAGGACCGGGGGACCGTATAAAAATTTAGATTTCGTAATTTTTAAATAAATGTTTTTCTCGACCCAAATCGCTTTAAAAATACTTCTTTACCTCATTTAAAACATTTTTGTAATTGGAACTATATGTCTATGACTAACGGTTTACGAATTAGCCATTGGACACCGTTGAGACCGGACACCCTGCATAATTACGAACGCACCTAAAAACAGTAACAGTAAATTTAGTAGGAATCAAGAATAGGAACAGAATAAAATTTACGTTACAAATATAGCCAACAAAGAAATAATAAAGACCTATTACGAATAATAGGTTTGAAGCCCAGAAATGTGTAAGAGAGAAAATCTATAAAAGCAGTGAAACATATAACACCTTTTATTAATTTGCAAATTAGTGGGACTTGTGCAAATATTTTAATTTTAGAACAAGTAATATTTTTAAAACCAAATATTAAAATATGTCTAAAAAACTCAAATGCTGTTTAATTACATTTTTAGAAAACCTTTGTCTTCATTCCAAAATTTTACTGGGTGTGAATATTTGAAGTGAATTACTTTCTAAATAATATAGTAGCGTCTTAAAACTTAACAAGATATTTATTCGAACACCTTCATCATTAGCACTCTAGGATATTATTAGGATCTCTCCTTCATAGCTTCATTTCGAAGATGACATTACACATTATATATCACATTACATTGGTGGTTCAATCATACAATAAACACTGAAGTGTTCTCTCTTCATTTCATTTCACAAGTGGGGGATATCGAATTAGCAACGAAACCTGCCTTTTATTTCACATTTTCGACAACATTCCCAGCAAAGAGGAAATTGCTGGCCAGCAGCAAGATAGGTGCTGGCAATGATGGAGAAGTGCTGGCTGATGGTGTACCACTGCATGACCACTGCTGGACAGCTTCAGTCAACTTTGCTGTTGGAAATCATCAGATAAAATTCTGGTGGGCATCCGTTTTATCTCATGCGCTGGCCCACCACTACATGGAAGTGCATGAACTTTTGCAGTATTATTGATGGGAACCCTTACGCTAGGTGGCGCTGCAAATATCGAAGACATTGAGTATTTGAACACAAATCTGAAATGAATATCTTAACACTATTTAAGCTGTGAAGCTAATTTTTTTTGAAACTGTAAAAAATATAGCACCACTGCCACCAACAAAATAAATAAGTAAATGAATAAATTCTTTATTTCAACGCACTTTTTTTTTTTCTCCTGAAATCTGGTTTTACTAGGTTACAAAGGATTTCGGTTTTCATAATTTACACAATTCAGAATCAATAATAAAAAAAAAGCGTATAAAATATATAAGATTTCTATACCAGTTTAATGATTGGGAACGTAAATCACAAAAGAAACAAACTTGAAATAGAGTAATGAGAGCACAAAAACTACGAGCAGTCGTAGCGTACGCTGAAAGTACTTCTTCATGCCCGATCACGAAAACCAAACAGCATCGAGCGCGGGTGACTTGGGAGGTGTAGTAGTACTTGGGAGGGTGACCACATGGAAACCGCTGAAAGTTCAAATATTTCTATAGCCATTTCTATTATCGACACTTCTACAGATATTTCTATATCTCTTGGTGAAACTAGCTAATAGGAAAAAGAGCTATAATTATTTAATACTTTGTTTTTTTATAGAATTCTATAAGAAATTTTTGTAAGGGAAAGTGCTGGGCCAGCAGAGGAATAGCAGTGGGATAGGTGCTAGCACTGCAGGAAAAATGTCGGATTGAAGTAATGTGATGGCATACTAATGCTGGCCTGCTGTTGGCCATCACTGATGGGCCAGCTGCACTCCGCTCGGACACTTTTCGACAGGTTTAAGTAACGGCACTATTGCACTTTACCGCTGATGGCAGTGCTGGCTGTTATCTTTTTTCCAGCTGATGGCCCGCTGTTTCTTTTTTTGCTGGGTTGTTTCATCTCACTAAATTTTCTTCTCTTGTAACCAAAAAAATTATTTTTCTGCTTCAGTTTTAATTTTTTTAATTAAATTTCCTAAAAGAAAAAATGGTAAAAAAGAAATATTTTTTTGTGTTTAATTACTATTGAAATTATTTTAAGAACTAAGCACTAAGTAAATTGAAAAAAGCACATTCTTCCATAAATTCATATTGTATGCGATGCAACAAATATTATATGTATATTGTAATTAGACATTTAAAATTTCCTTAATTTTTTAAATGGTGGGCAGGCAGCCTGTTTTTATTTCCCAGTTTTCTTTCTGGAAAACACAGAGTAAAATTAAAAGATTAAGGGGAAAAACGATAATAGTCCATTTAAAAAAAATTTATATGATAGTTTCATTTAATGGCTTGAAAGGCGTGCTATCGTTTGCTAATCTTAAAGACATGATAAAAATGATAATTTTTACTCTAGTAAAAATCTCGTACGGGAGCTCAAGTTAAATTCAAAGAAATTCTAAGAAAGGTAATCCAAAATATTTATCAATACTCGTGGTTCGGATAGGACCGCTTGTACACGAGAAATGCTATAGTTAAAATAAATAAATAAATAAATTAAAGCTTTAAAAATGGATTTCGGTTAACCGAAAGTTTCGGATAAAAGAGGTTCTACTATATTATCAGAATAACGATATCCTACAATTCGTGAAAACAATATCTTATTTAAAGAAAACGTTCGTAAAATCTAATGACACTGAAAAAAAAAAAGTTAAGGTAGATTTTTTTTCTTTTCATTTATTCTATTTCAAGTTTAAAAGAAAATAAATTTGATTTTTAATTTCTTACTTCAAACAAAAAAAATCGGATTTTTTTTTTATTTAAATCGGATTTTATGATTTTTTTCTCAACATTAAAATACTGAATAGATACCAAGAGGTCCGTTTAACTCATAATTAGGTTTCAAAAACTATTAAACCTCTAATTGCTAACTTAATCTGTGTTTTTACACTTTAATTAATAAAATTTAATCACGGGTTTCCATTCAATTCCCTTTGATTTCGAAAATTTAAGGCCGAATAAGTTGCTGTTAAGACATCCAATGGTTGTTTTCGTGTTTGATTAAAGGACCAGTTAAACATTTGAAAGGAAGCTAAAATAAAATGAATTAAGTAAACAGAGTCTTTGCCGACCGGTATTTTTTAACAGCGTTATAAAACGATTGATATAAAACAATTTACTACAATTACTGCAATTTACTGCTTTAACCCCTTCAAAGGCGGTGGTTCATTTTTGGACCACTTAATTTTAATTCTTAAATGCCACATTGGCACCAGAATATTGGAATGAAAATTTTCCTTTTATTAAGTAAGTGAACAAAAATGTGTCTATGTCTGCTATCTGTCTTAAAGACATATCGTACGATTTCTAATGACGCATTGTGTGTTTTGGTGGGTGCTCCACCACTTGACATAGAACTGAATTTGTCTTCTAAGCGTTATAATATCATTTATGGAAATGGTACAGTCTTGATTGACAATATGTGTTTTAAAGGTGAAGATTTTATGAATAAACTGAGGACATATAATTATCCTTACTTCTTTGAAAACTTAAATATAAAATTTGTTAAGCCAGTGGTTGATACAGTACCAATGGTGAATCATCCGATACTGTATACTGACGGTTCTCGAATGATGAACAGTGTAGGAGCTGCATTTACGGTTTGGTATAGGGATTCTTTTATGCTAGACATGAGATTAAAATTACATGACTATAACTCTGTTTTTCAAGCAGAATTGGCTGCGATAGACGAGGCTATCAGTTGGTGCATCGACTACCCGCATGATTCATTTCATCTTTATACTGACAGCTTGTCATCAATTTACGCTCTTCAGCGCTTATTTCCATCTAACGGTCAGCTTTTTAATATCTTCAACTCTTTGCGCCTGTTACATAATAAAGTCATATATATTGGCTGGATAAAATCGCATGTTGGAATATCAGGAAATGAAAGAGCGGACATGTTGGCAAAATCAGTTATTATAAATGATCTGTATGATAAAGTTCTACGCATTCCTGCACCAACTTCTATTTTAAAGCGTCATTTTAAAACACTTCTACATGATCAATGGCAGGTTTCTTGGGAAAATTCGGAGAAGGGAAGAGATACTTATGCGATATTAAACAAGGTTAACGATTTATTTCTATGTGAATCCCAGGTGATAGGTTATTTTCTTTCTTCACATGGAGCATTTCCACAGTATCTGTTTAAAATAGGAAAACGCCCAAATAACAGGTGTAACTGTGGTGATGTAGGAAGTATACAACATTATTTGTTTGGACATTGTCCGTTAATGCCTTGTACATTTAAATTCAACAGGAATTGTACACTGAGATGGAACATTCGAAACGTTCTCATCACCCGTTCAAACTATAGAAGACTGTGTGCTATGTACAACGCACTTAATAGGGAATACTCATTTATTAAGTATAAATTTTGATAATTTTTACACTTGTAACTTTTTACTTCTATCATACTGTTAATACTCATCAGTGGTTCGCTACGGACATTACGTGGTTTTCTGACACTACATCAAAGGCTCAACATTGTGCCTTTTATAGTAACTGTCCTTTGTCTGACATTTTTGTTGGCGGCGATTTTCTCTTGAGGTCTGAACATTATGGTGATCTTTCTTCAAGTTAGTTTTTCTTATATAAAACTTTTATGAACATTTTTCTTTCGAACACTGAACTCATTTGAACATTAGTGAACAGTGAACTTTTATGAACATTTACACTTCATAATCTTGAACAAGGATTTATAGTCTTAACTTTTGTTATACATTTAAGTCACTTCACCTTTGTTTTTATTTTTATTATTTTGATGAAAGCAACATCAATTGTTTTGTAAATTTACGATTTACTATGTAAGTTCGTCAGAATATGTGCCTTTTTCCTTGTTATTTTGGGTGCTTTCCGATGTCCGGCATCGGTGATTGTTGTGGGGATTTTCCACCGGAGCGTTACATCCTATGCCATTCTTTGGTTGGTGCTCCGGTCGGGTGATCAAGTAAGTGAACAAAAGCATTTTCGTATTTTGAAATTTGTTTGTAAATTCTGGTGCCATTCACTCATTTCAACATTTTACGAATAGAAGTACCTTGCCCCTGAAAGGATTAAACGCATATTAATGTATTTATTATTTTAAAGTTTCCTTTCTATTTTAATATTCACGTGTAAATACAATTTTAAAGATATAATTTTCAATATTTTCCTGCTTTTAACCCTTACTCATTTAATAGTCATTTTAAAGGGGATTTTTTTTTGTGTGTGTGTGTTTTTAATAGTCAAGTGTAAATAAATTTTTAATCGTTAGAAAATATTATTTTTTGCGCTGTTTTAGAATTGAAAACAATCTCTATAATAATAGCCTAAGTCATGTGACTATTATCAATAGTTCCGGGCGGATCCCTTAGCTTTTTATATTCCAGGTGTCCATTTTGGTACTTTAATGTTAGCCAGCCACAGGCCAAATTTTATTCTATCGCCATCATTTCACTTATATTATAATAGTCTAAGTCATGTAACTACCACAAACAATTACAACCCTTCGCTTTTCATAAGAAAGGTTTCCATTTTTATTAAAGAACCAAAGTTATTTTTTCGAATAAAACTACACAAAAGTTGCCATGATCGCAAAGAATTCTAGGTACTTTTATGTTAGCCGGGTGCAAATCTCGCAACAGCTTTTTTTTTTTTAAACTCGCCAGTTAGCCTTTTTTTATTTTTCGAGTGGTAAATTAAAACGATACTATACTTGGTTATCCCATCGACCAAAAATCTATCGCCAGACTATAAGATTAAATGCCAATAACGGTTGATCGTAACGTAAATGTCACATTCACTTGACTGTAGGGATGGACCTGTTACCCTATGAAAAACCCTGTTACTATGGTGGAACCTAATATTGAATTATTATGTTACCGAAAAGTCCCTGTTAATTAAATAACACATGGTTTTAAATGGCAGCGTCTTTATTCATTTGCCGTAATCAAGAATTCAATTTCGTACCTTTAAAATAGAACAATATTAACAAAAAACGTCCTCGATCGTTTCTTTTCAGACGTGCGCCCCTAGTTTGGCCCATCTTCACCCTCTAGTTATGGGCCACTCTGTTACGTGCATGGTGCTAAAAATTTATTTTGTATTTCACCAATCCCTAATGCATGAGTAGTAACCCTCATAGCATGCATGGTCACAGTGACGTCGTTGTGACGTCACTGTGAGTCACTGTGGTCACGTCACATCTGTGACCGAAATGCCACCACTCAGTGATGTCACATTGGGAATGAGATGTGAACTTCTTAGAAAACTTTAAAAAATTACAAAAAAACCTTCAAAACATTTTGTTACTGTAAAATTTTATTTTTCTGGCAATAAAAAAGAATTGTTATGTCGCTGCATGTAACGTAGGTCACGACACACTCACAAAAAAAAAAATGTAATAAATTGTAAAAAATTGTAACCCATATTGTAAGTCACAGTGTGAGAAAAATATGAACTTCAAAAATCTTTGAAAATGAAGAGAAATGTTTTAAAAAGGCCCGCGTTACAGCGGCATAAGGAATGAAAATATATTAGTGGGTAGCAAGTAGTAAATTCAGACACGAAAAGATGGTGGGGGGGGGGGGGGGGCATATAAAGGAAAATGCACGGTACAAGTATCAACAAACTAGATTTCCATGCTATATTTTATCAATTTGATACCTAAGAGTGTGAAAGTATACTTTTTTCCTGATTTCAATTTTATCTAGTATTGCAATTTAATATAATAATCCTTCTCTTATTCTTATTATTATAAAAGTGTTTCTCGGAAAAATGGTACGTGCTGGAGCAATTTGGATAGCATATTTAGAATTAGGAATATTAAATATATACACTTTACATATTTAGTTTGCAGGAAGGAAAATTTTTAATTTATTTTTACCGACCACTGGTATTCGAAACACTTTTGTGGCTTCAAACTAAAAAAATTCTATTATAGTTAAGTCTGCAGCTTTTAATGAGCACGTAGAAAGAGTCTTCAGAGTTTAGTCATACATACATTTCTTGCTTTATAATTTGCATTCAAGTCATATTTTTTCCTGTTAGTGTACCTATTTTAAGTAACTATTTTTTAAAAAAATTCTACTTCTTTCAGACTTTTAAAATAAAATTAGCATTTTCCGAATAAATAAAAATTATACAAAATTTATGCAAAACCCATGATATAATTTATTATTCGTATTCCAAATTTGTGTTTTAGAGATATGACTCTAAAAAAAAGTTATTTTACGAATTGTTTTATTTTACAGGAAATTAACATGAAAAGAATGACGATTGACAAAGAAATTTTTTTTATCCTCGATATTTATTTATATCTTTTTATTTTTTAGGAAGATATTTTGTATTTGTGTGAAACAATCTTTACTTAGAAAAAGGGAGGGGGGAGGGGGGGTTAAAACTGATAAAAAGAAAAGGTAAAATACATTGGAAAATTCTTCAAATACAAAAATTTAAATACAGACAGTCTCATAAAATGATTGCACATATAAGTTCCATATCTGTTTATATAAAAGGAAATAAACTCACACCTGCCCCAAATCGTCTGCCACGATACCGCAGGGTAAACAGAGAACTTTTTGTTCTAACAGATGCAGTAAGTTACTAGTCTAAAATGTAAGCTTTTGCGTGTGCTTTTTTTAATGGAAGAAAAAGACGTCGCCATTTTCGGATACACACGGATATTAATAATTAATTTATGGAGCTCAAAAAGTAAGTCTTATTAAATTTAAATTGTTTGTTCCTGTTTTGTATATTTGGTGAGATGAGTTAAATAGTTTTATATAATACCTATAGAAAGAGACTGTTCTGGGATTGTTTTTCAGATTAGAAATTAACATTATACTGAATGGGAAATGCCGTTTTACATACTATAGTAGTGAAACTTTTGAAAGACTTTTTTTCATTGCTAATAATATTTTAAATTATTATTTAAAATCTTAAATCTTCATATCAATGTTTTCAGATTTAACATTTGCCAAAATTATAAAATAATAGGAATTCCTTGTAACATATGGAGAGATTTTTGAGAAATTGTTAAATCTAATAATACATTTAATTCATCTATTGTACTTTGTTGTTGTTTAATAGTACAATTATAAATACTAATTATATAGTGTTTTTCAAATTGGTATATTTATTTTTTTAAATTGTATGTAAGCACGTTTTTGCTGTTCGTGATTTTAATCAAACATTTAATTGTAGACATTCAGAATCAGTTATTAAATTTTCTTCGATTGTAAACTCATTTTCTACGTTTTCGATACACGTTCGATACTTCGCATTAAAAAATAAAATATGACAATTAATTTTTCATGCCTGATAACAAGTTTATAGATTAAACTGCTTTATTATACTTTTTAAAATTTGATATTTATAATATTTATAAAAAAATATTTATAATTTATGATATTTATAAAAGTTGATATTGTACTGTTCATTAGCGATAATTGCTGGAAATGCATTTTTAATTATAATATGCGCTTTTATGATCCACTATATTTATGCATAGTATATGGTGTATATAAAAGCTATAATTCATATACAAGGCTACACAAAAGTATACGTAAGAGTTAAGGGGTATGGGCGTAAATTGCTTAAAGGTGTTTTTTAGATGAGTTATGGATTTTTATGTTGAACTGCATTTAATTTACTAAGAAATGTTTGTAGAATATGGATAAAATGATACACAGGGTCACACAAGGAAATGGATATATGGCCGTCTATAAATTATAATTTCTGGAAATGTGATTTCAGCAGTTTTAAGAGTGTTTTAATTTAAATTAAATTTTAACTAAATAGTGGCGTGTAATAAAGATTCTAGGTAAACTACAGGGTTGTACAAAAGTATACAAGTATGTTTTTATATATTAGTATAAATTTTTGAATGAGAATTTCAACCTGTTATGCATTTTCTTGCTAAACTAAATTTTCACATTATATACTAGTAAATATCAACCTACAGATTAAATACAGGGCTATTCAAAAGAATTGGAAAACATATTTGGCTATGAACGGTAACTGCTGAAATCAGTTTTTCAAATGTTTTATGCGTTTTCTAAAATATTTGCTTAGTTATCTTATTTACGTTATTTCCTTAAATTACGATGCCTAGTTAAAGCATTCAGGAAGCGTTGGAAAGTGCTTTATAATCTATGCTTAACGCATGATTTTTCTTACTTGTTTTTTCTATTTCCCAGATCAGTCATTTCCTATAAATCATACCAAATCTATTTAGCTCATATTAACAAAATACAATATACACGGGAATAAAAAATTTAAATAAATATGGCTTATCTTATTCTTCTTTAAATAGGAAATGTATTAATATCCGTTAGACTCCATGTTCGTATTTAATAAAATAAAAACAAATCACAACACACAAAACATTCTTAATATAAAGCTTGAACTCAAGATCAAGCTTAGAACTCAATAAAAAAGGATGCCAGTTGATAAGCATTGTTTTTTTCAGTGTAAAAATTAAAAGTATTTTAGAAGAATAGGACTCCAAAATAGCGATACATTGCTAAAAAGTACGGTAAAAAGATAATATTGTATATTTCAAACAAAACTTTATTTTAAAATTCATCACAGTGTTTATAACAAGAATCATCACAGTATTAATGCTTGGAAATTTTTCCAGAGAGAAACATTCGCCTTGCAAACAATATTTCAAATGGAAATCAAATTTCAAATTGATTGCTTAAAAGGCGCAAAAGCCAACATAGTGAAAAAAATTCCATAACGGTACTTGAATCCGGGCCATCAGTATAGCGCACTGACATTCTACTGACTAAACCACATGGAACGAGACCCAGCCTCGAAAATTTCTTACTAGTACATGTTGGCAAGGCTACAAACGCAGCACAAGATGGAATATTTATCATGAGCCACCGACATGGGGCAAACACGAAACTTAATTAAATCCAGCAGCGATTCAAACTATATGAATACTTGGAAATTTTTCCAGAGAGAAACATTCGCCTTGCATACAATATTTCAAATGAAAATCAAATTTCAAATTAAAATTGCATTTTAAGCAATTAATTTGAAATTTGATTTTTATTTGAAATATTGTATGCAAGGCGAATGGTTCTCTATGGAAAAATTTCCAAGTATTTATATAGTTTGAATAGATACTGGATTTAATTAAGTTTCGTGTTTACCCGATGTTGGCGGCTCACGATAAATATTCCATCTTGTGCTGCGTTTGTAGCCTTGCCAACATGTACTAGTAAGAAATTTTCGAGGCTGGGTCTCGTTCCATGTGGTTTAGTCGGTAGAATGTCAGTGCGCTACACTGATGGCCCGGATTAGAGTCCCGGCTTGGAATCTTTTTCTCTATGTTGGCCTTTGCCCTTTTAAGTAATTAATTTGAAATTTGATTTTCATTTGAAATCATCACATTGTTTATGACAAGTTCGTCACAAATGACATATATTTCACAAATTAGTCACAGTGTGACGTCAAAGCATTGTCGCTGTCGTCACAGGTTAGTCACAAAGTTAATGCCAAAATAGTCACAAATGACACACTTTTCACAAATTTGTCACACCGTGACTTCACAGAGTGGTCACAATGTGACGTCACAAACGACCTCTAAAACGGCCATAACGACCTCGCATTCTAGTCACTATGACGTCACATCGACGTCACGTGACGTCACATCGACGGTCACAAAATCACAGTGTGACTTCACAACGACGTCGCCGTGACGTCACCATGCCTTACGGGAATGATTTGCAGCACTAATTAAACGCTTTTTCGGCTTGGTGCCTGGTGCTGGGTCATCAGCATCATCACATACTTTCACCGATTCTGATTGGCGCAAATTAGAACATAAACGTAACACTGGCACAAATAGTAAATCAGGAAAACATCTGAAAATTTCTAAAAAGCTCATGCTTGACATGTTTTGTACTCATGAATCGTATATATTGTCTTCATTTAGCATTTCCATAACAAAAAGTCAAGTTTGACTGATAAAACCCACCAAAGTTTTGTCTAATTTTTGATCTGAGTAATTTCTTTTCAACTAAAAATATATTTTCGTGCTTCTTCTTCTTTTTTTTTGGGGGGGGGGGGGCTTACTTCTAATTTTCAACGAGAGATTTTTGTTGAATTTGGAATATATATCATTTATGTTATGTAAATGAAAAAAGAATTGATTCCCCCCCCCCTTCCCCTTTAAAAAAAATGCGGTGAAACAGGAGTTCAAATTCATTAAATTTATAAAAAGTATCTTTTTGCAATATTTAAGTAAAATACATTTATATATAATTTTATCTCTTAAAATTTTAATTCTCGATTTTGAATAGAAAATCTATTTCCAAAAATAACAAAACATTGTTTAGCTACATTCAAATAAAATCCATGAATTTATAATTTTTTAAATGTGCATTAAAATAGGTTCATTCAAACTTCAATTGATTTCAACTGAAAGCAGCTGAAACCAACCGCAGATAATTCCTTAATTCATTCTGAATCACGCCATCAGTAAATGTAGTTCTTAGCATATAAAATGTTCTTTTATCGCTTAATAAGCTTTTGAATAAAGAGAGATAATAAAACATGTTTGCAATTATTTATCTGTTAAAATTTTCTGCGGTCAATGTAACATTTGCTTATTTCGAAACATTTGGTACAACAGTCTTTTAAATTAAAAAATACGCTGGAGGATAAATTTATCTAAATGGGTAATTTGTCGGAGTGAAATGACATTTGACTAAGAGTTTTTATTTACTCTTCATGTTTTTGGAAAGAATGGAGCGTTTTGCGTTGGCGGTTTATTTGAATATTTAAAGGGTTTTTACAACGTACTCATGGAGTTTTTTTTTTTTAGGAGACAGGTTGGGGGCGAGGGGGATTCCGGCAGTATAAATTTTGTGTTTTGGCAAAGTTTTTTTATTATTTTTGTTTTTTCATTGTTTTAATTTGCTGAAAAAAAGAAAGAAAATAGCCTCCTATAATTTGTGAGAAAATTTAATTTTAGTACAGTTGTAATTAATTTGAAAAACATACTTGTACGAACGAAATATGTTTGGATGAATTGCATTTGATTAAAAGCATATAAATAATATTTTTTGTGTTCTTGTAAAATTAGCTTTGAATATGCGTTGATAGATATGGCTGCTATGAAGTCGGGAATCAAATTTCTACTTTTTAATACTTTCCAACGTAGTTGAAAAGTGTTTATGAATTCAGATTGTCTGCCCGTCTGTCTGTCCTTTCTTTAACTCTTGTAAATATTAGGCCGGCTGCCATGAAATGGATATATCCTTTTTGGGTTTAGTATGGCATGTCCGGTATTGTAAAGGAAGTGTGTATAGCATATTTGGTTCATTTACAGGGCTACTCAAAAAAATTCCGTTACATTACGGTATATGGGGGGAAAATCGCTTGCTGTGTATTTTAATGATATTATAGTGTTTAAAACATATTGAAATTGATATAAATCACTGAGGTGTACTACAAGGTTCTTACTTATAGAATAGGGTGTGCATAGAACTTATCGTTTATTTACAGGAACACACAAAAGTATTTGGATATAGACGAAAATGAGCAATAATTGAACTTTTGAAGCCACGAACGATAATTAATAGGAAGAGCGTTTTAAATTGTGATATGCGTTTTTAAATTTAAATATTTTTTTAAATATTATTTGGTGTGTATCAATTCCAGATCATATACAAGGTCGAACAACAGTTATCAACAACATTCGTTTATTGGTTGAAATTACTGAGCGGAAATTTTAAAATGTATTATGCGTTTAACTGAACTAACTTTTTGCATACTATGTAGTATGCATACATATCTGTAGATCCCATACAGGGCAGCAAAAAAATAGTATATTTTAATGACTCTTCATGGTAATGGTAGAAATTATGTTTTCAAATGCATTATGCGTTTTCCAAATTGTTCATTAAGACGTCATCTTCCACCTTTATCAATTGTGATGTTTTGTTATGGTATTCTGAATGTGTTGGAAAGTGCTTCATAATCTGTGCTGCATGCATGATTCTTTTTTTGGGGGGTGGGGGGGGGGTGGGGGGATTAGAAATCGTGTTGTCAAAACTGTGTTAATTATTATACAGCGTATCTCCAATAACTAATTTCTAAACCATTAGTTTTAAAGGTATAGTTCCAATTGCAATTTGTTCTGCATCACATAAAAATCGATTTACATTACAATAATTACTTTTCAAATAGATAAGAAATTACAATTTTTATACAATGCCTCTGTCCTATAAGTTTTATTTAGAAAACTTTTTTTCCTGTTCTAACAAGTAAAACAGCAAAAATGTATTATTTTACGGTCAAAACTTACTGAGTTATCATACTTAGAATTTTATAAATTTTCAATGTTTTAATCACCATAAATGGAAAAACACGTTTTTAGTGTCAGAAATCGCTGAAAATGCATGAAATTCAAAGTATCATGACTAGGTAAGTTTTTGTCTTGCAAAAATTAAGCTTTTAATGACAAACTAATTTTAATTCATCTCAATAGAAAACAGCATTTATAATTATGTCAAAAAATTATTCCAGACATTTTGTTTAAAAGCCATTCTAATTAAAACATCCGTTGACCGGATACACACAATTAGTTATATGTTATAAAAATAACAGGTTGTTGGAACCTGTTACCTGTACACGTGTGGAACCATGTAACCTGTTAACCAAAAGTAACTATATTTCCCATCTCTACTTGACTGTAAGGAAGTTGCACGTGTTTACGCCATCAAGTGATTTTTATTTCGACGTTTTATTTTTATTAATGTTATACTAATTTATTTGTTCTGTCGTTATTTAAAATAAAAATTACGTCAATTTGTATAATTTGGTGAGTGGTTTGGCGATTTATATAATTTGGCGAAATTGGTCGACAGGATAACTAAGTAGTACCAATAAAACATTGCTTTGAATTTGAAATTAAATGTCAGGATTTGTTGCATTATTTAATCGGGTTTGGCGTGATTTTTTTTTGGCGGCAATTTGGCGAAAACCTCGTTTTCGAATACTAGTTACCTATGTATTTTTAAATTAGTTTCTATTATTTTTAAAACGAAATAACAATAAATAAAAAAAAATTAATAACTATAGAACAAAACAATTTATAACATTTTTTTAAATAAAAAGAAAATAAATGTAAATAAAAAAAATATTAATAAATAAGCAACAATAGCCGGGTTACCATGTCAAGCAAAATAACGCCATTTTGGCGCCATTTAGGTACCCCGGTGCGTATATGACATCTGCGCCTAATATTTTTCTTTTCGTTTCGTTTAAAAAAAAAAAGAAAGAAGTGAAAGCCATTAATTTTAAACTTTTCAGTTTTAAATGAAAGTTTTGTATTAAATAAAATAATAATGAAATACAAAAAAAAAAAAAAAAAAAAAAAAAAAAAAAAAAACATTGTTCTTAGCATACATTTAAGGGTGGCCAAATTGGTCGCCAAATTAGTTTAAAATAATAACCTTTCCTAAAATATGAAAAAAAAATCTGTTATGATTAAAATTTGAGTTGCCATCATTAGAAAAAAGTATTTAAAATTAGAAAAAAATTAATATTTTGAAAACTAATTCGAATTTAAAAATTCTAATACCAATTTTGAGATCTGCGGATCAATAGAGATTTTTTGTGTTAATTTCATCGCAAAGTATTCCATATTTTAGGAGAAATTGCCGCGAAACATAATCAGTTGTTTAATCAGTCGTTTCATAGAATCGTTTCATAAATTCGTTATATTTCAGTCGTTTTACATATCCGTTTCTTAAATTCGTTTCATTAGGATTTTATATATATAGGGTAGATATGATTGAGTCAAATGCTGTTAGTTTCCCGTATATACACTGGAACTTCCATTTAACGAAGTCTCAGCGTTATACTTGAACACTTCGTTATGAAGAGAATTCGAAAACATCATTCATCAAATTCATGAAATGTGTATAATAAAATACGCATGCAAAAAATGAAAAATATACACAGAATGGAAATATTGGAAAAATGTATTTTAATTCGGGCAGTAACTTTTGTTTTTCATGCAATGTAGACATATGAGAAAAATTTAATTCGAATAATGTCTAAAAGAAAACATAATAAACAGAGGTAAACAAAAACTGAAGCGTAACGCAACTTTTCTCTTTTTTTCTCAGTATTTCACTTCCTTAACTTAAACAAGTAATATACAAATTTTGTTTTTAAAGTCAATTCCTAGTCAATTTAAAGTCAATTCCGCTGTCATCAAAGAAAAAATTAATAGAATCCCTTAAGCTAATATTAGATTTTGTTGCATTAAAATATCTCAATTTGTTGATTATCTATAAGCAAGTAGGTTTACAATGGAAGTCTATGGGAATTTGGCGAAATATTAGAGATATCGCCAAGTTGGCGACAAACTTGGCGGTATTTGGCGACAGAACAGGGTCCCCCCTATGGTAACCCCTTATTGAAAATACTTTCATTGATCATGATAACCAATGGCCGCCATTTTGTCTCCCCTGTAAAACTAAAATTAATTAATTAAAATTTAATGAATGAATTAATATTTTGAAAAAACTGTATTTATATTCAATTGTCATCCAGTAGGAGTTTAAAAAAATGTATTTCAACTTCATAGGATGAATAATGAATATTTTATTAACGATTGAAAATTTGAACAAGATATATAAATATATAAATAAATATAGGGAGAGTGTGAACTAATAGTAGGAATTGGAAAAAAGTCTGCAATATCACTTTGTACACGTTTCTTATAAAAAATACATTGTTCATAAAATTTTTCGCATTTTCGCAAGTACCCGAACAATTATTCGTCTGTAACACTCTCGTGAAACTGAATCTTATTGTATCGGAGGCTTTTTAGCCTCCGGTACGGTTTGCTATTTCTTTCTCCCAGCTTATTTTGTGTCCAAAAAATAACATTACCTTACCGAAGCTAGCCGTAAAAGAAAGCATTACGATTCAATACTCTTTAGCAATTTTTTAAACTTCTAAGCATCGCACATTTTCAATTTTTATACCGTCGTATTGGAAAAAAAAAAAAAAGTTCTTTTAAATGCATTTTGTTTGAAAACTGTATCTCCGTTTATTTTTTAAATATTAATTTTTTTGTAGTTTTTGGAGCCATTTGCTTAATATTGGCAACGGAAGTACCCCATTTCTGTAGAAAGTAAAGGAAAAATAGTTTTAAATAGTAATTATATATTTTTGTTGCCATTTCCTCGTAACAACCGAAAGAAAATGAAATTAAAATACGTGCTATGTTGAAAAAAAATATAAACGAATGATTTTTGTTAAAACAATGGAGCTATTATATACTATATTTAATTGTAAGTATCTATGAATCATTAGATAGCCGTTTTTTTTTTTTTAGATTTTCTTGAATGACGGCATCTTTTTCTGTACTTTTGCATTATTTCGCGATAGTGATGTGCTAGGCATGCTTTACTGTAGATGTTTAAGAGTAGATCGTAAATGTGGAATTCTTAAGCGGATGCGAATGACGTCATTTTACATAAAATAAAACGTGTGCTTTAACTTTAAGTCTTAAAATTGAAATGTTTTTTGTACTGCAGTAGAGTCCCGCTTAACCGAGTTATTTTCTTCTGATGGACTGGTGGCTTCTATTATTATGAAACTGCCATTATAAATTAAGTGTTAGGTAAAGATAAAAGAGCAGCCGTAAAAAAAAAAAAATATATATATATATATATATATATATGGCCATCCCCCCCCCCCCCTCCTCCCATTCTGACCAGAAAATCAGAGCTCTAACTTTTTACGGCTGCTCTTTCATCTTCACCTAACACTTCATTTATAATGGCTGTTTCATAATAATGGAAGCCACCAGTCCATCAGAAGAAAATGAAGTAATGGAAATGCCGGGGCGACACTAAATTCTGAAAAAGCAGAATTCCTGCTCTCTAGTATCCTTTCTTCTTTTGAATAGAAATGATGAAATAAATACAAATTTTCATTTTCATACAATCCGCTGACAGAAATTCACGCATCTATCGCAACAGCAAAATCACCGTTTGTACACGCACGAAAGTGGAGTAAACTTCGTTATATAGAATATATTTTTCGTAATAGGGAGATTAATTTGCACGTCAATGGAGTTCAAAGTCAAGGTTGAGCACAAAATTTCGTTAAGTAGAAAACTTCGTTCAATAGGGACTTTCGTTAAAGGGATTTCGACTGCATTGCATATACTGAATTAACTGATACTAAGTTCGATGTACAGTATAACCTCGATTATCCGAAGTCATTGAGACCGAACACCTTTCAGAAAATCGAAATTTTCGGATAATCGAGAATGCTTCCATTTTAAGACTAAGAGCAAATATCTGCGCTATTTCAACAAGTACTCAATAAAAATAAATCAATAGCAAAATAGAAACAAAAATAAACTACCTGAATTTTAATTTTGAAATTAAGAACCTTTTTCATATTTCACAAGGGTTTGAAACAAAGTTTTTTTTGCTGAAGTTTCGATTACCTTTGCGTTGCAGCTCTATCATGAAGTTTTTTTTTTAAATATTATTAGTTCACCAGTATTAGAGTCATTCTGCTGTTTTCTGCATATAACTTTTTGAGTTTTGCAGCATTTCTCTTCATAACACTAACCGCTGCAATATCAATGCCGTATTCTTGAGCTTAATTTGTCATACTATCACCCGATTCTACATGATTTATGATTTGAATTTTTTCTTCTATCCTTAAAGTAATGCGTTTTTGTTTTTGTTTTTGTTTTTTACACATGATAAAAATGATAATTTTTACTGTAGTAAAAATCTCGTACGGGAGCTCAAGTTAAATTCAAAGGAATTCTAAGAAAGGGAATCCAAAATATTTATCAATACTCGTGGTTCGGAAAGGACCGCTTGTGCACGAGAAATGCTATAGTAAAAAAAAAAAATAATAATAAAAAAAATAAAATAAATAAAAAAGCTTTAAAAATGGATTTCGGTTAAAAGAGTTTCGGATAAAAGAGGTTCTACTATATTATCAGAATAACGATATCCTACAATTCATGAAAATAATATCTTTTTTAAAGAAAACGTTCGTAAAATCTAATGACACTGAAAAAAAAAAAAAAAAAAAAAAGATAAGGTAGATTTTTTTTTCTTTTCATTTATTCTATTTCAAGTTTAAAAGAAAAGAAATTTGATTTTTAATTTCTTACTTCAAACAAAAAAAATCGGATTTTTTTTTTTTTTTTTTTTTTTTTTTTTTTTTTTTTTTAAATCGGATTTTAGGATTTTTTTCTCAACATTAAAATACTGAATAGATACCAAGAGGTCCGTTTAACTCATAATTAGGTTTCAAAAACTATTGATCCTCTAATTGCTAACTTAATCTGTGTTTTTACACTTTAATTAATGAAATTTAATCATTGGTTAGTAATTACAGAAATTATAAAAACTACAAATTTTCGTTACATTCATTACTACAAAGTTTCATTAACTAGTAGAATACAATAAAGTTATACACATTAATATTTCGTAATAATTATGTAAAATTACATTAAATATTAGTGATATTTGCATTTATTAAAATTATCAGTAACTGCATAAAATTATCAGTAAGTTCAAAGTGTTATCAGAATAAAGGTATTCTACAATTCATGAAAATAATGTCTTATTTAAAGAAAACGTTTGTAAATTCTAATAACACTGGAAAAAATAAGATGAGGTCGATTTTTTTTTTTCATTTATTCTATTTCAAGTTTAAAAGAAAATAAATTTGATTTTTAATTACTTACTTTAAACTAAATATAAATTTTGAAATGCCTTATCATAATTATTTTGAATTTTGAATTTAACTTATTTTTGAAGTAGATCTTATTTTTGTGAAAAATTATGCTAGTGCTTGTTTTCTCATTAGCTCATATTTTCGGAGGAATACTTTTGTTGTTGTGTGGATCAGGACTAGATTTTTCACAGCTGCAAAAGCAAAGCTATGGTGACTCAAAGATCAACTATCTTTGTAGCTTATTTAAAAGTGAACCGGTACTGCTTGAAACAGGAGTGTTGTCACTAAATTTATGGCCGTATAACGACCTATGGTTCGTTCATTCCATCTGGAAGTAGAAAGGGGGAAATGAAAGGGACTGTATAGATATTAGCACAGTATTATCTTCCAGTTCTAAAGTCCAATAAAGAAAACATACACTCTCTTATTTAAAAGCGGCGGGAAAAGGGGGGGGGGGGGGGTAGAAGAGGGTTTTTATGGTGGATTGCAGATGGACAGTTCTTTTGCTTTTGGATTGAAAGATTAATAGTTTTATTGTCTAATTGTCATTCTGTATTTTTGAAATAATGCATCATCTCCCGACTTGTAAAATTTCAATTATAAAGTGTTTTTTTTAATCTATATTAGTAAGTCTACAACATTTTCAACTTTTTTTTTTAAAATCCAGACGTCATTGTACAAGAGGAGATAATACACACAATAAATAATAATAATAAAATAATAATAATAATAATAATAAACAATAAAACAGCTCTTTTAGATACATAAATATGTAAGGTTTAAAATAAGAAAAATGAAAACTCGAAATAACGTGTCGAGTAATCATATTCGAAGAGCTGTAATTATTGTTTAATTTTAATTTTATTTGATATGTATCAGCTAAAAATAAAAATTCATTTTATAATAAATAAATAACATAACATAACATAACAACAACAGCAATAATACTAATAATACATTTAACTAAATTAAATGAACCAAATAGTTATCTGCAATAAAATGAGTTTTATTAAAGTAGAATAATTTACCCCATGACGTTATCAGTCATTTTAAATTCAGTTACAAAAATATACAGAAACAAATACAGATAACTAAATAAATTGTAATATTACAATGATTTTGTTGTAATGCTTAGTAACAGTAATTACCATAAAGGAAAAAAAAAAAAAAGAATAAAAAAAAAGAACATATCTGGCCACCAATTTATTGTAAAAGAAAATAATAATAATAATAATAATAATAATAATAATAACAGAATTAATAGTGAATTAAGGATATGCGTATAAGTATAATTATATGCTCTCAAAGCGAGTCATATAAGACTCATATATGAGAAACTTTACGTTAGTTATACAAATCTGTGTCAAACTGACTCGCTATGAGTCAAGTTTTACAAAGTACAAGTTACTTCTGAAATTTTTATATACAGTGGAACCCGGTTAAGACGCTCACGGTTAATACGCGATCCCGCTTAATACGCGGATTTTTTCCAATCCCTTGAACATCGCCCATAAGACTAATGCAAAAATATCACGTTTAAGGGTGTATTCGAAAAAATGTTTTTCCACCCTCAACAGCTCGAAATTTTCTGGGACATTTTCAGACTCATTTTTAAAAGTAAAAACATGAAACTTGCTGGGGATGATTTTTGAAGACATGTTTAACATGCCGTGTGATTTCATTTTCAGCTCAATTAATTAGAATTTGATTTTTAAACAATTATTTTCTCAGTAGGACCATTTTTTTCATTCCCAGATCGCCCGCTTCGGAAAATTTCGTTCAAAACGTCAACTTTGACAGCGTTTAATACAGTATTTTCTGCATTTATCAAAAAATCGAGAAGCACGGCACATTAGGTAGTTTCTAAATAAGAGAATTTCCCAGTTTGATGCGTTTGAGAGCAAAAATGAATTTTAAAATGAATCAGAAAATAAGCAGTTTGGATCGAAATACACCCTTAAGACGCGAACGGTTATTACGCGATCCCGCTTAATACGCGATAGATTTTCAGTCCTTTGTGGCAAAAAATCACGTTTAAGACGCGAATTCATTGGTGAAGATGCGCAATTCCTTCTCTCTTCTTCAGTGTTTCCAATTTAGCGGATTTTTTTATTCAGATAAAAAAACACTGTTTCTGTATACTAATATTTACTTTATTTAATAACAGATTAATTAAATCGAAAATTACTAATCGAAAATAGCGGTAGGTATTGGAATAAAAAAAAAACCCTCTAAATTAGCAAAACTGCAATTCTTCTTTGATCCCGTGTCCTAACATTCTTTGTCTCTCGCTTCGTGTAGTTTTACTTTCTTTTACCTTTACAAGAAAAAAGTATTCGATTCATGAAATTTTTCGAATTCCGATTTTCGACGAATTTACATGTTTTAGGGGTCAGAGATCACGAAAAACATGTTTTTACAAAATGTCTGTCTGTGTGTGACACAAATTTTGTGGGCGCTCTATCTCAAGAACTTATGCACGGAATTTAATAAAAATTTATATTCAGTTAGTATCTGATATAAATGGGTGCTGATTAGTTTGTGGTGCAAATCGTTCAACAGGTGGCGCTACTATACTGAATTTTTTACGATTTTCGCAATGGCTCTATCTCAAGAACTAATGCAGGGATTTTTATGAAACTTCAGATTCAGTTAGTCCTTGACATGAGTTGGTGCTGACTATTTTTTGGTCTAAATCGCCCAACAGGTGGCGCTGCTATGCTGCATTTTTCCTGATTCCCGAAATAGTTTTATCTCAAGAAGTAATGCAGGAATTTTAATCAAACTTCAGATTCAGTTACCAAGTTGATTTAAGTTGTTGCTTATTAGGTTTTGGTATATATCGCCCAACAGGTGACGCTGCTATGCAGATCTTTTCCCGATTTCTCGAGTAGCTCTATCTCCTAAACTAATGGACGGATTTTCATCGAACTTCAAATTCAATTAGAAGTTCACGTAAGTTGTTGCTGGTTAGATTTTGGTGTAAATCATCTAATCGGTGGCGCAGCTATGCTGTATTTTTCAGGAAGTATTAATATGTATGAGATAGAAGAAAGTTTTGGGATTGCCACATCCGTCTAGTTTTTATTGTAGTAGAGAGAGATACATAGAGGAAATCACGATGCTCAGATACGTCATAAAATTATTATGATTAAAGATGATTATACCTGTTATTAGTAAGTTTTTAAATGTGCGTTATATCACTACTATGTTTTATAAACCATGTTATACACCAAAAAAAAAAAAAAAAAAAAAAAAAAAAAAAAGAAGAAGAATGAAACTCCGCACGCAATGATGTTATTTAATTCTTTTACGATTTCTTTACTTTTGCTATGCTAACAATATTTTTTACACAAAAATTAATAAGGATAGTTTTTTCTTACATTAAAAAGAAGGACATATCATATTGGTACTCATTATCACAAGTACTAAATATGATTTTACCAATTGGATTGTGCATCAAAATTTAATATTTTTAATCTTTCTGTAAAAAAAAAAAAAAAAAAAAAAAAAAAAAAAAAAGCAAGTTAACAAATTACAACGACCATTTGGATGATTTTTTCAAAGACTAAAATTTAAGACAAAAAATCGCACGGAGTTGATCCTACATTACCTACGCCATGAATTAAACATTAATAGTGTTATTACAGGTAAAAATTGCAAGCGACAAAAATCGCCTGCGACTCGTACGTATTATTCCACCTGAAACTTACGTATTATCCAAGCATTTCATTGGCTGTTCGGGAAAAGGCTTTTCCATCGTATATATTTCCAAGAAATCTGACAACCAATTTTAAATGAAATTTCATCCTTAAACATCTTAAACATCCATAAAAAGTAATATTGTGGGATGTTTATCCCACAATATTACTTTTTATATCGTCGTATTGAGAAAAAAAAAAATGTACTTTTAAATGCAATTTGTTTGAAAGCTGTATCTCAATTTGTTTCTGAGTTATAAATTTTTTTTTTAGTTTTTATTACTTTTTTGTCATAGTGGCAACAGACGTATCCATCTCTGTTGAATGTAAAGTTAAATACAGATTACTGTATAGACCCATCAGAAAACGAAGAAAATGCGGATTAAACCAATAAAAAGCTTCAGATATGCTTTTGATTTCCTACCCTGACGAGGACAATAACCATTTTTCCAAACGGTTAAAAAAAAAAAAAAAAAAAAAAAAAAAAAAAATCCAGCTGAAAAATTATTTTTGCAGTTTTATCTTTGGTTATCACTTATTAAGGCTGTTCTGAACTGCTCTGTTCAACAAGCTCAAAACGTTTTGACACATTTACAAATTCATTTTTTAGCGAAAAGGAAGGCCTAGCTATGGAAGCGATTTGGAATCGAACTGTGATTTCCATTTTTTGAACAATAAATTACCTATTGAGTTATAAGCGATTTCGATCACGTGACAAAGACGTTTTTAAACTTTTTCTGAGTGGTTATTCTTCTTTCGCGCGGAAATTCGATTTAAAACGACCACTTTGACACTATTTTCTGAAAGATCTATTGCGTTTTCAAAAAAACAGAAAAAACAGTTCGATCACATAGTTTCTGAACAACAACACCTGCTACTTTTATGCATTTCTGAACAAAAATAAATTAAAACTTATGTCATAAAGTTGCCCTTTTGGATTTTAGAACAGCCTTAACGACAATAAAGCCATGTTTGAATCCATATTTATTTTCAGTTATTATTTCAGTCGGTCCTATAAAAAAATACACTGAGTAAAGTTGGATACAAATAAATTTTAATCTAAATATATGTATAATACACATTTTTCGACCATAAACATATAAATGAAAGGTCTAAAGTTCATTGAGACGATTAGATGTGTAAATATGCCCAGTTCCTGCAACATTATCTAAATCACGTTTAATATACGATCCCGCTTAATACGCGACTTTGGTCCACTCCCTTGAAACGCGTCTTAACCGGGTTCGACTGTATTTCAAATTAATTTATAAGCGCAACTCAAATTCTAATTCCAATGAATTACCGAAATATTTCTGAATCATAAAAAACAAAAAGCATAACAGTTATTTTGATTATTTAAAAATAATAATATGTTTTACTACAATTCAATTACTAATGTATTCATTAATGACATTTAAATTTCGTAGCAATCCCAGAAAACTCTAATAACGGTGTGTATGGGGTAAATATATATATATATATAAGGGAAATAACTGTTTAGTTAATACTGCGTTTTAACTTTAAGAAATATTTTTGCATAAAGAATAACTATTTAAAATTATTTTCAGCATTATTTCAAAATAACTACAAATTTTACAAAAGGTAGTTTTTATAATTGAAATGTACTGTAGTTGACGTCAATAACATACTTAAATTTCAAAGGCGTGCAAATATTTTTACGGAACTTTTAATACAAGCATACATATATACTATATGGCCAAAGATGACCGATCACTTGCGATTTTTGACGTTTTATTAAATATCTAGAAAAATACATGAGGAATAAACCTGAAACTGCAGGTGTTTAAACAGTATAGTATAGGTCATATATTTCTGCGAAGATTTTTACCCGAAAACCCACAGGGGACCGTCAATAAATTGAAAAAGAACGAATATCTTTTGGATAACCCTGTAAAAACTAATACAGCAAAAGCGTTCAAATTCGAGATTATTAATAAGTGTCTTATTGTAACATACTGTGTTCATTTTTATGAGGATAGCATGTATAGAAGTAGAGAAATTAAGGTTTTTATAAAAACAGTCCCAAATTTCGTCAAGTTTTTTGCTTATAATTTGCAGAGTTAATATAAAAAAAAGTTCTTTTCAGAAAATATGACAAACAGCATTATACACAATACTCTGTAATCAGAATTAAACAATAATAAAAATTGGATGAAAAATGAGTAGGTTTACTAAAAATTGTTTCACTGCGCATGCGCGAATGAAATTAAAATGTAATATGCATAATGTCTCAGCTAAGTATATCGAGCAACTTTTGTGAAAGTCTCAAAATCGTAGGTTGAAAAGTCTGAAAATTATCGTCGATAGAATAAGCTCAAAATCCGTTGTTCCCAAAAAGAAGCGAAAAGATGAGGTATTGTATCCAAATATAGTAGTACATGCAATATTATGTGCGCTATCTTGGCACTAATCAACAGATATTTGATACAACCCCTCACCTTTTTCCTTCTTTTTGGGAACAAGGATTTCGAGCTTATTCTATCGACGATAATTTTCAGAATTTTTAAGCTATGAATTTGAGACTTTCACAAAAGTTGCTCTATATACTTAGCTAATACATTATGCATATTACATTTTGATTCCATTTGCGCATGCGCAGCGAAACAATTTTTAGTAAACCTGCTCATTTTTCATCCAATTTTTATTATTTTTTAATTCTGATTGCAGAGTATTGTGTACAATGCTGTTTGTCATATTTTCTGAAAATAACTTTTTTTTTATACTAAGAACTCTGCAAATTATAAGTAAAAAACTTGGCGAAATTTGGGACTGTTTTTATAAAAACCTTAATTTCTCTACGAGTATAAATGCTATCCTCATAAAAATGAACATAGTTTTTACAATACGACACTTATTAATAATCTCGAGTTAGAACGCTTTTGCTACATTAGTTTTTACAGGGTTATCCAAAAGATAGTCGTTTTTTTTTTCAATTTGTTGACGGTCCTCTATGGGGTTTCGGGAAAAAATCTTCGCGGAAATATTTGACCTATACCATACTGTTTACACACCTGCAGTTTCAGGTTAATTCCTCGTGTATTATTCTAGATATTTAATAAAACGTCAAAAATCGCAAGTGATCGGTCACCTTTGGCCCTATAGTGTACTCAGTACAGATAAAAGAAGGCAGATAAAGAAACAAATTATATTAATAAATAGTAATAAAGAGCATTGAAAATCTTGAATGAAAATGATTTGATCTGGGACAGTTTCGATAAATAAATAAGACTATGTGAAGCGAATTTTGAAAAATCAATATGACTCATTGTTATGAAAATTGCAAACAAATTCAAGGCAATTCGCAAGGAGAACATCTTTTCCTTATTATATTCAGATTATATGTTTACTCTTTTCGAAATGTTATTAAAATATTTTATATATAAATGTATATTCCAGGCGATTCAGTAAAACTCTACGTAAGATAGCATAATCGCATGTGATGAGCCAAAACTGTTAAAATATATTCAACACAGAAAATTGTAGTTCTTGTCATAATTTCATTTTTATGGTGTTAAACCTAGTATCAACTCAAATAGTTGGGTTATATTTATTTTTTCAAATTACATGGTACCAAGACCATGTAATCATGGTCTGTACATACCATGTAACCATGGTATCATAAAAACCTGACACATATTAACATGATAAGGTGGTCTTGGATGTTACAATCATGGGATATCAAGTGTCATATAAAATTTCTACGAGACAATTTTTACCCAAGAAGGGTTGTGTGTCACTCATCCGCAAGAAAAGTGACACATCTCGCAAAAATTCATTTTGCGTTTTATTCCATAAATAGATCCATAGGCGTAGAGTTTTCAAAATTATTGGAGGGGCTCAGCCACTGGCGAAGACAAGCGGGGGGGAGGGTCTACATTCCCCGGAACAGGGAATTAATTTACTAAATGATGAATACAAAAATCGTAAAAACAGTTATGACAAAATTACAATGAACCGCTGAAAGTTTCCGTTTCACACAGGTTTTCGTCTACCTAAGCAGGTAAAAATTCAAAGTGTTCCTTTCAATGGGATCATGAAATGTTTTTTCAATTAGACAAGATTTCGTTATAGACAGGTTCCGTTTACATAGGCTAAACTTATATCCATACAGTAAAACCTTTGTAAAAGCAATCGTAAGCGACCGAAACACTATTCCGTTTAAGACAGGTTTCTGGCTAATTAAGTAAAATTGTACGGCAATCTTTCCTTCTGGAGCATGAAAACTTTCCATTTAAGACAGGATTATGCCATAGACAGGTTCAGTTTTGACAGGTTTTACTCTACCTATATCATAAATATCTATATATCTAATAATAAAAGACAAAATCGCTGTTTGTGTGTGTTATTCCCGATGGCTAGGAAAATCTACTGCCACAGAGGTCTGAAAATTTATATGAGAATAGTTCAATGCAGGTATGGATGCCCCTGAGGCTCACATTTTTTACTTTTTGATAATTGGCCGAGATATTAATTAAAAACTCATCAAAAAAGATATACAGTGAAACTCGTTTAAGATACGAATCAAGGGACCGAGAGCATTTCGTATCTTAAGCGGGATCGTATCTTATCCGGATTTCACAGATTCTCGAATAGTAATGCATACGCAGCCAGTACACATTATTATCAACATGTTTTAACTGTTTGTAACTCTTATTTTAATTCTTTCTAACAATTTTTAGATAGTCTAGAAAATATGAGTTTAAGATTTTGAAATAAAGAACAACCTTTTTTTCTTTTTTTCACTTTTGAAATAAAGAATGGCATTTTTTTCACTTTCTAAATTTTATTGTGTTACTGTTTGTACAGTAACAAAACAAAAGTGTCTTTATTCAATACTCTCTATCAAATTAAATAAAAGATAATAAAACAAAATTCATATTAATTTTTGGAAAACAGAAATTTAAATATTACACACTCAAAGAAGAAAAGTAATAAATTTCCGTAATTATTTTTAAAACGACAAACTAGATGTATGTAAGGATAATTATTTGGTGAGGAAATCCTTTGCTCTTCTTCCCTTTTGTTCTAAAGACACGTAGTAAACGAACTGCACAAACACCGTTTCGTATATAAAGCGGGTTTTTGACATGAACATACAAATTTTCTTCGTATCTTAAGCGGGATCGTATCTTATCCGTACGTATATTAAGCGGGTAATTTTACACAGGTTTAATAGGCATTTTTCAAGGGACCGGAAGAAATTCGTATCTTAAGCGGGATCGTATCTTAAGCGGGCGTATCTTAAACGAGTTTCACTGTATATATATATTTTTTTTAATTGGCGGAGGCGCGCTCGTGCATAACCAGAACCCGCTTTTCGAGCGCACAGGAAGGAAGAACTAAATATTTTCCTTTTTTTTCCCGTTTTGTTTTAATGCCCATCAGCCGTGTAGTTTAAAGTGCGGAAAAGCGCGTGGCATTTTCTTATAGTTCGTACGTTTACCTCTCAAACGCCGCACTCCGTTAAAAAATAATATAATTCTTAACTCTTAAAAAAAAAAAAAAGCGATTTCTCAGTCGACTTTTTCTCCCATTCGCCAACGCTTACTCAGAGCTCAATTTTAGAGGTATCGATTCACAAAAAATACGCATTTAAAGCTAAGATCTTCTTCTTGTCGCCGGTGCAATCGGTTTTCTAAAAGACTAATTTTAATTCTTTAAACAAATTCGCGACCGCAGGTCACTTTGATCCTCACCGTTACGAGACTATCTTTTTCCACAATCTTTTTACAGCATTTCGACAGACTGGATTTTACATCTATTACAAAAATTTCGTAATGTTCGAACGAGTAGACGTATTTTTTAAAAAAAATCTTGAAAAAATTCAACGAAAAAGTTAAAAAACGGCTTCGGCACACTTTTGCACTTTTAAATAAGCATATTTTTCATGAAATTTTATAGAGTACTCGGGTGCAGTTATAGTTATAATGCATTAAAATTTCGGACAGTTCGAACGACGATAACTACTTTTTTTGTTGTTGTTATGAACCCGACGCGAAAACAAGAAAAACAAGTCGGATGTGACAATCCCAAAACTTTCTTCTATCTCATGCATGTTAATACTTCAAAATTCGTTATCACTGTGCCAAAATCTCCATCATAAGGATTCTAAAGATGTTCATTAAATTGTGTGCATTTTAAAAGGAGATATAAGCATCGCATCTTTGAAACAAACAATTGAATTTTGGCATCCACCCTCTTAGATGTCTGCAAGAAAAGTTTTCAGCTGCAAGAGCATAAAAGCCACACCTGTCGCGCTGTATACATCCAAGCCTAAAAAAAGTTCTATTTATGTGAAAGTGTAACAGAATATGAAGTCTGATTAGATTTCGTGTATTAGTTTTGAGACAGAACAATTGCGGAAATCGTGAAAAACGGAGCATAGCAGCGCCACCTATTGCGCGATTTACACCAAAACGTAATAAAGAACAACATATATCAGCGTCTAACTAAATTTGAAGTTTGATGAAAATGTGTGCATTAGTTTTTAAGAGAGAGATATTGCGAACATCATGAAAAATTCCGTATCGCAGCGTCACCTGTTGGCCAATTTACACCAAAAAGTAATCAGCACCATTTTATATCACGGACTAACCTAATCTGAAGTTTGATGAAAATACGTGCATTAGTTCTTGAGAAAAAGCTATTGCGGAAATCGTGAAGAATGCAGCATAGCAGCGATACCTGTTGGACGATTTACACGAAAACGTAATCAACACGAAATAATATCAAGATATAATTGAATTTGAAGTTTGATGAAAATCTGATCATTAGTTCTTGAGATATAGCTATTGCGGAAATCGTGAATAATGCATCATAGCAACGCCACCTATTGAGCAATTTACACCAAAAATTAATCAGCACCAAACAATATCAAGGACTAACAGAATCTGATGTTTTATGAAAATCTTTGCATTAGTTCTTGAGATATAGGACCACTTGCACCAACAACTATTCAGCACCCATTTATATCGGGGACTAATTGAACATAAAGTTATTAAATTCGTGTATTAGTTTTGTGATAGAGCGCCCCAAAAATGTGTGTCACATACAGACAAACTCACAGACAGATTCACAGATAGACATTATGTAAAAACATGTTTTTCGGGATCTGTGACCGCTAAAAAGTGTAAATACGTCGAAAACCGGAATTCGAAAATTTTCTTTAATCCAATACTTTCTTCTTGCAAAGATAGAAGAAAGTACAAGTTGGAAATGGGTCGTCAAACGTGGCAAATGAGGTGCGTTCGTACTATAACTAGTTTTATAATTATTTTTTGCACCCCATAATTTACTGAATGTATAATGTTTTGCACTTCATAAGGTGCATAATCTGTAACATCATTAAAATGCACTTCCAATAATTTTTTTCCCATTCTCCGTAATGTAACGGAACACTTTTGACTGTCCCTGTAATTAAACTATACATCTGATTTTCATAAAATTTGAAATGGCTCGTCAAAATTTTGCAACAGTTATATATTTAAAATTTCAGACCTTTCGGAAGGCTGTAACATCATTAAAATGCACTTGCAATAATTTTTCCCATTGGCCGTAATGTAAAGAAAAACTTTTGACTGTCCCTGTCATCAAACTATACATCCAATTTTCATAAAATTTGAAATAGCTCGACAAAATTTTGCAACAATCCTATATTTAAAATTTCAGACCATTCGATTGGGTAGTTTTTGCTCTGTTACATGCGGACGGACAGACAGACGGACGGACTGAACGACGACTATAGGTGCTACATATATATATAATTAGGAACGCACCTAAAAAAGGGAGAAGAAAATATATTTATTTTAGAAGTAGATATCAATATTTTTTTTCACGAAGTTTTTACAGGTGCTGAGAAATATTTATATTTATAACGATAAACATTTTAAAGAGTTCGGACCAAAAGAAACTATTTAAAAAAAAAAATTATGAAAACGAGCGTACATGAAAAACAGAAAATTACTTCTTACGAGTGCTTTTACAATTAAAAGTCAATATTTTTTGCAGATTTTCTCATTTAAAAATATAAATTCGGACAAAATCGGATTAAAGGTATAAAATCGCACACATTTGTGCTTTATTAAAGGTTATTATCACGGACCCGGACAACGCCGGCCAGTTCAGCTAGTCTATAATAATAAGGAAAGAAGTTTTTCTGTCTGTCTGCTATGTTCTGAAAAAAACCGCTGCACGCAGAGCTACAAAATTCGGTATATGAAGGTATCTCTATGTATTTAATGATGCACCCCAAAGCCCGATTTCGGACTTTTTGATTAGACTTTTTCAATATAATTTTTAATGCAATTTTTAACGTTTTTTCACGGTGCGAGGCGATTTTTTTTTAAATTTATTAAAATAAATCCGATTTCAATCTTTTAGCGTATAATATAGTAAATAGTGTCCTCTTTTCAAAAAAGTTTATTCGGAATTCGTACCGTGGTTTTTGAATTTTTCGCACATATTTGCATGCGATGTTTAGCGTTATTTCGTGTTTCGCAGCTATTTTTTTATATTGATAAAAGAAATTCGGTTTCAGATTTTTAGCATTATACAGTAAATTTTGGCTTGCGAAATTTTTGAATTTTTAATTCGATTTTTAATGTGAGTTTTTGTGATTTCTCGTAACGAGTTTTGACACTCGTGAAAGAATTCTAGTTAAAATGTTTTAGAGCATATTATAGTAGTTTTCGGCCTTTCCGACTTTTGGAATTTTTAGCGTTTTTGAATGCAATTTTCAGCGGTTTTTCGCGTTCTGCATTGACCTTTTTTCATTGGTAAAAGGAATTCGCTTTTAAACTTTTAACCTAATGTAGTAGACTTTGTTCACTTTGCATTTATCCTATTGCACTATATTATTACTACACTATATTCGTACTATACTTTCGCGTCCGTCTGCAGTTTTTTAGCCTCTCTTATTCCGACTCTCTTGCGGGAGCCAGGTTGAAAAAAATTCAAAAATTGAAACCCGACAAATTTAAAAGGGAAATTACACAAATTAAAGATATCAAAAAGCGGGTAGGGAGGACCCGGGGCTCTGAAGCTACCGAACGACCTCTGCTGCGTCGAGCTTATTATTAGAGTTTTGATTGTTATTGTGATTTTATGCATTCCGTGCAGATTTTTTGACATTCGTGAAAGAATTCTGGTTAATGTTTTTCTTGTGTTCTCGGCGATTTTTGAATTTTTAATGCTCTTATTTGCGAGTTGTTTCTTTCTTTCTTTCTTTTTTTTTTTTTTTTTTTTTTTTTTTTTTTCGTATTTCATAGCGATTTTTTGACTTTCATAATATTTTTTCGGTTTCAAACTTTCAGCCTTATGTAGCAAATTTTCTCCTTTCCGCGATTTCTGATAAAAAAAATTTCCGCATTTCAACACAATTTTTAGCGCTTTTACGCATTCCGTGCTTTTTTTTTTTACATTTATAAAAGAAATTTGTTTGAAACTTGTTAAACACTATAGTAATTTTTTTCCTCTGCGATTTTTGATTTTTATCGATTTTTAATGCGATGTTTAGCCTTCCGATTGTACCTATTGACATTCGTAAAAGGAATTGGATTGGATGTCAAACTTTTAGCCCACTATAATAAATTTTGTTATATTTTCAATAAAGTTTATTTGAAATTCGTACAGCGATTTTTGAATTTTTTGCGAATTTGTATGCATTGTTTTGAGATTTTTCGCATTGCGCAGCCATTTTTTTACATTCGTAAAAGGAATCCTGTTTTAATCTTTTAGTCCATAACAAAATTTTGTCATATGTGGTTTTTGAATTTTTAGCGATTTTTCGAGTTTTTTCGCGATTTGCTACAATTTTTCCAAATTAGTAAAAGGAATCCGCTTATCTTCTAGCCCAAAAAGTAAATTTTGTTTTCTTTTCATTTAAATTTATTTGGAATTCGCGCAGCTTTTTTTTTAATTTTTCGCAAATTTTTATTACGATTTTTTGAGTTTTTTCGTGTTTCGTTCTATTTCTCGACGGACCGGACATGTCAGCTAGTTAGTGTATAAATGTATAATATAAATACTACAGGGTTCCGCACGAAAAAGCGGCCCTGCTGTGTTTGCCATGAATGCGCATGTACAGATAGATACTTTGATATGAACATCGAAAAGTTTGAAAATATCACGCAAATCGAATCAAATGTCAGTACTACGAAACGGCACGGAAAAAAATGGTCTGGCCCAGTTTTACAAAAAAAAAAATTTAGACCCGGTCCCTACTCAGCCTGATATTAATGAAAGAAAATGGGCCTGAGAAAAGGTTTCTTGCTCGGCCCCAATAACTGAATATGTACTGTTTAATGTTACAAGATCCTGGTGAATCGTCATTTACTACAGAGAGACCGCTTGATAGATTTGGTTTATTTTAATAAATAATGAGCTTTATACATCCTTTAGAGACAAAGAATTTCTCCCTTTACATTCTATGCTTTCGAGACACCGGGGATTCTTCCTGCCTGGCTTCATGTTTCATCATTTGCAACAAAACCTCCCTCCCGAGTTCTTCAAAACTCGTAAATGGCGCACCCTCTTATCTGTGCTCTAATCAGATCCTATCGGACACCCTTTGTTGCCCGTTAAAAACATGAATTTATTGCCTTATGATGCCGAATCGGAAAAAGAAATTCTTCCCAGAAAGTGTGCCCTGCCCAGTGTCCAAAGAAGGAAGAAAAACCCACCCTGGAAAGTGTTTAGTTTTTTCCTCCTATGCCACGCTAAAATTTTCGAGTTCTTTTACTTGTTTACAAAGAATAAAAGTAAACAGCGAATTTAGAAAAAGAACAATTATCCATCGAAAACATTATACGCTAAAAACTTTTGTAAGTTATATGAGATTCCAAAATCTGAGTTTTTTTCTATGTCATTCAGCGTAAAATAATAGAGCCCATCTGAAAAAATTATTGGAGGGGCCCGAGCCCCACGGACGCATGTCACTCTACGCCAATGATATAGATCTGTCATAGGTGCGTCTTGCAGCACCAACAGTTTTATAAGTGTAGTTATACGGAAAATCCCTTTATTACGCTCTATGTCCATGCGTGACCAAAGAAGAGGGGTGGATTGTGTGGGGAGGTAAAATGACCACATCTTCCGAATCTCATACTACATCTTCATTCTTAAGGGTTTGATGCTTTTATGAAAGTCTTTATTCCTGCATGCAGAGCTAAGTGCTGCAATTTAATATTATAATAAAATGATGCAAATTTTCTTACTTTTGTCGAGATGTGTCTCACTTTCCTTGCGGGTGAGTGATGTGTATCACGCGTATGTGGATTTCTTTATACCCTCGAAGCATCCCAATGGCTGGATGGATTTTAATGAATGAGGTCTCTATCGATTCGTCTTTACTGTCCAATGGTTATAGGCCAGGTTTTGTTTTTATAAATTCAAAATGGTGGCCGTAAAATACAAAAGGGCGGTAGAGACAAAAAAAAAAATTACGCGCCCTATTGAGTGGCCTATAATTTATGTCTTTCAAAATGAAGACGATGTTTCATTGATTATTTTACAGTCAGAAGATGCGTTTAAATAGGACACAACCTGGAAGTTGTGTAGGTAGGGTCTCTTGCTTTAGTGCAACTCTGACCTTCACAGACATCTATAGGCCTCATCAAAACAGTGTTTATAGATAGGAACTATCCATTAAACACAACTTAAAAGTCATCCATACAAGTAAATAAAAAAAATAGGTAAGTAATATAAAAAATAGTTTCACATGGATGAGAAATAATGAAGGAGTTCCCTTTTTACGCTGTCGGGTTTTTTGATTTTTTAAATTTAATTTTTATTGAATCATTACTTAAAGTTGCTGACATTATTTTCATAATCTTTTGGGAATGAGGGATCGCGGAAAATCTTAGCTAATAGCACCTTTGTTACATAGGATATGAATTTCAATCTATGTGTTTAACTTGGCATGGTTTAGGGTATAAACATATTTTGAAACTAACCAAAATTTTTCATTAAAATAATTTATCAAAGACAATGTTTTTCAGCGATGAATTATAATAAAAAAGTTAATGTACCAATGACAGAATTACTTAATTATCAATAATACCAAAGACAGATGTTTGTGTGTGTGTGTGTATTTCTATCCGTTCAAAGTTTCCTGTCCAATTCTTCAAGAATGTATGCAACTTGTATGTCTGATGTTATGCATCTCAAAACCATCTTTTTGATTACATTACTTTTTCATTGAAGGCTGTTCTTAACTGCCCTGCTGAACAAGCGCAAAACGTTTTGACACATTTACAAATTCATTTTTTAACGGAAAGGTATAAAATTGGAAAGCCTGGTCATGGAAGCGATTTGGAATGGAACTGTTTTTCCATTTTTTGATCAATCAATTACCTATTGAGTTATAAGGAATTTTGATCACGTGACAAACACGTTTTTTGCCCGCTCTTGAGTCTCTTCCTTCGCGCGGAAATTCGGTACAAAACGCCCACTTTGACACTATTTTCTGAAAAATCTGTTGCGTTTGCAAAAAAAAAAAAAAAAAAAAAAAAAAAGAAAAAGAAAAAAAAAAAAAGCTCAATTACATAGTTTCTGAACAACAACACCAGCTAGTTTCATGCATTTTCGAACAAAAATAAATTAAAACTTGTGTCAGAAAGCTGCCCTTTTGGATTTGAGAACACCCTTAATTTCTTATGCGACTTTCTATGTTTTTTCGTGTTTTGCGGCCATTTCCCCCCCCGTTGGAATCGGGTTTCTGTATTTTTTAACCCAGCACAGTAAATTTTATCTTCTCTCCAATAAGGTTTATCTGGAGTTCACACAGTCATTTTTAAAACTTTCGCGACTATTTTATACAATTTTATGTGTTTTTTTTGTTTTTGTTTTTTAACCATTTGGAAAAATGGTTATTGTTCTCGTCAGGGTAGGAAATCAAAAGCATATCTGAACGTTTTTATTGGTTTAATCCGCCTTTTATTCGAGTTCTGATTGGTCTATACAGTAATCTGTATTTCCCTTTAATTTCAACAGAGATGGATACCTTCTGTTGCCACTGTGACAAAAAAGTAATAAAAACTACAAAAAAAATTAATAACTCAGAAACAAATTGGGATACAACTTTCAAACAAATTGCATTTAAAAGTACATTTTTTTCTCTATCCGACGGTGTAAAAAGTAATATTGTCGGATGTTTAGAAGTTTAAGAATGAAATTTCATTTAAAATTGGTAGTCAGATTTCTTAGAAATTTGACGATGGAAAAGCTTTTTCCCGAACAGCCAATGAAATGCTTGGATAATACGTAAGTTTCTGGTGGATAATACGTACGAGTCGAGGCAATTTTTGTCGCTTGGAATTTTTACGTATAATAACACTATTAATGTTTAATTCATGGTGTACGTAATGTATGATCAACTCCGTGCGATTTTTTATGTCTTATATTTTAGTCTTTGAAAAAATCATTTTCCAAATGGTCGTTGTAATTTGTTAAATTGCTTTCTTTTTCTTTTTTTTTTTTCTTTTTTTTTTTTTTTTCGCACTCTGTGGCGATCTTTTAACATTCGTAAGAGAAATGCCGTTTCAGTATCTTAGCCTATAATATAATAAATATTCGCCTATACGATTTTTGAAATTATCTCGAATTTTTTATGCGATTTTCAGAGATTTTCACGTATCCTGGAGACTTCTTAACAGTTTTTTATTAAAGTAGAAAGAATTCTTCGGTAGATTTTGCTAAATGTATGATTAAACTAAAGTTGAAATAATGCCTAATCGATTTCGCTAGCAACGTAAATGACAAGCTGATAATTTGGATTTCATTTGGGTCTAGTTAGATCTTTAAAAAAACAGAGCATAGGGAGCTTCAGCCAAAAGGTCTTTGTTTCGAGTCCCTTGTTTCGGACACTTTTCACCAGGGCTGCGGAGTCGGAGTCGTGGAGTCGAAGCCGTGCCTATTTTTAAGCGAAAGAGTCGGAGTCGGAGTCTGATCTGTTAAAATTCCCGGAGTCGGAGTCGTTCATTTTACAAGTAGGTCTGCGTTGTCGGAGTCGGACAATTTTTGAGCGAAAGCGTCGGAGTCGGATCTGTTAAAATTCCTGTAGTCGGAGTCGTCCATTTTTCCCACCGACACCGCAGCCCTGCTTTTCACTCAGTTGGCAAATTACACTCCATAAGATTTATTTACCCATTAGAACAAGAATATTAAAATTAATCTAAGTGTAATTATGTATCCAGTATTAGACCTGGAGATGGCAGCAACCTCATCGAGTTCACGACTGAAATTCTAGAATTTGTTAAAACTCGATTCGCCTATTAAAACGCAATCAGTCTGCCAAGTTATATCTTGGTGGATAACATCTGGAAACCCGATTTTAGCGGTTGACTCGTAGGTTTACTATTGTGTTCCTGCTCCCGGTCCTCCATGTTTTCGTACCTTTCGGTGTAGGAAAACAGAATGGTAAACCTACCAGTCAACCACTAAAATCGGGTTTTCAGGTGTCTTCCACCCAGATTGGACTTGGCAAACCGATTGCGATTTAATATGCGAATCGAGTTTTAACTAATTCTGGAATTTCAACCGTGAACTCGATGAGATGCCATCTCCTCTCTGTGATGCCACCTCCCGGTCTATTACTGAGTTCCATTATGTATAATGCTGAGCCGTTTCAAATAACAGACCAGATGCCATTGTCAATAAAACTAGCCGGGTGAATTGCGTGTCCACCAGATTCGTCCAGGGTAGCTCAGTTGGCAGAGCATCGGTAGCTTCAGCCAAAAGATCTCTGGTTCAAATCCCGGCCTGGAGACTTTTTCACTCAATTGGAAAATTACAATTGAATATACAGGGTTCACAAAAGAATTCTTAGACATCGTGGTCTATCAGCGTGAAAAGCTAAAAGTATGTTTTTAACTGTGTTTTGTATTTTCAGCTGAGATATATTTCAATTAAAGTAAGTTTTTATTTGCGTTTTGCATTTTCTATTTGAATTTATTTCTAGCATAATATGTGGTGTATAAAAATATATAGATCTTATGTACCGTATATTCCGGCGTATAACATAACTTACATTTTTGATATAAGAAAATTGATCGAAATTTGCAGATGCGCGTTTGTACACCGGTTCTAAAAACAAAAGATTAAAAATTGAAACAACAACAAAAGAAACGATAACAAAGGAAATTGATGCTGATAAAAACTGACATTTTTAGTTTAATAAACAGGCTATTTATTTACAAAAAAAAAAAAAAAAAAAAAAAAAAAAAAAATGCTGTCAGATTACTAGAATCATAATAAACTATTATAATGTACAATAACTTTTTTTTTCCGCTATGTATCTCATGAAGGTTTCGATGCAAAGAATGAGGTGCGCGTTATATGGCGAATATACCTGAATATAGAAAGAAGTTGTCTAAAAGTTTAGATCTGCGTTATGCACCGCTAATCATCATATGCCGGAATGTATGCCATTTAGTGCTGTTTGGTGATTGCAGATTCGAGATGATAGGATTAAATGTAAGTAAATGGCATACTGCATCTAGGAATGTTCCAGGTCCCAGTCTTCTCTTTCGTTAAGGTTGTTCTCAAATCCAAAAGGGCAACTTTCTGACATAAGCTTTAATTTCTTTTTGTTCGAAAATGCATGAAACTGGCTGGTGTTGTTGTTCAGAAACTATGTCATTGAGCTGTTTTTTTCATTTTTTTGCAAACACAATAGGTCTTTCAGAAAATAGTGTCAAAGTGGACGTATTGAATCGAATTTCCGCGCGAAGGAAGAAAGAGCACTCAAGAGCGGGCGAAAAACGTGTTTGTCACGTGATCAAAATCGCTAGTTATTGAGTTATAACTCATAACAGTTAATTGAGTTATAACTCAATAGGTAATTGATTGATCCAAAAATGGAAAGAACAGTTCAATTCTAAATCGCTTCCATGGCCAGGCTTTCCAATTTTATACTTTTCCGTTAAAAAAGGAATTTTTAAATGTGTCAAAACGTTTTGCGCTTGTTGAGCAGAGCAGTTAAGAACAGCCTTAACGAAATTTTAACGACTTGGTTACATGTGGATGAACATATTCGCAATATGAAATAAATAAAGTTAAATATGATTATATTTAAACCGGCCGTCTGCCGATTGATAACAGGCGAAAAATATTAGTAGGGCACGGTAGAGATCTGCACGGGCCGCGCTCGGGCCTATTTTTACTCACGGCACTCGGGCCGTGCCTAGTGATTACTCTTTACGGGCCGGACTGGGTTCGGGCCTTACTTTTTCCCTGAAAAATCGGGGCCGTGCCTTAACTTATTACTGGTTTCATTCTTCCTTGTCTCCACGCCCCAAAATTTTCAGTCATGATTTTGACCCGGCCCTTATGAAAATCATTGCCTCGGCGTGGCCTGGTCCGTTCAAAGGTCAGTAAAATTAGACCTGGTCCAAAAGTCTTTGCAAAAAATGCACACATTTTTAAATCGCCATTATTCTATAATTAAACATTAAAATTTATCATTTTTAAAGAATAGTAGATTTCTACGCTTATGTGAACGTGTGAAAAGAACCTGTCTATGACGGAATCCTGTCTTAAGCTGACAAATGTGTTCAATGGCGTAGCTACGTTTTTTGGCGCCCAGGGCAGGAAGAAATTTTGCGCCCCCTCCCCCCCCCCTAAAAAAAATGACGACATTATTTTTCCTGAAGATGACAAAAAAGTCTTTTTTGGTTTGTACCGGGGGGAAAAGGCAGCCTCACTCTTTCTTGTTTTAAGGATCCAGCTAATTTTACTCAAACACATGAAATTAAAATTGCGTGGAACCCGATTATAGAATATTTCTAATTTTCGTCAATACTAAATTCGAATGGGAATTTAAAAAAAAAGTTAGCGGAACGTTCACGGATATGACTGTTTTAAGCGTATATGTGAGTAGCAACAATGAAAATAAATTTTCAACAACAACAACAAAAAAAACAAACATTTGTTAAAACTTCTAAATTTCGTTCGATTATGGGAAAAAAAAGTTTCTTCTTCAAAACTGCAGCCGCCCTAGAATTTCAAATTCCTCTACTCATCCATTCTTAAGATAGAGGGGAAACCAAAAAATGTTCTTCAATCCTTCTATCAAGACCTAGCGATTATGCAAGAAGTAAATTTGTATTTAAATTTTTTTTTATACATATACATGTATTTTTCGTTTGGAATCTTTAAGAGACCGCCATTTTGAAACAGGATGGTGGATCAACATGTCCAACAAGTTTGATCGAGACCTTAATAAATCCTTAACATATGCTCAATCACATCCAACTCGGTTTATAAATTAGCGCAGTCGCATGACAATGATCAGATATCTATAGAGAGATATAAATGCTTTTTTAGAGGAAAAGCATAAGAATTAAAATCCTTTTAAAATTCAACATTAAAATTAAATTTCAAAAATTTAAATTTAAATTCTTAAATTATTTTTTCTTATTTTACATCTTCTATTCTAAAATCCGTTTTACCCCTTGTAACTTTGTTTCTCAGCATAACATTCATTACGTTCACCAAAAATCCGACAGTAACTTAAAATAGAAAATGCTGAAGTTTTGGACAATTATTTTTCATTTCTGGTTAAGACGTTGAACGTCTGAGATCTTGATAATTGTGAGAGTCTTGACCACAGGTCAATCAAGAGCTAATTAACCAATTAAACTAAATGTTCCTCCAAATTTTTATCCTGGCCCCCTACTGGAAAATATTACAATATCCAACGTATTAGGAAGAACACGCACGAAAAAGATTAGTTTGGCACAACCTACGACCCTGTAGTAGAGGTCTGCACGGGCCCGGGCTTGGCCCGAGGCCCGTACCCGGCCCGGCCCGCGGGCCGGGCCGGGCCGGCGGAATGAAGGCGAATTTTCAAACGGGCCGGGCCGGCAGAATTAAGACAATTTTTTCAACGGGCCGGGCCGACAGACAAAATAAACGGGCCGGGCCGGGCCGGCAAAAAAATTAATCGGGCCTATCGGCCCGATATAAGAATTTAAGCGAAGCAGATAAAATACAAGCCATTTTCAATGAATATGATTTTCTCGAGAAGTATAAATGTGCGTCACAAGCCGATGCGAGTTTAACAACATTAATACAGAAATGTAACATGCCCATCAAAGAGATCGGCATCGTACAGTTACAAGATGTCTGATTCCGAGTTTAATTTTTTTTCAGCAGACTCGTGCCAGGACGGAACTGGTCTTAATCGATCTCAGGATGTGTAGAACAGTCATTGTGTTTTAAAGTTTTAATAGTGATAATGAACTTCTCTTAACAGTATCTTTGGAAATATACCTTAAGGTAGTTCTCATATTCACTGCTCAAAAATGCGAAGCTTTCAGACACATTTTCTGACAAAATATTTAACTATAAAGGCATAAAATTGAGAGGCCTGCCTATTGAAGGCATTTGGAAACGAATAGCTTTTTCCATATTTGATAAATTACTTACAGAGATAAAAGAGATTCCTGTCACGTGACTGTACGTTTTTCTCCTTTCCTGTGCCATCGCTTCCGGAAATTCGATTCAAAACGCTAACTTTGATAGTATTTTCAGAAAGATATATTGCTTTCATCTATGAGAAAAAAAAACGACATTTACATAGCTTCTGAATAAGAATGCTTGCCAATCTTACGCGTTTCCGAAAAGAAAAGAATTCATAAATGTGTCGAAATGTAGCTCCTTTGGATTTGAGAAAAGCCTTAAAAATGAGAGAAATATTTTCACAAATCTACTTTTTATTATACAGCTTCAAAAGTTATCATGTTTTTAATACTTTATTCTGAAGAACTACATTAATCTTTTAATGAATCCTTATTTCCATTTTGAAATGTCTGTAGACACGATGACTAAAACACTGTAAGTAATCGTTAATGTTTACTATCGTGTGTTTTCTGTTTTCATCATAGTAATGTAAAATATACTGCAAAATGTTCCCATAAATATGTATGTAGTATTCATTAAAAGAATCGTAATTGTATGTTGAGAAAAAACGGATTTTTTTTTTTTTTTTGTAGAAATTTTGTCGGGCCGGGCCGGGCCGGGCCGGGCCTGTTTTCCCTGATTTTTGTACGGGCCGGGCCGAGAACTGTAAAAATGCAAACGGGCCGGGCCGGGCTCGGGCCGAACTTCCCATTTTTACACCGGGCCGGGCCCGGGCCCCGAAATTTCGGCCCATGCAGACCTCTACCCTGTAGGTACTGAAATTGACGTAAATGGTTCGAGAGACATCCGATCGAACTTGCGAAGATGATTGTAAGAACATTGTAAAATGCAGAGACGAAATAACGTGTTCGGTTCACAAAAAGGTTCCCGAGTCAAATTCTTTTCTCCCATGAATCTCGCAGTTATTCCCTGCACAGACAGATATAGATATAGCTTTCTCTAATGCATATGCAGTGAATTTAATTATATATGAAATATATTTAAGTTTTGAAATGACGAAAACAACCATTTGTCGTACTAGGAAGACTGAAAAGTCCTGATTAGTCTTTTGTACGATTTGAGAAGGGAAAATTTGGGAATAGGTCGCCCACATTTTATTATTTGGCTTTTCTCAATGTCAATTCGACGGAAAAATGGGATTTCCAATAAAGAAAAAATAATATCTTTACTTGTTGTTCTTCCAGCTAAATCCATTTTTCATTGGCTGACAGAAGTCCACATTACACGAAAATATTCATATGAAATGCTAAAAAAAAAATCAGCGTGAAAACCAATCTATGTGTGTGACGGAGATAGCTAGAAATATCTACCTCACATGCAAGTCTGAAAATTTGGATGAGGGTAGTCCAAGGCAGATTTTGACGCACATGAAGTCAGATCTCGAATTTGTTTTATAATTAGCCTAGAATATTAATTAAAAACGGATTTTTTTTTTTATCAAAATGACAAAATCGCGCGCACATCTGAACCTGATTCCACAGCCGAAACGAAAGAAATTAAGAATTTTCATTAATCAACGAAAACTAAGAAAACTAATTAAGATATGGATTTGAAATTTTCAGAGTACATGCAGCAAAATATTTTACACGTGTGTATAAAATTTTTGGGTCGGTAATTTTTCTTAACTTTAAAAAAAATGACGGCCACAGTACAAACATTCGGAGAAATAACCATACAGGGACGGATATACATTAAAAACAAACTAAAAAAAAATCTTTTTTCCCGCCACCCCCTCCTTTTAATTTCCGAAAATCGATGGATCTGAGATTATATGGCATGTAGACAATTTCCTTAATTATTAAACGTTGCCAAATGCTAAAAACATAATTTAAAAGCATCTTATAAATTTAATCGAAGAATATTAATGTATTCTGTGACAAAAGTCTCGTGATATGAGTCAAGAATTCATCTACAAGGGTTATTCCCCTTTATTTACATTTAAAAGTATGCTTTCCAAAATATAGACTCCTTTTACCACAATTATTGAACACTAACGGCACATTCTCTTCTCGGATTCTATGGGCCAGATTTCTGTGGGAATTGATTCATTCAATTTAGCTTACGATTTTCTTGCAGTTTTTAACTCCACCTTCCAGCGCAGGGGACGCATTCTTATCTCGGGTACTATGGACCCAATTTTAACTGGGTTTTGCTCAACTTGGTTTTCGATTGTCTTACAGTTTTTAGTTCTACTTTTCACAGCCAGGGGGCATTTTTATCTGAGGTTTCATGGGCTTGATTTTTTTCTTTCACTGTAGAATTTTTTTCTTTTAAACCATATTACGATTCTCTGCAAATTTTCTGGCCCATGCGCAGCACACCTGCTATACGGGCGCAGAAAGCGGGGACCCGTGCTGGAGATTCCTTTACAGAAAGATAAATTTGAATGTAGGTTTTTACTGGTTAGATATGCGTGCGTAGCAGGTCCAGTCCCGCTGTCGAGGACAGTGGGGACCCATCCCAGAGGTTCATTTTGAGAGATTCGTTATTATTTTTAAAATTTTAATATGAATAGAAGTTTTAATCATTAGCGGTTCGTTTGGAAAAACCTACTGGAGGGTCAGCTTATTGTACAAATGAACAATGTTCTTTTGATTGCAAAAATGTGATTCTAAGTCGTCAACAGGACTTTTGATTTATAAACTGCAGACTAAACAGAAACCTCCATCAGCGATTGACAATTATAGATCTTTCCTTTCCCCACACTTTCATTGAATTTCTTCAAAACATTCACAAATACAAACACACAAAAGGAAGGGTCACCAATTCTTATTTATTTTCGAAGCATGTGAAACAATTTCGGTTTAAAGCTCCTCTCAATTTGGCGCACCCTTTTTAATTACAATGCGCCTCAATTTGGGTACATAATTATCTTAGGTAACAAGTGTGTTGAGCAACTCCTAGAAACATTTACATAAGCTTTTTCTTTCTTCATTATTTAGATATAACAAAATATCTTACTAAAGAAAATATTCACATACAAAACAAAATTTAAAATATCAGCAATTTTATTTTCTGTCAAAATATGCGAGTTAATTTCGGTTTAAACTTCTCTCAATTTGACACCCCTAGGCCTCAGCGCCCGGTGCGGCAGCCCCCCTTGTACTCCCCCCCCACCCCTTAGCTACGCCACTGGTTTAGGTTGAACTTGCGAGTATAATTTTCCTTACCATTTTACCCCTATAACTTTCTATTTTCTTCGAAATTTTTACTTGTAATGAATTTGCATAGTACCCACAGGGCATTCAAATAAGAAATAATAACAATGTAGTATTTTTAGTACAAAATTTTTGGTGTAACATTGTCTTAAAGGGGAGTTAAAGAAGGGACGAAAGGAAAAAAAGGGGATGGTATAAGAAAAAAGGGATGGTAAGGAAGGGACGGTAAGGAAAATTACCACCATTTTTGGGCAAATCATGTTAAGACTCGGTGGTAGCCACAATGTTCATTGATTTTTAGAATAGTTATTTACATTGGATTAAATGATTTTTTTTTTTTTTTAATTTACCTCGAAAAGTGCAGGAATAAACCTTGGGGACGGTTACCCATAAAGCCACGATGCTTGAAATTGATATTTAAAAGCTGATTTAAATTCTGCATTAAATTTCCTGTTAAAGAATTTTAGACATTATTTCTTTAGCATATTTCTGCATGAGAAAAAACTTGAAAATAATTCTGTGGCTGCATCTGAAGTGATTTTCTGTATAAGTTTAGCAAGAGGGACGGTAAGGATGAAAAACACAAGGACAGAGTTCAAAAAATAGTATCAACTGTAAAAATGTGTGCAGGTTCATTTTTTACTACCTATTTATATAAAACAATTGTCCCAGCTTCGGAAAAAAATGACATCGAATTACTTTTATTGAAACAATTTTATACAGACAGCCCCAAACTTAAAAATCAGCATCAGGGACACGGGACGGTACAGGGGTTTTCCTGGTATTTGGACCCCCAACATCGTCCAAAACTTATTTATCTCGTTAATATTGTTATGCAATCATGCAATAGGATGTTCTCCAGTATATGAAATTTAAGAAAAACACAAGAAAATGTACTAAAATAAAAATTATTATTCAGGGACATAAAAGTCAAAAGATTGTGAGAATGCCCCATATATATTTAATATTACCAAATTATTATTAGTATGTATATTTACTTATACTACTATGTTTTATGCTGAACCTCAATTTAGACTGAATTTTGTCATAGAAAATTTTTTATTGAATAAATAGACGTAAGTTTTTTACTAAACTTAATAAATATGATTTTTAAAGCCATTAATTATGCAAATGAATTTGAATATACTTTAAATTTAGGTTCAGTGTAAAATATAGTAGTATAAGTCTGAGTTGTGGTTAAACACTCCCGCTAGCAACAAGATGCCTCAGCGATTTCCCACGGAACACCGTATGACGTAAAGCCCAACCCAAGCGCAAGTATTTGCTGAGATATAACTTTCACTAAACTAGCCTGAGAACAAATTGAGATGACAAAAGTGGAGAAAGGTTTTTGAACGGGAATGACGCCCCCTTCTGAGTCTCTCGATAACTGCGGCTGTAGGGTCGGCCCGCTGTCTGTTATTTCCCCAAATCCCCCTTAACTTTAAATTGTAAATTGTGTGGTTATTTTATGTAATCTAGACTCATTAAACTATTATTTACCTTAACCGCTAGATTTATTATATAACATAAGTAAATATAAATGCAATATTAAAATTAGTAGAATTTTTAATCAGTAGAATTTTTAAAATCTTGCGCTCAAGATGCATACTTGAAAATTCATATTTTTAAAACGTCAATTTTGTCATTAAAATTTAACTAAGTTAGTAATATTGCTAAATATATATATTTGAATGTTTTAAAAAAAAACCATTAGTATCTTATGAAAGTATAAAAAAAATTGTTGTATTCCATTAATTGGATTTGAAACTACAGAGCTTTTAGTATTGGTCAAATTATTGTCATTTTCCGGCAGCTGAACCAGATCTCCCCATTTAACAATCATGCACGTTTCTTGTCTTAGGACAGCAATTTTTTATTCTTTTTTGCTCTGCTCGTAAATTCGGTCCAAAACGCCTAATTTGGCAGTTTTTTTGAAAAACTCTACTGTCTTTATCGAAAAACCTACCATTGGATACTTTTTCTAACTAAACTGTGTCAGAAAGTAGTCAGTATATGTTTGACTTAAATGTTATCAAATGGATGACATTCATTTAATGCGGAAGGGTAAAAAAATTCAATATTTTTGTATAATACTGGAGATAATACACCAGGGATGTAGTGGAGGGTATACGGGGGTATACGCCGTATACCCTCTGGATTTTTTAAAGGAACACCGTATACCCTCTGTTTCTCATGAAAGCTTTAGTATATATAGTATATATGTTGTAGGCTAATTGAGAAATCAGGCTCTTTGCAAAGAGCCTAGTCTGTTTGCAAAGAGCCGGGCTAATTGGAGAATCGTCTTTCTTTTTCCAATTAGCCTGATATTTTTCAGGCTTATTGCAAAGAGCCTAGACACCGTTAGGCTAATTGAAAAATGACCACTTATATCCCAATCACGATGATTTTTTACGCTTATTAACCCATAACCCGACCCGAACCCGAAAAATAAATTACAACAGACCGTATCTCGATCTGAGCAAGACAAAATAATTTCAGTCTGCACGCAACCCGACCCGAACCTAGGCTAATTGAGAAATCAGGCTCTTTGCAAAGAGCCTAGTCTGTTTGCAAAGAGCCGGGCTAATTGGAGAATCGTCTTTCTTTTTCCAATTAGCCTGATATTTTTCAGGCTTATTGCAAAGAGCCTAGACACCGTTAGGCTAATTGAAAAATGACCACTTATATCCCAATCACGATGATTTTTTACGCTTATTAACCCATAACCCGACCCGAACCCGAAAAATAAATTACAACAGACCGTATCTCGATCTGAGCAAGACAAAATAATTTCAGTCTGCACGCAACCCGACCCGAACCTAGGCTAATTGAGAAATCAGGCTCTTTGCAAAGAGCCTAGTCTGTTTGCAAAGAGCCGGGCTAATTGGAGAATCGTCTTTCTTTTTCCAATTAGCCTGATATTTTTCAGGCTTATTGCAAAGAGCCTAGACACCGTTAGGCTAATTGAAAAATGACCACTTATATCCCAATCACGATGATTTTTTACGCTTATTAACCCATAACCCGACCCGAACCCGAAAAATAAATTACAACAGACCGTATCTCGATCTGAGCAAGACAAAATAATTTCAGTCTGCACGCAACCCGACCCGAACCTAGGCTAATTGAGAAATCAGGCTCTTTGCAAAGAGCCTAGTCTGTTTGCAAAGAGCCGGGCTAATTGGAGAATCGTCTTTCTTTTTCCAATTAGCCTGATATTTTTCAGGCTTATTGCAAAGAGCCTAGACACCGTTAGGCTAATTGAAAAATGACCACTTATATCCCAATCACGATGATTTTTTACGCTTATTAACCCATAACCCGACCCGAACCCGAAAAATAAATTACAACAGACCGTATCTCGATCTGAGCAAGACAAAATAATTTCAGTCTGCACGCAACCCGACCCGAACCTAAAAATTCAATTTAAAAAAAAAAAACCTGAACCGAACCAAATCTAAACCCGACAACAATATTACAATGAACCGTAACCGATCCGAGCAAGACAAATTGATTTCTAAGGACATGCAACCCTATCCGAACCTAAAAATTCTATTTGAAAAAAAAAGCCGGAATCTGAACCCGACAAAAGTATACCAATGAACCATAACCGATCCGAGCAAGACAAAATAATTTCTGAGGACATGCAACACAAACAGAACCTAAAAATTCAGTTTGAAAAAAAAAACCGAAATCTGTCGCGAACCAAATCTGAACCCGACAAAATTATTCAAAAGAACCATTACCGGATCCGAGCAAGGCAGAATTATTTCCGTGGTCACGCAACCCGACTCGAACCTAAAAATTCTATTTGAAAAAAAACCCGAAATCTGACGCAAATCAAATCTGAACTCGACAAAAATAATCCAAAGAACCATAACCCGATCGGAGAAAGACAAAATAACTTCCATGGACACGCAACCCGATCCGAACCTAAAACTTTTGTTTAAAAAAACTCGAAATATGACCCGAACCAAATATGATAACCGACAAAAATATTCTAATGAACCATAACCCGATCCGAGCAAGACAGTAATTTCCGTGGACACGCAACCGGACCCGAACCTAAAAATTCCATTTGAAAATACCCTGAAATCTGACCCGAACCAAATCTGAATCCAACAAAAATATCCCCCAAAACCATAACCAGATCCGAGAAAGAAAAAATAATTTTCGTGGACACGCAACCCGACCCGAACCTAAAAATCCCATTAGAAAACCCCCGAAATCTGAACCGAACCAAATCTGAATCCGTCAAAAATATTTCAAAGAACCATAACCGGATCCGAGCAAGACAAAATAATTTCAGTCGGCATGAAACCCGATCCGAACCTGAAAGTTCTACTTGACGTTAACCCGAAACCTGACCAGAACCCGAAATTAAAATACATCAGGCCGTATACCCCGATTCGAGCAATGCAAATTATTTTTCGCGTACACGCAGTTCGACCAGAATCTAAAAATTCCATTGGAAGTCAACCTAAAACCCGACACGAAGCCGATTGAAACACGATAAACATATTTCAAAGAACCCTAACCCGATCCGAGAAAGACAATATAATTTCCTTCGACATACAACCGGATTCGAACCTAAAAGTTTCATTTGAAGTCAACCCGAAAACCTTCCATAACCCGCGTTCGGGTCGAATTTCGGATTGAGTTTAACTAGAACTTCCAGGTTCGAATCGGGTTGCCTGTCGACAGAAATTATTTTGTCTTGCTCGGATCGAGTTATGGTTCTTTGGAATATTTTTGTCGGGTTAAAATTTGGTTCGGGTCGGGTTTCAGGTTGACTTCAAATGGAATTTTTAGGTTCTGGTCGTGTTGCGTGTCCACGAAAATTAATTTGCCTTGCTCCGATCCGGTTATGGTTCTTTGGAATATTTTTGTCGGGTTCAGATTTGATTCGGGTTTTTTCAAATGGAATTTTTAGTTCGGCTCGGGGTGCGTGTCCACGAAAATTATTTTGTCTTGCTCGTATAGGATTATTCATTCGGTATATAGTCGGTACATATAGTCGTTTTTTTTTTCAAATGAAATTTTAGGTTCCGGTTGGGGTGCGTGTCCATGGACATAGTTTTGTCTTGCTCGGATTGGGTTGTCTGTCGACAGAAATTATTTTGTCTTGCTCGGATCGGGTTATGGTTCAATGGAAAATTTTTAGCGGGTCCAGATCTGGTTCGAGTCAGATTTCGATTTATTTTCAAATGGAATTTTGAGGTTCACGTCGGATAACATGTCCACGGAAATTATTTTGTTTTGCTCGGATCCGTTTATGTTTCTTTGGAATAATTTTATCGGGTTCAGATTTGGTTCAAGTCAGATTTAGGGTTTTTTTCAAATTGAATTTTTAGATTCTGGTTTGGTTGCATGTCCTCAGAAATTATTTTTTCTTCCTCGGATATGTTATGGTTCATTGGAATATTTTTATCGGGTTCAGATTTGGTTCGGTTCAGATTCTGAGTTTTTTTTTCAAATGGAATTGTTAGGTTCGTGTCGGGTAACATGTCCACAGAAATTAATTTGTGTTGCTCGTATCCGTTTATGTTTCTTTGGAATATTTTTTTCGGGTTCAGATTTGGTTCAAGTCAGGTTCAGGGGTTTTTTCAAATTGAAATTTTAGGTTCTAGTTTGGTTGTATGTCCTAAGAAATTATTTTGTCTTGCTTGGATCGGTTATGGTTTATTGGAATATTTTTGTCGGGTTCAGATTCCGGGTTTTTTTCAATTAGAATTTTTAGGTTCGGGTCGGGTTGCATGTCCTCCGAAATTATTTTGTCTTGCTGGGATCAATTATGGTTTATTGGAATATTTTTGTCGGGTTCAGATTTGGTTCGGTTCAGATTCCGAGTTTTTTTCAAATGGAATTTTTAGGTTCGTGTCGGGTAACATGTCCACGGAAATTATTTTGCGTTGCTCGGATCCGTTTATGGTTCTTTGGAATAATTTCGTCGGGTTCAGATTTGGTTCGCGTCAGATTTCGGAGTTTTTCTCAAATTGAATTTTTAGGTTCTGGTTGGGTCGCATGTCTTCAGAAATGATTTTGTCTTGAACGGAACGGTTATGGTTCATTGGAATATTTTTGTCGCGTTCAGATTCCGGCTTTTTTTCAAATAGAATTTTTAGGTTCGGGTCGGCTTGTATGTCCTCAGAAATTATTTTGACTTGCTTGGATCAGTTATTGTTCATTGGAATATTTTTATCGGGTTCAGATTTGGTTCGGTTCAGATTCCGGGTTTTTTTAAATGGAATCTTTAGGTTCGGGTTGGGTTGCGTGTAGACTGAAATTATTTTGTCTTGCTCGGATCGGAGTACGGTCCGTTGTAATTTATTTTTCGGGTTCGGGTCGGGTTATCGGTAATTAAGCCTAAAAAAAAGCATTCTGATTGGGAAATAAGTGGTCATTTTTCAATTAGCCTAACTGTGTCTAGGCTGTTTGCAATAAGCCTGAAAAATATCAGGCTAATTGGAAAAAGAGAGATGATTCTCCAATTAGCCCGGCTCTTTGCAAACAGACTAGGCTGTTTGCAAAGAGCCGGATTTCTCAATTAGCCTACGACATATGTTTATATACTAAATATGTATATATAGTATATTTAGTATATACGCTCTGCCTTGATCGTATACCCTCTGCTTAGAACGTATACCCTCTGTTTTTTTTACGACTACACCACTGTAATACACCCATCTTTTTTTTTCATTTCATAAAAGTGCTTTTTGTGTAAGGGTTTAAGTTTAAATTTCTGATTAAAAAAGCGAAATATTTTTCTTTATAATAGGCACATAAGCCGGAAGAAGTAAAATCAATGAATCAAGAAAAAAGCACTAGAATAGCAAACGATTTCTAGTGCTGCTATCTATAAGCGAATATGGAAACTAAAGGATGCACTATTATTTTGAATTTGGTTCTAATGCAATGAATTACAGTAGAGTGCCGATTATCAGAACTCCAATTAACTGAACTTCCAATTATTCGAACATCCTATTTCTCCCCGAATTTTTTTTAAACCGAGCTCCCAATTATCCTCAGGCTTGGAATAAAATTTTAAATAAAGAAAAAAATGATAGTGGATCAGAAAATTAGGAATGTAAAACAATAAAGGAGATGGGAAGAATGAATCCTAAAGCTATGAAGAAGATGAAATGAACGAGTGGTTAAATACATGACCCTGGATAACAGATTTTAAATGATGATGAGAAAGAAATTGAAGACTAGAAAACAGGAATTCTGCTTTTTCAGAATTTAGTGTCGCCCCCGATTAAAAAAAAAAAAAAAAAAAAAAAAAAAAAAATGCATATAAATATAGATAGTTTAGTTTTAAGAATCCAAACACGCGTTTTTATTTTGTATAAAATGACGTCATCCGCATCCGCTCAAGAATTCCTCATGGACGATTCAGTCTTGAACAACATCTACGGTAAAATAGGCATAGGACGTGGCAATCGCCGAATAATACACACATCCAAAAAAAAGAGATTTCGTCCTTCAAGAAACTGGACAAAAAAATCGGCTATCTCATGATTCATATCCCTTCATTTGTTTGTAATATTAATATAGATATTTAAAATTAAATTTAGTTTATAATAGCTCCTGTTTTATAGGAAATCATTCATTTCTATTTTTTCAAAATAGCACAGACTTTAATGACATTTTTTTTTTTCAGTTTTTATGAGAAACTGGCAACGGAAAGATATAATTGCTATTTTTCAACTATTTTCCTTTACTTTCTACAGAAATGGAGTACTTGGGTTGCCAAAATTAAACAAATGGTGTTAAAACGTACAAAAAAAATATACATATAAAAAAAAATATACATATAAATAAATGGAGATGCAGTTTTCAAGCAAATTGCATTTAAAAGAACTTTTTTTCCCAAAACGACGGTCTAAAAATTGAAAAGGTGCGATGCTTGGAAGTTTGATAAATGGCAGTAGAGATTATTCCGTTCAACGATACATCGGCTTGCCTTATACAACGGAACGTTATTTTTCGGAGACGACACACATTAATAGGTGGGAGAAAGAAATAGCATACCGGGGGCTAAAAATTAAAACGAATGCTCTGAAAATGACCATCAGATAACAAACATAACAAAGCCTTTGAATGTTTGGAAACAGTTATGAAATGGCTCGAACGGCAGAAGAACATTGATCCTAATCAAATAACGTATTTAAGAAAAATTAGATTGAAAAGAATGTCTTCGTTGAAACAAGCAACAATAAAAAGCTTTTTTGCTTAAATTATAATCTGTAGAGTTCAGAAAATGATTAAAAAAAAAAAAAAAAAACTAGAGAACAGGAATTCTGCTTTTTCAGAATTTAGTGTCGCCCCCGGCATTTCCATGACTTAATTTTCTTCTGATGGATTAATGGCTTCTATTATTATGAAACAGCCATTATAAATGAAGTGTTAGGTGAAGATGAAAGAGCAGCCGTAAAAAGTAAGAGCTCTGATTTTCTGGTCAGAATGGGGGAATAAAAATGGCCATTTTTTTTTTTTTTTTTTTTTTTTTTTTTTACGGGTGCTCTTTCATCTTCACCTAACACTTCATTTATAATGGCTGTATTATAATAATAGAAGCCACCAGTCCATCAGAAGAAATTAACTCGGTTAAGCGGGACTCTACTGCAGTACAAAACATATTTCAATTTTAAGACTTAAAGCGCACGTTTTATTTTATGTAAAATGACGTCATCGCGAAATAATGCACAGATGCAGCAAAAAGATTCCGTCATTCAAGAAAATCGAAAAAAAAAAAAAAGAAAAACCGGCTATCTAATGATTCATAGATACTTACAATTAAATATAGTATATAATAGCTCCATTGTTTTAACAGAAATCATTCGCTTATATTTCTTTCAAAATAACACGTATTTTAATGACATTTTCTTTCGGTTGTTAAGAGAAAATGGCAACAAAAATATATAATTACTATTTTAAAACTATTTTTCCTTTACTTTCAACAGAAATGTAGTACTTCTGTTGCCAATATTAAGCAAATGGTTCCAAAAACTACAAAAAAAATTAATATTTCAAAAATAGATGGAGATACAGTTTTCAAACAAAATGCATTTAAAAGAACTTTTTTTTTTCCAATGCGACAGTATAAAAATTGAAAATGTGCGATGCTTAGAAGTTTAAAAAATTGCTAAAGAGTATTGAATCGTAATGCTTTGTTTTACGGCCAGCTTCTGTAAGGTAACGTAATTTTTTGGGCACAAAATAAGCTGGGAGAAAGAAATAGCATACCGTACCGGAGGCTAATTAATGATAAAAATGTAAACAAAAAACAACAACAACAAAAAAAAAACTATTAAAAAGACAAAAAAAAAAAAAGAAAACAAATTAAACATGCCAGCACTAACTGGTGCTGCCAGTCCTTAGCTTAGATAATGTGTGAAGGTTTTAGTATAGTCAGAAACATTCTTTAAATTGTCTGTCCATTTATCCGAACTTTTGCTTATCCGAACTGGGATCGGCCCCGACTTGTTCGATAATCGGCGTTCTACTGTATTCTTGTTTATTATTAAGCATCATTCACGTTCAAAAATTAGTCTTTAAAATGTTTTCAACTAATGATTTAATATGACCAAAAATATGTTAAACTCAATTTAGAGTCTAAATAAACATATTCTTTCCTTTAAAGCTGTTCTAAAATCCAGATTAGCTACTTACAGATACTCGTTCTGTTAGAGAAATGCAAGAAACGGACCTACGTGATTCGTGAAAAGATATGGAATCGACAAGAATTTTTCATTCTTCGAAAACAACTAAGACATAAAATGCTGTCAAGATTGACATTTTAACCCTTTATGTACTGAATTATGAATTCATGGAAATTTTATCTTCTAAAGCATTAACTACATTAGAAGATTGACACAGTCATTTAATAAATTTTAGAAGGATTTTAGAAGGATTGATTGATTTAGAAAGATTAATTAAATTTGAATTGATAGGGATTTTGTTCACTATTTATAACCCCACTCAAATCTTTTATTTGAAATATTTTTATTAGTATTTTGTTGAATTAGGAAATGTATAAATAGAATGTTATTACAATAGAATTACAGAAATATTTCCAAATTGAAAAATCTCCCCCCCCCCCCCCGAATGCCAATAAAGCTGAAAAGATGCAAAGGCAAAAGAAATCATCCTTTTAAAACTATTTTTGTTTTGAATAACCCATCCTGCTTTTGGAACAAGATAAAGTAATGCATCTATAAGTCATTCTAAACTGTATTACTAATCGATGTATTATATGAATTTTATAAGAAGTAGTTATTTTAATGGTACTTATAAGTACCCTCAGTAGATAAAGGATTAAGCCTGTGTTCGGGACGCAACACGCAACAGCAGTCAGCGGGTGGCTAATTCTAAATGAAACACATTTAGCGAAAAATGAATAATCCGATAGGTGACGCTACAGCCAGCCCGCTATAATTACTTTTTCCCCCCCAAAGGTCAAGAGTGGGGGAGGTACGGGAAAATACAATTGATGGAGGGTTCACGTGTTACTTACTACCCTATTTCTTGTCAAAAAGCGGATAATTTTCGCCAAGCGCGATTTAAAACACTTTTTCAAACACTGGTCCGATATAAAAATTTAAACGAAGCTGATAACATATGATTAATTTTCAATGGATACGACTTTACTATAAGCGAAATATAAGACTGTTCTCAAATCCAAAAGGGCACCTAATTTTATGGCACGTTTTAATTCATTTTTGTTCGGATTCGGAAACACATGAAATAAGCAGATGTTATTCAAAAACTATGTAATCGAAAGACTTTTTCCGTTTTTTGGTAAACTTAAAAGATCTTTCAGAAAATACAGTCAAAGTTGACATTTTGAACCGAATTTCTGGACGAAAGGCAAAAAAACAACCCAGAGACAGGAGAAAAATCAGTTGTTACATGATCAAAATTGCTTATAATTCGATAATTTGTTTATCAAAAAACGGAAAACTCATGAAATATATTATATGAACCTTAAAAAGTTTACGGTTTACATAAAAGGTGACTAAAATAATAAGAGAGATGTTACAAGTTAAAAAGTATACATTTTATTTAAAAATTCTTAGTACTTTTAAGCTTTTTCCAAGCCCTTCATCAGAGAATATTTTAATAATATTAACATTGTTATTAAAGTATTCTCTGTTGAAGAGCTTGGAAAAGCTTCAAAGTATTAAGAAGTTTTAAACAAAATGTATATTTTTTAACTTGTAACATCTCTCTTATTATTTTAGTCACATTTTATTTAAACAGTAAACTTTTTAAGGTTCATATAATATATTGTATGTTTGAATCAAGGTGAAATATTGCGTTTCGTCTTCTGATAATATTTACGGAAAACTCATTTCGATTAGAAATTGTTTCCACAGTCAACACTGACAATTTTTTTCTTTTACATGTAAAAATGAGTTATTAAATGTGTCAGAAATTTTCGCGCTTATTGAGCAAAGCACTTGAGAACAGATTTGAGTATAAATGTGCCGCAGTTGGCGATGCTAGTTTGACAACATCAATACAAAAATATAACATGTTCAGCGTATAGATATCGGCATCGGACAGTTATATTGTGTTTGAGTTGAGTCCAGGCTTAATTTTTTCATCAGACTCGGACTGGGCCTGGATTAGGCTTACAATGTTTTTTCCTGCATAGTTCAGCCGGGCTGTAACTGGACTTAGTTCTTCCTATGATGGTTCAGGCAGGCAATAGGCTTTGTAAAAATAGTAACAACCATAAAGGAATCATTTTAATTACCTTAAGCTGATTTTCAAATTCCCTGCTCAACAACGGCAAAATTTCTGTCAAATTTTTTGACGCATTTTTAACTATAAAGTCATAAAGTTCACATGTATGTCATTGAAACAATTCGGAAACGAATAGCATTTTCCATTTTTTTAAATAAATAAATTACTTTTTGAGTTATAAGCGATTTTTGTCACTTGACGACAGCTTTTTCTCCTTTCCAATGCTATCGCATCGGAAAATTCGATTCAAAAGCCAATTTTAGTTGTATCTTCTTAAAGATATTTTGCCTTTATCAAAAAATGGAAAATGTTATTCGATTACACAGTTTCTTAATAAGAGTACCTGCCTATTTTACACGTTTCTGAGCAAGAATGAATTAAGAAATTTGTCTGAAAGTAGCTCCTTTGGATTTGAGAAGAGTCTTAATAAATTACAAAGAACCATTTTCAAAAATCAGCTTTTTACTATACAGCTTCAAAAATTGTGATTTTTTTTAATCGCAAAAAATGCAGCATAGCAGCGCCTCCTGTTGAGCGATTTATACCAAAATGTATAAAACGTCAATTGATGTTAAGGACTAATTGAATCTGAAGTTTGATGAAAATCCGTACATTAGTTCTGGAGATTGAGCTACTGCGGATATCGCAAAAAATGCTGCATAGCAGCGCCACCCGTTGAGCGATTTACACCAAAAACTAATCAGCACCAATTTATGTCAAGGACTAACTGAATATAAATTTTTATTAAATTCCGTGCATTAGTTTCTGAGATAGAGATCCCACAAAATTTGTGTCACATACATACAGACAGAGTCACAGACATACATTTTGAAAAAACATGTTTTTCGGGTTCTCTGACCCCTAAATCGTGTAAATCCACCGAAAATCGGAATTCGAAAATTTTCCAATATTTTCTTCTTGTAAAGAATTAGAAAGTAAAAATTTAAATGTTGATGAATGTCTTGGTTGCACTACAGTAATAGTTGTTACTTTTTAACCTGATGAAATAAATAAAAATTATGCTCTGTTTTTCTAGAATCTAAAAAGGGTCGTTATAAAATATATTCCTGTACATCTGATAAAAATAATATATTTATATAAACTGATACACTGAACAATCAATAATACGGAACATACAGACATATTAGAGTACAAGTCAAATTTACTGCCGTCTTCCCCCCCCCCCCCCCCTCCACCCTCACACACATTTTTTTATTAATCAATATTTTTTTCTAATAGCATACGACACAGGGCCCGACCTATGCAGAGCATGCGGGGAAATATTCCCGGGCCTCCCTTGTTAAGGGACCCCCATAAGAGTAACCGGGATTTTTATTAAAAGGTGTCAAATGATTAAAATTAGCCAAAAGTGACCAAAATTCATATATTTTCAAACATTTAGAAATGGAGTCCCCCCCCCCTCCCATCTCCTCTCTGTTTCCAGTACTCCTTCTACCTATTGAAAAAACAAACTATATCATTAGAAGACTGAAAGCCCTCCTCCTGTATTCCTCCTGGAAGAAAAATGCCTGATTTTAACACTAGAAATATTAAAAAAATATTAAAGCACTTAACTTTTTACTTACTCTCGTACTAAATATGGAAAATAAGTTGATTTTGTAACATATTATGAAACATTACATGAATAAAGGTAACATTTAAAAACGAAGTTGCTGAAAAGTTATTAAAATTTACAAATTATTTGACATATTCAAATTTTAAGTATAATTTTTTTTATCAGGTGTGCACAAAAGTCTATAATAACTATGTTACAAAAATCAGAAGTTGAAATTTTTTCTCAAAAACAAAACGAATAAAAAGTTATGGTTTTGAAATAATTTATGTACCTTTCTCTATTATCTTCTCAATAGTAAATACACACACACACATACGCATATTATAAATTTGTGATATATCAAATTTTCAAAGCAGAAAACTATAATATTCATTTTAATAAAATCATAATCAATATACTTGTATTTTACTTGTTGCGTACAATTCTATATCATGTAACCCCAAGTACATGTAAACAATAATATTTTTTAATTGTAGATTATCTTAAATAAAAATTCTTTGGCACTTGTTCTTGCTCATTATATTAATAAAGATGAAATATTTATTAATAGAGAAAAAATACAATTTTAAAAATAAATATTTATTTTGTATGTGATTTTTTTCTGTTTTTGTGTTCATCCGGAACCAATTCTAAATGGTGTTTTTTTGTTGTTGTGTTGTTGTTGTTGTTTTGTACAGTAAATAATATTCATTTAACCAAACGAGTCATAATCTGCTTAATACCCTACTCTTGGGTTGCATTACATAGAGTAAAATTGTCTTTTCATGACAAGCATGTCTCAAAAATTAGTTTAAAAAAAAAAAAAAAAAAAAAAATTGTCAGAATTTTCTGAATATTCCTTGCAACCTTAGTTAAATTATCTAGATAAATAATTTTAAAAATTTTAATTACAATATTATATAAACTGATATATTTATATAAACTGAAATATTACACAGTCAATAATATTACGGCACGAACAGACATATAATAGAGTACAAGTAAAATTTACTGCCACCTTTTCCATCCCCCGCACTTTTGTTTATTAATCAATATTTTTGTAATGGCTTAAATTAATCAGGTTAAAAAGAAGTGCAATTGCTTTAAATCCAAATTTTTACTAAATGAACCCAATTCCTACTTTTAATTTAATTCTTATTGATATTGTTTAAGTGACAATCCTTCCTGCAACCACAGGAGATTTAAAAATCCCTCCTGAAGAAAAATGCTTGATATCAATACTGAAAATATTAAAGGATTATTAAAATATCTAAATTATTTAACATACTTACTTTTTACTTATTCTCGTATTAAATGTGAAAAAAAAAACATAAAAGGATCCATATAATAACTTGTAAAAATACTGAAATGAGTTAAAATGAAATTTTTAAAAACAAAATTATTAAAAAAATTTATTAAAATTTTAGAATTATTTAACACATTTTCAGTTTTTATGCATCATTCTCTTATCAATTATACGTAAAAAGTCTATATAATTATATGTTATAAAAATTAGACGTTGACATTTTTTTCTCAAAAACAAAACTAACAAAACATTATTATGTTTTCTAAATTATTTAAGTCTCTTTTTTACTCGCTTATCAATTGCAAATGCATTAGATATATATATTCTAAACTTGAAGTGTATTAAATTATTTAAGTCTCTTTTTTACTCGCTTATCAATTGCAAATTCATATAGATATATATATTCTAAACTTGAAGTGTATTAAATTATTTAAGTCTCTTTTTTACTCGCTTATCAATTGCAAATGCATATAGATATATATATTCTAAACTTGAAGTGTATTAAATTTAGAAAACAGAAAACTGTAATATTTAGTTTTAATAACATAATAATCAATAAGTATTTTTACTTATTGCATACATTTCTATATCACGCAACTCCATTTCAGATTACCGCATCTAAACAATAATAATTTTTAACTACAGATTACTTTAAATAAAACTTCTTTAACCTGTTCTTGCTGAGTAAATTTCTACGTTATTAAAAATGAAATATTTATTAGGAGAGAGAAAGTACAACTTTAAAAATAAACACTTATTTTCTACTCGACGCTTTTTTCGTGTTCAGTTGGAGTACCGTGTAGAAACACGGTGCTTATTTTCTAGGTAAATACTAAATTCCTTCAGCCAAACGAGCGATAAAATTCCTAACACAGTAACTCACAGAGCAGTAACCCCATCGGAGCTCCGAGTTGAGGGGAAAATTACAATGGGGTCCCGTGACCCGTGCTGGGTAAAACTATCCCATATATACGGTGCTAGGGGGCTCTGCCCCCTGCAAGCTACGCTCGCCAACCCCCGTTCAGACACCGCAGAATCTAAAAACACGCTAATCTGATCGGTTTGAAAAATATTATAGAAGATTGAATTATACGGAAAAAAGCTGTGCGGATCTCCCTGTAAACGGGTTTCCATTCAATTTCCTTTAATTTCAAAAATTTAAGGCCGAATCAGTTGCTGTTAAGACATCTAATGTTGTTTTCGTGTTTGATTAAAGAGGATCAGTTAAACGTTTGAAAAGAAGCTAAAAATAAAAGGAATTAAGTGTCTTTGTCTTGAGTTAACAGTCTTTGTCTCCCGGTATTTTAAAACAATTTCTATAACAATAGCCTAAGTCATGTGACTATCATCAAGAGTTCCGGGCGAACCACTTTTTATATTCCTGGTGCCATTTTGGTACTTTAATATTAGTCAGGTACAGGTGATAAGTCGCCAAATATTATTCTATCGCCATCATTTCATCTATATTATAATAGTCCAAGTCATGTAACTCCCATAAATAAATAAGCTCTGATCCCTTCGCTTTTCATATGAAAGTTTGGCCCAGATGTCATATACGGCCCCATATTGGCGCGATTTTTTTCCGGCGCTAATTTGGGGAAAAGATCAACAGCATACACAACAACATCCGGCTTATCAAATCAAGCAAAATAACGATACAATGGCGCCAGTTAAGTACCCGTTGCGTATATTACATTGGCGTCAGAAAAAAATAGCGCCAATATGGGACCGTATGTGGCATCTGTGCCGAAAGTTTTCCATTTCGATTAAAAAAAATCAATTTTTTTTTTCGAATAATACTACATAAAAGCATTCTCGCAAAGAATTATTGGTACTGTTACGCTAGCCGGGTGCAAATCTCGCCAATAACTATTTTTCAACTCGCCAGTTAGCATTTTTTTTTTTTTTTTCGAGTGGTAAATTATAACATTGCTTTGAAGTTGGAATTAAATGTCATCGTTTGTTACATAATTTAATATTTGGCCAGATGCCATATACGCACCCGGTATGGCGTGATTTTTTTACGAAAATTTGGCGAAATCCTCGTTTTCGAATACCAGTTACATATGTATTTTTGGTACTACTTAGTTATCTCGTCGAACAAAAATCTATCACCAAACTATAAGATTAAATGGCAATAATGGTTGATTGTAAATGTCACATTCACTTGACTTTAAGCAAGTTACACGTCTTTACGTCATCAAGTGATTTTTATTTCGACGTTTTATTTGTATATTTATTAATGTTATACTATTTTCTTTGTTCTTTCGTTATTTAAAATAAAAATTATTGTCAATTTATATAATTTGGCGATTTATATAATTTGGCGAAATGGGTCGATGGAATAACTAAGTATTTTTTAATTATTTTCTATTATTTTTTATTTTTAAAGGAAAATAACAAAAAAAAAAACTATAACACAAAACAATTTATGTAATTTAAAAAAAGTAAATAAAGGAAATAAACACTTATTATTAAATAAACAACAATAGCCGGGTTACCATGTCAACCAAAATAATGCCATTTTGACGCCAATTAGGTACCCCGGTGCGTATATGACATCTGTGCCTAATATTTTTCTTTTCATTTTGTTTAAAAAAAACTAAAGAAGTGAAAGCCATTTATTTTAAATGTTTCTGCTTGTATTAAATAAAATGATAATGAAATACAAATTGAATTATGAATAAAAGTAACATGATACATTTCTTAGCATCCATTTAAGGGAGGCCAGACTTCTCGCCAAATTAGTTTAAAATAGTAACATTTTCTAAAATCTGAAAAAAAAATATATCTGTTTGATTAAAATTTGAGTTGCCATCATTAGAAAAATGTATATAAAATTAGAAAAAAATTAATATTTCGAAAACTAATTCGAATTTAAAAATTCTAATACCAGTTTTGAAATCTGCGGATCAATATTGATTTTTGGTGTTAATTTCATCGCAAAGTATTCCTTTTTTTAGGAGAAATCACCGTGAAACGTAATCAGTTGTTTAATCAGTCGATTCAAAGAATCGTTACATTTCAGGTGTTTCATATATTCGTTTCATAAATTCGTTTCATTAGGATTTTATATATATAGGGTAGATATTCTAATCTTTTAAAACATAGGGAATAAGAACAGTGTGAATAGTTGAAACTAGTTGTAATTTGACTCTTTCACAGCAGTGGTGCAGTCACTTTTTCTTTAACTTTACAGCACTCTGTCGTAATCCATGTTTTGATCTGAACTCTAACGTGAAATGGCAGCGGACCAAGTAGTTTTTTTTTAAATTATTATTACGCCTCAATTAACAAATTATTTCTATTCACGTGCTCAAGATGAAAAGTTAAATATTTTGTTTTAGAAAAAAAATGAAGAATTTAAACTGTCAGAGATCAGAAATGTTTCTTACGTTTTGTTTTATTTAATTCTCTGTTTTTACTTTTTTTTTCTTTCTTTCACTTTCCCCCCCTTTTTTTTCTCTTCTCTCTCTGTTTAGCCGGCAGGCCTGACTATGGAAGCAATTTGGAATCGAAATGCGTTTTCCATTGATTAAAAAAAATCTATCGAGTTATAAGCAATTCCCTTCGAACGAAGTCTCCTCTCTCGCCCTATTCGGCTCAAAACGCCCACTTTGACAGTGCTCTCTGAAAGATCTTCTGCCTTTACCAAACTACTATGTTGTGGCCATCACAAAACTTTCTTCTATATAAATCATATCCATTAAATCATTTAAATAGTAGGTATCCATTTAGCACACATTCCTATCAAAGTATATCTGAATTTGAAGTTGGATGAAAATTCGTGCATTAGTGCTTGAGATAGAGCCATAGCGGAAATTCTGAAAAATACAGAATAGAAGCGTCATCTGTTGAGCGATTGACACCAAAGCATAAACAGCACTCATTGATATCAAGGTATACCTGAATCTGAAGCTTGATGTAAATTCGTGCAATAGGGGAGCCTGGGGAAATAACACCACTCGGGGTTATGCCGCCAACCCGTCTAGTTTAAAAACTAACGGCAGTTTGAGATAGTGATTGCACCTGCACTATAGCGGCCAACAATAAAAACAGTGCCTAAAGTGAGAATGGCTTTGTTGTACGTCGTTCGCTTGTTCTAGTGAAAAATTTAGTTTTCATCTAGTTGCATCTTATTTTGGAGTTTCAAATGAGTAGCGGTAAACACCTTTTATTGAAACATTAGATACTTAAGATAATATTACCCGTAATCTACATGCATTCGCCGACATTTTGATGCAATTTTTTGAACAAGTTCGGTTCTTCTTTCGGTTTTGCTGGGGGTTTTCCACTATAGTGTCCTCTCGGGGTAATGCCGCCACCATGGCAAAGGGTGACTTTTCCAATTTGAGTTAAATTGTAAGCTTAGCACATTAATAAATCTAGCTTAAGGAACATTGCAATTATTCATTATTTTGATAAATTATTGCTTTCTAAACATTTTTAGTAGGTTATGTGTTTCCTAGTATCCATTTTATGTATTTACTAGGTCATTAAAGAGTGGCGTCATGACCCCGATACAGTGGCGGAATGACCCCAGTATCCTGGGTAATCCCGCCACTGTACAGAGGTTGAAAGAAATTTTTTTTATGTGTGCTTACTTTACAGTTATGATTACGGTTAAATTTATACAGATACTAAAGATAATGATTCAGCTTTAGAATTAATTTTTACTATTAAAAAATAAACATTTTTTTGAGTTGAAAAAAATTAAATTCCCTTAAGGTGTCGCCATTCCCCCGGTCTACCCTAGTTATTGAGATAGAGCTATAATGGGAATTCTGAAAAATGCAGCATAGCAGCGCCACCTGTTAAGCGATTTGCACCAAAACATGACCAGCACTAACTCATATCAGGTATACCTGAATCTGAAGTTTGTTGAAAATCCAAGAATTAGTTCTTGAGATAGAGCTATTGCGGAAATAATAAAAAAAATTATAGCAGCGCCACCTGTTGAGCGATTTACACCAAAATGTATAAAACTTCAGTTCATGTCAAAGAATAAATTAATCCGAAGTTTGATGAAAATTCGTGCATTAGTTCTGTAGATTGAGCTATTGCGGAAATCGTGAAAAATGCTGCATAGCAGCGCCACCTGTTAAGCGATTTACACCAAAAACTAATCAGGACACGTTTATATCAAGGTCTAACTGAATCAAAAGTTTTGTGAAATTCCGTGCATTCGTTCTTGAGAGAGAGAGCCCACATTTTTTTTGTCCCATACAGACTCACAGAGTGACAGAGTAACAGACAGACATTTTCTAAAAACCATCTAATCGTATTCAGGACATTCTAAAATGTATAAATCCGTCGAAAACCGGAAGTCGAAAAATTTCACGAATACAATACGTTCTTCTTGTAAAGATAGAAGAAAGTAAAAATGGAAAACGTCTTTCGATGACATGGTTTTAGAATAACAACACCTACCCATTCCATGCGTTTCCGAACAAAAACGAATTAAAAAATGCGTCCAAAAGTAGCTCCTTTGGAATTGAGAACAGCCTTAACCCATTATTTCCCAAATTATGAGTCATGAAAATTCCAACTTCTAAAGCATTTTTTGTGAATTTTTTAACCAAGATTGACGCAATCATTTAATAAATTTCAGAAAGATTTTGGCAATTAAAATTAATTAAATTTGAATTTATACGGATTTTGTGCACTATTTATAACACCACTCAAATCGTTTATTTAAAATATTTTTTTTTTAGTATTTTGTAGAATTAGGAAATGTACAATGCAATAGAAATACAGAAATATTTGAGAACAGAGCCCTCCCCCCCCCCCCCCCCCTTCAATCTTTCAACGTCAAGAAAGCTGAAAAGATGCAAATGAAAAAGAAATCATCCTTTAAAAAATATTTTCGTTTTGTGCAACCCATCATGGAACAAGATAAAGTAAAGTATCTATAACTCACTCTAAACTTTATTACTAGTCATCGATGTATTAAATGAATTTTATAACAAGTTATTTTAATGGTACTTTAAAGTACCGCCGGGGAATAAAAAGTTAAACGACATTTTAAAAGAAAGTATAAAAATCAAGATAGGAAAATGTTTTTAGTATCATTGAAAATACACATTCTACACTCACTAGAGTCAAAATCTTTTCATTTATACACTGGTTTCCAAAAATTAAGGAAAAATCACAATAAGAGCGATAACTCGTTCAAAAATTAACCTATCCGTATGAAATTTGGATATGTCGTTAGCTAAAAGATGTTGATTAAAATTACAAAATGAAAATTAGTGGCGCTGCAATCGGATTGCGTCACCTGTGTGGAGAATTAAATTGCATGCTAGAGAGTACTGCTGCTGTTGTCGCTGTGATTATGATATGAGAAAACTGAGATAGCCAATTCATTAGTATGACCTCGAGGTATCATTTGTCCGCATAACTGCGATATAGAGCTATTCTAAGATTGGATGTAGGCCAAAGTCAGACAGAGGTGGTCAGATGGCTAAATGTGAGTCCTTCTGTTGCTCATAGGCTTTGCTAACACTTTCAAAACACTGGTTCGGCATCCAGAAGGTTCAGCGAAGGACGAGCAAGAGCTACGACAAGCACCGATGACCGATATTTGCGGTTATGTGTGCGAAGGAATAGAACAGCAACACCCTCTCATCTTAAATCCGTCCTTGCTGCAGTCACTGGAAGGTTGGTATCAACGTCTACTGTGCGTAGAAAGCTTCATGAAGGTGGTCTTTACGCGATGCGACCAGATATTTGTGTGCCGTTCACCTCATGTCTCAGGAGGGAACGTTTAAAGTGGGCGCGTCAACATGTCCACTGGACGGCTGATCAATGGAGGCGTGTTCTCGTCACAAATGAGTTTAAGTTTAGCCTCCAAAGCAATAGTAGGCATATTTGATTTGGAGAGAACAGGAAACACACTATCATATATCAAACATGCGTAAAAAATATTCGTATGGAGGAGGCAGTGTCTGTGTTTGGAATGGTATCTCTTTGGGCGGACGTACAGACCCACATGTCTTTCCACGCGGAACTGTGAATGCTCACGTCTATAGAGATGCCATTCTTGATGCTTATGTGCACCCTTATGCCGGTGCAATAGGTAAAGATTTCCTGTTACAGGACGATAAAGCTAGACCGCACGGGGTTCACATCGTAGAAGATTATCTTCATCCCCAAACAATTCAGCGCATGGAATTGTCAGCGCGATCACTGAACTTGAATCCCATTGAACATCTTTGGGATGCTTTAGGTTGATGTTTCTCTGCTCTCAATCCCCCTCCTCGGACCTTTGCCACGCTTACAACTGTTTTACAAGAGAAATGGCTCGCACTTCCCAGCAAACTTATCGATCGCATAATTGACAGTATCACACTTCGCTGTATGTGCTGTATTGCTTCTAGGGGTGATCATACTCCATATTAAAGGTACTTTTCTATACCAAACTGAGACATTTATTTTGTTTATTTTATAATTGTATTAATTTCTGAAACACCACAATCGTCTAGTAATTTCTTTTAATGCTATTTTATACCTTACTATGTGTTGTAAATTGTGTCTCAGTTTTATTAAAATCTACTTGTATCATTTTGAGTAATCGCTACTTTTGTTGTTTTTCCTTAATTTTTGGAAACCAGTGTATTTCATCGCAAAATAGAAATCCCTCTAGTCTAAAATAAAAAGGAAGTAAAGCTGCTGCTGTCGCTGACGTCATTGGATTTATGGGTCGAGGCTAACGAAAAAGACAGGCTACCCAGAGCCCGATTAGGATTGCCTGGGGACCAAGGCCGGGCAGCTTTTCAGGCCCTTCCAAACCAAAATAGTAGCTAGAGCTGTTTTTTTAGGGTATTCGGAAATTTTTGTACCTTTTTTAAAAATACTTATAAAACTCAGGTTACCTTAAACTCACCTTTGCTGTTTGATACTATATAATACCTTAAATATTTTTTTGGAAATGATTCTCATAAAAATATTTTGTCTACAGCATTCCTAATTTAATCCTAATCTACAGCATTCCTCATTTAAACTTTTTTAGAGAACGAAAAAGCGCGGGCGAAGTGCTAATAGAGGTATGGGGCATTCTCACAATCTTTTGACTTTCATGTCCCTGAATAATAATTTTTATTTTAATACACTTTGTTATTTTTTTATTTCATATACTGGGGAGCTTCCCATTGCATGATTGCATAACAATATTAACGAGATAAATAAATTTTGGACGATGTTGGGGTTCCAAATACCAGGAAAACACTTATACCGTCCCGTGTCCCTGATGCTGATTTTTAAGTTTGGAGCTGTGTGTATAAAATTGTTTCAATAACAGTAATTCGATGTCATTTTTTCCAAAACTGGCACAGTTGTTTTACATAAATAAATAGCAAAAAATAAACCTGCACACATTTTTATGATTGATATTATTTTTTGAACTCTGCCCCTGGGTTTTTCATCCTTACCGTCCCTCTTGGTAAACTTATACAGAAAATCACTTCAGATGCAGCCACAGAATTTTTTTTCAAGTTTTTTCTCATGTAGAAGTACGCTAGAGAAAGAATGTCTAAAATTCTTTGGCCGGAAATTTGCTGCAGAATTTAAATCGGCATTTAAATATCAATTTCAAGATCGTGGCTTTATGGGTAGTCTTACCGCCCCCAAGGTTTATTCCTGCACTTTACGAGATAAATAAAAAAAAAAAAAAAAAAAAAAGCAATTTATCAAATTACTAGCAAACCCCGCGGATTTGCTCGCGTAATAGTTGAAATATGCCAAGTGATATTTGCCTGACTATTTTTTTTATCGACGGACACTTTTTGGAATAATTCAAAAATTTAAAATTAAGCCACAGTTTATCTAAACTTCATTATAAAAGTGCAATAGACAGAAATGAGATTTTAATTAATAAGAAGAACTAAAACTAATTCCAAATAAATGATAATTTAGAAAGTATTTTGAGACTTTTATGCTCGTTTAATCCACTCATTTCAGTATTCATTTGAAGTTTTGAATTTTTTAGAACCATCTTAACACACTTACATCTTAAAATTAACCATCATGTCAAATTCCAGCTTCTTGTCTAGCAGTCTACCACCTCTCTGCTGTTAGTGGCACCAACATTAAATGCCGAAACAGAGTTGAAATAGAATGTCTCGAAAACGTTGAAACAGAGACTGTCACCATTAATTTGCCAACATTAACCTTGAAATCGGTTGGTATTTCCTAATATTCTATAGAAAACGGATTTTAGATGTTTTTAAAGAATTTCTTGTTGTTCCTGCCAACCAGGTGGTAGTGACACCAGCATAAAATATAGCCCGTATATAGGATCAGGGACTATCACCCTTGATTCGCAACCAATCACTTCTGTAATCGGTTTATTATTTCCTGAGATTCCATAGAAATCGTAATTTAGGACTCTTTTAGAATGCTTTTCGCTGCTTCCCTTCGCTTCACCCCTTTTTAATTTCGAATTTATTTTCGGCAGTTCTTAAAGGACATTTATATTTTATAAGTAACTACCGTGGTACATTTAAAGTTTCTAGCCTCTTCAGTACCGCAGAAATCGCAATTTAGAAAGTTTTTTGCTCCTGCAACCCTCTAGGGGTTGTGGCACCAACATAAAATATAGCTTATGTTTGAGCAGGTTCTATCACCATCAATTCGCAACCATTATGTTTGAAATCGGTTTCGTATTTCATACGATTGCATAAAAATCGTAATTTAGAACGGTTATAGAACCATTTTCGCTCACTTCATTCCTTTAAATTTGGAATTTTTTTTCGACAAATCTTAGAAAGCATTTTCATCTTTGAAGTAATTACCATTTCAAATTTAAAATGTTAGACCCCCCCCCCCCTCTTTAACAGAAAAAACGCAATTTAGAACATTTTTTGCTCCTGTAACCCCCAGGTGGTAGTGACAACAACGTAAAATATAGGCTATGTTGGAGCGGTAACTGTCACCATCAATTTGAAACCATTACTTCTGAAATCCTGAGATTGTTGTTTATATTTCCCGAGATTGAATAGAAATCGTTATTTAGAACATTTTTAGAACGCTTTTCGTTTATTTTCATACCATTTAAATTTCAAATTTTTAAGGAACTCTTCTCAGAGATCAATTAAATTTCATAAGTAATTACCATGCCAAATTTCAAATTGCTAGCCCCTTCAGTATCACAAAAATCATAATTTAGAACATTTTTTAAAATGCAACCGTAAGGTGGTAGTGACGCCGACATGAAATAGATGCTACATTGGAGCAAGGGCTGTCATCATCAATTTCCAACCATTACTTTTGAAATAGGTTGGGTGCTTTCTGAGATTGCATAGAAATTGCCATTTAGAACGTTTTTTAGAACACTTTTCGCGCATTTTCACCCCTTTTAAATTTCGAATTTTTAAAGAAATGTTCTTAGAGATCACTTATATCTTATAAGTAACTACTATTCCAAATTTCATGTTTCTAGGCCCTTCAGTAACATAAAAATCGCATATTCGAACGTTTTTTTGCCCCTACATCTCCTTTGCGGGTAATGGCACCGACATAAAATGTAAGCTGTGTTGGAGCAAGGGTTCTCACCATCATTTTGGCACCATTATTTTTTAAATCGGTTTATACTTCTTAAGATTGCGTAAAAATCGCCATTTAGAACGTTTTTTGCACATTTTCACCCCTTTTAAATTTCGAATTTTTTAAGAAATGTTCTTAGAGATCACTTATATCTTATAAGTAACTACTATTCCAAATTCCATGTATCTGGGTCCTTCGGTAACACAAAAACCGCATATTCGAACGTTTTTTTGCCCCTACATCTCCTTTGCGGGTAATGGCACCGACATAAAATGTAAGCTATGTTGGAGCAAGGGTTCTCACCATCATTTTGACACCATTATTTTTTAAATCGGTTTATACTTCTTAAGATTGCGTAAAAATCGCCATTTAGAACGTTTTTTGCACATTTTCACCCCTTTTAAATTTCGAATTTTTTAAGAAATGTTCTTAGAGATCACTTATATCTTATAAGTAACTACTATTCCAAATTTCATGTTTCTAGGCCCTTCAGTAACATAAAAATCGCATATTCGAACGTTTTTTTGCCCCTACATCTCCTTTGCGGGTAATGGCACCGACATAAAATGTAAGCTATGTTGGAGCAAGGGTTCTCACCATCATTTTGACACCATTATTTTTTAAATCGGTTTATACTTCTTAAGATTGCGTAAAAATCGCCATTTAGAACGTTTTTTGCACATTTTCACCCCTTTTAAATTTCGAATTTTTTAAGAAATGTTCTTAGAGATCATTTATATCTAATAAGTAACTACCATGCCAAATTCCATGTATCTGGGTCCTTCGGTAACACAAAAACCGCATATTCGAACGTTTTTTTGCCCCTACATCTCCTTTGCGGGTAATGGCACCGACATAAAATGTAAGCTATGTTGGAGCAAGGGTTCTCACCATCATTTTGACACCATTATTTTTTAAATCGGTTTATACTTCTTAAGATTGCGTAAAAATCGCCATTTAGAACGTTTTTTGCACATTTTCACCCCTTTTAAATTTCGAATTTTTAAAGAAATGTTCTTAGAGATCACTTATATCTTATAAGTAACTACTATTCCAAATTTCATGTTTCTAGGCCCTTCAGTAACATAAAAATCGCATATTCGAACGTTTTTTTGCCCCTACATCTCCTTTGCGGGTAATGGCACCGACATAAAATGTAAGCTATGTTGGAGCAAGGGTTCTCACCATCATTTTGACACCATTATTTTTTAAATCGGTTTATACTTCTTAAGATTGCGTAAAAATCGCCATTTAGAACGTTTTTTGCACATTTTCACCCCTTTTAAATTTCGAATTTTTTAAGAAATGTTCTTAGAGATCATTTATATCTAATAAGTAACTACCATGCCAAATTCCATGTATCTGGGTCCTTCGGTAACACAAAAATCGCAATTTCGAACGTTTTTTTGCTCCTACACCCCTTTTAGGGGTAGTGGCACCGACAAGGGTTGCCACCATCATTTTGACACCATTATTTTTTAAATCCGTTTGGTACTTCCTGAAATTGTGTAAAAATCGACATTTAGAACGTTTTTTAGAACACTTTTCACGCATTTTCATCCCTTTTTATTTTCAAATTTTTTAAGAAATGTCCTTAGAGATCATTAGTATCTTATAAGTAAATACCATTCCAAATTTCATGTTTCTAGGCCTTTCAGTAACACAAAAATCGCATTTTTAGAACGTTTTTTGCTCCTGCACCCCGTTTTGGCCAGTGGCACGGACATAAGATATAGACTATGTTCTAAGTTGGACTAACACCATCATTTTGATACCATTACTTTTGGAATCGGTTCGGTAGTTCCAGAGCTCACCTACTACAAATAAACAATTTTTACCTCTTTATAATATTAGTATAGATAGACTAGCAAACCCCGCGGCTTTGCTCGCGTAATATTTGAAATATGCCAAGTGATATTTATATGTCTAATTTTTATTAAAAGCTACTCACTAAATTTTTATTTTATTAAAAGGTAATATTTTATTTTATTAAAAGGTTTTTTTTTTTTTTATTAAAAGGTACTTATTACTTTTAGGAATAATTTAAAAATTACTATTTAAAACAGAGTTTGATTAAATATCATTATTACACTGCATTACGCAGAAATGAGACTTAAATGAATAAAACGAAATAAAACTAAATAAATGATAATTTAGAAAATATTTCGAAACTTTTATGCTCAATTAATACGCTCATTTCAGTATTCATTTGAAGTTTTGAATTTTTTAGAAACCATCTTCTTACAACTCAAAATTAACCATCATGCCAAATTCGAAGTCCTACCACCTCTCTCAACATAAAGGGCTCTGTTGAAATAGGAAATGTCACCATTAATTTTGTTATTTCCCAATGTTCTACAGAAACGTATTTTAGAAAACTTTTAAAGGCCTTTTTTAAAACTTTTGCTGTTCCTGTGAAGGATGAGAGACTGTTACCATTGATTCGCAACTATTACTTTTATAATCGGTTTAAATCCCCTGAAATTGCATAGAAAACGTAATTTAGGACTTTTTTAGAATGCTTTTCGCACCTCCCCTTCGCTTCACCCCTTTTTAATTAGAATTTATTTTCGACAGTCCTCGAGGGAATTTATATTTTATAAGTAACTACCATGCCATATTTAAAGTTTCTAGACTTTTCAGTATCACAGAAATCGCAATTTAGAAAGCTTTTAGCTCCTGCAACCCTCTGGTGGTAGTGGCACAGACAAATATAGCTTATGTTTGAGCATAATATATAGCTTATGTTTGAGCAGGTTCTATCGCCAACAATTTGTCATCATTATTTTTTTAATCGGTTTGGTATTTTATAAGTTTGATTAAAAATTGTAATTTATAACGCTTTTCGCTCACTTCATCTTTTTAAATTTGGAATTTTCTTTCGAATGTTCTTAGAAAGAAGTTGCATCTTGTAAGTAAATACCATGTCTACTTCAAAGTGTTAGACCCCACAGTTGTGCAAAAAACGCAAATTAGAACATGTTTTGCTTTTGCAACCCTCAGATGGTAGTGACAGCAACATAAAATATAACCTATATTACAGCAAGGACTGTCATCATTGATTTGCAACCATTACTTTTGAAATAGTTTAGGTATTTCCTGAGATTGAGTAGAAATCACAATTTAGAACGTTTTTAGAACGCTTTTCGCACATTTTCACCTCTTTTTAAATTTCCAATTTTTCGAAACTGTTCTTAAAGATAATTTATATCTAATAAATATGTACCTTGCCTAATTTTAAGTTGCTAGCCCCTACCGATCACAAAAATCGAAATTTAGAACGCTTTTTTGCTCCTAAAACGTCTAGGTGATAGTGATACCGACATAAAATAGCGTCTATGTTAGAGCAGAGGTTGTAAGCATCAATTTCCTACCATTACGTTTGAAATCAGTTTTCTTCCTGAGACATTGCTGACAACTCGGCATTTAGAACGCTTTTCGTGCATTTTGCTCCTGCATCTCCTCTGGGGTAGTGGAAACAGATATAAAATATAGCCTATCTTGGAGCAAGATTTGTCACCATCATTTTTACACCATTATATTTGAAATCGGTTCAGTGCTTCCTGAGATTGCATAGAAATCACAATTTAGAACGTTTTTTACAACGCTTTTTGCGCATTTTGACCTCTTTTTAAATTTCGATTTTTTTTAGGAAATGTCCTTAAAGATCATTGATATTTTATAACTAACTACCATTCCAAATTTCACTATTCTAGGCACTTCCGTAACGCAAAAACCGCAATTTAGAACGTTTTTCTCTGCACCCCCCCCCCCTTTGGGGTAGTGGCACCGACATAATCGGTGCTCATAATCTTTAGCCTATGTTGGAGCAAGGGTTATCACCATCATTTTGACGCCATTATTTTTTAGATCGATTTGGTATTTCCTGAGATTGTGTAGAAACCACCATGTAGAACGTTTTTTAGAACGCTTTTCGCGCATTTTCACCCCTTTTAAATTTTGAATTGTTTAAGAACTGTTCATAGAAATCCTTTATATCTAATAAGTAGCTAATATTTGAAATTTCATATTTCTAGGCCCTCCAGTAACGCAAAAATCGCATTTTTAGAACGTTTTTTGCTCCTGCACCCCCTTTCGGGTAGTGGCACCGACATAAAACATAGCCTATGTTGGAGAAAGGGTTGTCACCATCATTTTGACGCCATTATTTTTTAGATCGGTTTGGTATTTTCTGAGATTGTGTAGAAACCACCATGTAGAACGTTTTTTAGAACGCTTTTCGCGCATTTTCACCCCTTTTAAATTTCGAATTGTTTAAGAACTGTTCTTAGAAATCCTTTATATATAATTAGTTAATATTTCAAATTTCATATTTCTAGACCCTTCAGTAACACACAAATCGCATTTTTAGAACGTCTTTTGCTCCTGCACCCCTTTGGGGTAGTGGCACCGACATAAAACATAGCCTATCTTAGAGCAAGCGTTATCACCATTATTTTGACACCAATATTTTTGAAATCGGTTTGCTATTTCCTGAGATTGTGTAGAAACTACCATGTTGAACGTTTTTTAGAACGCTTTTTGTGCACTTTCACCCCTATTAAATTTCGAATTGTTTAAGAACGCTTTTCGCGCATTTTCACCCCTTTTAAATTTCGAATTGTTTAAGAACTGTTCTTAGAAATCCTTTATATATAATAAGTAGTTAATATTTCAAATTTCATATTTCTAGACCCTTCAGTAACACATAAATCGCATTTTTAGAACGTCTTTTGCTCCTGCACCCCTTTGGGGTAGTGGCACCGACATAAAACATAGCCTATCTTAGAGCATGCGTTATCACCATCATTTTGACACCAATATTTTTTAAATCGGTTTGCTATTTCCTGAGATTGTGTAGAAACTACCATGTTGAACGTTTTTTAGAACGCTTTTTGTGCATTTTCACCCCTATTAAATTTCGAATTGTTTAAGAACTGTTCTTAGAAATCCTTTATATCTTATAAGTAACTAATATTCCAAATTTCATATTTCTAGGTCCTTCAGTAACGTAAAAATCGCATTTTTAGAACGTTTTATGCTCCTGCACCCCCTTTGGCGTAGTGGCACCTACATAAAATATACCCTATGTTCTAAGTTGAACTAACACCATCATTTTGATACCATTACTTTTGGAATCGGTTCGGTAGTTCCAGAGCTTACCTCCTACAAATAAACAATTTTTACCTCTTTATAATATTAGTATAGATAGTATAGTATAGATAGACAACGACTATTTGGAAAATGATTTTTTCGAAGACTAAAATTTAAGACATAAAAAATCGCACGGAGTTGATCCTACATTACGTACGCCACGAATTAAACATTAATAGTGTTATGACACGTAAAAATTCCAAGCGACAAAAATCGCCTGCGACTCGTACGTATTATCCACCTGAAACTTATGTATTATCCAAGTATTTCATTGGCTGTTCGGGAAAAGTCTTTTCCATCGTCCGATCTCCAAGAAATCTGACGGCCAATTTTAAATGAAATTTATTTCTTAAACTTCTAAGCATCTCACACTATTACTTTTTATATCGTCGTGTAGAGAAAAAAATTTACTTTTAAATGCAATTTGTTTGAAAGCTGTATCTCAATTTGTTTCTGAGTTATTAATTTTTTTTTTGTAGTTTTTATTACCTTTTTGTCATAATGCAACACTCTGTAGTCCATCTCACAGTTGAAAGTAAAGGGAAATACAGGTTACTGTATAGATCCATCAAAAATCGAATAAAATGCGGATTAAACCCATAAAAACCTTCAGATATGCTTTTGATTTCCCATCCTGACGAGAACAATAACCATTTTTCCAAATGGTTAATAATTTAATCCAATGTTAACAACTGTTTCTAAAAATCAATGAACATCGTGGCTATCACTTAGTCTTAACATGATTTGCCTAAAGTGGGTGGTAATTTTCCTTACCGTTCCATCCTTACCGTCCCTTTTTTCCTATACCGTCCCCTTTTTTTGCCTTACCGTCCCTTGTTTAATACCCCTTTAAGACAATGTTGTACCAAAATTTTGTACTAAAAATACTACATTGTTATTATTTCTTATTTGAATATCCTGTGGGTACTATGCAAATTCATTATAAGTAAAAATTTCGAATAAAATAAAAAGTTTTAGTGGTAAAATGGTAAGCAGAATTAAACTCGCAAGTTTAACTTAAACCTCAGTTAAATAAAAAAATTTTCGCTGCTGACCCTTTTTTCTTTATTTTGAATCATTAAGGCATTCGTCTATCACATTAAAATGTTATTTTAGCAAGTTTAATTTCGCGAGATTTTTTTTCCCAAAAGTCAAAAGATTGTGAGAATGCCTCGTATAAGATATCAGAGCTTGATAAAAAAAAAAAAAAAACCTAGGAAATTTAAGAAAGTTTTTCTAAATCATTTGACTCCTTTTGGTGCCCTCGTTTGCAAAGGGCCCAAGGCCGCGCTCTAGTTGGGCCGTGTGGTCATCAGGCCCTGAGGCTACTGTGGTGCATCCCAAGTGTCTTTTTTTACTTTTCGTACACTTGCATGTGAGCATCCGTGACTCTAGCGGTCTGTCAAAAAAGATACGCACCGCGTTTGCCTGTCTTTTTCATTAGCCTCGATTTATTGTGACATGGGTTCATTCTAGAGTTATATTAAAATAAACAAGTTGGAAATTGCTCGTCAAACGTGGCAAATGAGGTGCGTTCGTACTATAACTAGTTTTATAATTATTTTTTGCACCCCATATTGTACTGAATGTATACTTTTTTGCACTTCATAAAGCGCATAGTCTGATACATCATTAAAATGCACTTCCAATAATTTTTTCCCATTCCCCGTAATGTAACGGAACACTTTTGACTGTCCCTGTAATTAAACTATACATCCGATTTTCCTAAAATTTGAAATAGCTCAACAAAACCTTGCAGCAATTATATCTTTAAAATTTCAGACCATTCGGAAGGCTGTAATATCATTAAAATGCACTTGCAATAATTTTTCCCATTCCCCGTAATGTAACGGAACACTTTCGACTGTCCCTGTAATTAAACTATACATCCGATTTTCCTAAAATTTGAAATAGCTCAACAAAACTTTGCAACAATTATATCTTTAAAATTACAGACCATTCGGAAGGCTGTAATATCATTAAAATGCACTTGCAATAATTTTTCCCGTTGGCCGTAATGTAAAGAAAAACTTTTGACTGTCCCTGTAATTAAACTATGCATCCGATTTTCCTAAAATTTGAAATGGCTCGACAAAATTTTGCAACAGTTATATCTTTAAAATTTCAGATCATTCGGAAGGCTCTAATATCATTAAAATGCACTTGCAATAATTTTTCCCATTGGCCGTAATGTAAAGAAAAACTTTTGACTGTCCCTGTAATTAAACTATACATCCGATTTTCCTAAAATTTGAAATGGCTCGACAAAATTTTGCAACAGTTATATCTTTAAAATTTCAGATCATTCGGAAGGCTCTAATATCATTAAAATGCACTTGCAATAATTTTTCCCATTGGCCGTAATGTAAAGAAAAACTTTTGACTGTCCCTGTAATTAAACTATACATCCGATTTTCCTAAAATTTGAAATGGCTCGACAAAATTTTGCAACAGTTATATCTTTAAAATTTCAGATCATTCGGAAGGCTGTCATATCATTAAAATGCACTTGCAATAATTTTTCCCATTGGCCGTAATGTAAAGAAAAACTTTTGACTGTCCCTGTAATTAAACTATACATCCGATTTTCCTAAAATTCGAAATGGCTCGACAAAATTTTGCAACAGTTATATCTTTAAAATTTCAGATCATTCGGAAGGCTCTAATATCATTAAAATGCACTTTCAATAATTTTTCCCATTGGCCGTAATGTAAAGAAAAACTTTTGACTGTCCCTGTAATTAAACTATACATCCGATTTTCATAAAATTTGAAATGGCTCGACAAAATTTTGCAACAATCATATATTTGAAATTTCAGACCATTCGGTTGGGTAGTTTTTGCTCTGTTACATGCGGACAGACGGACGGACGGACAGACGGACGGACGGACGGACGGACTGAACGACGACTATAGGTGCTACGTATTTATATAATTACGAACGCACCTAAAAAGAGCCGATCTGCCACCTAGCGGTCGTGATCGTAGAAACTTTGCTTGATATTAAATCAGACAGTACGTGTTTTTGTCCCGTGCGTATCTTTACCCCCCACCTACCCTATGACGTCTCACGGGCAGATCTTGCATGAAAATGGTACTTTTTCAAAGTGTTTCGAATTGTTTGAGGAGTACCACTCATGTTCATGTAGTCTGATGCAATAGTTGCTAACTTGGCCGTATTGACTCGGGGATTTTTTTCAACTCCTCGCACAATCCATCTTTCATCAGTCTCAGACAGTTTCTGGGGGCGACCCTTTCTAGACTTTTTTTCCACCGTTCCATCTGATTTATACATTTTATTAACACAGTGGAGAGTTGTTCTTGGCTTTTGCACAATTTCAACAGTAGTTGAAATGACCTGATTCCAACACTAAGTTGAAAAGTGTTTTTATGCATGTCGGTTTGTCTGTCTCACGAGTCACGACCGTCCATAAACTCGGATTTTCATGCAATGGATCAAGGTTATTTACGGTCATCCAAGCATGTTGGGTATTGTATAGGAAGCATGTAGTTCATTCACAGGGGCACTCAAAAGTATTCCATTACATGAGGCGGTAGGAGGAAAAATCGTTGGCAGAGTATTTGAATGACATGACTCTATTTCAAATGGATTGCCATCACTGAATGTCACTACGATCCCGTTAGAACAGGACATTCGTAGCCTATTTTATTCATGGACAGTGACACACACAAGAAATCGGTTACAGTACAGTAATGTCTCTGAGTCATCATGGCTGGAGTGTACGGTTTAAAATTCGGTACGCGCTTTTAAATTTAATTAAATTTTTGCATCGTACTCGTCCTATATAAATTCTACCTCCAATACAGGGCTGCACAAAAGTATTCACGTACCGTTCTCCTTATGAGAGGAAATGGCTGACGGTAAATTTTCGACTGAAGTCTCTCTTAAGTGAACTCAATTTCGGCATGCATGTAGCTAATAGATACAAATCTCATATATCCTATACAGGGCTGCTGAAAAAAATCGCATCATTTCCAATTGTGGATGGGAACAGCTGAAATTGTGTTTTCAAATGTATCATGCGTTTCCATAGGGTTGAATGAGACGTACTATTTTAATTTTTTAAACGGTGCCGTTTTGTGACATTATTCTGAATGGGTTGGAAAGTGTTTCATAATCTATGCTAGACGCATGCTTTTTTCTTACTTGTTCCTTAAATAAAATGGTGAATTATACTATTTTTGAGCTCAGTGGGTGTCTCTTCGCTTTTTCGCCCCATTTTTCATAAATTCTTAAACAAAATGCAGCCAATTAATCATGTCAAACTACGTGTTTGTAATTTCCAAAACTTTAAAGGCTGATTTTGGCGAAGTGCTAGGAATTTCCAACACTATTAAAGCTGTCAAATACTTTTTTGATCTCGTCATTATGGGCGTTCATGATTTAACCCTTACCGGCGCGGTGTCCTTAAAAAAGGACACCTAATTTTAATTCCAAAACTGACAATCGGCACCAAGAGTATTTAACTAAAATTTTCCTATTATAATATACTTGAAAATAAGCAAGTTCGTATTTTCTAATTAATTCGTTTATAAATTGCGGTGTCAGCCCATTATTTCCTCAGTTTATAAACAGAATTACTCCGCGCCGGTAAGGGTTAATCGCTAATTTTCGTTATTTCTTAAAATTTACTAAGATAATATTGATTGAAATAAAAAAAGAAGCTATTTTTAGCGCATCAACTGGAATCTAAGGGTATTTCTCTGTCTTTTTTTTTAAATATAAGACTTCAAATTTTTATATATGCTTATTTAACTATTAGTGATATGAACGATATTTTTCATTTTGCCATAAATCAAATCGGTAGATAGCCTTGAAGCAAGTAAAATGGTTGCACTTCGTTCTCACATCTCGCAAAAGTTGTTTTGAAGTTTAAAAATCATACGAAGGGTTCACAACCATAGTCCATTTTGAAAAAAAAAAATGAGATAGTCCATTTAGAATAGCCGTACTCAACCTGCGGCCCGCGGATCGGCAACCTTTTATGTGCGGCACATAACCATTAACCCACATTTATAAAATTAATTGAGATGTTTGTAAAAAGTTTTTAAAACTTTCGCTGTTCCATCCTATATTTTCATGGGAATACAAAATATGTCCTGTTTTTATAATTACTAGTTTAAAATCATATTAAAACATCTTTAATGCCATTTTCTTAGTCAAAAGTTCTTTTTATATGTAGTTCTGTTTGTGCTATAGTAGTGTATATTTATTTAATTCTATAACTATATCTGAAAACTATAACTGAAAATTATTCCAAATTAACTAAACTTGCATTATATAGTTCTACATTTTTAAAAAAAATGAAAAAAGACTGGATTATTAAAGAAAATCTCCTGAGTTTTTATTTATGTATTTATTTATTTATTAACCGGAAAATGCTGCACTGTTATATTAATACGTTTATACTTATCGTATCGCTAATAATTTTTATTCGAATTGTCGCGGACAAAAATGCAGCAAAAAATTTCAAACCGTTATTTCTAAACAATAATCTTTGAAGCATATTTCTACAAAATTTCAACAGAAATCTACCTCTAAGTATATTGTTTGGAAATGGTGGTTTGAAAAAAATTTAATAACATTTCTTCCGCCACAATCTTTCGATTCAGCCTCATTATTTTGCTTTGTTATACTACTTTTGTTACCGAATTATTTTAATTTACTTTTTTGAAAGTTATTATATAAGTGTGTTGCGGCCCGCCTAACGTTGCAAACATGTGTGAGTAAAAAAGGTTGAGTATGGCTGATTTAGAAGGTGCATAAAATCTGTTTTATCCCACAGTCTGTTTTCACATACCTTTCTCATATCTGACAACTGTTTACAGACTTTATTACAGGACTTTATTTTAAACAGATTTTATCCACCTTCTAAATGGGCTATCTCATTTTTTTTTTTTTTTATCTACATAGTCTACTAAGGTTTTGAGCCTCTCATATATTAACTCTTATTTCAATTTAAGAAATATTGGAAATTTTATGCATGTCGAATCATTATTTTGACCACTGTATAACTCTGATTCAATTATAGCAGCCCACACACATTTCATAGGGTAAATGTAATCGGTTTAGGCGGGAAGAGGGAAGTTCTGTATTTTTCATAGAAGCTCCCACATTTCAGCGCACAGTAACTATAATGTCTACGTAATTTAAAACACTTCTAATTCGAACTGTACTAACCGTAGTAAGCTCCTATTTTGTATGGTAACCGTAATCTTTGTAAAGGGGGACTTTGTCGGTTGTTTTAACCGAACTCGACTCAATTTCAGTTTAGCTCAAATATAACTCCCCGACAACCGCAAATACTTTATAAATAGTATCCAGATTGTCGAAACCCACACACATTTCGTATGAATAAACGTTATTGAAGAGCTGAGTTAGAGGTCTGCACGGGCCCGGGCTTGGCCCGAGGCCCGTACCCGGCACGGCCCGCGGGCCGGGCCGGCGGAATGAAGGCGAATTTTCAAACGGGCCGGGCCGGGCCGGCAAAAAAATTAATCGGGTCTATCGGCCCGATATAAGAATTTAAGCAAAGCAGATAAAATACGAGCCATTTTCAATGAATATGGTTTTCTCGAGAAGTATAAATGTGCGTCACGAGCCGATGCGAGTTTAACAACATCAATACAGAAATGTAACATGTCCATCGTAGAGATCGGCATCGTACAGTTGCAAGATGTCTGATTCCGAGTTTAATTTTTTTTCAGCTGACTTGTGCCGGGACGGAACTGGTCTTAATCGATCTCAGGATGCGTAGAACAGTCATTGTGTTTTGTAGTATTAATAGTGATAATGAACTTCTCTTAACAGTATCTTTGGAAATATACCTTAAGGTGGTTCTCATATTCACTGCTCAACAATGCGAAGCTTTCAGACACATTTTCTGACAAAATTTTTAACTATAAAGGCATAAAATTGACAGGCTTGCCTATTGTAGGCATTTGGAAACGAATAGCTTTTTCCATATTTGATAAATTACTTACAGAGATAACAGAGATTCCTGTCACGTGACTGTACGTTTTTCTCCTTTCCTGTGCTATCGCTTCCGGAAATTCGATTCAAAACGCTAACTTTGACAGTATTTTCAGAAAGATATATTGCTTTTATCTATGAAAAAAACGACATTTACATAGCTTCTGAATAAGAATACCTGCCAATCTTACGCGTTTCCGAAAAGAAAAGAATTCATAAATGTGTCGAAATGTAGCTCCTTTGGATTTGAGAAAAGCCTTAAAAATGAGAGAAATATTTTCACAAATTTACTTTTTATTATACAGCTTCAAAAGTTATCATGTTTTTAATCCTTTATTCTGATGAACTATATTAATCTTTTAATGAATCCTTATTTCCATTTTGAAATGTCTGTAGACACGATGACTAAAACACTGTAAGTAATCGTTAATGTTTACTATTGTGTGTTTTCTGTTTTGCGAACATCATAGTAATGTAAAATATACTGTAAAATGTTCCCATAAATATGTATGTAGTATTCATTAAAAGAATCGTAATTGTATGTTGAGAAAAAACGGATTTTTTTTTTTGTAGAAATTGTGTCGGGCCGGGCCGGGCTTTTTTCACTGATTTTTGTACGGGCCGGGCCGAGAACTGTAAACATGAAACGGGCCGGGCCAAGCATCCAATTTTTACACCGGGCCGGGCCCGGCCCTGGAAATTCCGGCCCGTGCAGACCTCTAAGCTGAGTGAATGAACATGTTAAAAAAAAAAAAACCCCAAAAAACATTTTCTAATTTTTTTTTTTAATCTTTTGGATGAAAGCGTTATGAGGTATCACATGGTGAAGCTAAAATACTAAGATTCTATATCGTCTTGGAGATTTAAGAGATTATTCATTAATATTTAATATTTTAATATTTAATAATGTCAATAACATTAATAATTTTTAATATTTGAAAATTAAATATGAATAAGTTTTTCTGAGAAAGTTTAGTACCATACCTGTTAATATTTTAAACACATGGTATCAAACAGAAAATAAATCATTAAAATTGACAGCAAAAACTTTCACCTCAAATTTCTTGAAAAGTAATTTTTGTTACTTAACATGTTCTTCCACATAGCTCTTTAATTGTTTTAAGAGAGAGGCACTCTAGTGGAGTAGTTTCGTTCGTGCGCAGGGCCGGTGAGAGGGGGGGGGAGGGGGCAACTGCCCAGGGGCCCGGGACCAAAGGGGGCCTGGTTTCGGACGAAGCAATTAAAGAAAAATTTTGTAATGTTCCAAATCTGAACTTTCACGTACGTTTCCCTTTACAAGCTGAAAAACATTTCCTAGAAGTGTAGTTCAGAAGATTTTCAACAAAGAGACAGGAAAACCCCCATGGAGCTGTTAAATAGTTGATCCTTCCTCTTAAAAATTAGGGTGTAATAAAATCACGATTTTTTTTAAAAAATAAAAAAAAATCGGATTTTTTTTTATTTAAATCAGATTTTTTATATTTTTTCCCTGTGTTAAAATATTAAACATATACCAAGAATTAAGCATTTCTAAAATGAATAACCCTCCAATTACTAACATAATCTATGTTTTTTTTTGCTTTAATTAATAAAATTTTAATTATGTAATAATAGAAATTACAAAAAACTCCAATTAAAAATTTCTTTAGTAACGTACAATATTATGTGCATTAATATTTTGTAATAATTATGTAAACCAATATTAAATACTGCTTATATTTTAAAGTTATTGATAAATTGCATTTAATTTTAAATTGATACAGATTAAATTTTGTAATTATTAAACAATTTACTATTTTATTGAGAACACAAGCTACATTTTTGAAGAAGTGGTTGAAAACAGGTAATAATAGTTTGATAAATTCATAAAGCAGCCAGTAATTTTACACAGGTTCTAGAGCGTATGTATATATCAAATTGATCAAAAATTGTAGCAATGTATATAGCAAACTTACACATAATTTATAAATAGATTACAAAAACTGTATTTTTGAAATTTAAATCAGATCCCCCCCCCCCACACACACACACAACATTAAAATATTTGAATAGCTACTAAATATTATAATGTTTTAAAGTTATTTAACATTTAATTAGGTGTTTTTTAAAGGTATAATACATCTTTTTACACAGTTTAATATTGTTATAACTAGTAAATCTGCAGATCAGAAGCCTCAACGTCATCTTTGCAAGTCATTGTTTTTTAACACTCATTGCGTAATATTCAACTTACTACAAATCGCTTTTTAAAGTTTTCAAATTACATAAATATTTATAAGCATACAAGATACTTCGTAAAGTTTCAGAAATTAAAAGTGTTAAACAAGTGGTTATACACTGATGTTCTGAAATTCTGATGAGCTACTTATTCTGGTAACTTTTTAAATCAAAAATTGCATTTCTTCAGGGGGCTCTGCCCCCCTGAACCCCTCGTAGTCTATTTAAATTTACATTCGTAATTTTTTATTGATTGTGCGGATGGCTATAGTATATCTTAGATTTTTTTTTACGCTGTGATTTATAAGGATAAACATAAGGTTTTTTTATAAATTAATAAAATTTAAATTTAAAATAAAATATTCATGTTAACCGTACACAGACAATAAATCTTGAAGTGACGCCAAAAATGTAACCCTAAAATCCGCTACATTCGGAACAACACAACGACGTGCTTAAAAATACAATAATATTTTTAGTAATACAGTTTTTAATTCATAATACAATGAAATGCTACCTTAGAATGCTTATTGCTTAAATATAAGCAGATCATTTTCATTTTACAGGAAAAATGCACGGATGAAGTCAAATAATTCGGTCCCTGTTTCACGTGCTTGTTTTGTTTGAGCCGAATGAGGGCATTTAAATCTGAGCGAAAACGCACATCACATTGCAAATTGCTTTTACGGCATACTGCATCTCCATCTATCTCTTTCCTCCGTGAATAATAGTTAATTTTATTTTACCCAAGATCTTTTTATTCCAGCATCTTTTTTTTTTCGATAAATGACGTCTAATTCACCTGCTATGCGTACTTACTCAAAACTTTTCATCTTGTTATATTAAGAAATACTCGAGAGTTTTCTTTTTATTTCCAATATGCCGCCATATTAATTTTTCTATTCTTAATTTTACTTTTCATTTTCCTGTTTCACGACAAAACATTTCAATTGAAAATTGTTTAAAAGAAAATATTATTCCAGGTTTTGATTTTCTTGGCAACAACTAAAGAAATATTTTTAAATGTTATGGAAAAATGTTACGTTATTCTCTATGAAAATAATGAACTTTTGTATTTTTAAGCAAAATATTTGAATAAAATAAATAAAATAAATGAAATATTACCTATTCTTATTTCTGGGCTAAAATCCATCTATATGCAAAGATACAAATGCATTAATTCATCCGTTTTGACGCTGGCTTTACTCAAACATTATACACGCAATTATACTAATATTATTAGGACCAAATATGTTGCTAGGCAACAGATGAAAGAAAAGGAAAAAAATGAAATATGCATTATGTCAAATTGATAAAACAAAATCCTTTATATTATTGGAAAACATGCATAAAATTCCCCCCAATATTATAAACCCAATTAAAAAAATCTCGCAAATATATTGACAAAATTTCAAACTAATTGGAATAATTTAATAATCTTATTTAAAAATTTCAGCATCAAAAATTTACCATTTAAATCCATTTTTCATATGAGCCATTTCTTTCAACAAATGAAAATCGTCTGACTTGCCATAGACAAGCATTATAGAGAAAAATAAAATGTTCCATATTTCCCGAACGAATGAACCAAATTTAACCAAAAACTATACAGCTAAGTACGGGTACCTCATCAATATGCCCAGGGAATTTCAAGCCGATCCGATGCTTTTTGCGGCAGTTATCGCGGAACAGACAGACAGACTAACAGACAGACAGACTAACAGAAACCAAAACTTTTCGTGTCTCCACAGTAAGCCTTCACTGACGTTTCGGCAATTAACAATAACAAATATTACATTTTTTACAAGTGATTTAGTGATCGTTTTCATTACTGATTATAATGCTTTTTCACACCATTTTAAAAATCAGAAAATATGTGATTTTATCATTTGATTTAAATTATTAACCCTCTATTGCTATGTTTATTGTATATAAAAGAATGAATAACTTGATTATTAAAAGGAAATTATGACATTGTAAGTTATATTAGATTTAAATATCATTTTTAAATTAAATGCTTTTTATGTTTGTTAGATAAAAACCATGCTTTTTACAAACTTACTGTACTTAATTTTTTCACAATACTCAGGAATTATACTTAGAAACAACTATTTAAAGCTTTGTTTTGTGTATTCATAAGTCACAATACCTGTAGAAACTTTCCAAATTATGTTAATCTTAGATTTGAATATTTTTTTATGTCATTTTAAACATTTAGAAAAATTTTGATTTTAATCAATGATTTTTTTAAAAAAATCACTTGATTAAAATCATGATTTAAATCGCTGATTTAAATCGTTGACACCCTATTAAAAATAGCCCGCAACTTCCTGTCATCCTAAACGACTATAGCTTATTAGATTCTCGGATCGTCTATGCCTTGAGGCAAAAAAGCTTATCGTCGCTTATACCACAGATTATTTACTTACTATCTTATACCTTACACCTTCTATCCTCATGTCTCATTAGGCATTGTCGATTTTATCATCAGGCAGCAGTTCTTAGTAATTTTCTAATTGGGATTTTTTTTTTTAATTGATGGTACATAATCATGTTACATTTATGCATATTCTCTACAAAGTTTTTTTTTTTTTAAATCCTTTCATTTTTATTAACTATGTTTGTTACAAAGTATAGAGGGAAGCATAGCAGAAAAAAAAACAATAAAAAAGGGAAATTTTTCAGTTTTCCGAAAATTATGAGTACATATGAGGAAAATTACCTAAGAAATAAGTAAAAATAAAAGTTTATGGATACACAAAATAATTATTTCTATTACCAAAGAAAAGTGTAATTGATATATGAAATATTGCACGAACAGTCATCAAGACTTGATTTAGAAAACTAGAAGCCCAAAGTATAGATAGATCTTGGGGCCCACTCTATTCAAGATATCTTACACAATCCGTTTATTCACTTATATGTCGTCTCTGATTAATATATTAAAAACCAAAAATTTATTTGGGCTAAAATATCACTATGCGAGTGATGCACAGAGGGCGATAGGGGGTACAGTTGTATCGGGATCTAAGATGTAAAGGGCCCCCGTGAGGGAGCGATGTTCTATTAAGTATATGCATGCAGTATATACTGGTCATGCAGAGGGGCCTAACTTACATCTGCTCCGGGTCTCCAATTTCTTCTTGTGCACCTGGTGATCGAGCTTAAACCCAAACCATTATTATGCGATGAAAAAAAGAAAGAAAAACCCTGGAAACAAAAATTCTTTAATATATTTTTTATTATCTTTTAAAGTATCAAACTCAGTTAAGAAAACTTCATTATACATGAAATTCACTAAACACAAAATTTAAAATAATACTTAAAAGCTGTCTCTTTCCCTAAAAATATCTAGTCCCTTGTGCCAGGGCTGGCGAAACGTCACGAGGGACCCTGGCAAAGCAGCTATTGGGGCCCAACGTATACTGCAATACCGAACTATTAAAATTTATTTTTAAATTGTATATGCCATAAAATGATGTATAATATAAATAAGAAAATGTAGAAAAAATATCACTGCTTTCATATTTAATGTGTATAATTATTCTTAATTTCACAAAAACTTCTATCCTTTACGATATTTAATACATTGACATTTTGCGCACAAATTATTTTCAGGATCACCAAATCTATACATTCTTCGATAATTATATCAACTTTGCCTTTAATAAATAAAGTTAACTATTTTTTTTTTCTTTTGAGGGAGAAACATTTAAAAACAAATCTAGAGCAACAATATTATTTTATACAAAGAAAATGTTTGCCCGAGAGGTTCTGAGCCCCAATTGGCTCGGGGCCCTGGGAAGCCCCCGATGATTGCGCCGGCCCTGCAGTCCTGTACCTACTGTGCCTGATGAAAAATCAAAACTTGATGGTCATGTTTGCTGCTTTCGTAAAAACTGAAGCGTGGTAATAAGGTTGCTTCTTCTTTAACTCACTTGACGACGCATTTCTGATCGCGAGAAACCGATTTTGGTCCATAATCTTAATTATTCGGGTCCCCACATAGAAAGACTATTCTTCTCTTTCTATCAAAAATTATATTAATGCTGAGGTATAAATTTCTTGCACAAAAACTGTATTAATTTAGTGAAAAAGATATTTTCATGTGAGAGTATGGAGAAGTGCCCGATATCTCCAAGCAGCATAAGGTGGGTTAGGGGCCTGATCCCCTCTCAATCAGAATAGGTTGAAAAGGTCTAAACACTTTTGCTTAGCGTAAATTTATTATAATTTTATAAGTAATGATATAGTGTGAACATAACAGACATTTTAAATTATTAACACCTTCATGACAAGCGTGGTTTAAAGAATTTTTTATCTTTTATCACCGATAATACAGAAAAAAAAAGTTTCTTATTTAATCGCAGCAATTCTGAGACTGAATAAGTCAAAATTTTCTATTCAAATTTACTGTATTAATATAATGAAAGGTTCTGAGATCCTCTTACGTCACATATACGTGACACTCGTCGCGAAAGTGTTAATCCTGTCATGCATGGCAACCTCATATAAGTTTGCATTGAAAAGCGACCCCCCCCCCCTCTTCCAGCAAACAATGCTTATGTTATTTATATTTCTTTACTAGATGACCTGTCCGGCATTACCCGGGATCATAATAACCTTAAATAAAACTCAAATTTGTATATATCTTTTACCCAATTTTGTAAGAATTTATACTTTTAAACGAATATCTTTCCAAACAAACCTCGTATCAGGGCCACCATATTATTTCTATTTTCTAAAACAGAATGTGTCGTTTTAATGTAAAATGTACGCTTTTTTAGTGGATGTTATATGCTTTTCCGTATTTCGAAAAAAGTAGTAATTTCAAAAATTTTAAGTGTACAGATTTTTTTCCCACATCGTGTCATTTAATTCCAAACTGTTCAAATACGAAAAAACGAAAACCACATCTACGTTCTTTAAGCTTTCTAACGGAGTAATCCGCTTGAAAAGTATTAATATTAAACCTTTCAAAAAATTAATTAAGAAAAGTTGGATTCGTCTTTTTCATCCCCGTGTTTCGAAGCCCGCATTCACTTAATTAACTGAAATACGGAAAAGTGGTTACTCCAAAGTAATGATCGTGCTTTTCATTTAAAACGTTCAAAAAATATCAGTGTTAACCATTTCAAAAAAAAAAAAAAAAGTTTCCCGAGAATCGTGTTGGTGTTTTTCGTGATTTCTGGTATCTTTAAAAATCAGAAGACCATATCTACGTTCACTTTCCGATCGAATTCAGCAATTCGTTCTGAAAAGTACGAATATTAGCCTCTTGAAAAAACTCTTTTTGGGAAATTCACTTTTGCAAAGTTCGTTTTTTCCTCGGCTACTTTCTGCATCGGCTTTGTAAATGGAAATACGAAAAAAATCAAAGATACAAAACCACATCTACGTTTATTTTCATCTCGAATGCCATAATCAGGTTCTTTCCGTAAGTCACTTTCACGATTTCCGCTTTATTTTGTGCGATAATTAAAAATTAGCATCGGTTTCGGAAATCAAAATAAGAAAAATATCACACCACATTTGAGCTTATTTTCCTTTCGAACTGCACAATCCGTTAAAAAATATAACTATTAACCCTTTGAAAAAAATTCATTTGCGAATTTTTTCTGCGATGTTTAAAAATTGATACCAGTTTCGGAAATCAAAATACGATCAAAAACAAAGATACCAAAAAATATCAGCGTTCATTTTCCTTTTGAAAGCTTCAATCCGTTTAAAAAAAAATTAATATTAACCATTTTTTTTTAAAAATCTGAAATTTACTCTCATTTTTTTTTTTAATAGAAATATTTAATTTTCTTCACCCGGAGTTTTTAATCTGAATAACAAATCGCACATGCTTAACAAACGTACATTCAACTTTAGAAAGACGTCTTTGGTTTTTAAAAAATATTAATATTTACCCTTAAAAAATCGTTCCTGGAATTTTGCTCTCGATCTGCAGCCCTTTTACCACTAAATATCAATATTTCAACCCAAAAAATTAAACATTGGGTTCGGAAACATAACTAGCAAGATTTCAAAGCGCTTGGACAATAGGAAATTATTTTTTTAAGTTAAATTGTATTCGATGGTAGCCGATAAAGGAAAAAAAAACAGCAGGACGCTACTTGCAAGTCCTATTTACTTAGATTTGCGATAAAAGATATAAAATCATTCATTACTTTTTTAGGGTATATTTAAGGCTATTACCATGGTACCCGGGAGGGTCACCTGGTATTTATATGTTGTATGATGTTAAGCACTGTGTGTCGTATGTACAATTAGTTGGAGAAAGGAGAGAAAAAAACCGAGAACGCGTCCCGCCCCGTACACATTTTTATAGGACAAAAATGAAAATTGCTATTCAATTGGAAAATAAGTATTCCTTAAAATTATATTTAAAAATAAATTTGAGGGAACTGTCTCTATACTGAAATAGTAAAAGGGTTTTAAATTTCCAATACTAAAGCATGATTTTGCTTCAAATTTTGAATCTAGAGAAATTTTAACTTTGCGTATGAAACTGGAGAGATTTAATTTTTTCTTTTATTTTCTTTCACTGAACGTTCTGTGGCATTAGTATTAATCATCCCAAACATAATGCGATTTTTATACTTTATAACTATTTTTAGATGCGAAATATCAGTTATGACATTAATATACAAAAAGTATCTATAACTATGAACACATTCAAAATTGGTGTTTGAAAACAATTTTCGGGTTATCAAAATTATGAAAAGTTAGTCGTCAGGTAGCAATTGATTATAATCAAAGATGCATCACATTTATAGGGGGAGTGGCTCGTTTCTTAAATCTTTAATACCTGATTAAAATTAGCCGAAATTTTAATCTTTTGTTTGAAGATGTTTCGCAGTCATTGGGATTATCAAGTGGGTAAAATGTAAAATTTCATAATACATTGGAGTAAAATATTTTATGGCAAGATTCAATAAAAGTTTAATAACCACCTGCTAAATTAACCCTGTTTGTAAAGACGAATTCGATTCAATCAGAGGTGGTGGCAGTGGCGCTGACTCAAATTAACAACAATTAACATTATGTTCTAAATTCTAAAAAAAAAAAAAAAAAAAAAAAATTGATTCGATTACACAGTGATTTGAATAAACGGCGGGTCTCCGTACTTTTTATTGTAGGGGGCCCGTATTTTTGGACTGCCCCCGTGAAAGCTGACACTGGCCCTGTTCGTGCGTGCAGAATCAACTTTTCTCCCCGAGTGCATAATCTAGTTATTTCTATATCTATGAAAATGGACTAAGAATATGGCTGCAGGGGGGAAAAAGAAACAGTAAGTGAATTATGGAAGTCCATGGACATGGCTGGAAGAGCGTTTTCAGTTGGTGTAGGGGAGACCAGGGGAATGGCGACACCTTAAGGAATTTAAAAAAATGTTTCACTTCAAAAAAATGTTTATGTTTTAATAGTAAAAATTCTAAAGCTGAATCATCATTTTTAGTTTCTGTATGAATTTAATCTGTAAAGTAAAAACACATAAAAAAATTTCTTTCAGCCTTTGTACAGCGGCGGGATTACCCAGGATACTGGGGGGGGGGGGGGGGCTTTCTTTTGTACTTGAGACAGAGATTTAAACTTTTTTGTACGTTCTTTATTATGTATGTGGTAAATCTGCGCATGGAATGAGCCTTCAGGTTTGTTATTTTTTTTTTTCAAATGATTAGGGGGCTCTGCCCCCTTCGAGCTACGCTCGTCAACCCCCAATCAGACACCGCAGACTCTAAAATCACGCTAATTGGATCGGTTTTAAAAACATTTTGAAAGATTGAATTATAATTTAAAAAACAGTGGCGATCTCCCTATAAACGGGTTTCTATTGATTTCTCTTTGATTGGGGAATTTTAAGGCCAGATCAGATGCTGCTGTTAAAAGATACAATGGCTGTTTTCGTCTTTGATTAAATAAAATCAGTTAAACATTTCAAAATAAGCTAATATAAAATGAATTAAGTAAACAGAATCTTTGTCTCCCGGTATTTTTTAACAAAGCGAAAAGAAAGGTCTTTTAAATAAGACATTTTAAATTTATCGTTTTTAATCTGACGTAATTTTAACCAAACGTTTCTTTCTCTTTTTAATATTCACGTGAAAATACTTTTGTTAGAAATGAAATATTATTTGCGCTGTCCTAACAAAAATAGTTGAAAAGATCATCTCAAATTATCAAATAAATATCTCGCGCAATTTTTAAATTTGAACTGTTTTGCAATATTATTTTTGTTCATTTTACGTAATAAGTGTAATGTGACCTAAATGTGACGTAATTTCTCCTATTTAAGACTTCTAACGCATGTTAATGAATTTATTATTTTACAATATCCTTTCTCTTTTAAAATCCACGTGTAAATATAGTTTTTTTTTTGCCGTAATTTTCAATATCCTGCTTTTTATACACAATTACTTAATTCTATTAACATGCAACACTATATTTTTATATTAAAATCTTTGCTCAAGGTTCGACAGATTATCTCTTGCACAGGAAACCTTCATCTCTGATCTTTGAGCCATTTTACCATCATATTTTTCATAAAGACGGCTCACAGTGGGGTATTTCACAAATCTGGGCGGCCAAAATTATTTTTTTGTTTTAAACTAATTTAAACGTTTAAAGCAGTAAATAAATGCATTTTTTAAAATAAATATTGTTTAATAACTTAAAAATCATGGATGTTTTGCAACTTCGTAGTGATTTTTATTGATCAAAATTAGTATTATAAAATAAATGATATTTATGAAAAACAGTATTATAAAATAAATAATAATCATGATAAATAGTATTATAAAATAAATGATAATCATGATAAATAGTATTATAAAATAAATGATAATTATGATAAAAAAAATGGAATAATGTATTTAATAATTGAATAAATTATAAAAACAGATTATTTATGATAAGAACAATTAGTTTGCAAATCCTCAAGGTGGGATCTTTTAATCAGATGATAATTCAGAATCGTAATCTGTTTCTTCATAATCAGAATCCTCTGGGTCACGAGCTTCAGAAGATTCAATAGGCAGTAACATTTCTAGAGTTTCTTTAAGGAACAATTTTGATTTTTTTCTTATCGTGGGTCTCATTCCAGTTAAAACTGGATCTGAACTCAAAAGCAATCTGTTGAGAACATCACGGTTACAAGAAATTCTTGAAAATTTACGCGATAGATTTTGGCGAAATAATCGAAAATGTTTGTTCCGTGCTTCGGCTGCTTCTTCAGACAATTGGCCTATTGGTAGTAAATCTTTCTCTATCACAATGGGTCCATGGATTAATATTTTATGCATTGTAGGTGACATTGGATACCATTTATATAACTGGACGTACAGCTCTGCTGTTTTTTCTGTGTATTCCTTAAATTTATCAAGGTGAATTTTGTGGCCACTGGATATGGTTTCAAGAATAACTTTAAATGGATATATTAAACTTTCATCAATGCCGGTACTTTCTGCTGCTAGAGATGGGTCAGTAAAGAATTTTCTGCTGGTATTTCCATCATTTGTATTACCATATCCAGGCTTAGGAACATCTACAAGTAAACCTAACTTTGTTTTGAAATTTTCTTGAATACGCAATTTTGTTTCATTAACGAGAGCATTTTCGTCTTGTGCATTCAATCTCCACTTTTTTATCGGTAGTTTGTAAGAGAATGCAACAAATTTTCAAATAATCGAATCCTAGCATGCAAAATCGATAGTCCAAATTCTAATGTTTCTGGCTTCACATTTTTCTTTTTAGAGAGATCATTAAAATCTTTGGATGTCAGTCCACAAATGTAGCAACGCATTGTCGATTTTGTACTTGTGACTGCGTTACATATTTTTCCATCGACCATAGTAAGTATAATTTTTATGTTTTACTAAAAATGTATTTTCCTCTAATGTAATTTTTGAGGGCTGTACAGATTTTAATGCATTTTTATGTAATTAATCTCATCATTAATAATTTCTGTTGTTTCTTTTACAAATTTTATTCGCATGGGCCGGCAATAACGTGGTGATGAAGGCAATGGATTTTGCCAGATAGTCTTGTTGTTTATACTGCGAATTAGCTGAATTGGAACAAACGAGCTCTGGAATATATGCGCATCGGAAGAGGAATCACTCTCAAATTTTTGTTTGTATTGTGCTTGTTGCGATCCATCTCAGCCCCATTTATATATAAGAATTAATGCATTTCTTTCATCTTCTTTTAAACTTTCCAAAACTTCTTTCAAATAAATGAATAATCGTGTCACTGTTAAATTAAGTAAATCTTGAATATTAATTTCAGCGCAAGTTTCAGTAATTTTAAAAGAGTCTTTGTCTGGATAGCAATCAATTTTAGACCGTTGTAGAAGACTATAACAAGGGTATACATTTTTTTTTTTTGATATCGTCTTATAATTTCGTATTGATTCCTTGAAAGGTTAGCTTCGACGAATAATGATAACGCTTGTAAAGGCGATATTTGTGTTTTCTTTTCCGTCTGCTGAGTTCTCAAATATGCTTTTTTATATTTTGTTGCTCGCATTGGTGAACATGTTAATTCCTTTAGAACACGGGCAGCATCTCTCTTCCCTGAGATTTCTAACTTTATCTGAGCTGCATTTGTAAGTACTTCCACATCAGTCGAGCTCCTCAAACTTTCAGACTTTCTCTGCTTTGACCTGACACTTGATTCAGTGAAAGCTTTTGCTGGCCTTCCTGGTCGATTTACTTTTTTTGAAATTTCTACTGTACCTTCAAGCCATTCCTTATTATTTTTCACAAATTTATCTAACATATAATGGGCTTCGATCCATTTGCTCTTGAACTGAGATTTAAATTGGGAGAAATTGTGCTTGAGGTTTTTAATTTCATCATCTTCAAAATTATCGCTATTAAGAAGGTAATTTTCAAGGAAATTTAATCTATGATTAATGTTTGGCAAATTCTGCTGTTGCATAATGTTTAAAAATTCTTTTCGAGTCATTACTCTGACATTCGAAGGCCCTAAATAAAAATAAATACAAAATATGAACAAAAAGAATGCATAATAGTTATATGCAATTTAGATAGATAACATCATTTTATACCTTATTTTAAAAAAAAATTCTCACAATCTTTCACTAACTTTTAACAAAAACATATGGAAAATTGCCTCGACTTATTTTTTATGTAAACAAATGTTAATAACGAGCAATAAATTATTTCAATTTTGTGAAAAGTGCTTAACAAAAGATAAAAGGGAATGAATACATTATTTTAAAGCAATTTTTTTTAATTATATATATTTAATTTCAATCAGAATGACTGAAAAATAAACAAATGTGATCACTTTCTAATGAATCATAACAATTTTTTTAATGTTATAATTTATATGATAAATATCAGTTAAAAATCAATATATAGTAATTCTGTATGCTTACTCAGAATTTTGGAAGAGCATATTTATATCGCCTTCATTTTAAAAAGGGGACGAAGGTGGAACTACTTTAAACGAAAACACAAATAGAAGGGTGTATATTTATTGGTACAATAAGTAACTTTGCTTGGAAATGTTTGGAAATATAACTAAACCCTTCGTGAATTGGGAAACAAGGGAAAAAATAATAGAAAAATATGCGTTATTTTAAATTAATTTTGTAAATACTAAAACTATTTCTTTGTCAATTCAAAGTTAATGATAATAATGATACATACCTGCCTCGTCACTATCCATAACGATTAGATTTTAAATATTTCCAAAACTAAAGTTATTCACATTCAAAAATAGGAAGTCACAATGAAGAACGATTTGACACTCATACACTTAACGCAACACTCCAGTTTGAACTGATAACAGGAGGTCATCGTTCTCTTAAAGGAGATAAAAATCGCATCACGTGATTCCCCAATGATTCAGTTTCAACTTATATCCATCCGTTTGATCCTGCGCTGAACTTTATGAAATCGACTTTTGGCCGGCCAGATTCTTCAAATACCCCACAGTGCGGCTGTAGAAACAGCTCGAAACGTAGATTTTAAATGTTAGTTTATTAAAGTTCGTATTTTGTGTACCATTGAACAAGATTGTGCGTTTTTATTTACTTAATTCTAATTTGAAGGGTTTTTTTCTGTTTATAATAGTCACGTGTAAATAAATTTTTAATTTGAAGCAAACATTTTTTTTTGCGCTGTTTATACAGTTGGCAGCCGTTTAAATTAATACCATTTTCTAAAATATGTAAAAAATATATCTCTACATGCTGAAAATTTGAATTTAAATTAGAAATAAAAACTCAAAAAATAAGTCAAATTAAAAAAATAAATGCAGCCTGCACACCGGGAACATATAACATATAAAATGATCTAAAAATGATTAAATTCTAAACTTTTTTAGTCTAAACTTTTTTAGTGGAACGATTTTGTCCAACTTTAGCATTAAATATCTCTTAAAATAATTCTTCGATTTGAAAACTGTCTGCATCAGCGTGTTTATCAAAATTTCTCTATAATTCCACCGATTTTCACATTTTTGTATGCAATATTTTTCTTAATATTAACGAAGAAAGACCTCCGGTCACAGAAAATTCAAAACCGGCGGTGGCGATGACAGCGTTAGTTACTTTTTTTAGAATAGAGAGAAAGTTTATGAAGATGCGTTAAATTTTCATCGTTTTTCACTATACATATCAGTAAAAAATATATATATTAAATGCAATATTAGATGCATCTAAAAATCCATGTGCAGTCTTGTGTAAATCTTTGAAAAAACATCGGGCAAAAAAAAATCAATATTTAAACAAAAGGTAGTACAGATTTTAAAAAAATGTAATTTTGTTTAACTTTTTAAAAATTTTAATTAAATATGCAGTTAAATTTTTTTCTTCAAAATTCACTTTTAATTGAACATTTAAATGCAGTGAGTTCACCATTTGCACCCTATTTTTAAAAATAAACAAATTTGTTGAAAAGGTAAACTGTCCCCCCCAAAAATAGTTTTTACTAAATTTAAAAACTTTATATCTGAATACATTTTGAATACATGATTGATATTTTCCCTTTAAAAACACCCATTGTTGGTGTCAGTGTGCAACCTAAAGAAATATTAAACAAAAACATAATTTGAAGAACAAATTTAAAAAAAACGAAATTTATTTCCTACATAGTTTAAGACTGTGCTAAATAACGGTAACCGCTTTTTTAAAGCCACCAGATGGCATTACTATCAGTCTATTAGCTGTAAATTACCATTTATATAACCCGGCCTTGTTTGAAACTAATGCTTTGCCTTCTTATCAGCGGGACCAATTATCGCTCACCGGGATTTCTAATGATTTCAAACCATTCGATAAATGTTCCCTTTTTTGGCCTTGAATATTTTTTTTTTTTTTGGCGACTAAAAGAAAGAAAGAAAAAAAAAAAAAAAAAAAAAAAAAAAACAAGGATATTATAAATGTTTATTTTAAAATCTCCAGCTCAACATAATAAGAATACGATTGGAATATTTATTGCGTTTCCAAAATAAATCGATTTTTGCACTGCCTGGAAAAAAAAAAGAAAGAAGTAATTGATACAAAAATTAGTTTCAACACTCATTAAATCTAAACATATTTCTTTATTTCTTCTCTCTATGGATGGAAAGAATAATACGCGGCATTAATAAAGTAAAAATAATACCGTGACTCCTTACAGGATCCAAACAAGTTTCTGAAACCTTCACAAAAATCATTTTTATTTATAATTTTACAAATTTTGCATGTATTATTATTCATATACTAAGAAATAAAATAGCGCTTCTCTTTTTTTTTTTCTTTTTTTTTTTTTTCAGATTAAATATATATATATAATTTTACCAATTTGTTCATATATTTGTGATTTCATCTTTATTATATTGGGCATTCTCACAACCTTTTGACTATCATCAGGAATAAAAATCTGGTGAAATTAAACTTGCTAAAATAACATTTTAATCTGATAGACGAATGCCATAATGATTCAAAATGAAGACTCACAAATAGTAACACAAATAGGTTACTTTAAACCACTCACAATACTTATAAATTACTCACAAATAGGTAAAATAATTGAAATAACATTTTTAAATTTTAATTAAAATGAAAAATGGTTTAAATAAGAGTCTTAAAAAAGTACGACGGTGAGAGAAAATCTCATGCAGCGAGTTCTCCCGGGTTAGCACTTTCCAACAAAATTTTAAAATGTTCATGATTTTTTTTTTTTTTTTTTTTTTTTTTTTTTTGTCTTACGTTTGTCTGCCTGTCCGGGTTCTAACTTGCGTAAATATAGTAGGGTTGTCGTGAAAGTGGAAGTAACTTTATAAAAAAAAACCCATCTGCAACCAATGTCAAAAAAGTAAATACTAACCCGCACTCTAAATAAAAGAGTGACTATTCACTCCGGAGGAGTGAATAGTCACTCTATCGTAGAGTCAAAATATGCCCAACCTCTTTAAAGTGACTATTCACTCTGAGCCAAAGTGAAATTTTTGACTCTCTGAAAGAGTGAATAGTCACTCCTGGGAAGTGAATATTCACTGTAAACAGGGGTGGATAATCACTCTTTCGGAGGAGTGACTATTCACTCTTGCTAAAGGAGTGCAGTTTTTCACCCCTGGTAGGAGTGAATAGTCACTCTTTCATAGGAGTTAATGTTCATTTTTTATGTAGTCATTTCTTTTTTTATTTTACTTTTATGGGCATTTTAAAAGAATCACATCTTTTATAGCATGCAATGAAAATAGATACAACCGTGGTAAAGATTGAAATAAAATACTTTATTAGCAATATTTATTCATAATTTGTAACACTAGTTGAACTTTTAAGGAAAAAAATCAGTTAAAGTTACATATGAATTTAAATTAGATTACTGATAGAAATAAACTAATATATTTTACTCCAATCTTATCCTTTGTGTTTGCTTTTATTGCATGCCTTATAAAAATATTACTTTTAAAGTTTTATAAATAACTTTTTAATAGGTGGATGTTATATGTTTAACAATGTTTGATTTCATTTTAATTTTTGTTTTAAATATAAATTTATTTTTACCGTATTTTTTTCCGTGAATTGTTGCTGTTTTTGCAAAATCCCATTGTTCTAAAATATTTTTCATTTTTTCACATAAAAACAATGCTTATAAACTTACATCTTTTTTTAAAATGAGTTCTAAGCGTGATTTAAACATTAAGAATGTGTCTGTATTTTTTTTATCCGCTGTGATTTGCTTTTGTTTTATTTAATATGAGCATGCAGTCTAATTTTTAAGTTCTCTGGAATATGTATATATATTTTTTTTAAACATATTCCTTAACTTAATCATGATTTCTAATTTTCGCCCATTATTGCTGAAAACAATACTTATTAATGAAACAAAAAGTAAGCCATATTTAATTTAATTTTTTTATTCCCGTAGGTATTGTATTTTGGGAATATGAGCAAGTAGATTTGATATGTTTTATAGGAAAAGATTGACCTAGGAAATAGAAAAAAATAAATATAAAAATAAACACATTACATTTATCTGTATCTGTATGGATTTTAATAAAAATAAAGTAAATGACTGCATATGAATGACTGCATAGTTCTTATTGTTTGAAAAACATTTTAATGTAAAAAAGTAGTTATTAATCTCTTTAAAAAAATATTCAGATTATGTAAGAAAATATGAACTTTTTAAAAAATATACTAAAGCTGTCTTATCGATAAACTCCAAAACAGGCATAAAAAACATTTTATTTCAATGCTTAAATATCATGTTTTATTTCTTACGGCCAAAAATTACGTGCATCAAAAACGTAGAAAATGCATTTAAATTGAAGGAAATTTAATAATTTATGCAGAATGTCTATAATTTATTTTATACTACTCATTCTCGAAATTTTAAAATCATAAAGAAAAAGCTTACATACAGTTTTAAAAAATTAATGTACCATCTAGAGACGGCATATTTTCATTCACGGCACTTGGGCCGGGCCGGGATAACTTATTTTTTCTGTACAGAGCCGGGACTGGTTTCATTGCTAGTCTTCACGGCCCAAAATTTTCAGTCGTAGTTTTGACACAGCCCGTATGAAAATTATTCTCTCAGCGTGGCCTGGTCCATTCAAAAGTCAGTTAATTTAGGCCTGGCCCAAAATTTTTTGCAAAAATACATACATTTTTAAATCGCCATTACTCTACTCTTAAGCATAAAAAAAGAAGAAGAAATTAAAGAATAATAGTTTTCTAAGCTTATTAAAATATAACTAAATTAAAATATAGTAAAACGTGAGCAAAGGAACCTGCCTATGACGGATCCCTGTTTTAAACTGTAAAACGTCTTGATCCATGCAAAATTATTGTACTAATACGTAAGAAAAGAATATATAATACATTTACACTTGCTAAGAAGGGAACTTGTTTATAACGCATTTCTTTTTTTTTTTTTTTTCTATACAATTCCGTCTTAGAAGATTTTACTGTATAGCATTTTTCGGATTTTTAACACTTCAATACATAGAATATGGATTAGCAATATTAATGATAACTGAAGCATTTACATACAAGAAATAGAGATTCATTAAAAAAAATAAATATCCCAACCTGCGGCACTTCTATAAAAATGAAGATTATAAACATGAAAAAAAAAATAAATGTTAAGATAAATATTTTGGGTCAGAACTTCCCGTACGAGACAATTTTTTTAACAAAATCGACGTAAAAATCAATGTTTTGTAGAAATTCACTTGGGCCGAACTTTTAAGTTTTTTACCGGACCGGGCCAATATTTTTTCTACTGGTCGGGCTGGGCTCGCGCTAAACTTTTAATTTTCGTATCGGGCCGCGCCGGACCTGGATATTTCGGTCCGTTCAGACCTCTAATACCAACCTTTTCGTAATATCATAATCATGAAATATCATATTTAACTCCGAAACAATAATAATGATGATAAATACTCTAAGTGTGTAAAATCTGATATCAGTATAAACCAAAACAGAAAAAACAAAATCTCACAGAAAGGCAAATTAATTTTGATTACTTCGCATCTGCTATGAATTGGAAGAAATCCAAATATCCTCTGAGTCACCCAGCTTTGCAAACGAGACAGATAAAATTTTTTATTATTTTTTTCTTTTCTCGATCGTTGGAAAACGTTCGAATGGAATTGGGAAAATTGAATGCGTAGAATAAATATTTACACCCCTTTTTTATTTTCACATTGGCCGAATTAATGAAGTTTTCATTATCTTTTGCTAAGCATTTGTGTGCTTTTCAATTGTTAAAACAATTATATTTCAAACCGCTACATGAAGAAACATAATAGACAATCTCTTTTCTAGGAAATCAATTTTCTAGGAATAGAATCCTCGATCAATCTTTTTCTATACAACATACAACTATTTGGCTCATCTAACATATCTACACGAATAAATGGTTAAAATTAAATAAGACTTACCTTTATTTTATGTATTCCATTAAGAATAATTTTAATAATATCCTAATCTGTTAATCCTAAAATGGCGGAAGAAAAAGTGATCATTTTTCTTATCTTACGAGGGCGCTGTCGCCTTGCTGTTCCTGATTGGTTAATAAGCAATGCATATGTAAGCCACTCTTTCGGGAGTGACTGTTTCACTCTCGATAACGGAGTGAGAAATTGCTCTCCTTTCTAGAGAGTGAAAAATTCCACTCTTTAAGGAGTGCATTTTTACAAAATTCACTCCAAAAAGAGTGAAAATGCCTGTCACTCTTTCAAAGAGTGGGCTTTTCACGGCTCCCAATTTTAGAGTGCGGTTAGAATTCAATCTAAGCTATTCTAAGCATGAAAAAAATCATTTTAAACTATTAATATGCAAGTGAGAAATTTTTAAAAAGAAAGCTGCCATAGGTTCAATATTAGCGATCCTGTTTCTTATCGGGACTAGTGTAGGTTCGCTCAAGCTAATGTTAATCCTATGGGAGCGTTGCTTACATATTTCTTGTCAGCATTTTAATTATTATTAAATGATTTTTATTTTTTAAGGATTTTTTTTCTTTTTTTTTGCATAAGGGTACCTGCGGTCGATAACTTTTATTGTGTGTGCGTAGGGTTGGGAGGGGGAGTGAGCACTAAAATCCATCTTTGCCCCGGCCGCAAAAAAGGTTAGTTTCGGCTCTACTGACGTATAATTTTACATTCTTGTTAGCCTTTTATCACGTGCCGTAGCGATCTTTTGACATTCACGAAAAATTCACGATGATAAATTTTGACCTTTGCGATTTTCGAATTTTTAGCGAGTTTTATGCGGATTTCAGCACTTTGTTTTTAATTTACCGGCAAAGACAGAACTTCTTATCAACAAAGCAGATGGAAAACATTCTTCCTATTATTTACTAGTAAATACAAGTATCATTTCAAACATAATTCGCATATGGTTTGTCCAACAGCGGATTATATATGCATACACGCGTGATAGAAGAATAGGAATGCCAGACGTCCATATTTTGGAATTAAAAATTTTATAATCCTTAAAAGATTTTAATAATAACTTTGTATTTTCATAAAAGTAGATAACATACTATTTTGATGTAAAGACCCAGTTACAAATAAAAAAAAGAAAATTTTGGCTGGATCAAAAATGATAACGATATCAAAAGACAACCCCCTCCTCCCCCTAGGTATATCTTACAATATCATGTGCCAGACCCCCTCCCCCCCCCCCTAAAATGATAACTTTATATATGCATAGCTAGCTCCTTTATCAAAACATCCGCTAACCCCAGTTATCCCCCCCCCCTCTACTCCAACACACACACGCACACTTTAAACTCAAAATGTATTTTTTGTGGACATATTATACTAGCCAGTTATACAATGATTTCCATTTTTATGTATCTAAAACTTTCGGGCCCAAAAAACTCCCCCCCCCCCCCCTCCCCAAAGATGTGATTTCTTTTCTTTATGCCAGCTAGTTAATTTCTTTGGCTTATAACGTACGAAATTATTCACCATGTTGTCATTTTCAAGCTATGAAAATCGACTGCATAAACCTCGTGGTGATTACATATAAATCTGGAAAGCCAGGGCCGAAACTAAGGGGGTGGGGGGCAGAGGGGCATGTGCCCCGGGCGCCAGAACGATGGAGCGCCAAATGAGGGATTATACCTTTGGAATGGATCATTTTCTTCTGCTGGACTGATGGCTTTTATTATTATGAAACAGCCATTATAAATGAAATGTTAGGTGAAGATGAAAGAGCAGTCGTAAAAAGTTAGAACTCTGATTTTCTGGTCAGAATCGGAAGAAAAAAAATGACCATATTTTTTTTTAACACTTCATTTATAATGGCTGTTTCATAATAATAGAAGCCATCAGTCTAGCAGAAGAAAATAACTCGATGAAAGCGGAAACTCGGTTAAGCGGGACTCGGATAATCGGGGCTCTAACTGTATATTTCATTTTAAAAATGATCTTTAGAATATTTTTGTTGGTGTTCAGAGGGGAGTCATGACCCCGTGACCTCCCCTTTGGATCCGCCATTGTAGATTACGTAGTTCAGTATTACGTATTTTAAGATTACATATTTTAAATTTTAAAATAAGTCGGCTATTAGAAAATTAGTAAAATTCTCTTTGTAAAAATACTTTGCGGAAGAGGGGGGGGGGGCGCCAAAATCAATGCTTGCCCCGGATGCGACATTACAATCCAACAAAACTTGAAGGGGGAATTGGCAGCTTTTGGCACATTTGTTGGTGGAGCGAAACCAGTTCTTAGGGAGGAAAAATGCATCGTAGTTCTTCGTATCCTGTGATACTGTACTGTGTAATGTATTGTGAAATGCTTTGGAAATAGAAAATTGCTCTTCTGTACCTAAAACAAATGATAAATTTTACCACTTTTTAAGATAATTTATAATTCTGGGTTTTTTTTTTATGAAAATAAATGATTTAATTAATATAGATTTTTCAAATCTTTTCCCATTTTAATGTTTTTATTGCACATTGTTATTAGTTTTTACTACACCTGTAATATATTTTGCTAAAATTTCCTAAAACTTTTTAGTACTTTGTTAAGTCTACACCGTTTCTTCGTTTTTCTAAAATCGTAAATTTTATAAAAATGTTGTAAAGTGGGTTTTAGTAATAAAGCATATACAAAAAAAAAAAAAAAAAAAAAAAAGTAAAATAAAATGAAATAAAATAAAAAATAAAAAGGACTATTTAATAAAAAGGTTGATTATTTAGTTGTTAAAAGTTAAATTGCCTCAGGAAAGATGTTGTGAACCTCATATATTTAGTACGTATATCAAAAATGAAACTTTATTAATTTGTACTGTAAGAATTGTTAACATAAACAAAATACTTATGAATTTTGTATGTACCGTCAGAGGTGGTGGGAAACCCCTGCTCGGCAAAAAAAATATTATCATCATCTAAAGACCAACTATTAAAAAAGTATCGAATGTACAAACTGAACTGCAAAAAAAAAAAAAAAGTTTATTTTGAATTTGAATAAGAACACATGAATAATTTGTAATATATAATACTTTTTTGTTAAAAGTATATTCTAAATTAAAATGCATAGCTAAATCCAGTATTTTGTGTGATTATCAAATTTCTAAACCTTGTAGAATAGCAATCTTTCAATTATTTTCAGACCCATAAAGTAGTGTTTTCTTAAAAAAAGAAAAAATATATATACAGTAAATCAATTTAAACAATGTTGATAAATATATTGTAAGCTAATAATGAAGTATCACTTCAAAATTAAAATCAATATTTGAGATAATCTGATAGAGTAGGGACAATATAACCTTTTGTAACTAGAAAACATAATTCTTGCATTCACAAAAGAAAAGGATAGCCCACCTCCTTTTTTGAACATTATAAATTAGGTTTGTAAATTCGATAACTTAAGGCTCTTCTTAACCGCTCAGCTCAACAAGCGCAAAACGTTTTGGCTCATTTACAAATTCATTTTTAACGGAAAGATATAAAACTCGAAAGCCTAGCCATGGAAGCGATTTGGAATTGAACTGTTTTTTAAATTTTTTGATCAATCAATTACCTATTGAGTTATAAGCGATTTCGATCACGTGACTGACAATATATTCTGAAAAATCTATTGCGTTTGCAAAAAAAAAAAAAAAAGGGAAAAACAGCTTAATTACATAGTTTCTGAACAACAACACCAGCTAGTTTCATGCATTTTCGAACAAAAGTAAATTAAAACTTATGTCAGAAAGTTGCCCTTATTTGAGAACAACCTTAAGGGACAGAATGTATATGAATATATATATATATATTGTAATTCTATGATAAAAATATTTAATACCACTGGAATTTAACTCTTTATGTCTCAAATGATGAATTCATGAAAATTTTATCTTCTAAAGCCTTTCTCGTGAATTTTTGAAACTACATTAGAATATTTGCACAATCATTTAATACAATTTAGAAGGATTTTGCCATTAAAATTTATTAATAAAATTTGAATTTATAGGGATTTTGTGCAATATTTATGACTCCACTCAAATCTTTTATATAAAATATTTTTTTTAGTATTTTGTAGAATTAGGTACAGATATAATGTTCTTACAATAGAAATATTTTCGAACTGAAATTTTTCTCCCCCAGTCATTCAACGTCAAGAAAGCTGAAAAGATGCATAAGACAAAAGAAATCATCCTTTTAAAAATATTTTTGTTTTGTACAACCTATAGTGCTTTTGGAACAAGAGAAAGTAAAGAATCTATAACTCATTCTAAACTGTACTATTACTAATCAATGCATTAAAATAATTGTATAACAAGTTACTTTATTGGTGCATATAAGTACCGTCAGTACATAAAGGGTTAAAATCCATTCATTTATTCTTTCATGACATAGAATGTTTAACATTTAAAGAAAATGTTATTGAAGCGCTGCTGTCATTATGTTTTCTGAAATATTTATTTTTTAGATTTACTTTTTATAATTTTTATAATCAGCTTACTTTATTCAAAATTGTATGATATCTTAAAGTGAAAGTGCTCTAATGGTTGATCACGTGTACTCATTTTAAATTCGTTTCAAGTATGAGTCAATAAAAAAGAGCAAATTAAAAAAGAAAATGCTTAATAATTAAGAATAAAAAAATGAACTTTGAATATCAGCTGTTGAAACATTTAGCAATAATCTAAATATTGTTGTCTTATGTACGATAGAGCTTAAATGATAAACGGAGTTATCTAATTTAGAAAAATTTAATATTACTTTTGGATACTCTCTAAAATGTTATTATTTCTTTTAAAATATACCTTTGCAAATTCGCTATTGTTAGCATACATATTATGGTTATTTTTTAATTTCCCTTTAATTAATAAACGAACAAATGTGTTTTTCTATTTAAACTAAATAATTTAGAAAATAATTTTCTTTTAATTTTTTAACAAATCATTAATGAACATGCAATCATAAAAACATAAGTCAGCATATCATGCCATTTTACCGGGTAATCAATCATCATGTCATTCATTAAAACGCAAAATATATAGCTATAACATAGGACATATACAATGCAGAACATGCACTTAAAAAAAACAATGACAAACATCTTAGGTGGTGTAGGCGATTTTTATAAACATTAAAATAACATTTTTCATAAGTATTTTACATTTTTATTAAGACATTTGTGATCATATGTTGCTCATAGAACTTAATTGCTTTAGCACATCCCCCCCCCCCCCCGAAATTTAATCCTGTTTTTTCGTTCACAGCACCCTCTTCCACAATCAACAAGATGAACTGAAACAGCCCCCCCTCCCTTCCCTGTAAACAAATGGGTTACTGGAGTAGGGGTATAAAGTGAAGATTTCAGCGCTCTTGGCTCATTGTATTTTATCTCGCCAAACCCTTCAAGTTTTGTTGGTTTGTAATCTAGCGCCCCGGATGCAAAAAAGGCTAGTTTCGACCCTGTGGAAAGCAACTTTTACTCAGATTCTAAAACTAATCGTTTACTGAACTGCGTGAATGGAGATAACGAGAGATAATCGCCTGATTTAAAAAAAACGAAGTCGCAGGTGTTTCAAAACCCGTTCAGTTTCTGAAACCAAACAAGGGTGCAATATGAATCCATTACGATATCTTAGTGAATGTAAATATCTGTTTTCCTATAGCACTTTTGTTCTGCTAATCTTAAGCTTAGACACACGAAATTGGAAGATGCACTTATTAAAAAACGGCGAAATTGAATAGCGTGTTCCATTTTTCTATAAAATAAAAGATTTATTACAAAAGGCTATCAAACTAAACGTTTGAACCGATTTTCAGACGCGACAGCCCTGAAATGTCATCATGAGACAACAATCGCTTATAACTTAAAATGCAATACATCTATCGAAAACTGAAAAATGCTATTTCTTTCTAAATCGTTTCAATTCTTTAATAGCACACTAATTTCTTGCTTTTACATTTTAAAAAGTCCGTGAATGTGTCAGAAATTTTTGCGTGAAAAAACACGTTTTAGAAAATCGTTCCAGGAAATTAATTAAAAAAAAAATTCAGAATTAAAAAAGAAATGTTTCTTTATGACTGCGTTTATTGAATCTGCGCTAATAGTCCATAGGCAATAGAGATCGTATGGGGGCTATACCTAGCAAAATTAATGGTAGTTCTGGAAAAGGGCTTACTATATGTTTTTTGTGTCGCTGAATCCGAATTTTTAACTTCCCACCAAAATTTCCCCCGGCACCCCCCCCCAAAAAAAAATGGTAAAATGCCCTCCCCCCAAAAAAGGAGTTGCCGGGGGGTGTTGGGGGGGGGGAAGTTCGGAGGTGAGACGAGAGGGAGAATGTAAACGATGCGTGTGGTTAAGTGAAATTGCGTAACTTAGTCCACGCAGCACCGCGGCACATGACCCGAGGCAGATTCTCCCCCCCCCCCCTCCCCATTCATCCCATGTCACAATGTCATGTATGTTATTTGTTGCAAATTTTGTCTACATTCTGAATTTCTAGATACTTTTTCTCTAAAACAATAAATAAATAAAAAAAAATGATTATTTTAATAAAAACCTTTTTTCACTTTGCGAAGTTTTATTATTGCATTCTGAAGGTGTTGAAAAATGCTTTATAATCTATGCCTGACGCAGGGCCGATATCCCGGGGCGGGTATGTGCCCACGCAGTTTTCCAGAAGGAGGGTAAGTCTTACCTTTTGCCCTTCCAGATTTTTGTATTTTTTAATGCTAAGGAGTTTTGCATTTTAATTTTCTCCGCTTCTATTTCTTTTTTTTTTTTTTTTTACTATTTATGTGCTATTTTATATGCGAACTATTGGATAATTCAAAATTACACAGTCTTTATAGCAGTAATTTCTGTCTTACGTCTTCAAGATCCTCAGTGCTTCAAATTCCCCTTTTTTTTCAGAAAAGCAAACCCTATCTTTTCTTTTCCATTATAGATCTCTTGATAAACTGTCTTATGACTTCGACCATTGTCACTCAGTATCTTTATGTAGGATAAAGTAACCTTGGGATAACAGGAATACAAACTTCCTGATCCTCCATGTTGCATGAACCCCTAATTTCATGGTACCAGTCAAACATTAGATGGTGCTAAAAATTCACTGAGTTTCACAGTCTCAATTCAACGAAAACAGTAATAAAAATCCGTTTATATAGAACAAACCCTTGTTTAAATAGTTTTTTATGTAATTGAGCAGAAAAATTGCAATTCGTACAGTGATTGTTAAATTTTTCGCTAATTTTTTTAGTGATTTGCAGGTTTTTTTTTTTTCATATTTTTCGGCGAGTGTTTCACATTGGCAAAAGGAATTCGGTTTCAAAGTTTTAGCATAGTAATATTTGTCCTCTGCGATTCGTAAATTTTAGAGTTTTTTAATGCGATTTTCAACGCGTTTTTCGAGTTTTTTCAGGTTTCGAGTCAATTTTTCTACATTGATTAAAAAAATCCGGTTTCAATATTTTAGCCCAATATAGTAAAGTTTGTTCTCTGTTCAGGACCGGAGAGAGGGGGTATGGGCACAGGGGGCAACTACCCAGGGGCCCGGGAGCAAAAGGACCAGCACCGTCCACCAAAAAATATACAGATTACACACTATTTCAAATCTGAACTTGTACGATTTTTTTTTTCTTTTACAAGCTAACTGAAAAAATATTTTCTGGAAGTGTTTAGGAGGTTTTCACCAAAGACATAGAAAACTCCTTACAGACACAGGCCTTATCTCTTGTCTTGTACTGAGGCCAGTACTAAACTAAATGCTGTCACTTTGTTGATCATTATTTTTACAAACAGCTGGAACTTCCGGTTGAAAAGGACTCTTCTCTGACCACAGGCCGGGATGCCGATGCCTTGAGGCAAAAGAGCCTATAGGTTCATCAGTCATGCCTGTCCTAATACCCATGTCTCCATGTCTCATTAGACATTCTCATATCATCTGGCAGCAAGACCTGCGTAATCATCGGACAAACAGAGCGGCTGCTCAGGGCCCCTCGCCAATTGAGGTTTCCTTAGGGGCCCCGAGTCTTTGACCCGAGTTACATTTTGAAATAACATTTCCTCTGCATGTTTTTAAATGCTTCTTTCTGACACTGAAAGGTGATATAATTGTCGGGGAATGTATAGATTAGACGATCCCGAAAGTTACTTTTAACGCAAAAAATAAATATTTAAAATACTACAAAGGATAGAAGATTTTACAAAATATATAACAATTATGCACATTAAATGTAAATGATATTTTTTATACATTTTATTCAGGGTTGTAAAAAAACCCGGGTTTTTATAAAAAAACCCAGCCCGGGTGGGTTTTATTAAAAAACCCGGGTTTTTTGGGTAGAAAATCTGGGTTTAATGGGGAAAATAAAATTTATTCTTTTCTACAAAGTAACAATATGTAACACATGTATATATATATATATATATGTTTATATCTTTTATTATGCTTGAAGATACATTGTTTAATAAACAATAGAAACATTATTTAATTAAATTAATTATTCTGCTTGAAATTGAGTGTTTTAAAATATTTTCATATATCACCAGAAAGCAACTGTGTTTGAATTTTAAGTATGGAAGCAGAAAAACAAGACAGGCTGGGGATATACTAAGGAATTTGAAGAAAGAATAATATTTTATTAAATTATTAATTAAATTATTATTAATCCTTTTAATCTTCAAATAAAAGTCATTAATAAAATTATATGTAATTTACTAAAATAAACAAATGTAAGTTTGTTGTTGGTTATCTTTTAGTTATTATAGAAGGTTTTCTTTTTGGTAATCTTACTTTCTTATATTACCAATAAAGTTAAACTTTAAAATTTTTACTTTGAGGAATTTATTCTGTTAATTATTTTTAGAATATACTTTTTTATTTAGATAGAAAAAAGAATTATATAGATAGAAAAATTAAATAGGTAATTTTAAAACATACTACAAAAATTTGCTCTGGAAATGAAAAGAGAATGGTCTTAACACAAATAAACTTAGAAAACAGATTTGAGGAACGAAGGAGTGAAAATCATTGGGAAAAAAAAACTTGATTGTTTATGGTTATGCTGCCCATTATTTAGGCCTAGTAGAAAATGATGTTTCACCAAGAGTAATATTAAAACAAATAGTTGAAATTCAGTGGTTGGTAATTAAGGAATCATCATCAGCCTTCAGGATGGCTTTTAGAAAAAAAAGGTATAAAGCCACAACTGCCAAATTCTACACGATGGAACTGTCAAAATGATTGCATTGATAAGCTTTTTAAAGAACTATACAATAATACATGAAATATGCATTGAACACAAAAATGACATCGATAAAGATATCATCCAGATAATGAATAATGCAGCACTTTACATGGAAACTACAAATCTTCAACAGCAACTGCCCTTAGTATCTACTGCACTGGATAAATTTCAAAAGGATAATTGTTGTCTAGGAGAAGTCGTACATATTTGGTCAACTTTACTGGAAGATGAAATACTTGCTCCATTTAAAGATTCAATCCAGAAACGATATAATCAATGTATAATACCTGCTCATATGACAGCTTATCTAGCTCACCCCAAATATAAAGGAAGAAAATTGTCAAGCACCGAAGAAGAATAGCTTTAGAATGGCTAAGGAGAATTAACAGTGATTATGTAATACTGTTAATGTCACTACAAATAACATATAATGAATATTATTCAAAATCAATGTTACACCCTAATGTCACAGTTGTATTTACCCCATCTAAATGGTGGAAAATAACGGCAAAAAACCTGAAAATTCAATTGGTCTTCTGAAGCAAGATTTTTGTTACTATATGGCATTGTTAAATTCATTGCCTGCCCAGTTTTTACATCAGTTGAGCATCTTTTTTCAACTTTTGGCCTTGTTCAAAATAAACTTCGTAATAGATTAGATAATCAAAAACAGAAAAACTAGTTAAGTGTCACCAATTATTGAAAAGTCCAAATGAAGAAGATTAGTAAACATCATAAAATTTGCAGTTTCAATTTTTGTATTGTGTAAAAATTTCTTGTGTATTATAAAAAGTCAATATCATTAAAGTTTTTTATCATTCTGCTTTATTGAGGTGCTTCTTTTTGGGCATCTGCTTTATTTAAAAGTATCTGATTTTTTCATATTTAATTTCAAGAAATATGTCTTCGTAGATGTTAAATATACTTTTCTTTATTACTTTGCACAGTTATTTTGTTTTTACAATAATATGACTATTTTTTTCCTTGTTCCATCAATTTCAAGTTAAAGAATACCCACTGCATATGAAAATAAATCTAATAAATATTCATGATAGTTGATAGCGAAGATTTTGTGCAAGTATGTTTATATGTAAAAGAAACATTACACTGTTGTATTTTTTCGTTCAAAAAGTACTTAATATTACAAAATGTTGTTTTATTTGATAAAAACCCATTTTCCCCAAAACGCCCGGGTTTTTTTAAGCTAAAAAACCCAGCCCGGTGGGGAAAATGGGTATCTACCCGGGCAGCAAATCTGACAACCCTGATTTTATTATTATGTATTATTCTGTGACATACAGAATTTACTCGTATATTTCTATTTGTCTAGTATTTCAGTATGGGTTGGGTCCGATTAATTACTTTACCAGGGCCCTGAACGACATTGCGCCGGCCCTGTCTGGTAGTTGGTTGCAAGAATAGCCTAACTGCCATTTTTTTTCCCTAAATTGATGGTACATAATATTTATTTTACATTTATGCTTAATATTGTATAAATTTCTGTGGGTTCTTTTATTTCTTATTATTTTATTTTTTAAACTATATCTGTTATAAAGTATAGTATAAGAGAGAAAAAACAACAGAAATAGAGTAATTTTTTATTTTGCCGAAAATTACTAGCACATATAAAGAAAATTATCCAAGAAATAAGTAAAAATAAACATTTTGTGTGTATAAAAAAAATATGTGTATTTTGTAAAACATTTTGTGTGTATAAAACCATTATCAAATTAGAGTCTAATCAATATGAAATGTCACACAAATCATCAAGACTCGGTGTAGAAAATTAGACGCCTAAAGTATAGACATTCTTAGGAGCCCTTTTCTCAAACTATCTTACAAAATTGGTTTATGATACCTTCGATTAATATATGAGATATCAGAAAATTATTTTGGCTAAATTATCATTATGCGAATAATAGGGGCATACACGGAGGGCGATAAGGAATACAAATTAGGCACTAAGCTGAAAGGTCTCGTAAAGATCAATTTTGTATTATCTATATGCAATATGCATAACTACATAAAGAATATGCAGGTCGGGGACCCCTTCACCTCTATACCGTGCTCGCAATTTCGGAGAATGCCTTTGACGAGTGAACTTAACTTAAACTATTATTATGTGAGGGGGAAAAAAAGAAAGAAAAGCTTTGAAATCATAAATAATATACTTAGTACATTTTATTAAATTTTTAAAAAGTCTAATTCACTAAACTTCATTGTACATGAGATTCATTAAGCAGAGAATTTAAGTTCATATTCAAATCTGTAGCCACCCTTTAAAATTTCTGGGCTCTAGCCCTATACATACTATGCCTGATGATATATATTACACATCTGTAATTGTGTCTGATGCTTGCATAAAAATTGAAGTGCGGTATTAAAGTTGTTTTCCAATCTTTCATTTTCCTCATTCGACGCTTTATTTTATCTCCAAATCCTTCAGCTTTCAGGCTTGCAGTATTTAAAAAAAAAAAAAAAAAAAAAAAAAAAAAAAAACGCCGAGGCAAAATATAACGCATATACAGAGATATATCTTACGATATCATGTGCCAGACGCACCCCCTCCCCCTAAAATCATAACGTTATATATGCATAACCCTTTATTAAATTATCTTTTGTAAAATTTATTTAATCCAAAAACAGCCCGTAACTATAAAACCCAATTCAAAACCAATGCGAACCCGATACAATTAGAATCAACCGCCCCAAACCTAACTGCAACCAAAAAATTTAACTTTAACCCGAGCCGCGGGTCGGGTACAAATAAAATTGGGCTACATGACTCGATTCAGAAGTCTAATCTCAATTAATATTCTGGACATTTTTTTTTTTTTAAAATACCGTTAAACCAAATAAGCGCATAAAAATCCAAATTCAACACTAAACCGATAAAATTATAGGCAACCAACCCGACATGCAAAGAACAAAATCAGCGGCACACTTAGCCAAGTGTCAGTCTTTTTTAAACATTAACATCTTTTTTAAAAATTAAACAGAACCCGATTTAACCCACCCTGGGTAAGGCGCGGATCCACGGGGGGGGGGGGGGGGGGGCGATCGGGGACGAGAGAAGGAACAACTTAGTTTGAATTTATCTGATTTTTATGTTTTAGATCGGAGCAATCACCTAAACGACGAAAACGAGTCACGGAATCATCCTTCTATATATAAAAAAAAGTAACGATTTGGAAATGGACCCATGAAAATCTGCGTAGATACCGCGAAACGCATCTGATGGGTCAGAGCTTTCTAACGCTATAAGGGGGGTTAACAAAGGGGGAGGCTCTCGCCAAGTTTATCGCCAACTTAGCGATATATCGCCCAATTTTGGCTAACAAAATGAGTTGCCAAAAAGGACGCCAACTTGGCGCTATTTCCAGTATTTCGCCAAATTTCCATAGACTCCCATTGAAATCCAATAGTGTTTACTTGCTTGCAGAAAATCAACAAATTGTGATATTTCAATGCAACAGAAAGTAATATTAGCTTATGAATAGAGCTTAATTGAACTATTTACATTGTTTTTAAGCACAAACACTAACTGTTTACAATATTCGTAACACCATATATGTAATTTTATGTTTAATAATTTTTATAATTATGAAAAGCTCTAATGATTGTGCGCTTGGAGATAAGGAAATAAATTTGTCAGAAGTTGGGGAGGAGCGCGTTTTTACCAAGTGGAATCTAAAAATTGAATACACAGAAAATAAGGGATCGCGAAACAATTACGTCTGGGGTTGACTAGGAAATAGGGATTGCTTCATGATACCGAATGGAATCATGACGCGGGGGGTTGGTGAGCGTAGCGAGCCCCCCGCCCCTAGTTTTTTATATGAAATCTAGCAGACTTCGCCCGCTACGATGATACTCGTACGGACCTTAAGGGGACCAGGTAAGCAAAATTAGACCAAAAAATCGATTTTTACTTTTTAATATCATTAAATAGTTTAAATTTTTATCTTTCCAACGATGTACTACACATGTTTATATATATAAAAGAAAGTGTTGGATTTTTTCATTATAGCAGTGGGCTACATTTTTTAAATTCAGATTTCTTGATTGGCATCACTTTTCTGAAGTGGTAAAATTCCCATTGTTTTTGCCTTAATTAGTATGTTATTGAATAGGGCGAATTTTACTATTTCAAAAAAGTGGTGCCAATCAAGAAATCAGAATTTAAAAAAAAGTAGCCCACTGGAAACACTGCTTCACAGCTTTAATTGACTTTTTCTCAAAACTTCAATATTTCAGGTTTGCGTTCCTTTTTTTTCAATATTTATTAAACTTAAGAACTCATATTTTTCTAAATACTTATGTTATGTTGTATAATTTAACACGGGGATTGAATGATTTGTTGAGAATTATTAATTTTAGGCAGTGTAATCTTGCCAAAATTGCTAATCTAAAAATGTCTTTCAATAAATAATTGATAATTCATTTGCACTTTCACATAGAAAATGCTCTGTTAAAATGCATAAAGCATGTTATTCAAACTACTCTAAAAAATCTAGATCTCTATCTTTCACCCTTTCTGAAAAAACGGTACATAAAGTTGGTGTAAGATAGAACTTACCCGGACCCCTTAAGTAAGAATTTCGTTTTGAATTGCTGAAAACGATACGAACGACATTGTGCTATTATTATTGTGTCAATTAAAATTTGAGCTGTTAAAGGACCGACTCTTTTAAATGATCATTTACAATAGGACTGGGTGCAACGATAGGCAGTAGACTAAAACCTGAAAAATTATCTAATGAACAATGCAAATCCTATCAAAGACTAGTAGTTTTTAAAAAAAAGTCTACCTTTCGTAATCATCTGATTAGGGAACTTTCCAGCATAATTCTATAACTATGCAACATAGAACACTATTCAATGTACTAAAATTAACTATTAATGCAAATTTCCACAAAACTTGTTCAGCAAAACATTTAAAAAATCTAAACATTCAAAACCACCTGGTTGTAGAACTTTCTTTAACGCCTTGAGGGGCAAGCAATTACGTTTGTGAAATGCTGAATTCCTACCGGAATCTTTGAAAAATTCTATTTCAAAATAAGTAAAAGCAATTTTAAGGCTTTTTTACACCAAAGTTCGGAAAGTAAAATTTAACAAAATTTTTCTGGTGTAAAACTTCATTAATCGTAGGTGGTATATAATATATACCGGTGCCCCTCAAGGGGTTAAGTAACGTAGAATGATATTATCCTCCTGAGACCTGACATTCATTAAAATGGATGCTTTATAATGTATTTTATTTTTCTCAGAGGGCTGAAATTCCAGAACTAGTTAAAACTCGATTCGCCTATTAAAACGCAATCGGCCTGCCAAGTCCTATTTTGGTGGAAAACATCTGAAAACCCGATTTTAGTGGTTTACCATTCCTGCTCCCAGTCCTCCCTCTTTTCTTAACACCTTCTTTGAAAACTTATCAAATGAAATGCCTCCAGATCCATCCAGCTGAACTTAAGTTAGAAGCAGACGGAACGAAATTTCCTTTTCATTTTATATACATATTATAATACACATTGACACTTAAGGGAAAATACAATCCATTCCATGCCAATGACGTTTTTAACAAAGTTGAAAAGTGTTTATGAATTCGGATTGTATGCCCTTGCGCTCTAACTTGCATAAACAGTCTCGGATTGCAAATGAAATTAATATGGGTCAGGGATGGCGAAACTTTTCTTATCCATGTGCCAATTTTTTTCAAAATTTATTTTCTGTAACCATAACGTGCCAAGAACTATCTCCCTCCGTTCTCAAAAAACATACAACAGACAGTAATGAGTCAAAGTTACTTAGAATTTTGTTATTAAGATTTTAATTTTTAAGTTATATTTTAAAAAGTTTTTAAAAATGCAATTTCTATAGTTTCAAATAATTAATATTAGATTCATTCTTCAGTTACTTTTAACAGAATGCAATTTGAAGTGGAATCAATTGTCAAATGATTTCTACCTGAGTTTTAATAATTTATTCTTTTTTAATAACGATTCTGAGGCATAGGTAGAAGAAAAAATTGTCAAAATGGCTAACATCAGTATCTTTAAAAATCTATAGGGGAAGTAGGGTAATGCCGCTCACTTTAGAGAAAACATGAATAGCGAGTCAAATTTACACAAAAAATCAATATTTTATTAACGCAGCCCAAAGCATAAGGAACAATTTGCAAAAACTAATTTGCAGAAAAGTTTTAGGAACTTTTTTTATCGTTTTATATAATTAACTATGTATTGAGCGGTAATGGCGCTCAAAATTTGGATACAACATTTAAGTACCAGAAAAATCACATATGTAGTTGTGTCCGCTATTCACACCGCAGCAGACTTTATGCGACCACTTTCCACATAGTGTGCAGCGAAATCACGTTTCGTTATCTCTCCCGAATTCTCCGCAAAAACAGCAGATTTCTGGCTCCATACTTTTTTTAAATCCAAGTTTTTTGATTATCACCACTTTTTTTCAAATCGTAAAATTGACCTTGTTTAATGACATAATAATTAAGGCGAAAACGACGGTAATTTTACCATTTCAAAAAAGTGGTGACAATCAAGAAATTTGAATTTTTAAAAAATGGCCTACTGGGAAAATTGCTTCGAATTCCACGTGAGCGCCATTACCCGTTATCACCATGTTGGATTTTAATGCATTACAGTTGGCGTAACAACGCACTACAAAAATAAATAAAAGCATGAATGTACAGCTAAATGTATATATTTTGTAGACATAATGAGTGAATTAACATTTGAGAATAAGAATGTACACTTACTTTCAAGTTAGATGTTGTAGAATTTTAAAATAAAACAACTGCAAACTAATAAACGTGAGGATGCAAAAATACTTTCCTTCCGACAGTTACTATATCCTTACTAGGAACTTACGATGAAGTTTGCTAGGTGCCGGTACCGATCGCACGTTTTCAATTCTATTATGTTTAGAGATATTGGAGTGAGCGGGATTACCGGCTGGGAGGCATTACCCTACTTTCTCCTACACTGTAAAAAAAAAAAAAAAAATCAGAAAAGCAAACTATGCAAGACAGCCATGCTTAGTTTTAGCATTAGCATGTTAGTTTGTGATGCCTTATAATCTTTCTTTTTCGATAGTTTTCAAATTTTCTTTTGATTTAATAAATATTTCATCCCATAATGAACTAGATTGGAATTAAATATGTTGCATTTCAATTTCTTCAATTTCTAGTCAAAATATTTGACAATGCTCAGCAAATATAAATTCGTGCATTTTGTCTAATTTGACTGTTTCATGAGTTAGAACATCCATCAACACGTGCCGAAAATATGTTGCGTGCCACTCTTGGCACGCGTGCCGTAGATTCGCCGGCCCTGTATAGGTTATTGGAGTTTAATAGGGCATTTTCGTTATTGAAAATGATGAGTGTAGCATTTAGAGTTTATTTATAAGGATACTCAAAAGATACAGGACGATCTTTGGGGGAAAGTTGTTTCCGCTGTAGTTGAAGGATGTTACGTAATGTGAAACCTATCCTCTTCAGTTCCGAAGCTAAAATAATAATACGAATGCTTATTCATTGGTTTTTTCCAAACAAAATGACATCGTAAATGACAGAAAAGATACATTTTCTGAAATGGATCCTTTAGGTGCTTAGTCATTTAGGTTCAAAAATAGGGATCGTTAACCTAGATTAATGCAATTACAAAGTTAAGAATTTTAAACAAGTGAATAATCTACAAATCCCCAAAATTTGTTATTGAAAAAGATTTAAGTTAAACACTTATCAAAATTTCTCACTTTCTTGCTCTTACTATCTTTGGGGCATCTTTAGGCATTTGGCAAACTCAGATGAAAATAACATTTATTTTATGCTTCGAGGCTGCCGTTCGCTTTGAACGCAGAAAGCATTCAGCTATTAAGAAGTGATGTGAAAAGGGGTAAAAAAAAACGGACATTTTAGTTTTTGTAAGGAAAAGAAGAGGCCGATTGAAATGGATCATCGAGGATCACTTCAATACACTGACAAAAGAATTAGGTAAAAGTATTGTAGAGGATGATTAACTACTGAAGTTGTTTTATTTTAGGTGTAATTCTATAAATACGTAGCACCTAGAGAATCATTTGCAACTGAATCGATAGAATCACTGCAGAGTTGTGTCGAGTCACGTCAAATTTTATGAAAAATGGATCCAAACTTAAAAAGACATTAATAAAAGTTTTCTTCATTCTATTAAATCCTATCATACGTTATGAATTCAATGCTATCCCACAACAGGTCATGATTCTAGGTTTCCAGGGTGATGACGCCCTCTTTAAGATGGAGTCCTATTATTTCCGTAGGACTGAAATTAAAATATAGAATCGTAATAAATTTTGCATTCATACATTGCTGCATAAGAGTGCAGCAGTAAGATCTGCTTGCATTGACGTCACGTTGCTATTAGCAACGACTGATATTATTGCATCTGGAGCACCCACGGAATGTCAGAACACCCGGATTGCCGTTAAAAGCACGTGTTATCTCTCTGTTTAAATTAGAGCTTTCTTATTTTTATTATTATAGTGCAAATAAGTCTAATAGGTCAAAGGGAGAGCACCCCATTCGCCTTATAATTGGGTGCCACATGAACCGATGCCAGCCATTTGACGTTATGTGCAAGCCGTCTATAGTATGAACCTATTATAGGAACGATAAGTCATCTGCCACGTTGGACGTACCATTTCATACTTTTGTTGTTTTTTGTGCGTATCACACGTTATTAAATGTAATTATTTTTCTTCCTATAGACAGGTCAGCACAAAAGATAAATTTCTGAAAATAATTCTCAGCTGTGTCACTGAACTGAAGTCCAGCATACTGCGTACTATCCTATACAAGCCTATATAGATCCTGTACAGGGCTATACAAAAGAATATTCTACCGACTCTGGAGTGTGATTGCAGAAATTGGGTTTTTAAATGTGTTATGCGCTTTCTAAATAGTTTACCAAGACGTTCTTTTTCACCTTATAAGAGGGGGAAGTTCTGAATAGGTTGGAGACCGTTTCATAATTATTATGGAGCATGATTTTTCTTTCTCGTTTTTAGGCGCATTATTTGTCCAGATATACCGCTCCATACACTTAACCTTTAACCGCTGTTAGTGGTCTCTCAGATCTGTGCTTTTTTTCAAATTTTCACTTTTTAACTTATAGTCCAGGCAATAGAGACCGTATAGGGACTACCTAGCAAAATTCATGGTAGTTCTGGAAAAAGGCTTACTATATGTTTTTTGGGTCGCTGAATCCGAATTTTTAGCTTCCCACCAAAATTTCCCCCGGCACCCCCCCCCCCCCCCCCAAATTTTGGTAAATTGCACCACAAAAAAGGTTTTTATTAAAAAAATTAATTTTTTTATCGTTTTAGGGGAAAAATATCTAAAGATTCAGAAAGTAGACAAAATTTGCAACAAATTAGATATATGACATTATGACTTAGGATGAAGGGGAAGGGGGGATCTATAAGGTTTACTTTAAGTTTTTTGGGTCGATGAATCCGAATTTTTAACTTCCCCCCAAAATTTCCCCCCTCGAACCCCCCCCCCCGCGCAAATAGTTGTTTTTAACTTAAATTTCTTATTGTTTTAGCGGAAAAGCATTACGAAATGCAGAAACTAGACAAAATTTGTAACAAATATGATATATGACATTATGACGTAGGATGAACGGGCAGAGGGAGGGCTGCCTCTGAACATGCACTGCGGCGCTACGTGCACTAAGTTATGAAGTCCAGGCAATAGGGGATTTTACCTGGCAAAATTAATACTAGTTCTGGATTTCGACTCACTTTATGTTTTTGGGTCGCTGAATCCGAATTTATAACTTCCCACCAAAATTTCACCCGGCAACCCCCCAAAAAATTGATTTTTTGAAAGAATTTGGTTTTTGAGAAAAGCGCGCGGGGAATGTTCCGAGGCAGCCCCCTCTCTCCCCGCTTATCCTACGTCATAATGTCATATATCCTATTTGTTGCAAATTTTGTCTAGTTTCTGAATTTCGTAATGCTTTTCCCATAAAACAATAAGAAATTTAAGTTAAAAACAATTTTTTTTTTGGGGGGGGGGTCGGGAGGGGGGGGGGGAATTTTGGGAGGAAGTTAAAAATTCGGATTCAGCGACCCAAAATACTTAAAGTAAACCTTATGAGGAAAATTTGGAGGGGAGATGGGAGGGCGAATGTAAACGTGTGAGTGGTTAAGTGGAATTGCGCAACTTAGTCCACGCAGCACCGTGCGCATGTTCCGAAGCAGATCCCCCCCTTCCCCATCATCCGAAGTCATAAATTCATATATCTAATTTGTTTCAAATTTTGTCTATTTTCTGAATTTCTAGATACTTTTCCACTACAACAATAAAAAATTGATTTTTTCAATAAAAAACTTTTTTGGGGGCTTTTAACCAAAATTTGGGGGGGGGGGGTTGCCGGGGGATATTTTGGTAGGAAGTTACAAATTCGGATTCAGCGACCCAAAAAACAAAGTAAGCCGATTTCCAGAACTACCATTAATTTTGCTAGGTAAAATTCCCTATTGCCTGGACTATTATAATTTCTGTTTTAATTATAGATAATAAGGAACTTTGTTTCATGTGGAGCCCTAATACTATTAGTAGAAGTGAATAAGTCTGAATTTTCTGAATAAGTGAATTTGAATAGTCCTGTACATAAAACTTTATTTCAGAAACAGTAACTTATGAGTCAATTGGTGCCTGATATTCATCTTTCAATCAAGCAGTCCCAGAGTCTGCTCACAGTAGTTGTGCGATCATTTCTGTCACAGCAGTTAAGAGTTAACCCAAATTTTCATAATAAGGGGCTTGCATGACTCTCCCTTTAACACTTCACTGCTGTTAGCGGTCTCACAGACCGCTGCTTTTCTCAATTTTCACAGTTTAACTTGTCATTTTCAGTTTAACTGTAGATACTGGTGAAATTCTGTTTTTTTTTTTTTTTTTTTTTTTTTTTTTTTTTTTAAGACTCTAGTACTATTACTAGAAACTTCTGAATAAGTGATTTTTAAGTATATTTTCGGTACATAAAGTTTAGTACAGAAATAGTATTACGAGTGAACCCTCAACTGGTGTGACAAAAACTGTCGCATAACTACTGTGAACGGTCTGTCAGACCGCTTAATCTAAAGATGAATAAAATGCTAGATTAACTAACCTAACTATTTCAAAATTCAATTTTTATACTAAATACTTGGATAGGAATATTATAATTAAAATTCAGCTTTTCAGAAGTCCCTAGTGATAGTAAGAGTGTTCCAAATGAAACAAAATTTAACCAGTATCTAGAGTTGAAAATTACAAGTTAAATTGTAAAACATCAATAAAAGCAGTGGTCTGCGAGACTGCAAATAGCAGTTAAAGGTTAATTTCACCGATTAGATTAACCCTTTATCTATTGAGGGTACTTATAAGTACCAATAAAATAACTTGTTATAAAATTCATTGAATACATCGGTTAGTGGTAAGACAGTTTAGAATGAGTTATAGATACATGACTTTATCATGTTCCAAAAGCATTATGGGTTACACAAAGCAAAACTATTTTTAAAAGGATGATTTATTTTGCCTTTCCATCTATCCAGCTTTCTTGACATTGGGGGTGGGGAATTTTCAATTCGGAAATATTGCTATATTTCTATTATAAATTGAAATTTAATGGATTCTTCTAAATCCTTCAGTCCCTCTAAAATCCTTCTAAAATTTATTAAATGATTATGTAAATCTTCTAATGTAGTTTAAACAATTCACGAAAAATGTTTTAGAAGATAAAATTTTCATGAATTTATAATTCAGTAGATAAAGGGTTAAGCGGTCTCACTGACCGCTCACATTAATTATGTGACAATTTTTGTCACAGCAGTTAAGGGTTAAACAGCTGTTCTGATTCGTTGTGGGGACACGTAAATGGTTGTCTTACGGTAAAAAAAAAGTTGGAATTTAGCCATTGATTTCGAAAGCCCACTTAATGTTATTGAATGGATTTTAAAAGCAATAGACTTATATTTTGTGCTCTTATTTCACGTCACTAATAGCTTGCCATAAACAGCTATCCGTGCCGGCTGAAAAAAAAAATCATGTCTCATACTTTCAAAAGCTACGATTTGTTGAAAACGCCGATTTTCCTTTGAATAGAATAGAATTGAAATAACAGAAAATGGAATATTTAGAAAAGGTACAATAGAATAAAAAAGAAAAATTAATTTTACTAAAAAAAGGGGGAGGGGGAATAAGAAAAAAATAATCAGTCATAAATTGTACGCTTTCAATTCTACACTGATTCCCAAAAATTAAGGAACTGTTAAGAAATGAAGTGAAGTGAAATGAAATGAAATTAGTAGCACGCGCTGTGCGTGATACGAGAAATGTAAATTTTTTTGTTGATGTATTGTTATTAGAAGAATGTCATAAATGAATGTGAGCTATCTTTTCTCGATGTAATGTGAAGAATGCCTGTATAGTTAGAATTAAATATTGTTTTGTTGTTTTGTACAACAAATGAATCTGTATATTATTTTTTAACTTTGATTCTTCGACTTTTAATTCAATAACTCCCAGATGCAGCCTACAAAGAAGAATAAGAATAACCATTATTTTAATACAATCAAACTGATTGGTAAAGTTATCAAACGAGTTGAATATTTCCGTCTGAGCGAAAAAATGCCCAGGCTGGGAATCGAACCCAGATCCTTGGCTTACAAGGTCAATGCTTTACCGTTTAAGCTAACTGGGCCGACAACCAGCAAGCCTATTTCACTCAGATAACCTTATTGGTAGTAATATCTGGTTTATCATGTAGACAGCTCAACAGAATAAACCGCAGGTAAAGGAACTCCATATAAACGATGGGTACGTAGATGAACTATTATTTTAACACAATCAAACTGATTGGTAAAGTTATCATACGAGTTGAATATTTCCAACTGCCCAGTTAGCTTAAACGGTAAAGCATTGGCTTTATAATCCAAGGATCTGGGTTCGATTCCAAGCCTGGGCATTTTTTTCGCCCAGTTGGAAATATTCAACTCGTAAGAATAAGAAGGTTAGTATTGTACACTGTTTGCTTACTGAAATTGTGGATGAATAGTCTTTGAACTTCAAGGATGTGAAGTACATGTCTGATTCCTATTTTTAAGTACACATTTGAGTTTTTTAAGTACACAATGGAGGGGGAATTTAATAGTACAATAATGTTTGCGATCACCCATGTGACAGAAAACGCTCAAAATGTAACTGTAACCAATGGCTATGTGAGTCCTGTTGAAGGGTCGTATGCATTTGTGTTAACGTTTTTGGTGAAAATTCTTTGTTTCTAGCATACAGAATTTTCGACCCAATTTAACACCACTTTCCAAAAATATGAAAAGGAACAGTAGAAACAGTATGCTCCAATTAAAATATAACTAACTAAACAGGGTGTCCAGTCTCAGCGATGTCCAACGGCTAATTCCTAAACTATTAATCATAGACATAGTTCTAATTATAAAAATGTTTTAAATGAGGTAAAAAAAAATATTTTCGAACTTCTTTGTATAAATAAAAACATTTCTTAAACAGTTAAGAAATTTAATTTTTTATACGTTCCTCCGGTCCTATACGTGACATTTCAGGGTTCGTACGGGTCCTGGAATTTCTAAACCTGGAAATTCTTTGGTAGGGGAGACCCGGGGTTACGCCGCCACCCCGCCCAGTTTAAAAACTAAGGGCAGTTTGAGATAATGACTGCACTATAGCGGCCAACAATAGAAATAGTGTCTAGAATGAGAGTGATTTTTCTGAACGTCGTTCGTTTGTTCTAGTGAAAAAAATTTAGTTTTCATCGAGTTGCTTCTAATTTTGGAGCTTCAAATGAGTAGAGATAAGCACCTTTTATTGTAACATTAGGTATTTAAGATAATATGACCCGTAATCTACATGCATTCGCCGACATTTTGGTGCAATGTGTTGAACAAGTTCAGTTCTACTTTCGGCTTTACTTGGGGATTTTCGCGATAGTGTCCTCTCGGGGTCATGCCGGCACCATGCAAATCGGGCGAGAAATGACCACATTTGAATGTAGTGGAGCCGATTCAGCAGAGATTCATATTTGTGACTTTTTCAATTTGAGTTAAATTGTAACTGATAAATTACTTTTGCTTCCTAAATTTCTTTCTAAATATTTTCAGTAGGTTATGTGTTAGGCGTGTCAATTTGATGTATTTACTAGGTCATTGAAGAGTGGTGTCATGATCCTGATACAGTGGCGGATGACCCCAGTCTCCTGGGTAATCCCGCCACTGTGCAGAGATTGAAAGAAGTTTTTTTATGTGTGCTTATGTTACAGTTATAATTACACAGATACTAAAGATCATGATTCAGCTTTAGAAATTTTACTGTTTAAAAATAAACATTTTTTAGAGGTGAAAAAATTTTAATTCCCTTAAGGTGTCGCCATTCCCCCGGTCTCCCCTAAATGTATTTTATTGTGGAAAATTTCTGCTTAGACAAGGCGAAATTTCGTGCGTTTGAACCAATTTATATTTTTATTAAAAACTGATATTTCACCTGGAAAATAACGGGACCCGTACGAACCCTGTAATTTGCAAAAGTTTCCCGCTACACTAAAACAAAAAATAAATAAAAAAATAAAATAAAGTTCCTTTGATCTAACAATAAGACGGACCAAGTTATGAAAGTTTGAAATTCATGACTTATAGGGTAATGACGCTCAGCGGGCAGCGATGACAGCGATGACCACCTCGGGAACTCAGCTTTCGCTTTAGAGTGTTAGTGCAATCCCGAGGGGTAGACCACATCCACTCCTCCCGACTCTCAACCAGAGTCTGAGAGGAAGCGTCGGGTCCCTGATCAAGCTGCTGAAATTTATTTCGGTTACTGTGAGATTTATAATTACAATCGGTTACCCAATTTTTCTGGGCGAACCGAAGATTTCACATCGAGATATATGACTGTATGTAGTGATTACATGAGGATCATTTCACCTAATGTGATTGCATAATTGTTTACAATTTTCTTGGGTATATATACGTCACAGTACATTTAACACACAATATTTAACATGACAATTAGAAACACATTACAACACAATATCAAACACCTACTATTTACATGACTGTATGTAGTGATTACATGAGGATCATTTTAATGTGATTTCACAATTATTTACATTTTTCATGGATTTATATACGTCACAATACATTAAACACACAATATTAAACATCACAATTAGAAACACATTACAACACACCTACTATTTACAATTTGCACATACTAGAGTTTGGAGAGATGCACAAGATAAAAATTCAAAAGTGATAGATCCCGCTCACCCATCTCTAAATAGAATAGAATTGAAAACATGCGATCGGTACCGACACCTAGCGAACTTCATCCTAAGTTCCCAGTAAGGATACAGTGCCCGTCGGGAGGAAAGTATTTTTGTGTCCTCACGTTATTAGTTTGAAGTTGTTTTAGAATAAAATTCTACAACATCTAACTTGACGGTAAGTGTACACTGAAATGTTAATTTACTCATTATTTCTAAATATATATATACATATACATTTAGCTTTACGTTCATTCTTTTATTTATTTTTGTAGTGCTTTGTTACGCCAACTATAAATAACTAACTTGAATCTTGTATTCAAATTTTGAGCGCAACTAACCTACCATGTCGGGCATTACCGCTCAATCCATTATTAATTAAATAAAACGATAAAAAAATTTCTAAAACTTTTATGCAGATTAGTTGATTGCAAATGATTCTTTATGCTTTGGAGTTACACTTCATTAATAAAATATTGATTTTTTTGTGTAAATTCGACTAGCTATTCGTGTTTTCCTTTAAGTTAGCGTCATTCCCCTACCACTTTTTTTGCATCTGAACGCAGATGAGTTCGGCCGTGCTTCGAGAGATCGTATATAAAGTGCTTAACGAATTAGAACTTATTTCACGTGTATCTGCGCTTCCAGTGAGAACTCTTTGAAAGAAATTGTGCAAGTATTAAGACTGAGTTAACTTTTATAAATTAAGTTTCAGATTGGTTGAAACAATTGTATTTTAACATAGAGTAGGTGGGGGCAAAGATACGCACTTTCCATACATTTTCATTTTTAACACACACATTGGTCGAAACTTATGTAATGAGTGATTAAAATGTTAGATTAGAACCTTAGGCAAGTGCTAACATCAACCGACATTCTGTCAAATTATAATTCTGAGAGAAATTGCAATTTTTAAAACACATTGCTCTACGTATCTTTGCCCCATCGGTTGGGGCAAAAGTACGCAGTCGTGGGGCAAAGATACGCAGTGCGTATTTTTGCCCACTTACTATGGGTTTTTGCCGCATTTCAAATAAAACGAATGAGTTATGCAAAAGCATTAAGTAAATTTCACTAGTATTTATAGTTAAACTGAAAATTGTAAGTTAAACCACGAAAAAAAATGAAAAAAAACAGGGGGTCTGTGAGATCGCAAATAGCAGTTAACCTCAAACTACTGTGACAAAAATTGTTGCATAAATACTGTGAGCGGTCTTAAAGACCCCTTGATCGTAGAATGAATAAAAGGGTTGACTAACTCATAAGATACTAGTTTTGCGCTAAACTTTATGTAAAGGCCAATTATAATAAAAGTTCTCCTCATTTAGAAGTCTTTGGCGATACTATTAGGGGAGACCGGGGGAATGCCGTCAACCCGGGTTATGCCGCCACCCCACCTAGTTTAAAAACTAACGGCAGTTTGAGATAGTGAATGGGATTGCACTATAGCGGCCAATAATAGAAACAGTGCCTAAAGTGAGAGTGATTTTGTTGTACGTCGTTCGTTTGTTCTAGTGAAAAATGTAGTTTTCATCTAGTTGCTTATTATTTTGGAGCTTCAAATGAGTAGCGATAAGCACCTTTTATTGTAACATTAGGTATTTAAGATAACTAGTTGCGTAGCAACACGTTGTGTTGCTTTTGAATTGCATGAGACAATCGATCTTTTTGCTAAAATGAAATCTTAACTTTATTGTAAATTTAGAAAGCCATTGCAATATTAATTTTATTAAGTACAATATTTCAAATAATAAGTTATATTTACAATTTAAGTCAAAACTTTCACCATAAAAATGCACATATTCTATAACTTTATTTTCCTACAGCTTTTCGCTCTTCCAAGATTTTGCTTCGAATTTCGGAGTTCGTAGAACTGATGTCATTTGGGTCAACTTATACAAAAATGAATTTGTTTGGACGAATTTATTCAGAAGCATTTTATATTTATGAATTAAAATAAATATTTAAAGAATTATTTTTTTTCTCGCTAAAACTTTTCTCTTTTTTTTCTCACTTTTTCGCATTTTTAATGTCCGCTTCTGAAATGTTTTATTAGCCATCTTAAGGCAATCGTTGAAACTTTACGACTTTAAATTAAATGAAAATAACGTACGATGTTTTTTTTTTCTTTTGAGGTCAACAAAATTTATCTCAATGTTCCAGTCGAGAGTCGAATTTGTGTTTTTAAAATAAACGGATTCCTGAAGCTTGAATATGTGTGAGTTCGTATTCCGTGAAATTTTCTTGAAAACTACAATCATTTTTTCACTATTTATTCAAATATACGTTAATTTCAATTTAAAAATGATTTCAAACAATGATACCTAATAATCCTTGTCATTTCCCCTTTTCTCTCTTTTATCCACAAAAATGGAGCAATTTTAGTTTCCATCATTACAGAAATGTCATAAAAAATAACGTAAAAATTTATATCTCGAAAACTAAACAAATTTTAAAATTCTACGACCACGTTTAACATCCTCGGACCCAGGCCCGGACTGGCGCCTTTGGGGGCCCTCGGCTAGAGATTGAAAAGGGGCCCCTTACCGGGAAATTTAGAGGGAATACAATATTAGAATATTTAATTTTGAAAATTAGGCTTACCTGCCCAAAAACCACATTTAGCTATTTTTTTGCTTGGAAAATAATAGGTTGTATCAAATGAATTTCGATTTCACAATGAAATCTTTGTTGCAATATTTTAACGAAAAATAAGAGCGTCACATCAATACATAAACCATGAAATTCTATGGTTTCTTTCCATCTTCCTGAAAGTTGAACAATACCATTTTGATACCAACCTTTGGATATGGAAGCAAAAAAGGCCTAGAAAACCCCGTTCCAGATCATCAACATTATGCAAGCGCCTTGCCCCCCAAAATGATACCATAAAATAAAACATGTGACAGACCGAAGGAGCAAGGTCCGGGCTATATGGGAAATGAGGTAATTCCGTCAAGCTCTTCTATTTTATTGCGAGAAGTGTGCGGTCTTGCATTGTCTTGTGGGAGAAGATGACTCTCTCTCTGTAGACTAAAGCAGGCCATTTTCTTTTAGCCAGCCATTTGCAAAGAAGCATACATCCTGTCCATCTGTTCACAGTAAATTTCAGAGTTGACAGATCGAACATGTGGACTGATTTAAAAATGAATGACATGCTCAAAATTCCACCAGATATTGATCATGAACTTCTTTTCAAACCGCGCTTGTTTTGTAACATGCTGGACAAATTGTCCCACATCCAACAATTATTTCTCGATTATCTGGGTTCCGTAGATATATCCATTTCTCATCATATGTCACTTTGCGTTTGAAAAACCGCAAATCCTGTAAGTTTTCCAGAAGAATTTTGCACATTTCCACTCTGTGATTTGCTTGCTGTATAGTCAGTTCATAAACAACTTATTTAGAGTTTTTGTACGTTTTTTGTAGTTTATGTAAAGCTTGGCATATCGTATCCTTGGACGGTCCTAGCTAGCTCCTCTGAAAGTTTCCGTATGTTGGTGGTTGGTTTAATCTCCACTCTGCTTCAAAGCTTCCAGATTAACAATAGTTTTGGGCTGAACGTTTGCTAATCGTATCACCCCTTCAACTTCACGTATTTTACGAGACGCTTCAGCAACTTTATGACCATTTTTAAAATAAATTCTTAAGATGGATAATATTTCAATATTTGTATCAGCCATTATATTACCTATAAATAGATAAAAGAATAGACATTAGCGTAAATAATATGGAGGACAATATACTCTTAACCCCCTGACCGCCGATCAAAAGGGTAAAATTGTAATGTTGTTTTCTCTTTAATTTTGTTAAATGCTAAAAAAAGATAATTTTTTCAACATGATGTAAAAGATTTAAATATGTATAGGAATAGAATGCTTGACAGTATTAATTTGAACTCAATCTTTCAAATCAGGATTATATCTGTAGAATTATATTAATTTATATAATGCTTCTATTGCAGTGAAACCTGCAGCTTAGTGAACGAATATATCAGTTCATGGCGGTGAGAAGGTTAATATAACATTTTGCACTGGTCGTTAATTATAAGATAGTGCCATCTGTAGCCTTTCATGTCGATATAGAGGTATCCTAAAAACGAAAATACTTTTGATACACCCTAACACTTGAGTAAAAAAATAATCTTCTGTTGTAATTTACTTACTTTCATAATAAATATTTATATCATTTTATCACTAGTTTAGTTACTGTATACAGTAACTAAACTAGTTCCATGTTAGAAAAAATAAATATACTAATTACGAGATGTTTGTAACTTAAAAATGAGAGGGGAAAATGTCTTTAGTTTTAGACAACCAAATCTCTATGTTGAAGCCATAATAATCTAAATCCTACTGTAATACCTAAGTAAATATTAACAAGAACGAAAAATCATCCGTCCAGCAAAGATTATGTAATATTTTCCAACACATTCAGAAACTATAATAAACTTTGCAGTTTATTAAGGTAAAAAATGTCTAAATGAACACTTTAGAAAATGCATAATACAATAGTGCTACAACTACTGAAATTACCATCAATAATCGCAAAAATATCCGATTTTTTTGTGCAGCCCTCTATATGATCTATAGATTTGTACGTATATTACGATGTATGCTAAAAGTATGTTAAATTAGATGCATCGTGCAGTTTAAAATTCCTAGCCAGCAATGTCCGCCAGTAAATGGAAATGCACTTGAGATCTTTTGTGTAGCCCTGTATATGATCTATAGAACTTATATTCGCCAAGTAATATGCAAAAAAATAGTTAAATTTTTAATCACGTATCGCAACTGAAAACACACAGCAATTATTTTTCATATTCAGTACTATAACCAAATACTTTTGTGTGTCCCTGTAAATTAACAATAAATTATATGCACATCAGATTCCACAATAAGAGCTTTGTGGTACACCTCAGTGCTATACACAAATTTTAATATCCTTAAAAATGTGTAATATTGTTAAAATACATCGCATACGATAACGGAATACTTTTGAGTGTGCTTGTAAATGAACCGTAAACGTTACACACTTCATTTTCAATACCGAACATGCCATGGTAAACCCCAATAACATATAGATCAATTTCATGATAATCTCAATATATTTACGCAAGTTAGAGCATGAACAGACAGACGGACAGACAAACCGAATTCATAAACACTTTTCAACTATATTGTAAAGTGTTAAAAGCTAAATAGCGGTAATAAAAAACAAACATATTGTTAAAAATGTCCTCTTTAATTTTGATTTCATTGTTACAAATTGTATAATAGATTTTATAACAAACAGAAAAATAGCTGTAATGTATCTTGGTACAGATACAGCGAAGTAAGAAAGGTTATGCAATTCTGAATGGCTGCTTACTAACCTAACAGCTTTTTGGTCAGTTCTTCACTGACCCTGGCTACGTCATCTATAATAACAGCTTTATTCAAATTATAAAATAAGTCTCTTTATAAATTCATGAAAAGAAGATTAGACATAAGGTATTGGCTTAAAGTAGACCTAAGTCGATTCTTAACTATTTTAAGCTTAGAAAACACCCTTTCACAGGTGACTTTGCCACAAGGTATAGTTATGCGGCCTTGTAAGCTGCATACAGGTTGATAAACATTCAAGATTGTGTGAGAGTTCGAAAAGCACAGAAAACATTGTTTCTTGTCAGAGGAGTAAACATAAAATTTTTTGCCTTCTTCAAATTCACATTCTACATCGTCATATTCACAGATTTCTTCAGCTCCATTCAAAGATTGTCTTGTTTTCTTTCAATGTTAGTTTTTTCAGCCATTGAAAAACTTTCATACTGATCTACAAAATATTTCAGCTCTAACAATAATTGATTTCTTTCAACTTTACAAAGTTTAGAAATACTACAAAGGACTTCCGTTAAAAAACTATATAAAGCATTATGATTTCATTAATTTTCTTTGGTTCTAACTAGGAATCAATCGACTAAATCTTCCTTCGATACTTGTCCTGGCACAATCTAAAACACTGTAAAAGACCAATTTATAGTTTTGAGCAGTTGAGATTCAAGGAGCTTCGTCTATTGATTTTTCAACAGGCATTACTCTACTTCAACATAAATATTGTTATCTTCTAATTTGCTATTACCTGTACTTGCATAATATTTTGCTTTTGAATACAGAACCTGAAAGTGTTTATCGCTCCTTTTTATCCCTTACTTGTTGAAGCAGCTTCTGTACCAAATTCCAGTTTGTAGAATAGTCTTACTTTATAGTATTTTATCCCTTACTTTATACCCCTACCTTTTATCCCTTACTTTATAATAGTAAGGGATAAAAGACCTTGTAAATAATTTGAAGTAGGAGATGTAAGAAGAAATAAATATAGTAAAACAATGCAGATAAATAGGTTTTCAAATTTAGACTATTTATTAATCAAATGTTTTGCCATGAATTTAGATTTGCATTCAAAACTTCCATTTGATATTTCTTTTAAAACGGTAATAAAATGGAATAGTTTCCCTGTGTTTACACTTTCCTCATATCTTAAAATTCCCTCATCGATAATCGAAGAAAGAGCTTTATATTTGCTCCTCCAACTTGTGGCTCCTATTTTTTGCAACCTGTGCAGTTTTTCGTGTGCAATACATTTGCTGTTTGTTTCCCTCTCCCATACAGCCATTCTTTTTTTAGATGAGCTTAGAAAAACGGTAGATTCTTACACCAACCTAAATAAGTTTTCTGCTAGGAGCAACGTTACTGTTGAATCAGCTACTACCAAATTCAGTACGTTTCCTGTACAGTGAGTGTAAATAAAATCTTTGTTTCTTTTTTGAATTAAACTTGCAGACTATTATAGCAGCCTTTCATATTTGTTGCTCCGTCAAATGAATAAGAAATAATAATTGATGTTGCAATATCACACTTGGTCTGATTTTATAAGTTCGTACAAAGTCAATCCAGATGAATTATCGACTACTGTTATTTCTAAAGGCTTTCATATATCTTTCCTTGAACGACATAGCGGACGCAAATTGCAGCCGGTCCATAACATCTGCATCTTGAGTATTATTTGACACAATTTAAAGTTAAATATTAGTTTAATAAGCAAAGGTTACATATTAAATTAGGAATAGTAGCGTGAACAACATCTCGCATCGTAAGCGCGAGAATAACAACAACGTGGTAGTATATAAGAAACGTTTAAGAGGTTGGAATTAAATTCAAACAGTCTCAGTCATAGTTTGTACAACTTAAAATAGGGCAAATTACTTTTTCATTTGTAGAATAAAAGCATTTTTTAAAAACCAGATTCCTACGAAATGCAGCAGAGTATAATCGAATTGAAAGAATTACAAAAAGCTTTTGGCAATTTTTTTCAGCTGTCTTGCCAATCCTGGTTACTATTTTCAGCAGAAATTGAGCATGTGCAGTAAATCTGCGTAGGGAGGCTTAGCCAGTGTCGCAATGTGCTCTGAACCTGAGCTTACGAGCACTGCACAGAGCACGATGAGTAAATCAACAGCTTTCCTCTGTTTCGCCAGCGACACGATGGCACTACCGGTGATACTATATAAGCTACTATAAACAAAAACCAATTGGCAACAGATTAAATTGATTGTAAATGCGTATAAGATTACGAGAAAATAGTCAAATTATGATGTAACTAGTTATGAAGTAGTATATCCATTTTTGGAGGGCCCTCCCGGGGCCCCCTTACATTGGCTGCCATAAACAAAAATGAACTGGAAACTGCTTAAAATTTATTGTAAATGCGTAAGATTAAGGGAAAACAGTCAAATTATTCTGCTGTAACTAGTTATGGAATAGTATATCCATTTTTGGAGGCCCCTCCGAGGCCCCCTTGCATAGGTTGTCATAAACAAAAACAAACTGGCAACCGCATAAAATTGATTTTAAATGTGTAAGATTACGGGGAAACAGTCAAATTATTCTGATGTAACTAGTTATGAGGAAGTATATCCATTTTTGGAGGCCCCTCCGAGGCCCCCTTGCATAGGTTGTCATGAACAAAAACCAACTGGCAACCGCATAAAATTGATTATAAATGTGTAAGATTACGGGGAAACAATCAAGTTATTCTGATGTAACTACACGATGGCACTACCGGTGCTACTACATAAGCTACTATAAACAAAAACCAACTGGCAACAGCTTAAATTTATTGTAAATGCGCATAAGATTACGGGAAAATAGTCAAATTATTCTGATGTAACTAGTTATGAAGTAGTATATCCATTTTTGGAAGGCCCTCAGGGGGCTCCCTTACATTGGCTGCCATAAACAAAAATGAACTGGAAACTGCTTAAAATTTATTGTAAATGCGTAAGATTACGGGGAAACAGTCAAGTTATTCTGATGTAACTAGTTATGAGGTAGTATATCCATTTTTGGAGGCCCCTCCGAGGCCCCCTTGCATAGGTTGTCATAAACAAAAACCAACTGGCAACCGCATAAAATTGATTATAAATGTGTAAGATTACGGGGAAACAGTCAAATTATTCTGATGTAACTAGTTATGAGGAAGAATATCCATTTTTGGAGGCCCCTCCAAAGCCCCCTTGCATAGGTTGTCATAAACAAAAACCAACTGGTAACCGCATAAAATTGATTATAAATGTGTAAGATTACGGGGAAACAGTCAAGTTATTCTGATGTAACTAGTTATGAGGTAGTATATACATTTTTGGAGGCCCCTCCGAGGCCCCATTGCATAGGTTGTCATAAACAAAAACCAACTGGCAACCGCATAAAATTGATTATAAATGTGTAAGATTATGGAAAAATAGTCAAATTATTCTGATGTAACTAGTTATGAGGTAGTATATCCCTTTTTGGAGGCCCCACCAGGGCCCCATTACATTGACTGCCATAAACAAAAACCAACTGGCAACAGCTTAAATTGATTGTAAATGCGTAAGATTACGGGAAAACAATCAAGTTATTCTGATGTAACTGCACGATGGCACTACCGGTGCTACTACATAAGCTACTATAAACAAAATTCAACTGGCAGCAGCTTAAATTGATTGTAAATGCGTATAAGATTACGGGAAAACAGTCAAATTATTCTGGTATTAGTTATGCAGTAGTATATCCATTTTTGAAGCCCCCCCCCTCCTCCGGGGTCCTTACATTGACTGCCATAAACAAAAACCAACTGGGAACAGCTTAAATTGATTGTAAATGCTTAAGATTACGGGAAAACAGTCAAGTTATTCTGATGTAACTACTTATGAAGTGGTATATCCATTTTTGGAGACCACCACCGGGGCCCCCCTTACATAGGCTACCATACACAAAAACCAACTGGCAGCTGCTTAAAATTTATTGTAAATGCGTAGGATTACGTTAAACTTACGGGGAAACAGTCAAAGTAATCTGGCATAACTAATTATAAACTAGTATATTCATTTTTGGAGGCCCCTCCGGGGCCCCCTTGTGCCGGGGGCCCTCGGCAATCGCCGACTAGCCGACCTGGCCAGTCCGGGCCTGCTCGGACCCATGCGGATAACTGGCGTTAATTTGATCACGCAACATTCCATATTCTAGGAGGAACAGCTGTGAAATACAAATGGACAGTCACTTTTTAATATAATAGATTGATGAAGTTTTAATTTCGCTATAAAAAATTAGTCAGGGACAAATGCTGAATTATTTATATTATTTTAAGTGCAAATGGCTTATTCCGTAATGGAGCCTGTACGCAATGGATATAGATTAAAAAACATTATTCTTGAAAATTATTTAAAAAGACATAATAAATAAATCAATTAAGATAAAGTTTTCAAGCAAATTGCATTTGAAAGTAGATTTCCCCCCCTATATAACGGATGTCAAAATTGAAGATGCGCGATGTTTAGAAATTCAAAAAATTGCAGTAGCAAAGATTGCAAATCCGACATTTAATCGTCAAGCGTTGCCATTCTCAAAATGACGTCAGCCGTACGCACGGACATATTTTTCTTTTATAATATAGATGGATTTTCAAACGTGAAGTTCCGTTTGTCAGCTAAAACTTTGCATGTGAAAATGTATTATTTTGGCTTGACGGTCTAATTTCAGTACCGCGAAGTACAAATTCCAGAAACTGGTGTCTTTTAGATGTATTCGTGTAAAAATATATAGTTTTACCAAAGAAAAGGATTGTTTTCTTTTAAATATGGCACTTACTGAAGCATTACGCCAAGTGTCTCAAATTTGTTATCAGCCGAATGAAAATATATTGTAACATTAGCTTTATGAGCGAAAATGTTTTTTAAATAGTGACGTCATTTTCTGTTCAGACTTAAAATAAAGTTATCTTTAATTGTAATGAGTAAATGGTATCAATAAGGATAAATAAACCCCAATATTTCTTTTTTCTGCAACAGTGGAAATAATACGATTGCTACCATTTTGATAAAATTTCAAAAAATCTTTTCAAATTAAATTAAAAATATAAAAGTGAAAATATTTAGAAAAATAGCTAGTGCGAGGACATCTACAAATGAACAGCTTTCATTTAAAAAAAGAATTATTAGCAAAATTGGTACAGTAGAAAGTTCAAGGAAGATGTTTAAAAAAACTATCTTGTGTTTTCAACATATAGATTATTTTTTCTCTTTTACTTTAACAGTTGCCTAGCAACTCTATTTCATACAAATTACATTTAAAAGCACATATTTTTCCCAATTCGGCTCTAAAAATTTAAATTGTTCGACTACATATATGTTAAATTCCTGCTTTTTTATATATTATTCTTTTATTTATTTAATGGTGAAACTTTAATTTCGTTGTAGAAAATCAGCGGAAGAGAAATTCTGAACTTTTTTTTTATGTGCAAATTGTTTATTAATATTTCGCAATGGAGCCGGCACGGCAAAATCATTTAATTGATAAATAACAACGAAATAAAGCCAAAACTCACTGGGTTTTATAACAGACGATATTCTTAATATAGCACGTATTTTAATTTAATTTTTTTATTTAGGTTTTAATGAGAAAATGGCAACAAAAAGATATAGCAATCTACTATTTTCATCCCCCCCCCCCACTTCCTTTAGTTTCAACAGAAATGGAGTACGTCAGCTGCCACGATTACAAAAAAAGTAATAAAAGCTACAAAAAAATTAATATCTTAAAATTAAAATGAGATACAACTTTTCAAACAAATTGCATTTAAAAGAGCATTTTTTTCGTTATACGGCAGTGTAAAAATTTAAAATGTGCGATGTTTAGAAGTATAAAAATTTGCAGTAGAGAAAATTACAAAACCAAAATTTTATTTCAAATTTCAAAGTGTTGCCTTTCGCAAAATGACGTATGCGTTACGCACAGATATGTTTGTCCTTTATAATATAGATATGACCCGTAATCTACATGCATTCGCCGACATTTTGATGCAATGTGTTGAACAAGTTCGGTTCTTCTTTCGGCTTTGCCAAGGGATTTCCTCCATATTGTCCTCTCAGGGTAATGCCGCCGCCATGCAAATCGGGTGAGAAATGGCCTCATTTTAATGTAGTGGAGCCGATTAAGCAGAGTGACTTTTGCTATATGAAGTAACTTGTAAGCTTAACCATTATTCTTCTCAATTACATTGCTTTCTAACTATTTTCTGTAGGTAGTGTGTTTCCTAGTATCCATTTGATGCATGTACTAGGTCATTAAAGAGTGGCGGCATTACCCCGGTACAGTGGCGGAATTACCCCAGAATCCTGGGTAATCCCGCCACTGTGCAGAGGTTTAAAAAATATTTTTTTATGTAGGGGAGACCGGGGAATGCCGCCAACCCGGGTTATGCCGCCACCCCACCTAGTTTAAAAACTAGGGGCAGTTTGAGATAGTGAATGTGCCTGCACTATAGCGGCCAACAATATAAACAGTGCCTAAAGTGAGAGTGACTTTGCTGTACGTCGTTCGTTTGTTCTAGTGAAAAATGCAGTTTTCATCTAGTTTCTTATTATTTTGGAGCTTAAAATGAGTAGAGATAAGCACCTTTTATTGTAACATTAGGTATTTAAGGTAATATGACCCGTAATCACATGCATTCGCCGACATTTTGATGCAATGTGTTGAATAAGTTCGGTTCTTCTTTCGGCTTTGCTTGGGGATTTCCGCCATATTGTCCTCTCGGGGTAATGCCGCTGCCATGCAAATCGGATGAGAAATGGCCTCATTTCAATGTAGTGGAACCGATTTAGCAGAGTGACTTTTGCAATATGAAGTAAATCGTAAGCTTAACCATTATTCTGCTCAATTACATTGCTTTCTAACTATTTTCAGTAGGTTGTGTGTTTCCTAGTATCCATTTGATGCATGTACTAGGTCATTAAAGAGTGGCGGCATTACCCCAGTACAGTGGCGGAATTACCCCAGTGTCCTGGGTAATCCCGCCACTGTGCAGAGGTTTAAAAAATATTTTTTTATGTATGCTTACTTTACAGTTATGATTACAGATAATTTATACAGATCATGATTCAGCTTTAGAATTTTTACTATTAAAAAATAAACATTTTTTCGAGGTGAAAAAATTTAAATTCCCTTAAGGTGTCGCCATTCCCCCGGTCTCCCCTATGCTTACTTTACAGTTATGATTACGGTTAAATTTATACAGATACTAAAGATCATAATTCAGCTTTAGAATTTTTACTATTAAAAAATAAACATTTTTTCGAGGTGAAAAAATTTAAATTCCTTTAAGGTGTCGCCATTCCCCCGGTCTCCCCTAAGTTTCCAAACGAATCAAAATTAAACTAACATCAATAGTTAAATTGAAAATTACAAGTTAAGCTATGAAAAATGAATATAGCAGCAGTCTGTGAGACCGTTAACAGGAGTTAAGGGTTAAGACTTTAAAACAAAATCGTTTTATGAAACAAGAATTTTGATTTTTAAAAGTAGGTAGGTAGATACCTACGTTCTATATTTAAAAAAAAACTTAACTAGAAAAAGGAAAATGTAGTTAATTAGCTTATATTAGTTAAGTAGCTATTATATTTTATGCAATATAAAAAATAAAACTTTCCACAACGTAATTGTGGAAAGCTTTGCATCTAGCTAAAACGATAGGACAAAGCCCCGAATCTTAAACTTGTGCGTATCTTTGCCCCAAGACGGATGCGTACTTTTGCCCCATTCTGCAGTATTTTACTTAACCGGCTACCTACAGGTTTCAACAAATGCGATCGAGATAAACTATACGGCATTTCGAAGCTATAGAGCTTCCGTTCTCCACTGAATTTTTGGATTTGCAAAAATTCGAAGTATTGTTAGCTAAACAATAAAGTGAAAATTTTAAAATATTAGATCAAAATTCGAAAATTTAAACTTACTTCATTTTCTTGGCACGGAGTGCTACTTTTTTCATAAGGTTTGAACACATAACTACTACACATGAGACTAAACTACTACCTAGCGGTCATGATTGTAGAAATGTTTCTTCATATTAAATCAGGCAGTGCGTATCTTTGCCCCCACCTACTCTATTTTATTTTGTAAGGATTTGAGGCTGTTTCTTTTCATTATTTCTTTAAACAAAAAATATGTTATTTATATTTCAGTTGCAAAGCTCGTATGTACAGTAGGTGGGGTAAAGATACGCATGGGGCAAAGACACGCACTGGCTGATTTAATATGAAGAAACAATTCTAAAATCATGACCGCTAGGTGGTAGTTTGATCTCAAGTGTAGTAGCTGTGTGTTCAAACCTTGTGAAAAAAGTAGAACTCCGTGCCAAGAAAATGAAGTAAGTTTAATATTTCGAAATTTGATCTATTTTTAAAATTTCATTTTATTGTTTAGCTGACAATACTTCGAATTTTTATAAAATCCAAAAATTCAGTAGAGAATGGAAGCTCTATAGCTTCTAAATGCCATATAGGTTATCTCGATCGCATTTGTTTAAACTTGTAGGTAGCCGGTTAAGTAAAATACTGCAGAATGAGGTAAAAGCACGCATCCGTCTTGGGACAAAGATACGCACAAGTTTAAGATTCGGGGCTTTGCTCTATCATTTTAGCTAGATGCAAAGCTTTCTACAATTACGTTGTGGAAAGTTTTATTTTTTATAAGTTAGTATCTCTCTATTCTAAAAAAAAGTAACTACCGCTGTCACCGCCGCCGCCGGTTTTGAATTTTTTGTGACCGGAGGTCTTTCTTCGATAATATTAAGAAAAATAATGCATGCAAAAATATGAAAATCTGTAGTATTATACAGAAATGTTTGATAAACACGCTGATGCAGACAGTTTTCAAATCGAAGAATTATTTTAAGAGATATTTAATGCTAAAGTTGGACAAAATCGTTCCACTAAAAAAGTTTTATAGGAGCAAAAACTATACATCAGAATTTAATAATTTTTAGATCATTTTATACGTTATAATTTTCCGGTGTGCAGAATTTATTTAATTTTTTAATTTGACTCATTTTTCGAGGTTTCATTTCTATTTTAAAATCAAATTTTCAGCATTTTGAGAGATATTTTTTACTTATTTTAGAAAATTGTACTAATTTAACCTGTTGCCACCTGTATAAACAACGGAAACAATAATGTTTGCTTCAAATTAAAAAAATATTTACACGTGACTATTATAAACAGAAACAATCATTTGGAATTAGAATTAAATAATTATGTACAAAAAGCAGGAACTTATTAAAAATTACGTCATAAAAAGTATACACGTGAAATTTAAAAGAGAAAGGATATTGTAAAATAATAAATTCATTAACATGCTTTAGAAGTCTTAAATAGGAGAAATTACGTCATATTTACGTCACTTTACAGTTATTGCATAAAATGAACACAAAATAATATTACAAAGCAGTTTAAATTTAGAAATTGCACTAGACATTTATCTGATATTTTGAGAGGATCTTTTCAACTATTTTTGTTAGCAAAGAGCAAATAATATTTCCTTTCTAACAAAATTATTTTTACACGAATACTTAAAAGAGAAATAATAGCTTGGTCAAAATTACGTCAGATTAAAAACGATTAATTTAAAATGTCTCATTTAAAAGAACTTTCTTTTCGCTTTGTTAAAAAATACCAGGAGACAAAGACTCTGTTTACTTAATTCCTTTTATATTAGCTAATTTTGAAATATTGTTACACATGTCTACGTCATTAAGTTATTTTTATTTCGAAGTTTTATTTGTATTTTTATTAATGTTGTACTAATTTATTTGTTCTTTCGTTATTTAAAATAAAAATTATGTCAATTTGTATAATTTGGCGATTTATATAATTTGGCGAAATTGGTCGACTGGATAATCAAGTAGTACCGCAGAGGATTTGGCATTAAAATTCCCCAATCAAAGAGAAATGAATAGAAATCCGTTTATAGGGAGATCGCCACTGTTTTTAAAATTATATTTCAATCTTTCGAAATCATTTTAAAGCCGATCAAATTAGCGTACATTTAGAGTCTGCGGTGTCTGGACGGGGGTTGGCGAGCGTAGCTCGTAGGGGGCCGAGCCCCCTAGTTGTATAAAAAATAATAGTTTCTTAACTAATATAAGCTAGTTAACTACCTTTTCTATTTTCTAGTTAAGTTCTTTTCAATATAGAACGTAGGTATCTACCTACCTACTTTTAAAAATAAATATTCTTGTTTCATAAAACGATTTTGTTTTAAGTCTTAACCCTTAACCCCTGTTAACGGTCTCGCAGACCGCTGATATATTCAGTCTCCACAGTTTAACTTGTAATTTTCAATTTAAATATTGGTGTTAGTTTGATTTTGATTCGTTTGGAAACTTAGTAGTATCGCTAAAAACTTCTAAATGAGGAGAATTTTTATTATAATAGGCCTTTATGTACAGTTTAGCGCAAAAACAGTATCTTGTGAGTCAGTCAACCCTTTTATTCATTCTACGATCAAGGGGTCTTTGAGACCGCTCACAGTATTTATGTAGAAATTTAATGCACATTGATTTTGACGAATAAATGTACCTTTACTGTGGTCGGTGTCTAGAAGTAATTAGTCCAGGCAGATTCTCGAGGAAATCTTAAACTTTAATATTCTTGATTATGTGGGTGAAATATTTACAGAGGGGTATTTACATTTACTTTAAACATGAAAAAATATAGCTGGCCGGCGACATTCCGCCTTACTCAGGTCCGATGACCGGGGATTCGGTCGAACAGCGACGTTTCACACGTCCGTTCTCGAGAGCAATCAACAGTCATCTCCTCTTTCTCACAATAGTTTTGTAAGTTCAGCAGTTTTTTCGTAGACTCAGAGGTTGGGGTGGATCGTCCCGAGCCTCATCTAAGAATGTACTAGTCTTTGCAGTACAGAGTACAAATTCTGTCACCACATTTATGCAACAATTTTTGTCATAGTAGTTAGAGATTAACTGCTATTTGCAAACTCACAGACCGCGGGTTTTTTTTTTCTTTTTTCATGGTTTAACTTACAACTTTCAGTTTAACTATAAATACTAGAGAAATTTACTAATGCTTTTGCACAACTCATTCGTTTGGAAATGGGCTCATCGAAATGGAGCAAAAACCCACAGTAATGGGGCAAAAATACGCGCTGCATATCTTTGCCCCACCACTGCGTACATTTACCCCAACCGATGGGGCAAAGATACACAGATCAATGTTTTTTTAAAAATGGCAATTTCTCACAGAATTATAATTTGACAGAATATCGGTTGATGGTGGCACTTGCCTAAGGTTCTAATATAACATTTTTATCACTCATTACATAAGTTTAGACCAATATGTGCGTTAAAAATCAAAATGTATGGAAAGTGTGGAAAGTGTTTACCCCCAGCTACTCCATGTCTTTCTAGTTCAAAATTTGAGCTCGAACTTTAACTCAGTTTCAAATATGCAATCGAGATTAAATTTTACATACTGACGTAAATCAAACTATTTAATATTATGATTTTCGGTGCTTACAATTTATATTTATTTTACAGGATAACAGAAACAATTTTGGATATAGATTACCACCAACAAGTTTAGAAAAAGTTAAAAAAACGATAAACATAACCTTCGTAGGCTTGTGTTAACTTTTATACTTGATTTTCATGTATTTTTTAGCGCTAAATTCGAAAATTACCTTCAGTGTTAATCATCATGTCAGGATTTGTCGCAAATTGTAAATTTCAAAGTTAAAAAAATAGCATAAGTGTGATTGATACTATAAAACAGAGGAGATGGTTGTGTTTCTTAACGTGTCGGGAATGACCGCTCAATCCATTGTTAATTAAATAAAACGATAAAAAAATTGCTAAAACTTTTATGCAAATTAGTTGATTGCAAACTGTTCTTTATGCTTTGGAGTTATACTTCATTAATAAAATATTGATTTTTTGTGTAAATTTGATGATCTCTATTCATGCTTTCCCTTAAGTGAGCGTTATTCCCCTACTTTCCCCTAAACTGGCTTCATTTTCTCTTCCCGGAATGCAACTTTCTTCGCATTTTATAAAAAAAAAAACGCAACTGATACGATTGAAGCTGAACTGTCGACTACTGTTCAACATTTTAAAAAAGTTGCGTTCCTATTACATCAGCCGGTGAGTGTTTTTGCTCCAATCTACTCTATATATATTTGAAGGAATTTATGCTTTAAATATACTTTAATCTTTAATATAAAACGAAAAATATTTAAGGCTGTTTCTCAGATCCAAAGGGTCAACTTTGACATAAGTTTTAATTCATTTTTGTCCGGAAACGCATGAAACTAGAAAGTGTTGTTATTCAGAAACTATGTCATCGAACTGTTTTTTCCGTTTTCTTATAAACGCAATGTATCTTTCAGAAAGTATTGTCAAAGTTGGCATTTTGAACCGACCTTCCGAACGAGAGAAGAAAATCCAGTCAGTAAGGGGAGAAAAATGCCGTGTCACGTGATCAAAATCGCTTCTAACTCAATAGGTAATGGCTGGATGAAAAAATGGAAAAAACAGTTCGATTCCAAATCGCTTCCATGATCCGGCTTTCCAATTTTATATCTTTCCATTAAAAAATGAATTTGTCAATGTGTCAAAATGTTTTGCGCTTGTTGAACCGAGCAGTTGAGAACAGCCTTAAGCCTTAATTATGTAGATATACTACAGATGTACATGCCCGTTTTTGTATGTTTTAAATTATTAATAATGAAAATATAGAATAATTGACATTTATGAATCTCTAACTGGCAAGTGGTGTCGGACACTGGTAAAACAAGTTAATTTTTAATGGTATGGAGTAAAATTTCATCATTATTTAATTATATATTAAATGAGTTCGAATAACAGATTTCAACTTTCTTCAAGATAACTGACACCTCTGTCGGTGAAATGAAATTCCTGAAAGTAATAATTGACATCCTCCCCCCAACCCCCTCCCAAATTAAACGTAATAAAATAACATAACTACAAACTGTAAATGATGGCCCTAATGTATCATATCTTAACTAATTTCTACAAGTATAATTTTATTAAAAAGTTTAGGGTTGTTGCATAACAAATAGATTAAAAAAATGCCACCTTAATTTTAGAAAATAAGGTGGTTGTCTCAAAATGGCACTTTTCAAAAGTTTCTTCCATATTGAATGTGCTCTATATGGCCAAAGATAACAGGTCACTTGCGATTTTAGAAGTTTTCTTCAGTATCTAGAAAAATACATGAGGAATTATTCTGAAACTCCAGCTGTGTAAACACAATAGTACAGGTTCTATAGTTCCGTGAAGATTTTTTATCCCCAAATCCCATAGGGGACCGTCAATGAATTGAAAAAGAATGAATATATTTTGAATAATCCTGTAAAAATTAATGTAGCAAAAGCATTTGAACTGTAGGTTATGATTAAGTGGCTTATTGTAATAAACGGTATTCATTTTTATGAGAATAGCATGTATACTCGTAGAAATTAAAGCTTTTGTAAAAAGAGTCAAATTTTGAGAAGTTTTTTGCGTGTAATTTGTAGCGTTCTTAATATATGTGGATGTGGCTTGCGGTTCCGAAAACAATCTGAACCACATCCTGACCGCAGTAAGAGGTGCAGCTAAAATCCCATGAGAACTCACAGAGTGGACAAATTCTAAAAGACAATAAACCTGATGAGCGAGCAATTCTGAACCGCAGCCGGAGAGCTAAGGTTCGATGTAACGTCAGAGTTGTTCTGCGGACTGACCTGGTAAGACGTACCCGGTCAGGCTTCCGAAATATATTGAATGCCGGTAAACTGCCGTAAGAAATTCCTCCTCACCCCTTGTAAATAGTTACTGTGACCTGTAAATAGAATCCATGCTTTAATCAAGACATCATTAAACTGATTGTTTCTATACTAGCGAGTGTTTAATCAGAAGTATTCATCACCAAAGTTCCGCTCCAGTCAACCCCACCTATTCCACATATATATAAAAAAAATTTTCACAAAGTATGACAAACAACACACAATACCCTACAAACAGAATTAAAATAATAAAAATTGGATGAAAGTGATTAGGTTTACTAAATAATTCACTGCTCAGGCCTGAATGTAATCAAAATATAATTTGCATGATGTGTTAGCTAAATGTATAGAGCAACTTTTGTGAAAATCTCAAAAACATAGTTTGAAAAGTCTGAAAATTATCATTCATTGAATAAGCTCAAAATCAGTTATTCCCAAAAGAAAGCAAAAAGATGAGGGGCTATATCCAAATACTTATGCCATATTGGCACTAATCAATAGATGTATGGAGACAGCCCCTCATCTTTTTGCTTCATTTTGGAAACAACGGATTTTGAGCTTATTCTATCAACGATCATTTTCAGAGTTTTCATGCTATGTTTTTGAAACTTTTACAAAAGTTGCTCTATGCATTTAGTTAACACATTATGCACATTATATTTTGATTGCATTCGGGCACGCGCAGTGAAACATTTAGTAAACCTGCTCATGTTTCATGCAATTTTTACTATATTTTAATTCTGATTGCAGAGTATTGTGTACAATGTTTATCCTATTTTATGAAAACAACTTTTTATATTAAGAACTCTGCAAATTATAAGCAGAAAACTTGGCAAACTTTGAGACTGTTTTTATGAAACCCCGAATTTCTCTTCGAGTATACATGCTATTCTCATAAAAATGAACACAAATTTTTACAATAAGGCACTTAATCATAATCTAGAGTTTGAACGCTTTTGCTACATTAGTTTTGACAGGCTTATCCAAAAGATTCGTTCTTTTTCAATATGTTGGCGGTCCTCTATGGGGTTTCGGGAAAAAATCTTCACGGAAATATATGACCTGTACTATTCTGTTTACAGACTTGGAGTTTCAGGCTAATTCCTAGATATTTAAGAAAGTCTAAAATCTCAAGTGACCTGTCAACTTTGGCCATATAGTGTATGTTCTTGGCCTACTAGGTGTGAAAAAATTGACTCCAATATAAAAATAAGCGCCTGAATTAGATGGCATTAGACTGCAGAATTTTACAATAAAATGCTTATATTTTTGATGAAGTGTCAGTTACTGTTTAAGTATCAATAACTTCACCCTATATTACGAAGAGTTTGGGAAAAGCATGAAATCAATCTTTTTATCCAAAACCAACATTGCTTATTTCTTTCATATGATGATAGAAATTAAGTACCTGTCTCATTCACCTAACGAGTAAAGGTACTGTAGTCTGTGGTGGCGAATTCAGATTTTTATACCTCATTCGAATAGTCTCACCGAGCTTCCATTACCATTCCATTCTTCTCACCGAGCTTACCAGGAAGGTCTCCTTACCGGCCATACTCAGAATATTTTGAAAAAACATACCAATTAAACTACTTATGTATGTAATAAAGAATCAGTCAAATTGAGCGGCGGAATTACAGTCGAAAGTCTGTAAAAAAAAAAAAAAAAAAAAAAAAAAAAAAATACTTTCGAGTATTTGGCGTCGAGAAAAGACGAAAGCGTCACGCGATTGGGCGAGCAGTCCTTTTCCTCGCCAAAACAAACGATTTTAATGCTCCTGAAAATTGTTTGTTAATTCATTTTGAGAATGCGTGTAAAAAGTATTTAATGAATTTAAACATAAACAATGAGAGAGTTTAATAAATACATTTTTTCGTATTGCATATTTATGTTGCTTGTTAGTTAGTTTTATTACTTTAAAAACAAATTTTATATATAAAAAATACTTTCATATATTTAAGCGTATTCTAAAATAAAGGAAAGATTCATTTACCAGTTATTCATTTCAATATCAAAGAATTCGTCTTTTCCGTAGCAACAAAATTGAATCGAAAGTGCTCAATTGGACTTAATTTTGAGATATTGAAGCAATTTTAATTTATTTTAAGTCATAAAATTTGATATTTAACTTTTATTATAAGTATATATATAACAAAACTATAGATAAATCAAATTAAAACTGACAAAACTAAAGTTATTTACATTAAATTTATTTAAGCAAGTTCAATATGAAACTTTTTCTTAAAGAGTATTCGACATAGAAAAGTATTTTTCGAGATTTCATTTCATTGCCAACCGATGATAAATCGCCAAATAAACGAAATTTCATTTAACGAACGTTCTATCGAGGTTCCGCCAAATTTTTTTTATAAACATATATATCCACATGAGAAGAACACACTAATTTTTTCAGATTTTTTTCTGAATATACCCGTATGGAGACCTTCCTTGTTAGTAATGTTATACCTCGCATATCGGCTATTGAGTTTTTATAATGACAGGGGACCGGGTCAAAGTTCAAAATTTCGCTTATTGAAAAACAGATGCCTTCAAAGAAAGAAGTGCGATTGAAGTTTACTAATTGTTTTTACAGTGCCATACATTGCCAATGGCTAAGTTTATACAGGGCTATTACAAAGGATGGACCCGATTTTAAAAAATCATATTTTCGAAACTACTGCACCGATTATACAATAAGTGATACATGAATTTAAAGAGAGAAATGTACCAAGTTTTTTCAGTTATACAAGTGTTCGATGTGTGACCCTCTCGTTACACGGCATACGTCCAATCTGTAATCCAGTTCGTACCAAAAAATTTGTAGCATCACTCTGTCAAGGGTTCTGAATTCTGCACAAATGTGTTCTTTAAGTTCTGACAGTGTCATTGTTTAAGCACCACCCATGCCGAAAACAAAGTGTTCAGAACATAAAGAACGCATGTGTGAAGCTTTCAGAATCATTGACAGAGTGATGCTACAAAATGTTTGGAACGAACTCTATGACAGATTGGACGTATGCCGTGTAACACAAGGGTCACACATCGAACATTTGTAACTGAAAAAAACTTAGTATATTTCTTTTTAAATTCATGTATCACTTATTGTAATAGGTGCAGTAGTTTCGAAAATATGATTTTTTTTAAAAAATCGGGTCCCTCATTTGTATTATTGCTGTTATTATAAGAATTTGTAATTGCAGATAAAACATTCGTATGTTACATGAAAAACAGGTTTTAGCAAGTTAGGATGCCCTCGTCTAATTCAGTGTTGCCAGTGGGCTACTTTTTTTAAATGTAGATTTCTTGATTGGCACCATTTTCAGAAATGGTAAAAATTCCCCTTGTTTTCTCCTTAATGTCATTAAATAAGGCGAATTTTATTATTTCAAAAATGGGGTACCCATCGAGAAATCTGAATTTTAAAGTATCTCACTGGCAACACGGGTCTAGCTTTGTTCCTCCTGTCAATACTTTTTCCCGAATGACGAGCAAAAACCTTTGTAACCACACATTGTGGTTTCTTTTGTCAGTTTTTCAGTCACTTCGTAACTTGCGGAACGTCTGCGTACGGTTGCATGCGAAGAAATTTTCTGCTACTGTTTTATTTTCGGCAGCTCACATTATGCAAATTTTTAACACTTTCCAACAAAGTTGAAAAGTGTTTATAACTTCGGTTTGTCTGTCCGTCTGTCCACGCTCTAACTCCCATTAATATGCTCGGATCGTTCCGAAATTTTTGGATGTTAGTGACCTCTACCATAGCACGAACCCTATTTCGAATGAAGTTTGTAGCATGTTTGGTTCATTTACAGGGACAGTCAAAAGTTTTCCTTTACATTACGGCCTATGGGGAAAAATCGTTTAAAATGATTTTTAAAACATGTTACATACTTTCAAATATAATAAAATTGATATGCATTTATCAAGTGCACTAAAATATGCATTCTGTAGAATATGCGGTGCTAAGAAGAGTTATTAATTTACAGGGCTACACAAAAGAATTCCATTACATAATGATATATGAGTTCAGCGAAATTTTTCCGGCTTATTCTAATTATGTTAAATTATTTCATGTATAATGAAATTGATATATGTCGCTGAGGTTTACTATAACTTATTTCATATATAATACGAAGTGCATAGCATTTACAGGGACACACAAAAGATTTCAGATACTATATTGTATCCAAAGTACTGTACAGTAGCCATGATTGCTTGAAATGCATTTTTAATTATGTTATGTGCTTTTATGTTTCACTCTATTTATGCATTGTATAGGGTGTGTATAAAGGCTGTAATTTATATACAGGGCTACACAAAAGAATTCGTAATGGTTACTGGATATAGTGCAAAATGCTTAAAGGTGGTTTTTAAATGAGTTATGCATTTTTACGCTGAACTCAATTTAGTTTACTAAGGAATGTTTGTAGAACATGGATAAAATGATATACAGGGTCACACAAGAATTGGATACATGGCCGTCTATAAATGGAAATTTCTGGGAATGTGATACCAGTAGTTTTTAGAGTGTTTTACTTTGAATTAAATTTTAGCTAAATAGTGGCGTGTAATAAAGGTACTAGGTAAACTACAGGATTGTAAAAAGTTATACAAAGTACAAATGTATTGTTGTACAAAGGTATACAAGTACATAACTATACATAATGTAAAAGGTATACAAATTTCAACCTGTTGTGTTTTCTTGCTAAATTGAATTTCCCCATTATATTATAGTATATATATCAAACTATAGATCAAATACAGGGCTGTTCAAAAGAATTGGAATACATATTTGCTATGAACGGTAACTGCTGAAATCAGTTTTTCAAATGTTTTATGCGGTTTCTAAAATGTTTACTTAGTTCTCTTATATGCCTTGTTTTCCTATATAACGAAGTTTTGTTAAAGCATTCAGGAAGTATTGGAAAGTGTTTCATAATCTATACTTAACGCATGATTTTCCTTACTTAAACTTTGACCCAAGCCCGTCATTACTAAAACTCAATAGCCGATATGCGATATAGCAAATTACTTAGCTCGATGAGACAAATCAAATGAGCTATAAAAATCAAAATTCGCCGCCACAGACTATAGTACCTTTACTTGTAAGAATAGGAGAGAGATTAGTAATGGTGCCTTCTCTGAAATACCGATTTCAGGATTCCATCTCACTGTTCAGTAAACTTTTGGATTGATAATTCAATATTTTCTACCAGAAATTATACTATACTATTCGAATCACGACGTACGCAATGGCGTAGATTCAGAAGAGTTAAGGATATCCACTCATTCCGAATTCATCTTATTCATCATACGTTCTTCAATTTAAAAAGATGTGATTTGTCTTTTCAAAAATAATGGTACGATTTAATTAGACCTCTTTGTAAATGCCACTTTCGACTTACATTATGTCTGCAACTACTGGTAACATTTTAGAATTGTAAGCTACTGCAAAAGGTGATAGCTCAAGTGTTCCTGATAAAACAGTCTTATTACTGTACTATACCTTAAAATATTAACAATCAATAGTATCAGCAATAATCAGATTGCATCCTGTTTTACAACAAGATACGAAAAATGAAAATCAGTTTCGTTCTTTCATAAGTTTTAACCCCCCCCCCCTTTTTTTTAACTGGAAATTTTTTCTTCCCTTGCATGCAAGAAATTTTCAAATCATCAATGACTTGTTTTCTTCTTACAAGTTTTGAATCCGAATCAAGAGCAACTGCTGCGGATGAAAAAATTAATACTGGAGGGAGGAAGATTTTGAATTAAAACTAGTTTTAAAACTTACAAGAGGAAAAGGGGAGGGGATTGTTTCACAGAGATAGGATTAAGAGGCTACTACAGTCAGGCGAAAAGACCCGTTCGCTCATGCTAATCCTATGGGAGAAATTTAAAAACATATCTCGGTAGCATTTTAATATTTTAAAATGATTTCTTTTGCATTAGATAGCTGAGATAGATCTGTTTCCAGGCCGTGTTTTACGTTTTCGATTTTCATTACAGATTTATTTTTTATGAGGATGTTTTCACTTTCGAAACCGGTTTCGAAAATGAAAGTGTCCCCATAAAAAATATCTGTAAACAAAATCGAAAAGTAAAAAACAACCTTTGTACAGATCGATCTCAGCTGTCTAATGTAAAAGAAATCATTTAAAAATATTGAAATGCAACCGAGATATCATTATAAATTTCTTCCATAGGATTAGCATTAGCGAACGGGTCTTTTCGCCTGACTAAGTAGCCTCTTAACGCTTAGAAAGCTGAGCTGAGAGAAATTTTATAGGCAGCAATGCATATTATATATATATATATATTCATAATTCATATGTTATATAGCTACTTCTGTAGCAAGAAAACGTGACGTGCTAGATCAGTTTCGATACCATTTTCAGTTTTGGTGCAATTCTATTTGTAGTAATTCCATGTGTTCTAATTATCTGTAGTAAGAGCATCTACTGTACAAGCCATGAAAGAATATAAGAGACTACAAAGATTTTTCAACAATTTTATTAAAACAAAAATAAACAGGAGGGCACTGGCCTCAAAATCTTAGGCTTAAAAACTATAAAAAGAAATTCATCAAAAACAGTAGCTAAATTCAGCTAGAAAATTAAAAATCTATGCATAAATTTAAATAAATAGAGGTGTCTGACCTCAGTATATTACGTTTTATGTACTATAAAACAAAATTAGTTCAAAACAATGGCTAAACACAAATAGTAAATAAAAAATCTAAAGTATAAATTAAAATTGTAAAAGAACAACTTGTTCTATAAACAGAAAAAAAAATGTTAATCTAGTGCCACCGCACTGAGACAACATATACAAGCTTACACAATATGATTGTTTTAAAGAAAAAAGATGTGTTTTATTAGGCCTTTCAGTGAGATACTTTGTCAATAAAAATTTCGGTACATTTCCGTTATACCAATGCAAAGGAAAAATGTGGTAATATTTGAAAACATTTAAATTCGTTTTATTTGACGATTTTTTACAATTTTTAAGGATATCTAATTATGAGGAAGCTTTTTGTGCTGAGGTAGATTTTTTTCAGTTATAATGATGATGGAATAAAATTTTTTAAGCCCAAATTTGTAGAACATTGCAAAATAAATGAACTCCTTTGCCCGATGGACTAAAATTCTTTTAGTCCAAATTTGTATTATATGGCAAAATCAACCCAACCCAACCCTCGACCCCGTTTCTTAATCAGTAATAAAATATTTCGGCTGTCATTTTAAAATATTATTCATTTAAGACATTATTTTCAATTAATTTTTTTCATATTAATTTCATTTTGCGCCAATTATTATGCTTGGCGACAATGGCATTAGTGAAACGAAAAAGTACCAAAAGTAACAAACATTAAAAGAATGAACAATAAATAAGTTCTTCAAATTTCAATTTTGTAAAATTTAATTACAGACATCCGAAAAATGTTTACAGATGTAAAGTTGATAAATACTACTTTAAGAAAAAGCACGTTTCATTATGCCCCCGAGTAAAATTTTTGTAATTATGATATTTAACAAATATAACACAAATTACATGATTATTTATAAACATAGTACAATTTGAAACATAATACTCATTAATTCAAAGTGTGTTCAGGAAACATGAAATAGGACATATTATATTTATTGTTACAATTAACTCTATAATAATTAAAAAAAAAGTTGAATGGTTCTTAAAGTGCAGTGGGAAAACTATTTGCCTGCTTTAGACATCAAAATGACAGAGCATCTGACACCGCATAATATCCCATTTAATAGCATTTGGGGACAAGAAAATTACCGGTAACATTTAAATGAGTTTTCCGGTTTCATTTTACTTCCATATTTTGAAAATATCTTAACACTGCTTATATGACAGCGTTAACGAAAAGTACGTAACTTGAATTTTTATTATTGGCAAAGAAAAGATAGCAATTGAAGTTATTTTAAATTTTGATTTTTAATATTTTGGGAGCAATATAAATTTGTTTGCGTGCTTTAGACATCAAAATGTCAGAGCATCTGACGCCGCATTTTAACCCCTTTAATAGCATTTGGGGGAAAGAAAATTACCGGTAGCATTTAAATGAGTTTTACGGTTTCACTTTACTTCCCTATTTTGAAAATATCTTAACGCTGCTTATATGACAGCGTTAACGAAGAGTGTGTAACTTGAATTTTTATTATTGGCAAAGAAAAGATAGCAATTGAAGTTATTTTAAATTTTGATTTTTAATATTTTGGGAGCAATATAAATTTGTTTGCGTGCTTTAGACATCAAAATGTCAGAGTATCTGGCACCGCATAATATCCCCTTTAATAGCATTTGGGGACAAGAAAATTACCGGTAACATTTAAATGAGTTTTCCGGTTTCATTTTACTTCCATATTTTGAAAATGGTCTTAAGGCTGCTTATGACAGCGGTAACGATGAGTACTTAACTAGCTTAACTAGCTGTACTTAACTAGAGCGTCAAATACTCTAACATGTATATATGTGTTTATCAAGTTACTTTCTTTTACATATTTTTAAGTTGTACTAAGCACAGCATAATATCAAATCAAATACATTCAACTTCACAACTATAAAGTGTTTTTTCAATAAAAGTAAAAAGATGGCAATTTTGGGTTTGTTTTTCATATTTAACTCCAAATTAAAAGAAAAATCTTGAATACGGAAGAAAGTTAATCTTAAGACAATACTAATTATTTTCTTCCGCTAAAGTTTAGATATGATTTAATTTTATGGGTAATGCAATCTCTTATAATATTTTTTTTTTTAAATAGGGGTTGAGGATAGCTTTTCGAAAGCATTGAGCTCTGTGAGTTCAAAATGAATTTGTTTTTCAGAAAGTTTAGTAGAATCTTTTTAAGATTAAATTTGTATTTTTTATTTGAAAATGTTCAAAGTTTGGGGGTGGGGGGGTGGGGGGGGGATGTAAATATTTTACAAATTAATATGTGGATTTTGGACGTCCTTAAGGTCCAGGTTTTAGGCAAAGTCCCGATTTGCCAATGCGATAATAAGGACCTGAGCATGACCCACCGGTGATGCATGCTTCCCTGAACATGTTAAATTTTATCCTTAACCGGAAATTTACGTCTGCGAGATGTTTGCGTCTACAGATCTGCCTTTAATATTTTCTCTCTCCGACATTCCAAACTTATTTTTATGCTGTTATATTAAAAAAGTGGTCCTCTTAATGCATTCCTATTAAAGATTAAGTGTTTAAGTTCACTATTTAGTAAATTATTAAGTGTTCTGTTTGTGCACGGGATTTTCACGTTTCCGATTAAGCGTTAATACTGTGGATGCGACAATGCACTTTATTACCTGACTACAGTAGCAAACAGTCAGGAACTGCAATTGAGTTTTTAAAAATAAATAGGAAGTAAGCAAGGAAGTAAGTACTCCAGTAAATTTCTTCCGCAGAGTTAAGATTCCTATCGGATGGAAGAGTTCAAAATGAAATGAGAAGCGAGAAATGGTAGAATGGACTTGAAAGACCAACTTAGTTGAAATTGGCTTTCTATTTTAGCTTTTATTTTGTTCTAGAACATAACTGAACGAATCTTCCATAGTATAGTATTGTCCAAATTGTTATTTCTTTCCATCTTTTTGATTATATTATTCTAGATCATGTCCTATTCTCAAAAGGTAACGCAATTAGAGATCAAATTTTAACCTCTATACTCTTAGCATTAAACATGGACAATTTTTATATAAAGAATAAATCCATGGATGTGTGCGGAATTCCCAGAACACCGTTAAGAAGGGTACTCATCACGGGAAGGGTACAACGACACTAAGGTCATTTTCGTAAACATGAGTTTCTTAAGATAAACTGATCCTAAATATCCTCCTTATAGGGTAATTTTGTTCAACGTAAGATTTTTTTTTTTTTAATACCATTTTGTGCTATTTTGATTTAAGATAACATACGAGAACTGGAAGATTTTTTCTTTTGAATGAACTTCTGCAAGTTAAAATACGAGCTTTTTGTATTTAATAAATAGCGCTCATTAAGTACGTAAGTCTAAATCCCGCTCAATTTAGGTATCCGTTCTCTATCTACAAATGGTGGCACAGTATCATCCGACAAAAACACAGAAAAGGAAACGTCCGAGAATAAGAAATACACAACAGCAAGCAAATCCAATATCTGCAGCTCCGACTTCAATCTGGAATGGACTGTAGAGGTTGAAGTAATTTATAACACTTTTTATTACCCCTTTAAGACCTGAAAAGCTTGGATAGAAATTAAAAGTCTTTGTTTTTAACCCTAATTAATAGGATTATATTTGAATGAAAAAAATATTTAAAAATTTCCGATGTCAAGGGAGGATCCACACATTTGTTTGCAGGTTCGTCTTTAAATTACAGAAAAAAAGGAAATTGTTTTTTCTTTTTTCTTAGGATCACCTGTACAATTGTGTAGGTCCGGCCTTAAACAGCTAACAGTTGAAACAGCACATTACACGCCCAAACATAAATGCTTGACTATGATTACATTTATTATAATATCCACCGCGTAATATGGGCGGAGTGTAATGACGTGTGAATACTTCAATGATTCAACAGCTTAATGATACTTTTTTCCAGTTTGCTCGCAAGGTGAAGCCAAAAAACATACTTGCTCACTAGGTGGAGGCAGAATATACACTTCCGCAATGAAACCTATGCATTTATTTTCTTGTCAACTCGTTCTCAAGAACTCTCTACATTCCTTCGTTAAAAAGTTATTTTGATATCTTGAATATAGATATTCCCTAAGCGGAACAAATTCTCGTCTAACATTTTGTACACGTCCAAAGAACCACTGTTTAATTTATTTCACACAAATATCTAGAAAAAAATCTTTTTAAAATGTATTATTATATAAAAAAGATATGTGTGTAAACTGAGGATAACACGTAATCGTTCGGATTTCAGCTCCATGCATAAACCATGTTGAACAATTTTATTTTAAATTAGCAGCCTTCTCCCGCTACACTGGTCGGTTTCCCTAAAAGAATCTCGAACCAAAAGAAATATCACTCACCCGCAAGACATCTCGCAAAAATTCATTTTGAGTTTTATTAACACTAATATGTCTGTCAAGGTGCGCCTTGCTACACAAACAATTTCATAAGCGTAGCTAGACCGTAAGTCCCTTTATTACGCTATATGTCCGTTTGCGACCCAAGAAGAGGGGTGGATTGTATGAGGGGGGTAAAATTACCTGACCCGCCAAACCTCATCCTACGTCTTCATTCTTAAAGGTTTGAGGCTCTGATGCACGATTTCATTCCTGCATGCAGAGCTAAGTGCTAAAATTTCATGTTACAGTAAAAATCAGGCAAATTTTATTTTGCCTCTCCTGTGAAATTTACTTTTGTCGAGATGTGTCACTTTTCTTGCGGGTGAGCGATATCAACCAAAGATGAAACTAAAAAAAAAAAATTTTTTTTTTCTTAATATCTAAATCAAATATCCATAAATGTTATCTTAATCGTATAATCTTACATTATCCAATTCAAAGTCGATTTTGGCGAAATAATAGGCAAAATAGATCTAATGTCACTGAAGTACTTTTTTAAACTATTTCTTTACGTTTTTTATCTTGAATTTCCCGTTTCTATTTAAAACTGTTGCTGAAATAGTGTGAAATGTAATAAAAGCTTCGACCACCCCCATAACACCCTTATAGGCGAGGATTTCTAAAAACGCTTTATGCATACCTGGCGCAGGTTTTCAGATATGTATTTTGTTTTATTTTCAAAATCTTCTATCAAATATTCTGTTTACTTTTAATAAATAATTCTATTGGTGTATTTACACCAAGTACTTATACATATTTAAGTTTTACGAGCTGCATTACTGACAACTCGGAGGGTTGTATTGAACTTGCACGCAGTCTTTCGATTGTTTGGGTGAGGGGGCGGGGAGATTTAATTCCATTACAGATTTAATGTTTCTAGCCAAATAAATTAATTTCAAGACGTTTTTAGACCATTTTTTATTTTAAATTAAAATATTTTCAGAAACCGTTCTGTGAGCATTTAAAACTTAAAAGTAACTACCATGCCAAATTTCAAGATTTTATCCCCAATAATGTAGAAATCGCAATTTTTAAACCTTTTTTTTTTTACCGCTGTGCCCTTGAGGGTTGTTGTACCGACATAAAACAGGGAGCAGAAAATGGCTACTAGCATAGAGTCACCGTTATTTTTATAAACTGTCTCGTTAAAAGAAACATTTTTTCAATGTTAAACAGTAGTCAACGATTAAGCTTCAGTCCTACCACTTGTGTGTTGATAAAATGCGGAGAAAGATGCATTCCGTGCAGAAAAAATTAGGTAATTTTGTTTTTAATATTTTATCTAATATTTAAAGATTCACGTGATTGTTGAGATAATACTGCAAATGTCTACAAATACAAAAATGTTTGAAGAATGGAAACTCTTTCGCTTCGAAATGCCGGGTAGTTTACTTCGATTGCATTTCTTTAAATTTAAGTTGGCCGGTTAAATCTAATAATCTAGTTAAATCTAATAGTCTAGTTAAATCGGTGCTTTGCCCCTTTATGGTAGGTTTTTACCCTAATGTATCTAAATTGGCAATTTAGCGAAATTCTGTTAAAAGAATGTTTCGCGATATATCGCTTTTTGGAACTATTAAAAACATTTTCGCAGATTCGGCTCCTCATAGAAAGGAAAATGTTGTAGTTGTAAGCTGCATTTCAATGGAATGAATGAATGAATGAATGAAATGTAAAAGATTGAAAAACAAGATTGCAAGCATGAGGGAGGTCCGTTTTGTATCAACACTTCGCTATTTTGCTTTAGAGATAAGATATATACGTTACATTTTTTAATGCATTTTATGATGTTCTGCTCAGCCATTACACAGTAAAATGGCTCGGGAGTAGAACTTGCATTGTTAACTCGTAACTGCTGCGAGAAAAGTTGCTTTATATATTCTATATATTCTGTGAGCGCTTGATCGAAAGATGAAACGAAAATAATCGAATAGTTAAAAAGGTTCGAATAGTTAAAAATTATATTAAAAAAACTGATAAAAAGCACAATTAAAGTACATACGTCATAGAAATTTAGTATACATCATTTTCACCGACTGAATGTTTTCGAAGACAACCGGATTAGAGCACGTAGAGCAAAGAAAATACTCACGTACTAATATTAAAGTACAATAAGGCACATTTAAATTTAATCAAAGAAGAAAACTCTGGATTTTTTTTTTTCTGTTTCAACGAAAAAAAGCATAATTTCACAGTACTTGACATTTGGCCATAATCTCTCTAGTAGCATTTTTTAAACCATAAGTATCATCTTTTATATTTCGCGTGTTCAAATTAAAAACAATTTTTTGCTGTTAAAATAAAATACTTTAATTTATGGCATTGTTTCTTCTTCTTCTTTTTTTTCATTTTGGTATTTCAAATTAAATTGATACCATTCCACTATAGGGGCCATAGCGAGATAGGGAAAATGCGTTTGGCGAGAGAAGTAAATTTTATATGCATATATATTTTTTTTAACTTATTCATTGCTTCACACACCCAAGCAATTTTTTTTTTAATTATACAATTTGGTATCGCAAAGCAATCTTTATTTTCTATCTAACCCCAGTCGTAATTGTTTCGCGTTTCCATTCTAGATCGCTTTGCGATCCCTTATTTTATGTGCATTCAATTTTCAGATGCCAAACGCAGATACCCCCCCCCCCCTCTTTCTCATTAATTAATGGAAATTATCTTATTTCTGTAAAAATCCCTTTTTGCCATCAACCTCTTAAAAAACAGGTCTACCGAAATGCAGAAGATTCTTCCCTCTTCTCGCCCATCCTATCTAAATTCTCTACTTTCATGGTTTTCGCCAAGCACAATTCTCGCTAAGAAAAGTCAGGAAACTCTGGCCAATCAGATGCGTTTCGCAGTATCTACGAGATCAGATTTTTATTGGTCTATTTCCAAATCTTTTGAACCATTTCCAAATGGTTACTTTATACACACACACATATAGATATAGATAGAGAGAGAGAGAGAGAAGTATTTCATATGAAATTGATACTATTCCACTATAGGGACCTTAGAGAGGTAGGGAAAATGCGTTTGGC